>OZ010745.1:48358850-49833850 GCA_963932245.1 Tachinus rufipes | reverse complement strand
TATTATACAAGTATTTCTATGGCTCATCAGTTGCAAAAGAAAAATACCCATCTAGTAGGAACACTAAAACCAAATCAAAAATTGAATCCAAAACATATAACAGAAAAAAAAACTAAGAAATGGAACAACTGTTGCTGCCAAAAGTAATACAAGCGTCATAATTCAAAAATGGAAGAATAAGCGTGACGTTCTTACTTTGAGTACAAAACATACTGCTGAACTCAAAACAACTACCTATAAAAAATAAAACCTACCAATTACACTTCATCCTTTTTTTTTTTTTTTTTTTTTTTTTTTAGGACGTAGTGAGTTGTTTGGCTTTCAACAAGTGGCCCTTAAGAATAACTTACGCATGGTAATACCTTCTGGTTTTCTTCTCTGCGCAAATCCTGTTGTTTTAATGTCCCTGTCTAAACTAACCTACATTTGGTGCTAGTTTGAGGCGGGCTGGTTTTTGCTTCGCGGATTTTCACGCATCATCTGCGGCACGCATGCTGTCCCCGGCCCCTCTCTCCCTATAGCCCCTACCTTTGTCTGTCTCTTTTGTCATTTTGCCTTTTCTTATCTGCACTGGCATCTACCTCTGCATTCTCTTCTTTCTCCCATCTTTGTGTTATTTACTCTAATTATATAATTTGTTCTCAGATGTGCTCTTAGCTTACTAAGGTCTTCGTTCACTTCTTCTTTATCATATCCCCTCTCTTTCATAAATAATTTATGCAGTTCCATCAGTTGTATTCCTTTTGGCAGTCCTAGATTTGTAAGTTTTACCTCCAGTGATATCCTTGTGTCTCCATCAGGAATTACTTCTTCATGTCCTCTCGTTGCCAGGTATATTCTGACTATCTGAAAGGTTGCGTTCTCAGTCATCCTCGAGATAGCAAGGCATATACCAAATGGTAGATCCATTTGGTATATGCCTTGTTATTTCTGTTATTCTGCTTTCCTTCAATATTTCTTTTCTCCTTCTCCTTATCTCTGCAATTTCGTTTGGTATCGTAGTCTCTGTAAATGTTCTTCTTTTTTCTTCTGTTTCTTGGTATGCACAATTGTTATATCCTTTCTTATTTTTTTCTTTTTGATCTTTTTCTCTGTTTTCTTGTTTCCATTTAGCTTCTCTCATCTCTTTCCTTTCTCTTCTATGGCTTTTAGTTTGTGTGTTTGTTTCCATTGTTTGTTTTTCTATATTCTTCTATTGTCAAACTCTTCAATTTTTTTTTTTTTTACACTTGTTGCAAAGTTTTTTAACGCCCTCCATTTATTTTCATCTTCTAAGCATTTGTTAATAATTGTTCTTTTATCCACTTTGCTTTCTAGTATATATTCTAGTTTTTTTCTATCTTCCTCCCACGCCTCGCATTCTACTAGAGTGTGTTCTGCGTTATCGTGTGTTTCTTCCTGACAAAATGTACACCTTTCTTCTTCATTTATTTTTTTAATTTTTTGCAAGAATTTTCCAAATGCTCCGTGCCCGGTCAGTATTTGTGTTGTATAATAACACGTCTCGGGTTTCTTCTCCACCCATTCTTTTATGTCGGGGATTAATTCTCTCGTCCATTTCCCCTTTTCTCCTGTATCCCATTTTCTCTGCCATCTTTCCATAGTCTTCTCTCTTGCTCTTATCTTTGCTTCTTTTTTACTCGTTTCTTCTTTTACAAGTTTTTTTATTTCTATTCTTTCCTCCACCATCATATCCGCGGGAGGTGTTGCCGCAATTACCTCTACTGCCTCTTGTGACACTGTTCTGTAAGCTCTACAAATCCTTAGCAAGCTTGCTCTTGTGGCTCCTCTTACTTCCTTTCTGTTTTTCTTTGTTTTCATGGCTTCTCCCCATGTTTCTGCGGCGTACAGCAATTTGCTTCTTGCTGCCGTTGCAATTAGCCTTCTGCTTTCTTCTCCTGGACCTCCGTTGTTTGGCATAAGTCTACTAAGCTTTCTCTCAATTTCCTTTGTTCCAATGACCGCTTCCTTAACCTGTTCATTCTATCCCTTTGCTTCGAGTGTCACTCCAAGGTATTTGATTTTGTTCCCTATGGTTATCTCTTGATCTCCCACCTGTATCTTACCTGTTCCTCTATTATTCCTCTTAGTCGATAGCCATGCCGCCTCAGTTTTTTGTGTTGCTAGTTTTAAGCCTTTACTTCTCATCCATATTTGTATCATATCAATTGCCAGCTCTAATCTTCCTTTTAGTACTTCTATTTCTACGTCGCTACCTACTACTGCTATGTTGTCTGCAAATGCAGTTATTGACACGCCTTCCGGCATCTTCATTCGAAGTAACTCGTTATAGACAAGTTTCCACAGTTTTGGTCCCAGTGCTGAGCCCTGCGGTACCCCTCTAGTAAGTTTGAATCTTCCATTTTTGGTCACTAGATTTCTGTCCTGTAAGTAGCTCCATATAATCTTGATTGTTTTTCTGTTCAGTTCTTTCTTCTTTGCCGCCTCTATGATTGCTGCCCATGATACGCTATTAAACGCGTTCTGTATGTCCAACGCTATCATTACACAGTGTTGCCTTTTCCTCTGCGTTCCGCTGTTTGCTTCTTTTGCTATTGCTTTCACTTTTTTAATAGCTCCTAAGGTTGTTTTTCCTTTGGTAAATCCGTATTGTTTTTTTTCCCATCCTCCTTTTTCTTCTATTTCTTGTTCTATTCTCCGTACAATAACTTTTTCCATTATTTTAGCCAGTGTGTTGATTAAACATATTGGTCTGTATGATGTTGCTTTTCCTGCTTCTTTTTTTTTCTCAATCAGTACCAGAGTGGCTTCTTTCCAACATCCTGGGAAAGTTCCTTCTTTTAGGCACCTGTTGATTATTTGAGTTAATTCTATCTCGTTTCCGTCTAATGCTGCTTTAACAATCTCTGTTGTTATTTCGTCCGGACCTGGTGCTTTGTTGTTAGGCAATTCTTTTATGATCTCTTTGATCTCTTCCACTGTTGCCATAACTGTTGCTTCTTCTTCTTTTGTTTCTGGTTCTTCTACTGGTTCTCCCTTGGGAAATAGTTTTTAAATTATGACCTCTTCTTCTTCGTCTTCTTTTAAGCAGATTCCTTTTGTTCTTCCACCCAATTTGTCCATCACTATTTTGTACGGTTTTCCCCAAGGATCCCCATCTATAGATTCTATCATTTCTATCCAGCATCTTTTTCTGCTATCCCTAATTGCCTTTTTTAAAAAAATTCTGTCGTTTTTTAATTTCTCTTCTATTTCCTCTGTGTTCTCTCCTCTTCTTCTCAGCCTTTTGATTTTCCTCGCTGTTTGTATTGTGTTTTTCCTGCATTCTTTTATTTCCTCACACCACCAGTATGGTCCTTTTCGTCCGCCTTCCCTGTACCTAGGAATTGCTTCCTCCGCCGCTTTTCTCAGTTTTTCTGAGTACCTCTCGCATCTTTTCTCAATATTTACGTTTTCTGTCACTTCTTCTGTTTCCATGCCTCTCTTTATCTTTTCTTTGTCCATTCTTCTTACGTTCCATTTACCTTCTCTCGTGTGCTCCTGTTTTCCTTTCTCCTTTGTATTGTATTGTATATGTTTGTGTAGACTCAGTGATTCTTCTTCAGTCACGGTCCATTCATTTATTATTTTTGCCATTTCCCAAGTTGCTATGGTGATGTCAATATGCGATTTTGAGCTTCCTCTTATAAACGTCGGTTTGTCTCCATTGTTGCAGATTGTAAGATTTAACCCTGCTATCATCTCCTCTAAGATTTTTCCTCTTAAATCGTTCTTGTAGCCTCCCCATCTCGGTGATTTTGCGTTGAAATCTCCTCCTACAATATTTTTTTTTGTTTTTCTGTTTTCTTAAACTTCTTTCTAATTCTTCTATCCACTCTCGATAGTATTCCAGACCGCAGTTTGGGCTGATATAACAGCTGTATACTATCATGCTTTGTACTTCTGCCCACACTATTCCTTCTTTTGGTGTTCCCCATCTTTCCACCTTGTCCCTACACTTCCCCCTAGCTAAAATTGCTGCATCTGTTCCGTTGTCTCTTATCCACTTACCATTTAGTTTGTTTTTATTAGGTTCACTCACTAGCACTAGGTCTATTTCCTCTCTCTCCGCTGTTGCTATTAGTAAATCGTGAGCCTCTCTTCCCCTCCCTATGTTTATTTGTATAAACTTATACATTATGTGATACTATTTTTTCCTCCTGTTCTCTCCAGTTATCTGGGTTGTTGTCCTCCATATTCTTCTTTGTTTTCCTCATTTCTTTTTTCTTTGTAGCTGGACATCTTTTCTCTCCCGTTCTGTGTCCTAATACTTTGCATTCAATGCAGTATTCTTTGTTTCTGCATTCGGCAACCTGATGTCCCTCCTTTCTGCATTTTATACATAGCGAAGACCTGTCTTCCCCATTGCATTCTGCCGCTACATGTCCTTTCCTCCAGCATTTATAACATTTTCTTTCATTTGCTTTAACTTTCTCTACTCTGCATCTTATGAGTCCTATGTTTATTCTTCCTTCTCCTATTATCTGTTCTGCTATTTTTTTGTCCATTTTGACTATAGCGGTTTGTATTTCTCTATAACCTTTCTTTATGGAAATTATTGTACTTCCTTCTGTGTTCACTTTGTTCATAATTTCTTCCAGTATTTCTTCTCTCTTAATTTCCGGGCTAATATCTTTGATTATCACCAGTTCTGTAGTTTTGTTGCTGGCTTTTCGTACATTGCAGCCTTCCATTCCATTTTTAATTTTTTCTATCTCTTTCTCCGTCTCATTACCCTTTGTAATTAGTAACAACTCCCCTTTTTTTGTTTCTCTTACCTCCTTGAACGTAGATCCTTTTATCTGGGTTTTTGCCTGTCTCAGCAAATCTGCATATGTGACACCTTGTTTGCTCACTACTATAGCACCTGTTTCCGTACCTGTTTTTTTTTCTCTATGTGTCTCCGCTACCTGTCCCTGTGTTGGCACGCACAGTCTTATTTTTGTGTTAGTTCTTCTTTCTGCTATTTCCATAATTTTTTTTGCATCTCTTGCCGTAATTCCCGTTGGTATTGGTATATTTATTTCTTAAATACTTAATGTTTTTGTTTTGATAAGCATTTTTTCGATAGCTATTAGTATCTCCTTATTCCCTGTCGTTTCGATTTTCTGCTTAATGATGTGTACTTTTCCCACATTTTTTCCGCTTAGATTTTTAACTATTTCTATATATGGCGTTTCATCTTCTCCTTCTTCCTCCATTAGTTCAGGGTATTTTATTTTTGCTTGTTGTAAGATACCACCTTCTTTGCCTATTTCCTCTTTATTTATTAAAAGTCCTGTATCCATTTCCTTTCCCATTATTGGGTTTTTTTTTTCCACGTTTACATATTTATAGTCTGTATCTCTCCATTCTTTATTTATAATATTTTTTATATCCTCTTCATTATCCACTTTTAATATCTCCTCGTCCGAGATGAAATGGTTTTTACGGTTTTCTTCCCTATTATCTCCAGTTTCCATTGTCTGTGTCGACATTTCTATACCTATTTTTGTTTTATTTTCATTCTCCTGTTCTTTTTTTTGGATTTCTTCAAATTCCATTCTCTCCATATTTGTTTCTAGTTGATTCGCCACCTTTTTAATTTCCAGTTTAGTGGTTGTACACTCACTGGTTAAGTTTTTTAACTCTCTAATTAATTTCCCCATTATTTGGATTGTTGTGGGGTTACTTGCTCTCTTCGCCTCGTTGTTACCTCCAGGCGAATCTATTTCTCTCCCTCTTTTTTGATTCGTTTGACCTAATTCTTTATCTGTTTTTTTATCCGGCGGTGTTCTTTGCAACATCCCGCTTTTTAAAAATGCATTCATCTTCGTTTTTTGACCCTTGGCCTAGTTTCACTTTTAATTAATATCAAATTGCTGTTTCCGCGTTTGTGTTTTATTATGTAACACTAGACGTGTCGCGCGTCACGACACGAGTGTGTTTTAAAACACGACCGCACCTTTATTTTTTAATGTGTCCTTATCACAGTTTTACACTTTTTTGAACTTTCACAATAAACTTTTCACCTTTCCACTGTTTGTTCTAATTCACAGAATTTTTTAATTTTTTAAATAACGTAGATTATTCACCATTATTTAAATCGTCTTTATGCACATTCGCGAGCGCGTCCGTTCTCCGTCGGACATTGACCGCGACTTACACTTCATCCTACCTCCACACTAAATCAACATAATAAAAACTATCTAAACTAAGAGCATCAAATGCTTAAAAAAAATGAATTCTGTAAAGTTTAATTTTCCAATTTTTTTATTGTTTCAGTTTTCTTTTATTTGGCTTATTAAATTTATCACTTGTTAAATACACTTTCAATAGTTGGTAAACTGATTTCAGTCGTCCTTGTACTTTAAATTTTTCTATTTCCTGCCATGCTTTTTTATTTACTACCACTTAGTCAATTAACATTTGACCATTTGTTCCTTCGTAACTAATAACTTACGCATAGTAAACGCCTGGGCATAAATTTTGTTTTATTATAACTAAAATATTACAATGATTAATACATTCATTTTTATTTGCTTAATGTAGGTAAATTCTATTTGCCTCATCAATAGGTTCAAAATTAGCCAAACAAAGAACACCATTCATTAAAGGAAGTTTGACGTTTGATGCATCAACTTTTTAATCTGCATTGCTTTACTTATGCAGAGTTATGCCTAGAACGTAAGATCTTGATATTTTCAAATATCTAAAAGTTTTCCTTGGCATCAATGATGCTAAATGTTTTCCACTTACCACAACTGATAATACTTGTTCATTTAAAATAGATGTAAAAAAATCACTAATTCTTAGTCTACTAGACAACAATCAATGACCAATTGAAATTTCAGATAAACAATTTCTTCATACAAATCAAAATTCAAAACGTTTTATCCATCCAAACAACATTTACCAAAAATACCAACAAATATTGACAATATTGTTTTGTTTAATAATTTTTTGTATACTTGTAAAAATAGTATATCTTATGTTTATATTTTCTGTGTATTACCTTACAGAGCCTGAAATTGACAATTTTTCAATGTCAAAACATGTCGCTACATTATTAAAATCTTATCACCACAAAGCATACTAGATATCAATTATAACCAACTATATACTAAATATAGACAATTTAAAATTCATAAACACTCTCACAACGTACTATTAAAATGTGAAAGGATTACGTACTATGTTAGTGAATTTTTTCTGTTCCTATTTAACAAAAGATTATCATAAACTGTCTTTTACTAAAACTACGTCTATCAGCTCTAAATACAGTGACGGCGGAGTTTTATTTGTCATCAGTCAAAATTATAACCATAGTCAAAATTAATTTGAAACTTACTAGTTTAATTGTATCTTGTGGTCATATACCTCCCAGTTTTTTTATAGGTATATATGCTGGTCATACGGAAAAGTTTAAAGATATCATATTAAAGTTTCCAGATAGCAGAGTAGTAGTTACCAGGAGTTTTAACCTGCCCAATATCAACTGAATACATAAAAAAAACTCAGCTAACATAACTTCATCCAACGTTTCATCTATGGTAGAAACGTTTTACTGTAATGTCGGTGTTTTAAGTTTAAACCAATTTAATGTTATTCCTAATGACTTTAATACTATTTTAGTCATAAGTTTAACTAATAGTAATAATATGCAAGTGTCTAAATGCGCTTGTATCATTTCTTGCAATAGATATCATTCCGCTGTTTCGATTAGTCTTGTCATCACAGAATTATTAATAATGGTACTTACTTAATGTTTGATTATAAGTGTGTTAATTACGTTGAAATTAATATTTTTTAGCTCGTATTGATTGGTCTATTCTTATATTTGGAAATATGTAAATACTGCGGTTGACGTATTTTATGATTTTTTAATTCATCTATCATCTGGTTTTCCAGAAAATTATACGTAGAGACGTATTCTCGTAATAAACACACCCTTTGTACTACCATTGTTTTATTTCTGATTGACAATTATAACTTAATTAAACTAAAACTAACAAAAAAATTAAAAATAATAAATGTAAATGCAAATTAATAAATAATATATGAGAAGGAAAAAGTGCGAAAGGATTTTCAAAACAGTATTCTACGACTTGTTAAAAAAGATTTAGAACAACAGCTTATTAGGTAACTAATAACCACCCTGGTGAATAAATAGCAAGTACTTAATTAGTCAGGAATCAAACTACGGACTCGCATAATAATACTATTAATTAAAAAGCTTATCTTTTTTATGTGAAAACCATAAAACTATTTTTATATTGTCACATGAGTTTAAAATAATAATAAAAACAATTTATAAAAGAATAGAGAAAACAATCAAAAAACAACTTGCTAAAAATTAATTTGGATTGACAAGATAAAAAAAAAACACAAAATAGAGTAATAAAAAAAACAAAAAAAAACAAAAAAAAACTCATAACTATTACCAATTTAGAAAAGACTTTTGATATGTAAATTAGAATAAAATAATTGAGATTAAAAAATAAAATAAAATAGTTAAGTTATGAAATAAAAGATTTTTTTACAAATGTAAGAAAGAAAATCACCTTTGTCTAACTTTCTATCTTATATTTGTACGGTATCGCAGCCATTATTTGACTTAAAGTATGATGTTAAAATAAAAAACGTTTAATAGAAAATGCGACAAATTTCTGTTACGTAAAAAGAAAAGTATTTTAAATCTTACATTGACACATGCTGCAACAACTATTAAAGACATACTTGTAAAATTAAAAAAAAAAATGAATAAATAAAATGTAGTGCTACCAAAAAACAATTAAATTAACTACAGAAAGAATTAAGTAACAGAAAAATTAAGACATATTCTTAAACATAAGGTGTTATAAAAATATAAGAATGAACAACAATAAAAAAGTAAAGACATTAACTCAAAACAGAACCAATAGCAAGCTTTTGCCAATTAATTTATGCAATTAATAATTAAAACAAAAATATATTTATTTACTAGTTTTTAATTGTTATATTGTATTTACAATCTTACTCATATTTCCATGCTGACCAGTTAATGAAGTGTTTGTGTTTCATTAAAATATTATTTTCTTTATAAGAATGTAATTTATCATTTATATTCCAATTAAAATTGTTAGCATTTTATAATTATTATGTTGTGTTTACACGTTTAAAAGTTTATTAAGTTTTCATGCTAATTGTAAAACACTGGTAGCCGTAAGTAAATTTTTAGATGAGCATTTGGAAAACAACGCGACCAAAAAATTTAATGTAAGAGACAGTTTTAAACTACTATTTTTAAAAACTATAACCCGGTTAAGCTTTAGACATTTTAATTTAAAAATAGTTGGGGTAAATTGTTTGCTTATATATTTTTTTCTTAGTGCTAATTATTTTATTCACTATCAATCCTAGCAATATACAACACTAAACAATAAATATGTTAACTGAGTTGTTTCCAGATTTCTGTTAAATGAATAATAAACAACAATAAATTCTAGTAATGTAACAAGTATTTTCTTATTAAATTTTGAAAATATCGTGGACATTAATATCACGTCTTTTATAAATGATATTAAACCAAGACATTAAAAATTTAAATTTTCACATAAAAAAATACTTTCATTTATTACTATTCTTATAAAAATGACACATCTGTCAATAAAAAGTTATAAAAGTATTTGGATTTTTATATAAAAAATTTCAAATAAAAAAAATTGCACAAATCAATTGATAAAAAAAATTTAATATAATGTATTAATTGTTTCAAATAATATATAATATAAATAAAATATTCTTATAAAGAAAGAAACAACTAATAATATAATACATTTATTATCAAAATGTTTATAACATTATTATAAAATAAATAAGTTTGTAACTCTATGTATTACCGCATTATTTCGATTGAGAATAAGCAGCAAGTAGAATTTCAATTAATGAAGAAATTGTTTGCAACAAGCTTTCCATCTAAATCTATATGTTCTGTTATATTAATATTTAACGAATCCGCGTATATTCCGTCGTCTCAGTTATCGGCAAACGTACTTTTGCGAACAAGGCCCGCCACGCCAAATCCAAATGAAATATGCAGCAGTAATTAGTGCGAACATGTAAAATGGCATGTTTTCGCGAAACTCGTCGCGAAGAGCGATAAGTTGTAGCGGAGATTGTGGTGTACTGGCACGTTTCTCATCACAGTGGGAACAACTTTAACTATGGTAACTTTACCCGTCTCCCAATACCAGGGGGAAACATACACATACGCAGGTTTAACTGTACCAAAACTGTATCATTATACCAACTTTATATTTAACGAGCAGATCACTTTATAAAATTCTAGTCGTTGCACACTTCGATTGAAAACGAAATAGTTTAAGAAAAAAAAACACACTTGTGAACGTATTTATGATAATTTATTTTTTGAAAGATAGAATTCTCTAACAAGTTATTTCAAATAAAATAGAGAAAGTTAATAAATAAAATATATTAAATCATATAATAACATTTCTAATCACCTGTTCATAAAGTGTTTGTATTTCATCAAAATATTATTTACTTTAAATGGATGCAATTTAACAATTTATATTTAAAAAAATTGAAGTGTTTTTCAATTTTTGAACATGCAAGGCATTGGCGGTGTTTTATTATTATTACACAATTGAGTAAAAAGCTTCTTTTCTTTAATTATCCAATAAATGAGTTAAATACGTTTTTTAATGTTTAAATGTATCTGTTCCTCGAGGTTTGGAGATAGTCGCTTAGGTCTGGATTAGCAGAGCAGATATGTAACAAACAACAAAATATAAGAACAAAATTAATAAACTATCCATAGTTTTTAATAAACTTTTTATTAAAAAAAATAAAATAGAGTTTAAATACTGATTCTTGATGCCAAAAGGATTAATATGTGATATGTGTTTTCTAAATATGTAAAATTGGAACCTATTAATTAAAAGCGTTTTGTTTGCTACAAAAATATTTGAATAAATTTCAACTATATATGTTTATTGTTTACTACTTGACAACAACTTTCTACTTCAACTTACTCTTTTCATTCCTTTATACTTTTAACCATAGAATAGTTTATATTATTGCAGTTCATGTCTGTAATTTGTTTCAATTGCACAAAGAGAAAACTTCTAATCATTTTAAAACAATTTTTCACTATAATCTCCTTTCCTTTCTTATATAATGTTATTAAACTCCAAAGTTTGGACTGAAAAACGCCAAATCTCAAAACAGACAAGATAAAAATAAAGAAATAGAAAATTTTGTACTGAAGAAAAACACACACAATAAACCCCAAAACTGTTTCAACTAATGCAAATCCAACAAAACAAGATTTTTCTGATAAATAGATAGATAGATAGACTGATTATCTCTCATTTTATTTACAAAAAACAAAACAAAAATTTAACTTTTTTTTTTAATTTTATTAGATTAAATTTCACTTAGGTTAACTAATTTAATTAATTCTGTATTTAAAGTTTTTTAAATGATTAGAAGTTTTCTCTTCATTTTTTACCTCATTTGTTTGTTACACTATTATCTTTATCTATTTGACTAATATTTTTCATTACTTATTCAGTTTTTTATAATCACTACACTGCTAGTAGATTTGTCATTGTTAGACCGTAGGCCAAATGCCATTATATATGTGTTAACAGCAGTTTATACAAAAAAATAAATTACTTATAAACTTGAGGACTCTTACTAACACAACAAAATTAAAAAGAATTTTGATAATTAACTTAACAAATGCATTCGGTTAAAATTTCTAGTAACCAGCTAAATACAATGGTATAACCTAACCTAACCCAAATAGCATATTCATAAAAGTGTTGAAACATATTTGTACTGCAATTGTCCTTCCATTGATACAATTAATAAATCAAAAAATCTTCTTTTTTACTTGCCATCTCTTACTCGGAAGTTGGCTACTAACAAAGCAATCTTCACTTTTAACACTACCGCTCTAAACAGTTTTTTTTAAAGTACACCTAAACCAATCTCTAAGATTTTTTAACCATAAAATTTGGCTCCTTTCCGCACTTCTACTTTCTGTTATCTTCCCCGGCATTATGAGCTAAAGTATTCTATATATTTATCCTCTCGTAGTAAGTCTCAGACATTCTAGTTTTCTACATTTGATTGTTTCTATAATTTATAGCTCTTTTTCCATCCTTCGTTACACCTCCCCATTCGTAATCAAAGATAAATACAAAACAAATTTCCAACAACACTAAAAACGTCACGTACAAGTTGATCCTATCTATAAAATAGGATCCAACTTTATAGATTAGTTTCAGTCCTAAACGCATGATCAAAAATATATGTGAAAATATTAACAAAACAACTATGGAATCTTATCGACAAATTTAATTTGTTAATTACAATCCAAGTTGTTACCTACTTAATTAATTTATGTAAAGGGTTTTCCAATAAGAAGTTTCATTTTGAATAGCAGTCTATTTGAGCAGCTGTCAATTTTGAAACTATTATCTTTTGACAATTAACAAGTAAAAACTACGTTATTATTAAAAATGAAACGATACACGCTTTAACAACGCATTGAAATTATTAAAATTCACTACAAAAATGATGAAAATTTTTCAGTCACAGTTTGCAAAACTAAAGCATTTTTTGGTCATCGTAAAGCACCTTCTCGGTGTAGTAATCCTGGTGAAAAAATTTTAGCTATTAGGACAAGTTTGTGATGTAAAGAATCAAAACCGTGTGCATCGCTCAAGAACACATGAGAATATTGCTGATGAAAACCCAGGTTTGTCAATTCCTCGTCGATCTTTGAAATTAGACATTCCACAAACGACATTACACCGTGTTTTGCATACAAACTTAAGTTTTAAGGCTTTTAAAGTTCAGTTAACACAAGAACTCAAGCCGATCGATCACCATAAACGTCGTATCTTTGCTGATTGGGTCCTTTAAATGTATCAAAATAATCCGGAATTTCATCAAAAAATTGTCTTCAGTGATGAGGCCCATTTTCACATCGGAGAATTGTCGCATTTGGGGCTTAGAAAATCCAAAAATGATTGTTAAAAAGTCTTTGCAACCTCAACGTGTGGTGCGGTTGTTGGGCTGGCGGTGTGATTGGATCCTACTTTCAAAAATTAAACTCGTGCAACAGTTACGGTAAATAGACGGCGCTACAGAGCTATGATTAATGATTTTTTAAGGCCAAAATTGTAAGATTTTTATGTGGACGACGTTTATTTTCAGCAAGACGGCGCTACGTGCCACACAAGCAACAAAACAATCGCAATTTTGCAAGAAAAGTTTCCTGACCGTGTTATTTCTTAAAGAGGTGATCACAATTGGCCACCAAGATTCTGTGGTTTAACTTCTTTAGACTTTTTTCTTTGGGGCCACGTAAAAAATAAAGTCTATGCCAATGCTCTATAATCGATTCAAGACCTTAAAGATGGAATTCGTTTAGTTATCGAGGACATACAGCCGCAAATGTGCAAATTGGTCATGGAAAATTTTATAAAAAGAATGTAGTACTGCAACCGTAACCGTGTCAGCCAATTGACTGATATCGTTTTCAAATGTTAATGGCATACCTTCCTCTTTACAATAAAATAAACATTTATTGATTTCTCTTAAAAAATAACTGTTTTTTTTTTATTTACAAAATAAAACCTTTTATTGGAAAACCTTATATATATATATATATATATATATATACTTATACATGATGGTATGAAAGTGAAGATCGTTTTGTACATCTTAATCTCAGGATTATTGTAACAAAACATATTTGCTTATTAATATATACTAAAATAGTTTTGTAAACCTTTTGCTAATTGCCAATGTAAAAACTGATTTGTAAAGTAAGGTATTTGTCGAGATATTTCATATTTTACAATGCTACTGTTCTACTTAAAGTGAAGATTATTATGTGTAATGTTAGTTGCATACTGTTGGAAGTCCAGTTTAAAATTGTGTGAATTTTGTTGCCACTGACGTAGCGGTAAAACTAGTTAAGTACAGTGTGTACACTTAATATTAGATGGCGTTATATTCAACAATAAATATTTGATAGTACAACTGGTAGTAGCGTTACTAAGAGTACATCCCCTTTAAGAATGTTTTAAAAGCAAGCTGGTTGAATAGTATGAGTGGTCAAGGTTAGAAGATTTACTATATGAATAGCGGAAATAATTTTCATTTAATATTGACATTTCAAAGATTTTTATTTTGAAATATATTTGTATTTAATATTCGATTTTTTTAAATTTTACATTTAAATCGCAGTTATATTAAATTATTGATAATTTTATTTAATACGTGTTTGATTGTTAAGTTTTATATAAAAATAAATTACTATTTTATAAAAGAATAGAAAAGGTTTGGCAACTTTGTTTCATATTTACATTAAAATAGATATAATCACTAAATATTATAAATTTCCAAGTTAATGTAAATTTACTTGCAATGTCCTAAAATACATTGCAAGTAAATTTATTAGTTAGCATCGTGATAGTTTTTTTTTCTGTTTGTTGCAAATTTAGTAACTGTACAATTATTTTATAACACTCTTGAATGTTGTAGGGTACAGAATTGCGTCGCCCTCTCTTAATAAATTAAGTTTTACTCAAATCTAAGATCAAATGAGAGCAAATATCGTAATTTGTACAATTGTTTTATGGTGGTCTTAGACTAATTTGTCTCTGCAGCTGCACCCTAAACATTGTACCCAATCGTCGTTTCAACTCAATAAATTAAAGGTACAATACACAAATGTATATAAAATGCATTTCTCATGTTTATGTAAAAATGATTTGATTTGACGGTTTTGAGACACGTTATCCATGTTTAAATGTTACTGAAACTGATCATAAAATTTTGTTATTAATTATTTCGCTAACTGCGAGTAATTATATTAAACCAAATAGTCATATAAATCCAAACAAATCATTTGGAAACTATAAATATTATAATAATATTCAAGAGCATATATTTTGTGTTATTTGTTTGAAATCACATTTATATTTTGCTTGCTTGGCCTTGCCACACAAAAAGGGCCTCTCAATTGGGTATTCAATCTTAAAGTAAACATTTTTTTGTAGGCATTTATCTTTTTATAGCCTTCCGTTCTCACATTCCTTATTAAGCAAATATTTTAAATGTTATATTTAAGAAGAAATATGTAGAATGAATAGTAAATATTTAAGTATGCCGATTTCAATAGATATAATTAAAATTGCAAGTTGACGGCGTTTATGATGTTAATACAAAACATATATAAATATAAATGTGATTCGATTGACTGATTTTGAATAAATTATTAATTCATTTCATATATAAATATAGTTTATGAAAATTATTTTATAGTGCCCTAAAACATTGTACCCTTCCGTCCCTCTTATTTAATAAATTAAGGGTACAAAATTGCACAAATGAAATATAGGTATCAAATGAAAGCAAATATGGTAGGTTATACAATTATTTTATGTTATTTCAGAACATTGTACCCTGTTGTCCCCCTGTTAAACAATTAAAGGTACAATATTGCATAAATGTAATATGGGTATCAAATGAAAGCAAATATAGTAGGTTATACAATTATTTTATGTTACCCCAGAACATTGTACCCTATGGTTCCCCTTTAAACAATTAAAGGTACAATATCGCACAAATGTAATATGAGTAAATTACATTAGTTAATTTATTAACTATTAAAACACTACAACTACATAGTATTGATAAGTATAAAATGCAACGACTTGCTTAAGGCGCGTCGTTTATATATTAATAATGTGTACAATCAGCAGATTGTACACGTGCAGCTGTGTTGACAGAATCAGGATTGCTGGAAGCTGCCCTTGAGTCATCATATTACTAATATGTACAATCGGCAGATTGTACACGTGCAGCTGTGTTGACAGAATCAGGATTGCTGGAAGCTGCCCTTGAGTCATCATATTACTAGTATCAAATGAAAGCAAATATGGTAACTTAAATAATTATTTTATAGTACCCTAAAACATTGTACTCTATTGTCCCCAGCTAAACAAATAAAGGTACAATGTTGCACAAATGTAATATGCGTATTAAATGAAAGCAAATATGGTAGTTATACAATTATTTTATGTTATCCCAGAACATTGTAACCTATCGTCAGCCTGTTAAACAATTAAAGGTACAATATTGCATAAATGTAATATGGCGGGTATCAAATAAAAGAAAATATGGTAACATATATAGTTATTTTATAGTACCCTAGAACATTATACCCTATTGTTCCCCAGCTAAACAAATAAAAGTACAATATTAAACAAATGTAATATGGGTATCAAATGAAAGCAAATGTGGTAACTTAAATAATTATTTTAACGTACCCTAAAACATTGTACCCCATTGTCCCTAGCTAAACAAATGAAAGCAAATATGATAACAAACAATTATTTTATAACAACTCAAAACATTGTACCTTATTGTCTCCCTGCTAAACAAATAAAGGTTCAAATATTGCCCAATAGTAATATGGGTATCAAATGAAAGCAACTACGTTAACTTACAATTACAATTGGTTACCCTAAAACTTAGAAAACTTAAAGATCTGCAAAATAACGTCAATTTTGTAAAGTATTTAAGTCATTTGTCAATTTTGAATAAAAAATAATTTAAATAACTTGTTTTTAATAAAATTTAGAAGAGATAGTCTAAGTCTCAAATCTTTCTCCTAATATTCCAATACAGAATTGTACAAAACCATAAAAAAACTATTTACGTTCATTTAGAAATCCTATTATTTTAAATATATAGCCAATCCAAAAAAGAAGTAATTAGAAAGAAGATTTGATATACATTTGTTGTTTCATTTATTACGTTACGTCTGATACCTCGAAATTTAATTTTAAAACATTAAAAAGTTAAAATTGGCTTAGTTGAGAGTACTACAGTCAGATATTCTTTCAAAGTCTTTATTAATTATTAAATATTGGTACAGATTCTAACCTAGTACATAACTCTAATACGCTCTGACAAGTTTGTCGATATTGTCTTCGAAAAGTATGAACTATAAATTGTGCTCATTAATATGAATAAAAAATAAAGTCGACAAAAAAGCAAAATCTTGAACAACACCAGCATTTATTATTTTGAAGACAGACATTAAACAATCAATTCTAGAAATAATACTTTTGTTGTCAAAAAATCAATTGACAAAATTTACAGATTTATGATCAAGATATGACCTTGTTATTAAAATTCGGATGCCAAACCTTATCAAATAAGTTGGAAATTTCTAGAACTATTGCAAGATAGAAATATCTGCTTTTTCCTTTTAATTAGTAACTAATTTGTTTTGTTTAAAAGAAGGTCTTACAAATTTTGAACAACTTTGCAATAAAATTATTGTTTTATATATTCCTGTCAACTCACTTTTATCATATTGTATAACATTATCATAATCTGCAAACAATTAATTACTTTTTGTTAAATGCTTTACGCTTAATATTAACAGTCTTTTGTTTTGGTTTAATAATAAAAAATAGTATTTATTTTTTTATGTGAACTTTTGGATTATAAAAAATGTGTAAAATGTGAAATTTGTAAAAAAAAAATGTTTATTTTGAAATAACTTTAGATGAAGCGCGGCTTAAGTTCAGTAATAATAACAACAGTAATAAGCAAATGTTTCTAAAACAGCCTCAACAGTAGTTGTAATTTCTGAAATAATATGAGAAAAATTGGTGAGAAAGGTTGAACTAGGCAAACAACCATGTTTTTTGGGCGGATACTGTTGTAAAAGTGACTTAATCATTCAGTATTATGTATATTAAAACCTCCTATCAAACTATATAATTGATAAAATATTAAACTTTTTAAGATTGCATTAAAAAAGCTTGTAAAACTTGCGAACAAATTATCCAAAAAGGTTTATAGTTGCTTTATTTTGATAAGTATAGTATAAGAATTTACTTTTTATTAGGTATATCATATTACATTTGAGCAATAATTGTAGTCTAATTTATTTAGCTGAGAAAACAATAGGGTACAAAGTTCAATGAAAATATAATATAATTTTACAACTTATTATATTTGCTTTTATTTGATAACAATATTAAATAAGCAATATTTAATAATTGTACCCTTAATTCATTTACTTAGGAGGACAATAGGGTACAAATTTCAGAAATACTTTAAATTAATGGTAGAATTTAACATATTTGCTCTTAATTGATACCTATATTACATTTATACAATAATTGTACCCCAATTCATTTAGCTGGAGGGACTATAAGGTACAATAATGAAACTATAATATAATTTTACAACTTACAATATTTGCTTTTATTTGATACCCATATTAAATCTGAGCAATAATTCTACCTTTAATTCATTTAGCTGGGAGACAATAGTGTACAAAGTTTAAGAGTTCTATAAAATAGTTGTGCAAGTTAGCATATTTGTTCTTATTTGATACCCATATTACATTTAAGCAATAATTGTACCTTTAACTCAATTAGCTAGGGGACAATAGGGTTCTATAAATAAATTGTACAATTTAACATATTTTCTCTTATTTAATACTTATCTTGCATGATTTATGCTCTTCTTATTTAATACTCATATTTTATTTGAACAATAGAAAGACAATTGAGTACAAAGTTCAAAGTTTAAAAATGCTATTAAATAATGCACAAGTTAGATATTTGCTCAAAATTAAAATTTTGTTATTTTCATTGTGAAATGAAAACTAAAAACTTTGCTTTGTAATTATTATTCTGTTATTGACACATTCAATAATAACCATATTTCCTAAAAAAAACAAAATTTAAAAAAAAATCAAATTATTTTTTGTACCTACCTAATTATACAAACAACATGGATGATCATGAGAGCTATTAGTAATGATTTAATTGTAAAGATTAATTAACAGACAAATCTGTTTCAATATTAACATGATTCTATCTGATTAAATAAAAAAAAATCTAATTTATTTTTCTGACAAACATTTTAATTATTTTTACAAGAAAAGAAGTTATTAATTATTATTTTTTCAATAATAATTTGTATTATAAATTTCACTATTTATAAATTATTTTAGAACGGCATATGTGCTATTGTATTTAATAGTTATTGTGTACCCGGGTCAAGAAAGGTCACGGTCCACAAATTTACCGACCGTTTTAAAGAGAGATATATTTATTTGAAACGATAGCTTGTTGAGAGAATTTTTTTTTGAATGTATGCAACTCTCTACGCATGTTCCGTTATAATAAGCCTCTCATTGATAAGAAAGATTGAATATATGCAACTCTGTTAACAATATTTAGTATTACGCCCTCTTATATTGTAAGTAAAAATTACCATATACGCCTAAGTTCTTACTTTTGGCCACGGAGATGTGGCGACAATTTTTATACGTTCATAAACTGTAGTATCATAAAGTAAGCTTGTAATAGCTTTTGCAGAAAGAAAGCATTATTTTAGACAGTATATACGTATAATCCGCTTTTTATAGTACTACTGTATACAATAAAGTAAGGATATCCTTACTTTCTAAATAAAGCTGTCTTTACTAAACTGAAATAGTATTCAAAGCCTCATTTTCATACAAACATAAAGATATATATATATATATATATATATATATATACATCAACCTAACTATAGAGCGTCCATACATTGTCCTTTTACGCACTTTAAAGCGTCCGAGAAGAATAGAGCGTCCGTATACGGACGCCAAAAGGAAACCTTTATAAATTGATTCTGCGCATCAAGGCGAGTCGAAAGATACATATAAAAAAAATTCAGTCCAAGACGCTCTATATGGCGATTTGTGTAAAAATGTATATTTTCGTGCATATTTTTAGTTCACACCATTTGCCGCAAGGAGGCGGTAAAGAGTTTGGCGTATATTTACAAGTATATTTTTCTGTACAAAAAATGCATTACTAAGCGTCCGCGTAATATGGCAACACCGCATTTAAAATATCGATCGCAAGTTAAAATTAGAATTACTTTTTCTATTTATAGGCACGTCGGCATATATTATCTAACGGACGCCAAATTGTATATTTACATTTTATTTTTACAATTTTTTTATATAAGAATTACTAAAGAATTGAAAACTCCCGCTTACAATAATAATATAAGATTTTGAATATTTAAAGTAGCGTTGTAAAAATTTTATTAATTAAAACACAGGTGGTTTTGGATTTTAAAGATTTATTTGAAAATAAAAATTATTTGTTTGTTGTTTGCCCGGTGCTGTGTTGGGCCGGGTTTTGAGTAATCTCCCGGAAAAAGTTTCCCGGTGAGAAGTTACCCTAGGGCGTCTGTGTGAGATTATCGGCGTCGCGGGCAGTGACGCCGGGAAGGCCTCGGTTTAATATACCGTGGCTTGGATTGTCTGGTTGAGCTCCCCCCGTTGGTTGGAAACATCCATATGTGGGTGCAACCAGAAGTTCCGAAGTCGAGCGGCGTTAAAACGGCATAATGTCCTTGTAAGTGGCCGTTTATAAACACAGCTGCGGAGGCTGAGTTAGCAATATAATTTGTTTCTTATCTTGATAGATGATTAGTTCTTATGTAAAACCGGCGGGCGGAAGCCTGTGCAGCTCGATCTAGTTACAGACTAACCGATTTTTATGCCTAAAAACCTAGCGGGTTAAAGACGGTAAATCCCTGCAAGTTGCAAGATAAATTTGACGGGCAAAATTTGCTTGGCTTGGTTGCTAGTTAATGCCGGGCGAGCAAAGTCATGTGTTGTATAACTATGGATTCAAATAAAATTCAGTAAACTAAGTTTGCCAACTGTAATGGTATTATCAAAAATTATTAATGAGGTACCTAACTCAACGGTGTTAAAAAATTATTTTTTTTTTTATTTATTTATGTTTTTTACGGCTATTTTACATCGCCACAGTAAGTCTACGACTTGTTTAAAGTGGTTTGATGGGACCAACAGCTTAAAACATAATTGCAAAAGTGCAAAATTTTAACATTTATCACAAATATTTGGGTTTAAATAATAATGTAATAAACAACTTTTTGGCATCAAAAAAAGAATCGTGAAAATTGCATCGCTCTGAAACGTTCAAAAAATATTCTGATTTGTTCAGTAAGTTCTAACTTTTTTGTCCAAAATTGTAATGCAATTTTGAGGGCAGAAATAAATTTGCAAGGCATGAATAAGCCAGAATATTCACGACACTAAAAATCAGAAGTGATCCAACCGAGCTGTGACGGTCAAAACACATCCGTTCAATTCAAATGCGTCGCGCTTAAAACTCCAAAAAGTGACCCGTCTGATATGGATAGACGTAGTTTGGTAACGGTTGCAGCTAGATACTTTGTTTGTTGAAAATCTAATAAACTCAGCTATCTTCATTTTTTTTTTTAATAAACTGCCCAAATTTTGTCTAAATTTCGTTCCAAACTTGACCCAAAAAAGTCATCATTTGCACTTCGGACCATAAATCTTAAAACAAAAATTTAAAAAAATTCTTAAACAGGATGGTTTTCAAAAAATGAAAAAACTTCCACAAAATTTTTGTTCATGTCATGTTTTTCCGTTTCAATTTGCCCAGCCAAGCCCTGACCTCGTTGCAAGGCCAGAGTTAATTAAAATATATCTGACACTAAAAATCAGAAGTTATCCAACCAAGCAGTAACGGTCAAAGCACCTCTGTGCAATTCAAATGCGTCGCGCTCAAAACGACCCCAAAAGGCGACCCGACTTGGATCGACGTAGCTAAGTAACGGTTGCAGCTAGAAAGTTTGTTCTAATCGGAACCGTCGGATTTTTGGCCATGTCTTCTCGCCTCAATGCTCAGTCAAGTCCATTCGGGGTGAAGCTCTAATATTTTACCGCCTTGTGCGTATAGACATAATTTTCATGTCTTAGGTTGCAGAGCAAACCCGAGAACATTATTGAATTTGGAAGACAAGTTAGCAAAAATATTTCTGATACTAAACATTGAAAGTGTTCCGACCAAGCTGTGTCAAAGCGCTTCAGTGCAATTCAAATGCGTCCCGCTCAAAGTAACCCCAAAAGCGTGATTTGCCCGACTTGGATCAACGTAGTTCGGTAATGGTTTGAGCTAAGTTCTTTTTTTTGTCGAATAGCTAATGAACGCAGCATCTTTATGATTTTTTTTTAAATAAGTTGCCCAAATTTTGTTTAAAATGTTGCTCCAAATTTTACCCAAAAAAGTTTCTTTTTGCACTTTTGACCAAAAATCTGGGCTAAAAATTTAATTTCAAAAAAATTCTTTGACAGAATGGTTTTTAAAGATTTACAATATTAAAAAAAAATGTTTTGATTGGAGCCGTCGGATTTATAGTCTTGGGCACTACCGTATAGACGTAACTTTCTTGTTCAACGTCGCGAAGCAAGTCAGAGTGTCCTAATGGAAAAAAAAAAAATTAAAAATAACGCTGGAACTCATCATTACAGGGTAGCTTTGGTAGATTACAAAATGCAAAATAATAAAATTGTATTTGCTCTTTCTTGGAAACAGTACCGCCCAAAAGTTTAGAATTTATAAAATTTATCAAAAAATTGGTCCCAAATCGAAATAATGCAAAAATTAAAATGACGTCACTAAATCTCTTCTCTAATGATTAGAGTAGCATGCAAAGATCAAAAAATACTGAATACGAATATTGTATTTGCTCCTTCTTGAAGCACAATGGTGCCCAAAAGTTTATAAAATTGAAATTTCACAAATTGTCTGACTTGAGTTAGCATAAATAAAAAATTCAACAACAATACGATTATTGTTCTAAGTAGGCTGATACGATACAAATTAAAAAATTAAGTTTGTTTTTATGAGGATTTTGTTGTATTATTTTAGTTTTACTTGATTCCATAAGCAGTCAATTGTACTTTCTGATCTGAAGGATTTGGCTGATGTGAATAGTTTTAAATATTAACAATTGTTTTAATTAAATATTTATGATCAAAAAAATATTTTACTGAGTATATTGTCAAAGTGTTGATTTATTTGTGATAAAGAATTTGTGAAAATGGTTTCTCATACTAATACTACTAATAATAGTCAGTTTTAATTGTATGTATTGTGGAATTTTTTTTTGCGCACAAAATAGGATTTTTTTTCCACGTTAATAAAAACACAGCTGAATTAATAAGACATTCAAATCCTAAATTTAATACTCAAGATTTACATTTTCCAAAAATTATATGTACCACTTGTTGTTTAGCACTAAAAGATAGAAAGAATGATAATCCTAAAAGAAACATTTCTACAATACCAAATTTTGAAAAAAATGTTTTTCTTAAAGGAACTCGAATTAAAATTGATTGTAATTGCTATATAAGTATAACTGCAAAAAAAAACTATAGATCTGCAGTAATAAAAGTATATAAACAAATTAAGTTTGGTACGATAGCATCAGTAAATTATGAAAAATCAGTTCAGAAAATGAAAAAAAATCCTAAACCCAACACTGCAACAATTGTCTGCACAAAATGTTTTTCAACCATAGAAAAGAATCAATCTAATATGTTCTTCAAAATAAGCAACCAGTGACATAACAAACAATATGGTTGCGGAACTGTCTGATCAATAAAAAATTGCATCATACAGCAGCTCTAAAAAAAGAATGAAGGTTTCCCAAACAAATTCAAAGGATTCAGATCAGTTTGGAGAAATTATTGAATTATAAATCTATCATGAATGTGTCTGCGTTATATATACAAAAAACGAACTTACTTTTTTCGGTCACCAACTGGTCAACGCAAATGTATTCCTGCTCATTTTTCTGAAGATATGAAGAATAGGAAATTAGACTTTGATTCCATTATAAAAATTGATTTCCTAGGTTTGATGTTGGTAATGGAAATTCAACCAAAACAATTAAAAAACCAATAGTGTGGGGTAACGTTTCTGAAATATTTGATATGGTAATTAATAAACGTGGAGAAAATGGTAATGTTGACATTAAAATTATGGCAGATGGCATTTTTTTTTAAATATCTTTTAGCATATTACCTGAGCTAGAAAATAACACAAATGAAAGATTGTTGAGATCTACATATAAAAGCAGTGCGGACTTAAAAAATTTGGTAAAGCTACAAATGTAAAAAAAAAGATTATTTTGTTATGTATTGTTCCCGATGTGAAGGAAAGTTATAGAAATTTAAATTTAATGAAAATTGTTTTGAATGATTTCTCATTCAAATTCATCGGCGATTTAAAAATAAATTTCATTGTAAACGGTCAACAACATGCATCTGCAAAGTATCCTTGCCTATACCGCTATGTATATTTGCAAGAAAAGGTAAGCAACTGCTCTGAACATTATAATGAATTATTAGTTAGTATTAAAAATGACGACGAGGAAGAAAATAATAACATTAATAAGTTTTTATTGCAGTTTAATTAAATTTAATTTTATATTTCTTAAATTAATTGTTTGAATTTGCAAATTTGAAAATAGAAAACAAATGCTTCAGGCTGAAGCCGTTCGGAAATTTAAGAAATTTCTTTAAAATATTTCAATCTAATGGAAGTAATAAGAAATTTGCTATGTTAAGCAAATCAGTAGTGAATCTTCTACTCTTCAATGAATACGATAATATATGTAACTGTTATTCAAAAATTCATAGTTTGAAGCAAATTAATCAAAAATTTAGATCGTAAACAAGCTCATCTTTGGCCAAAACAGTTAAAAATAATATCAAAAAATTACAATGGCAAAGTTTTTGCGGGGAATGCTTGGCGAACAATGTTGAAAAACTGATATTTTTGTTAGTGACAATATAGTAGGAAATATCAGCTCATTGATAATTATTCCATACGTATTATGTTTCAAATCAATGGATAAAATTGTAAATCTATGTTTCTCTACATCAAAACCGGATAAAAAAATCTTAAATTTAGAAACTTGAAAAAATATTTTGAAGCAACGGACTTTATCGAAACAAAACTTCATATTATTTTATACCAATTACCTCATGCGTTATATTACTTGAGTTTAGGTTTGGGTAGATGGTAGGAACATGCTGGTGAAACTATTCATAATGAATTTAAAACTGTATAGTCTCGTTATAATATCAAAATAATTAATGATCCACGTTATGCGAAAAGATTAAAAAACGCAATTGTCGACTTTAATACATACCACATTTAATTTTGAAAACTTAATAACATTCTATTGTAAAGGGTTTTCCAATAAGAAGTTACATTTTGAATAGCAGGCTATTTGGGCAGCTGTCAATTTTGAAGCTATTATCTTTTGACATTTGACAAGTAAAAACTACGCCGTTATTAAAAATGGAACGATACACACTTCAACAACGCATTAAAATTATTAAAATTTACTACAAAAATGGTGAAAAATTTTCAGTCACAGTTCGCAAAACTAAAACACTTTTTGGTCGTCGTAAAGCACCTTCTCGGCCGGCAATAGTCAACTTAGTGGAATAATTTAAGCTGTTGGAACAAGTTTGTGATGTAATGAATTAAAAGCGTGTGCATCGCTTAAGAACACATGAGAATATTGCTGATGTAGCGCGTAGTGTTAAAAAAAACCCAGGTTTGTTGATTCCTTGTTGATCTTTGCAGTTAGACATTTTACAAACGACATTAAATTGTATTTTGCACTTTTGACTTAAGTCTAAAGGCTTTTAAAATTCAGTTACCACAAGAACTCAAATTGGTCGATTACCACGTCGTTTCTTTACAGATTGGGTCCTTCAAATGCATCAAAATGATTTGGAATTTCATCAAAAAATCATCTTCAGTAATGAGGCCCATTTTTACCTCGGAAGGTACGTTAATAAGCAGAATTGTCGCAAGCAACAAAACAATCGCAATTTTGCAAGAAAAGTTTCCTGGTCGTGTTTTTCTCAAAGAGGTGATCACAATTGACCACCGAGATCTTGTGATTCAACATCTTTAGACTTTTTTCTTTGTGGTCACGTAAAAAACAAGGTTTATGCCAATGTTCTACAATCGATTCAAAACCTTAAAAATGAAATTTGTGAAGTTATCAAGGACATACAGCCTCAAATATGCGAATTGGTCATGAAAAATTTCATAAAAAGAATGTGGTACTGCAACCGTAACCGTGGCGGCTATTTGACCGATATTGTTTTCAAATGTTAATGGCATACCTTTCTCTTTACAATGAAATAAACATTTATTGCGTTTCTTAAAAATTTTCCCGTTTTTTTAATATCAAATAAAATGAAATGAAATGAAACCTCTTATTGGAAAACCCTATATTTCAAATACATGTTAATAAATTAAATACACAAATTATTTTGAGTAATACACTTAGACATAAACTGTAATTATTTAAAAACTTTTCAATTTTTTAAATTTTTAGTGTTTACAAACTTTTGGGCACTACTGTTTTCAAGAAGGAACTAATACAATATTTGTATTCAATATTTTTTTATCTTTGCATGCTACTCTAAACATTAGCAAAAAGATTTAGTGTCGTCATTTTAATTTTTGCATTATTTTGATTCAAGACCAAATTTTTTTATAAATTTTAATATTTCAAAATTGTTAGACGGTATTGTTTCCAAGAAAAAGCAGATACAATTTTAACATTCTGCATTTCAATTCAAGACACCTGTAAGAGGGCATCGATAGATTTGCAAAGCCTGAGTTATCCAAAATGTTTCCGACACTAAAAATGCAGTGAATTTTATATTATTTTCTACTTAAATCTAAAAACCAAAAGAATTATTCAATCAATACTAAGTGGGTATATTATTGTTTATTTTTTGATGGACGCCGTATAGTTAATTTACCACAGATATTCTATAAATAGACTGGTCAAACTGGTTTGGACGCTTTATAGTATGCACGATCCGTGTCAAATATGTATATCTACAATAGAAAACATGTTGCAACACTGCCGGACGCTTTAAGGTAGCAAACAGGACGCTCTATAACACATATTCATGTTTTTTGTGTATATGTAAGACGCTCAAAAACAGAAAAATGTACGGACGCTAAAAAGTAGTTTTATGTACAATAGAAAAATGTTTTAGTTTGTATTTAATAAGAAAACCGCGTTAATCTTTTTGAGCTCGAGTATATTCAACTGCGAGCACTAGAAGTACGTTTTTTTTTAAGGGACGCCTTATGACAGTTTCTCATAGCGGACGCTTTATAGATACCGAGATGTAAATATATATATATATATATATATATGTGTATATTCTAAAAAATCAAAAATTCTGCAACTTTTGATTTTGTAGAATATAATGTTCAAAAAAGTTAATTAATTTAATTTTTGAAAATATGTGTTCAGTTTACAAATGTCTGAATTTATTGTGTTCATTAGAAAGAAAATCATCTTATTTAACTGTGATTTGTGTTTTGCGTTCATTTATGATCTCTTTAGCTTGTACCTTTGGTTCTGTTCAGTTCTCTTCGTACTGGATGATGACGATGAATAACCATCAAATACAACAGTACAGCTCTTGTCGGCATAATGCTTAAGAACATAATAGTAGCAAATTGTTAAGATTGAGAAATTTTTAAGACACACCACCTCGTGTAACAGTAATCCTCCATCCAAAACAATGTCAAAATTAAGATTGGCTTTTTTTTCTTTTTCTGTACTACAAGGAAAAGCATTTTATAATCTAAAACTAATTTTAAAAAAGTATAATTTTCTTTGCCGGCCGCAGTAATAAATGTAATCAATTAATAATTAGCAATTATTTGCTTTCTCTTATAATTGCTCTTGGATTGTCTCACTCGTACATTAGGTGACTAATTTTTAGAATGTTTGTCAAAATTAACATTAAAATTGTAATTACTTTATAGAACAAAGAAAATTTTATAAAAAAAAAATCTTTAGAAAATCCGCTGTCCGCTAAAACCTAAACTTTGCGCTATGTAGAAGGAAGAAAAGATAGTTGAAGGAAAAGAAAAATATTGTCAAATTAGACAAAAGAAAGGAAAGGGAAGCAGAATTGTGTACAGAAAAAAAGCGTGGCATCAAACAAAAAAAAACGGCTTCTTGGCTCGTGACAATACAAAGAACCTTTTTTTTCTATTTTTTAGCGCTCAATAATAATGTAACCGCTAGGAATACAAAAAAAATGTATATGATTATTTTTATTTCAAATTTTTTAAGCTTTCATTATGTATATAATCAACTTTTACCTCCGACCTACAGTTCTTAAAATATAAACATAAAAACAAAAAAAAGCCTTGTTTCCGGTCATTGCCGCTAGACCTCGTGTCATATTTGTCAAGACTCCTAGTATATTCTTCATTAGGTACCTATAAATCAGTGTAAAAAGTTTTAAAACTTTTGAAAATTTTTAGAAATGAGATCAATTTTTGAGCATATTTGACTGGACTATTACAGTTTAATACATTAGCTAACTTTCAATTTTTATTAAAAATTAATTTGTAAAAATCTAACAGTTAAAAAACATAATCACATAATATAATACAACTAAAACAATAATTGTTAATAAAGCTACTGTTTATAAAGCTTATGTTTACCATAATTTAATATCAAATTAAATTAAATTCACTCACACTGAACTTAAAACTTAATGTTGAATTTCATGACGCTTCTCATCCAAACTATACCTTTTCCATTTTTTTTCAATTTCACATCATTTGTTCAAAATTTGCAAATTTGGCTAGTATGTTTTTTTTCTGATTTTGTAATCTATTAAGGTATTTTGGCATTATTTTCAATAAGTGCATATTTCTCGATTCACTCTTTTTTTCTATTAAATTTTTATCACGTTCCGGTATTTTTTTCTATAAAACTTTTTCGATGTTTTTCATTTCTTCTTTCTGTTTATTCCTATGTTTCATTAATTTTTTTTTCAGATATTTCTTGCTTTTATTTTTATTTTATCTTTTTTTACTTTACCCAGTACTCTAGTATTTTACCTGCCCAGCTTTTTGTTTAACCTATTTAATCCATTCCCAAATTTCTACCCCATATAGTATCATGCTTGTATGCAATGCTATGAAACCTTGTCCATTTATTTTTATGCATTTAAACTTTCTTTTACCTATTTTACCTATCCACACCTGTTCTTTCACCTTATTTGTTGCATTTCTTGTTAAATCTTCTATGTGCTCGTTCTAACCGTAATTTGCACTACGTGCTCTTCTGTTTCTGATTTGTTGTTTTAGGTTTTAAAGCTTCACCCGTAAGTGAGCTAAAGATCTAAAGATGTAGATATGATCTACGTTTTCAACAAATCTGTTGCTCTAAGATACTTATAAAATGATGTATCTAGAACAAAGTCATCCAATGTGCAAATTTCCCAAATGGAATGCAAAAATGTCAGTTAATTTTGTTAGTGTCTTTTTCATAGCAATGATCTTAAAACTTCGGCGGATAGTAGCATTACAAACAAACCAATAAACGTTGATTAATCTCTGTAACTTGTTGGACTTTGGTTTTTGTCCAGTCGGAATTGACGGTAATAGCCGAGATAAAACAATCGTAAAAAAATTGATGCCTGATAATAGTTTTGTATTACAAAAGATTATTAGCAAAACTTAAACCTATGTTGTTCCCATATAGAGAAGGTAGAAGATTAGTGGCAATTTTAGCCTTGTGCAATACGGCAGTGATTTGCTTTGTCCAAGTATTTTATGTTAATTGCTTATGAGATAAGAGTGTTGTTAAAGCAAAATGTGTCGCTGGAAACAAAAAGTTGGCAAAGGAATTTACTTTAATTATCTATTTTAAAACCAGTTTTCAAAAATGTCAAGAAAAATTGTAGGAAAGCAGTGACCACTTTGGGGTATAAATTGCAAGAAGATGCGTTATGATTAGCCTTGTTAGATTTTGGATGGTAAATGTGCCGATTAATAATAGAAATAAATCGGTTATTTAGAACAAAGCTACTAATTGAGTCAAACGCAGTAAAAATTTTGTAGAACTTATCGATTAGACCTTTGTGCCACACTTTCTTGAAAGTTCTATTGATGTCTAGATAAACTTTCCGGTTGATTTTATCGAGTGATTTGTTCAAAATACGTGTTGAAAAAATAAAATAAGGTTTATCTTTTTTGGGTAATTCAAAGCATTTTCGTAGTGTATTAAACAAGCTTAACGGGTAGTAGTAGAAATACAATTTTTTTCCTGGCTTGGGCAGCATATTAACGTGTGCTGATTTCTACAAGGAAGGAAAGTAAGAAAACTTAAACAAACCGTTCATATTAGTCAGGGTCAAAACGGATGTGTCAAAAATCAAGTTAAAGCAGCAAAAAAAAAAAAACTAACAAATAAAACTACCAAGATAATATGGAGCTACCTTTACAAGAGAAATCTACTGACCACAAATAAAATATTTAGGCTAACTAGAGAAGTACTACAGGATTCTGCACTAGGTCCTAAACTATGAAATTTAGTTTATAATCAGCTACTCAGGATGCGGCTGCCAGAAGGAATGGCAATAACGGCATTTGCAAATGATATGGCTCTGGTAGGTAGGGATATAGACATAAAAATACTAAATACAAGGTTAGAGTTGGGAATAGAGATAATAAAGAAATGGATGAAAAATAAAGGGTTAGATCTGGCTCCGCAGAAAACCGAGGCGACATGGCTATCGACAAATAGGACAAACAGGAAAAGTGGAAAAATACAGATAGGTGGACAAATAATAACCATAAGAAAAAAATGTAAATACCTGGAAGTTACACTTGAAGCAAAGGAATATAATGAACAGGTTAAAAAGCGGTAAAAGGAACAAGAAACAAGAGAGAACCAGGAGAAGAAGCAGAATGGCTAATAGCAACTGCGGCTAAAAGTAAATTATTAAATTGCAGGAGGCACTAGAAATAATTGCCGCAACACTACTCGCAGATTTGATGGTAGAAGAAAAATTATTAAGTATTAAAAAAATTATAAATGAAAAAACTAATTAGCAAGAAGCAAAGAGACAAGCGAGAAAGAATATGATGAAAAGATGGAAAAAACAGTGAAAAAAAAAGGAGAAAAGGGAGAATAAACAAGGGAACTAATACCAGAAATAAAATAATGGGTAAAGAAAAAACCGGAGACGTGTTACTATACAACACAACTACTTACCGAACGTGGAACCTTTAGAAAGTACTTACAAAAAATAAATAGAATGTAGAAAGAAAAAAAAAATATATTTTGTCAAGACAACACGCATGACAATGCAGAACATACGCTAGTAGAGTGCAAAGCATAAGAGGAAGGTACGAAAAGGCTAGATTAGATTAGGAAGGTATTAGAAAACAAAGTAGACAAATTTACAATTATTTTAATAAGCTTGAGTGACAAAAACAAATAAAGAACACTAAGAAACTATGCAACAACAGTACTGAAAAAAAATATAGAGGAGTTTGAAGCGTTGAGATTTAGGTAAACTAAAATGGAAAAAAACACACAAATAAAAATCTTCATAAGACAAAGAAAAGAGGAGCAAAATACTAAATAGAAGAAAAAAAATAGGAAAAAAGTAATAAAATGGAGAAAAACAAAAAAAAAAACAACTATGCCTGCCAAGCAATGGAAGGTGAACAGAGAGACAAGAGAAGAACATATATTAAAACATTAGTACCAACAAAAATTGCAGAAATAAAAAAAAAAAGGAGAGAACTGCTCAAAGAAAACAAATTGACGGATTTGACTAATCAATTTTCAAACGGAAGATACGCCATCTCGAGGTTGACAGAAAATGCAACTTTCAAAATTGTTAGAGTATATCTGCAAACCAAGGGACACAAAGAACTAATCTCAAATAGAGATTCAAGAATCTCACTAGAAGTTAAATTGCCAAATGTAAGACTACCAAAGGGAATGCACTTAATGGAGCTGCACAAAATATTTATTAAAGAAAGAGGAAACAACAAAAAAGAAGTTAACAAAGATATAGAAAAACTAAGAAGATACCTAAGAACAATGCAAATATTTAGGCTAAATAACACAAAAATGGGAGAAAGAAAAAGAGGATGCCAGTGTATTCCGTAAAGCCAAAACCAACCCACCTCAAACTAATATCTCATTAGAGACAATGACTAAACAAATTAACAGCAGCACTTACGCAGAGAATAAAACCGAAAGTAATTGCCATGCATTAATTATTTTCAAGAACCACTTGTTAAGGCCAACACGCTACTACGCTCTTAAAAAAAATAAAATGGTCAAATTAAAAATGTTGTCGAGGTCTCTGGCAGAACGCATAAAAAATTCCAAACAGTGCTTGGCAGAATAGAAAGTGCTAGCCTCTTAATAAACATTGGTTTTATTAAAGTCAGTAATAGATGGTGATTGCTAGAACTACTTAAAAGTTTTAGCCATAATCTTTTGGAAGTAAAAGCAAAAAATGCTTAAAAAAAGTATAGAAGTTGCCAGTTTGCAGCTTAGTTTGCTCAATACTGATAATTAAATTTAATTAATTGTATTTATAATAATTATGTCTAGGAAGTTAGAACAATGGGCCTAATTGCTGTAGTATGTCAGTTGGGCTATAAATTTGTAAGCCAAAAGCAAACGCAAGTTTATATAAGATTTTCTTTTTTTGATTTTTGATGAGACTGTTTAAATGTCTGCGTTTGTTAACTTTGTCAGTTATGATAGTTAGAATATTGTTTAGATTAATGTGCGCAGAAAAAAATTGGCTTTAAGCAATTTAAGGTTTAATTGCACTATACATACCCTTAATAATTGAATAACATTATTTTTTCAATTTATTGTCACTCTTGTTTTCAGTTTTCTTACTCATGTAAAACCCGCACCCTTATTCTCCAAAAATATCATAATTTTTGTTTTATTAACACATCTTATATCTTGTATGACATTTTAACTAATAAAACTCGATAATCTTTAGCTAGATTTTTTTTGGCAAAAAATCCTTTTTCTTTCCATGCTTTATTTATTACCTTTTTTAATCCCAATAAATTAAGCAGCGTTTTTTTTATTTAGTTTTTCTATTGTCTTTGTGTTTTTTTCTGATTTTTTTTTAATGTAAAATTAACTCTTAGAGTTTTTTGTTTTGACCTTATTTTATTTTCTTGTTAGTCTCATCCATGTTTCTTCTTATGATTGTGTTGTTTTTATTTATTTTTTTTATCTATATGTTACTTTATTTTTGTTTGTAATGTTGTCATTTGCATCATCTTCCTTGTATCTTTTTTTTTTCTGCGTGCATTCTTTATTCCAATATTTGCCTTTAGTTATTGCTTTTCTTATTCTTTCATTTTGTTTTCTACGTTGTTTCTTGTAATGCTCATTTTTTTAGATTTTTTTGCTTTTTTTGAAAATATTGCTTTTGTTATTGTTTTTTATTTGGTCTGATTCTATTTTTTTCTTACTTAATTTTTTTAAATTTTCTGTCACGCTTGTTCATTTACTATCACTTAGTCAATTACCAATTGACCATTTGTTTTATATATGTATGTATATATGTATGTATATTCGTCTTCATGATTTCTATTTAACACGTGCTACCCATTTTCCATAATTTCTATCAATATATTCTTTTTTTTATCCTCTCTTCTCTTCTCTTTGATCTAATTTTTATTATAATTTTTGTCTGTTTTGTCTTTTGTAATATTTTTTTGCTTTCTTAATATTTTAATTTCTTTGATATATTATGTAACATATTAATTTGTCTAGTGAGTTATTGTAAGAACAATAGATTCACTTTATAATGTCACTATAATCTATATAAGTAGTATAAAGATTGAAAACCAATACAATGTATAATAATGCACATTTAATTTAACATTTCATTAAACTTATAGGAAAAACATTATAGAGATCAATTAAAGATTAATTATTAATTAAAAATGTGAATAAATACCAAAATTTTTACTTTAATAAAATGTTATTTTTCATATTTAATACTATAATCTAAACATTATTATGCAAATTCAACTTGTTTGAGTGTAAAATAATCACTGCATATAACTATAAATTGAGGAATGATACGTAAGTGTTTTCATAAGTGCAATGAAATGTTTTATCTGAATAAATATAAGTTTAAACTACATTATAGTTTGGAGTTGAGTAAAATAACTAAGTATTTATTTTAATAATTATTCTTCATGTTTACTTCACCCATTTTTAGATTGTGAATAAATATGATCAAGCACGCAAAAAATATTTTATAATCAATATAGACTTTAGTTACTAGTCCGACTCTTTTAGCAGTTGAAAAAACTGACACAAAAGTAAAATACTAAATCTTAAGTTATCATAAAGCAATTTTAAAGTTAATGTAAAAAAAATCTAACAAAAATCGGTAACAATTTATTCATTTACAAATTGTATTCAAATTCAAAAACATGTTGCAACTCTACGTTACACATTGATAATAACAATATAATCTCTACCCATTGTATGCATAATGGCTATTTGATGCGATATAATATCCTTTTCACGACCTGTTTTTCCTGCCATCCTTTCAAAATTCTTGTTTCCTCTTGAAAGCTGCAGGATTTCATCAGAAATGAACATCGCAAAAATCAAATGCAATGATAGCATCTGGATAAGGCAATGTGGATTCTAATGCAGTCATACTTTTTCAATCGCTAGACGGGCGTACATCGATCCTCGCTTCGTTAACTTGTTTGAAGTTATATTTTTTGTATATGTGTGGGCTTTCTGCCATGCATCTCTCTAGATTGTAAAACCAAACTGATGAAAAGCACGGATCGGAAACAAAGACGGTCCTCATGTTTATTTTAGTGCATAAGATATGCATGAATTGTATAGCTCTTGCTCTTTATGAAAGGATACAGATGGATTTACAATAAGAAATTTAGTAAGCGTATAATACATACGTAATAATGATTATAAAACTGAATGACATTGAAGTAAAATAAAAGTAATTTCAAACTGATGTCGTTTAAGCAAAAGTCCCTTCCATAGAACCTAGATGATAATGAATTTATAATCAATTACTAAAGCAAAATAATTCTAATTTAGCTAAATAAAATAAATCAATATAACAGTCACTAAACATGTTAAAATTCGCATTTTTGCAATGTAAAAGATACATTAACTACTGTTTTTTAGTGCATCTTAGTAGATAAAGCGTAAACTGATATGTACAAATTATCTTCTGCTAAAAGATTAAATTAGCTTATCATGCTGCAGATAGTACTACGATGTCATTTTTGTTGAGCCCAGATGATTGCCTGCGGCCGAAGCGGCGCAACGGGGCTAAATACTAAATACACGATTTCCGAGTGGCATATACTATTTTTTCTTCAACCAAATTCGATCGATATTTTATAATAAAAATTCATTGAAAACCACCAACATTCTTAAATTTAAAACAGAGTATTCATATTTTTTGTTCAAAATTATTTTGCAGCTAGTAAATGTTATTATACTTAACAGGAAAACATTTTAAAATTTCAAAGTTTGATATTACTTACATATTAAAAGTAGGGCTTGAATAAATAGTAAACAAATATATAAAATTTTTGTTTTGGTTTAGACAAATAATTAATTAAAAATGTTAAATAAACAAGTTCATCTCAATATAGTATAAACATATTTATTACAAAAATTAATATCATTTCAACATAAATTTATATTTATTATTTCTGATAGCGTTGAGCAAAAAAGTATTAAAGCACAGAGTATAGAAAATATAAATATATGTTTCCTCACACATCTAAATAGAAGGCTCCCAAAGTGTGATAGATGTAGAAATAAAGAAAATATTAGGCGGTATTAGATAGAAAAAAGATCATCAAAACAATATAACAATGGACAAAAAATTATAAATTTAAACCAATTAATTAAAATTCTGTAATGAAAAACTATATATATTTAAAGAAATTTTAAACTCGCCTCTGTTAAAATTATAGCCCGATTTAAAACACTTAAACTGTCACTGGCAGAACACTATTGTGACTTTTATCTGACATAATGGAATCGTTATGATATTTATTACACTCTTCCCTTTTAGGGGGAGAACATAATACATCCATCATGTATTATTATATTAAAGGATCTCCGTAAATTATTCTAATATGGCACAGCATAGAATAAAGTTCAATTCAAGCAATTATGTAAAAACCATTTTACAATCTATACTAAAAATTAATTATTAATAATATAAAAATATAAAAATATATAAATGTAAAATTTTAAATATAATAATTTCTTAAACTAATATTCTTGATGTAAGCATCAAATAGTTACACGTTTGTTAATATTTGTGGTAGCGTACTAAAAGCTCTCACTGAAACAGATGAACCTCTCCGCATTTTATTATTTCATGAATTCATTTCAAAGCTCAGTTCCTGCTAGAATATATTACGAGGTGCGAAGAGGACTTGCTGCTACTATTTGCTTTCCATACATCCATCTCTCTATATGTGTGTGTACATTTAGTTTAGAACCCTATACATTATGCACGGGCACTAAAATCTGCCTGTGAATTAATAGTCCGATGGGGGAGGAGTTTTATTTTAGTATTTATTTTGTATATTATATCAAAATTTCAAACGACTGTTACTATCTTGCATAGTGGTAAAAGAGAGTGCTTAATTAATGTTCGTTGTTATTAAATTAAAACTATTTTTTTAATAAAATTGTAAATAATTATGTATAAAGTACTAACTGTTATACTGCTGTTTGAAAAGCTATTATAAATTTTAATTTCAATATAATTTATTAAATACGTTTTAATTTAAAAAAAATATGTATTGTATTTGTAAATATACAAAAACTTAGTTGATTATGAAAATAAATTTAAGATTATAAGTAAAAACAAGCGAAATAGTCAGTTATGAATTTATTTATAAAAATTATTTGAATTATATATTTATAATATGTACAAGTAGGTAATTAATGTGAATAAATATTTTATTAAAATTTTTTTATTATTGTTAATAAAAATTGCATCTATATAAACTGTAGATTCTATACAATAATAATAATAATAATAATAATAATAATAATATTTATTTCCCAACAGAAAATACATTCCAATAACAGGGAAACATCCAATTTAGTAATAATATTAATACAAGTATTATAAACAATTAAACAATTAATTTAAAAAATAGGTATATAAAAAAAGTAATAACTAACAAAATATAATATTAAAAATAAAATAATAAAAAAAAAGAGAACACATAAAAATTTATAATCAATCAACTAGATCTAAAACTGAATTTTTAAATGTTTGAAGTGATTTACAAAATATATCAACACTGTATTGAATATTATGATATGACCTAACCATTCTACACATAGGCGAACTGGAGCAATGAGCTGTATTAGGTGTAGCATAGTAAAATGTTAATGGATTTCGCAAGGCAACACAAGGTACATGTAAACTGAAGTTATCAATAAGTTGAGTATCATATCTAAAATGTATTATTTTATACAAGTTCATCAGTATAACTATAGTATGCCTGCTCTGTATTGATTTCATACTAAATTCAGTTAGTAGTAGGTTATAAGAGTAATGTCTCTCAGGATATGAACCATGTTTAATAAAGTACAAGTACTTTAAAAAACGTTTTTGCATTGATTCTAGCAGATTGATGTATTTAACATAGTTTGGCGCCCAAATTGCAGAGCAATATTCTAGTTTGCTGATTATGTATGAATTGTACAATAAAATTGTTGTTGATATAGACTTAAAACATTTGGACGTTCTAATAATAAAACCCATTGTTTTAAAACACTCAGAACACACTTTTAAAACATGACTATTAAAACTTAACCTAGAGTCAAATAACACACCAAGATCACGAACTTCATTTACAGATTTTAAAACTGAACCATTAACATTGTAGTTATAGTTAACAAATTGGGCATTCCTTGTATAAGACACGATACAACATTTATTTACATTTATGTTTAAGCCATTACAGTCACACCATTCATACATTTTTAAAAGATTAGCTTGCAGCATATCACAGTCAGTTATATCACGTATAGAGTTAAAAAGCTTGATGTCATCAGCATACATTAAAAATTCACAGTTGAAGATATCACAGATTGGATTAATAAATATAAGAAATAAGAGTGGCCCAAGATTAGAACCCTGTGGGACACCACTGTTTGCAGAGTACATCACAGATTGACATCCATAATATTCCACATATTGAGCACGATCACACAAATACGAAGTTATCACAGAAATAATATTACCACTTATGTCAAGTTCTTGAAGTCTATCCAAAAGTATATCATGAGGTATACAATCAAACGCGTTGGACAAGTCAGTGTAGATAACATCTGTCTGTGTTCTGTTTTCCAAATTTTTTAATATTGCTTCACTAATACTTAGTAGGTTTGTAGTGGTTGAGCGCTTTTTCATAAATCCATGCTGGTAAGGCGAAATTATATTTTGAACATGACAATAAATATTCTCCACAATTAAAGATTCAAATACTTTGGAAAAATTACTCAGTATTGCAATAGGCCTGTAGTTAGAAACCTCAGATCGGTTACCTTTTTTAAATGTTGGAATCACTTTAACATTTTTCCAGATCTTAGGAAATATTCCTGTTTTTAATATTAAATTATATAAAAACGTTAAAGGATGTGCAATAACTTGAGCAATATCTTTAAGAAGAAATTGCGGAATTTGGTCGGCCCCCATTGTATGTTTAGGTTTTAACATAGACAAACTACGCAAAACATCAGTTTCGTCAATAACAAAATTTCCTATGGTATCTAAAACGGTACTACTGTTATTAGAACATCCACGGTCATGATAAACACTACTAAAATGTTTGGCAAAGTTATTTACTATTTCTTGTGATGTAGTAAGAACAAGATTGTTATTTGTCATCACTCCAGGGATAGTTGTAGTATTTTGTTTATTATAAATAAAAGTCCAAAACTTCTTAGGATCGTTTTTAATGTTGGTTTCAGAAGTTCGAATAAAATTAGAATACGAAGCATGTATTTTTGATTTTAAGTTTTGTTTTACTCTTTTAAGTTCCACGCTAGCAATGAATAAGTTGCCTTTTTATTTGTTTTGTACATTAACTGGTTCAAATTAATTGTTATTTTTGTATTGTATTTCAAACTGACCAGAGCAAAATAACTTATTAGTAGTCTATTTATTGGTTCATATATATATATATTATCGTTTAACATCTCTTTTACCCTTTCGGGTGTCGAGATTCATCTATTGTTCTTAAATTAAGTTGTTTATTTGCTCTTTCCATTTGCTTCTGTTCTTTGCTATTGTTCTTGCTTCTTGCCAGCTCAGATTGTTTCTGTTTAATATTTCTCCTACGTTGTTTTCCCATGTCTTCATAGGCCTTCCTTTTTATTTTGTTTTTATTATCCTTGAGTTCCATACTTGCTTTGTTTGTCTCTCTTCGGGCATTCTTTCTAGGTGTCCATACCATGCTAATTGTTTTTTGTCTATTGTGTTGTGTATACTTTCTATTTGAAGATTCTCTCTTACCCGTTCATTTCTTTTTTTGTCCATTCTTGTTACTCCTTCTACTCTTTTTAAGTATTTCATTTCAGTTGCCTGTATTTTACTTTTATCTCTGTTATTCAATACCCATGTTTCACTTCCGTATACTAAAGTTGGTCTGTATATTGTTTTATATAATGTCATTTTTGTTTCTTTTGAGATTTGCTTGTTGTTTATAATCACCTTGTTTATTGCGTGGTAGTTTCTGGTTGTTGCCTGGATTCTTTTGTTAATTTCATGTTCCATATTTCCTTTATTATTTAGCGTTACTCCTACGTACGTAAATGATTCTACTTGCTCTATTTCTACTCCATTTAATTTTATTTTTGTTTTAATGTTTGTTTTTGATACAATCATGATTTTTGTTTGGTCTATGTTTATTGTCATGTTATGTTTTCTTAATTCCTCGTTCCATATCTCTATGTTATGTTGCATATCATCCTCATTTTTGGTAATTATTGCTAAATCATCCGCAAATGCACATGCTGCTATTGTTGTTATTGCTAGCTTATGATATCCAATTTCCAATTTCTTTGTTTTGCCCTTTAAGTTCTTTAGTATATCATCCAGAAAGATTATAAATAGCAGTGGGCTTAAAGCTCCTCCTTGTCTTAGACCTTGTGTAGTAATAAATTCATCCGACGTCTCTTTTCCGGTTCTGATGTAATTACTTGTGGTTCTATATACACTTTTTATTGATCTAATTAGTTGTTCGTCTATTTTTCTTTTTTTCAATATGTTCCATAGTTGTTTTCGAGGCACTCTGTCAAACGCTTTTTCAAGATCCACAAATGTTATAAACAGTTTGTTGTCTTGTCTCAGTGTTTTTTCAATCAACTTTCTTATTGTAAATATATGGTCCTGTTATTGGTTCATAAGGTATAAAACTCTTAAAAAAATTAAAAGTTAATTTGTCGTTTTTTACTTTGTCTTTAAAAAATTGCATTTTTTGTTTAAAAATCACAAAAAAAAGTTTATCCCATTTTAATCCGTAACAGCTACTATCTGGTCAATTTTACCATTTCATTTTTTTAATTTTAATTTTTCGGGTAACTTTTGTACTTGTGCTTTCTACAATTACGCTTTATCCCATATTATCATAACATAACATAAATATCAGTCAGCTGGTAACCACGCAATAGTGTAGATGTGCAAATTGTTAAGATATTATAATATTTTGTTCCATCCTGGTCAATTTGGCCTTAAGTATTAAGTACACTATAATTATTTTTTTTTCTTTATTTTTATCATCAGTCATATTTGAGCATTTCAAATTTTGTATCTGATATGTTTATGCAGATTCGTCAATAAATGATTTTTTTTATTTTTGTTTATTTTAATCGTGTAGTTTGTGTGTTATTGTAAGTTATAAATGTTGTAAGAAATAGATTTATATATAATAATTACTAATTACTTGCTAGAATGACAAGAATGTATTATTTATGTAGCCGGTCAATTTGACCTGATTGTAGCGTGAGCGTATCTAAAGGCCTGGTTACACAGTGCGAGCTGGCATAGTCAGTTAACTCAACTTGCCTCGCCTGATCATACAAGTGTGGTACTGACCGACTCGTATATAATAGTAACTTGTATGATGCGGTCAGATGATGCAAGTAGCTGAACTGCAATAACTGACTAGGACAGCTCGGATGCTAGATTGCACTGTGTAACCAGGCCTTGAATTACTACAGAAACAGGTACGGGTTAAATCTACACTCTGTCTATATGCCTAAAAACTCTAAACTGCCTATTTTTCAACATAAACTCTAACAAATACACGTTTAGCAGCGCTCAGAGAAACTATACACCAAATATGATTAAGAATTTGAATTCTGTGGACTACATGGAAAATAGTAAATAATATATAATCAGAGACTTAGATATTTTGCAATTAAGTAAAACTGAAGCAATTTTTTAAAAAACGTCAGATTTAATTCTTCTACAAAAATTTTGTTTTTGTTTTTTTTAAACAGCATAATTGTAATTGAAAATGGTTTTCAATTACTAATAATATACTAAATAATATAATTATAATAAAGTATAATTATAATAAAGTACCAATAATGCTTTAAAAGTTTTCAATAGCAAAAACACTCCAAAAAGAACGATTTTATGTAAATTTTTTTAGCTGTATTGATGCAATATATAGAAATATGGTTCAATAAATATATAACAAACATCAAAACAGTAAACATCCAAACTCACAAAACACTACACTATACGGATCTATATAATTGTTTTTACTCAAATTGAAAATTCTACATGAATCCTATTTATGTGATTTTTTCAGATTTTTTCAGTGACTCTTTTCCGTGTAATAAACTACATTGTTTGATCATTTGTAACTCAGGATTGGATTTTTAAGAAAAATTTATAAAACTTTTTTTTTTCAAAATTATCTAAAGAATAAGTTTTTATAGCCAAAAATGTTTTTGAGAATAAAAGACGTATCATCTTTTTTTTTTAATAAAATAACGCCAGTTTATTAATATATCATTTTAGTAGAGCTGCGCATTAACATACTATAGTTAGTAAAGCCCCAGTCGGAACAGGTGTCATAGTTATAATAGCTAAAGATTTAATTGCAAATTAAATATTACATACAAGGTAGCGTGCAACTGACGCTTAGATTTTAAAAGATCATTGCTTCATTCCTAACGGTCTAAGAATGTTAAGAGGCGATTCGCTTTATTAGTCCGTTCAAAAACGTGCGTTTTGTTTGCCGACCTGTTCGTTCAAGGTTCAATATTGCTCCCCGCTGCAGACTTCCCAATCAAAATTAAATTCCCGCATTGGTTAAAGCAATTTAAGATACCAAAAATGTGTCCGCAATAAAAATACGTCACTATCCCAGAAAACATTAAGAGGTTTTGAGCTGCAATTTAACAATCTCCCAGACGCTCAATTTGGAGTCAAGCAGGTGTCCTAGACATTTCGAGGCGTTTCATTCAACAAATTGTTAATGAACAAGTTTATTTGCGTATATAAGATAGTTGTCGTCCAAGAATTAAAACCACGTAATTTTAAAGCCAGACAACTCGCTAGTAAAAACATATCGTTTTTATCTTTGACAAAGCACATTTTCACCTCACAAAATGTGTCAACAAACAGAATATGCGCAATTGAAGTAATACGAATTCCAGAGAGCTCTAACATTCGAGCCCAAATTAACAAAACTTCTGTGGCAATAATTGAAAGAGTGCACAAAAACTTCAGAAAAAACTTACTCAGTGTATGGAGTGTGAGAAGGACACTTTGTTCAAAACCATGTAAATTTAAATTTTCCATGTTAATGGATCATAAAAAAAACTGTATAGTAAAGCATTGTATTATAGTTAGAGCTCGGATTTATATTTATTTACAAGTTTTACTTAATTATATATATATCAAGCTAGTAAATTGTATACACACGTTTCGCTTAGAAACAAACCCAAATACCAAGTTTTATTGCGCATATAACTTATTATTTTAAGTTTTTGCCGCATAAAAACTTATAATCCATATAATTGTATTTACTAGCATATAATCGCATATAATTGCATATATAGTCAATATTTTTATTATAATAATTTATTATAGTAAAAAGTCAGTAAGAACAATATAATTTTTAAAACACGTTATTGGAGGCACGGACGCCACTGGCACTTTGCAATGTACAAAAACACGGGGATTCCCCGTCAGTTAGAAGAGCGTAATGGGAGTGGTAATGTCGAGGGGAACTATACTGCTGTGCTGTGCAGTGTGCTGTGTATTGTCTTCGGCAATTCAACAAGAACGCACAATTTTTGTTTTTTTACAAAAACGTTCTTACCGATAAACAACATAGTTTCACTATGAAACAATAAACATAATAAACAACAAATAATTTAATTTAATAAATTCAAATTTTAAATTTTCTTGCTTTTTTAACCGCATATAAAATTAATATTTGAGAAACATTACCGCATATATTTACTTATTATTAGCGCATATAAAAAAATATATTGAGGTTTTATAGCGCATATAAATCCGAGGCCTAATTATAGTAGTCAGTCAACCTAGTATGCATAACGAGTTACTTCGAATAAAGATGCCGGTAAGCGTGTCAATAACAGCATTTGCGGACGACATAGCAGTAGTAGGTAGAGACGAAGAAATAGAAGTACTAAAAGGAAGATTAGAACTGGGAATTGATATAATACAAATATGGATAAAAAGTAAAGGTTTAAAACTAGCAACACAAAAAACTGAGGCGGCATGGCTATCGACTAAGAGGAATAATACAGGGTGTCCGGAAAATACGTGTACAACGTTTGACGACAGACTCCTGACGTCAAAATAGGTCGATCTAAGCCGACTTAGTTATATCCAAAAGTGTCTCGTTTAGCCGGTAGAGGGCGTCAAAAATTTGTAAATATTAAAAAGAAATTACCTGTAACAATAATTTTTTAAGTGACCTTGTTGCTATGGCGTTTAATAATTTGACAATTATTGACAAATTGTCACCAGTCTTTAAAATTTACTCAAGTATACGATCAACATTCTTGAATTACAAGTTCATTTTACCATTAAAAATGGAAAATTATACAAACTCTCAGAAAGTTGACATGCTCCTGGTATACGGGTTTTGTCAAGAAAATGGGCGTCAGAGTGTTAGGGTTTACATGGAGAGGTTTCCTAACCGTCGAATACCAAACCACCAAACATTTGCCAATATTGAGCGTCATCTTCGGGAAACGGGCAGTTTTGAGAAAAAGTTTGAAGGCAGGGGTCGTATGCGAACAACTCGAACTGTGGAAACAGAAGAGATGATTCTGGAAAGAGTTGAAGAAGAACCAAGTACCAGTACCCGTCTCTTAGAACGTGAGTTAAATGTTCCTAAAACGATTGTCAATGAGGTTTTAAGAGAACAGTTGTTACATCCTTACCACATACAAAAAGTCCAGGAACTTTTACCGACTGATCCCCCCATGCGGCTTACATTTTGTCAATTTATTAGAAACAAAAGAATCCTTGTTCCAAATTTTTGTAGAAAAATTATGTTTACTGACGAGGCATGCTTTACAAGATCTGGGGTAACCAATCTGCACAACGAACATATTTATTCCGATGAAAATCCACATGCCATTAAAGTTGCACATCATCAGCATCAATTTAAAATTAATATTTGGGCAGGTATTATTGATCACTACCTTATTGGTCCCATTGTTATTCTAGACAGGTTAGATGGAAATATTTATTTAAATTTTTTGCAAGACACATTACCAATTCTTCTGGAGAATTTGCCCCTTTTACTTCGGAGGGAAATGTGGTATATGCATGATGGTACCCCGCCACATTTTTCCGTTGCCGTTCGGCAATACTTACATCATCAATATCCCAACCGATGGATTGGAAGAGGCAATGATGCACCAGTAAAATGGCCAGCACGTTCTCCTGAGTTAAATATGTGTGACTTCTTTTTGTGGAGCGCTATTAAAACAGAAGTTTACAAGACTCCGGTAAACACACGCGATGATTTATTGCAGCGGATTTTAAATGCAGGCAACCATTTTAATAATCCCGAGACATTAGATAGGGTCCAATATCATTTTATAAAGAGTGTTAATAAGTGTATTCAGCAAGATGGCGGTCATTTTACACATTTGCTTAAGTAATGTTTTTGTTTTACTTAGTTTCTTACAATAGATACTTTCAACTTTGTTATACTTTTGTTTTTTTTGACGCCCTCTACCGGCTAAACGAGACAATTTTGGATATAACTAAGTCGGCTTAGATCGACCTATTTTGACGTCAGGAGTCTGTCGTCAAACGTTGTACACGTATTTTCCGGACACCCTGTATAGGAACAGGTGAGAAATCAAGAGATAACCATAGGAAAAAAAAAACAAATTCCTCGTAGTGACACTCAAAGCAAAGGGATGGAACGAACAGGTTAAGAAAGCGGTCACTGAAACAAAGGAAATGAAGACAAAATTTGGTAGACTTATTCCAAACAACGGAGGTCCAAGAGAAGAAAGCAGAAGGCTAATAGCAACGGCAGCAAGAAGCAAATTGCTGTATGCCGCAGAAACATGGGGAGAAGCCATGAAAACAAAAAAGACTAACTGGCTATAACCTATTTAGATGTGATTGGTCTAATTTAACTAGCCCTAAATTAAGCGGTTAGAAGTCATCTTAAGTGTACATTACTACATCCGCCATATCTAAGTGTTGAACATGTGTTTGTAATTGTCAACTTTAAGTTTGTATCGTACATAATTGGTGCAGTTTATTTACCCCCTCGTTTGATTATCGATAAATATGCTGACCACTGCTACTCCGTTGAATCTTTTGCTGATGTCTTTCCTAATAGTACATTAATTCTACTGGGAGATTACAATTACCAGAAGCAACGTGGCTAAATGATGAATATGGAACTGGAGTTACTTGTAACAAAAACTACCCTGAACATTTAGTTGCTAACTCATTTGGATTTTTAAATTGAGCTCAATGTATAACCATACCAAATAATATGAATGTATTTTTGGATTTGTGTTTTACTAATGATTGTGATAATATTACTGTGATAAATGCTGTAAATGTTTTATTATATATAAGTCAACATCATAATGCCTATGTGATAGATGTCAAATGTGATACTTCTTGTGAAATGTTAAACTGTAACTACGTTTTTAATAATTTTAAATGTGCCAACTTCATCGCAATCAATAAATTTTTGTTGAACGTTAATTGGTCTGTTCTTTTTAACAACTGTGATATTAATGTATGTGTTGATTTATTTTATTCTGTTTTGTATTATGCAATTGATTGTTATGTACCTAAAAGAGTGTGGAATGACAACAACTTTCCTATTTGGTTTAGCAAGGAATTAATATCACTTACTAAACTAAAAAAAATGCACATAAACGATTTAAATTTTCAGAACTTCTTTCTGATTACAATGAATTTGATTCTTTTCGGACTTCATGTAAAAATCTGAACGCACGTCTTTACAAGCAGTACATTTTACGCACCGAGAATAACATTCGGTCTAATCCAAAACATTTTTGGAGATTTGTAAATGAAGCTAGGAAAACTAATGCTTTTCCAGCTACAATGTATTATGGTGAGTAAACCTGTATTAATGGTGACGATCTTGTAAACAAATTTGCAGATGTTTTTTTTTTTAGTTTATAATTCTCAAATTCATCTAACTCCATTGTTTAAGTTTGATAAAAATTTAATTTATACAAATTTCTCAGTCAGATTACTAAATATTTTTAATGGAATTACAAGCCTTAAATCTAATCTTAGCACTGGACCTAACGGTATTCCATCTATGCTCTTAAAGAATTGTATTTATTCAATTTCAAAACCATTACATTTACTTTTCAACGCTTCATTAAATGAAACTAAATTTCCTGATGTATGGAAACAAACTTATATTATGCCATTGCATAAATCTGGTACTAAAGAAAATATTACAAACTATAGAGGCATTTGCATTCAATCTGCTATCCCGAAATTATTTGATCAAATTATAACTGGCCAAATACATTGGATGTGCAAAAGTATTTTAGTAGATGAACAGCATGGGTTTCGTGAGGGTCGATCTACACTTACCAATCTACTTTCTTATAAAGATTACATTTTAAACTCATTTAAAAGCAAAACTCAAGTTGACTCTATTTACACCAACTTTTCAAAGGCTTTTGATCGTGTGAGCCACAATATTTTGATTGCTAAGCTTCGTGCCTTGGGTTTTCATAATGCAATGGTTTCTTGGTTATTTTGCTTTTTGAAAAACCAAACGCAGTGTGTAAAAATCAATAACTTTCTTTCTCAACCTATTTTAGTTCCATCAGGTGTTCCTTAGAGATCTCACTGCGAACCAATTTTATTTTAACTTTTTATCAATGATCTTTCTGAGTGTATTAGTTCATCATCATTTCTGTTATTTGCAGATGATTTAAAAATGTATAGAAGCATGTTATCTATCGATGATTGTAATTTTTTACAACATGATTTAAACTCTGTTAATGCTTGGTGTCTTATTAATAACCTTTTGTTTAATGTTAATAAATGTTTTGCAATCAGTTTTAATAGAACGCTAAGCAAAATTTCGTACGATTATACTATCGATAACAAGGTACTACAACAAGTAACACAAATTAAAGACTTGGGTGTAATTTTTGATTTTAAACTTTGTTTGTTGAGCATATCAACTACATGTGTAATCGTGTTAGTATATAGGATGTCAACTGATCTTTCTCCAAGTACTCTTAAATTACTATACTGTGCCTTGGTGCGTTCTCATTTAGAGTACGTTCCGTCAGTCTGGTGCCCTTTCTAAGAAATCTATAGTGAAAATATTGAACGTGTTTAAAACAAATTTTCTCGTCTGTTGTCCTATAGATCTAGTATATTGTCGGTTAATTTTTATCGCAATTACATTTCTTTACTATTCAATTTACCGTCACTAAAACTTTGGCACAAAAGATCAGATCTCTCATTATTGCGTGGTTTAGTGATGTCTGAAGTAGACTGTCCTAAGTTACTATTATCTTTTCCATTCTACATTCTACACATTCTACTAATTATGGTTTTCACAACCCCATTGGTAAAATTTGTAGATTTGCAAACTGTTTAACAAACAATTTAAATTTTTTTTGTTCTAAATCTATGTTTAAGATTCAATTGAATCATATTGATTAAATGTTATGTATTTTATATTATATTATGTTCTTTATGTCGATCTTTTGCTTCTGTTTTTATATTGATTATTTTATATATGTATTAAATTGTTTACATTGTATTTTTATGTAGATGTAAATGGTTTTATTTATACCGTAAATAAAGAGTTATTATTAACTATATGAATGAATAAAAAATAATATTTTAATAATTTATTTTGATTTTAATTCCAAAGCACTCTTATAATATGTCGTAATAATTGTTCTTTCAATTTATTCTTGATCTTGTTTGTAAATTCTAGAAAAAAAAACTAATTAAATGAGATATAACAAACTATATATTTTTAAAATTAGAAAAATATAAGCTTTTCAATGAACTCATAATCAACTAAGGTTGCCATTTAAAAAAAAATACAAGTTTGATTTATATCTCCAAAATCTAAATTGCCATGACTTTTTTTATTAATTTATTTAAATTTTACACAAAAATATTTACAGAGTACATTTTTTATTTTTGCTCTAGAGTACAAAAAGTTATTTAAGTTTGAAAAAACAACCGTTTTTAGATTTTTTAGACTTATAACAAATTTAAAAATGGAATTACGTTTTTCTAAAAATTCTGCCTAACTTTGCTCATTTAACTAACTCTGTAACATTTAAAATAACAAAGTTACCCATAGAACACGCAAAGATTCTTGAACTCTTATATAGAAGCGTTTCTATAGTAAAGCAAATTATTTTATGGCAGCCATTTTGAGTGTGACTTAGTAATACAAAACATATATTAATAACATCGTATATTCTATTATTTAAAATTTTAAACATTTAATACATACATTGTATGTTGTTAACAATTTAAAAAAACATTTAAATAATTCCAACAAAAATTGGTTAATTGTGTCTAAAGTTAAAACCAATAATGTGTTTTTAATAAACAATTGATATCATTTAAATGGACATATTAACTTAAACCAAATTTTTAGACATCATTATTACACGTATCACTGATTATTTTATTTAAACTTTGTATATGCAGTGATTTTTGCAGTACAGTAATTTGAAAAAAAAAAAATCTAAAAAAGAATAAACCTTCACAACTTCTTTATAAGCAATACGACAAAATTTGACAACAATCGTAAAGCAGCATAAAATATAAGCCATTTACATGATGCAATTAATTTTGTATTTGTAAACGTTCTGTTTAAGTTTTAATATTCTATACATTATATGCATTATATATATAAAATTTGTTTTCTAAAAATTAAATATTATTTTGTTTTTTTGCAAGCCGTCGATTTATATACATACCGATTTTTTTTTTAAACTTTACAAAGCTTTAACGTTATCATTCTATACATAATGCATATAATATATACATTGTTAAAACTTACTTTAATTAGTAATTACTTTAAAAAAATTAATTTAGTTTATTGCTTATATAAAAAATCTCTTGTAATCTAGATGGCATGCACATAAAGTTTACAAATAAAAATTTAAATGCACTACAAAAACGGCTTATGTGTTGTGATGTTTTATGATTGTTGTCAATTATGGTACTGTTTCTCGTAAAAAAAGTTATATAGGTTTTTTTTTTTAAATTTTGAAGTTTTTTTTTTTTTTAATTACAATACTGCAAAAACCAGTGCATGTACAAAATTTTATTAAAATAGTAAAACGTTAACAATACGTGTAATAAAATTTGGTTTGGTTAATAGCATACAATGCATGTTTTAAATATTTAAAAATCAAAAATAATAAAATCTAAGTTGTTTTTAATTTATGTTATGTATTATCAAGTCCCACACAAATGGCCAGCGTATTATAATTTGCGTCACTTTATAAGCGCAAGTCATGTATCCAGTATATCCATGCAAGTATGTGAAAAAGTTAAAAACTTAAATTGACAGGAAGTTGATGACGTACATTTAATAGCACAGCTCTCATATTGTTTAATTCTATTACATTGACATTCTACCATTTAGATAGTATGCACTACAGAACAGACAGACCGTAGTGAGTCTTGGTCTCATCTGTTATCATCCTCCAGACTATCTTAACTTTAGCAATTTTTGCTCAACTTTTAATCTTTATTTTGCAGAAGTATTTTATTACGCCGTCCTTTCAGTCCAGAGACATAGATCATTATTTGCTTGCATATTCTGCTCTCTTTTATTTACATAACGCTGAGCACGTTAAAATAAGCCATCTTACCCGCTGAACTTTTATAAATTGCACTACATTTTTACCCCTAATTAATTAGTACAGCCCGTAATTTATTTTGACTGTCTACCTTTATTAACTTGCATGGGTCCAAATATCATTCTTAATATCTGTCCTCCTGCAATTAATACTTGTTTTTTGTTCTTCTGCATTAAAGTCCATGTTTTGCAAGCATAGGTTAGTACTGCCTAATGCCTAATTTGTATAGTTGTATTTTCGTTTTTTTTTTTTTATAATTTTAGCTTTGGTTCAAGTATTTTCTTGTGCATACACATTGTTCTGTTTTTTTTTTCTTTTGTTATTTGTTGCTAATCTGGTTATATTTAAATATGTAATATTCTTTTATCTGTTTTTTTTCTTTGTTAGTTTTTCTATTTCTTTGCTTTCTTTCAAACTTGGCATATTACTTTTAGTAATTACAATATCATCGGCATAAGCTAATATTTGTTTACTTTGTGTCGTGTTTTTTTCTAATCCTTTTACTTTTCATATAACAGATTTTAATACCAGGTTAAAAAGAAGCGTCAATTAAGCGTCCCCTTGCATCACGCTGCAATCTATCTTAAAGGTCTACGTTTTCATATTATAAATTGTCACTATTGCTCTGTTTTCCTGTAGTACAAGTTGTACAAATCTTATCAGGTTAGTCAAAACTTTCACCAGTTTAAGCAAATGTTGCATCAACTTTATGTTCACTTTATCAAACGCTTGCTCCAAGTCAATGTACAAATTATGATCGGTTATTTTATGCTTGTTCTATCTTTTCTTGTGCCAGTATTTTTTTTTATCTTAGTAATATTTAGTTTCTTCCGTTAGTAGATTTCCAATTTGTGTCCACTCGTGGTTTATATTCGCTGGTCTGTACTGTTATTTCTTTAAAAAAATATCTCCTGCTTTAATTTTTTCGTTTTTCAACATTTTCTAGCATTTTCCATTGCTTCTTTCTTTTTCTGTTAAGTTTTTTTGAATAATTGTTTTTTTTTTTAGTTTTTCATATGTCAGCTTAATTGTTTTTGTTTTTACCCCAATATATCTTTGTCTTAGCTTCTTTTCAGTTATTGTCGTTTTACAGACGTCAATAAACCATTCTTGGTTTTTTATCTTTTTTGTTTTAGTAATTGTATTTTCCGTTACTTGGCTCTTCGCTTCTTTTTATTTTATTTATTTATTTATTAACGGGGTTACCCAATTTTAAATTAAATTACAAATAACAAGATGATTACAACATATCATTTGAGTTGCAACAACTCAATCAAAACATTTAAATAATATTAATACAATAACAGATAAATACAAACAAAAATACAATATTAATAAAGATTACACATTAAAGATATCAAGATCAGATTAATTTACAAATCGACACATACACTGCAATAGAGAGTCCTTAAAATAGTTTGATCTACAAAACTTGGAATAAAATGTTTTTACATTTCTAGTATGTCTTCTAGGTACATTAAAATTTACTAGACACAGAAACCTAGGACAATCAATGATCCCATTTGCTATTTTTACAATTCATTCAACATCAATTTTTTTTCTTCTATCACAGATTGTTTCAAGTTGGAGTAGTTCTTTCATTTCAGTACAAGAAAAGTTATATGAAATATCTCCTCATTTAAATGACAAATATTTAAGAAATTTGTATTGGACTCTTTCAATTTGATCAATATGAATTCCATAGGATAGAGACCATACCACAGAACGGTATTCCAAGATAGGGCGAACCAGGCCGCAGAATGGCGATCAAAGAGCTGTTAGCGACGTAAAATGCTTAGTAGGCGTTTGATAAATCCTAATGTTCTTAAAGCTTTGTTGGTAACATAATTAAAATGTTTAACAAACGTCAATTTGGTATCCATAAATACAACAAGATCTTTAAAAAAATCGACTCTTTCTAATATCTGTGAGTTTATACTATAGTCGTATGCAAAATTAGATTTTGATCTATTAAATGTCATTACCTTACATTTTTTTTACATTTAAGTCCATACCATTAATAGTACACCATTTTTCAACATTTTTGATGTCATTGTCAATTAAAAATGCATCTTCAGCTGTTGTTACTGCTCTAAAGAGTTTTAAATCATCGGCAAAGAGAAGAAGTTTATTGACTGAGAAACATCATTGATAAAAAGTAGAAATAAAAGCGGCCCCAGATGACTTTCTTGTGGAACACCTGAGGTAACTGCTATTGTATTAAAAATAAAACCATTAACAGTAACATATTGTGATCTATTATTAAGATAGTTACTTAGCCAGATTAAAAGATTTCCTGATACGTCTATATATTCCAGTTTTTTTATTAACATATTGTGATTAACTCTATCAAATGCCTTGGATAGATCAGTATATATAACATCTACTTGATGCCCATTATTGAAAGCATTCAAAATATATTGTTCAAATATAAGAAGATTAGAAGAAGTAGATCTTCCTTTGCAAAAACCATGCTGTTGGTCATTTAAAATATTTTTAAATACCACATTTATTTTATCATAGACAATATGTTCAAAAAGGTTTGGTATAACACTTATAATAAAAATTGGTCTATAATTTTGTATATTAGATTTATCTCCCGACTTATATATTGGTACAACATAACTGTACATCCATATAGATGAAAAATAACCTGTATTTAGGCTAAGATTAAAGATGTAATTTAAAGGGGTGGCAATATAATTTTTACATTGCTTAAGTATAGATGCTGGTATACCATCAACACCAGGTCTAATGCCCGATTTAAGCCTAAATATTTTGTTTTCAACTTCTTTCAAAGTGATGTTACAAGAGTTAATGTCAATAGCAGAGTTAACTGTAAGTGGCTCGGGCTCCAGTAATTTAGTAGAAGAGTATACTGATAAAAAATATGAAGAAAATAAGTTAGAAATATCTACTCCTGTAGATGCCGTCACATTATCATTATGAATAACGTTAGGAATGCTATGATCAAAATTTTTAGATTTGACATATCTCCAAAAACTCGTTGAGTTAGTATAAACTTCTCTTTCCAGATTGCTGATGTACTTTTTATAACATAAATCATTTTCTAACTAGCATTTATTTCAAATGTTTGTAAAAAGTAAATAGTTTTCAAATCGACCAGAATATTTATAGGTTTGATGTGCAATTTTTTTAGATGTTATTACTTTTTTAATTTTTTGGAGAACCAAATGGGATAACTCGGAGACAAATTTGTAGTAAAGAACAAATAACTCGATGCAAGTATACAGTGTATCATAAAATACTTGTGTGCAGTCTTCAAGATTTAAACCTTTAAAAAGAAATTTCCAATCCACTAAATGTAGGTAATTCTAAATTCCCACTAAATTGACTTTTTTAAGTACTATAAATGAACTCTAGAATGATTTAATGCTTTAAATTCTATATTAGATTTAATAGTTGTATGTAAAGCCGGATGATATTTATTGCAGGAAAGTAAATGATTGTCAGAAGTACTAACAAGCATGTTTTTGTTAGTTAAAAACGCCAAGTCTAAAAGAGAGAGCCTTCACTATTTCTTATTGGATTAACCTGGTGCATATTTAAATACGAAAAAGTTTCATTTAAAAGATGTCCTGACAAGTTTAAAGCACTGCTTCCTGATTCAATTACACCATTTGCCCAGTTAAACCCTGGAACGTTATTATCTTCAATTATATGAATATTGGCATCTACGTGATTATCGACAATAGCTTCAACAGCTGAACAGTGATCTATATACTTTGAAATATTACTTGATGGTGGTATATAAACTGCGCCAAAAATGTAGCAGTTTGTTTGGTGCTTAATTTTAACGAAAACATGTTCGACTGTATTAAAAAAAGTAGCTAGGTATTTCACTTGAAATCAAATCTGAACGTACAGCAATTAAAACACCACCTCCGCTCTTTTTAACACTATTTTCTGTACTTTTATCTTTCTTATAAATACAAAATGATGTTAATCCTAGTTCAGAAGATAAAATATCCTCATAAAGATTGGTTTCACTAAAAATTAAAATATCAAAATCACAAAGTCTTACGTTATTTGACAAATTTTCTAACTTAGTTCTTAACTCATTGACATTCTGATAATAAATAGCTAATGTACGTTTTTTGAATTATTTGAGACTTTATTTTCCACTATCCTTGGAACTCCTTGAATAAACCGCAAGCTGATGTTCTGCTGACCTTCTAGTTTGCGACGTTTTAATTCACTGCAAACTTTCTTAAATTCTGCCTGTTGTTTGGGAGTGTTATCCATACCCACACAAACATCTCCAAGTTCCTTTCCTCTACAATGTTTAGTTATAGCTTTAGCTGATTCTTCACTATTAAAAATGACCTTCATCGGGCGAGATAATGATTTATTAGAGCCAACACGCACTACTTTTTTAATTGTATGATTGGATATAATTTCATTTCCCATTAATTTAAGAACATTTGTTTCATTCTCAGATTAACGTTGAGTTGGATTTGATGAACGAGATTCGGAAAAATTAAAAACCATGACGTTCATTGCTCTTCGTTGACGGTCCTAAATTTCAAATATAGCTTCATCCAAACATTGTGGTTGGTTGTCTTTGTAGATTCCTATATCAGCTTTGAGTTTCATGTTTTCTTCCTCGAGACTTTTAACTCTTTCACCAATATCATTAATAAGTGCGGTACATGTGGCAAGTTGCAATAATTTTTTTCGGAAAATGCATTAAATTGTTCTAAAAAGAACGCTTTTGAAAGGTAATTTTTTCCTGAATCGACTACATTTTTGCTAGTAGAACTACGACAATCTTCTTTCTGTGATTTCATAGATTTTGTGCAAGTAGGACATATCCAATCTTTATCATTTATCTTAGTAGAATTTGCAAAATGATGGATTTGTAAATCCTTCTGACAATTTAAACAATTAACCATATAGATTAATCCAAATAAACAGAGTTAAAGTTAAGGAATTAAAAACTAAATTAAAACCGATTAAGGATTAAATGATGTAAACTGGAACACTCTTCACACTGGTAGGGTCGTTTACCAAGTGCCTTACTAAAACAAACAATAAATGGCAGACCACGGAATAGGTTACAAAAATAATGACAAAGAAAAAATATAAAATATGTTAAATAACAAATAAATAATAACAGAATAAAACCAAGCTGTTACGCCACCGGTAAAAATAACACCAAACAGGTATGGTAGGTAGCGATTATGCGCTTATTGGCGGGAAAAGTACATACAGGTTAATAACTTACAAACTCCAATTACTTCACTTAACAAAGATTAAATCACAATCGTAGTATACTATATTTAATACTAGTCTATACACAATATCACAGCACTCTTTATATTAATTAAATACAACTAAATCATTAAAACTTTAATCTTACAAACGTAAACAATAAAACACGTCTCATAGGCGTAGAGAGTTTACTACATAAAGACAATAAAAGCTTTAGGAACATCGTTATGTATAAAACCGCCACATACGCTGATGTTGTTTTCATTGGTAATTTTTCTTTTGGTTACATTTAATAAAATACGTTGCATTAACATGTGGCAACATTTTAAAACAAATATTGCAGAATGTTGTAAAATTTAATAAAAAAACATTGCAAAAATTTTTGATTAACTTTGTTATTATGTGTTGCAGGAAACAACATCTCCGGATGCAAACAGAAATTTACAACAAATTTACAAAAAAAAACTGCACATAAAATTCAAAGAAGCACTTTATTAAATTTCTCATTAAACATTGAGCAATGATAAAGTAGCGTCATACATACAAAAAGCAAAAATCTGTTAAAGAAATTTTTATATGTATCACATAAAAATAATATATCATGCTTGCAAGATTGTCTACAAATCAAATATTTTTTTAAGGAGATTGCTAAGACCAACAGCTTATTAAGTGATTTTAATAAATTTTAAAATTTTATAAAGCATTTGTTTTTATTAAATTATATTAACTATATTTATCTATCATTAAAAAAAATTTTTTAACCATTTATGATCAGCATGAATCTATTTTTGTTGCAAACATTTTTTTTTATGAAACGTTTCATATTTTTATCTAAAATTGCAACTAAATTTTTTAAACAAAACTAATGTATTGTGCAAAATAATACATTATAAAGTATTTAATTTGTAGTGTTTCTATATTATACTAGTTATAGTTTAGTTTATTTTTTTGGATTAAAAAGGCCTTTAATCTATTACTGATTATTAGGTAAATAGTAGTAGAGTATAAAGCAAGTCATTTTTAATATTATAACTACATAGTATAGTATATATGCCTTTTTTGTCATGTGTTGTTTTTAAAAACAAAATTTTAAAATAGTGTTGGCAAGTTGTACAAATAAATCAGTTTTATTTTTATCGGCATTTATAAGTAGTAAGTAATTAAAACTTTAATTTATTTATTTAAATTGTCAGCAAAACGTATAATCCATCATTTTTCAAATTGAAATAATACAATTTATATTGAGTTTCCGATTCATGGTCTTAGTTAAAAATTAATTCATATACTTATCTAGAGGGATATAAGAGCCTTTTAGACGCCAAGTGTGGTAAAGCGGCTAAAGTATAATGTATAACATTATAAGTTTCAAGCTTTTGCGCTTCAGTTAATCGGATTATATTCTACTAAAATTAATTAATATCTAACCTCATTTAATATTAAATCACAATAATGTAATTTGATTAAAGTATTAAATACAATATTTGAGCTGTATTGTAATGTCAACATTTTTAAATTACTTGTTGTGATGTATAGTTTTAATATTATTTGAAATGTTATGTTACCAACAAAATAATGATCGTTAAAATTATAATCCGTTATTACTATCACCATTAATGAGGAAAATCTACATCCAATTTAGTACAATAAGCTTCTATGTGCGTTTCAAACACACTTTTATGCAGCCGTTATAATCATCAAAATTTAAATCAAGCAAAACACAAATAATTTATTTTCGGTTCATTTAAACCGGACACAGTTTGCGAGTTTAATTAACAATGACAATAATATATGTTTTTTTTATATTCATAATGAAGCAAGTGTTGCATGGAGCCACCTGTTAAATATGCTACAAAAACAATGTTACCCTTGTTGTGGCGGCGGCATAGAGACGTCGGGTCGTCCGCGACGCTTGGTTTAACATGTAGTGGTGCGATTTCATTAACCGTGGTTTGTTATTAGGTTACCCGTTAGTCCACAATGCCTCGAGCACACTCCTCTTACATTATTACACTAAATTGTTTTAAGTACATGTAATTATGTATGATGATTGCATACATTTTTTATGCGAAATTTTCAGTGTTGATATCTCAACTTCAATAATAGTTACTAAAGCTACAGATTAAATTTTCTTAAAAAAAAATGTATAATAACATGCTGAGGTAGATAAATGTTACCTTAAGTAAATTAATTACTTTTAAACATAACATAAAATATCATTTACAATGTTATATGTTTTAGCATGTAAAGGTAAATTCAATTAGCTAAATCACTTAATTAAAACGACTAAACTTTTTTAGGTAAAAACATCAAAAAATTACACTGATCCAAAACATGTAATGAATTAAAACCCAGTAAAAGGGGAAAAAACAAACATCATTTCAAAGGAATTGAAATATTGACATCCATATATGCATGCATATATATACCAAAACATCAAGTTTCCTAAACCGTATTATTTATTTAGTTTTCAAAGTTTTAAATGGCCAGAGTTTATAGCTGGAAGGGTCATTAGTGAGTTAATTCAAGTTGGACTACTTGTTTAAACGTAATTATTTATTCAATACTTTCACCGAAAACAAAAAAAATAATACGCTATATACATTGTACGTTCGTGCTAATTCTGTCTTGACGCCAGTATATGTTAGACTAGCGTGTACATGCAATGTGAAGGGAAGTTGTTTCTCAAACGTCGGCCAGTGATTTGCTAAGAAATCACAATCCCAAAATCTCACTGCAGTGTTCAATAATTTAATTATTAAGAGGAATTGGATTAAAGTAAATTGCGCAAGCTTATTCTGACAAAAATTGTCGCTATAATAATAATACCCAATGTTAAATTATTTTTAACATTATCATTTTAAATGCTTGTTTTTTGTTCTTTTATTATTACAAAACAGTTTTAACGGTTAGGCCATGATCGCTGACACATAGACATTTTTTGTGAAATATTACATAGTTAAAGTGAGATAGATTAACTCAGACAAAACCAATAGTCAAGTATAGAAACTAAAAATATGTCGATAAATCTGGTTATCAAACTTAAATAATAAATTATTTATTTGCACATCAATAGAATACATTCACATAATTAAAAAAAGCAAATTATAATTACAATCAATACAAACATTACCCAGTGGTTTTGCTCGATAAAAATCAAAGGTTTCTTTATGACATAAAATAAGTAATTCCTTAGTATCACATTTTAAAATGAAAAAAAAAAACTATATGTATATTAGTAATACATTAAAAATATGTAACAACTACATTTAGATTACCAAAAATAAAGCAAGCCACGGATAGCTGTAGTCAGTATATTTCAAATTGCATCTTGAATTTGTCGGCCTATCACTGCTATGTGTAGGATGATTATGTTTCAACTGTTAGATCATGTTAACTAGTGCTTTATTGATGGTGAAAATAATGTTGATGCCAAATTTCAAACATTTAATAAAATTATTATTAGAGCATGCATATTTGAAAGCATTTTCTGAAAATAAAATTCTTTTAAATCAAAAAAACATTAAAATTACTTGGTTTAATAGTAATCTTAGCAATATGAGAGAAAATCCTGTGCTCTAAACAACTAGAAACGCATATAGAAATAAATATAAACAATGTATCAAAGAAACAAAAATTTTAGCTCATCATAATTTTATTAAAGGATCTGGTAATAATAAGCCACATGCTATGTGTGCAATCTTGTGATTCAATAAGTTTATTGTCTTCTGTGTGTGTAAATAGTTATTTTAAATTTAGTGAAATTTCTAGTCAAGATGTTAGAAATAGGATTAATAAACTAAAAAACAAAAATAGCAAGGATATTAATTGATTGAATGTACATGTACTTAAGGCCTGTAATATCCAACTCCTAATAAAGCACCTAATAAACTATTAGCTGAATAACCTCACTTTTAATTTTATTTATTTTATTAAAACGTATGGACAAACAATTAAATGTATGCTTAATATATACATTTATAACAAATAAAAACGTTAAGCATATAATTTCTTAACTGCTCAGATGTGTAACAAAAATAAATCAAACTAAAGTTTGAAAAAAGTTAGGTTATTCAGCTAATAGTTTATTAGGTGCTTTATTAGGAGTTGGATATTACGGCCCTAAGTCTATTAAGGAAACATATATTATTATACATTATATTAAAAGATTACTAACTAATAATGTTTTGTATTTTATTAATGATTTTTATAATATAGATTTTAGTAAAACTGTGTAGTAGTTTTGATTATTTTTTGTTTGTTTTTAATATGTAATTTTTATGTAATGCTTGTTTGCATATTATTTTAATTTGTTGTTTTATTTTTTATAAGTAATTATTTTATTGACAATCACATACTGTACTTTATTTTATACATACATGTACTAGATCTTGTGATTAAACATCTATCTATCTATCTATCTATGCCTCTTACTAAATTAATTAATTTATGTATCAGAGAAAGCGCATTTCCATGTTTAAAAATTGCCGAGTGTACACCAATTAAAAAAAAAAAGTAATCCGTGTGACGCAAATAATTATCGCTACATATCACTCCTCCCAATACTTTCAAAAGTTGTTGGGAATATTCTTAACAAGCAGATTTTTAATTTTTTTGAATCAAATAACCTTTTTTGTGAATCACAATTTGGTTTTCAAAAAGATCATCAATACAATCGAAGCTGTAATAAGCTTTGTTGATGAAATTGTGGAAACATTTGACAAAGGTCTATATATGACAGCAACATTATTGGATTTATCAAAAATTTTTGATTGCGTTGGCCATTCTATTATCATAAGAAAATTATACTGCTATAATTTTCTACCAAGCACCGTAGGACTCATAGCAAAGTCTCTGATAAGTTATCTATTGAACAAGGTGTACCACAAGACTCAATACTGGGTCCACTTTTGTTCCTAATATTTATTAACGACTTGAATATATCCATCGACGGTTTAAGTAAGGTAGTATTGTATGCGGATGATACAACTTTGTGAAAATGTAGCACACAATTTCTCAGATGCGGTAAGAACAAAACGTTCTGATTTATGCAAAGCACAAGATTGGTATACTAACAACAAATTATGCCACAATCATGAAACAACCATAAACCTGTGCATTACATTGAAGCTTGAACTGTATGCAGATAAATTTACAGAGTCGGCTAAATTCTTATGAATTATCGGTAATTCTCAATTGAATTGGAAATATCACGGCGATGTTATTAGTCGCAAAGTTTCCATATCTTTTAAGAAATTTTGCTAATTTGGTGTCAATTGTTATGTTAAAAACAGCGTATTTTGCTTTGTGTCATACTCATATTACCAACGGGTTAATTATTTGGGGGCATTCTGGAGTTTTAAATGAAATGTTTTCTTTACAGCGTAGAACTGTAAGAATAGTGACTGGTTTATCTTACCAAGCAGATTGCAGACAAAGCTTTATCAATCAGATGATACTAACACTTCCATGTGCATACATTTATGAGTGCATACTCTAGATGCAAAAAAAATATTGATGGTTATCAAACAAATGAAAACGTTCACAATTTCAATACTCGTACTAAGAACAACGTACATGTAATTAGTGATAGACAAAATAAATCGCAAAACGCATTTAGATTCTATACGATTAAATTGTACAATTTACTTCCGGAATATGTAAAAAATATGCCACTGAAAAGCCTTAAAATGGCTCTGAAAAAATATTTAGTTGTAAATGCATTTTACTCAATTGAAGAGTGTTTAAAAGTTAAATTTGTAAATTTTCAAGTGTTGTAGATATGTTTTTGTAAACCAAATTGTGACAATTGTAATACTCTCCTTTGTATTAACATAATAAATTTATTATTAAACATGCTTGTTGGTATTCTAAACAAAGAAAATAAAACTCCAGCATACTTAAACACAACCAAAGACATACAAAAAACAAATCATACAATTCCAAGAAAATTTAACAAATTTGCTTTTACTTAATTGTATACCAACCAAAAAGTAGTATTAATGCTATCTGATTTACATTAGTGAATAATTTAATTAAAAAAAGAAAAAAAAAACAGCTCGTTTTCAAATTCAAGTCTAAAAAAGACAATACCTCTACCTCCTGAGCCAACGCTGACAAGATGGGAAACATGGTTGTGTGCTGCAATGTACTATGCAAAACATTATTAAATATTTTAAGAATTTGTATGCAATTTATCTAAATTATGCAGCGTCCGTACAAGCAGCAATTAAAACTAATTTTTAGTATGTTAGTGACTCAGTTAAAATTATAGAAGATTTTCAATATTAAACTAATAAAACAAACGTTTCAATAAAAAAATTGTTAAAACAAATTGTTAATTAAAAATTATTGTATATAAAATCTACAAAAGCTTAATCAAAATTTTTATTAAAGATTTAGTAGAGAATATATAAAATGACACAAACAAAATTTAAGTTTTTACCTATTACTTCAGTAGATGTTGAAAAAAACTTTTCTATTTATAAAAATATTTTGTCAGACCAACGACAAAATTTTATAATACATTAATAAATTCAGCCTACAGACTAAAATAAAATATTTAATAATATATTATGTAAAATATTGTTTAGTTTTTGTACCTTATACTTTCTAATATTTAATATTCATATTGTAAAGTTTGAATAAAACTTGGAACAAAGTTTAGTATATAATTTTTGAAACAATAATTTTTTTTTCCTATTTTTTGGGATCTTTGCAACTTTTTTAAAGCTTATTAAAAGCGCTAATTTTAGAAAAATAGTTATTGATATTCATTTTGTTAATAACACGATTGGGTTTTGTTCCAAAGAGTAGCTGCTGTTTTAAAAAAGTTAATCAATAATGCATGTTTATAAGATGCTTCCATTAATATTTCAATATCATTGTTACTATAGCTTATATTTGTATAAACTTTGCTTTCTGAAAATGATACGTATGTCGTCAACAAATTAATCATAGTGACAGTGTTAAATACTTGTAATTATTTAACGTGTATAAGTGTACATCAAAGATTACTATATTACGATTGGGTACTTTGTTACCAATATGTATTTACTGTTATTTGTCTATTTGATAAAAAAACAGCCAATTTAGTTAGCATGATTTGATTGAAATTACGATAATTCACTGTATTAAATGCTTAGCAAATAATCAAGAAGCATTATATATTATCATCAGTTACTGGTGTTAAATCTGTGTTACAACTAAAACTAGACTAAAAACCAGATTTGCAGTCTGGCAATATCTATTTAGATATAAAATAATCGATAAGTTTAGCGTTAAAAAAATTCTCAAAAATCTTTGACAATGTTAACAGAATGTTTATAGGTCTATAATGTATATATTCTATAAGAATGTTGGTTATTGCTATTGATCAGAGATAACAGTTTAATAATGTGTATGCTTATACTGTCATGCCTATTGCTTGCAACTTAATTTGGTTAATTATTTTAGTAACAACTAGTTTAGTATATTTGAAATTGAAACAGATAGTAACATTTTTGTATTTAAATAACAAAGCATGCTTACGTTTTTATATATAAGTAACCTCAGTTTTCTGTAAGTTTTTCACTTAGAATTAGAGATTTTTTTAATTCTTAGTAAATCTTTATAATAATCCTAATGAACAACTAATTTAGATTTTATAAATCGTAAACATGTGTTGTTTCTTATTTTCTGCATTTGTTTTATGATATATGGTTTAAGAAAAATGTAGTAAGCAAACAGTTTTAAAATAAATTAATTCACTATCTTTATAATCTTCATTATATTAATATTATTAAAATTATATTTATTTACTTAAAGTCGCTAATTATGTATACACTGGCTAGCAAAAAACAGAGGTCACTTTAAAATTATGACTTGGTTTTGAATTTTTTTGTTTCAACCTTATGTTAGCAAATTGTAAACAATTGTACTGTATTTTGCACAAAATTCAATGTTAAAACGTAAAGCATATTTATTGTTTTTAATGCGTATTTTAAAAATATCACAAAATTAAAGTTCAATTTTTTGTTTCTAGGACTAATATAGAATTTGTTTGCATAAATAACTGCTTAAAGTCGACAAAGAACACTTTAAATTAAATTAGGGATCACATTATGGTCGATATTATACCATTCCTGCAATAGCAACTGTCTTAGCTCCTGAGTAGTTCTTGGAAGAATTTTTATGTTTTTGGATACATTGTCCTAACTCCTCCCAGACATGTTCTATAGGATGTCTGGGCTGAAAGCTGGCCAATCAAACCGCAAAATTCCCACTTCATCCAGATAATCTCTAACAACTCTGGCTACGTGAGGTCCAGCATTATCTTGCATAAAAATGCCGCGCTCGCCCATAGTTGTCATGAAGGGCATAACATGATCTTTGAGAACCTTCATAATGTATCTATGAACTGTCAAAAATCCATTCTCTATAAAGACCAACTCTGTGCGTGCTTCGGTAGAAAGTCCTGCCAAAACCATAACCGACCCACCGTCAAATGGAAGTCAATCATCTATACAAACTAAAGCGTATCTTTTTCCTTGTCTTCTCCACACTTTCCAACGTCCGTCTGATCCATTAAAGCAAATACGCGACTCATCTGAAAACAGAACCATGTTCCAGTTCTCATTATTCCATGCCCAATGAATTCGAGCAAAAACCAGTTTTGAAACACAATGGCGTTGTAAAAGTGGACCTATAGTCAACTTTCTACAAGACAATCAAGCAGCCCAAAGCCTTCTCCTAACGGTTCATTTATTAATATTTACATCTCCAATTTCATAGAGTTGATTTTGTAGATAAACTGAAGAAGCTGTTCTAGTTCTCCGCAAACTTGTGAAAACCAAAAAACGGTCATCTCTGTTCGTGGTAACTTTTTTTTGTCCGGATTCTGATCTTCTGGTTATCAAGCTAGTACCCAAGTAATGCCGAAACACCTTTTGTACAGCACAAAGACTATGACAATTCTTGCAGTTTTACGACTACTTTAGTTCCAAAAATAAAACATAATTTTAAAGTGACCTTTATTTTTGTTTGCCAGTGTATTAAATGTTAAGAACATACCAAGAAATTTTTTTAACATTTCTTTAAATAGTTTAGAATACAGAATCGATTAAAAATTAAAGGCAACTAATTAAAATAAAGTACAATGTTTATAAAACAAACAAAAAAAATAATTTTTAACAGTGTTTTAGTTAAATAAAAAAAAACCAATACTGTTACAGCTGACAATCTTAAAATCGTTTGATATTTCTCAGTTATCATTTGTGCAACTAGAAAATAATGTTTCTACAACAATAAATAATGCCTGTGTACCAATATTTTCAAAACCCTCAAAAGTTGTATCCTCACAAAAAAAAAAACGTGTACAGATAAACTTAGTTTTTATTACCATCTTCTTTCTGATAAAAGAAAGTCACGCATCAAAACTTTATGTTTATTCAAACCACTTGATAATAAATATGTTTTAATCTTATACTTACATCTTTTCTCCTTTTAATAACAAAAAAACGCTATATAACAAAGAGAAAAAAATTAATCTTTAGTATTTTGCAAAGTACGATTAAAATTTATAATTCTAGAATATTAAGTTGTCATTTTTGTATCAAAAATTTAACCATCTTTGCATTTTTTTCTACTACTGTAATATATTACTACGACTAGAAAACATAAAATATGTATATACCAACCTAACAATTTTGCAAAGCACTAATTTTAATCCAGTAGTGTAGGAGTGAATTCCTGTTATATTATATTATGCATCCAATGAAAATAATGTAAATTAAAAAAAAAAAAATTTCCTTAAAATCGGACTGTAAATAAACTATCTGTAATAAAAAAGAGTGTTTTCGTTGTTGATTTTAGATTAATTCAACAAATTTGACTCAGTTGCATCGGTTTTTACTGTTTTGATTAAAACCCATAACATAATGATGTATCTAATATATTTTCAACTGTTAATTACAACTGGCACTCTCCTTTAACTAAGCTCAAAATGTAGTAATAATTTGTAAGACTTTCTGAGCCAACTTATTTTTGAAATTGTTTATATATGAGAAAACAACTTTTTTTGTAGAAAAAGGATGTAAAATTGGTTTAAATCACAAACTACACTATGTTCTTAGTTTGGTTTGTGTATATTCTAGTTTCCACAGCATACACAAATAAAAATTATATTAAACAATATCTTTGGTATTAATTTTTTGTTAGTTTCAATTAGCTTTGATACTTAAATACATCATCCGTTCTAAAATTTCATTGTTGGTTACTAGATTGTACCTGATATTAGATTTTAAACATAAACTTTAATTAATATGTTTGTAATTGCAAAATATTCTAGTCAGATACAATTTTGATTTAATGTAATAATAAAATAAAATCGAAAATTATATTTAAAATAATGCTATAGAAATAATTTTAAATAGCCAAAATACTCAAAATATGCTATACTACGTACCCCTTACCAGATTCTTTCTAACCAACGCTAGAATTGCTGATAATCACCAATAAATAAAAATATTTTACACTTAAAGTAATAATTTTACCGTATTATTTGTAAATTTGTATAAGAACTCGTAGATTTCATTTTAAAATCTATGATGAATTGACAAATTTAATTCCATTTAATAACAGCATTTAAAAGCTGCTGTAAATGTGTAAATTAATTATTAGTTACTAAATTTATTAGTTTATGCTTTTCTGAAAGTATCAACACTGTTTCAAAATAGCAAAATGTTTTTGATGGTATTGAACGCACTATATACATTGATACTTATTAAAAGTGTGTAAGGGTGTACTTTGACATTAAATTTTAGATCTTTGTGGTACTTCATAGCTTTCTGAGATAATTCACATAAATTGAAAAGATGTGTAAAACAAAGTACATTAGCATTGAGATCAACAAAGGACTTGACAGCTGTAGCAACAAGTTTGCTTCCCAAGTTAGGGTAATAATATGCTATAAAATATTGTTATTCATAAACCTTAAAATTACATGCACTACACAGTACAAAAGTAATTAGCAGTTATATACACACTGACAAAAGTATTGTATAATTAAGTCATTGTATTGGTTGTATGCTAGTAAAAAATACTATAATTAACAAACAAGTTGTATTTAATAATTATGTGCAGATTCAATTGATAGAAAAGCACGCAGGAACGGTAACTGGGTTAGCAGTAACGTGCTAACGCAAAAAGTGTACCGGACCGACTCAAACGGAAAACAGTTGAGGCGCGACAAAAAAAAAACAAAATAATTCCTCTTTTGTAGTAATTGGTACAAGTGGCACTGCTAAAGTTTGCAGGATCTTTGCAAAGGTTGTCCATGCACCTCATGTGACCTATAGTAAGATAAAGGCATCCTTAGGCATTGTAGCAAAACAAATACATACAATTTTGCACAATCATTTGCATTGCAATTTGAAAGAAAAACAAAAACAGGCACTTGTCAAGTGGTTCAAGAAAATGGTAAAGAAATTCAAAAAGGGTCGTTCAAATTCGGTATATAACATCGTAACAAGTGACAAACTTTGGATATATTCATATAAGCCTGAAACTAAACAGCAATCGACTGTATGGGTGTTTCAAAATGAACCTAAACCCACAAAAGTGGTGCGTTCACAAAGCGTTTCAAAAAGAATGATTGGTTGTTTCTTCAGAAAAACGGGTTATGTTGCAACTGTTGCATTAGAGGATCAAAGGACAGTTAATGCTGACTGGTATACTTCAATTTGTTTGCCGGAAGTTATCGCTGAAATCAGAAAAAACTACTTAAACCGGCAAATTATTGTAAGTCATAACAATGCAAGCGCTCACACAGCACGACAAACTGTAAAGTTTTTGACCAGTAACAACATCCAATTAATGACTCATTGTCCATATTCGCCTGATTTATCGCCTAATGACTTAAAAATAAAATGCGTGGCAAGCGTTTTTTATCGCCTGAAGAGGCCGTTAAAGCATTTAAATCACTTGTTTTGGAGGTACCTTGCTCAGAGAAGCAAAATTGTTTTGAAGATTGGTTCCATCGGATGCAAAAGTGTATAGATTTTAAAGGAGAGTATTTTGAGAACCAATAAAGCGATTTACATAACGTAATTTGTGTTTTGCTTTACATTTTGCCAGTGTCCCTCGTAACACAACAAGCAGCAATTGCCGTTACAAAACTAATTAGTATTTAATTAATTAATTAATTAATATACAAGCATCTACGTTGTATATTAATCTTAGTGAATAGATAAAAAGCAGAACATCCTATTAAACAATTATAAAAAACAATAAACAGTCTTACAATCCATACAATTTTAGATTAGTTGATTAATTCTTTTATTTATCTTTATAAAAAATAATATTAATTTAATAAATTTTGGTTAACATAACATTGTTTAATATTTATTTACTACAAATGCAATTTTTATTTAAAAAATGTGATAATTATAAAACTCTAAAAATTGCGTACTTTTAAGATGACAATAATCAAATAATTTTCATTAATTTTACCATCAGTAAAGTTATTGCATTTAGGGCCGTAATATCCAACTCCTAATAAAGCACCTAATAAACTATTAGCTGAATAACCTAACTTTTTTCAAACTTTATTTTGATTTATTTTTGTTATACCTCTGTGTAGCTGATAAATTATATGCTTAATGCTTATATTTGTTATAAATGTACATGTTAAGCATATATTTAATTGGTTGTTTATAGGTTTTAATAAAATAAATAAAATAAAAAGTTAGGTTATTCAGCTAATAGTTTATTAGGTGCTTTATTAGGAGTTGGATATTACAGGCCTTAATCAAAAATGATAATTCGGGTGAATTGTATGGCACCTAAAATGTTGCATTTATTCAACCTTTAAATTGCCTTTTTAGATAATTAAAAATATTTTTTTTTTTTATTAATTTTTACTTATAAAAACTATAGCAACCAGAGATATAAATATAGGAAAATGCGCTTTGACAACTACGCACCCAAATTTCGAACCCATGCCACTGAGGCTGCCATTTTGTCCGATGGCTGACGTCACGTACGCTGTGAAGTGAGTATTTCATAAATGATGTGCACTTCGTGTTGTTTACTTTTGTAACTTTTGGAATTGATCTAATGTATTATCATTTCAAAATTATTGTTAATATAAAAACTATTGATATATTACTTGTGTTTATTGGTTTATATTTTATTTAAAATTAAATAAAAGTTATGTTTTGTAGCTTCAAAGAAGGTTAAAATCTGAAACCAAAAAATATTCTCAAATAGAATCAATAAACTTATATATGAAATGAAACAATTTTGCTCATTCTTCATTTGAATAAGTCACTGCACAATGCACCAAACATGTCACCAACTAAAAAGTAATTTTTAAAGTTGATTGTATTTGCTTTGTCTAATAATAAGAAAAATAAATTATATACAGGTATAAAAAAATATAAAAACCTGAATTTTAATTAAAATCTTTTATTGATTTTAAAACAAACAAATGATACTCTTTTTTCACATAATCTTTCCGATCAGAAATCATCTTTTTAATTTTGTCATAGAATTCTCGACTTATTAATAAATATTATTATAAAATAATCCAAAAATTCATCTTTGTCAGTAATTTATAATTTGTAAATTTAATCATTTTTGCATTTCCATCTTACAAATTATTATTACACCTTTACCCAGAATATGCAATCTACCTGAAACGATAAATTTAACAATTTAACTGTTACCCAGATAGTAAATCTTACACTCTATAATTAAAAAAAAAAAACAAGTACATACTTACTTTGTACTAAATAGTATATTTCTAAATATTTGTCATTTCAGGTGAATTGCATATTCCGGCTGAAAGTGTAATAATAATTTGTATAAAAATGAAAATGCAAATAAAAAAATTTATTAAATTTACAAATTATAAACTACCAACAGAAGAGAGATTTTTGGATTATTTTATAATATTAATAATAGGAAAGCTCGGAGCTAAAAAAAACTATGAAAGTATAAACACCAATTTTTTAATATATTATTTTAGTAATGGTCCACATTAACATACTATGGTCAGTCAAGCCCTTGTTCGGTTAGGTGCCTTTAGTCCGTCTTTAAAGATGTCATGAATACTGCTGTAACAAAATGAGTTTATAAATGATGAAACTTGCACGTTGAATAAATATTACATGTAACAAAAAATTATAGTAGTCAGTTAAGTGTATGTAGAGACAAGAGTTGGTCAGTCGGGCTCTAAGTATGTATGAAAATTTAAAAAAAATGTGAAACTGAATGTATATCAGTATTGATAAACACGTAAACTTTTACTTTTTAGTTGGTGACGTGTTTATTCAAATGAAAGATGATAAAAAAAATTTTCATTCCATATGTAAATTTATTTATTCTACTTGAAAATACTAGTTTTTTGTTTCTTTTGGTTAAAGATTTTAAACTTCTTTAAATCTACAAAACATAAGTTTTAAAAGAAATAAACACAAGCATAAATCTATAATTATTATATTAATAATAATTCTGGAATAATAATACAATAAATCAATTATTCCAAACAAAGCAAATGTAAACAACGCGAAGTCCACATCATTTATGAAATACTCACTTTACACCGATCGAGCCATCGAGCAAAATAGCAGCCTTCATTATTAGATCTTTGGCGCAGCGCAAAGCCCCTTCTCCTATATCTATATCTCTGATAGCAACAAAGTTAAGTTAGGTTAAGTTAGATTAAGATCCCGTGTACTGCTTTGATGTTGTGTGCACGTTAAAAAACCCAATAATTTAGGTTAGAATTCCTGAATTTACGGCAAAATTCCCAGATGTTAGACCGACGTTAAATAATTGAATTAAAAGGTTAGATTAAGTTAGAAAATAAAAACAAAAACAACAAACAACATGACAACACCAAGTATGAAAGTGTTACAATGCAACATCGGCAGCAATAGGTCTTCTGCATAAGACGGCGCTTAAAAACAAAGATGTTTGCATAGTTTCTGAGCCTAAAGTCGCGTGTACATTGAAGAACTGTGATCGGTGAACTGTGAGAGGTGCGTTGTGAGCTGTAAGCGGTGCAGCTTTGATGTGTTTACACTAAACTTAAAAGCGTTGCGTTGTGGTATTAATTTTTTTTTGTGTATTGTATAGTATAGTATTAGTAACAAACATGCCAACAAAGAAGTCAGTTCGTTCGTTATTATAGTATTTGGAAAATCCAAGATTCTTTAGTATAATATTAAACAGGCGCAAGAAAAGAAGTAAAATTCATTAAATAGAAGTCGTACAATAAACGGTGAATTTCATCGTTTGTATTACAAGCTTCAAAGATATTTGTCAAAACTTTTTAATTTTTTAAATAATTTTTTTCATAAAGCTGGTTTTGTTTGCATACAGATATAATTATTTTGCGGGATGCGTTCGAGAACTTTGTTTTGTGGTCTTTTTTAACTGACTATCAGAAACAAATTTCGTGGTTTTTCACGTTGTTTAGAATCCACAGCTCACCGCTAACGCTCACAATTCAGATAAACTTGAAATCTAAAACAACGCAAAACTACCGTCAGTGTGTTTTAAATACACTTAATTTTTTATTTGCACCACTCACAGCGCACCGCTCACAGCTTACCTCTCACATTTTACCGCTCACAGCTTTTTAATGTGCACGCGGTCTAACAAGAACATGATATCAAAGAGTATTTATGGGCTCTTTGATATCATGTTCTTGTTTAAAATAAAATAAAAACTAAGACGTAGCTATCTGAATATATAACAAAAATTTCACTACAACAAAACAGCAAATGATTTGCCTGGGCAAAGGTTTAATCATATATACCTGCTATTGGTCCTCTAATAAAAATACCAAAAAACACAAAACATACCTACACTTAACAAGCTTATATCTGTTGCAAGAGATTTCAACTTTAAAGCAAAGCTGTGGAAAAAGACAATAGATGACAAAAAAAAAACAATGTTGAAAGAGTGGGTGGTTGAAACAGTCTTGTTGTCATCAATAATACAAAAAAAACATTTGACAAAGAAACATCCAAACCATACTTGCCTAATGTTTAGAGATATAAATAAAAAAATACAAAAATGGCAAGTATTACAAGAGAAAAACTTTAAAAAGGTTTAACAATAACACATAATACAATGTCAAAATACCAAACAAATGCCCGGAAAACATAAAAAAGAGTAAAAAGTCAAGACCAAACTTGTGCCTGTATTTATAAAAAAATTATAAAAAACTTGAGAAAACCAAAAAAAAATGCAACCAAATTAAGCAAACCTCTACCAAAGCAAACAACAAACACCAACAGGACGCTGACACAAAAAATGAATAACAAATATGCCAATAAATGAAGTGAAACAAAGGTATGAAAACAGATAGAGCAAGACACTTAAGACCTAGGTTATAAAATTGTAACCGAGAAGTTAAACCTTGCACTACAAACAATATTAAACAACAATGAGCAAATGTAAGTAGCACAAAAAACATTATCCATACACAAAACTAATAAGAGATAAAATAAAGGCAAATACACTATAGAGATGCTGCAAAACGCCCTAAAAAAAGTAAAAAGCAACAAAGCGCCTGGACCAAACTATATACCTACAGACTTTGTTAAGATAATTGCCAAGACTTATCCTTAAATTACAAAAAATAATTTTTAACAAAAAAACTATCCGGACAAATGGAAAGATACAAGATTAGTTTTGATAAAGAAAGCCAAGATAACAAGTAAAACAAAGACAAAATACAGACCAATGTGTCTACTAAATTCTATGAACAAACTGTATAAACAACTAATTGCAACGCAACTAAGTAACAAAACAAAAGAAATAATTTCCAGCAACCAATATGAGTTTATACAGAGAAGATCGACCCTAGATGTCATAAAAAAAGTTAAAAAACGGCTAAAACTTTTAAAATACAAAATAGAAAATACTGTAAACTAATAACAATCAGTATTACAAACGTCTTTAATGCGGCATTTTAAACTCCCAATAATTCTAAAAAAAAAAAAAAAAATAGTAAACATATAAGAAAAGTGCTAACTAACTTTTTCAAAAAAAGGAAACTTTCCGCAGGAAAAAACAGAAAGATTATTTTAACTTGTGGGATACTACAAGGATCCGTGCTTGGGCCACTACCATAAATCCTGTACTACAATAACATCTTAGAATTCAAATTACTAACAAAAATTAAGGTAATCTGGTTTGAAGACAACACGTCAATAATAGTATGGGCTAAAAAAAATCTAATTGACCTTTCCAACATGCAATACAGTGCAAAAAAAAACAAAAAATCTCAAACCAAAACTCTCAAAATAAAAAACACACTAATTCAATCAAAAACAGCTATAAAGTATCTTGTAGTATATACTAAAATATGACTATAAAAGAACACGGGAGACAAACAATCACAAAAGACAAAAAATCAATCTGCATTAACTGTTTTATTCATTTTATAATAAACTATCATGATTAAAGTCCCATCTCGTATTAGCAAAAATAAAAAAAATAAACACATCCCCTGATAAGAACGTCTTATACAAATATGTTACTAAATAAATATATACCTCTATGGAGAAAATACTTTAACAACAATAATCTATGTAGACCGCCTTCAGTAAATTTATTTGTTGCTAAAACCATAAATGCTGCCTGGCAATTACACTAATTAAAAAAACTATAAATAATTTACCGCACAGGGGAATTGACATCTTTGACCACAGCATGGTATTCAGTCAAACACATTAGAAACTATTCATGTTTTAATAAAATATAAAGAAAATATAATTAATCCTTCATGTTAAAAAAAGAAAAAGAAATTGAATAAAAACCATTTTATTTATGTTGACAAATGAAAATTAATAATAAGAATAACTTTATTACTAATATTTGATTATACAATTTTGTTCATTGTCCATAGGGTAAATTCAATACAAATAATACTCACCAAACATATGCTTTGCTGTAGTATGAATTTAATTGAAATTATATAAATTAACAATGTAAATACCGCAGATAAAAGTACGCAAATTTAATTATAACCAACAATGTTTATCCGATATATTTACATACGGGCTTAATTTCAATTTCAGCAAAATAAATTAAATAACTACATATATAGTAATATAATTAATTGTAAACCAACTTACCACAGCAGATAGATTAATTAAGTAGACTTACCTAAAACAAACAAAAAAATGTAAGGTTAATTATTATAATAAAATATTATTAACTGAATTATTTATAACTATTTTATAATCAATATTATAAGACCAGTAAAAATACATAATTAATTACATCAGATTCATTACATTCATCTGATTATAAAATTTATGTACATTAATGTAGGATAATATACTTTGATCCATGACAGTTATTAATTATAAATTGATGTAGATGAAGATGAAATTATTCAAATTACATGTTATTATGTAAGAGTTTGTAAGCTCTAAAGCTACATTCAAATAGCAATATTGTCGCACCCTTTATTGCAAATGAAATTGTTACAATTTAACTACAGCTGCATTTAGGACATTCTACATGGTTTTAATAGTTGGCCGAGAGTATCTTAAAGGCATCGCTAGGTCATTAGATCCCTTCGCGGAAGTTCCTTGCGGACGGATAAGTGCAGCAGGAAATGGAACAAGTTCTGACCAGTCATTTAGTTATACCACTTAAGTCTGAATCAAGCGTGAGGAGGAGTATAGCAAGTTATACCACGAATAGGTAATAAAGCCAATACACAAAGGTGTACATAATTGGTTTCGTGTGTAATGTTGTAATGTTGGAAAGATGAAAGGCAACTGCAAAGGAGCGCCTCTATATAATACAGGACGTGATCTGGTTATGGAATTGTCTGGCCCACCGCAAAAATCGAGGAATACTTTATCCCATACATAAGGGAAGAATTCTTTATAAATTCAATTAGTTCCGGAGCCATTGGCCGGATGGAACCGATAAATCCCTACACATTCTGAACGATATAACTATTATCTAATATGTACTTCATATCTATCTGTATTTATTGCTATTAATGTCGATGGAAATTATACCCCAATTTATAAATACACAATACTTTTATCTTTATTTAATACAATATTTTTAATAAAATTTTGTTATCTTTATCAATGTAAACACTCTTTTTTTAATATGATTATGAAAAATAAAATATAGCTTGCAAAATTGTTTAAAATACCATCTAATTTATATTATCATATATTTCACTGAAATTAATAAACAATCAACTGTAAATTTACATTTGACGATGCATAAAATAATTACCATTCAGATTAATTAAAACAACTGCGCCATTAACCCACGACAAATATTTGTAAACATGGCAAAACAATACGTCAATTACCTGCCTACTTTAGTATTTGATCCGGTTATTATGATAATTTGAATGAACATCACCTGGAATTCTAATTTGGCAAACTTCCCGAATGCACACATCATTAAAGCTGCACAGCGCATACATTAAATATGAAATGTAAATAAAAAGGATTTATGAGTGGTGGGATAGTTAAATATTTTATGTGTAATGTTTTTTTCTTATGTTTGTACTGTAAGTAGTATATATTTTTAATCTGCTCAACAAACTTAATAAAATATTTGTTGCATTATCTTAATTATCTACATATTATATACATACAGTGAGTGTTCTATAACTAAAATTATTTTGTGTAATATGTTTAAAAAAAAACAAAAAAAATATATATATGAATTAGTTTTAGAAATTAAATATATACATGGTAAATTAATAAAATCGTTTGAGCATTTTTGCAGCGATGCGCTAACCCACTGTAACATTTTTTCGTTCATTAGAAAAGAACATGTAGTTTTAACAAGACGGTGCCACACAACACTTAAAACAATGAAATTTTTACATAAAATCTAAACACAGTTATGCCAATCTGTAATTGAAAGACAGCATTTATCAAATGTTTTGATTTAAACATACCTCCTACATGTTTATTATAAAATTAAAATAAAACTGATGATGATCAAAATACATCACTATATAGATTAAAATTTCTACAAAAACTTTTATTAATGTCTTTTTTTATAAACCAAAAATGCACCCAATAATCAGGTGTATCCATACATTTGCACTACCCAGTATACAGAAATTAAACTAGATTGATATCCTGTTTATAACAAAATGTAATACAATTTAAATATACCAACAAAGTGGAAGTACAGTATAACAATACCAATATACAAAAGAGTGCAAAAACTGACCTAACTAACTACAAAGAAACCGGTCTTCTAAGTACGGTATTAAAAGTCTTTACATAAACTTTGAGGAAAAAGTACAAAGAACAACAGAAATTCAAGAAGAACAAAAATTCAAAAAGAACAAGTCTACTGTTAACGCTATATTCATCAACCGACAAATAACCGAGGAAGCCATAAAATACAACAAACCAGTTTTTATGTGTTTCATCAACCTTATTCAAGCCAATAACAAAATAAAGCTATAATATAGCTTCTGAATATATAAACAACTAAGAATATTAACCATTATTACTAAACTGAACACCGGCAACCACACTTTTATAAAAATAGCAAACAAATTATCTTGTCTTGTAAAGTACTCATATCAACTGGAATATTACAGGAAGACTTATGTACTGTTTCATTCAACATATTATTTTATTTATATTATTTATTATTATTATGCTGTGCAAACGACGCTTTGTTGATATCCGAAGACAAAAACGATTTACAACAACTACAACTCTACAAGTTCGAATAAACTGCGTCAAAATTCAACATGCAGATATCAACAAACAAGATACAGTCCTTTATAGTGTACTCAAAGATATATCGGCTTTATTACTTTGACTTATCAAATTAGCTCATTATTAATCTCCTTGGGGTCTATTAAAAAAGAATTGAACAATATCGCATCTTTTATACCTGTATTGAAGGAGTAAAACATTAAAAAAAAAAACATAGCCGTTCACAGAAAATGTAAAAATAATTTTAATACAACCTCTGCTTTTATAGCATACAGGTATAATATATATAACATTTTAAAAGCCTTTTCAGTACAAGTATAAAAGATGGGAGATTGTTAAGTACTCATTTAATAGACCCAACAAAATTACTAATGAGTTAATCCGATAAGACACAGTAATAAAGCCAATATATATTTTAAGTTATGACATTGGTTTGCAAAAGCAAATGTTATGGCAAATATTGAATGTTTGCCTACAAAAATTACCCTTATATAACTCAAATCCTTTTATATTTCAATTTTTTTTTCAGTTCAAACTAAAAAATAGAAAAGTTTTAAAACGTTTGGTTTATGCAACTGTTTTGTAGTTTTTGTAGAAAATCAGTTTTATAGGACTTCTGAAAAGTGTTGGTTACTTTTGTAGCATATCAATATTTTTGCAAAAAAAGACTATTATAAAGTTTTGCACTTTTCACTGCAAAGAAGCTTATTTTGGTGACGCAATTTAAAAATATTTTATTACAATTTATATTTATAAACTAATAATGAAATAAATAAGCACCTGCAGCTCTCATTCAGGATAGGCCATTGATTAAATCAGGTATAACGTTATCTCCATTATAAAAACTGAAATGCGTTTTTACAATCTCTAGTTAAAACAAGATTAGAGTTTATAAAAAAAAAATCTGCAATTACTTACACGGTGTTTAGAGCATCTTTAGTACAGTAAACAAGTAACGCGTAGACAAATTTTGTATAAACAACCTTATAATGTTAAGATAAACCGTATACAATGAACCTTGGTCACCGTTTTGAATATACAATTCACATGTAATTTAAACAATTGATAATAACATAACTTAACCATGCGTTCAAAATTATGTGTGTTTAAAATAAACCCAAACATATATATATATATATATATATATATATATATATATACTCTTTTTAAAGTTAAAATACTCTTTTCTCATTTTAATTCAAAATAGCAAAAAATATACTCATTTCTTAGTTGAGTTCTAATAATTCCAATTGTAAAAAAATAATTAAATTATATATTAAAAAATTAACATAAAAGCACCAATTTACTGTCAAACTTATAAACCGGCCTTTAAATAATAAATTCGGTTTTTAAAAGTGTAAGCCCAGTCTTCAAAATAAATACTGCATTAAAAAGTGTAAATCAAGTATTTTTAATGATAAATTAAACTACCAAACTAATAACCCTGTATGTATAAATCAGGCCTTCAAAACGTAAAATTTATAAATTGGATTAACAATTTTGGCTGTTAATTGTTAATCCAATTTATAAATTATAAATCCAGATTTTAAAGATGTAAATAAGGTTTTCAAAAGTAAAACAAACAAACAAACGTGTCCAATCTACTGCTAAACTGTTTTTAACTCTAAATTGTTATGTCAAGTTGATTTATAACGTAAATAGTTATTCAGGTTTTGGACAATTGCCACCTATTTAGGCTGTTATTGAGACGATTCTAGAAAAAAGCATACACAATTTTGTATTTTTTTTAATTATTAACTGTTGAAAAGTGCAAAACTCATAAAATAATAAAACGTTTAAAAAAAAAACTAAAATTTAGCCAAAAACGTTGAAACGTGTAAAACATCAAAATATTGTTTTAAAATAACAAAGTCCAGCAATAAACTGATAAAATATGTAAAAGTAAAATTCTATTCATAAAGTGTATGCTACAAAATATTGTCAGAAAGTACTAAAATCCGGCCATAAACTGTTAAAAAATTTAAAATTTTATGTATTCAATATAAAAAAAAATATTTGGCTTTAAAACATAAAAATAACAAAAACCAGCTATAAACTGTTAAAAAATAAAAAAAATATTTTTATGAAACGTCAACAATTTAGTCATTAACTGTTAAACATAAAAAGTTAAAATTAAGTAAAATCGGTCATAAAACAATGAAATATTTTCAGATAAAATAAAAATCCGGCTTAATGGTCAAAAAATCAAAAATTTGTTTTATTTTTATAAAATGTCAAAACTAGCAAAATATCGCAATTATAAACTGTCAAAAAGTGCAAAATTTTATTTAAAGAATGTTAAAAATAACAAAACCCAGACATATAGTATAATAATATTTTAAAATGAATTAAATTTCACTAGCTGGCGCCACCAGTCATTCCTTTTTCATTATTTACATTATAGAAATATTATCAAAAAATACCAAAATGCACAATAAACTGTTAAAATTTTCAACATTCTATATATAAAAAGTTAAAAATGGCAAAAATTTGTCATATAATATATTAAAGTTTATGAAATTTTGAAAATCAGTAACAATAAAAAGGTAAAAAAAGATACTATAAAATTTACTGTAAAACTTGTTTAAAAAACTAATTTTTTTGTCAAAACTTTAAAACTGCATCGAAACGACATTTATAAGATTAAAATCGCACAAAAAAACTCATTTCTAGCATAAAACTTTTTCGAAAATTATGAAATTTATCAAAACTCAAGTAGTAAACTCAAATAATGCATAAAATTTGCTCAGAAATTACGTTTGCCACATAAAATATTTATCACATAAACTTAATTTTTTTTAAGTTTTAAAATTTTACAGAAAAACATGAAAATGAAACGATAAACTAATTTCCTATTAAATTTATTGAAAAAACGCTTGTACCACATAAAATTTAACTTAATTCTAGCAACAAGTTTGCTCAAAAAATATTTTTACCATTAAACCTAAAAACGCACGAAAAAGCACAAAACTTACATTAAAAACTATAAAATCGCACAGAATATATATTAGCATAAAAAACATAAAATTTGCTTTAAAAATAGCAAAACTGATTGCACAAAATAAACAGTTATAATATTAAAATTGCCCAATCAATTCATTCCTAGCATAAAATTCTTAAAAATCATGTTTAACGAATAAAATACTTCATTTATGTCATAAAATTTACTTAGAAAATATCAAAAGTACACAAAAAAAAATGTAACATGGAAATTGTGCAAAAAACTAATTTTTGGCATAAAATTTGCTCAAAAATCATGTTTATTAAAATTGACGCATAAAACTTATTTATAACTTGGGCAATTCCATTACAAACGGATCAGAGCAGGGGGGAGGAGGTGTTAGCTTTAAAATGTTCAGTTTCTATAACTTATTAGTAGTCTTTTGATCGATTCATTAGAGTATAAAATCAAAAGACTACTAATAAGTTATAGAAATTGAAAAAAAAATATTAAAGTAAATTTCCCTCTGTTGCCTACTTAGAAAACCTCAAAATTAAATAAAATAAACATTATATTATTAAAATATCACATAGAATTCATCAAAATTCAAGTAGAAAACCTAAATAACGCACAAAATTTGCTTAGAAAACCCCAAAATTACACACAAAAAACATTTATACAAAAATTGCCCACAAAACTAGTTTATTGCATCAAATTTGTCAAAACTGGCATAGAAAACCAATTTATAACACAAAATGTACCTTTAGGACCTTAAAATTGCACAAAAAACATATGTAAATTAAAATTGCGAACAAAATTGCGGAAACATAAAATTTATCAAACTTTGCGTAGAAACCCAACTATCATATAAAAATTGCTTAAAAAACCTTAAAATTACACAGGAAAAGCATTTGTAATAAGAAAATCGCATATAAAAATTATTTGCAGTTTAAAATTTGCTAAAAAATGTTACATTAAAGAAAATATTTTTAACAAACATACATGTTAAAGTAGTCGTGTATCTATAGCAAATGGTGCGTCGACAGTTTTTAAATAATTGCAAACATTTTATTAAAAAAATGAAATGCTATTATTTTTAAAATTTATTTCTCTTCCTTCTGTTAAAAATGTCTCACAAATCTATTAAGATTTGAGATTTGACATTTTTTAGTTTAAACATTAAAGTTTAATTATTTTTAATAATAAAAGTAATAATAATAATAATAATAATAAATCATTTATTAACACATTGCAAGTAAAATATAAAAGAAAAGAACATGTATTCATTACAATATACCTAAGAACTATAAAACTTTACAATGGTCAAAAAGGCTTAGATTATTCGCAGTAGTTGATGTCACTACCAAATATTGAGACTGGTCTTCCTCTAAGCCCTGTAACTAGTCTAATTAAACTAAAACATTAAGAAATATAACAATTTTAACGTTAACTGAAATTTAATATAATAATTTAATAACTATAGAGACATAATTACATACAAAAGCACACATTAATTGATTTGAAGTAGCATATTTTTATATTTCATTTTAAAATCACTAAAACCATTATATCAAAAACATATACTATTCATGCAATTGACAATCGTATAAGAAAAACACCGTTTAAAGAATTGTTATTTGTGCTTAGGTATAGATAACAAGCCTTTACTTTGAATATGACTTCAATACCGAATTTTTTCAAAAAGATAGGGTGGACATTTTGTGTTTAAGATTTTATAATAGAAACAAGCGGAGTAAAGTTTACGTCTGCTTTCCATACTCAACCACTTAGATTCCCATAATTTATGAGATATTCTTTCGCGTCTACATATACCATATATAAGTCTAAGGCAGGAGTTCTGCATTCTTTGTATTCGGTTTGAGTCTTGCTTATCAATGAAATAATTATATATGGTATCACAATAATTAAAGTTTGACAATACTAGAGCATCACATAACAATATTTTTTGTTTTTTGATCGAGTAAGTGGCGGTTTATGTAAATTGATGTAAGAGCAATGTAAGACATTTTTATTAAACTACTAGTATTTTGTTTAAATCGTAAGTTTGTGTCCAAATAGACTCCTAAATTTTTTGCACAGTCACTGATTGGTGATTCCGCTGCAGCAGCGCTTCTTAACTTAGTGGGACCAAAAAGAATTAGTTTTGTTTTAGCTTCATTGATTTGCAGTGAATGCTGAGTAGAATATTTTACTAAGTTATCTAAATCCTTGTTCAAGTTATTTTGAGCAGTTTGAATATCATTAATATTTAAAGACATGTATATCTGCGTATGTCAGCATACATATGACACAAAGAATGGTCAATAATAGTAGGCAGTAACGCAGTATAAATAGCGTATATTAAAGGCCCCAGTATAGTACCTTGTCCTATACCATAGTCAGACTGCAACGGCAGAGAAATCTTGTTGTCCACCACTACTTTTTGACTCCTATTATTAAAAAAACTTGACATTAATTGTGTAGCTTCAATACTAAAGCCAACAAAACTAAATATAGCGTTCTAGATCTGGTGATTCAGTCTGTCAAACGCTTTACTAAAATCAATTAAAACAAAAGCTGTAATTTTTCCCGAGTCAGTTGCACGTATAATATCATCAATTATGTGAGTTAGAGCACTGCAACAGCTATAGCCTGGTCTAAATCCAGACTGAAATTCAACTAAAATTTTATATTTTGTTAGATGAAGACGAATTTGGTTATCAAGAATTTTTTCTAAAATTTTAGATAAAATTAGAGAAATGGATATAGGTCTTAAATTTTTATAAGCGGCTGGGTTTTTAACCTTTAGAATAGGTATCACTAGTGATTTTTTCCAATTGTCAGAGAATTTACAACTAGTTTGCTTTATTTGTAAGATTTTGCAAGGTCTTGTAATAGTTAAAATAAACAGGATTTTTTGTGCTCTTGTATCGTATCGTTTACATGCTTTTTCTCGTAATTTTATCATCACTTTAATGGTATATGTTAGCCACGGTGATGACTGCTTAGATGTTTTGATTTCTTTAAAAGGGGCATGCTTGTTTAACACGATTATCAGGTTTGTATTAAAGACCGTTATTTTATCGTTAACATCATTTATAATAGAGGTAAAGTTGAAAGGTAGAGTAAAAAATACAACTTTTTAACATTGTGTTAAAAGGTAGTCTCAGAAGTCAATGTCAGAAGTAAAAATCAAATAAATCAAGTGAACCAACTCACCCCCAAAATACAGCAGTAACGGGAATAAAGCCGCCAAAAGCATTATTATTTTCTAACTTTAATTTAAGCAAACATGAATAACAGAGCATTGAAACAATTAAATAAACTTAAAAATTACTTTACTCCAAATACAAACGTAAATTTTAAAAGAGACAGCTTTTTCAAGTTTATACAAAAATAGTAAAAGTTTTGACACATTTCTAAATATAATCAAAACTCAAGCAAAAACTTGTAAATTTGAAACGCTTAACAATAGATTACTAAAATAATTGTGTTCATCTTTTTGCATATGTATAAATATATATATATATATGACAGCAAGTATTTACAGAATCTAAACTTTGCAGCACAAAATAGCAATTATTGACAAATATAAATTTTCCGTCGTTCTCATTTTGTCAATCTGTTTAAGTAGGCGTGTGTTCAAATTTCCAATTGCGTTGTAGTGAGCATATTAATAAAAAAATATTTCTGAAACTTCCATCTATTCATTTTATCTTTTATTGGTTGCAAAATTTGCGGTTTATTTCATTCACTCAATAATAATGGTAAAAATTAATATAGGGTAAAGACTGCAGTTATTGGACGTTTAAGAGCACTGTCAGTTGCAAATCACATTATAGTAATGTTTTTTAATGTTAAAAATAAATTAAATACACCAAAATCAAATATTTTTTGTCAACCAGTATGTACATTTAATTTTGTTTAATAAGATAAGTATATTTATTTATATTCGATTTATTTAAACAATCTCCAAACATCAGTTATTAGACACATAATTTTATTATTGAATAATCAAACCTTAGGGCAGTGTAATTTTAATCATAAAACTTACCTTAAATATAATAAAACATTTATTAAAACTTGAAATAACGTATATTTAAAAGACATAATATATCAGTAATTGTAATTTGAATATTCTAAATACATTTTATAAAGTTCATCAATCTCTTCTTTATCTTCATTTTGGTTTTTCAAATTCTTTACAGAATCCTCCACGCTCTTTGACGACTCAGTTGCATTATTAATAATATCTTCTTTTAGTTGGTTTCTATTTTTATCAATTTTATTTTTTTGAGTTTTTTGTCAAGATCTATTTTGGGGTACATTTTTGTCGTCACTGATGTTTCCTAATTTTCTTATTTTATTTAATGCTGATAGAGATGCATCTATAGACTCATCTTCAGAATCATTGTCTTCAACAAAACAAAAATGACATAGAAATATGTCATCGTCATCGTTGATTGGTATGTGTTTTGCATGTGCCTTAAGTATACATTTTTGATAAAATATTTTAAAGCATGTTGCACATTCCAAGATTTTTCTAATTGATTTATTGCATACAAAACACAAAGACCTTTTCTTCTGCTTCAGCTTTTATAATTTATTTTTTTCTCTTTTTGATTTAAGTTTTTCCTTCGGTCTGGTCTCTTCTTCTTTCTTTAAATTTTTTTGTTTAGCAATTTCTTGATATTTTTTTGAAGTAAAACAAACGGTAATCTTTTAACGTCTCGTTTAAATTTTCCCTTTGGTTTATCTGTAAGTTCTAAAAATTCGTTAATAGTTTTTGTGATTGGTACAACAGTCAGCATTAAGTCACTATTACATTCAGACTCTTTAATTAATATATTATCGATTACATTAACTTGTTTCGAGATGTCGCATAAAATAAAATTGTTAGATAAACAATTATTCTGTTTAATATTTGGTTGAACTGTAACATTGTTAATACTGAAATTGTTTTTAAGACTAGTAGAACTAGTATTAAAAAACTTCCATATTTTATACAATATTACAAATGAATTAATGCTCTCTAACTTCTAACCCAACAATATTTTTAAAATCTGCTAAACTCATTTTAGTAACATTTATGCTTTCAATATTTGTTTCTTCAATGTTCTTAGCTCTTAAGCATTTTGTAAAATCAAGACTATCAGAGGTAAAAAGGTATAGACCACAAACTTTAAAACCGTTACTTAAAATTTCTTCACTAATATTTAATAATGCACATTGCAATACATTTGCAAATAAACTTTTGTTTAAAATTTCCAAAGGATTTTTCGCATAAAATTTTTTGACAGTATTTTTCCAATATGGCATGGCTGTAATATGCAAGTTGCATTTGGATACAAGCATATTAATTCAATATGTAATTGACAACACAGCTGGTATAAATTGTATAATAGATAAGATTTATGCCCATCCAAAAATAACAGATCAGGAAATTTAATGTTTGTTTTAATTAGATGGGGATGAAAAACGTTTTTGATGTGATGTGATCATAAAACACCTCTGCTGTCATCCAACCATTATCGCTCTTACCAATTCCCCAATCAGGATTTACAGATAAAAAAATCTTTTCTGGTATACGTTTGAAAGGGTATTTAAATTGAAGGAATGGTTATTCCACTAACAGAAAAACTGAACATTACTGTTATGTTTTCTATTGACAAACCTTTTTCAATTGTGTATATTTTTTGACAACCTTTTTTAGCATAAACTTTTTTTGATTCTGGACATATCTGGAAATAAGTTTCATCTTTATTTAGAACTCTGCTTGGGTCGCTTAAAGCTTCCAGCAAGTTGTTATTTTGCAGGTATTGTATATATCAAAAAATCATTTTCTTATGTCGCTTTCAAAAATACATAAACTGGCAGATGTAACAAATTCTGTAGTTCTTTGCGTTACATCAGGATGACGCCGTAAGAATGCCTAAAAAAGAAATGGAAATAAAGAAAAAAATGCATACAATATCAGCATCTTATCTTAAACCATGCTTTTCCTGGCCTATTGTCAGTGAAAGGATTTGACCAAGGATTTTCAATTAGAAACTGCTGCACTGATGTCAAAATATTGTTCTTATTTCTTAGAAATCCTCTTTCTGCAGTGTCGTAAATCCATCTTAATTAGACATTTAATAATAATAAATAAATATATAGGTATCTATATGTAATATTACTTCTCCAATGCTTCCTGTTCGGTCAATGTCAGACTTGGCGAGGGACCACATGCTTCTTTTTCGGGATTTTTTATTCGGAATGCAAGAGTAGATTTCGGCACACCATATTTCTTACTTGCGCCACGTAATGTCGATATTTTATTTTTAATATTCAAAAAAGCATCCTGAATAAACTTTCTGTCATATTCTTTTTTCTATGGAATTATTTTATCGTAAATATGACTGTAATTTTATAACTTTAGTTATAGGATACACGAAATATTAGTTACTGGACAAGTGGACCATAATTAGTTCTGATTGTGCTGTTTAACTTTCAAATATACGAACATACTCATTGGGCTAGCCACAATTTACGAAGCATTTTAACGTAAAAAACAAATTTTAGTTATAAGACAAATGTCCAATAACTGATAAAATAGACAAAAGTTGGAATCAGTTATTGGGCACACCAAAATATTTATAATCTCAATAAAGTTATCTCTGTAAACCCAAGAACATGAAGCGCGATATAAAATTACATAATATGTACATTAAAAAATCAAATTTATGAAAAAATTATCCTAAACTAAAAACATCCAAAGACGCGTTTCGAGGTTTACCTTCCATATATATTTTATACATAATATGTACTAATTTTTTGAACAATACATATTCAACTGATTGTCACATAATCTTATATAAAAAGCACATACCTCTTGTGTTTTACTTTAGACCAGCAATAAACCTTTACAAAAAATGACGCGTATTCTGGCACAGCAGGGTTAAATAAAATTAGGGAAAACACACTAGTGTGTACACAAACTGTCTTCGAAGCCACCTGTGTGTAGTTTTGCAAAGTTATTGCAATAGTTTTCTTATTTTATAGCAACAAAAGTAAAATGTCCAATATTAGGGAAGTGGCTAATAACTGGGGACTGAGGTTTTTACCCTAAGTAGGGTAGAATTTAATTGACATTTTATAGATCAGAAAACATTTTTTTTTTATTATTAATTTATCAGTAGCTGAAAAGTTATAATTCACTTTATTTATGGATACTATGACGGAAATACAATGAAGAAATACCTCAACTGAGTGTACTTAGCGTTTTACAATCAGACATTAGTCCTGAAGTTAGTTAGTATTGAAGCGTGAAAGCCAAGACAAATCCAGTTTTCAAAGAGTAGTGACCTGTGTTCCGGGCTTAAAATACCTATCTATTCTAAACGCAAGAAAGCTAAATCTAATAATAATAAATATAATTTCATAAGACTTATAATAAAATTCAAGGTCAATGTTTACAAATTGTTTTAATTTCTTGTTTAACTATCGAGTAGTTTCACTTGCAATTTAAAAGTATTTTGTAGTTATGACATATTAATTCCTAAATATCATATTATTATATGTAATATTAAAAAAAATGTTAAAATTAGTATTAGTAAAGCTCGTATAAAAATTTCAAATGTCTTATTGTTGCTGTTTTAATTAACAATTTCATTTAGTTAGTACTTAAATCTTAAACTTAATAAGAATATAACAATTCTTTAATAATATTTTAATTTCTGACAAACGATAAATTTTAAAGTATTTATTAATATTTATATTAATTTTTAATTAGCTTAATTAGCTTTATTATTTTTATTGTGAAAAGACTCTTCAATATATCTCTCAGCCACAGTACTTAACTTAACTGAAACTATGCTTCATTTCAATCTTCCGTATCTTTTAAGAAAGATAAAGTCAGTTCTAGAATTTACAGTTCAGATGTGCGGCGTAAATTTATCACATTTTTTTGAGCAACAAAAATATATTCTATTAAAATATTTAAATCATATATATTTTAAAAAATTGTTCTAGTTCAATTCAGTTACGAATATATTTATTTTAGTTAGTAAGTTTAGAAGAAAAAATAGTATGTGATATTCGGAATAAAATTCTCTATTTTTATTGGAATTTTTTCCATGCGCTTGGATTCGCTACAAATTCGCCTCGTCGCAAATGTAAAATTTACTTGCTTATCAAACAAAGTGTCATTTTTAATCCTAATAGCACAATATGCTATTTTTCTATACTCCATACTTTTACTTTTAATCATTAGTCCTTATTGTTCAGTACATTTTAGCAAATATTGTATTTTTTACAATATAAATATTGTATTATTTCTAAAATAATAATTGCTTTAACATTAAAAAGCTGATCATTTTAATACAATTCTTAGTAACAAAAATTGTTACTAATATAAAATTGCAATTGTTGCTTGATGCATTTATATTGTTAACTTAACATACTTTAAATACTAAATTAAATATAAATAGATATTTATTAATCCTTAATCGGTAAGGTGCAGACTGTAAGACTGATTCGTTTAAAAATGTTATGATATTTACAAAACAATCCCGATCTGCAACTAATTTCTTCACCTAATTTTTTATCTACATCACCACTTTCAGCCTCCCTATTTTCAATATTCTAGCATATTGCGTAATTAAATAATTAGCCGGTGTTTGTTGCATCAGGCTGCCAGACTGCACCTTACCGTTTACGTTAGTTTTTGTGTAACTCATCGTATAGCAGCACCGCTAAACGTCAACGTTTTAGCAACATAGTTTTTGAAGAAATTATTATGCAATGGATTAATGCAAATAAACATATTGTAAGTAATGTACATGGGTTGTGAAAGATGAATTTGTTATAAGTGAACATAATAGCGATAGTAAAATAATATTGATAGTGTATTAGGACAAACATTGCATAAATATTAACAAAGTTTAGGAGCTGATGTGATAATTGTTTATAAATATTTTTCAGTTTTTTTGCCATAAATTATTTATTTGTTTTGTATTTTCATATTTGAGTTGAAAAAACTATAATATATTTAAAAAATGTCCTATTTTTTGAGTTTTTGGAATGCTAATTTTTGGAACTTTTTTTATTCAACTTAGTTTTTTATTATGTAAATATTTTTTTACAAATACATGTTTAAAACTGAATTAACAAAAACAAAACAAATATTTTATCAAAAATTTCTAGTTTGTCGATGTAGGGACGTTTGTCCGAACTATCGTAGAATTACCCTTAAGTGTTTTATAAAACGGTTTAACATGCAAAATTTAAAAGTGAATTGAGTTATCTTTTGGTATATAAGAACAACAACACATTTTTAATATTTGTGGGAATTGTTCAACTTCCATAAAACGGTTTATTAAATATATAAGCAATTTAGAAACATGTCGGTATATTTGTTATAAAATAAAATCTAGAATTCCGTCTGAACCAGCAAACTCTTATAAAAAATAAGATTTTGGCTTGTCACAACAAAAAAACAATTTTTGATAACTATTAGTAATTTGTATGAGTTCTTCTCTAAAATCATGGATATACTAGATACCTGACTTGCGTTTATAAAGTAACTTAAAATATTTTACTGCAGCCATTTTGTGAGTGACTTTATAATACTAAATATGTATTAAAAACGTATTTCATTTTATCATTTTAGTTTTTTAAACATTTTAAACATGCATTATTTGCTACTAACATTGTAAACTAACTATTAAAAAGTTCCAGACAACAATTGGTTAATTGGATCCAAAGTTAAGACCAATAATGCGTTTGTGATAAAAAATTAATATCTTCTAAACAAGTCTACCAACTTAAACCAAAATTTAAATCAACATTACTACACATATTGCTGACGTTTTACTATCATAGTAAAAAAGTTTTTGCGGTACGAAAATTAAAAAAAAAACTTAAAAATTCTTTTGAAAGATTAAACCCGTATAACTTTTTTACGAAAAACATTACAAAAATTGGCAACAATCATAAAGCATCACCAAACATAAGCCATTTACGTAGAGCATTTAGATTTTTATTTGTAAATTTTATGTGCGTGCTATCTGCAATAGAAGTAATTTTTTATGTGTTAAATAAACTGAATTAATTTTTCTAACGTAATTTCCAATAAAAATAAGTTTTAACATTCTATACATTAAATGCATATGTTAATAACGTAATATACGTAATGCATATATTGTATACAATGTTAAAACTTATTTTAGTTAATAATTACACTGAAAGAATTAATTCAGTATGCTGCGCATATAAAACATCACTTCCATTGCAGATGGCACGCGCAGAAAGTCTACAAATAAAAATTTAATTACACCATGTAAATGGCTTATATTTTGTGCTAATTTACAATTGTTGTCGGTTTTTGTACTAATGCTCATAAAAAAGTTGAGCAGGATTACATTATTTAAAAATTTTACTGTTAATGTACTGTAAAAACCACTGCATAAACAAAGATTGACTATAATAATAAAACGTCAGTAATACGTATTATAATGTTGTCTAACAATTTGGTTTAAGTTGAAAATTCAATTTAAAAAATATTAATTGTTTATTAAAAACACATTTTTTGTCTTAAATTCGAATCCAATTAACCAATTTTTGTTCGAATCATTTAAATAGATTCTTGTTACTGTCAGTGAAATATAAAGTATGTTTTAAATGTATAGAACCCTAAAACAATAAAATGTAAAATGTTTTTAATATTTACTTTGTATTACTAAGTCACACATGAAATCAGGTTTTTGTAAAAACTTGAGTTAAAAATAATAAAAATGTTTTCTGTATATCTTTGTTATTAAAAGGTTTAATAATAACCATTCACAACAATTTTATTTTAATCATAATTTCGTTTATGTTTATTTTAAGTTTGTGTTAATATTTCATTTTTGCTTAAAATTCTAACAATTATTAAAAAAAACAGACAAGAACCATTCAAAAAAATATAAAGAAACAATAAAAAATGATACAAATAGCATACAAAATAAAGCTTAATTTATAGAATATAAAAAAAAATCAAATGTAAATAACTGAAGGAAAATAACACTACTGTGAACGTCATACAATATCTACGCCATAATATTAGAAAAAAGTTGAAAGAAGAACTAAGTATGAATAAGATAATTTCAGACGGGCCTTCAGGAAGGGAAGATGTACTATAGATAACAAATACGTTCTACAACTTAAATTCAAAATACAAATAGCTGATAAAAAAGTATATGCGTTACTTCTGAACCTACAGGCAGCATTTGATAGTGTAAATAGAAAGAAATTGTAAATGTGTATGAGAAACAAAGAAATAAGCCAGCACCAGTAAGAAGAGTGAAAAAAATGTATAAGGAATTAGCAAGCAATGGTTAACGAAAAAATTAGTAAAAAGTTGTAGACAAAAAACAGTAAGACAGAGCTGCTCATTGACTCCCACTTTTTTGCAACTTATAATGCCATAGCAAATGTAGAAGAAAAGCTAATTAATGTTTGTTAGTCTAGTTAGGAATATAATATTGTAAAGATCAGAAATATAAAAATAAAAAAATACAAGAAGCAATAAATGCAAAATATTAGAAACGGGTCTTGGGATTAAATGGAGAAACACCAAAATATTTTGTGCAAAAAAAATATAAAAAAATAAGTTAAAAGTAAAAACAAATAAAACAATCACGTACAAAATAAGAGACAGAAACACAAATTTAAAATCTTACAATAATGCATAAAAGAAAAGGAAAGATAAAAAGAACAACAAAAATTAACAATAAAAATTGTTATGCTAACCAAAAAATTGAGAGTATGGAATAAACTGGGAGAGAGACATGGCACAAAACTATAGAAAAAAATATAAATATACATAAACAAAAGTGAAGAATACAAGTGAACAATTAAATTATAACTATATTATAAAAAGTAAACTGATTTCAAGTTATGTCAATTTATAAGAAAAATGATTATAGTAAATTATAGATATATTTGTAAATGTAATGTATATTTCAAAGCCAAATAGCACATAATAAACCTATTTTTTATAATTATTAAAATAAAAACCAATATTGTTTTGCAAACTGTCAAATTTTTGCATTAAACATATCATCAAAGTTATTAAATTTTATTATGTTATCATTGTTGTACAAAATTCTCCATATTAAACATGTGTAGTTTGTCATTAAAATCTTTAGAAGTCGACTAATCAATAATCATTTATGGCGTTTTCGGCTGTGTCACTCATTGCGCACTGGGGTGCCCTCGGTGTATATTTTTGTGTTCTGCTGACAACGTTATTTTTCAAAACCTGCACATTGTAGGATAGACAGATATACACCGGCAAAATTAATATTGCTTTCACGTCAAACCTCATGGCGACCTCAAATGTCACAGCCAAAAACGCCATTATTAATCTCCGTCAAATCAGTTCTGAAGTGAGAAGCGTTTGTAACATAATTATGTAATTTTTGAAATTGGTTGTTACAGAATGGTTATTTTCATTCTAAAAAAAGACCAAAAATCCTACGCTACACCAAACAACGCTATTTGGACTGTAGTGTTTTTAATTTATCAGAATTTTCAGCTCTCCAATATTTAAGATTTTGTATTAACATACCAATGGGAATACAGACAAGCGCCTGTGGTGTAGCGTTAGATTGATTTAGAAAGTACATATACGTCAACAGTAACAACATAGCACAGTTCTTTGCAATACTGTTTTTTGTAGAAAATTAAAAAACTATAAAGTTAAAAACTTTACAAAATATTTAAAAATATATTGATTTATCATCTGTTTTACTTATATTATTTTTTTACCAATATTTCAAAAAAATACGCATACACAGCGTGGTTTTGTATGCTCGTAGAAAAAGACGCTAAGTAAAAAGCCACAACATTTTTAAATCTTCGTACGTAGATAAACATGACATGAACATGCTAAGACTCCAAACTTATTTTTCAATATTAAGCAATTTTTGTAATTACCATTTTCGCAAATGATGCATTTAATTATCTCGCTACTTAAAATCTTACTGCAACGCGCACAATTAAAATCAACATTTAACTTAATTATGGTTTTAGTAGTAGTAAACATATATATTTCTTATTATATACATACAAATGATTTTATATATTACATTGTGACAATGGTTGATTGAATATAAAAAGAGCTATCGACCAAGGTCTTTCTGCCCATGTGTATCGTTATGATAATGAACATTATAGTTTTATTTATCAATCTCTGATAGCAAACAATCTATATTGGACGCTGCCCGTTTTTGAAAAAAGTGCTGTGACATCAAACAAAAAATGATAAACTATATTTTAATAAGTCTTAGGTATACTGCGTTCCGTGATTTTTGCAGCAAAAATATATTTTTTTACAAGCAACAGATTAGAGTGTGTTGAAGTGTTATTCAAAACTTTTAAATCTATTATCTATTTACAACTGTCTATCATGAAGAGACAATTATCAATATTTGCAATCAAATATGTGTCCCATGACACAATAATTGTAAATTGATGCAATTGTCAATCGTTAAGCAACAAAGTAGTTGCTATTTGCAATGCAAAACAGTAAGTGTAATTTTCTTAAGATTATGTAAGTAGTCAATTGCATGTATCTTATTTTTTTTACAACCATTAATTAATGTACAGTCTTCCTCAATAAACTGTAATTTAATAACTACTCTGTTCATTTAAAATGTTGCATGCTACAAGCAAAAGTTTAAAAGTTAATTATTAATATATGTACGTATACATTTTTAGAAATTTTGATAAACTAGAATATTTTATTTTAAAACTATTATAGATAAATATAGATAATTGTGATTTGAATCATGTTTTCTTTTATTATAAGTACATTACTTAAATAAATTTTAGCCAATTTAGCCATATTAAAATCTCTTTCTTTATAATCAAATAACATTCTTTTAAAATTCTAAAGTACTGTCTATACCGTGTGTGCTTACTTTCACAAAGTTTATCAAAATTATCTAAAAGAACCGTACAATTGATGTTTTAAACACACTAACCAAACTTAATTGTTGTTTTTTTTAAACGTTTTTTTTTTCTAATGTTAAAAAATACCAGTTTAACAATTACCATCTTATATAAAATTATTGACTAAGTTTTCTCTTGATTTATTTAGAACTTTCATTACAGTTTTTTATTTATTTTTATTCATATTTGCTTATTTACAGTACCTACTACAAACTTTATTGTATTACTACACAAGTATGTGTCAATTATAAGTTTATAAAGTTTTGTTTCTAGTCGCCCAACTGTTTATCAAACATAAGAATTGTTAATCATCCCTCGTAGCTAGCAACTTTCACCTTTGACTTAGCAGCAAAACTAGCTTTGCCATTATAAAAGCTTCAGCTAACATCGGTCACAAAATCATTGAATGTATTAAGCCTTATCACTAGAACAAAGTGATAATCCCCAAGAGATACTCGAGGAAAGCTGTAATTGACGGTTGAAAATAATTATCGGATAGAATTGCCATCACAATCCCATAGTTTATTACAACATAAACGATTTAAATTTCTGCTTACCTGAATATATTAAAATAAGTAATAATTAAAATTATACTTCTCGCTACATTTAAAATTATATTTTTTTTTTACTTTTACTATTAAATGAAAAAAGCTAAAAAAATTTAGTTAAAAAATTATGTACGGTACTTATTAGGTTACAAATGTTACAATTACATGTTATTTTAAGTTCAATCAATTATCTCGAACATTTTTCTAATTATACTTGTTTGATATATTTTTCGATTAATATCAGGTTTATTATATTGCGTTACTTCAATATTCATGAATAGTAAATGAAATGTCATTACGTCTAATACCATTATAAAATATGAATTGCATATTATTTATCATGTATGCATGCCATCACCTCAAAATTATACATAAAACGTATGGTAAACCGGGAATGCATGAATAAACTTATAGCGATGTTTCGTTAATGCTTCAATACATTTAAACTACAACAACATTTAGTCCGGACAAGGCAATATAAAGTGTATACTGAAGGTTTGATAGCTTAGCTGTTATCTGGAATTTGAATATAACCATGACTAGTCGCAATTACATTGTATTGCTGATATTACAGCGACCAAATATTATGATAAAATTTTTTCTTCAGAAAACAAAAGTAGCACACTATAACATAAATTATACTACTTATTACATTTATTTTAAATGTTACCATATAAGTTTATGTGCTGTGATAAAAGTCGGGGTTTGCTTCTTTGTTTTGTGCCGAATCGAGTTAGAATGAATATTGATGTAGAGCGAGGGGGCGGCAATAAGATTCCGATTTTAAGCTGCGGCGGGTCAGCTAAGAATATACGTTTTAGCCGAAGCAAATTGGATATTGAAGTCGGCAAACCTCACTAAATTTATTTTATTCGCTTGAATGCAAATGTATTCGTTGAGAAGGGGCATGCTATAAAAAAAACTGAAACAATTAAACAAGTTTTTATTTTATTACCTATTTCTAATTGAAATTTTATTATAATACATTTAACTGATATAATATTAATAACAAATTTAAATATAAAAATAATCTTTGTACTTGTAATGAATAAATTCAAATGAAGCTCAACTCAAAGTAGATTAAATTAACTTGAAAGCCACAAACAATATAATGTTAAATACAATTTAAAAACTCATTATTTAAAAATTATTTAAAAAAAAAAATCTTTTTTTCTATACTAATAAAATCAAAAACATAAAATAGCAACATAGTTTGCATTGTTGTATAAAGTATTCGTTTATATATTATGAGATTTCTGTCGCATAGTAGCAGATTCGTTTGGTGGCGTAATAAAATTTTGAGTTAAAATGAAGCAGTTTGATAGTTGAATTGATAGTATCGCCGACAATAAAATATGCTAAGCGTTTTGGCTCTGGGTATAATATAACAGTTTAAAGAGTCGATGCCATTAGGGTAATGAAAGCCGAGTGAGACGCCTCCCTCCTTTCCCTCGGCCAGGCCGATAATTAGCCAACAAACCGCCCCGGCCCCAAAATTACTTACTCAAATACTTAAACCGCGTTTAGACCGCAGCCCGTTCAATAGCGGGAATAATAGTTAAGCAAAGGATACTGTCCTGATAACTTTACTGGGATTTACAGCAGGGCTTATTCGCAAACGACTGAGATTTGGACCAGTTATAATGGATCGGCCGCTTCTCTACAGTCGCCGTCGGTTTATTTACTCTCACAGTTTCCTCCTTATCGCGTTAAGGGCATCCATGTGTACTAAATACGTATAATCTCATTCGGAATGCTTCCTCCACTTTCCTTCCATCTGCTACATTGACAATTCACAATATGCCTCTGTTGTCATGGATTAAGCTGCCCGACCATCTTTTCGTGTTTTATCAGTTACCTCGTTTAAAATTTCATCGACCCGAAACGGCGTTTGCTCTACGGAGAAGAGGAGGACGACGTTCTAATTGCTTCAAAAATTAACATACAACTAATCCGAGACAAATTGGTTACATCAGCCTTCCTAATTTATGAATAATTACACGAATTAACTCAAAGATTTTATCTGTAAACTTATGAACATTAAAACAAATTTGTACGTGTCCAGTAATTTAATTAAAATTATACTGTGTTGCTTTAAATTAATGTACATTTACATCATATTTGAACGCAATGATTATTAAATAATATAATTTTCTAGACATATTATAACTACAGAGAGCAAATGTATAAGGAAATGTCAGCCAGTGATTACTATAGGATATATTGGTAAAATTTAATGTGGATAAGTTTGGCTATCAGAAATTGATTTATCTCATACAAATGATAACATTTTGAAAAACTATAATAGAATCAAACTTGAACTTTTTGTATATGCATTATATTATAATAAAAATATTTATATTTATGTATCATAATCCAGTAGTAGCTGCCATACATATAAAATTGAAAAAAAAACTGGTTGTAAAACAACAAAATAAAATATGGATCCCAGAAGACCGAAGGACTATGTAATGTACAAAAAGATTAAACATAACAAAAATGAATTTGTCAAACTAAGACATAATGATAATTTTAATTATATTATCACTGTAGATCAGCAATGACGCATTATAAAACAAGTGCTGAAAGATTTAAGAAATGCATAATTGAAATCTATAAAATATGACACAAAAAATATTAAATTTGGTAAAGATACAAAGTCAATATATTACTATTATTATTAATTCATTTATTTATCGTCGGTATTTTTCTACTACCAAAGCTGATCACTGATGCCAGATGTAATGACTACCATTTCTGGTAGTTTTTCTGCAAATTAAGAAATTCTATCTATTAGGTTCTTTAAGTTGCAAGCAACATTTTTTCTTAACTTGAATAACAGACCCTCTAGGTATAAGACTTTAACCTAAGACCCCTGATGTAACAGTCGAGTACGCTAACCACTGGCGGTTACAAAGTCAATACAAGAAAAAAGATCTAAAAACCTATGTTCTTATAAGCATTGACATTAGAAGTAAAATGAGATACTTTAAAGAAAGATGGCTAATAGATAATGTTCACAGATTAAAGCCTATAAAAACAAAATAAATTTATTCTATATGCATAAAAAAGATAAAAAACTGAAAACAAAAAGATGACAAAGATGATAAACAAGCCTGATTGTACTAAAAAAATAACTCAAACATGCAATTAAAGGGGCAGCGTAATCTGCTGACAAAGTGCCTGCTGACCAACTAAAAAAAAGCTTATCAACTAAGACTCCACAAGAGTTTGATTAAAAGAGTTTAAAAGCAACTTATAAGACGGACAGAACTCCTAGAAATTAACTAGCCTTAACATTTGTGACAATGACAATACAAAATAAAAACAAAAAATGTTCAGACCATAAGATCATTGCCATGATGAGTCAGACTATAAAAATCTTTTTAAGATAATACCTAATCACATCTATAAAGTATTTGAAAAAAAACATTACTAACATACAACTTGGTTTTATAGTATAGTATAGTATTTATTAGTGTGACTATACTATATTTACAGACATCACAAAAATAATACACAATATAAACCAAGCTGAAAACTAAAAAAAAAAAGTATTCTAAAAAATTATTAAAAGCATTGCTGATTAACAGTTTTATATTTTTATTTTAAATTATAACAAATCAAAACTTCAAATGCTAGGCGGTAATACATTAAATTAATAATTAAATTTGTTGTATAGTAGCCAGATATAGATTGAATAAGTATTCCATCAAAATTTAGTATAAAAAATTAATATTTGCTCTTAAAAATAACATAAATATAAAATTTTTGGTTTTACTTTTTGTTTAAGCTAAGTTTATTTGCTAATAACCACTGTTTAGCGTTTAATTGCAAAAATCTCGCCGTTTCTTGCAACAAATTAAAGTTCTTGCTTAATCCATTACTAGCGTCATCTGCAAATAAAGTAAAATGTTTGCCAGTGTCACACATTGATATGTCATTAATAAAAAAGGAGTATTTTTTCAAAACTGAAGTTATCCATTTTATATCTATTGCAGTAAAACGACAAAAACATATTACTCAATTTTGATTAATATTTAATTAATATTTTTTAAACTAAAAATTGAAGAACAATTTGCTGTATTTGTTACAAAAAAAAAAAAAAAAAAAAAAAAAAAAGAAAGAAATGTTAAAGATAGAGGAGATAATTGTTTGAATAACTTCAGTTTTGTAAAAAAAGGTTGGATAAATTTAGTTTTGCTATAAAATTAGAAGAAGAAAAAAGTCGAATAACACAATATTTAATTTTTTATTGCATGCCGAAATTAATGTTTTAGTAGTCTGCTGTTTTAACAAAAATGAATAACTTGAGTTTTGAAAATAGCCAAAATAATAAAACAAGCTTCTTATAGGGATATATTCAGTATTGGTAAGAAATAATTGCAATTCTAGTACCAAGTGGATAAGTTTTGTTTTGCTGTGAAATGCAAACTTTGACACTAGTTTTAAGTAAGAAATATTACGTTTTGTTAAAACATTATTGCATATTCAGAAAGAGCTGATGATATTTAGCTAGAAACGATATATAACTCATTTTACACTAATTATGGATAACTTCAGTTTTGAAAAAATACTCCTCAAATATAAAAATTAAGGGCAATACTGAGCCCTGTGAAACACATACTGTTACTTTTTTGTAAATAAGTTGTTTGCAAGTTAACACTAACATACTAAAATCTATTAGGAACATAAGGTAACAAAACATTACCACTCAAAACATTAAATTGTAAAAACTACCAAGAAGAATAAGATGCGACACGCAATCAAGGTGTCTTAAAATTACCAAATTAATTAATTATTAAATCACAAAGTACATAGAAAAGGGTTACTTATGGAATAACACCTTGGTAAAATGGCCTACACGGCCTTTCTGGTACATATAGTATGCCCATAGAAATAGTGTCTTGACGACATGTGCTTGAATTATCTCAGCAAATTACTTCATTACTAATCGCCCTAGGGAGACAGATATGTTTGTAATAAACAGGCTGTTTCCTAAAAAACGCCGGAAGCTATAATTTTCTTATTTTTAATTTTAGACCCAACAAACTATACATATTCTTAAATGGCAAGAAATAAGCTTTCTTTTGACGTTCTTAGTTTGTAAATATATTTTACCTGTTTTGAGTAACAATATCCATCATCGTTATTTTAAATGGAACACCCTGTATATTTTTACATATTTTGATTCAGAGTAAAATTCTGCATACAGCAGTTTATTTTATTTATTTATTTGTAGACGAAAATATTTTAAAAAAAATTATAAAATGTGCAAGAAAAACAATCGTAAATACTGAAATATTTTATTGGAAAAAAAACAACAAAACATAATATACGTGCCTATCCAGTTTCTATCAAATTTTGCGTTGTACATGTAAATAAGATAAATATATACTAAAGCACCCTTTAATTGAAAGAATAGAGGCGCTGTAGATACTGACGAGGCCTAGTATCTGGTCCACCCTCACTCTCAAATAAAATGTTATTATAGTTAAATGAACACTAATCCTATATTAGACTAACGTCCTAAATTTATAAATATAATAATTTTTTAAAACTTTCTGCCGGTGCTGTGGCTCGAACCTGAATTAAATTATGCGCCGAGATTTAAGCTAAGTTAAGCGCTTATCCCAACTGACCCACTCTCCAAATTTATCCTCAAGAACTTTAAGTAGTCATTTATGTATACGTTTAATACCAGATGTTCATTGTTTAAATATAATTATTATATTAAATTTTTATCGTTTAATATTAATCTGATTTTGCCATCCAACTCTATTTGTAATGTTTTGCTAGTTCAGTAACAGTTTTTGTAATATGTGTTATTTATTAACAAATTTCTGTCATCTGTGTAGTTTTTTACTATGCCACCATTTATTCTTTCTACTTCCGGGTAATCATTACATTGTTATAATGTTATCATTGCCTTGTAGTGCAACTAGTGTCTGTAATAAAGATTTGGTTTAGTTTATTCAAACTTTTTGGGGTTTTTTTGATAAAAAAATATTTTAAGTCCAACCCTGTTCCTCTAATGCCTTATTTTTAAAGTTTATTCAATAATATTAACTAGTCTATACTATCGAATGTCTTAGAAAGGTTAATAAAAACTTCAATAAAAATCTCTTTCATTTCAAAATATGCTATTATACATTCTACGTACTCAAAAATTCTACTTATTTTACAGTTTTCTCTCATTTTGTTCAGTACGGTTCACAATCAAAATAAAATTAGTTAATTAATGCTTCTACAATAAATCATAGCGTTAAATGCCACCAACTCTACCAGAGCTACTCACTCCTTTTATTCAATATAGGCGGTAGTGTGAAAAGGACTACAAAACGGATTTGCAAAACTTGACTCAAGCAGATAAAGGAGCACAATTCCATGAGATGGCCTTTGACCTTAGCACTCTTAAAAAACAGGAATTAAACTGCAGTTAGTGCACACAAATAATTGCAAAAAATACAATAAGTAACAATTAGTAAGAAAAAAAATAGAAAAATAAAACAACTTGCAAGTGCTTCAAAATTGACCTAGGAACATCGAGTAGAAAACCATTCTTTACGCGATCACTAAAACTGGAAAATTAAAGAATAGTGCAAAACCTGTTTATTGACAAGTTAAGATTTTGCCTCAAGTTTATAGATGGCCGCCGCCGTAGAACATAAAAAAAAAACATAAACAAAAGTTTACACAGCGCAATATTGTGCCAAGAATTAGTTTTAGTGGTAGTTTGGTAGTTTGGCAAGGTGGCATTAGTTTAGAAGCTCGCACCAAATTAGTATTTGTTTTAAAAAAAACAATGACTGCAGACAAGTACATTAAAAATTCTTGGACGAACATATGTAGTGCTTTTTGACATACTTATTAACAATAATTTTATGTTACTGTGTCATGCAGTGAAAATTGTCAGTGAATACTTGAACAAATTTCAAATCCACACTATAAATTGGCTTGCAAGAAATCCCGATCAAAATCCAATTGAACATGTTTCAAACATTGTTAGAAGATAAGTTTGAAATCAAATTTCTGTTTCAGCAATCATGAAAAAGCTAACTGCATTTACGTAAATAAGGAAAAATTGACAAAGAATGCACAAAAACACACGCTACTAATTTTTGTTTCTATTTTTAATTTATTGTTTGGTTCATAATTAAAATTGTTGCATTAACTAAGTAACATAAAAATAGTACAAAAAATGTATCTACTAAAAAAATATCTTTTTTTATTTTTAAAAAAAGAATTTGACTAGCAAACAAACATTTGAGACATTGTTTTAAAACATAAATGTATAGGTTAAATAAAAAAGTTGCATTCAGTTGAAAACATTACCACATAAATAGACAGAAAAGTTAAAATTATTATTTTCAATCATTAAATACAAAGCTAAACATCATTTTCACTATACCAGCTAAATTATAGTTGAAAGTCGTTTGGCGGATGTAGTAAATTAGTTAGCTTTCTACCGACCATAAGAAGATAACAAGGTTAACTTTTTACAAAAGTCGTTTTGTAACCCTTTTCGTATAAAGACGTGCATTGTCTTGTTGAAAAATGAAACTTTCCAACTCCCGAAAATGCAACAGGCTCCAGAACACTGACAATGTAACTGGCTGGAGTTTAAATTACCATCAATAAAAACCAAAATTGATCTGCTACCATAACATAATGCACCCCATATCATCACTCCTTTTGCAAGAGCACAAACAATGTTGAATTTATGCGTACACGTGCATACATCTGACTCCCCTACAACCATTGTAGGCCCACAAACAAAATCGAGACACATTTGATGCCATTCTTGAGACGTCCAAATTTGCTCTGTCGTTGTTCTACTAGTCAGAGTGTACGGTAAAGTTACAAATGCAATTCATAAGATTTTATCTGGCAACAAACAGATGACATATACATTCTGTGTCCAGCACCTTCCATATAATCTATTTCAATTGTTGTTAAAAATTTGTCTCTTGTGACCAAAAGTTTTAAACAGCGTTTTTTTACAAACTGTAGTCACCCAAAAACGTCCAGACCCAAGGCGGCTTTTTTGAACCGCTTCATCGGACCATTTTGACCTACATCTTTCCACTATTGCAACATCACGACTATCACTGCCACCAAAATCTCTAAACAACCTCTCTTATACTAATAATACCACCATGTACAAAACCATTTACTTGTCAATAGTTTGCACGTTTGCACAATCTTAAAATTTTTAAATTTTTACTAAGCAATAATGAACAAATTCACCAAAAAGTTTACAGTTATAACACAACAATAGCTTAGTTAATATACATAATTGATACTACCGTCGGTCCTACATTTTACGACTACTGCAACATCACGATTTTCACGGCCAACAAAATCTCTAAACAATTTCTCTTATACTAATAATACGGCCATATTCAAAAAATCATTTACTTGTCAATAATTTGCACGTTTCAATCTTAGAATTAATCTTAAATTTTCACTAAGCAATAGTGAACAAATTAACCAAAAAATTTACAGTTATAACACACCAATAGCTTATTTAATACACATCATTGATAGTACTGTCGGTCAAACGGCAAGTTTAAAACGATAATTTTTTTTTTCAATTATAGTCTGTTTTCTATTGCACCAACATCCGTCGGTCAAAACCCTTTGTTATTTAGCACTTAAAATTTGATTGATTTAAACCGACCTATTTCTGCTGGTTATTTGAATTACCTAACCTTAAAATAATGTTTTTTTTTATTTGTGGTAATGTATTCATCAATTTCTCAAGTTTAACATTTTTGGAGCACTTAGAAGATATTATTAAACGTTTTCTTTTAGTTTTTTATTTTTTTTTTTATATTTATTTTGTTTGTTTTTTGTTTTGTTTTCAATAATAATTTAAACAAATATTAAATAATCAAACTTTTTCAGCTTCACCAAAATGTCGCCTTTTTTAGATAGGTTAAATTTTAAAAGTTAACGGTTTCATAATTATTTTCATTTTTAATATGACAAAAGTGTCAATTGTTTTTATTTATTTCGACAATTAAATTTGAAACTAATCAATCGCTTCGGAAAATACCGGACATGCGTAATAAAACATCGGAGTAGTGTAGGTGAAACTGAAAAAACACTCGATCGCGACTGTCCGTAAGTAACATTCGATCCAAACCGACCGTTTTGACCGACTGATTGGTGCAATCCGGCATAAGTGACAACAAAAACAAAAACAGTAAGTATAAATTTGATTTAAATCTGAATTATTCGTTTGATTCATCTAAATAAGCATTTTGTAAACATTTTATTAAAGTATTTTTTGTAAAAGTCAAGCATTAGAAGATAGTATTTCAGTGTACAGTAGCTATAAAAAAAACTATTTTAGTAAAGCAAAAAAAAAAGCAATAAAATAACAAACAAGCAAAGAAGAAAAATTACAAAAGAAAATGTTTTAAAAAATTTCTAGAAAAAAAAATATAAACAGGGACTACAGCCAGACACGAATATTGTGGCCTCTATATAGGCAACTTAGTATACACAAAAATTATGTTGAATGTGGTTAAACTTATTTATGCCTTTGCCCGTTTTAACATCTTTCAATTCCAGAACAACGTCGCCCATGGAACGTTTAAAATGTAAGCGCAAATAAAAAGTGCTAAAACGGACAAAGGCATTAGTTAACTACATTTAACATAATTTTTGTGTATACTAAGTTGCCTATATAGAGGCCACAATATTCGTGTCTGGCTGTAGGTATGATTGAAGTTATGACTTTATTAGGCAAAGTTTTATAGAGCACTAATAGATTTAAAAAATAATAAACCTTCACAAATAGCTAAACCACCAGCTAAAAATATAAAACATACAATTAAGAAAATAGAAAAAGAATAGATTATACAGACTCTAAATATATGAAAAACCACAACAAATTATTAGAATAGTAAAATAATACAATTAAAAAAAAATAGAAGAGTTATGTAAGAACTGTACAACTATAAATATACGTTCGCATGTATCTAAAATACTGCCAAAAATAAATTATAAGTGAATGAAAAAAATATCAAAGAATCAACATATTTAACAATAACACCTTAAACAATTACTAATTTTGTATATCACTATTTATTGTTAAACCGTGACTGTTTTAACTACACTTCACCTTTCAGCCATATAATGAAAATGGTATTATTACTATTGTTAAAAAAATGTTTGCAATATACACTTTCTTATTTAAAATATATTTTCAATTAAAACAAAACACAATATATTTATAAATATGTATTCAGTAAATGTTAAATAAATTTCACATTTATATAAATAAAAGAAGGGCACATTTAGTTATGCTTTTTCCTATATAAAGTTGCATCCGTATGAAAATTTAATATACAAGTTACTGGCCTGTATACGGACGAACCATTTCGGTGATTTAGTTTACATAATATTTGTTAGGATTAGTTTCTAGGGTTAGTTGCACAACAAAGCAAAGTGATTTATAACGTACCTGCTATATTTCGTTGCATTCGTATGTGTGTACTGAACCGGAAGCAAACACAATTAAATTACCACCAACAAAACAAATTATATTCATTTAATTATTAAAGGCTGTCATAGTTTTATACGTGTTGATGTCATTTTACTTTGCAGTGAGATTTCTAGTGATAGCCATTTAGTACCAATAAACATATAATTTGCGTTTGCTCTACATAAAATAACTAAATTGAATATGATTATGATACACTGTTGATGTAGAAGTTACAGTCCAGTGTAGTATTAAAAAACATTAATTCAAACTATATTTCTATTAATATAATCTCAACTTTAAATATCTAATAAAGTTAAGGTGAAGACCAGTATGGTAATTATTTGAAATAAAAACATATTAATATAAACATTGTTTTGAAACTATCTAATATAACTCCATAATAAAATATTTTTATAAAACGATTTAATTTAAAAACGAAAGCAGTTGATAAAAATTATACTAATGAAATGAGATGTTTACACCATTTTTTATTTTGCGTGTTTTATTTGTTAAAATAAAAAAATCAACATAATAAATTGAGTAGCTTCAACCTACTTTCAAAATATAACTTTAAAACTCCATATATTAACTTAAGATTGACTTTAGATTAAATTGCTATTAGTGTTACCACCTTTTAAAAACTAAATAATCAAAACGAGTTCATTACGATACGCAATGAATAATGAACTCACTATTACAACAAACGTCGCATATAAAGCTCATCATTACAACACTCTGTTTTAAATAAGCTATTATATATATTATTACAATAAAATATGTTTTACCGGTAAATAATAGTGAATTAGCAGTTTTAATAATTAAGTTTAATTTTTTAATTTATTTCATTTGTTAAAATTACAATGTTATTTCCGTATTTGCAACAAATGTTCAGTGTTTATGAAAATAAAGCAACATATTGAAAAAACAAATATAATAATAATAATAATAATAATTTTATTTTAAAAGGACTGTAAACTACTAAACTACATATATTTACATACATAAGTTAAAGTAAAGTGAAATAAGTCACAAGTTTAAATATATAATGCTTTAAATTGGTTTCAAGTAAACAAACTACAAATGAATGAAGCAAAAACAGTTAAAAGTTTTATTTAGCTTACGTACCATATCATACGACAATCCTCCATATGTTAAATTCTTGGGAGTATGCTTAAGTCCATCACTGTCTTGGGAATGCCATATAAACTATGTTCTAAATAAGCTTGCTAACATTGTATACCTCATTAGAAATCTTAAAAAATCGGTTAGTAGGAAAGTCATTTTAACAGCATATTATAGCCTTTTCAATTAAACTACGCTGTTCTCAATTGGGGGCATTCCTCACATTGCTCTGACTATTTGGACAACAGCGCAAAGTCCTACGCATAATTTCTGGTTTAGGTTTCAGAGATGATAAAGCAAAAATTTATTGAGTTCCAGATATTAACTCGTCCCCCTTTATATATTTTTAACTGCGTTGTTCAAATTAAGAAAAATTTACATTCTTACTGTCAACACCATCACTATCATAGTCATAATACAAGAATAAAACTTAATCTAAGAAACTCTTACCTCAGGTTAAACACTAGTAGAAATGGTACAAACTACTTTGCACCAATATTTTATAATAAAATTGCGAATAAATACAAAAATATTTCTTTTAAACTTTTTAAATGGAAATTCAAAACATTTCTAATATCACACGCTTTTTATACATTCGGTGACTTTTTAAATTTTAAATTTTAATTTGTATGTATAGTTTTATCTATTTCTGTACTATTTTTATTGTGACCTGTGTAAAGTATTATATTATACTATTAACATTAATAAATGATTTGATTTGATATTAAATTTGTTTACAATAGTCAATAAATTCTTCTATATTATAAGGTTCACATTTTAAGATAAATGGATATAATTTTCTTTTATATTGTTTGTAGCTGGGAGCTTGTTTAAATAAATTTGGTAAACAATTATACATTTTAATTGACATATAAAATGGAGAATATTTTGTTATATCTAGTTTATCGGTATACTTATTTTTATTTTTAAACTTAAATAATAATAATTCGTATTGATACAAACCGTAAACGGTTAAAATATTATTTTTTATAAAAATTCCTTTGCACGAATTTAGAAACGGCAGCATGCTACATATTATTTTAATTGCTCGTTTTTGATGAACAAAAATTTTATTTAAATTAGTACTGCTGTCCCACGTTATTATCCCAAATGATAATAAAGATTGAAATGATGCATAGTATACACATCTGAGTTGTTGAATATCTACACAATGTTTTAGTGATCTGAGCCCGTAGATGATTGGTTTACTTGCCAGATATATAATGTGTTCGTGCCACTTTAACTTTTCATCAATTTTGAAACCTAATCATTTTGTTGACGTTGTAACTTCCAGTTTGAGATCATTGAAGTTGACATGATGTGGTGATGGGTTTTTTGATCGACTTGTTTTAAATACGGTGCGTTTAGTTTTACCAACATTTAAAAGAAGTTTGTTGTCATTTAGCCAGTTTTTCATTTTTGCAAAATATATTGCTCCTTCGGATTCTGTTTGTAGTATTTTTTTTCCACGCAATAGCATAGTAGTGTCGTCTGCGTAATATAATGTGGACTATTTAACAAAAAGTTTAATAAGTCATTTAAGTATATTATAAAAAAATAATGCTACCTTTTGTTTTGATTTAAATTTCTCTCCATTTACTTCAATATATGTACTTTGAGTTCTATTTGTGAGATATGAGCTTATCCATCTATGTGCAGATCCTCTTATTCCATATCTATATAAATTTATTAATAAAATTTCGTGACTTACACAATCGAAAGCTTTGAAAAGATCAACAAAAACACCACAGGGCGTCTCACCCATTTCCACACATTTCTTGCATTGCTGTTTGAACACGTGTTGATTATTTTTAAATATATTATATTTAGTAAGAAAAACGACTATTTTTTTATACATAACTTTCTCAAATATTTTTGAAAATGAGTCAAGAATGCTGATGGACCTGTAGTTTTTCAGGATAATTTAAATCACCTTTCTTATAAATTGGTTTTATGATGGCAGGTTTTAATTGTTCTGAAAATACACCTTCTTTAAGCTATTTATTTATAATATGTGTCAAAAGAGTGTTTATTATGTTTCACATTTTTAATCAGTGACAGTGGTACTTCATTCATTTACCTGCACTGTTTTTATTTTTTAAAGAGTTGGTAATTGTAATAAAGTCTTCTTTACTTAATTTTTGAACAAAAATAGAGTTTTCAATTGGTGTTATTGGGCAGGTATATATTTTAAGTGTTAATTTTGATATTAAATTTGAAGCAACTGTAATAAAAAAAATTCAAATTATAATAAACAGAACAATAATAGAAATCAGGTGTGAGAAGTAATAATAGTTAGGTATGGACAAAAATTATTTTGCTGTAAATTGAATAGTAGCAGTAGAATAATCAAAACAGTTTGTAAACTATATTTAATGTTTATAAACCTTAAAACACTAAAATAGAATAGATTAGTAAATTATTTATGACAAAATTAAAAAAAATCAAATTTCATAAATTATCCAAACAAATCTTCTTTGAAATTAAAAAAAATATTGTTTTGTGAGATAAATTGTGAATGTTTAAAAAAAGTCTATAAAAATACACTGCTCAACATTGAACTGGTACACTTACAAAAACATATATAAAAAACAAATGACTTTTTTTTGAAGAACGCCTTCTTGCTTAATTGATAGTATATAGTTCTAGAAACACTTTTAAAGCAAAAAATTAAAAGAATAAAAATTTAATAACAAATTTCAAATGTTTTAATAAAAAAAATAACAAAATCTTCATTTTAGTATTACAAAAAACTTGCTCTAGAAAGTACTGATAGTCGAACACTAAAAGATTAATAATAAGTGAGACTTCCTCTAGCTTTTATGACCCCTTGGCATGCTGGAAATCATATCTCAAATGTAATGCTGAGGAATATTTAGCCATTCTTCCAAAACGGCAGTTTGAAGCTAATGGTGATTGTTTAAATCCACTCCTTGTGACCGTTTCAACTTTTTCAGGTAATTCCATCCGTTCTCTATGGGATTAAGATCTAGAGAGTTCGCAAAAAAATCCATGTGCGTAATATTGTTTTCTTCAAAAATGCATTTATTTGCCTTATTCTATGAGGACGCGCATTATCATTAACAAACACAAAACCATCGTCTATTTGGTTGGCAATTGGCAACACTACAGGTTCTAATACCTCATTAAGATACCTAACACTAATCATTGCAGCATTTCCAAGCATAACCTTTTCAGTACGACAAGTTGAAGAAATACTTCTTTAAACAGTAATTGAACCGCCTCCATAAGATTCATGGTCATTCAAGTCACGTGGTTCTTAATATAGCGTTCTCTTCTGCTTCTCCAAACTTTCACTCTTCCATCGGAGCAATGGAGGCGCACTCTGGTCTCGTCACTTAATAAACAACGACCCAACACTCCAATTTGCATGTTGGTGTGCCCACTCTAGCCTTTTATTTATATGGGCTCTGGTCAACAATGGACATTTTTTAAAAGATCTTAACCTTAAATTTACCGCATAGAGCTTTTTTCTAACTGTTTGAGTGAATACTTGAGTACCTGTTGCATTCAACAAATGGATTTGGAGTGTTCTTGCATTAGAAAATCTATTCCTTCGACACTGAATCGTAATAAACCTCCCTGACTTTTGTACTGCAATTTTGCCCTCCGCCGTGCCTATATTAGACAGTTTCAGTGTCATTAAAACGCATTTAAACTCTTCTGACCACATTGTGGCTCACATTAAAATGGGCAGCAACATTTCTTAGCAATGCACCAGTAATAAGCATTCCCAACGCTTGACTTATCTTTTCAACACTTTAACCTTAATGGCATCTTTAAAATGCAGTCAACCACTCTAAATTAAAACTTACTCAAGATATTCGCAAAAATTCTCTTAAACTTGATAAGTATAAGCGTCCGCAAACTCAGTAACTGCACTGATGACAGATAAACAACAATTATTTCGAAAATGTTATTTGATAGGCATTTGTTTGCGTTCCAAAACACAGCTTTTATTATTATTGTTATTATTATTTTATTATTATTACTTTTACTGCATGTTATATAAGTATACCTGTTCAAATGTTGAGCAATTAACTTATTAATGATAATCATTTGTAAAAAATAGATGATAAGTTATACCAAAATATATACCATAAAATTAAAAAAAAAAAAATTATATGGCCATGTAAATCCCTCAACCTCCAAAAACATAATTAATTGTTTTTATGACTTCAAAATGTTTTATTACAGTTTGCTTTTTTGTTGATATTAATAAGTACCACATGGTCTTTTGTTTATTTGTGAATAAGTTAATCAGTATTAGCATTGACTTTGGCTAGTTGTAAGGCTTGTTTGTAAAAATGCTTAAAATAAACATGCTTTCCAATCTGTACTTTGTTGTGATGCTTCTTTAAGTAAATAAAACGTTTCGCTCAAATTTTTTAAATGATTGTTAAACCAATAAGTTTTTTGTTTATGATTGTTTTGAGATCTGCCAAGTTTTATAAGAAATTATGCATAACATTGAATTTTTAAAACATTATTAAATTTTAGCACCAAAAACCAGTTTTGTTCGTGCTTTAGTTAGTTAGAAAAAAGTAATGTTTAGCGGCTCAGCGGCCCAGAGCGAAAAATTTATTTAAAAAGACCTAAAGACGGTAAAGTTAACCCTTATAGGGCAAAGAACGGGGATAAAAAAAAACTAATATTACTAATCAAAAAACAAATATAATGACAAAAAAAAATTTTTTAAATTTTTTTTTAATATTGGTCGATATTTCAACCAGTATTCAATTACGTAAGTAGAAAAATGCATTGTAAAACCCTGTAATTATCAAAATTCCGATAAAAACCTATAACTCATCTTCAGTCATATCGAGATTTTCACCTTTTTGATTAGCATATTGGTTGGACTCAGTTACGATTAGGGTTATCAATTCCAAATCAAAAAGACTTAGAAAAATATTGGCTGGAGATTTTACATCAACAGGTATTTTTGGGCCAAAATCTTGTGTAAATATTGATAATTTGTAACTATGGGCTGCATACGGAATTCTGGACCATTTCTAGTCAATTTTATTTTGAATATTATCTGTATTATCTAAATTGATCATCAGAAAATAACATTTGTTTTGAAAATTTTGATTGCTTTTGCATTATATAATCAGGATCTGCTACAGAATCATCACTGTCAAAATAATGTAAATCGGTACGTTTTTTAGATGTACTAGGCGTTTGAAGTATTATTTGGTAGCAAATAACTTTCTAACTCTGAATCGCTATCAGTATCAGAATGAGCATTCTTAGAGTCGGTATTATTATTTATTTTTGAACGGCTTGCTCTAGAAGATACTGAAGTTGAATTCATAGCTGGAATATAATCTTCCGCGTCTGAATCACCGCCAATATCAGAATCTATAGCCTGAGCGTCAGTAATTGTATCAATAAAATCATAAAAACTTTCTGGATTCATTGCTTCAAACTGATCAAAGTGAAATTTGTCTTCCATGTTTGACTATAAAAAAAATCTACTTTACTTTTTTTATAATTTTTACAGTGGTTGTTATAATTTTTTTTAATGCAACCAAATTAAACATAAATTTATATCAATGTATATAAAGTAAATAAATGTAAGTAAAACAAAAAAATGTAATTAGTGTACAAATTTCAATAAGTAAAGTTTAGATTCATAAAAAGGTTTATAAAAATCACTGTATATTTGTAGGTTATATCAAACTACATGTCTAATAACATCTTTTTGGTTACTGATGCAGTAAATCTAATTATTCTATCATATTCACTATATATTACTTTACTTACCTACCAATTTTTAACTTTTGCTTCGGTCAAATAACAATAATATCAATTTTATATTAAATTATAAACTGAACACGAGGTAATTTGATACACAAACGCACACGCACAGTGGTTGAAAAACCAACCAGTTGATTCCCACTTTCGCGCCAATACATATATGGTGGAAATTTTGTCCAGTGTCTATCTAAGCTTAGTTGCAGCAATTTATTGGCTGAAAATAAAACCACTACTCCAATAGGAAATGCAATTTTTGAACTTGGTCAAAATATTTACCAGTAACCTATAAAGAGTTAATAGCAGCACGCAAAAATTTAAATTTAAAAAAAAAATTAAAATTTTTATTAGAGACAATAAATCTTTTTTTTTTTCAAAAACTATTATTTTTATTTATTTTTTTACAAATTCAGACAATAAGTAGTAAAAATGTCTGCCGCCATCGCTTCGTTTATGTGGCCTAACCTTAACGTGCTACAAACAAAGCTTTCCTGCCCTTGATACTTAATATAGTATAAATAGCAAATACTTTAATAAATTAATAACAATCATTTGAAAATTATTGACATATAACCATTTATAACCGGTACATTTACGTGAGTTTTGTGAAATAAACCAAAAACAAAGAGAGATGATATATTTTCATCTCTCTCAGCCTAGCAACGCTGAATCAATAATGCCTTTTAAAACAACAACATAAAGTTGGCCAACTTTAGGTTGTATACTAGAATGGTCAATATTAGATTTGTTCCAACTAGCAGTTTACAAACGGGTTTTAACTAATATACTGGCCACCAAAAGTTAAAAAACACCAAAAACCTGTTGCTCAAAATTTATAAAAAATTTAAATTTATAATTTATTCACACTAAGAAATGATTAAAATTTCAACAAAAAATCATTATTGAGTATAGTTGACCAACCGCATTTGGTGTCAGTTAAAACAAATTAAAACGTGCAAAACAAGTTTAAAATTGTAAAAACTATAATTTTAGCCAACAAAAAGATGAAGTTTACAACAATTAAAGATCTCACAGTCCACCCTTCATCGCATACTGCATACAATTTTAGCTTACATGCTTATAAATTTTGTTTTTGCAAGCAAGAAATTGTAACTTTTTTTTAGAAAAATCATCAAGCTCATTTTAAACTGGGTTTGTCAATAGAGCTTTTTCCTCAAAAGAATGAACCTTTGCAGACAGAATCAAAGTGGGCATTTGCTAAATATTATTTTACACAAGTAATCGCAAAGTTTGTACTTTGAATTTAAAATTTAAAAAATTACTATTTAAGAATTTATAAATGTTTCTTTGATAATTAAAATAGGACTTCTTATTGGAAAACACTATATACACGTATTTAATAGCCAGTTTTATTTTTAGTAAATAAATGTACAGAATGTCCGATATGTTTGTGATACACATGTGACCGCAGTATTAGCAAAACTAAAAAAAAAATAATTGTTGAACAAAAACGCATTAAACAAAAACTAAGGCTGAACTAAACCAACTTTCTGCAGAGCCGATTTTGTAGTTAGATGGCAGTGACACATTATATGAACCATTTTCCAACAAGTAATGTAAAAGCTAAAACTGATCATCTCTATTTCAAATATCCTGTTTGCACAACAGAAGGCTGGTTTTTATAAATTGTATCGTACATATACTAAACAATACCTGCAATACATCCATATACCAATTTAATTTTTTAATTCAATTAGTAAATATTACTCTACTGGTCTCTACTTCAAGTAATTATTGTCATATTTATGTTACTCGTTGAAATGAAGTAAAATCTGTCAGTTTTTTTTAATGTTTTTGCTAGTGACGCAAGCCGAGCGATTGCGATACCAGAGACGCAATCTCGCTGGTTGCGCCACCAAGCTGACACCAGGTGAGACAAACTGGTTTCCACTGGTTGCGCTGTGTCCTAGCAAGATGTTAAAAGTATAAAAGGTTATGTGGACGAAACCTTGTGTTTGTGCATTAATTACTACGGTAAGTATTAGAACAGCAATTTTATTGTCATGTGCTGCCTTTGTCGACGTCAGTCATTCTTCAGATATTTTGTTTCACATATAACCTCCATGTCTCTTTTTTTAAATACAACAAAAACATTATTAACGTCTTTTATTTATTATAATAATAATATGTCAGTTCATTTTGGGAAATCTTTTATTTTATTTTTTTCAATTTCAAAATGTGATATAAGTAATTTCTTGATAGGTATGTCATAAATTATGCCGTAAAAACGTTTAAAGCCTCAACATTTAAGTATATGTCTGGTAAGAAACTGTGAACTGATACAAAATATACATACATATTTAAATTTATTAAATTTTCCGAATGACGCCAACTAACAGTAATATTACCAAACTATCAATAATTTTTTTTGTGTATCATTACCCCTTGCACCCTTAAATATGTGAAATTTTCAAAATGTCTAATGTTCTATATCTATCCCAATTAACACTCGCATGCATTCGAATGCATTTTATTTGAAGATGTAATAAAATAAAAAATAACAAACATCTAATCCTGATTTATAAAACAACCATTATACAATTTAAAAGCATTTATCATAAAATATTTAAAGACTGTTATAAAATATAACGTTAAGATTACACAATGTCTATATAACCTACAAGAAGTTATCAATATTTACAGCATCCCATAAAAGTGTAAACACACCGCAATTTAATCACAGACACATTCAATTACTTGAGCATTAAGATATGCCGGCGAAGTAAATTGCACGCGAAATTTGATTGACACATAAAAGAGATGTCGGGTAAGAGGTGACTAAGTAAACCGTAAACATCACGTAGGATCAATATACCAATTTATTTGATGTTAGTCAATCAAATGAAGCCGCTGATCTGAGAAATCTGATAATTCCACAAAATAATATTAGGGATATAAGAATTTCGCGCATCATTTAGCAATGAATCTTGGGGGGATAATAATTTAATGGAACAATAAATTTTACAATTACGTAATATGATATAAATTATTTTCTTCTATTGCATTTATTTTCACAATATAGCTTTAAAAACAATGTATATGTGCATATTATATTTCATATTTGATATAAATGACAAAACTGCTATAAAATATATTTAAATGCTGCAAAAGTAGAGATCTGAAAGATTCGGATAGTAGCGAACAGTGACCCGGAGTGGAATAAAACATAAATTGCACTTACGTCTAGTATTCTAGGCACGTATATCTCTTATTAATTATTTAAACATTCTTCGCTTCCGAATCCTGGTATAATCAATGTCACTATCAATATCGTTCCTTTATGTTGACGATTTTATTTGAAACCCAATTTATTTCAATATGCATATGTGTTTAAAAACATGAGAAGTCGAAATTTTATTTTCAAAATTTAAATAATTATTACAGTTTATATTCATTGAATTATTGGCATGTTGTCCTTTTCGTACTTTACATCATAAACATTGTGCCACAGATAGAATACTGTAATCAGTTTATTTCCCACTTAAAAAAAAAATCATTTTTTATAAAAAGATTAGCTTGTTCTGAGAAATATCTAGCTATACTAAAAACACAGTCACAGGATAATAGGTCTATGCTCGAAAAATTAGAAAACGTAAAAATGTGTTAATATTAATAAGTGCCAGATATCGGCAATAAGAATAAAAATGTTATAGGAAAAATTTTGTTTCTCATGTTATTGTAAGTTTCCCAATCGTCCCGGGCCTATAAAGCAAACCAATTGAAGTCTTGCATAATTAGAACAATGTGTTTCAAGATTAGATAATAAATAAAAAACAACAAATTCTCTTTTCATCTACCATACATTTTTGCATTTGCAAAAATAACTTAGTAATAATTAATAAAAAAGCATTAACCAAATGTACCACTTTGACCAACCAATATTTTTACTTTGGGCTACGTTTAAACAGTAATGTTTAGTTCTAAATTACACATACTCGGATTAGGCATAATTATATACACTATGTAACTTTGTTTTAAATTATAGCAATTACAAGTTACTTTTTACAAATAAAATAATTAATAATAATTAAAAAAAAAAACAGAAGTTTTCTTAATAGTATAAAACTTGCATAGTTTTTTACCCAACATAACATTTTAAAATAGACATTACTGTCAACTAAAAAAAATGGATTTTGTTGTAGAAAAGTTTCCAGTTTTGTCGGGACAACAAAAAAACAAAAAATTAATAAAAATAATTTGCTACTGTTATCCCTTTTACCTATTTAATTTTACAAATAATATTCATGTTAGTTTAATATCTAATTTCAGACAGTTCTGCTGTCTAACGACACTACTCTTATAAATACGTTCAAGTTTGTTTGAATTTTTGTGCCCTGCCGTAAAATATTACATTTTACAGATATTATGTGTTAAAATTTTACATGTTAGACAAATCTGAACCAAAACAGTCAAACTGTATACTAAACTAGTAAAATACTTAATACATTTATCAAAAAGTTACTAATTATCAAATCACAAAAAAAATAAGTTATTGGAACTTAGAACTTCGGACTTGGGAATAGTTTACAGTAATAACTAAAAATATCGTAAATTGTCTAAATGTACTATATCTGACAAATCAATAAAAAAAATTAAAAAACTTGCTTGCTTTGTTGCTAAAACTGTCAAACAATTTATAGCAATGTACTAAAATGCAAATCATTTGCCCAATATGTCAAACTGTATTTTAATTGTTAAACATATTACTAGATCTGTTCAGTTACTAAACATTTCATAAAAAACTAATTTATATGTCAAACAATTTACAGAAATAATTTATGTTAGCAAAAATATGGCAAAAAGTGTTCTAAACGGCCAAAAATATACTAAAAAAGTAATTACAATTGTCAAAAAATGTCAAAAATATTACAACATTTGTTAAAAGTTACTAAAACTGTCAAATAGTTCTCAGTGTAATAAGTTGGCACAAATTTGCTAGATCTTATATCTATATATCAAAATGTTACTGAAAAATTCAGTAAGTTATTAAAACTGTCAAACAATTTACAGCAATGTGATAAAATGCATACAATCAGATATATCAAATTGTATTCAAATCTGTCAAAAAAATACTACATCATATTTTAAACTTTCAAAAATGTTACTACATTTGTCAACAAGTTACTTAAACTAAAAAACAATTTACAGCAATGTGTAAATATACCATAAGTTGTAAGTAACTTTCTTATCTGAACAATTGTATTTTAAACTGTTACTAAAACGTTACAAAAACTGTCAAACAGTTTACAACAATATAATATGTTGAATTGTATTTTAAACTATTAACAGTGTTACTAAATCGGTCAACCAACTGTTTAAAATGTTTAAAAAAATACTAAAACTGTCAAATACATAGTCTGCCAAATTTTATTGCCAAAATGTTACTAAAACTATTTACAATAAAATCATAGTTTGACAGAAACGTATCAGATCTATCGAATGATATTTTAAACTGTTACTACAGAAAGTATAAAAACATTATTAATTCTGCAAATGTGTACAAGATTTGTAAAGTTGTATTTAAAACTATCAAAAATTACTATAAATCACTAAAACCGTCAAATAGTTTACATGTTTCGACATTAAATTGACAACTGTCATGCAAGACCGTAACTACGATTGTCAATAGGTCTTAGTATTTTATTAACTGTCAAATAAGTCACAGTAATGTGTAAAAATATTGTAAGTTTTTGCAAACGTACTAGACATGTTGAATTGCAATATGAATTAACAAAAAGTTATTACATTTAGCCAAAACCTACCAGAACTTTCAAACAGTGACATAGTTGATTGAATTTTATAACATAAGTCAGTGAAAGCATTAAAAATAACTACAACTCACAAAAAAATCCAAAACTGAACATTCTTGAGTTATTTCATTTGCCAGAACTGTCAAAATATAATCTAAGACAGTCAAAAATTTAAAGCAAACTATTAAAAGTATCAAATTATGTTACTTATAAAAAAATTGTCACTAAAATAATGTACAAGTTTCAAATGTCAAAAATTGGTTGCTTTGATTCATAACAATAGTATTATACTCTGTTACTATATAAGTGTTAAAAATTGACAAAACTGTTAAATTTTTAATTGAAACTATCAGAAAATTACTGAAATATCAAAAAACTGTTAAAATGTTAAAGTTAAGTTACTTAAAGCAATTACTAGAATCTTAAAAAAATACTTAAATAAAAAAACTGTTTTGTGTATTAAAATTAGCAGCAAATTTCAGAATAGACAGTTTCTAGCTTAAAAATAATAAGTTACAAAAATTATTAACAAAACTGTTAGAAATGAATAGATTCAATCAAGTAACGTTCGATAGAATTAGATCTAATTATAGTTTGTGTTCCTGGGGAGATCATCCCATCCTGCAAATTGCATTCAAGTCTTAGGTAAAGTCAGCTTACAGGTAGCACCGCCCCTGTCATTATACCAGATTTTAAGATTTAGTTCAATGAATTCAAAATCATTTATTTAGAATTAATGAATATAAAATTAAATTATTTAATTATAAATAATATATAATATATAGGTTTAAAATACTTTTGTATCACCGTCTGATGATGGCCTTGTAAAGGTTGAATCGTTATATAGTACACATAGTAAATGTGTTTTATTTATCTTAAAATGAACGATCACATAGTAACGGTTTGCACATCGTAATTTTCTTATATTTTATGTTATATTTATAATAAACGTATAACAGTATAAGGAAACCAACTTTAAAATTATTTGCAAATGTGTCCTAAAGTTACGTTATAAATGATTAGTAAACAATCTTTCAATGTTTGGCAAACCGGAATAGATTGCAATTTATACAAATATATTCATTATGTGTAATACACATTAAGCGTTAGCGATTGCTTTGTTACAGTTATAAATAGCGTAACAAACAATAACGTAATACTTATACGGTATAAGTATAAGTATAAAGTGGAATTTTATAAGCAAAAAAATTGCGTCCGCAAACTTGTTAGTATATAACAATATTTTAAAAAAAGTTTAAGCAGCTTCCTTGTTTATCTAAAATATTAATAATATTCAACTAAAAACATGAAATTTGCGTTTTTATACTCTATCAACCTCACCAACTGGTTCTAGCAGGCCGAAAGCCCATCCAAGTATGAGTGATGAAATGAGGCAAGGCAAGATGAATAATGTTTATAAATATGTTTGTTGCTGAAAGCGGTGAACAAATTCACAAATATTATACGGCAGAGTGGAATTTGAACTCAGAAACCGCAGCATGAGAGGCAAGCAATTTAAAATATGCCACTATCTAGAGGATAGAACTAGTGTGCAGCTCCGGCAAAACTCTGGATATGACTTGTGGGGTGCCACAGGGCTCCGTTCTGTGCGACTATGACGGTCTATTAAGAATACAGATGCCATACGGAATTACTACAATAGCCTACTCAAGCAATCTTGCTATGATGGTCAGGGGCAATAACATAAGGAACATAGAAGATAGCGCAAAATGATTGTCCTATATAATTAGGAAGTGGATCAAAAAGACAGGCTTAGAGCTGGCAACACAAAAGCCGGAAGCCGTGATCCTGAAAGGAAAGAAAAGACATCATAGTCGAGATTAATCTAGGAGGCACCATAATCAAATCCCAAGATAGTATTAAATACCTACGGATAAGAATAGAAAAAACTGGAACATAGGACCTCACATAACTGAGTTCAAACAAAAAACAGAGAAACTAGTAATAGCTCTGATACAAATCATGTCAAATGTGAGAGGTTTGAAAACGGAGAAACGCAAAGTAATGGAAGCAACTGTGGACTCGATGCTGCTATACGCTGCGCCTATATGGAAAGGAAACTACAAGATTAAAAAACACAGGTAAATCCTACAAAGAGCCAGAAGGAAAATAGCAATCAGAATAACAAGTGCCTACAAAACAGTATCGACTAAGGCTAAACAGGCAATAACAGGAACAATCCCTATACACTTCCTTGTCCAAGAGCGAGACAACAACATAGGGAAACAACCAAAAAAACAAAAATAAAAACAGTAGAATAAAGACGATGGAAAAATGGAATGAAGAATGGCAGAGCAAAGAAAATGTAGCCAAATGGACGCAGACTCTTATACCCGTGGTGACAGCTTGGGTAAACAAGAAACATCAAAATCTAAATTACCGTCTCACACAGATCCTAACAGGACACGGATGCTTTTGGTCGTACTTAAAGAAAATGTGTCTTGCGGTGCATGACATCTACTGTTGGAAAACAGATAATCCAGAGCACACACTCGTAAAGTGCCTTTGCTGGAAGGACAACAGAATGGAAAGAAGGTAACAATCAGCAATTTGACCCCACTTATGGTGAAAAGTGCAAGCAACTGGAGGGCTAATTATGAAGGAATAAAAAACATAATGGCAACAAAAGAAGAAAAAGAAAGGATAAAACTTAAAAAACAAAAATTGAAAGTGTCTTGGACTTGTAAAGTATAACCATAACGGTGATTCCGCAAGCTTAAAAGAATAAAAAAGTTTATGGTTTTAGTGGGTATACGGCAAACTGGGAGCCCCTAATGTGCGTAATGCATTTTCCCCCTCACAAGGAAAAAAAAGCATCTAACCCACGTTGTCATTCTTTATTTTACTTATATATTTGACACTATATTTTTTTCCATCTAATGAGTTAGTTTCTATATCTTCCTATTTGCACAGGCTATATGTTTTTTTTTTCTAGTATTCTGCTTTTCTTTGCTGCATTTCCCCAAAAGGGTGTTATTATTTCTTTTTTATTTTGTTGGTTTGTCCAGATATAACGCCCATCTTTTAAGTTTCTTTACTTACTTACACCAATCATCTTCATTGTTTGTCAATTTCTTCCAGTCTGAATATAAGTTCCGCTGCAACATTTTTTTGCATATTTTTCATTTATAATGCTTCTTCACTATTTCCTATCTTTGTAACTTTTGGTTATTATTTTTAACGCTTTGCATTTGCATTTCTCTTTTATTTTGTATCTGACAACCCTATTTAACTATTCTTTTTCCGTTTTATCTCTATTTACTTCTCTTACTATATATTTTAGTATAATTTTTATTTTCCAAATCTACAATGTCTCTCTAATCCCACACTCCTGCACCAAACATACCAATACTTTATTCTTTCCAAATTTTCTTTGTCTTCTACCCCACAACAGCTTTATTGCAACATGCTGCTGATATTTTTTTAAATTTGTTTTTTGTGTTTATTGCTTTCCTTCATTATGTAACCCAAAGATTTAAATTCTTCTACAATCTCAATTTCAACTACATCCCTTCTAAATATTAGTTTAGTGTTCTTTGTTTCCCTTTTCTTAATGTTATCATTTTGTTTATTCATTCAATTAAAACTAACTTTTTTTTCTAAAAATATTTTTATAATATTTTTCTGTTTTTGTTACAGTTATATCGTCTACGTCAGAGGTGGCTAACCCAAATGATCTTGCGGGCCACTTTGGAATTGCATCATATCTCCGCGGGCCGCATGTAAAATTATATGTATTTATATATTAGATTTAGACTCACTATAAAAAAAAATTAATTGAAATATTGAAACATAGAATATAATTTAATTATTCTGCAAACTCCAAGTCTTATAATCTTTGAAACATTAATAGACAAGGCTATAAAAAAAAAAACCAAAGACACGAGGGTAGGATACAGAAAAATGGAACAAATTGGTATTCAAATCCTAATGTTTGCGGATGATATGATATTAATAGCAGACAAAAAAAAAGAAAAACTACAAAGAAACATAAGAATATACGAAGAAGAACTAAAAAAGATAGGCATGAAAATAAACACAAGTAAAACAAATGGTAGTAGCAACAAAACCTAAGAGGCACAAGATTGGATCGAAAATTAATTAAACAAGTAAAATATTACAACTACCTTGGTACAATAATAGAAGAAATAGGGAATATAGACATGAAAATAAATGCAAGAATTAAAAAAGAAGGAAGAATATTCAATGCACTCAAAAGACAATTCTTGGTTAAGCAAGAAATAACAAAGACAATAAAAACAGAAATACAAGAGGTAGTAAGACCAGCCCTAATATACTTGAGCAAATCTTGGACAATACAGAATAAAATAAAAACAAAATTAATGCAATGGAGATAAGATTTCTAATGAAAATTAAAACAAAAACAAGAAAAGATAAAGTAAAGAGCTCGGAAGTAAAAAGTGAACTAAAAATTAAACCTATAGAAACAGTTATAGAGGAGAGACAGCCAGGAAGTCTAAGACACATACACAGTTTGGATAGAACCAGAATAACAAAGAAAATACATAAATTGAGAATATAAAGGAAAAGCAAAAAGATGGTCCAAACAGGCTCACAAAGCAGCAGAAAAAAGAAGAATAGAGTGAAGCGAGATAGCGAAAATGTTCCAAGATAGACAAGCTTGGAAAAATAAATAAAGGAGATATAAAATAAAACAGTCCGACACCTAAAAAGGGTATTAAGGATTAAAGATAAATAATTAAATGATATAATAATATTTTGTGAATTCATAACTGCAAAACTCATAAATAAAACAGGCAATATCTGTCATATATGCTGAAAGATATTATTTTAAAAACAAAGTTAATATTTTCTTATAATTTTTACAGTTAATTTTTGAATATATGAACGCACAAATAATGTATTTTTTGAATAAATTAGTTTTCACTATTTTGGCCATTATAAAATAAACATATTTTGTAACAGTGTTATAAATTTTGCGGGCCGCAAATGTTTTCGAAGCGGCCCGCGGGTTGGCCACCCCTGGTCTACGTAGTTAAATGACCATATTTTTTCTTTTCCTGTTATTATTCTTTTATACAATTTGTATCTTAACACCTTTTCCAAAGCTGCTATATACACATTTGCTTTATCAGGATCATGCAATGTACCAAGATAAAAATCCATCACATTTTGTACCAATACCAATTATTCTATTTCTTTTAAGAATATCGTTCAGTCATCATTGTTAAATGCCGCTTTTAGATTAATAAATACAGCAAGTAGTTTTTGTCTGCTTTTTTGGTTTGATCCAGTTCATTCTATATATAAAAAAGGACCCTTTAAAATTGACGCAAGAAGTAATTTTGATTAAAAAACCTGTATATTGATGTTTTTATTGTATCATAAAGTATACAGTATCGAGTTAGGTATAGAACATATAATATATGCACTATTTTGTCAAAATGTTCCATGACGTTTTCTTTGCATAAATGTTACTGAATTCTGTTAATATAATGCTCAATTTCCTCTTTTAAAGCGTAAGTAGTCGTAGACTTGTTGGCTTCAGCCGTAGACTAAAAAAACCAACGGTTTTAAATTGCATGATTTGAGCAGCCAATTCTGATCACCAAAACGGGAAATTATATGTCGTCCACATCCATATCTTGCAATTTAAGCACAAACAACTAGATTATAGCAAACACCATTGACTGATATTGCTTGATCAGCCGTATTTTCAAAGTAGAATAATGCCTAGCCCAACATCCGCATCAAAAAATGCCAAAACCCAAATGCAACAATAATTTTATTTCAAAAATCAGCATCGACATTTTGTTGATACAAAATTCACTCAACAAACTCTTTTTGGTGTGCATGGCCAATAAGCATTAGATGCAAATTTTTAGTGAGATACCGCTTCAATTGTCTAATTATTGACCACGGTGCCAAACTGATGTTCCTGGACTCCAAGCTACACTTTCACAAACTGCTTTAATGTTTTGTGTTAAATGACTTGTTGAAGGACAGTTGTATTGTCTAAGACCACTAATTGATCTACTCTCTCTGAATTTTTAATTATTCTCTTCACAGTTGATCAATTTAAATCACTTCCTACCATATTTTGTACAAAAATTGCAAACTCTAGCTGCGACAATTTACCGCACAAATGGCGCAAAATTTCATCATTTTGCGTGACACACTTTATATGATCCATTTCTGATTTGCCTTTAAAATACTTTTTTACACAGACTAGTTTCTGATTTGTTTGATTTGTCCATTAATATTTATCTTCTGTAGTTTTATCTTGCTCATTGTCTCCCTTTTTTCTAAATAAGACATATGACTTCTTATTTTCAATTTATTAAAAACTATTTTTCCAAATTTCATCAAATACTTGATAGTAATTTTTTTACTATTGTGATGCTATACAGAGTGATTCTTAAGTTATGCGCATAAACTCGAGAAATTATAGTTTACAATCAATATTATTGATAAATGTTCAAAAAAAATGTAGTAAAAATTTTATAATAAGCAAGATAATGAACTATAAAGTTTCTGGAAAATTAAAATTTATTACTTGAAAAAAATCGGTGTGCCATGCCAAAATTAAAATAATAAAAATGTAGTAAAGCTTTTAATCAACTAATTATGAAAATAATAAACAAATAACAAAACTGCAAAATTAAAAGAACACTTAATATCATAATAAATGCTCAAAATTTTTCAAACACATCTGCGCTCGCCGAAGCCATGTTACGCTACATGCACGTTGAAGTCTCAGTGGTTACCGAATTGTGTCAGCGGCAGCTAGTATGCGATGTCGCAACTCTTCAAACACTGTGAATTTTGGTAACGTATACAAGATGTTTCATATGCCCACAAACATAAAAGTCTAGAGGATTTAGGTCAGGTGATCTAGGAAACCAGGCAATTGGACCTCCTCGACCAATCCATTTCCTCGAGAACACATTGTTCAAATGTTGTCGCACATCCATTGCAAAGTGTGGTAGAGCTTCGTCGTAAAAATACCACATGCGCTGTCTAACATTAATTGAAACTTCTTCCAGTAGTGCTGGAAGGGTCTCTTGTAAAAAATTTAAATAAACAGCGCAATTTGGCAACATTAACGGTCCAATAAGATGGCCGTTTACAATTCCAGCCCTTACATTCACCGAAAATCTGTGTTGAAAGTTTGTACGCCGGGTAATGTGTGTATTTTCAACTGCCCAATAATGCGTATTGTGAAAATTGTGCACACCGCTACGAGTAAAAATTGTCTCATATGTCACTAAAATGTTAGTAGAAAAATTTTGGTTTACATCATGCTGACGCAACAGCCATTTGCAAAATTCTACCCTAAGAGGAAAATCTGTTGGTAACAGGGCATGTACACGCTGCACATAGTAGGATACAGTAATTCATGCTTTAATTTGCGCCATACAGTTGACTGCGATACTCCAGTTTGATCGGCAATTATCCGGGTACTGATGTCAGGACGTTCTTCAGCAATACCGACAATATCCTGCTCGAGATTAAAAATATGCCTTGGTCTAGAACGTCCCCCATATTTTAGAGGTCTGGGCTGCAAGTGCCCTGTTTTTCTTGCACGCTATACCAAACGTACAAACAATCCACGAGCCGGATGATACCTTTGAGGGAATCTCTCGGAATAAAGGCAAGCTGCAACCACTAAATTTTAATGAACTTCTCCATTTACCAATATCATATCCACAAATTCTGCATTGGTCATGTTATGTTGCGCCATAATTTAATTTTATTACACTCTGCCAGGCGCCACCAAGTTTTTTTTTTTTCAATTTTTTGACTACAACCGCCAGGACTTCAACGTGCATTATTTTAATTTTGGCATGGCACACCGATTTTTTTTTTCAAGTAATAAATTTTAATTTTCCAGAAACTTTATAATTCATTATCTCGCTTATTATAAATCTTTTACTACATTTTTTTAACATTTATCAATAATATTGATTAAAAATTATAATTCTTCGAGTTTATGAGCATAGGTTAAAAATCACCCTGTATATCTAAGTTTTGTTTTATACGCTATCCTTTCCTGCTTATTTATGCCGTTTTGGCAAATTAATTCTATAATTTTTTTTTTTTTTTTCTATATTTATTTTATAAAATCGTTTAATTTTATTCATATTTATTAAGTTAATGATTTTAATATTTATTTAATTTATTTAACATACATACATGTTTAGATAAATAATTATCATTTTCAATGTATTATTTTATATAATATTTCAATCTGATTAGTTATTATTATTTAAAATGACATGTTATTTAAATAATAATAACTAATCAGATTGAAATATTATATAAAATAATACATTGAAAATGATAATTATTTATCGAAACATGTATGTATGTTAAATAAATAAAATAAATATTAAAATAAAATCATTAACTTAATAAATATAAATAATTCTATAATTTATTTCATCCGCCTTTATATTGGTTTCATTTTCTAATATAATGTAGCTGGGTTATAAAATTGTTTACTTTCATTTTTATATAAATGTCATTTTTTTTTTTAATTGGATTTAGAGTTGAAAGTAAACCAAAGTTTTACATCTCCTCCAGTGTTGACCTCACTCCATTATCCTGATATTCAACTAGCCTATGTGGCTGATGTATGCAAGTAAAATGCTTAAAGAAGTCTCTTTTGTGTTAACCATGTCAAACTAGCAAATTCCCAACATAGACTCTCTATTGTATTAAAAGGCCGAACATGTGCTCAATTTTCTTGTCATTCATTTTACATCTTCTACACGTTAGACTCTAATACCAATTGTATCTATATGTTTTTTTGTTTAGAATGTCTTTTCACCCAAAGCAGCTTAATGTTATTTTCACAGGCTGCTAAAGTACAAAGCACAATGACATTCAAAAATAAACTTTATTGTTATTTTAAACTTGTTTGTAACAATTAGATTTGGACATTCTTGCCAAATATTTTACGGTTCATTATTTCTATATCCGCATAGCTTATCTCAACTACTTCTGCCTAGAAGTCGAGTGTGTTTCTAGAGGTAAAAATATTTTGAGATCAAAGTCTTGCAAGAAGATTTCCGCTCCAGAACATTTACTGGCTTTTAAGCCATCCGTGTAGATTCTAATCAAATCATTGACAACAATCTGCTCCACACAATAAAGAGTCTTTGAAATACAAGAAAATGACATGTTATTTGTTTCCGCTCTTAACGAAAATATTTTTTTAACAACTTCCTCCAAAAGAGCATATAGTTGCCAGCCCTACCTCAAGTATGTCAAAATCTAACTGCATTCAGACGCAAAAAAATGCGTCAGTTTATTTTACTCTTTGTTGAATTATTATTGACTGTTTTGTCCCAAAAAAACTATGGCGTGAAAACAATTTTCCAGTTTGGTTCAATAAAAAATTGATTTCACTTACTAAACACAATAAAACTGTATATAAACGTTATAAATTTTCAAGACTTTTGTCCGATTATAATGAGTTCTAATCAATTCGAAGTTCATGTAAAAAATTCAGTGCATATCTATACAGGCAATATATTACTCGAACAGAAATGAACATTCAAACTAACCCAAAACACTTTTGGAAATTTGTTAGTAACACTAGAAAAACTAATGATTTCCCATCTACAATGTATTATAAGCATCAAACTTGCAGTAATGGAGATGACTATGTTAATAAATTTGCTGAATTCTTTTCTTCTGTTTACAATAAACAAATTTATCTAACTCCATTGTTTAAGTTTAAGAAAAACGTATTACATACACCATACTCAATTTAATTGTTGGATGTATTTTAAGGGATTAAAAATCTTAAATGTAACTTTAGCACTGGACCGGACGGCGTTCTATCTATGCTGTTATAACAATGTATTTATTCTATTTCTACGCCATTGCATTTACTGTTTGTGGCTTCTCTTAATAAAGCTAAATTTCCTCAAGTTTGGAAACAAAGCTACATTATGCCTTTGCATAAATCTGGTCGAAACAAGGATATTACTAATTACAGAGGTATATGCATCTAGTCTGCCATTCCTAAGTTGATAGATCAAATTGTTACTGGCTAAATACAATGGATGTGCAAAAGCATTATAGTGAAACAGCAACATGGGTTTCATGAAGGTCGTTCTACTCTTACAAACCTTCTTTGATACGAAAATGCTTTTGAATCAAGAGTTCAAGTTGATTCTATTTACACAGATTTTTCAAAAGCTTTTGACCGCGTTAACCATAGAATTTTGATTGCAGAGCTTCGGGCTTTGGGTTTTCATGATTCTGTTATTGCATGGTTGTCAAGCTTTTTGGAAAATCGTACTCAGTGTGTGAAAATTAATAACTTTTTAGCATAACCAATTACTGTTCCATCTGGTGTTCCTCAAGGATCTTATTGTAGACCAATTCCGTTTTTACTTTTTATTAACAATCTTTCTTATTCTATTAATTCTTCATCTTTTCTTTTATTTGCTGGCAATTTAAAAATTTATCGTAGAATATCATCTATCGATAATTGCATTAGTTTGCAAAATGATTTGGATTCTGTTTATCTATGGTGTCTTACTAACAACTTGTTGTTTAATCCTAACAAATGTTTTTCTATAAGCTTCAACAGAACTTTAAGTAAAGTATCGTATGATTATACTAATAACAATAAAGTATTGGAACATGTTACACAAATAAAGGATTTGGGAGTAATTTTTGACCCAAAACTAACTTTTGTTGAGCATACAAACTATATGTGTAACCGTGCTATGAAAATGTTACAATTTGTTTACAGAATGTCTACTGATCTATCTCCAAGCACACTCAAACTACTTTATTGCGCTTTGGTACGCACTCATTTAGAGTATGCTCCATCGGGTTGGTGCCCATTCTACAGCATTCATATACGCAATATAGAACGTATTCAAACCAAATTTTTTTGTTTATTTTTGTACAAACTGGGCATTTTCTCTGAAAACTACGATTTCAACCACATTGCATTGCAATATAATTTTCCATTGCTAGAACTTAGGCGCAAAAGAGCCGACTTATCATTTTTACGTGGACTAATGTCTGAAATTGATTGCCAAGAGCTACTAGTAACTCTTTTATTTCAAGTCTCCAACAATAATCGCCAAACTAGACAGTCTCCATTATTTAGAGAATCATTCTACCAATTATGGATTTTATAATCCAATTGGTAAAATGTGTAAAATTATAAATAATTTCTCTAATAATATTGATATAATTTGTGTTTCAAAATGTAGTTTTAAGAATCAATTAAAATGTGTTAGTGAATAATTTAATTTATTTTTTCTATGTTTTTATTATTCAATTTTGGTTTGTATATTGTTGTGTAATTGTAATATTACTTGTAGTTCATCATTATTTATGTACTTAATGATGTAGGTGTAAATGGTTCTTTTTATATACCGTAAATTAAGTATTATTATTAAACTGCCTTTGTCTATCTAGCTATCTCTTCAACGTAAATGTCGAGAGGCGGCATACACAACATTGCTTTCATAACTGCAGTTGGTGTTGTCTGCATGCCACCTGGGATTCCTAGGAATGCCATTTGTTGCAGCTAATTTAGTTTGCATGCAGACTTCTGGCTGCCTTTTGGCCACCTCATTACTGCATAGTGAGCGTAGGTCTAATGATGTTCGGAGACAGTCCCAGTGTATTTTTTTCAGCATTTTTCATCCACATTGTCAAAAAAACATGAAGTTTTTTGCATCTCATATTTATATGTGGTCCTCATGTAAGTTTGTTGTCAAAAAACACTCCAAAATATTGTATCTCGGTTAAAAGCTGCGGTGGAGTATTTAGGAGTTTTAGTAAATTTACTTTTTCAATGTTCCTTTTTTTTGTGAAGAAAACCAGTTTTTAGAGGGTTAACCGTAAAATCCTGGTCTTTGCAGTATCGTAAAATCAAAACCTTAATGTATTGATGTTATGTTAATTTATACAACATTAAACTATGTTAAAAAATAAACCTTAAATTGATGTAAACTATTAATGTTTAAATGTAATAAATAATATATATACTTTAAAATAATAAACAGCAACGTGACTTCCATTAAACGCGTTACTTTAAAAGACTATATAGACAATTTTAATATAGTGACTTGTGAGTGAAGTTTTGAATTATTATCTGACAAATAAATTAAAATCTAAGACACAACCTAACAATATTTCATTTTTGTTTACTTTATTTTGCTTATTTTGCTAGACTTTCGTAAAGCATCATTTAGTCCCTTCAAATTAGACATTTTTCAGAGAACAGTATATATTTTATTTTTTGCTCTTGGATCCAAAACTATGCACTTTGTTGGAAAATTACAAGAAATCAAAATTGTAAAGCAAAAAATTTGCGATTGATATTTAGATTTCCCGATAATGAGAGCATTTTCCGCTAAAGTATGTTGAAAAACGTCGCAAATTTTGATCTTTTGCTGATTTTTTAGATTTTAAACCAAAACTATTTATTTTCTGGAAAATTTATAAGATACTAAAGTTTTAGAGGGGAAAATTTCCGATCGATATAAATCTTTCGATTTTTCCAATAATGCGTGCACTGCCTGCCAGAACGCGCAAAATTGTAACTTTATTTTCCGCGTCCTCTAGCGGAAAAACGGAAAATTATAAAAAAATTTAAATGACCTATATCAATTGGAAATTTGCCGCTCTACAACTTTAAATAGAAGTAATTTTTGCTCAAAATGCATAGTTTTTGCTAAAAATGCAAAAAAATATTCAAAAACGCAAAAATTGATATTTATATTTATATTACTCCAAAACCACCCTTTTTTATGCGTGCGTCCAAATACACCTAAGTATACAGGTCGCTAAGCTGTGAGTAAAATTTCTCTAAAACGTAGATTTTTTATCTAATTTGAAGGGACTAGTCATTCGCGGCTTAACTCTGGCCGCCTTGTGACTAATTCTTAGCTTTACGCACTTACATCTTAAATAACAAATTTTATATTTTGCCTTCATAGTCATGTCATCATAAAAAGCTACAATATTCATAGAGCTTATTAAAATGCAAGATTTAATTAGACGTGTATCTTTATAGAGTAAAATTAAAAAACTATTAAATCAGTTAAACTTGAAATTTGTTGATTATTTTCAGATAATGTTTTGACATGATTATTCAATACAGCGTTTTAACTCTAATAAAATAAAGATGTAAAATATATTGTATACATAACCTATTTTTATTAGACAAATCTCTAAAAAACAACTTTGGCATTGTTATTTAAACTTGGACTTATTCAATATACTGATATTAGCACGTTTAGTAATTAAGTTTTATTATTTGTATTTTCTTATATAATTTTTTTAAGTAAAATAGAATTATCAATATTGTCCTGCAAACAATGTTATTTTAACAGTTACCAAAAATACTAATAATAGTTTGCCTTTTTCATATTCAACCAACCATTTTCACAATGTATATACATATATAAAGTCATCTTTCTGTATATAATATGAAATAAATATATTTACTACTACTAGTTTGCAAAAATGATTTTTTTTAAATTTAAAACTTACAAAAAATATTGTCTTAAATTAAAACGATTAATCGTGAATATACGTTTTGTAATCAATTAAAAATACACTTCAATAAAAATTTGATCGTAAGTTATTACAATAAATTAATTAAGAAATTTCATAGTAGAAATAAACCATTATCAATATATCTATATATTTTCAGCTTACAACATTTTTCTTGGCTCCCGAAGTTTTGGGTTATCTGCGCTACGTGGCGAACACGCTGTTGTAATTATCTGGCTATAGAGTTTTACGGACGATCGCGCCCTAATCTTGATAATTTCCTCCTAGCGCGCCATATATAATATATAAAATAGGAAGCCTCATATTTATATAGACATAGGAGAGCAAGTTTAGAAAATGAAAGTCAGCTAAAGTTATTGGGTATAATATAATGGATTGGTTGCAGTTCAGGCATTAATTCCGGAATTATCGACGGCGGAAAATCCAGCCTGAGATCGCCATAAATTCAGGACGTGTGGTCCGCATGAATTACACTTTTGATAGTTGTAATTGTTTGACGATACCGTGCGTGCCGGAAGATAAGGATTTACGGCTTCCTGTCTACTGTTTCTGTGGAGGCACTACTGCTTTATTTATATCCCTAATATATATTCTAAAATGAAAAAAAAAACTAATTGCCGGAGTCCTAATTGCTTATTTCCAATCATACCTATTCTTAATGAGTGCAATCACTAATTTGATATTCCAGTCTGCTGCCCGTAGACCTTCTTTATTCAGTAATGCAATAACAATTAGATGGCCCTGCAATCGGACCTGCCCTGATATAAATGTAATTACCTAAGGTGGCGTTGGAAGCGTCCGGACGTCCGTAAGGTTTTGTACGCGCCATGTTTAACAAATGAGTTGCGAACTCATCTCAAGAGGAAATTAGCAAAACAATACTAGAAAATAAGTCGGGATTCATACAAGATGTGCTGCAGTACGTGGCACATATAACAAAACCGCCGCGTAATCTAAGTGAGAAGCTAAATGAAGTTTAATGTAATCCAGTTAAGTTTCCCCCTTGACAACAGGTGCTGATACAAAACAATTACATCTAATACCATTAGACATACTTCAATTTCACCACTACTAAAACATCGTCTGCATGTTAAAACATGATAAAAATGTCCTGAAACTTTGCAATAAAAAACTTTCGTCTTAATTATAATTTTATTACGTTTTCGGTTAAAACATATTCAGAATAAACTTTCGGACCAGAGGTACACTATACATGTAGCAATTAAATTTAGATCACATGGAATATGTTACAGTAGTATTGCGTTTTATCTTGTTCATAATTTGCATGGAATTATCTACAATTTCCAGGCAATTTGTAGTAGTATATTAACAAATGAATAGAATTTAAATATAATGTTCTCTAATTGGTATTTTATGTTTAATAATAAACCAAAAATATTTATTCAGCAATATGTAAGTAAATTTTTGTTGCGAGTTCGTATACATTGAATCTTCTATATAATAGAGTGTGCTTTGATAATTAAGTATTATAACTATGTGACTAAAACTACACAAAAAAGGAAAAATAATTCATGAATTATATTTTATTTGACCAATTTAAGAAAAAATGTACTATACAGCTTCGTGTCACTTTCATAAGAGGTTCTGAAATAAAGTCATGTTACATAATATGCATTCATATGTTAGGTGTGTGTAATCTAAAAATTAAAGTTAGTTTGGTATTTTACGCTATATAATTCTTAAATATTTTAAAATTAAATGTCAAACAGATCTATTTTTATTTATTATTTTATTTTAATTGCTATTTTGAGATATCATATAGTTTGCAAACAACGCGTGATAATTTTATTTTACTTTATACTTGGAAAACAGCAAATAATAATGATTGATTTTTTTAATATTAAAGACATTGTTGACTGATGCAATCAACATGTAAATTAAACAACTGTATCATCTTATTTTTAATATTGATATTTGAAATAAACTTTAAGCCTGATGATGGTTTTCAACCAAAACTAGTCGCTAAAATAAATTTAAAATTCTTAAAGTAAAGATTAATTTCAACACATCGTAGAGCTTCTATAGAATTGAATTATGTTTTTGCTTTTTAGGACCTGCAAACAATACCACAAAATATTGGATTACTATTTAACGGTGCAAAAAAATTAATCAATCATCAATTTTTTTAGTAATTTTTTTTTGTAACACTTTCTTTACACTACTAGTTTTATTTAACCTGTAATTTGGTACGTCTAATAGTAACTTCCTATAATTATAAAATGAACAATATTTGCTGTAAATCACAGTAATTTAATATTTTTCAGTTGTGTTATTGTGTAATTAACTTTCAACTCATTAGACTTATTGATTGTCATGAATTCTTCACATATTTCAGCGCAACGTGCTAAGAGCTTAAAGAAAAGTTTAATTTAAATCATAAAATTATTTATTTGAATTTTCTCTAGATAGGGAAGACAAACAAATTAAGCAAATGTGCCTCACGTAAATTGTTATTTATTTATTTTTGATTAATCAACAATTTTTTTTTAAAGTTTTTTTTATCCCTGATTTTAAATTTTACAGACCTACTTACAAACAATATTAATTAAAAAAAAAATAACTATAAAAATATACCCTTATAAATCTTCTACATTTGACGCAAGTATGTACATATTATAACATGCATTTTTTTTGCAGCATTCAATATTAGCAATTCAACAAAAATAAGGTATGACAAAATTATAACTGATGCAATGAAAATGCTACAACATAAAAAAAAACTGAGTTTTTTTGAATATTAGACTTGACAAGAAAAAATATACAAAAAATGCAATCAGATGATAGCAAAAGTAATGCCAAAAGCAAATAACTAACAAAACCAATAATAACAAAAATTAAAAATCGAAACTTTTTGATTTAATTTAACAACTTTTCAATCAAGAAATAAAAATTAGTCTGAATTTCTTGTATTAAATATAAATTAATCCGTCAAATTTTGTATACGTGTGATGACAAAACTAACTTACTATAGAAGCAACAAAAATTGTCCAAAATAATTTATTATTCAAGATAATTTTCTTTTAATAAAATTAATTTATTGCAGTAAACTAATCTGCACCAAAATTTTTGTTGTTTATTACCTTCTTACCAAAAGAAATATTAAAATAAAAATGTGCGACCCTCCAAACTTGATTTTATTTGAGGGAAAAAATGTGCTTAAACAAATAAAAACTCCAAATCACAAACTGTTTCTAATGACCAATTTGTATGCTAGCGCATTCTTTAACAAAAAGAATACATTTTTGGCCAACTACTATTTTTATCGAAGAGTGTTCAATAAAGTCAAATTGTCAAAATATCTGGTCTTGAAGAGTCAAGTTGACAATTTTTTTTTGCATTATAAATTATACATTAAAATGGCAAGTCTACAATATTTAAAAAAGTTATTCTTACATTTACCATGGTTTGGATGGAACTGAACGCAGTTGGAATATGTGCATTGCTCGGCAGGACAAAAAATTTAGATAAAAATTATTGTGTAAATTTTGTTTGTTTGTATAAGGTTAAGTGGTAGAACAGACCTAGTCTAAACTTTGCCTATTTCTGTTTGTAATTTAGAAGTAAAAATTAAAATTGTGTTCATAAGAACAGAAATATTTATTCAAAATTGTCGTCGCTATCATGCGATGCCGTGGTCGTACAAGGCATACTGACGAGGTTTGTAGAACCGAAACAATTGTCTATAATTGACCCTTGGCCGCTGTGATTTTATTGACTGATTTTGAAGAAATTATTAATTCATTTTAATTGCTTCTTAAGAACGCTCTTGTAATGTTAGCTGTGTCCAGTAGAACAGCCTTCTGTATTATTTCAAGTTTGTTAATGTTTATATTTAGTTTGTTAAGCATTTCTAACGTACTATAGGAATTATTTCGACTTTCTCCTGTTGCATATCTTTATATTTTCATATGCTAAGTCGTTATATTTATCTTTTTTTCAGATTTTTATTTTTTTTTAGGTTTTTTATAAAGTACATATTTTAGTTCTTTGTTTTTAAATATTAAATCTGGCTTATTATTGATGATAGTTTTATCAGTTTGAACAGATAAGTCCCATAGTAGTGTGTATTTTTCTGATTCTATTATTGTTTTAGGTTTATAGATATAGTATTGTTCATTATTTTCATTTGTAGGTAGTATTTCATTTGCAAGTTGTTGGTGCACAATACCAGCTTTTATTTTTTTCTTCCTAACTTAATTGCTGTTTAATATATGTGAATATGCGGGTTGCCCAAAGATATACACATTTATTTCAAACTACTGCCTAACAAGAATCTAGTAATATTGACAGTGTGAACTAGTGCCTTTTGCATTGCTTCCAGATTGTATATGTCTAGTTCAAGCTTTTTTAGCATTTTTATTGTGTATTGTGGTACTACTCCAGTTGCTAATAATTCAATGGGAATTACTTCTACCTTGTCCTGCTTGCATATTTTTTTTAATTTCATATGCCAGGTCTTGATATTTTTCAATTTTTTCGGAAATTTTGTTAATTAGATTTTCACTTGATGGAAAAGCGATGTCTATAAAGTATGTAAAATTTTTATTTTCATTTTTAAGGATAATATCTGGTCTATTGTTTATTATGGTTTTGGTTGTCTGTACTGGTAGATCCCATAGTAAGGAGTATTCTTCAGTTTCTATAATTGGTTTTGCCTTATATAAGTAGTATGGTTCTTTGCGGTCATTTATCTTAAGCGTTTTGTTTGCCAGATCTTGATGGATTATACCCGCTACTTTGTTATGTCTAAATAGATATTTAGTAGGCGCGCTTTTTCTGCATCGGTCGTCTATATTTTCTTTTAGAATATAGTTGCAATATTTATTTGTTTTTATAATCTGGTCCTGTATGGCTATTATAAAGCCTTTGGTTTTGCGTATTAAACAGCCGCGCGCAAGCCATTTATTTGTCCACTCTAAATTTATATCCTCTTTGTAAATTTGATAAAAGTGTTTTTTGCGATTTTTTTTCCATTCCATGTTCTTATCATTACAATTTTTGTGTATATCAACTACGTTTAGAGGTGTATAGTTAGTGTCTAGTTGTCTTAGAGTTGCGTGTAGCGTATTCTCAGTATCTGAGCTTAAATAAGTTTGCAATTGGTTAATTTGTTCATAGTGTACTTGTTTGATGTTAAGTATACCTCTTCCGCCTCTATGCTTTGGTAGGAAGACTCGCTGGAGACATGTTCTAAGATGATGCATGTTGAATTTATTATTATTTTTATTATTATTATTATTATTATTATTATTATTATTATTATTATTATTATTATTATGATCCTGTTTATTCTCGTGTTATTCAAGTGTTTCTTTTATTCTACGGGTTATTATAGCCAAAGTAGAAAGTATTCTATGAAAAAAAATTCTTACTATGCTGCATGTACCAAGGATTACAGTGCGTTGCATATGGATGAAGATGTCTGAGTCAATATGAAGTCTTAGAAAAGAATTATGAAGCGTTAAAGGTATTAATGCATTAGCCAATATTATTATAATAATATTGTACAAACTTGATCAAGTTTCCATTGTTGTTTTATCTCTATTGCCAAGTTTGCATACTTTTTAATCTTTTCTGCATGAGCCTTTTGTAAATTTGCAGCATTGGGTATTGTAATATTGATGAGATATGCTTCTTTATTAGTTTTATCAACAAAAGTAATATCTGGCCTATTGTGACTTATAGATTTATTTGTAATGATGCTCCTATCCCACTATAGTTTGATGTATTTTCTATTACGTTTTCTGGGGTGTATTGGTAATATGGTAGTTTCTCAGTTATAGGACCATATTTAATACACAGTTCTTGCTGCAGAATTTTCTCTACATTATCATGTCTTGTCATATTATTATTATTATTATTCTTTCCGTATCGAGATAATCAATCATAATTTTTCCACGACAATCCCAAAAAGATAATGCCAGAATTTTTACAGCAGCTTTTTAAACGCAAAACTTCTTTAAAATGAGTCATATAAATGTACCAAGTTATATCTATTGTACAATACAGCTTAAAACGATTCTATCATTTCTTGCTTCTAGTCAACATTCATGTTTTTGTCAGTTTATTTTGCTGTTTTTTTTTTCATTTTCTTATCAATGTAAACTTAGTGATAGACGCGTTCATATAAAACCTTCCGTGAATTTAATATTTGTTTTTAAATCATGCAAAAATTTGTTTTGATTCATTCATACTTAATATATATAAATTTTGTTTGAGACATTACAGTTATGTTTTGCCGTTTGGGTAAGCGTTTTTGTTCTCTCAAACTGCGTAACACTCAGCAACAACAACAACAAAAAGGTAAAAAAAAGTTGTTGTCTAGTTTGTAATGCAAAAATTAAAAAACAGAAGAGAATCGTAGCCGAAAAAAAGCGTTCCCTTTCTAAATGGCAGTGCTGCATTGTAAAAAGTACTACTGTTTAAGTTATTTTTTAATTGTTTCAGCCCGCTCGAACGAGTATTCTATTTCCTAAAATTTGTGCGTCCGATGTACAGCTTAACATTTTGTCGTCGACGTTGAAATCGTAGCAATAAATGCACAAGAAAACAGAAAATAAGCTTTCGAAACAATTACGATTAGTCTGTTTTCAGTATCAGTAGATTTAATACAAATTGTAAATATTTGTCATTTAAAAATGTTCTTAATTATAAAGAAGTCGTTTAATAATTATCATAACGTGTACAATATTCATGAATATATAGTAATTGTCAAAAAATTTAATTAAAAAAACAGAAAGAAGTTGTATAGAGACTGTTTCTTTATTTACTTTTCATATAAATTTGAATTAAATAAATTAAAAACTAACCGAGTAATCTCAAAATTTCCGACCACATTTCTGTTGCTCATCATTTCAGCGTCTGGGTCAAATCCTCTTAAGACGTAGAATGCTAAGAAAAATACTGGACAAAATGGAAAAAACTAGAAGAATAAAATGAAAGGTAAAAGTGCTCGTGATATACGACTGTAATAGGTAAAATCCAAGAAAGATTAAAGTTTCATAAAAGAATATACTAATTATACAACTTTATATGCCTACAAACAGTTAAAAATAAAGCGGAAGAAAAAGTATATACCAGAGTAAAAAGCTTCTTAGAGACATAAGGCCAAAGTTGTGATAAAATGCCATTGTAAGTAAAAGTAGGCAAGTATTTTGGACAAAGAAATGAAAGAGACAAAAAACTAATTGAATTTTGCAAAAAAAAGAGACTGGTAGTAGACACATTGAGACGGATACTGAAAGCAAAAAAAAATCATAATGATAAAAAAGAAATTTAAAAATTAAGTAAGAAAAGCATGTGGATTACTAGTTACAGATGTACACAGTAATCTTATACTCGTGGTGGCAAAGTTATACAAGGTGTTAATGAATAGAGACAACAAACTTCTAAAGTGGGTAAGTGGGATCATTTGCGACACTTTTTATTTATAAACTCATGTTCACCCAAAAGGTGCACACCAAAAAATTTTTTTTTTCAAGTTGGCTATGTTTCATGTCTTAAATCGCTTATGATTTTGACGAATGAAATAGTTGAATTTTGTGTTACTTGTTATATTCCTTTCAAATTAGACATTTTTCAGAAAAAATTTACCTACAGCTTAGCGACCAATATTCTTAGATGTATTTGGACTGTCTGAACACTATTTTTACCTATATTTACATATATATGTCTATTACTCCAAAACCACCCTTTTTATGCGTGCGTGTTCCAAATCGTACAATACCTTTCAACAGAGTGTTTGCAAAATTTATCAGCAATTGCAAGATACAGAAACTTTTGCAGTCAACAAGGTAAATTGTGGAGTTGTAAGATATCGTCGAACCTTACGATTTGAAGAAGATGTGTTTCATTAGATAGAGCAGAACCCATCCAGCAGCACTGAAAGCAATGCACGTGACATTTGTGCTAATCATGTAAGTGTTTGGCAAGTTTTGAAAGAACATCAGCTCCACCCCTATCATCAGAAAAAAGTCCAATCGATTTTCCACCACGTATTAATTTTTCTCGTTGGTTCGTAAATTGTTGTTGCTCAGAACCTCAATTTCCACAGTATGTTCTTTTTACTAATGAAGCAAAATTTAACAGAAATGGTATACTTAACTCTCGCAACAACCATATTTGTGCCGACAAAAACCCTCATACTATTCGACAATCCAAATTCCTACACAAGTTCGGAATCAACGTGTGAGCTGGCATTGTTGATGATCACTTGATTGGGCCATACCTTCTTCCACCTCGTCTCACCATTTACAAGATTTTTTTAGAAGAAGTCTTGCCAGAATTGTTGGAGAAAGTACCAATAGGGGTTTGCCGACAGATGTGGTTGCAACATGACGGTGCGCCGGCACATTTTTCGCTTGCTGTTCGAAACTACCTCAACAAACAGTTTGAGGATAGGTGGATTGGGCAAGAGGGGCTAGTAAAATGGCCGCCACAATCCCTGAAACTAACCCCCTTAGATTTCTCTTTGTGGGGTTACATGAAAAGTCTAGTGTTCGAGACGCAGTTGAATCCGAAGAGCGTTTTATGGCAGCTGCGCAGGAAATTCAAGAAACGCCTGGAAATTTTGAGAAGGTTATGAAAATATGCTGCGAAGGTGCAATGTTTGCATCAAAGTTGGTGGTAGACATATTGAGCAGTTATTGTGACTAGTTTACATAACTCATTAAAGTTTCAAAAAATATTCCGCTTAAAGTTTTTCTTTAATAACACACAATTGGTAGGAGTTACATTGAAACATGATATTAGGCGAAAAAAGCGCAATTAAATGGCCTTTAATTTCAAATTATATTTTTTTTTTAATTTTGACTTTTAAGTATGATTTTTAACAAAAACAACAAAAAAAAAAATTTAAAAAACCATCCTTTGATTTATAACATGAGTACGGTTAGAGATAGATCAAAATATGCTGTTAAAAAAAGATGGACAATTTAATTGCCTATAGTTTTTATCTTATCTAATTTTATTATTTTTTTTTTAATTTAAAGTTTTAAGAGAAATATTTTGAATATTGTATAAAAAAAACAAACAAGTTTTTGACGTGTAGCTTCTAGGGTAAACATGATTGCCTATGAGTTTATAAATAAGGAGTGTCTCAAATGAACCTTCCTACTTACCCTAGAAGTTTATTAACCCTATTCATTAACACCATGTATAAAAGATGTTTGACAAAAAGGTACGACTGAATAACTTCGTTATTTTTTAACCAATTTGACTTATTTAAGACTCAACTGGCCTGTATAAATTTGACAATCTGTTGCAGTTATTTTGCAACTCCAAGGCCTCAAAAGCCAGTACACAACATGTTTTGGCTGTCAGATACAATGTTATAACACAACCCTCAGTCCTTAACTCCCAGTGTGTGAATAACAATCTTTTGAAACCTTCCAAGCATGCTACAGCTGCCAGTATCTCGATAACCTCTCTACCAATGTACTTTGTATTACACACCTAGGCCTATGTTTGAATAACCTCTGACAGCTAAATTACTTACCTAGAAGCTTCCCTAGTAATTGTGTAATAATATTTTTTTTCTCTTAGAACTTGTAATTTACCAAAACCTCCATCTACAAATTTTATAATAAGTCTATACCTAGTCCATTATTAATCTACCCTTAACACAACCTCATGCGCTCTAGCGGCACGCAAATAACAATGTATATGGTACATCGACTATCATAAACAATACTAACAAAAAACACAACTATCATTTGATTTTTAAGATGATTTTTGATTTCTAAACATTCCAAAACTAAAGATTTTTATCTGAAAATTAGAATTATCTAAATTTATTTTCAAAATCATGAACGTGTTCTTTAAACCTAATATTAAATGCAAAAAACCGCAGATATTAAATTAAAGTGTAATAACTGCATTCTGCAATGAGGTCGGTCCGTATTGGGTAAGTCAGAAGTAACTTAAATATTATTAATAATAAATTCAGTTTCGTATCGGTCTAAAGAAAAATCAATAATTTTAACATTCTTAACAATTTGATTAGTATAAGACCTTTTCTTTTTATATTGTTAAGGTAATTAAACGGCCAGTAAGACAGAGATTTTATTTATTACAGCGCAGAAGAAGAAAACGTAGGCTGTAATAAATAAATGATTTAAATAATTTAAAATCTGTGTCCTACTGGCCGTGTAATTTCCCAAGCCTGACAATACTGATAATTGATATATTAATTAAAATATAGTAAATGTAAATAAATTATATTTAATTGTTATTAACAATTCAAAATACATGCAATTATGTAGTAATACACCAATATAATGTCATGTATACTTCTACATTACAAAATGTTCAGTACATATTTTATTAGAGATACAAATCTAGATATTCTTTATATTAATTAAAATACTAATTGACGTTGTTAAAAGTATTCCTTTTTGTCCTTTTAATCTAATTGTGTGATGTAGTTGGACGTACAAAAAAAAAATCCAGTACAAGGATATAGCGGTTGTAATATAATTATATGTGAGTAATGATGCTGTACAAAAATATGAAAATGAGAAATGTTTCTGAGGGTTTGTAATTTTTTCTTTTTTGAAACTAATTTGTGCCGAGCTCCAGGTAATACAGAGTAAACTTTTTTAATTCGTTACTTACTTTTTCCGTTACCACGTTGTTAGACGTGGAAGAAGATGCGGGGCGGAAACAATGCTGTTATAACTTTGCTTTTATGTCAGGGGCTAATAGATTGCATATATAGTAAATATGTGGGAGCAGATAGCATGCAGTTCATCATGCCCGTGAAACAGAGACAGGCGGAACAAATGGAACGGTGTAGCTGCCTAAAATGGACACGGACGCATATTTGACAAGCAGTCATATGACACCTGAAGGATTTATATATCTTCATCTAATTTAAATCAAATGTGCTTCTTTATACCCGCATGTAAATCTTATTTTGCGAGTTCGGAGTGTATTCATTTTGAAAGTTATGGGGTTTTCCACGAGTGTGATCATAGACATCTACATTTTAAAAATTTATGAAAATACATTTATTTGCAACCGTACACCATACTATATTATATTATATTAAGCTGATAATAACAAAATAGTAAAAAGATTGAAACAAAATAATTGTTATTATTTTGATTAATTCTTAAAGTGTTATCTTGTAAATTATTAAAATAGTAACAGCTGTGTATATGACAATAAATAAAAATAAATAATGAAGTCAGTCAAAAAATTAATAATAGTAACACATTTTCACAATTCAGAATAATATAAAACTCTCAGAATTAAGTATTTTTACATTTCTATTTTTAAATACGGAGAAGTTACAATAAAATAATTTCGCATAAACCGAAGCATTGAAATCGATTTTTATAAATAGGAACCAGTTTTTGGACAAACTATAAAATTAAAACATAAAATAATTTATATTATTATTATTACATTATAGAAGGTTCTTCATATTAGACTACCCATTTTCATTTAATTCAAATGTAAACAATGTCTAACTTAACTCTCAAGTAAGATAGAGTTTGAAATTACATTTTATCGACTAGGAGAAATTGTGATAATCTAAACATTTGTGCTATAGTATGAATTATTCACAGCAACATCGTGTGTTTTCTGTGTAATTATACATTAGAACTGGTTCAGTAGACAATGTTCAGCAATCATTTCGACGGCAGTTTGATAATTTGCATAATGGGTTTGTCAGTGACGTAAAATTAGTATTAAATAACTTAGACGTAAAAAAACGCTTCGTACTCTTGCAAATATTGAGTGAATGATCGAATAGTAGTCGCGTTGTGGGCAGTAGAGATCAGTAAGAATTTTTTTTTTAAACCTGGTAGCAAATTTCTCTTATAGATCCTTCTCTAGAAATTAGTAACACTCCACTTTGGCTTAGATTTCTACTTAAACGGAAGGTCGAGTAAAACAATCTTAAATCAATCGGCTGCGTTATTTAATTAAATAGCCCACAAGATCCTTACAACGGATTACGCCGCAAACCATACACTGAATGGTTGGTGTGTAGTACAAGCTAGTGTTCAGCCTACTTCTAAGAACTTACGCATATTTGCAAACTCTATGACAAATGGGTAATAAGAAAAAAACAATAGTACTCTTACAACTATAGAGAATTAACCATCAAGCATGGTGTGTCTTTGGATGCGGCAGCAAAAACAAAAACAACAACAACTGAGTCTTCCAGCACCCCATCTCTACAAACCAAATTAGTATGAGTGCGCCTAAAAACACCCCTACTAACTCGTCTGAGGCAAAAACTTTACACAAAACCCTTATCTAAAAAGGTCACCTCACATGTTGGGCAAGCACCTCCTGCTAACCTTTCACAGAGTGCGTTAAGACCAAGCTAAATGCCTCCCAGAAAAAGCAAATCTAAAACGAATAGCGCGATATACTGGTGGTCCAAAGAGCTCGACATAATCAAGAAAGAGAGTAACCAAGCTGAGCGTGCATCGAATAGAGCAAACAGCAAGCGCTGCCTCAATGAATAGAGGAAAACCGAGCTAAGCACCGAACATGCTAATAAGAAGAGCGCATTTAAAATAGCAATAAATAAAGCCAAAGAAAACGCCTGGAATAAAGTGTGCAATGAAATAGAACATGACACATGGGGCCTAGGGTATAGGATCGTCACTAACAAGCTTAACCTGGTACAGCAATCGGAAATCAACGACGATGAACAGATTGCAATAGCGAAGAAACTATTCCCTACGCATCATCCTTATATGGGATGAGAATATAAAGTTAGAAACAACAGACCGCTTCACTAAAAAAGAACTGGAAGACGCCCTAAAAAAAATGAAAGACAACAAAGCGCCCGGGCCGGATAACATCCTCACCAAAATCATAAAGAGCATCGCCAAAACTGATACAGAACTGATATTCGAAATTATTAACTACGAGTACAAACAAGGAATATTCCCAGACAAATAGAAGGAGACAAGACTGGTCCAGATAGAGAAAGCCAAAAAAGCAAAAGAAGCGAAGACAAAGTACAGACCACAATGGATAATTAACTCTATGGCCAAGCTCTACGAGCAGCTAATAACAAGAAGGTTAAGAAAGGAAATGGAAGGAAAGATCTCCAGCAACCAGTAAGGCTTCATGAAAGGAAAGTCGACCGTAGATGCCATAGAACAGGTCAAGAGGGCAACCAAAGAAACCAAAAGCTATGCAACAAAAAACAGGAGGTATTGTCTATTAACACCCATTGACATTTCAAACGCATTTAACCAAGTACCCTGGAAAGAACTCCTAAATATGTATGTTAAAAAAAAAGTTCAAAAAGCATATAAGGTAAGTGATAAGCAGCTACCTCAAAAACAGGAAGTTATACGTGGAAAAAACGGGCAGATAAAGCTGAGCTGTGGGGTACCGCAGGGCTCCGTGCTGGGACCATTTCTGTGGATACTTTACTACAACTACATTCTAGAAATAAAACTACCGATAAGAATCAAAACTGTATGCTTTTCTGATGACACAGCAATCGTAATATTGGCCAAAAAAGCAAGAGACCTAATCGATCTTGCACACCACGCAATCCGACTAATCAAGAAGAGAATAGAAGAACTTAAACTAGAGATTGAAGAAAGCAAGACAGAAGTGGTCATCCTATGTGGGGTAAGAAACTGAAGCGGGTCTCACTCAAATGCGGAAATACGCAAATACAATCCAAAGAAGCCATAAAGTACCTCGGAGTATCGATAGACCACAACATGACGGTGAGGGAACACAATAGGCAAACAGCAATAAAATCTGAAAAATCAGTCACAGCACTCACAAGACTCATGCCCAGAATTACAGGCCCAACTGCCGCCAAAAAGAGAATACTGTGCACAGTGGCCCATTCAATCATGTTATATGGCGCGCCTATATGGGGAGAAACAATGAGGCTAGCAAATCATCAAAAGCTACTCGACACACAACAAAGAACGATGTCACTACGCATAGCCAGCGGATATTGCACTATATCCACTAAAGCTATAAGGGAACAGCAAATGAAAACACACAAGAAAAGCAAGGAAAAGAAGGCTAGTATCAAAAAAGAAGTATTAGATAAATGGCAGGTGGCATGGAGCGAGAAATCCGGCAATAGCAACCTGGACCAAGCGGCTAATCAAAAACCTGGAAGGCTGGATTAGTAGGAAACACGGCAATGTGGACTACTACACAACCCAATATCTGAAAGGACAGGGATGCTACATGGCATACCAGAAAAGGTACAAAATTGAGCAGAGCAACCAATGCATGTTCTGCAACAAAAAGAACACCCCACATCACACATTTTACAAATGCTGCAGATGGAGCAGCGCAAGGGAAAGCATTCGTACATAAATTAAAATATAGCTAACCCCGTACAACACCGTGGAAGTAATGCTAAAGGGCGAACAAAAATAGGAGGTAATAGAAGGATATATTCACAAGGTGCTCCTGGAAAAGGAGAAAAAAGAAAGAAAACGCAAGATGTTATAGTGAGATCTATGATGAGCTTGCTTGCCATGACGACAGCTCGATCCCAGGGTGGTATAACTATCGTCACAGGTAGTCTTTTTTAGGGGCGTCTGAAGCGGATTACACTGACTGAGGGGATACCCAATAAGTTGATAGTGAGTTCTGCAAATTTTTGAACCAACTCCGAAAAAAAAAAAAATACCTCCCAGAAGAAGAAATGTTTCAAGCCTTCACACCTCCAAAACTAAGTGAACAAAATATAAGGTTTTGCTTCTCTGCATCTGGGCCTTCACTTAAACAACCTAAAATATATAAAAAAAACAAAAACAAACTACAAAGAAGCTGCCTCAAAACTAAATAACAATAATATAAAACTACCAAGAAACAAACCAAACCATCAATCAGTAGCTAAATAAAACCATTTCTACTAAAAAAAAACACTTATTACTATTGGAAGATAAAAACTCTAAGGATCACCTATAATGACGCATGACGCATCAGTTACAACAAGTAGTTTTTAGGGCTACAGCTATTGTGGCCGGAAATCAAATTAAGCGTCGTGCAGGTGGATTGTATCTAGGTAAAAACTACCATTTGGCTACCAAGACAATCAGAGATTTTAAGTCAAAGATTAGAGCGTGCACCACTCCATCAAGAAAGACATACCAAAGCCTATGAGCAAAACAAATTTATTATTTAAATTAAATAAATGATGTATTTTATGTAAATTGCTTTTCTATCCAGTGTAAGATACATACACTAGTGTTTTAGAGTATGCACCCTTTAACTGTGTGCCTTGCATCTCACTGGTCGGAAAGACAATTTACATAAAATGTCAGTATCATCATACACGAATGGGTTTCACTTGTAAACTGTCTCTTCGACTAGGTACACTGATGATGGGTGCATACCCTGAAACACTAGTGTATGGGCTCACACTGGATAGAGAAGCAATTTACATAAAATACATCATTTATGAAATTTATATATATAATAGCCTATGTTATATCACTGCTCTCTATCAGAGATATCATAGCTGTAAGAAAAAATGGACACAACTGTGGCGTCCGCAATCCTCCCACATGACGCACTACCTCATATTACAGCTATAGAGTACCTGCTGCAGTATTGCAGAAAAGGTAACATAAACCTCCTAATCCTACTCCCACCATATCATTTGGAAAACAAAGAAACAAATTACAAGGGTATTACATAATTTTATTAGCAGTAGTAACGTATAAAAACTAAACCGTCAAATCTATGTTTGGCAAACATAATCACTTCAAACATAGTCCAAGACTGACAAGAATCTAGGTCAGCCAGATAAAATTCAAACTAGACCATACGAAATAAAACGCAAGTCTTTCCTGGGTTGACCAACAAGGCCACCTAGCGAGACAGTCTATTTCATAGCTTAAGTACTTTTACATTTTTAAATAAACCTGTAAGAGTGGATAAAATAGAAAACAACTTAGTTAGAATATTGTCTAGCAGTCATATGAAGACTCTTACTAACAAAAATTTTTCAACAGAGCAATAAACTCAAAAATGCAATCAGACTAGACGTCTTATAAAATCGTAAAAAAAAAATGACAAACCAAAGAAAAATTTTTGTTGTGGAGATGTTGAAAACTGCTGAAAAAAAAAAACGTTTAAAAAATGTTCAACTTGGTTGCTTAAAATGTACAGATCACATGTACACAGCCAATCTACCAAAAAAAACTAAAATAGTTCGTGAAACTCATTTCTTAAACTGTACCACTCCGACACAAAAATGATCTAATACTGCAACCCTAGCCCCATCTGGGAATGACCGCTCACAACTTTGTAGAAAAGGTATAGCCCAATCAATCAAAAATTTCTCGCCATGCAAGGCAGCAATATTGAATAGGATTTTTTTAGATTTCCTACAATAAAGCAACAATATCATCCTGATTCATCTGACAAGTATCTATAAAGCATGTATTGTTTTTTGCTACATTCTCATAGCATGGAGTAAAATAAAATTCGTATTTATAGCAAAACCAGAGTGCATTAATCATGTAAAATTTTGTTGCCCAATACCTTACATTTTTCCTCTTGAAAACCCACGAAAAGAATTCCATGACCGTGGCTTCTAGACAATTGGCATATAATATAACAATCATGGTAAAAGATAAGTTTAAAGGGATACTCTGCAATTTGCAATTTTATGCAAGAACCCTCATTATAAATAAAAACTGATGCAAAAACCAGACTCTTACGGACAATCCTTAAAAACCCAAAAAAATAATGTTGTTCAACTAAACCTAGCAAAACATCCCATCACCGCTGTCAACCAAGGTAAAATACCCGAGTGTGAATTTTAACAAAAACAAGCTTACGTAGTGACCACTTCTAAATATGAGAAAGGTTTATATGTGTTTCCGGCAATGTAGACAAAATATAAATACTGTCTCCAAACATACGACTAAAAACTAAGCAGAAAACTGCAGATGAAACAACTTAATCAGTTCAAATAAATAGCATCTAAGTACAACAAGCTGCATGTGAACAATACTAACTGCAGCCATAAAGGTAATGTTGAGCTTGCCACCTCTTGACATAACAGTTTTCAAAATCGTATAAAAACTCTTTTGCATCTAGATGAATGCAAGCACATGATATTCCATCTTGCATCATAAACATTGATAGATGTTGAAAAACAATATGCTAATGCCCGTACTAATAGTCAGAGATTAAATCTCGGATTCATGAATCCAAGATTCATTTTGCTAATCGTTGATTGGTTCTAAGTCAATTCACGGATATCGTGATGGTGAACATAGTTGCGATCGGCCAATACATTTTATTAACAAACGTCAGAATTAATGGGTGCGTTTTTAAATGACGCGAACAGCGGTTCGAGCACTCGAACAATAAAATGGGCGTTTTTAAATACAACCCGAACAAGTGTTCAAACAACATTTGCACGCACCTAGTCAAGAGGTGGTGCATGACGGGCATGTACAGTGTTGCCACATAGCAAAAATAAAATAATATATTTATCATGGTTATATCAGAACATGGGTACGGTTTTATATACATTATAAAAATATAAGGTATACAAGAAATATGCGCTCATAAAAATATGTGTGAATCTAGAATAATAAGATTTTAAATATTTTACTTGATTCATATTTGAATTGTATTAATTGACAACACTGAGCATGTAAGCAAAACAAACAACATAACCTTAGAAAACATGTTTTTGACGTTTGAGTGCTATATGCTGTTTTTAAATTACCCTGCTCGAACAAACAAAAAAGTTGTTCGTGCAAAAATTGTTCGAACAGCAAAAGCACTTTAAAAACGCACTTAATATATGACACACTAATAAACAATCTTGGGTGGACCCAAGATTATTTGAATCTAGGATTATATTGATGGTTGCATAGTTTTCATTTCGATCCGAGAATTAGCGAGCAATGCATTGATCTATCGCGACTAATGATATCTGTGTATTGGCTTAGAGCCAATTAACGATTAACAAAATGAATCTCGAATTCATGAATCCAAGATTAATCCGAGATTTAATCTCTGACTATTAGTACGGGCATTAGAGAGATAAAAAACTTTTGGCTATTCTTTTTGAGGTGAACTTATTCGTCACAACTTTTATAAAAATTGATAGCAATTTTCAACAAAAAAATGTCCTGCTAAGTTACAGGGAATGCTTAAAATGCAAAAGTATAATTTTTCTATTTTAACCTTTAGTTACTGAGCGTGGATCAAAATGACCCGAATAAAATTTTATGTCGCCGCTATTCTTTGTCGGTAATTCCGCGGGCTACAAATTTTTGTATTTACAAATTAGTTAACCTGTTAAGTTAATATGTGTTCGGCGGTGCGTTGACATATATGTGCACACCAAAAATAAGTTATAATTTTGTTTGAAATGTTTTTTATTACATAATGGCTTTTAAAGTTCGTTTGTCCATTACAGTACGTTATGGTGATAGTGACTTTGAAGAAACAGTAATAAAACGGTTTCAAGAAACAGATATTGATTGTGATAACAACGGAGATGAAAACTATCTGCTTCAAAGTGAACAAGACACCGATTCTGAACAGTCAAGCAAACATGAAAATAGTGACACTAATAGTGAACAAATTAAACCTAATTCGGAAAATACAAATAATTGTTAATAATAAATAAATTTTATGTTGTATTGCTATAATAAAAAATTATTTTGATTTAAAAGTATTTGGTATTGAAAGTATGCTTTAATAAAACTTTCACTTAAAATCCTAAAAAAAAATAAAGAACACTATTAATTGAAGTTTTGTAACAATTAGGTCAATACAACCCATGTTCAGTTTTTTTTTAATAAGGCGTATACATACCTCCAGGTTCCGGTTTAGATAAATATTATCTTCATAGCAACACAGTAGAACAACTTTCAAATAGTGATCCGTCATCAGAATTATTAATTTGTGGAGATTATAATTTACCATCAGTTTTATGGGATAATGATAATATTAAAAGCAGTAAGGAATATCAATCAAAATGTTGAAACTGTAGTGGATACATTTGGATTTTTAAACTTGCATCAGGTTAATACAACTCTTAACAGCAGAGGCACATTTCTGAATTTGGTATTTACTGATATTCCGAACTTACAGGTTTTTTTTTTTTTTTTTTTTTTTTTTAACTAAATTTATTATAATATATTTACATATTAACAACATTGTTCTTTTTTTCAATTTAATTTTTTTTTCTCTCCACTTGCTGCTTTGCATCTTTCCATGTATGGTAGGCTGCAGAGCTTCGTATTCAGGGCACCATTTTAATTTTCTCTTTCCATTTATCTTTTTTTTTGTGTGTGTATTACCATATTTTTTTTTAATTAATTTGTTTATTTTAGTCTTGTTATTATATAGTGTTCTTTAATTTTTGTTTTGAACTCTTTAGAAGTTTTCGTTTTTTTTATTATTTTCAGGTAGTTGATTGTATGTGATTAGTCCATTGCCTATTATTGTTTTTTTTGCTTATTCTGTTTTTGTTGTGTGTACATATATATTACTTCTTCTTCTCGTGTTATGTCCGTGAATTTCTTTGTTTAATATTATTTGTAGATTTGTTTTAATTTCTTTATTTTTAACTTTATATATTAGTTTGCATTTTTCTATTTTTATTTTTTCGTTAATGTTTGTTTTGTTAATTATTTTGTATACTTCTTCTGATGGTGTTAGCTTTGGAAGTTTATGTATTATTTTAAGTATTTTGTTTGGTTGTCTTTGGATTTTTTGTATATTTGTTTTTGTTGTTTCACCCCATATATTTATTAAACAGTTAATTTTTGCTAAATAAAGTGAGTGGTATATACTTAATGCTGTTTCTTTTAGTATGCATATTCTGGCTCTATAGACAGTTCCTATTGTTGCTGCGCTTTCTTTTAATAATTTGTTAATATGTGCATCCCAGGTGAGTTTCTCAGTTAATATTATTTCTAAGTATTTTGTCTGTTTTGTTCTAGTAATTGGTATGTTATTTATTACAATTTTTATGTCAATATCTTTTGTTATTTTGTCTTATTACCATATAAGTTGTTTTTTCTTCATTTATTGTTTGTATGTTTTTGTCGTACCATTAAGTTAGTTTCTTAATGTCTGCATTTATGTTTCTTTCTATTGCTTCTTTATTTTTTCCGTGATATATAATACATGTGTCATCAGCATACGTATATATTTTACCAGTCAATTTTATATTATATTGGTGCCAGCACTCCACTTGTGGTACCCCATATTCTGCTTTCGTTGTTTTACTAAGTATGTTGTTTATTTGTGTTCGTTGTGTTCTGCTTTTAATATATGTTTTTAACAGTTTTAAATTTGTGTTTCTTATTCCTAATAACTCCATTTTTTTAATCAATTTGTTTTTGTCGATGGTATCAAAAGCTTTCCTCATGTCTATAAATATCGGTATAACATAATGTTTCTTGTCCAACTTCCTGCTATATGTTGTATTATATCAGTTTTTTATTTATAATATTATGTTTGTTTATGTGTGTCATCAGTCTGTTATATATAGCCTTTTCTGTAATTTTGCTTAGAACTGATATAAGTGATATTGGTCTATAGTTTTCAGATTTTGATTTTTCTCCTTTTTTGTATATTGGTTTTATTATTTGTTTTTTAAGTATTTGTGGGTATTCGCCTGTTTGTATCATTTTATTTATGAGTTTTTTCAATATTGGTGCTACTTCTTTTTTTATGACTTTTATCACTTCATGGGTTATTTGATCTTCTCCTGTCGCGTTTCTTATTTTTAGTTGTTGGATTATTTCTTCTATCTCTTCTTCTGATGTTTCGTTAAATGTAGCTTCTTCTTCAATTCTTGCGGTTGTTATTGTTTCATTGTCATCATTTTTTTAAATTTTTTCCGCTAATTTCTTTCCCACTGTTGCAAAGTAGTTGTTTAGTTCGTCCGTTCTGTTATAATTTCAGTTATTTTTTGTTTTGTTTTCTTCTTTGTCTTATTTAGCATACTATTTATTTCTGCCCATTGTTTAGCTTTGTTTCCGTTTGGATTTTTTATTTTGTTTTGTAAATTTTTTCTTTTCTTTCTTTTATTTTGTCTTTTCTTTCAGTATTTTTTTTATTATTTCATTTTTTGGATTTCTGATGTATCTCTCTTGTGTTTTGTTTCTATCTTTTATCATCGTTATTATTTCCATGTTTATCCACTCATTGTTTTCTTTTCTTTTTATTTCCGTTATTTTTGTGTTTTGATTTATTGTGTTTTGTAATATTGATGTTAGTATGTCAAAATCATATACTGTTTCATTATCTATGCTTTCAAATTCTTTTTTAATTTTTTCGTAGTTTATTTTCTTTTTTTGTGCTTTTTTGTGTTCCATTCCGTGATTATCGCATTATGATCTGATAGTGTAAGCTTTTTTACTTTTATTTTGTTATCACATGATCTATAATTGTACCAGGTTTATCACCGTTATTTCTCGTTACTCCTTCTTCGTTTATTTTATTTAAAATACAATGACCATTTTCTACAATTAAATTTCTGTAATTGTTTGTAATATTGTTATTCTCTCTTAAATTTATGTTCATGTCTCCTAGTATTATATTTTTAGTATTAGTTTTTGTTAATTTGTCTATTACTTTTAAGAAGTCATCGTCTTTTGCGGTTTGTGGTTTATATATTGCTGTTATGTGTATGTTGGTTTTATTAAGTTTTATTGTTAATATTTCTGTATTATTTTCTGTTTTAATTTCTGTTACTGTTGTTGCGATTTTGTTTGTTATTCATTTATTACTATAACATCTGCGTTGTATAGCTTAGGTATTGTTAATATTTCATCAAATTTGTTTCTTATGCTTCTTGCGTTGTGTAGATATATTTTTATTTTGTCCATTTCTGTTATGTGATGTTATTTATATTTTTACTTTTAGGTTTGTTTTTATTTTGCATTTTCTATCAGCTCATTTATATGTTCCATTCCTTTAATTGTTATTGGTTTATCAGCTTCACTTTTTCTTGCAAGGATTCTACCTTCTTTATACCATATCCATCAGAATCCATGTTTTTTTAGCTTCCTTGCTTTGTAGAATAAGTTGTTATTTGTCTGGGTTAATTGTTCTGATATGTAAACTTCAGTATTTTCACCTTTTAATCCGCATTCTTTTATTTTAATTGATCCTTTTTCTTTTTTTGCTATTATGATTTGTTTTTTATCTTCTGTTGCTTTTAATTTGACTAATATTGGAGCTGTTTTTGTTTTATTCATTCTGTATACTTCTGTTATAGTAGTATTATTTTTTTCTATATTTATATCAATACCTGTAAATATTTCATTGATGGAGGTACCATAGTATTTTCATTTTCATTTTGTGTGATTGCACCTGATATAACAATATTGTTTTTAATTTTATCTTGCTCGGTTTCATAGCATTTAGCTTCCAATTCTATTATTTTTTTCTTTAATTCGCTGTTTTCATTTTTAATTTCTTTTAGTGTTTTTCTTATCTCTTCACTTTGTTTTCTTCCTTCTTCAAATTGTTCCGACATAAAATTCATTGATGAATTTAATTCATCTATGCTATTTTTAATCTCCTTAAGAGTTATTCCATCTTCTTCTTCCTTGTTTTTTGCTCTTGTCATTTTTATGCCGGTATTGTATTCCGTTGAATTTATTATTTATTTATTTTATTTAGTAGGTTTTTTATTTAAAAAAATTAATACGTTTTTCAATTTGTTTTACTTTACGTTTATTTTATTTATGCCACATATTAGATTTAATTAATACTCCTTCACTATTGTTTTTTAACACTAATGTTAATTATCCACAGATTAACCAATTTTTTTCCTTTTTTTTTAGTATATTTCACACTGTTTTCCGCTCACTTATTTCTTGCGTTTTGTTTTATTTTATTCGGATGTTCTACATGTGCGTACGTACACTCGTAATCCACCGATAATACTCCTATGTTTAAATTTGTATGCTCAGTAGAAACAGAACTAAAAACGTATTTTATGTATCTTTGCGGAAAAACAAATTAGCATTAAAATTGCAACAAATGACATAACATTATAATTATGTAATTATTATATTAATTTTGCAACATACTCCATAGACTACAGGTGTGTCTCACCAAAATTACTTTAAAAAACATTAGTGGTTTGCTTATTCTTTATAAAACTGTAAGCAGTTCAAAAAAACACACAACAACGCTATACCATACAAAAATATTAAAAAAAAATCCAATGGTTAGGCGGAATTAGAATACGCTCATACGAGATACTGAACGGAACCAGCTATACAGGTGATAGCCTAGCGGAGTACTAGCATAAATAGACCTTTAGCATTTCTATACATCTGCTACTATTAAAAAAAACATATAAAATAAAAAAATTACCAAAAAAAAGCACATAAAAGAGCTACTATAAAAAAATAACAACAAAAGAGAAAAAAACAATAAACCAAATAACTAAGAGAAAAAACAATAGACCAAATAACTAATTACAAACGTAAACTATTGATCAAAACATCACCTCTCTCACAAATTTTAACTAAACATGAATATTTTGAGAGTTTTATAGCAAATTAAGACTAGCAAAATTTCGAGAATGCTGGTACTGCGGAGCACAACTTTTTTTAATGCAAGATATACAAATTAAAAAGAATCCAGTAGACAGACTCATTATAAAAAATCTGACCCCAAAAAACATGTTAGAATGAATTGATAAATTGGATTGTATTAAAACATCTTTTTTAATCTAAAATAAAATAAAGAAAACTAAATAGACAACGTATTGCTAGATGGGGATGTAGATAGATCATAGCAATCCAACTGAAAACTGAAAAAAAAAATAATTCGTAAGTTTGCTTAAAAACTTAAAAACACTTGAAAATTTTTTTATAAAACTACTTACAGTTTCTCGAAGCAATAACAACCTTTTTTTAATCACCCTTTAAAAATTAAACCACAAGACCGTGAACACCCTGTATAGTAGTAAAGTAGTAATAATACTTTTTGAAGCATCGTTTAGTATACGTATGTAAGTATAAGTATAAAATTAATTTTAGAAGACTTTTTAACAATATTAAGTTTTACATTATGTTTTATTGTAGATACATTTTAATTATATTACAAATTCTATAAATTAGCTATAATATCTATTAAAGTATCTGTGTATCATTCGATAAATTAACACATTACAAAGTAAATATGACAAATGTCAGGTTTAGATATGAATTATGTGTTTGTGATCCCTACAAATGATTGGAATTGATTACAAAACTGTGTACATAAAAATATAAAGGATTTAAACGATCAAATATTTAATGTAAATAAAAATAATGACAAACAAACATGTTTGAGCTAATTACGTTTATCAAACATAACCCAATAATATTTAAATGTGTACCTATGAAATAAATTAATAAAAATCGATTTCTAGACATTAGTGTCCTTGTTTTTAAGCAAATTTTTATTTTAATAAACAAACTTATTATTAATTTTGTACCATTATAAATCAGCAACGTTTATTCAGAAACACGTTTTGGTGATATATTGCCCGACAAATTATATTTGTATGTTTGTTTAATGTATAATAGAATTTGTATGTTCATTATATTAATGGTAATAATAAATATAATAAAAAATGTACTGTACAAACTTACTATTAATATGTCTTAATGTTTATATATTAATAATTCTCATGTAATATAACAGCCAGAACTTCGCATACAAATTCTGATTTAGTTGGGGAAATAATAATGTATTCAGTTGAAGGAGAAATCTGTGACCTGGAAAATATTCTGTTTAGCTTGAATATAAATTACACGATATTATTAACTATATATTGTTACATCTAAGCATTAATTAATATACTATCAAACATTTTAAAACCATAAATTTTAACATTATATTTATTAAATTATATAATATTTTCTTGGTAATAGACATGATGCATGCGAGAAGATTCAAAGCCATACAATAACAACAACAATAGGTGCCTTAACCTGCTTCTTCGTGATACGGGATAAACTCAATTACTCGGTCTACCATTTAATAGGACAAATTCGGAAATTAACTCTGCGGTTTCTGGGTTATAGGCCATTAATTATTAAAGGGTGCATTTTGTTTTTCAGTCTGAAAGTTGTTGCTTAGGATGAAATTGATTGTTTTGCTCACCCTTAAATAATTCACATCGAACAGTAAGTGATTGCGTAAAGGGGGAATGAGGACAATTTGATTTACTAATCCACACAATACAAATTTATAATAATTAACATACAATGTATTTTAATTAAATGAAAAAAAAAAGTGATTTAAAATGCTGTTTTGGAATATTGACAAGATATTAATTACTTTAAAACATCTCTTGAAAGTTTTAAAAGTTAAAATGTATATAGTTAAGAAACTTTTTAATTAATTAATTGATTGAGCTTTAGGGCTATTTACACAATTTTACTAATTCCTTGACTTTTTCATTTTGTAAAAGATATGCGTAAAAATAAATAGCGATTCTCTATATTTGCATACAAATATTGTTTAAAATTTATTAATATTGAATTGGTTGATTTTCAATAGATAATCGAGTTCGCCTTGTTAAATTTAAATCAATACTGTTGCATTCTTTAAATAAAGAGATTCAAACAATAAACTCAAGGCTTGATAAAATTAGAAAACGCCAATAACAAATAGAAAAGAATTGTGAAATAATAATCCAGCAAATATTACAAATAATATGAAAGAACGTTTAAGCAAATAATATAGTAATGTTATATTACTCAACCTACCAAAATCCAATTAATCAGTAGCTACTGAACGTATAATTATTTGCCAAATATTAATCTGAATTGTAAGATAGAAATTACTGCAATCAATGTAATTAAAAAACAAGTGTTAACAGTGGTTTTTGTTAGCATTGTTTGTAACAACTAATGTACTGTATAATACAATGTTATTTGCGTGCAGGTAGAGTGTCTGAAGTTATGTTTAGGGTAAAATAGTAATAAACTAGTTATATATTGTTATGATATTTGTTGATGGAAATGTATTGGTAAGGCTTTAGTAGAGCCGAAACTAGTAATGTATTCGTAAAAATTAATCTGTGATAAAAAACATAATCAATTGTTTTATTATTTCATAAACATGTCAGTTATCACGTAGTAGACCAATTATGCATTGTAAACAAAGTTGATTTTGTTACAGTTAATATGTGGCTTGGCAAGAATCATAACAAAACCACGTTTAAAAATAAACTGAAAATTGCAAAACTACTGCCAAATCATTCAATTTTACTTGAAGAGTTTCATTGCTGGGAAACGAATGTTTGCATATACATAAAAATAAATGTTTATTTATTTATGCGTTCTGATAAAAGATTCCAATTTAAAAAAATTATTTCATTAATATTGTATGTTCCAATGCAGAATACAAACTATTTGTTTGATATAGTCTTGTTGGTCAGAATGAAAAAACGATCTAAAGACTCTACTTTGAACCACAATTCTGGATTTTCAATTTAATTGGTCAAACGGAACAGAAACCCTAAATGAAGATAATCAAATAAATGATATCAGCTTCTGACATTGCACCAATTTGAAGTTGTTCTTATTTAAATGTGTTATAATTATTTTCTCGGTTGCAAAAGGAACCAGTCTGAATGTTTAGAAGTATGCGTTTGGATTATGTCCGTAAAGCTGGTAGGTTGCCTATAGATTGACTAGAAAACAAAACTGCTTGATTTATAGTTTTATTATTCTTTTCATTGTTTCCAATGATATTGTCTACTTGGTTGCCTACATTGTTTTTATTAATATAACTATGCAGCCATACTAACTATCGTTAGAGATTTAGGCAGGAATTTGCTATTATTTAGGGGGGAGGGGGGGGGGGGGGAATAAAAAACCTTTATCTTCAACGACCGGTTTCAATGCATGCATGCATCATCTTCAGGCTTTTTAAAATAACAATAATTGTTTGTTAGTTAAAATGGTGTCAATAAACCAACAAGATGTTGTAAAAACACACAATCCTGCTAGTCAAAATTTGAAGAGCTGGCATTGTTAACACAGATGGTTAAGGATGAATTTTCTCAACTAATTTGAGTAGCCATCTTGTGTTGGTTAGGTTAGGTTAGGTTAGGTTAGGTTAACCTTATGGAAACTGTGATAGTCAAATCAGCAGAATTGGAGTACGCTTAAAATGGTAAAAGGCAAAATCCTAAAAACAAATTACGAAGTTAAGATGGTAAAAAATAGTAACAAAGGTGACCTCGTAATGTCAGTGGAAGGAGGAAAAGAAGCTGCTAAACGAGTAAGAAAACTTATCACAAAAGAAGTACAAGACACGGAAATGAAAATAGGATGTGGGCAGCAAAAGAAAATTCTTCACATCATGGGGATAGATGGAGTAACGACAAAAGCAAAAATACAGTGGGCGGAGGACCCCAAATAAAGATGCACGGAACTAAATCCTAAGAAATATATGCTGGAACAGAGCACCAAAGTCCTCCAGATAAATTTAAATCGGTGCAGGACAGCACATGACCAGTTGTATAAAACTATCGAAAAAAGGGAAATAGACCTAATGATTCTAAACAAGCCAAATATAGACATTGCCACAAAACGAAACTGGTATGTCGATGAAAACCTTGATGTAGCTATAGCCATCGTAAACAAACAGTGCAAAGTGTACAAAACAGGGGCGGGAAGTGGATACGTATGGATAGAGCTGAAACTATATACAGCTGCTACATATCCCCAAATGTAACCATCGAGTACTTTGAAGATTTATACACCACCTGAAGTCCAGCATTAGAATACAAAAGAAAAAATGTATTATAAGAGGAGATTTTAATGCCAAATCAAAGCTGTGGGGCTCGGCAAAAAATGATCGGAAAGGAGATATACTGGCCGAATGGGCATCAGAAATAGATCTTGTAGCGGCAAATACAGGCGGAATTCCTACTTTTTGCAGAAGGAAAAGTGAATCATACTTAGATGTCACCTTTGTTGCAAACACCATAGCGAACAAAATAATGGATTGGAAAGTGTTGGAAGAAAAAAAAATTTCTGACCATAGAAATATAACTTTTAGGATGAGGTCGCAGCAAAGTCCAGAAACATCGGCGGGCAAAGCAAGAGAGCGAAAAGGATGGAAACTATCTAGCGTAAAAATGGAAGTTAGGCTAAGGCAGAGAGTCCGGGAATGCAGCGTGCAGCCTAAAACACCACAAGAACTGTTAAAACGTATCAGTGACACCTGCGATGAGCTTGGCACTAGAAAAGTCGGAGTACGCGGAAATAGAACCCCAATATATTATTGGACATCAGAAATTGCGGAAAGCCGGAAAAAATGTCCGCAAGCAGTACGGAAGAAAATAAAGAAACCGCAGAAGAACAATACAGACAGCAGAAGACGCAGCTCAAAAAAGCAATCGCAAAACAAGAAGCCTGGAATAAAGTCATAGAAGAAGTGGAAGATGACATTTGGAGAAAAGGTTATCGAATCGCAACCAGTTCACTCCGCATAAGTCCTCGAAGTAACATACCAGAAGAAATAGCTATTAAAAAAGCGAAGGATCTTTTTCTGGAAGTTCCGGAAATTAATTGGATTAAGTAAACAGTCAGAAAATTCCTTTTTTTACAGAAGAAGAGATTACGAACGCGGCAAATAAAATCAAGCCAAAAAAAGCACCCGGACCTGATGGAATACCTCCCGAGGTTATAAAAGTAGTGGCTAAATCATTAACAGGAGACTGCCTGCGAGTGATGAACAAACTGTTACAGACCGACGAGTTTCCACAAATCTGGAAAACAGACAGATAGTACTACTTGAAAAACAGCGCAAGCAAAGGCAAGATAAGCCAACTTACAGACCACTATGCCTTCTAGACTGTATGGGAAAGCTACTAAAGCAGCTGCTAAAAGGTAGGATACTGGAAGAGCTAGAGAACACTAGAGGTCTAGCTAAGTCCTAGTATGGCTTTGTAAAGGGCAAGTCGACGGTGGATGCGATGGAAAGAGTGCTAGAAGAAGTAGACATGGCAAAAATGGAGGGAGCAACATAGAAAGCACTGTCTGCTAATGACAATAGATGTTAAAAATAGTTTCAACTCGGCGCCTTGAAAGGGTAATGTCAAGTCTCTAAGAAAAAAAAAACATCCCACCATACCTGCTGCAAATAGTGAAAAGCTATTTCTCTCAAAGAACATTGCTTGTGGGGGAGCAGAAGCTCCAAAAAATCACGTGCGGTGTCCCGCAAAAATCGATTTTAGGTCCACTGCTATAGAACGTTTACTACGACGGGGTTCTGCGACTAAAAATGCTACCAAACGTCACAACGGTGGGATATGCAGACGACCTAGCAATTGTAGTCACTGCAAAAACCAAGGAGAACCTAATAGCATCGGCAAACAGTGCAATACAGCAAATCACTAGCTGGATAAAGGAAAATAGACTGGAAATAGCTGCGGAAAAAACAGAAGCAGTACTCTTAAGCGACAGCAGAAAGGTCAAAGAAGTTACCGTAGAAGTGTTAGGCAAAAATATTACCACCACACATTGAGGCAAAAATAAAGAGGCACATAATAAACACCAGCAAGAAGGCAGAAACATCTGTCAGGATGCTTGCTTGTCTTATGCCAAATATACAGGGTCCCACAGCACGAAAAAGGAGGTTGTTATGCGCAGTATCGCATTTCATAATTCAATATGCCGCCCTATCTGGGCAAGAGGCCTGGCACACCAGAAATACAAAAACATGCTACTGAAAGTGCAGCGGAAGATGGCCATACGCGTATGTAGCGCATACCGAACTGTCTCCACTAACGCAATCCTTGTAGTTGCCGACATGCCACTCATAGACCTTTTGGTGGAAGAGAGGAAAAACGGGTATGGGAAGAATCCAGCAAAAAAGCTGACCTTAAGGGGCAATACTTTAAAGAACTGGCAAAACCGGTGGGAGAAAACAAAAAATGTAGGCCAATGAACAAAGAAGGTTATCTCAAACATAGAAAAATGAGTAAGAAAAAAGCATGGGGTAACAAACTACTTCTTGACGCAGATGTTGACTGGGCATACGGACAATGTGCAATACACGTTCTTCAAATGCCCGCGATAGAACGACGACCGGAGAACGGCTAAAACCCAAGTATATCTACGATGGTAGGAGATATAATGAAAAACAAAGAAAAAAGAAGAACAAACGAGGAAATAACCAACAGAAAGAAATGTAAAAGACAACCAAAAACGTGGACCAGACGATAACAACTAAGGTCTGCAGAAATGCAGGTCCGGACAAACTCCCCCGAAGTAATGCCGGATGGCAATTTCGGGGATGAGTTTACATGAACGCCAAGTGGAATAAGGGTTTAGCAGATAAGAGCTTCGCACGCAGACTGGTAGAGCTTCCCCCAGCCACAATAAAAAAATAGTTAGGTCAACCAACTTCATTTCCTATCTTAGAAAATAAGTTTGGATCGGAGGCTAATAAAATAACTAGTTAAGCGGTAGTTGGGCTAAGATGCATTACACGTTATCCTGTAATTTAACGTAACAGGAGTTTAAGAATGAATGGCATAAATAAATTTGCATTAAAAACAACAAATATGCTTTAAATAAATATGCTTTTGCAAAAGTTTTGCTAAAATTCTTTAATGAGGTGGATTATAAACAAATATGCTTAGGCATGGAGTAGTTCTTGGTGTTTCTGAGTGTTAAAGCTAATACGCCAAAAATTTGAATTTGTAGGTTTCTATAAGTTGAGATAATTTAAAAGTGTTAATGCAATTAAGTATTTGTATGTATACATTCAAAGCAATTTGTTAGCAAGTTGGTTGTTGCAAATATATGTTGTAGTTACCGTGTTTGTAATTAATTAACTAAATTCATTTAATAAGTTGACTATAACTGATTAGTGTCTAGAAAATTATATGTGCATAATGCAATTTTTATAGCAAATTTTGCATCTATGTTGGATTATATAAGTTATTAGGGGTTTATACAGAAATGGTTAAGTAAAAAACTCAGTGGCATTGTCAATACTAGTGTTGATCTTAACAAGAGTGAATTTTTCAGTTTGATAATATTGCAAAAAATTGGATATAGACGCGAGGCGATGCGATATGTTACTGTCCCAACGATTTGAGTGTCTTCAATGATATACAGTTTCGCTTTTGCTAAATAGAACGGCTATTTGACTATTGCAAAAGCATAAAATCATTTTCAAATGCAATCAAGTTTTTAAAAGCAACGTATAAGATTTAAAAATTGTAGTACTAACTTTAGAAATTTTTTGACTAACGTTATATTGACATATTGCAGAGGTTAAGACTATTCTAAGAGCTGCAAGTAAAATTTTAATTTTTAGAGTGCAAAAGTTTATGTTATCATCGATAAAAGTTGGTACAAAATTTTATGAAGTAATATGATTCTTTTGAATACAGAAACAGTTTATTTGTGGAAATCCACTGTTTGCTTGTTTAAATTAAAAAAAAAAATATGATTCAGCTTAATTTTTTTTTCAGTTATGTTTTTAAGATTATTTACAGATTGATTTAAAAGATTGATAAAAAAGTCCAACTAAATTTTAATATGTTTTTAATAAAGAATTTTGCATAATGTCAAACTGTGTAAAAACTATGTTGGCAAAAAGCCTTTTATTGGTTATTTTTATTTCAATCATTAACGTTTTGAGCAATGTGACGCTGTATATCCAATATTGCCGTTTTGAATTATTTAAGATGTAACTAAGTATGACTAATAAAATAAAAGGTTCTGAGGCAAACTTGGTTCAGTTTGTAAACCTGATAATGACATTTGTTAATACGGTGAGTGACACTGCGTTCAAAAGCGGCGCAAGTGTTTTATAATTTAGAGGCAATTGTCAATATCGCAATTAATTCTGCATATTAGGTTTTCAATACAAAAAAGAAATAATTTTTAGAGTTAATATGTGTCTTTTTTGTAGATCAAAGTAAAACATTATTTTAAATGTTTCTAAACATTACTGAGTAAAATGAATAAATTTATGTTTCCAGAAATATATACTTTGAAATAAATTGTTTTTTGAAATACTGTAGTATTGTGGACTGTTCATAATAGAAGTATATTGAGTACCGTATACAACTATCTTATTACTTATATGATTTTTTAACTGGAGTAATCATATACAAAATTTACATTTTAAGTACCTGTGCGTGTGGTTTGAATGAACCAGCAGTATTGTTATTTTTTTGTGTAACTTTTATAGCATTTTGTCTTTAGTTAAAACATATTTCAAAAACAGTAGTTATAAGTAACTAATATTAATACTTTTTTTGTCCTTATTTTGTGGAGTGTTGTTGGAAAGAGTGTTTTTCCGCAGTGTAGCAGGTTATGTTTTAGATGATCGGATAATTCTTTGAGTGCCATTGACAATTTTGGTGATTTAGTGTAATAATTAACATTCTATATAATAAATTAATCCTGAATAACAATATCGAGTGTTTTGGGAATAATCATACATACTGTAATAGTATAGTTATTGTTTATTTTGAGCAAGTTAAATCATAACATTCACCGAACATCTAGTGAAACTCATCTGCGTGTTTGCCGTGCGCGGTGACCCGATAACCAGGAAAAAGGGATCCTAGTAGTTGAAGGGCTAATACTCTAAGTTTAGAAGAGTGCTAGTTCCAACACACTACTTTGGCAGTAGCTTCTGGTAAAACGAGAAGTTAAACCTAACCCAGTTTTAACCAATCGGTTCGATATTTAACTTAAAAGTAAGGAATTATTTATTTAGTGATAGATGAAAAGTTCACACTGTGCTACGGTTGGAGCCCGATAGTATTCTGTGTGTTCGCGGTAGTCTTTCATTTACATTTAAGAAACTTATATCGTTCGATTAGCCCTGCCAACTGCATCAGTTTGTGATGTAGCGTTCCATATGTGGCTCCTTGGTTAGTAGGGAAATTGAGCAATGAAAAAATTTACGGAGTTTATTATAATAGATTCTAAACTTCTAACCATACGATCTCGCTCGTTTACAGATTAGAGAACTAGTAAATTTTGTAATAATGCAAGTAGAAAGTTTGTAAGATAATTAATTGTTAAATGTTTTAAAAATGGCCAGAGTCTTAAAAAGGTTTCTCCCTTTTTAATTTATAGAACCATTTCCAAAATTATTAAAAAAACTTTAAATTCGTATAAAAAGTTAAGAGACGGAACCTTGCTTATTAAAGTAAAAGATAAAATGCAGAACAGTAAAATGCAGAAATGCACGTTGTTAGGTAATATTGCAGTGACAGTTGAGCCGCATAAATCTTTATATTTCTAAGGGAACAAGAACTGGCATTGCAAGGCGTTATCGATATCAAAAACAACATCTATGATTTTAACATTCGATTCCGAACAGCTCCCAAATGAAGTTAAAGTGGCATATGTTACTCGCCCGGTTCGCCCGTTTATTCCTAACCCAATGAGGTGTTTCCAATAACAATGTTTTAAAGACACTGCAGTAGGTGTCCAGGTGTTGCAACATGTGCAAAATGCAGTAAGGAGATACATGAACCTAATCCATGCAACAGTTCAACCCTTATGTGTGAATTGCAAAAGTAAACATCTTGTTTATTCCCGAAATTTGCCCAAAAATGACATTTTCTGCTATTGCAAAAACTTCTTCAAGTAAAAACAAGGACTCTAATGTGAAGGATCAAATACCGGTTACGAGCCCATCAGGCTCAAAACCAAAACTGACTACGGTCCCACCTGGACAAAAGTCATAACGAATGGGACTTCAACCAAAACCACTTTAGATGGGGGCTCATTTAAAGCTTAAACCCTCTAAGGTATTGGATCGTATCGATCAAAACCAACTAAAATGGCGACTTCCAAGTCAAAGCATATACAGGCTAAGACTCAGTCTAAGTCAAAGCCTACAAAAACGGCAGCCCAATCTAGGCTATCGCTACCTATTGTGCAGATTTCTAGCAATCCTGCGCCCACAGACCCTAATATTGACATGTCGTCAAAGTTGATGAATTTGGAAGTTATTCCCGCACAACCTACTCTGATATATGAAATGATGTCAAATGCTGGGAGTTCTTCTACTCCCCCAAGTAATAATTCAGAAGAAAAACCAAAAACGCTGATAAGCAACGTTTTCAATGTAGCTTTAAAAATGGATTCAATGGAACTGCAATGGATATAATGCACATTACAAATCTTTTAAAATTATATTAGCTAAAAATTTACATTTTTTCCTTACAGGAAACTAATTTTAAGGTTGAAAATTTAGTTAATTTTTGTGGTTATACTATTAATCGGAAAGATCGTATAAATGTTGATCGTGCTCAGGATGGAGCGACATTATTGGTTTGTGATACGGTTTTTAGCAAAGAACTCCGTGTCAACATTTACATTAGAAACAGTAGCCGTTTAATTACAATTCCTTTTCTCACAGACTTTTTGCTCAATCTATATTTCGCTGAACGTCAGTTTAGACATTCGTTTGATTGATTAATTACTTGAACAACTTCCGTCCTCATTCCTCCTTATAGGTGATTTTAATGCTCATAACACTATGTGGGGGTCAAGTCAAACCAATGTCAAAGGTCGTAACTTGGCCAATCTATTTTCAGAAACGGATTTAATTACCTTCAATTTAAATGAAGATAACAATACCTACTTTTCCGTGGCCAATAGATCGTTCTCGGCTATTGACCTTACTATTTTGTTTTAAAACATGGTATTGTTCATACAAAACTTTTTAACTTCCCGTTTATATTTAGGTACGTGTAGGTGATAGCATCTCGGGCATACGTCAGCAACAGAATGGTTATCCATTTAAAACGTGACGCTATTTATGAAAGCTATTAATGGCATAAGTCAGTTCATCAAGCATCCCGTGAGCAGATGTATATATGTTAACTATCTATTGCGCTTGGAAAAACATGCAACATTAGAACGATAACTTCAAATAACTATCAACCGCATTTTGAACTAGGCTAATAGTATTGGGTTTACTTTTTCTACAAGCTAATGGTTGCTTATCCATTTTTGTAGAAAACAAACTTTACACGGTGACCCTTTATTATATCTTAAAAGAGAACCTATTCCTGTATAAGATAATGTTCCAATTCTCGGTGTCACATCTGACCGTGCTTTAACTTGGCGTCCCCATTTAATAAACCTGACATTAAAATGTGTTTTAGCACTAAACTTGCTCAGGTTTTTAAGTGGAAAGTCATAGGGAGCAGATTGGAAAACAATGATACTTTTGCATTGTGCTTTGGAGCGTTCAAAATTAGATTATGGTTCCATAATCTATGCCTCTGCAGCACCATCCACATTACGTATTATTGATCCTGTCCACCATACAGAATTTCGGATAACAATTGGCGCATTCTGCACTAGTCTTATTGCTAGTGTTTTGTGCAAGGCGGCTAAACCACCACTCTGCTTTCGGCGTAAGATCTTGACTTTTATTTTTTTTTTTTATTTTTTAGGACGTAGTGAGGTCTTGGCCCCAGCAAGTGGCCCTTGAGAATAACTAACGCAGAGCAACACCTTTCGGTTTTCTTCTCTACGTTAGTTCTGTTGTCATTTTGTCCTTATCATGTCTGGCTCCAGTCTTTTATTAGTTTGATATAAGCTGTTTCAGCCTTGTGGGATTCACACAGACTGCTGCGGCAACACATGCTGTCCCCGGCTCATCTCTCCCTATACCCTATTTGTTGTCTGTCTTATACTGACGTTCTTCTCTCCTTTCTGCCATTCTATTGTTATTTAGCCTAGTTGTTTGATTTGTCCTTAGATGTCTTCTTAGTTTCTCTAAGTCTTTATTCACTTCTTTGTCGGCGTATCCTCTCTTTTTCATTAAGATTTGCCAATTTAACTTTTAAGGATATTCTTGAGTCTCTATTTGGAATTATTTCTTCGTGTCCCCTGGTTGCCAAATATACTCTTAACCATTTCAAAGGTTATATTGTCAGTCAACCTCGAAATGGCGTATCTACCATTTGTAAATTCTCTGGTTAGTTCCGTCAGTTTGCTTTCTTTGAGCAGCTCTTTTCTTTTCTTTCTTATTTCTCCAACTTTGGTTGGTACTAATGTTTCATTGTATATTCTTTTCTTGTCTACTTTCTCCTCTTCCATTCCTTGGTAGGCATAGTTGTCTTGACCTTTTTTGTAGTTTTTCTCTTCATTGGTTTTTTTCTATGTTCTTTTGCTTCTACTTAGCTTCTTTTTTCTCCTTCCTTTGTCTTCTTTGGCTTTTGATGTGTGTGTTTACTTCCTTTTTTTTTTATCTAGATCTGGAGTTTTCCAACTCCTCTATCTTTTTTCTCATTATTGCCGTTGCAGTTTATTAATGCTCTCCATTTGTTTTTGTCATTCAGGCAAATATTAATTATTGAAGATTTATCAATTTTGTTTTCCAATACATTCTCTAACTTTTTCCTATCATTCTCCCACGCTTCGCACTCTATTAGCGTATGTTCTGTGTCGTCATACGTGTCTTTTTGGCAGAATATACATTTCTCTTCTTTCTCAATTTTATTTATATTTTGTAAATACTTTCCAAAGACGGTTTATTCTCTACCCATTCCTTTATTTCTGGTATTAACTCTCTTGTCCATTCACCTTTTTCTCCGTCTTTTCACTGTGTCTGCCATTTTTTTATTGTATTATTTCTTGCTTGTCTCTTTGATTCTAGTTTATTATTTCCTTTATTCACCAGTTTCTTTATGTTTAGTCATTCTTCTACCATCTAGTCTGCGGGTAGTGTCGCCGCGATTACCTCTAGCGTTTCTTGCAACACCGTTCTGTAAGCCCTACATATCCTTAACGAGCTTGCTCTAGTGGCTCCTCTTATTTCTTTTCTGTTTTTTTTTTTGTCTTTAAGGCATCTTTCCATGTTTCTGCGGCGTACAATAGTTTACTTTTGGCCGCCGATGCTATTAGCCTTCTTGCCTCTTGTCCTGGTCCTCCCTTGTTTCGCATAAGCCTACTAAGCATTCCTTCCATTTTCTTTGTTCTTCTTACCGCTTCCTTAATCTGTTCGTTCCATCCTTTTGCTTCCAGTGTAACTCCAAGGTATTTAATATTCTTCCCTATGGTTATTATTTGTTCACCTACCTGTATTTTTCCGGTTCCTCTATTTGTCCTCTTTGTCGATAACCATGCCGCTTCCGTTTTCTGCGGTGCTAATTCTAGGCCTTTGCTTTTCATCTATCTTTTTATCATACTATTTGTCAACTCTAGCCTTTCCTTTAGTACTTCTATGTCTGCATCCTTACCTACTAAAGCTAAGTCGTCAGCAAATGCCGTTATCGTCACCCCGTCTGGCAGCCGCATTCCGAAAAGCTCATTATATACTAAGTTCCATAATTTGGGTCCTAGTGCTGAGCCTTGTGGTACCCCTCTGGTCAGTCTAAATATACCCTTCTTGGTCACTAAGTTTCTTCCATGTAGATAACTCCATATTATCTTGATCGTTTTCTTTGTCAATTCTTTCTTTTTTGCTGCTTTTATAGTTGCTTCCCATAGTACGCTATTAAAAGCGTTTTGTATATCCAACGCAATTATGATGCAATGCTGTCTTTTCCTATGTGGGCCGCTGTTTGCTTCTTTTGCTACCGCTTTTACCTTCTCGATAGCTCCTAGCGTTGATCTCCCTTTGGTAAATCCGTATTGTTCACTTTCCCATCCACCCCTTTCTTCTATTTCTTTCTCTATTCTTCTCACAATAACTTTTTCCATTATCTTTGCTAATGTATTGATTAAACAAATCGGTCTAGACGTCTTTGATTTACCTGCTTCTTTCTTCTTCTCAATCAGAACTAAGTTTATTTGTGTTAGTTCTATTTCGTTTTCTTCTAGCGCTGCTTTCACTATCTCCGCTGTTATCTTGTCCGGACCTGGTGCCTTATTGTTAGGTAGTTCTCTTATGATCTGTTTCATCTCCTCCCACTGTTGTCATATCTGCTTCCTCTTCTTCACTTGTCTCTGTTGGTTCTATTACCGCTCTTCCTTTGAGGAACAATATCTCAATTATTTTTTCTTCCCCTTCCTCCTCCTTTAAGCACACTCCCTTTGATATTCCTCCCAGTTTATTCATTGCAATTTTGTACGGTTTTCCCCAGGGGTCCCTATCTATGGAATCTGTCATTTCTTTCCAGCATTTCTTCTTGCTGTCTTGACTGTTAGGTACGTCGCAAAACTAAAAGCAAAACGCTTGCATCCGACGTTTTCTGTCGTGTATAATAATGGTCTGGACGATTTATACAAAATCAGGATGCGGTCACAAAAACCGGTTGCTATAAGAAATTGCAGAGCACTTCGAGAACTAGATTTTTAATTGATGTATACCAACTTTTTTACTGCCGCGGTCCTCCTTAGACGTTTCAACGTCCGAGGTAAATACTGCATTATCGAGAATGAGCAAAACATCAACTATATCAGTTGAATATCAAACTTAGTTTGCAAAAATTCAAGCGAGGCATGTAAATGCTACTTGGATTTTTAACGATAACTCAAAAGTAACGACGGTGTGGATTGTGCTTTGCTAGTAGATGAGTTGCAGTATACATTTGGCTTGCCAAGTGTTAGCAGTGTTTATACTGCAGAACTGTATGCTATATACCAAGCTCTTTTCTACATCCAACTAAGTGCAGTACATATTATGTTATATGTACAGACTTGTTTAGTGCATTAAATGCCATAGATGATATATATCCTGATCATTATTTGCTGAGGCAAATTCATTCAATTTTGCTTCAGGTGTCTTAATTAAATGTCAGTGTCTACTTTGTCTGCTTCCCCAGCCTCGTAGGTATCAATAGCAATAAAAAAGTTACAGACAAAGCGTGTGAAGAGGTTACTGTCGATAGACTCACAGGCATTTGTTGGCATCTGAGGTGCCGCCAGTTTGTGATACCTGTAATGTTCCATTAACTGTTTGTCATATCATACTGGATTGTTGGCAGTTTTTAGAACATAAAGCTGCTTCTGAATTATCACCCAGTTTGTCGATTGTCTTGGGCGATCAGATTGTTGAATTGTCTGCTCGAATTTATTTGACGGAACAAACTGGGTATATAGATATAATTGTTAATTTATTGTGATTAATGTTTGAGTATCGTAAAATTCAGCAGTGTTTAAGTCCTTTTACACCCTAGGCACTGTTGGAATTATTTAGTCATGTTTGCGATAGTCTTTAACAATTTCTGAATGTTTATTTTTTCTTTGTTAATTATTTATTTGTTTATTTATTAATTTATATAATTTTATTTTTAATATGCCATTTTACAGCATATTATTTTACATTTTTTATAGTTAGAGGAAAGAATCGGCATTAATAGTCTTCTTAGGCTGATATGCCAAAAATCTAAACTAACTAAAGACTTTCACATATAAACTACTAAAGATCTACCTGTGATTTAAAAACAAAACATTTTAATTAAAATCAAAACGAAAGCTAATATTTGACATTCTGTATAATAAATTAATCTTAAATAACTATACAAAGTGTTCTTAGAATAATTATACATACTGTAATAGAATCATACATTTTGACCAACAAAATTATATAAACAAGTGTCCAATTCTCAATGATCAGTACATCCAATTAAAATAAAAACAATCTTCTTTCATTTATTAAATTTTGATAAAATTAACATAGCATACAAAAAAAAAATATATTTTGAAAAATTGTTTGAAAATCTAGCACCAAGCTAGACAATATTCAGCGCGTATGTTGTCTAGCTTCTAGTAATAATGTTAATTATTGTGCTTTGTAGTTCATGTCGCCCTCTTATTTGTTAAGAAGTTCATTCTGCAGGATTTTAGTATGTCAATCAAAAATAAATGACAACGTAGTTCAATAACCATTGAAAATTGGACACATGTTTATATAGTTTCTTGCTCAAAATAAACAGTACTATAACATAATACATTATGTACATACCATTCTTTCTGAAAGACACTGTAATTTGATACGCAATGACCAGTTCTTGTACACTAGTAATAAATCTAAAGGCAGAAGAGTTAATTGTTATCAAGTAAAACATAAATTCTTTTGTTAATATTGTGAAAAATGATGTTGAAGAAATTAAAGATGAAGATTGTTTAATAATAATAAGAAAAATAATAGTCTTTTTCTTCTTAATGTGTCGTATTCAACAAAGGTTGGCAACCATCATTGGAACTTTGTTTATTGTTGCCTTAAACAGTCGTATCTTAATTAACCAATCTCAGAAATTGAGTAACCACAATATTCTTTTCCTTCCAATACTTCTCTTCTCAGTTATTTTCTATTGGAATTTGAATTCCTAATATTAATTGTTTATTTTTTTTTCCATTCTCCTCAAAACCTCTTTGTTAGTCGGTTTATGGACTATTTTCAGGATTCTGCAGTATATCTACATTTCAAATGCCTCTATTTGTTTGTTAGGTGTTGTTTAAGCGTGGAGACCTATCTACCATATAGTAATACATAATTAATGTACCATTCTAATCTTAAGAAAGTTACTAAGATATTTACTAGACTAGAACCGTTTCATTTTAATGAAAGTGGTGTAGTCTTGTTCAATCCAGCTCTTTATTTTTAAGTTAAAGTCGATATTTTTGTTTAACCTTGTACCCAGGTATTTGTTTTTATAGACTCTATCAATGTTTTGTTAAATAAGCGTTAGCTATGTGTTGTTGATAGCTGCGTGTGTGCTTATCTACATAAATTTGGTCTTGTTAATATTCATTCTGAGTTCGTAGCGTTTACTGACTTTTTAAACATTTTCCATAATTCTACGAAAGTCTTCTATACTACTGCTAATTTCACCGTAACAAAATTAGCTTTTTGTGTCATTTTTTATCAAACGTCATTTTGTAGTCAATAAAACATGTTTAGTTAACATCAAAGCAACGTTGTACAAACACATTAAAACTGAACAGTGCTTTACGTGTCCCTACCCCATTCCTGAAACTATACATTGTCTTGAATATTACTTAAAAAAAATCAGTCTATGACTATCGGGCTTATTGTGCAATAGTCTTTACATTTTTTGCGTAAGATATTTTGAAAACAGCTACAAAACTTGATATAAGCCATTCTGATGGTATGATACCGGTGTTATATATGTCGATGAAAAAGCTTTTCTTGTATAAGTTTAACGGTTTCTGTCAAAACACTATCAAGGCCAGACGTTTTTAAGTTTTTATATTTTTGCATAACTTTTTCCTTTGTTATGCTGGGTCCTAATTCTTCTTCTGTTAGCAGTCTATTCTGACCTTCAGGTATTACATCTATTATCTTTTTGTATATATTAAAGATGTCGTCCATGATTTGCAAAACTTTGTAGTTCTTCACTTTTCCTTTGTTTTGTGTTTTTTTAATAATTTCCTTATGTATTTTTTATATTTGTCAGCATTTATTGATTTGTGTTTTCTACTTTCTTCTATCAGATGTATTATTTTGTCCGTGATCTACTCAATTTTCTTCGGTATTTTACTCATTTTTCTTCGTTATTTTGTTAGTTGTTTAGTAGTTTTGTTTGATTTCTACTATGTTTCGTTTTATAATTTCTCATTTGACATTTGAATCGTTAGTATGTGTAATGCTTGTAGTAATGTCCTCACCCTCTTTAAATTATAACGCCACTCTTTTTCGGAGTAAGCACTCGAGGTGTCGGGCACACCGAGCCACAGAGAACATATGTGTATGGACAATTTCTTTAATTGTCTGGTTTTTAAGTTTTAAGGCGTTTAGTCTGGTTTTAGATTTTAGTTTTGTTTGCTTCTTAAGCTTAACTCTGAAGTTGGCTACCACAGAGTTGTAAACAGAAAGGGCATCAACGCTTAGATATGTTTTTGCTGATACTATGCAATTTCTATATCTTTTTTTGAATTAATATGTAGTCGATTTACTAGGTGATGTTCAATGTGTTGTGGGAAAGTCGATGTATGAAGTCATCTAGTTAAAGTATGTATTTGTTAGAGCCATTTCATTCTATTCTGCAAATTTTACTAGGCGGTCTCGCGTTCTTTTATTTCGCACAATCCATAATTTCCTACTATATTCGTGTGCCTTCATACCATTATGCATATCTGTTTCTTAATTATCTTAAGCAGGGTTTTGATGTTTTCATAGTCGTCTTAGTGTTTGGGCATATACTTGTATAAAGCTTAATTTTCCCGTTTGTGTTTGTAGTTGTTGTTCCGGCAGGGGTACGACAAATATTAGTGACTTTTGGGTGTATTTTTCCACCATCACATGGAGTAGCATGTCTATGTTTACTTTCTTCTTTATTAACTCTAGAAAAGTACATCGTGACGTTGTGTTTTTAGTGTTTTCCTTTACCATACTGTTGTATGTCACTAGTCCCAGTATATTAACTTTAAGTCTTTCCATTTTTGCTGTTACATTGTTCATATTTTCTATTTAAAAAAAAAAACTTCTTTCATTCCATGTCTATAATTTTTTTTTTCAATAATTCTTAGCACCCACTAATGATTTAAGATCTATTGGGGACTAGGGGTCGTTTGTTCTGTATAGTTTGTCATGATAATTGTACTAAAGAGTTAAGTAAAGCAGTATCCTGTCGCCTTTCCCATCTTAATACACCAACCGGTAAAACCATTATTCAGTTTTCACCTAGTAAAATCTAGATTAAAGCCGTATCAAAGTCTATTTTCTCTGTCTCAATGCAGTTTTAGCGGTTGCTGCTGACATGTTAATCTCTTCAGACTTAATAGTATTTCTTGAGTTAGCTTTTTCTATTTTCTAACCACTATCTCCTGTTAATACTGTAAAAACTAATAATTATATTTGGTCGCCAATTGTTCAGAAGAGTGCACCTCGTGCAAGAAGGGTTGACATTTAAGTCACTTAAATATAAACCTAACTTCTTACACGATTGTCTAGTTTACCCTATATTTTTATACATTTTTTCAATGAAATTTTGCTGCACAATCAGCAGGATTTAAAGCTTGTTTAGGTAACACATGGCACCCGTAGAAACCAAAATTATGTTAAATTGTTCATTTTCTTGTGCGGCCAACATAAAACTATAGTTTTTTTTTTAAATGCTGGTTGAAGGGTAAGCATCAACCATGCTAAGTATTAATTTTTCTTGAGTAAGTTTAACAAAATCTTAAGAAATCTTGTTTTTTTGTTGCAAAGTTAGAAATTGCCAACAAAATTCTACAACTGCCGTTGTGCGTTCTCGTTACAAAATCCATTAGCGGTATGTGTGTCGGTATGTAACTGAATATATATTTCATAATATGTTAAAACTAGTACGCAATACAATCAACAAATAGATTTGTTCTCTGCATTTCCTCAAGAGAGTTGTAAACAAAAAATACTATTTATAGATGAATATAAATTTACATTCTTTACAAACATCAATTATTAGTTCGTAAGCAAGTAAATTGTTTAGAAACGGTTATATTTATAATTCAGAAACAATAGACAGTTGAAGACTTTCCGTCTGGCAAGGATAAAAAGAAAATTAAACAATAAGTTGAGAAGTTTTTTGGAGTTTGGAAGACAAGTATCCGCAGATGATAGCACGACTTAAAAATTGTCTGATATATTTGAATTTTATTTCAACTAGAAATGTTAAACAAAAGGGGAGCGAATATGGGAAGTAAGTTTCTTAAAGTTCGGCATGATGTTTCGCCGGTTGTTTTCCTTTTTCGTTGAATATCTGAACAGTAATAGAGGTCAAAAGTGCCTGACTAAAGTACGTTATAATAGAGTTTAAAATTAAATCTGCGTTCTCACCTTTGACTTCCCACGATGATTTACGGCGCAAACTTTTAAAATATATCGTTCCCGAACGCCAACAAAACATTTCGCACACCCCATCCCGAGAGGAAACTGATCCTTGTTTCTCGGAATGTTTTTAAGCGCTTATCACTTGGCTGGGGAAAAAGTTTAGATTTAAACAAATTTTCTTTTTATGTAACTCATAAATCTGCGTATTGGGAAATATGCCTCTTTTAAATTGTTTATTTCTCATGTGGATGGGAGGCCCATCGCTCATCACAAGCCCGTTATCACTTCCGAGGGTAATTTTATGTTTAAGAGATCTGTGGGGAAATTATACATACAATTTTGCGCGCTCCCTACTTTTCACACATAAGTATAAATAAAACCGAGTGTGTACGGTCTGGGGTGTGCTTGAGTAATGCTAAAAGTTAATTTGATTATATTGTAATTTGCAAATTTAATCTGGCCCTCTCAACCCCATCCGTAGGTACACAGCTGAATTACAACTAAAGCTACGTCTGTTACATATTATGGGCGACGCTCATTGTACCCTCCGATAGCACCAAGAGCATAACGAGGGTGCTCGGGCACTCTACTATTACAGTCTTATCAGATGTAATATCTCAAAATTTTTCACTAGTTTTATCTTCCAATTACTATTTATTGCGCAAATAATTATATTACTAAATAAAAACTAATTTTATCAATAAACCAAAATTAAATTAATAATTAAATATGTTTAAGTTAAAGTTTTATAAATTGAAACATTAAAATTTGATATTAGTGTGTTTATTTAGTGTTTGTTATTAATAATAATCAATTGTTATTAATCAATATAAACTATTCAGTCATTGTTAATTATCAATTCCTACTTACATACAAGAATATATTGAACAGTAATAGCACAATGTGATATTATTAATAATCTGTCTGTTTTATTTAATGCACTGTTAATTCAATTATATAGAATCAATCTAATTATACTCTAGTAATAATATCAAGACATTTAATATCATCAATGGAGTAATTATATAACATACTAATACATGCTTTAATATTGCTCTAGTAGAACATCAGTATAGCAATGCATGTTACATTTATTATTCATTCTAAACAAATAAATGACACTAGTAAGTATTTTAGTTATGTGTGTAATTTAATGTTGCAGTTGTTTAGTGAGAGTAAAATCAATGTATTAATTAAATGTGGACATATTTAGACACAGTAAACGTAATAAAGAATTTTGCTGTTATTGATTGCTAACTTTTAAGTTGCAAAATTAGTAATCAACAAGTGTCAAACTGAATAGTTTAGTAAATAGTTAGTCTTAAGTTTAGTAATTGATTTTCAGTTTAATTAACTGTTGGTAGCATATATTTAACAATCAAATGTCAAAGTTGTTAATTTCAAATGCTAAATTTAATAAATAAAAATTAGAAGAAAGTGTAAAATAAAATGAACAGTATCAAACTTTTGTGATATGCAATTCTCAAGTTGATGATTGATTTTTTTAGAAAAATGGTATTTTACATTTATGATTATTTACTTACTATAATAATAATACGTTTATTTCTTGCCTTTCAACTTTAAAAATTATATTTACAAATATATTTATACCTTCCCAAAATAATAAATCATAATCCTTCAAAATTTAACACAATTGAAACATTTTCTTCTCTGTTTGTCTACTTATTTTCTTCGTTTTTTAACTGCACTCATCCATTCTATCCCTCTTCCGTATCTTTTCAGTATTTCATTTTTTCCCATCTGTTCTATTTTTTTTTCATTTCGTTACACTCTATTAACATAGGTTCCTTAGTCTCTTCGCATATTCTGCACATTTTCAAATCTTGTATACAAAATCTTGTAACATGCTCTTCATTACCACATCTGAACCTGCAATTATTTATTATCTTTACTATATCTATCGCTCTTTAAGTACATTGAAAGTTTACTTTCTATAATATGTTTATAATTTGCGTGGTACCTAGACTTTTTCACTCGTGTTATATTTTATTTCCGTAATACCTTGTCCATTCCATTTCCAGTTTTCCACGTTTTTTTTCCCATCCCCTTTTCTAAACACCATATTTTTTGTTTTTTCTACATTAACTTCCAATTTTTTTTTCTAAAATATTTTTTTAAATGTTTCATCATTTTTTTTCATTTCTTTTGTCATTGTTATTTGTCGTCAACATATACTATCAACCAGATTTTATTTCACAAACTACTACAGTTTTTCTTTTACATCTGATATGTAAGTTACAAACAACGTGGAACTCAATGAACAGCCCTGTCTTACTCTTCCACACCCTGCTTCTTGTTTCCTCATACACTACTATATTTATTAACTATAGCTTATATATATATATTAGAGCTGAATAGATTATATCACGTAATGTATCAAATTTAACAATCAGAATGAACTTTAGACAAATGTTAAATTTAGTGATTGGTACCATTCAAAATAATAATTGTTAATTGCCAAACTAATGAATATAAAAAAAATGTTGAAAATACTTGTTAACGGTCTCAAATCTTGTATTCTGTTAAAAAATCCAAGCAGAAGGGGTTGTGGTAAATCACAGCAGTTGTAATTCAATGAAAATTCTCTTTTCACCATCTAATATTTCATTATTGAGCTATTACAAATGACTAAAATAATTTGCAAAAATATTACTTGTAAAAGTTAAAAATCAGTTTATATTTCAAAAATTAATAATAATAAAAATATGGCGCAACTAAAAAAAAAATTTGAGTTGAAAAAAAAAAATAAAATACCAAAAGATTGCAGTTTAATTTTATACCGCGTGTAAATGTAAGTGTGTTCAAAGAAGTAGACAAAACGGAAAAGTATTCAATTCTATTAAAGAAAAAAAATGATTGAAATTGAAAGGTATGAGCAGGAATAGTAACGGGGTGAATAAATAGTTACCTAACATAAACCTGTACTATATCAATTTTGGTGATACGTTTTGCAATTTGATAAGGCCTATTAAACAGCGGTAAAAACTTTTTAGTCTGGTGAACGGTCGCAGACGAAATAAGGTTTGTACGCAACCACACCTAATCATTCACGTGAAAGTAAAAAGCCTTTCCAATTCTAATTTGTTTCTGAGATTACTTTGTAAAAACTTTAAGAGTAGGAAAAAAAGGGTCTCAAAGGGTGATTCAAAGATTTTACCAACATGATTTTCCACAGAACAATCCCGTGACTGATTTTAATAGTTTTACAAACTTTGTTATCTCTCTGACCCACGCAGTATGTTATTCCCCACAATACACACAAAATAATCTTTCCAACTAACACATCACTCATTTAACAGGGTTGCCTTAAAGATGCCAAACTGAGAAATATATAACTATATTAAAATCTACCTCAAAAAACTAATTTAGCGATGAGCGGTAAATTGAGTCCCGTGATCCGTTATAACCCTAGCAAATTTGCCAACTTGATTGTAGTAGTATTTTTGCAAAAAAAATATAATTGAAGCAGTTGAAACGCGCTTTAGTAGATACAATGCGACATGCTTAAAAAAACATCAAAAATCCCAAACATATAAGTGACCTCAAACGTTAATTTGGGCAATGGGCCAAAAAAAGTGAACGGATATCAGATCATTTAGACCAGAAAGTAAAATGGCCTTAAATGGTAGTTTGGAAAGATTAGTTTCCATAGTTTTCTGGCATATTTCACATACTTTAAGGTTACACTTAATTGTCCTAAACATGTTAGACCACCCTAGGTCTTGACAGGTCAAGAACCAAGTCTTGTAGACAGTAATATAAACCTTTAGTATTTTTTGAATTAATCCCGTAATACTCGGTCCAAGAGAAAAAGCAACAAGATAAAACTACAGGATCAGATCAGAAATCGTGAATAGATAGTACCCACCACGTAAAGCAAAAAAACCTGCAGGAATTTAAGTAGGTACGTAAAAGCGCAGTGATTAGTGAAAACCAAAAACTTTTTACCTAACAAAAGATTTCTCCAGCGACGCACAGCATCAATCACTTTTTCTAACAGTTTTGGAAAAATGTGTGTGTAAATGCGCTAACACTTAACTTGCATAGCAATCACACTGCAGCTACAACCAAACGCTTTTGTCGCGTCAATTTTGCTGTAACAAGTCAGACCCTATTGGCTTGAAAGGTAGATTCCTGATCTCCATTCCATTCCTTATTCTTTCTCAACAATAACGATCAAAAAGCGGCTAATGTAAAAAACGCTGAACAAATACCCCATCAAAATTGGCTAAACCCAAGTGAGCTTGTAGCTACTTAACCTTCCAGTGGTGTTGCCTTTTGATTAGGCATGCTTGGTGCCGGCAGTGTATAAGACCGCATTCATATTTTTGTAATTTTTTTGAATTTTTTTTTAGTGTATAATAGTTGTAAGTATAACACACACAAAATCTAAATTGCAATAAAAATTGTATTTATTAATAAAAAAATAAAATAAAACTTAAAATTTCAAAAAATCAAATATTTTAAAACAAAAAATTTACAGTAATAAATAAAAAAAAACATTGTAATATGAACAATCAATAATTGAAATAAATAACAAACATCCCTGCAGTTTTTGCAGACTGCTGTTATATGCTGTAAACACAATAAAAACATCTTCCAATAATAATATTCTGTTAATGAAATTGAGTTTGAGTTTTGCACACTTCTTGTAGCCTGAATGAAAGGCTTCGTGGAAAATTGAACATACTTGTTCTAACTTGCAAGTTTGGTTGCAGTAAACCGTTCGCTAAATCCATCAAAACAGTTCGTCTTAAAATCCTAATTTCTGGGTTGTTTGCAGAATATATAATTGACGAATTAATTCCAGCTATGTTCAACATAGAATAAAATATCACCATCGGCCATTTTCGTGTATTTCTAGCACAAAAGCTTGTCAACGTTGTCAACGGCTCCCTTGGTTTTATTATATTCAATAATAATTGCCGGTTTTTTGCAGAATTCCACTATCTATATCAATTTTATCATTATGTTGTAAAGTGGTCACCAAAAGTACAATTTCCTTTTTTTTTTGTATATATGAAACCAAAGTACAGTCATTAGAATACCCAAACATGCTGGTACAAGCTAGTCGAAAAGAAGGTTTTAAAACTTCTAAAAGCAGTTGACTTTTATTTTTTCTGATGGTGTTAATGACGGTGAGTTTATGTTCCTGCAGTAAACTTTGAACCAGAGGCACTGATGTAAACCAGTTGTCTATGGTGACATTTCTGTTTGAACCAGACATATGCTCACAAAGCCTATAAAGCACATCAAATACACTATTGGAAACCTTATAAGGCCCGACCGGTTACTCTATAGCATATATTTCCGATTTGCTAGAATAAAACCATTTTAACATCGCATAATGCTTGTATTTTCACACTATATTTGTTGGGTTTGGATGGTATGTATATTCTAAAGCTGCATCTTCCTCTAAATGGTGCTAACATTCCATCTATTGTAGCAAATTCCAATATGTAGTAGCCATTCTGGCAATTTAGATTGAAAATATCAAGTATTTTGTGAATTGGAACAAGTTTGTCTATTTTCACTTCAAGTTTCAGTCATCAAAACAAATACATCTTAATAAGAATCAAAACCTTTGAAGATAAAATATTTCAATGCCATAGACGTCAATTCTCCACAAATCTTTAAGATTTTGACAATTGTTTTTACAAACTGCAGTCATATACAATAGTCCAAAGTTCAATATAATTAGTTGGATATACATATCTGGAGTTGGCATAATTTTTGGCAACTCTTGCAACATATTCATTTGTACAATTGGCAATTGTAGTAATTATTGAATCATTAATAAAATAATTTCATATTTTTGTAATATTTTTCCTCGACTTAGTTGTTTGAGAAGGACCAGGAAGACGTTTTGTGATTTTTTCTTTTCTAGATTTAATTAAATGTTCTGCTTAGTCTTAGCATTTTTTTCCAATAGGTTTTATTGTCTTTTCCAATAAAAAACAAACTAGAACTGTTTTTAATTTTCATAAACATCAGAAACTTCTTCAGAATCGCTTCATCAATTTCTGCATCATCAGACACATCATTTTCTGTTCTATCAACCTCATTATCCGTTAAAAAAATTTCCATCATTTTTTGCAAGCGGGCATGTTCCGCCTCATAGAATTCCATAACGTACAAAAAACTTTAATTGTAATAAAAGAGTTCTTTCTTACAATTACGGTACTGTATTTTAAAACCTACCTGTACAACAAGCATAAGTAAAAAACTGAATTTAATATACATTTTTCTGATATTTATATCAATAGTGGTATTCAAAAATTCCTAGAAAACCCGAAATATAAAGATTAGAAATAAACCAATAATATAAAACATAAAATTAAAAGATTACAATGAAGCTTAACACTAATTACTTTCAAATAACATCCGGTGAACCGTATTCTGAGAATAAAGTAATTAAATTTTAAAAAAAGATAAATCCATAGAAAAATATTTCTTCAGCTTAATAAATAAATTAAAATAAAAAAAATAATAAATAAATTTTCAAGCACACCAAACTTAAAAGGGAGTAGTAACGGCGGTGTCTGACAATAATTTATACTAGTCCCAACAATTTAAATTTTGCAATCAAATTTAAACTGCATTTGCAAAAACATTAGAAGTGCAAACTCCAAAAATATCAAGAATCAACTCGTTCTAGGCAAAGAAAAAAACTCAAAAAACAATTGGCGCGGTGTCAAACACCGGGCGTTACCATTGGAAGGTTAATATTACGGAGTAGAAAGAAATCTTATAAAGTTTGGATCTGGTTAAAGGCCCAACTCTGTATCATATATCATACTTGGACAGTCCCATCCAAATTAACAGTGGTTATCAACAAGCTCAAGAAAGAGGTATCCGATCTTCTCACACCCCTCGCCTCCATTCAGTCTATCTAAGCCTGTACCACCAAGCGGTAAGCAACTGGAATGGCATACTAGTAAATTTTTGAGAATAATGTGGTGTTCATATTTTGCCAGTTAAAAAAAAACTCGTTGATGTTACAAATCAAAAAGTAGAAATGTTTGAGTAAGTTTAAAAATGATTCTAGAAAATAACATTTAGGCGTAAATTTGCTTTCAAAAACTTTTGCATAGGATTTATTAGTAGCCAATAGACAAATGTTACACGCAAATGGTGGTTTTAAGAAATAATTAAGAAGTAATTCCTGGATTTCAAAACGTTGATTGTTCTGGGAGACCAAAATCGTGCCCTATCTTTAGACAACTTTATAATGACGTAAAAAATGCTCAAAAAGTCGATAAATTTAGTACAGCAAACCTGGTTTAGTAAAATTGTTACTTTGTTTTATATAACGATCTTTTTCTTTTTCTTTTTAGCTTATATATTTTCATTGATGAATATAAGTTTTTTTTTAAATTGTTTTCATGCTTTTTTGTTCTTTGCAATCGTTATCCACTGTTTTTCCGCAATAATTTTGATATCGTCAGTACATTTCGGGTCTTCTAATATTTTTTTGGGTTCCCAGGGTCTCCTAGAAAGTGATTTTATATCTTCATTGATTTGTATTTTTTCTAGCTACATGTCCTACCTATGACCAATTCAGCTCTGCTGTTCTTTTTATGTCTGTAATTTTTGTTTTTGTCCGAATATCGGTTTTGTGCATTTTATCTCTCAAAGTGATTCCTAGAATTGTACGTTCTATTGCTTTTTGAGTCATTCAATGTTTTGCTGCTAATTTATTTAGCAAGTGCCATTGTTTTTAGGCCATAATAGCAACTGGCAGAATGCAGCTGTAGTGGTAGCTGAGCTTTTACAAGCGGCCCATGCCAATTGAGTTCTGTGTTTGATTTTAGCAGTTTGGCAATTATAATTATATGCCCCAAATACATATATTGCCTTACTGTTTCTATTGTTGTGTTTTCTATAGTTACCACTTGCAGACTGCTGATCATAATTTTTATTTTATTTAGATTAATTTTTAAACTGGTTGTTTGGATTTCAGTTTTGTTGTAAGTCGGTTTGTAATAATTTGCATTATGAGCTTATACAGGTGCAAAAATAAGCTTTTTCGCCTGCCTCTATCATATGCGGTATTTGATTGGCTGAAATTTACGATTTTATATCATGACGACATACCTTAAAATACTAGTGACAAATTATAATAAACTGAAATTACCTAAAATAATAATTTTATTTAAAAAAAATTGAGTGTAACTCGTGCCAAAATGCTCTAGAAACCTTTGGTTTTTAGCAGCCCTCACTCGCTTTGCTCATTCGTGCTGCTAAAAACCGCGCGCTCCTAAAGCGTTGTGCTGCTAAAGCTCTTGATACACTATATACTATAACAACCCTTCGCTTTTAAGAGCTTTCACTCGCTTTGATCTTTCGTGTGGGTAAAATCTGCAAGCTGCTAAAACCAATTTTCGGCCATTGATACACTATATACTATTTTGGGCTGTAATTTTCTATATTTGTTAATTCCTTTTTTGTGCAAAATGATAAATTCTATATATTACAGTCACTGGTTGTTTACTTCAAAAGGTCCCCCCGGTTAACATAAGTAAAATGCCCCCCATCACAAGTATCCAAATTACCTTAAAAATTACTTTTCTAGCATAAAAAAAAACATGTTTGGTAGGGTTTTAAAATTTTGATACCTCCCCTTTTTCCATAAGGGGCAAAATTTTTATTTTTTAACTTCATAAGTAATTGAAAAATCTTCATCTATGATTTTTTTGGAGTTTTTGCGAGTGGTGCGCCACTATTAAAAACCGGTTTTTTCATTTTTTTGTCATTAATACTGTATTTTTCTGCTTTTGTGATTCTGCAAAACATTTATAGATTTCAAAATACTAAAATTCGGATTCTACAAAAAAATTTACTTGCAAAAACTCCAAAAAAATCATAGATGTAGATTTTTCAATTACTTATGAAGTTAAAAAATAAAATTCCATGCAATCAAAGGTTTAGATAACCAAAAATATATTATGACCCTACTGGAAATTTTTTAAGGGTTGTATACAAAGTTTGAAAAGCTGAAAAAAATTGTGTTAAAAGACTATCCAAAACCATACTTCCATGATTTTTTTTAGAATTTTTCTCATTCAATAGGTGCGGAGGAAAAAAAATAAAAACAAAAAAATGCTATTTTTTTGCCCCCCCTAGAAAAGGGGGTAGTATCAAAATTTTAAAATTCTACCAAACATGTTTTTTTGATGCTAGAAAAGTATTTTTTAAGGTAATTTGGATATTTGTGATGAGGGGCATTTCACCTATGTTAACCGAGGGAACCCTTTGTTAATAGATTTACTCTGTGAAGAGAACTGCTGAAATCGTGAGACATTTGTTTACTAAACAATGTCAGGTTACAAACGCCCATTGCACATTTTTAATTATTTGTTTAACGTTGGTCAATTCCTGCTACAAAGCTAATTACTAACGACAGAGATTATAACTAACACATATATTTGTCGATATACAAGGACAATTTGGTTGTAAAGAAAGAATTAAATGTTTATCTTTTTTTTGTACATACATACATACATACACATACAGAGTCTTTATAAATGTCTGGGATTAAGTAATCACTTTAAATATGCCACCTTTTTAAAATTGTGCACCAAACTATTTATTTTGTTTTGACTGTTCAACTTCAGCTGTATTTACGCACACCGAATGTAAATTCACTATTTCACTAGTGTAACACAACGTACATTAGATGGTTACATAATCCCAAACTTTTATAATGAACTCTGTACATAGAAGGTATTGCTGAACCAACGACGTACTGACAAATTGTCGCATTTTAATTTAAAATTTCCAATCTAAACTATAGGGTTTTTTAATCATGCACACAACATCGAAACATTACACGAGACCTACTTACTGTTCTTATTTTATTCTAAAAAAGCGTATTCACCGCGACATAATTTTTTTAACAACTAAAAAAAACTGTTGTTTCATAAATAAGAGACCGCTGGTATAGCAGTCGAGTATGCTAAAAAATTAAGTAGCTGAATCTCCGTAAGGATTAAGAATGAGACATTTTATATACTTTCTTACTCAAAGTAGTCTATACTCTGATAAAGTATTGATAACCCTCTTGAAACCAGATGTATAAAGAAAGCTGATTTAACATATTTAAATAACAAAAAATAACAAATACAAAAATACTAACAAAATTATGTAATACTGAAATACTAAAAAACAAATCTAAAATACCAAAATAAATTACATAGCACTTGATGCTCAATTATTGCCATTTTGTTTGTTTTGTTGAATTTTGTGCTATATTATTATTTTCTATTTGCAATACTACAGGGAGTTTATAAATGAATGGGATTATGTAATCACTTTAAATGTGCCGCTTTTTTAAAATTGTTGACTATATTATTTGTTTTGACAGATCAACTTTGACAGCTGTCAAACAAAGATATGAACATAATATGTAGTATAGTAAACAATTTTTAAAAGGCAGAATATTTAAAGTGATTACATAATCCCATTCATTTATAAACTCCCTGTATATATAAACTATTTTTGTAAATAATTAATCATACGCTTTAATACAGTTGATGCTGCCAATTTCACTATAAAGAGACTTACATATTATGTGTTTGCAGCCCATGGAGAATTGTAAACAAACCTATTTATTCCAGTGCTGCTAATAATGTCATTCCACTTACCTAAAACAAAGAAATAATTTAAATTAATCACAAAACAGTATAAAATATAATTAGATATTAATACAATAATTTTCAACAATACGTACACAATTGATTTAAAAAGCTGGTACATTAAAATTTAAGTACCAGTGTATAGCTCGTTTATAACAGATCAGATATTGTAAGTACAATAATTTTAATTTAATAACCAGTAATTTCTCTCTAATTTCGATAATAATTTTACTGTATAATTTTTTTGTTAGTTTGTTCTCACTAGACAATGGCGTTCATAAAAATCGTAAACTTGTATTTGTATTGATATAAGTACAAGTATAGGGTTTTCCATTAAAACGTGTCATTTTAAAGTTTCATTTTTGTACTTGTAAAGAATAAATAAAAAATAAATGTTATTTTTTGACAGTTGAAAATTAAGTTCTTTAAGAATTACCCCGCTTTCGATCTGCTTTGCTTTCTTGAAAAGCTTTTTTACATTATTACCATTTAAACCATGTAAACAACCAAGAAATAATATAATAATATTTAACAATTATTATACAAGGTGTTTCAAAACATTTGTCGGAAAATAAAGAGTGGGATTGGTTGGCTAATTATAAGAAAAAAAAATCTCACTAACATGGTTTCGCAAACGCACAGTTTTCAAGATACCAGGTGTAAAAATTATTTATTTTTTTATTTTTTGACGATATCTCATGAACCGTTCTAGATACAAAACTTAGCTTTTGTACACATCTTAGCATTAATACTAGCTACTTTTTAAGCGTTTGTTTAATTTGTTTGTGCCATTGACGGAGATTTTAGGGTTGCGTGGGGTTTTTATAGCTCTAATTTCTATGAGACACTTGGGAAATTGGCATTTTGAAAGCACATTGTGAACTAAAAATATTTTCTACACAAAAAAGATACTCTTAGTCAAAAGCTCTAACGTAAACCGATTTATAGAAATTCGGCATTTTATGATGGAAAACATGAAAAAAAGTAGCAACATGTTTTGTTGTTGATAAAAACATTTGTTTTTGATCTATTCGTCATCGTTCATGCATTTGTTTCTTGCATTTGAGTTATTGACAATTGTCGTTTAGTTGTTAAATAACCTTTTTTCAAAAGGAGTCAATATCGCGGGAACTTATTATCTTTATTACTCAATTAATTTGCCCATTCTTAAAATTTTGCTTGCTCGGTGATAGCAAAATGAATAATTACAGTGATAGCAAGATGTGCGATATGCATTTTGTTTATGGCGTTGCCAAATGCTTGTTGAGTTTATCAAGAAAGGTTTTCAAACCGACAGGTACCAAATGAAAGAACATTCATTTGTATTCACGAACGTCTACATCAAACTGGAAGTGTACATAAAAGAACTGCAGGCAATGGGAGACCTCGCTTGCTACCTCAGCAAATTGAAGAAGATGTTCTTTAAGAAATCAAAGACAATCTATCACTAGCACTAGAAGAATAGCTTTAAACCTAAACCTTAGTTATGTTACAGTTTGGAAGATAACAAAAAGTCAGATGTTATATCCTTATCACATACAGCAAATACAAACTCTTTTACCAGCGGATTTTCCGCAAAGATTGGCTATGTGTCAATGGTTTTAAGAAAGAATTGCGCAAAATCCTCGATTTTTAGAACAAATTTTATTTACAGACAAAGCAAATCTTTCTCGCGATGCAATTATGAACTTCTATAATAATCATGTATGCTATCACATGCCATAATAGAATCATCAGCAAACATTTTTCGTTAATGTTTAGGCAAGTGTTGTAGGAGACCATCTAATAAGTCCATATTTTTTGTCGTTTAGGCTAAATGGTCAATCATATCGTAATTTTCTTGAAAAAGAGCTGCCAGGATTTTTGAGGATGTTCCGGTTCAATTAAGAAACGAAATATGGTTCATGCACAATGAACCTCTTGCACATTTTAGTTCAGATGCGCGTCAATTCTTAAATGAACAGTATAGGAACCTTTGGATAGGTCGAGAAGGCCCACAGGCTTGGTCTCCTCTGTCTTCATATCTTAATGTTTTGGATTTTTTTTTGTAGGGTCGCATCCTGCAATACAATACAAAACACTCCAGAAATTTTTGATAAAGTACGTCGGTCACTAAGACGTTGGTTGGAAGCCTGCGTTACTGTAGGAAGAGGTCATTTTCAACCATTTTTCTTGTTTTTTATGTTATTGCTTAGTTTTGTAAAATAAAGGTTTTGTGAGCATGTTGCTACTCTTTCTTTTTGTTCCTAATATCGTTAAGAAATAAAAAGTAAAATAATTTTTTGTACACCCTGTATCTCGAAAACGGTGCGTTTGCGGAAACATATTAATAAAAACTTTTTTTCTTATAACTAATATTATGTCTTGCAAAAAATTTATTTTGAAGAGACAATTACTGTTGTCAGTTTTAAATTAACACCTAATTTTTGCCACTACCAAAAAAACGTTAAAAAAAACCTTTTCAAAATGGCGACTTTCCGTCACAAATTCGCAGCGGTAGTGTAACGTTTTGTTATTTATTTCCGGGAGCAACAAGTACCGCTCTTTTTAAAGCGGTCCGCTCTCACGTTCTTGTACGCTGCCATTAAATATAATAAATTAATGTCAAAATAGAATTGTATTAGACAGATTATAGAAAAGTCATTATATATACCTTAAGAATTTATTGTAAAATTTATTTGTTTTTGTAATAATGATGTCTGCATCAACGTTTTTGTCAATTTTTGAATCAAAGTTATTGGTTGGTGTTAATTTATACTAATAATCTTACGTAGGAAAGTTCAATCTGGCATTTAAAGCCAAGGTTCTGGCTTTGAGTACACAGATCTAGTTGTTGAGGAGTAGTGTCCTAGCGTATCCAAACTCCAGTAACCCGTGTCCCGGGTCCAAAACATCTAATTCTATCTATTATAAATGCAGGAAAGTTAAATATACCTTTTAAAAACTAGTAACCTCACTTACCTAAACTCGCTGCTTCGGGACAGTAATACTTTGTTCATTATAAAACATACTCCGTAATCACTTACCGATAATAACTACTAATCCCGGCCTGGCACTAAGTATAAATCGCTATCAATACTATACTATGATAGTTTGTTCTTCAGCAGGCATAACAAATGTTAGGTACCAACATGATGGCGCACCGTCACATTATAATATACAAATAAGAAATGTTCTGTATAAAAACATGTGATATAAAAGAGGTGGGTCCACTTCATGGCTGAATTTGGCATTTTACAACATCGGCGTAATATTGCAGATCTTTGCATTTTTATAACTATTTCCATAATCATTGTTGAAACAAAATACAGACATATTACCATCTAAACAAATATTTACTTGTAGTTTTCCAGAAGTTTTGAGAAATATTCATTGGCAGTTTAGAGATGTAGAACTAAAACTTTAACGAGATTTTTTTAATCAGATTATAACACATGGAATAAGTTTCCAAATTCATAATTTCCCAAAACTTATAATCTACAAATATCAATCACCGACTACTTAGATCTCGTCTTCAATATGATGTAATATATTAAATAATTCTTAAATTCATTCCAAAAATCCATATATCTCAGCTAAAAAATATGTATACCATTCTATGTTATTAATGCAAAAAAATACCAGGATTATAATAAAAACTCGTACACATTACGACAATCTAATACAATCTGAAAAAGATAGGATTGAGTTTTCAGCTTTTCACAAACGTTAAAAACTTTTGTAATAAGATAAAATAGCAGTTTAAAATTTTCAACACCTTCTTCTTGAAAATAAACTAGTTACTAATCCAAAAAATAAAACAGTTCAAAAACATCTGCTTCGTCTTTTGCTTCCAAACCAATTTCACTTAACTCAACTATTACTACTACTACATGTATGACTAACAAATGGCATGATGGCAAAAGACAAATTTCAATAAATAATTGTGTGAATATAAACAGAATTGATTCCTCATAATTTATAACATAGTCTCCGCAACTATTCAAACTATTTAAATCTTGTCTTCAATTTCAATTAATTTCCACATTGTCAAGTTTTTAGAACAAAATAAATTCATCTCAGATACTAAATACAAATGTTGATCAAAACGTTCGCAGATGTTCTGACTTATATAATGGGCCTATTCTGAACATATTTTAACATCGATGTTAGCTAACATCGCTGTAAAAATCACATTTTAACCAATTAGGTATCGAGTTTTCTAAATATTACCTAGCAACGTTCAAAATGTTAATTAACATCGCTGTTAAAAATGTTCAGAATACGGCTATTAGTCACAAATAAAATTCTAATTTAGACAAAAAAAACTTCAACGTGAGGCAGACGTGTTTCTGAGCTTCAATAGTATATAATATTAAATTAAGTCAATCAATAAGTGATATAATTAATCCTGCTTTTCTCATAATAGAGAGATCAGATTTGAGATCAGCAAGTAAAGATCTTGTAATTTCGATCTTAAAAAGTCAAGATTTTAAAGCAATTCTTTAAGAAATTGTAAACAGTAAAGGAAAACCTTTAAAAAACAATAAGATAACCTATGCTTCATCTGTATCCAATGGCACCAAAAAATCGCAGCATATAGTCAACAAAATAAAATAAAAACAATAATATAAAATATTCCGGTGTTGCAAAGACCATCTCGGAACTAAAAAAATCACAAAACAATTCTGATTTTAAAAATAAAAATGTGTCCCTAAAATCACTAAAGCTATAATAAAAATAAAAATACTAGGAATAATAATACAAATAAATGGCAAACAAAAATCGGTTTTCAAATAATAAAAATAATATTACTTATAGAACATCTAATGAAATGGCATTAAAAGCTGTCTCCAGATATTATCATTTCCATATATACCGCTTTGATAAAAAAACAAATTTTGATGATATAATAAATTACCTAAAAGATTTAAAAGTAGGAAACATAAAGTGTGAGAAACTTCTATCAAGAATCCTCGATGAATATTTGTCATTTAAAGTCACCGTGTTGTGGCGGTTCTTCCTATATCAATGAATGGGTCAACATCAAGAAAATTAATTTCAATGCAATTATCAATTTATTCCTTATATTATTACAATACTCTCAAAATCCAAAAATTTACACTAGAAATACATCATGTTACATACAAATAAAGTTATTGACATTCCCAAATATGCCATAATTTTACAATATGAAATAGTTATAATTTATCACTTACCTGAACCCTAGACTTGATTAGTCCCCATGTAGCATAGTGTGCACAGGGTACTTAGAAAAATCGAATTCACGAAAGAAAAGACCGTGCTTCTAGCAAATAACCCCGGCTAGTGGTTAATTCGTGCGCATGTTAAGTAATCTTATTAAAATTTATAAGCCCATTAGGGTAATATCATAGGCAACCCAAACTGTTTGTTATAGTGTCAATGTTTTACAATAATATTTGAACAAACCCCGCAAAATGGCCGAAAAATTTTGGTATATATCATTTTTTCCTGTCACGCAAAGTAAATGCGACAAAATATTTCCAAACAATTAGATCTATATTTTTTAAATATTCAAGGTGCACGAAGTAAAAAAGATGAACTGAAAGCATTTCTTCTAACAACAAATAATGTATTTGATAGAATCTGTATTAGTAAACACACCAGTGTTTAAAGGAACCAGAAATTCCGTTTTTAAAAGTTGGAAACCATCGTGAAGGTATATGAACGTGAAGGAGTAATGCAGTTTATAAAATAACGATATCCAACTCAAAAAATCTAGTCAATAATCTACCTGCTTGTAGAGACAATCCTCTGAATTTTATGTTTAATATTAATAGTAATGATTGTGCAAGTTATTTTAAATTTAATGAAACTACTTTTAATGAAACTAGAGACGTACTGGTTAATTTAAAAAACTCTACCTGTATAGGGCCATGTCTGAATCAAGTGTACGGAACAAAAATTTGGTTTTGCTCAAACCACTAAAAATGCCTTTCTTCTGATCTTGTGATTTTATTTAGATTTTTTCAATAAGCCAATTTCGAGTAATATACAATCATGCCAAAATTAAAATGATGAAAATGTACTAAAGCTTTTAATCAACTAATTATCAAAATAATAAACAAATAACAAAAATGCAAAATTATTAGAACACTTATGCCTGTACTAATAGTTAGAGATTACTTCTCGCATTCATAAATCCGAGATTCATTTTGCTAATCGTTGATTGGCTCTAAGCCAATTCACGGATATTGTGATGATGAATATAGTTGCGATCGGCCAATGAAATTTATTGCCAAACGTCAGAATTAATATATGACACACTAAAAAACAATCTTGGGTAAACCCAAGATTATTTAAATCTAGGATTATATTGACGGTTGCATAATTTTCAACTCAATCCGAGAATTAAGCGAGCGATGCATTGGTCGATCGCAACTAATGATATTCGTGAATTGGCTTAGAGCCAATCAACAATTAGCAAAATGAATCTCGGATTCATGAATCTAAGATCAATCCGAAATTTAATCTCCAACTATTAGTACGGGCATTAATATTATAATAATTGCTCAAAAAATTTTTGCCTGCCGAATCCATGTTGCGCTACATGCACGTTGAAGTCTCGGTGGTTGCCAAATTGTGTCAGCGGCAGCTAGTTTGCGATGTCGCAACTCTTCAACACAGTGAATTTCGGTAGCGTATACCAGATGTTTCATATGCCCCCAAACATAAAAGTCTAGGGGATTTAGGTCAGGTGATCTAAGAGGCCAGGCAGTTGAACCTCCTCGACCAATCCACTTCATCGGAAACACATTGTTCAAATATTGTCGCACATCTATTGCAAAGTGTGGTGGAGCTCCGTCGTAAAGATACCACATGCGCTGTCTAACATTAATTGAAACTTCTTTCAGTAATGCTGGTAAGGTCTCTCGTAAAAAAATTAAATATACAGCGCCCGTTACACGATTTGGCAACAAAAACGGTCCAATAAGATGGCCGTTTACAATTCCAGCTCATACAATCACTAAAAATCTGTGTTGAAAGTTTGTACACCCGGTAATGTGTAGATTTTCAACTGCCCAATAATGCGTATTGTAAAAATTGTGCACACCGCTACTAATAAAAATTGTTTCATCTGTCACTAATATGTTAGTAGAAAAATTTGGGTTCCCATCATGCTGACGCAACAGCCATTCGCAAAATACTACCCTAAGAGAAAAATCTGTTGGTAACAGGCCATGTACACGCTGCACATGGTAGGGATACAGTAATTCATAATTTAATATGCGCCATACAGTTGACTGCAATACCCCAGTTTGATAGGCTATTATCCGGGTTTTGATGTCAGGACGTTTTTCAGCAATATCGACAAAATCCTCCTCGAAATTAAAAATATGCCTTGGTCTAGTACGTCTCCCATATTGTCCAGGTCTAGGCTGCAAGTGCCCAGTTTCTCTTGCACCTTTGAGGGAATCTCTCGGAATAAAGGCGAGCTGTAGCCACTGAATTTTGATAAACTTCTCCATACACCAATATAATATCCACAAATTCTGCATTGGTCATGTTATGTTGCGCCATAATTTAATTTTATTACACACTGACAGGCGCCACCTAGTTTTTTTTTTTAATTTTTCGGCATCAAACGCCGGGATTTATTATTTTAATTTTGTCATGGCACACCGATTTTTTCAAGTAATAAATTTTAATTTTCCAGAAAATTTATAATTCATTATCTCGCTTATTATAAAACTTTTACTACATTTTTTTAACATTTATCAATATTATTGATTGTGAACTATAAATAATTCTTCGAGTTTATGCGCATAGGTTAAGAATCACCTTGTATATAAACGATTTAACGCCAATATCTTTAGACACTAAATTTTCTTATTTGCTGACAAAACCACAATTATTGATAAATTCACAAATTTTGCAATAGCATTAAACGCAAATAATAACTGTCAATTAACTGCTAATAAATGGTTTGCTGGCAATAAACTAACATTAAATACTAATAAAACCGTCAATCTACCATTTTCATTGAAACAAGTTGGATGATTAATGTGCATAACATTCTTGCATGAAAGCATTCTGACATAACAAATCAACTCTTTGGACTACAACGTTGTGCAGTAAGAGTAATATAGAGAAGATTGTAGAATAGAGTTTAAAAAACAGAATATATTAACCCTACAAAAAAAAAACGTTTTATAATTTAATAGATTACTTTTCAGATAGTTACTCTATTTTATAAGTGCTAGTCATTAGTATTAAACTTTACACAATTAATCAACTCAACTGTTTGTTTGTAATAATTTAGTTAATTTTAATGATATAATTTTTTAAACGTATATGAAAAATTTTATCAACATTAATAAACTTTATTATTATTATTATCTAGACATTTCCAAACCATTTAATAGGGTTACGCATCCTAATTTTACCAACAAGCTATATTGCATAGATCTTAATCATAAATCTGTAAATTTCTTAGTAGTTTTTTGACAATAGAATAATTATAGTTAAAATTGATGGTTTTAACTCTGACCCCAAAATTATAAATGCTGGCGTTTCTCAAAGTCTTGCTCTTACGCTAACTTTATTTTTGATGATAGCACCCTTCATACTTTATACTTTCCAAATACTATTTTCAAAACTATGACAGAACGTCTTGAAATTTTTAAGTAAGAATATGTAGCATCTATAAACAAAGACTTCAAAACAATATCTGAATTAAGCACTTCCAACTTAGTTAATTTTAACTCCAAAAAACTTGTTACAGTTTCAAACTTGAGGTATTATCAGTACCAAATAATAACTAAAAAACAAATTTATATCTTAATCTTCTTCAGTTTATCTTCGAGTTGTTACATTCTCACTTTATCTTCTGAAACGACACTGTTGTTGATGTAGCGTCGAAAATACCTACAAAATTAGTAATTTTTAATAGAACATCTATGCAACATGCATGTTCTATAGATATTTCCATAAACATTGTTTAAACAAAATACAAGACATATTGCCATCTAAACAAATATTTACTCGTAGTACAAAACTTGCTAGACATTCTAATAAATACTCACTGGCAGTACAGAGATGTAAGACCAAAACGTTAAAAAGAATTTTTTTAATTTTTAAATTCAGTATTTTCCTAGATTTATAAGCCGCAAATATTCAAAGTCAATGTTCACAGACTGCTTAAATCTCGTCTTCAATGTAATAGTTTGAGTAACTGTTGAAATACAAAGGTTATGTTAAGTAATTCGTAATCATCACATTTTTAAACCAAAAAAAAAAGGTAAAGAACAAGTTATAGTTTCACTTGTTGAAATTCATATATCACATCATATATCTAATTAAAGTTCCTCACGTAAAACAGAAATATTTCACGTAAGAAAATTAACCCAAAACACATCAGTTCATCTCTATCATAAACTTTTTTAATAATAAAAAACTATTTAAACAAAAATTTTTAGAACTAATTAGAGCTTTTTAGTAATAAATACATAAAAACATTTTATATGAAAATATACCAAATTGATTTTAAAAAATATTTTCTTTAATTACTAAAATTGCCTTGACAGTATGTGAATGTAAATACCTTTTACACAACTGTGTAGCATGCTTAATACAAACTTGTCAAGATAATGAAAAATAGAATTACACAAGGAGAACTTTTCAACTAACTTATACCAACATGTATGTATCTTGTAAAATCAACTCACTGGTTATAATACACTGAATATAAAGTTAAACCAAATGAAACTCGCTCTCCTGCGAGATACTTGCCGTAGAAACACTGCAATAACAATGAAATGTACAATTTTAAAATTTCCGCTATAAGATTATCGTATGGAATATATGTAAGGGCAATAGAAAAGTTTGCAGTGCTTGCGATAAAAATGTTGAATTATTAAATTACTTGCAAATGATAATAATACAATCATTAAATAAAGTTATGTCAAGTTCCTTTTCTAATTATTAAATAATAATTGATGATTTTGTTTCCAGTTTATTTTCAATTTTTAAGTAATATTAAAAACATACTTTAACATGCGAGCAGTCCGGGGTTCGATCCCCGAAATATGACTGAAATGATAACTTGCTCTTTATCCACCAGCGTGGTTCGGAAGTCACGTTTTAAGCTGTTGGTCCCATCAAACCACTTTAAACAAGTCGTAGACTTACTGTGGCGATGTAAAATAGCCGTAAAAAGCATAAATAAATAAAATAAAATAAAAAATAACATTATAATTAAAATGTTTCAATTATACTGTTATATGTTATTTAAAGACAAGACAGAACAATTTCATTTTTGTTATGATAAAATTTATATTGGTTATTTAGGTCCTCGAAGCTCATCTTTCCTTGCCCTAGTAGATAAGAGTATAAAAAATCAATAAACCTTTACTACACGTGAAGTATAAAAAATATATTCTGAGTATAACATAATATATCATGTAAAAAGTTGTAATACTTTTACAGCAATAATTACTAAAAGCATTTTTAATAAAATATACCTAGATATTTTATAAAAGTTATAATTAATATTTTTATTTTTGTTGAAACCTCAAATTATAAAAAATAATAGAATAAAACAAAGTAGATACTAAACAACAGTCTTAAACAGGCTAAAAATATAAGGACATCGAAAGATTTTCTGATAAAACCGCTTTATTTTATATATTAAATATATATTTGTCGTAGGTTTATAGTAAAATGCGATTTTCCATGAAAATAATAAAATCTATACTGCCGGAGCTCTACACAAAAGACCTGTTATAACATTAAATAAGACTATCTACCGATTTTATTATTAATAGTCAAATGGTTCAAAACAAGAAAAACTGTATTATTATTGTTTTTGACCCCGCTGTGCACAACGGATCTATTAAAACTTAGAAAAAAAATTGTTACGCTATTCACTTGGATCATGCCCTCATGTTATAATTTGCAATGTTTATTTTGTATTATAAAAATATTTTTGTCACTGTTGTGAACTCATTTATTTAGGTAATAAAATTGCACATCAGCATAAAATTAAAAAAAAATGATAAATATTGACATAAATAATAATTTTATCAGAGAGATGCGATGAGAAAGGTTGGAATGTGTGTGTGTGTATGTATAGAAAAGACTATAGTACAGTGAAAACCTTACACGGACAAAACAAATTTAACATTTAAATTTAATAAATAAACGACGTATTTTATGTAAATTGCTTATCCACAAGTGTTTCAGAGTATGCTTGATCAGTGTGCATTGCTTCACACTGGTAAAAAATTTACATCAAATCACAATAACTATGTATTATACATTTTATGTATAAAAATATGTAGGATAATTTTATCATAGATGTACTATTTTATTATTATAAATTACTAAAGTAATATGTTTGCCAAAAACTTTTGTTTATTTATTTAATTTTATATTTATGTACTTTTAAGTTAGTTTTTGATTTTAATTTTTATGTTTTGTAAATGTCAATAGTTACATTACGTCACATACGTTGTATAAAGTAATTGTTAATTTAAAAAAATTAAACTCTTTCAGGTACAATAAAAGAGCCGAGCAACACAAGTGTATAGTGGTCGAGAGAACAAGGTTAATATGTGTTCAATCCAAATCTAATACAAAAATATAATAATATTTATTTTTGTTTTAATTGAACTACTTATTGTATAATTTCGCATTAAATTTATTGTCCATTGGAAAGATAAACTTAAAAAAAACAGCATACAAATAATTGTAATTAACTGAAACAAAATATTAATAGTGAGGTAGTCGTGGTTTCTTAAAGTTACTCAAGCAGTCGCGTGTTAGAATTTTTCACGTTGTTTTTATACTCTATTTATTTATTATAAAAAAAGCTTGTTTTAACAAAAATAAAACAATAACTAAATTTTTACCACAATTACTATTGGTGTAGCGGCTTGATGAATTGTGATAATTATGCTTGAAGCGTAAGCAAATCAAATTTTCACTGGTTTCAAACACAAAAAAACTTGTAAAAATGTCTGTATTATTAATCAAACATTTATTGAATATGATATTAATTCTAAACAAATAACTATGACTACATATTAATTAATTAAACAAAATTATTTATTTATTTAACTGTCGTTATGGTTAAATGCGTTCAGATTTTCTTTGACCAATAATAATTGTCCAATTTATAGGTTAGGAGATTCCTTTAATTTTTTTTAGGTCACTGTTGTAGATGATGCAGATATTCTGCCAACCAGCTTTTCTAAAAATGCAGTTTTATTGCTTCTGTTGCCACCTTGACAACCGATTGACCTTTATTTCTAATAAGGAATATTGTGAAATTGCTAGTAGAAGTACTAGTGCATCCCCTATTAAAAATTATCTTGGAGTGAGGCATCACAAGTCATTCACGTCGTTTGATAGTTAATGGCCTCAAATTTATGACAACTTCAACTTGAGTTAAGATTGTGGTTAACTCCTCATAATTTAAAACTGCATCTCCAATTACTCGTGTTAAAAGTCTTTTTATAGACTTGACTGCTGCTTCCAAGAGTCCTCCAAAATTTGGGACACGTGGAGAAATAAAAAGCCAAGTTATTTTATTTTTTATTAGCTTTGTTTCAATAAGCTCAATGTTGTTTGAAAAAAATCTTCTTAATTCGTTGTTAGTTCTAACAAAGTTGTATCCATTATCAGAATAGATATGTCTTCTTATTCCGTCTTGCAACAAAACGATTTAATGCTGCCAAAAAACATTCAGTAGTCAAATCACTAACAACTTCAATACGGCTTTGATAACAAAGCACACAAAAACACAATTATAAAGTGCGCTGCGTGAATTATGAAAATGGTAAATAAAAGTTTCTTTGGAACTAGTGCCGGGTGTTTAAAATCCTCGTTTAGTTCTGCGTTTTTCAAACATCCTCCTACTCTCAGAATATCATTCTTGTCAAGAAATGAACGTAATGCTACAAGCTTCTTTTGCTCTTTTTTGTGAAAGTCTCTTTCTAAACTACTCTTAGAATGATTTGTTCAGCAGTAATAAGTTCTTCTTTATTTAATATTCTTTTGGTTCTTTGGCTGCTACAGTTTGAATTAGTAGCAAATCGTTATAACTAGGAGTATATACTCTGCCAAATTCGTTTTGTATATCTATTGCAAATCCTAGTATTGATTTGCTCTTCTTTTCAAGTGATTCGCTCTTTTGTATTACAAACATAAGCCATTGTGATTGTGGTTGAGCCAACCATGCTGAGCCAGAAAACCATATTGAGTCTATAATTATTTCAACCGATGTATCTATTGAAACTAAGTCAGCTGGATTCAATGCTGTGGATACATGTCGCCAAATAATTTCCTGATGTTGAATTTCTTGGATCCTATTTTCTACGTAGGTTTTCCATGTTGACGGTTCCAACGACAACCAATTTAGAACTATGGAAGAATTTGTCCAACAGTAAATGTCTTTTATTGGCATTCGTAATAGGTTGTTTTTTCAAGAAGTTTGCATAACAAAACGGCTGCGCAAAGTTCTAACCGAGGTATTGTTGTAAATTTTATTGAAGCTACTCGTGATTTGTTACATATTAACCTGGTGTTGATTTTCCTTGTATCTATGTCCGTAGTAACAACATATATACACGCTGCATAAACTTTATCACTAGCGTCACAAAATCCATAGATGTCTACACGAGTTTGTAAATTACCAATGTTTACTAAGCGAGGTACTTTTTAAATTTTTTTAAGCCATTTAGATATTTTGTTCAGGCAATTGTAACTTCATGTGGTTTAACTTCATCTCATCCTAATTTTAATGTCCATAGTTTTTGCATTAATATGTTTGCTGTAACTACTACTGGGCCTACTATGCCTAACAGATCAAATAATTTTGCAATAGTTGATAAAAAAGTTTATTTGTTGCAAACTCTCGTAATTTATACTAAATTAAAGTGTGTCTTGTTGAGCATTCCATTCCATGCTCAAAGTTTTTGTTGTGCCATTTTTATTTAGTTTTAATATTTGATTTTCTTTTGCAGTTAGTTATGATAATAACGTTTTGTCATTACTTGTCCATTTTTTTAATTCAAGTTAGGAGGACCAAAATTTACATAAATTCATCTCGCAAACGATGTTATTTTATTGTTAGCACCAGTTAACAAGTCATCCATGTACATGTCTTCCTTTATAATTTTACATGTGTCAGAGAACATCTCTTGTGCTTCTTCTGCTAGTTGTTGAAGACATGTTGTTGCTACGTATGATACAGAGGCTGTGCCGTATGTCAGCGTTTGGAGTTCATGTTCTTGAATTGGTTTGCTTGCGTAGTCATGTGTTCCAATTCTTCATACTCATTTATAAACAAATGATATTGTTGACGCAAATTGTTATTTTTTGCCATGGATATACTGGATACCCGACTCGCGTGTAAAAAGTGACGCAAATTATAATGCGGCGGCCATTTTGTGTGTGACATATTACCTTTTAAAAAAAATAATACAAAAATTGGCAACAATCGTAAAACATCACAAAACATAAGCCACTTACATAGTGCATTTAGATTTTTATTTGTGAACTTTATGTGCGTGCCATCTAGATTGCAAATGATTTTTTATATATGCAATAAACTGAATTAATTTTTTCAACGTAATTACTAGTTAAAATAAGTTTTAACAATGTATATATTCTATGCATTATGCATATGATGATAACGATAAAGTTTGTAAAAGTTTCAAGAAAATTGTTTTGTAAATCATTTTTTTTTTTAATTTTCATAGAATTTTAACATTGCTACCATATACGTAATGCATATAATGTATACAAGGCTTAAACTTATTTTAGTTGATAATTGCATTACAGAAATTAATTCAGTATGCTGCGCATATAAATATTGCAGGTGGCAATAACAAAATGTTTACAAACAAAAATTTAATTGCACTATGTAAATGGCTTATATATTGTGATGCTTTACGATTCTTGCTGATTTTTATACTGTTGCTCATAAAAAAGTTGTGCAGATTTACATTTTTTACGAATTTTCAAGTTTTTTTTTTCAAATTACTTTACTACAAAAATCACTGCATATACAAAGTTTGACTAAGATCATACAACGTCCGTAATACGTGTAATAATGTTGTCCAAATATTTGGCTTAAATTGGTATGTCCATTTAATAGATATCAATTGTTTATTGAAAATACATTTTTGATCATAACTTTGTATCCAATTAACCAATTTTTAAAATGGCCGCCAGTTATTTTCTCTTTCAGTTTTGCTAATCTCTGACAAATTTAAGATTCTACCGTACTGCTCTCGACGTCGACAGTTGTCAAAAACTTTGCAATCCTTGTGATTTCTCCCTTTAAATATTGCCTCACCTTCTTCATCTCTAAAATTTGCTCCTCGATGGCTGCTTCTTCACCCATGTTCTCACACAATTCCAAACTGTTGCTCATAAAAAAGTTGTGCAGATTTACATTTTTTACGAATTTTCAAGTTTTTTTTTTCAAATTACTTTACTACAAAAATCACTGCATATACAAAGTTTGACTAAGATAATACAAGGTCCGTAATACGTGTAATAATGTTGTCCAAATATTTGGCTTAAATTGGTATGTCCATTTAAAAGATATCAATTGTTTATTGAAAATACATTTTTGATCATAACTTTGTATCCAATTAACCAATTTTTAAAATGGCCGCCAGTTATTTTCTCTTTCAGTTTTGCTAATCTCTGACAAATTTAAGATTCTACCGTACTGCTCTCGACGTCGACAGTTGTCAAAAACTTTGCAATCCTTGTGATTTCTCCCTTTAAATATTGCCTCACCTTCTTCATCTCTAAAATTTGCTCCTCGATGGCTGCTTCTTCACCCATGTTCTCACACAATTCCACCTTACTACTTGCCAATGCTCTGATGATCAATAACTAGATCTAGTTCCGAAGGACCAAAGTGTAGCGGCTTGTTTGATTGTAAATAATTATGCTTAAGGCGGCGTACGCAAACCAACGCAATTTTCACTGGTTTTAAACACAAAAAACTTGTTGTAAAAATCTCTGTATTATAATTCAAACATTTATTGAATATGGGGCATTAGTGTGACGTCACACGACAGTGGCGCTATTGGCGCCAACGTGGATTATCATAACATCTAATTTATACATAGGTGGAAATACTTGTTGGATTTAATTGTGTCGTTATAAGATATTTTTTGCAATCTAATGCACCAAAATAGATAAATATTATATTAAGACATATTTTGATGTACAATTTGTATATATTAGATGATACATACAATTTTAAATAAACACATATTGAAATTCCGAAATACAACATAACCTCACAAACATTGTAAATATTTAATAAATACTTTTTGAATTCAATGTTAATTATACTGTAAATTTGATCAACTGCAACAAATTATTATTAAAGTTTAAGTTTAAATATTTATTTAGCAAATTTTAATATTTCATAAATATAGAAAAATTATTAACTAAGTAACTAAATATGTAATTATGTTAATATTAAACATAATATTAAATAATGAACCATCAAACAGTTTTTATAATTTTATAATAACATATATTTATGTTTTTAAATTTAATCATTATACGTTACATTTGTTAAAATCAATAAGTAACGATTTGAAAAAGCTTATCGACTGAGATTTTTTTGCTATTTAAAATATTTAATATATATATACATATATGTATATAATATATATACAATTATATTATTTTACATAATGAAAATAAACAAAATCAATTAATTAAATTATCTTAAGAAGTTAATTGAGTAATAATTAATTTTGATTATCTATGTTCCGATTATGTGTAACATAACTATGCATATATTGTTTTTGCAATTATATTTTATTTGATAATGCTTTTGTTTGTGTATTAACAATAAATTTTATAAATTATGTTTAATTTTACAAATATATTTTAGATAATTGCGTTTGATCCTCCAATAATACAATCCGAAACTTAAATAATCAAAATTTACTCTACTAAAATCTTATTTGATTTAATAAAAAGTTTAGCTGTTTATTATAATTTCATTAATAAAGTCAATAACTAAAAAAATATAAACTGTTATATATATACAATTAATTAATAAACAAATAACAAAAATATTATCTTGGATAATCGAGGCGATTCTTTGAGTCAATTCTTGAGTAAAATACTACCTATTATCATAAATTAGTTTTACTGAATATACAATACTATAGATATAATAAAAAATATATTAATTAACTTCAATTTAAGAAATGTTTTTTAAAATTTAATTAAAACATTTTGTGAGGTTATATTGTAGTGAATGTTTTAATATGTGTTAATTTAAAATTGTGTTATTAATTATCTACATATTATACATAAAATATTACCTTGTTGAACAAATAATTACTGCACAAACACTGAATTGCTGAAAAATATCTTATAAGGCCACAATTAAATCGAACAAGTATTTCCACCTATGTATAAAATAGATGTTATGATAATCCACATTCGCGCCAATGGAGCCACTGTCGTGTGACGTCACTACTAATGCCCCGTATAATAAATTATTTCTAAACAAATAACTATGACAACATATTATTTAATTAAACAAACTAGATTAGTTAACTGACGTTATGTTGAATGCGTTTGCTTCATCCTCTGTAAATACTGTAATACATTTATTTACAAAACAATGTTACTAAAAATTATATAAACACATCGATTATAACAAGTACACTGCCAGATAATCAAAAAAAAGCTGCCATCAAACCTATTTACACAAAAATACAAAAAATATTTATGAAAACTACAAGCCCCTATTCTTTCTCGTATTAATAAAATCATAAAAAATTTGTAAAGTTTAAGCTACTAAGCTACTAAACTACTTAAAATTAAAAGACATGTTTGATCCAAATCAATATAAATTTGTATAAAGAAAAAGTACCTTGGATATGCTTGAAAAAACTTCAAAAAAGTCAACAACCAGCTAAATAAAGAAATGCATGATTTTTGTGCGTTTATTGATGTGTCTAAAACCCTTGATACAATAGATCAGGCCAAACTTATCGACGTATTCTACGACGCAAAAATACGGAATTTGACAAAAAGTTTTAGACTGGTTTTCCAGTTATCTGACTGGTAGAAAACACAAAGTAAATGTTGAGAAATTCTACAGTAGTTCAAGTAATGTAAAAACCGGTGTTTCACAAGGAAGTGTACTTGAAGTTCTTTAATACATACTACACATGTGAATAACATTAAATACTGTTTTAAACGAGGCAAATCACCTTTAGTATGCAGACAAAACCGTAACACTTTTCACACATTAAGACCCAAATGTTGCATTGTAATGCAAGTATGCCAACTAGTCAATTACAATCATTTTAAATTTAAAAAAAAAATATGTATTTTAAATTTATCAGAAAATTTGTTATAAAATTATATTATTATTTTACATTAGGTTATATTAGAAATATCATGAAGAATAAAAAAATAAATAAAAATTGTATGTTGCTATTTAAAAAAATAAAGTTGGTTGCCATAACAATTATTCTAAAAATAAAAACATACATGTGTGTACCCGCCTTTATAATACTCAAACCATTTAAAATGGTTTTTGAATCATATAAATCGGTTACAAAATAACGGAGTTATTCAGCCGTACGTTTATTGTCTAACACCCTGTATGTATATATATATATATATATATTAGGGTGTCCGTTATTTATTCCGATTTAGATATTCTAAATTTTTGTTGCTAATTTGATTCTTTGGTACTAAAAAGTACTACATGAATTTTTTCAGATTTTTTAGATGTCCGGAAAGCGTGCCTGTAGACCGTTTTTACCCTCATTTAAATAACATATATATAACACATTTTTTTTTTTATTACGATTAATAAAAATTTAAAAAAATTAATTGTACTATCATTTAATTGATGTAAAATTTCCCATAAATTACACGTTTATGATTTTTGTGGTCACAAAACGCTGTCTGAACGACAAAATATGTAAAAAAATATCGAAAATACGTGATTTAAGTATAGACCAGTGCAATTTGCTCATTTTTTTCTAATTAGACATTTGAATATCAAAGTATTAACATCAGAATCGTAATCTATGAAAAATTTCTTATCAAATTCATACATCACTTACCAAATTTTGCCCTGAAAAATCGTTCTTACAAATTTTAAATAAATAAAATAACAATGTTTTTATTTATTATGTTCAAATATAAATTTTTAATGCATTGAAACATTTGAGCACCACATCATTAATTTTTTTTTTTTTTAATCAAACCCTAATTAAATAAATATAAATAATACATTATTACAAAATCAAACAAATTTATAAATCTGAATAAAAAAATAAAAACTTTTTTGTTCATTTTATTAAAATTGATATTGAAATTATTGAAGGTTATTTATTTTTATTATTTTTATCTAAATCTAATATTAATAATATGGACTTATATTCTTTTTTTTATGTAACATTGTTTGTTTATCAGCATTCGGAAATTTAGTCGTGTATTCTTTGATCACTTGGAGTAAATATTGCTTTTGTATTTCATCAGTAGTTAATATATTTACGTATTCTTAAGTTAGGTGCACTGCTCTTTCAGCTATATCGTTCACAACTTTAAGATTTTGAATTATTTTTTTTCCTTGTAGATACGATTCTTCATTTGACCACTTTTCCACGTCAACAGTTAAAAGTTCTGTATTGATTTTAAATTGATCAAAAAACTTTTTTGAATTACAATTTATAAATTTTTTGGTCATCAATATCAAAACAGTCTCTAAACAAATAAATTTTTATAACATAAATGACTTTGCTCATCCATCTGGCGTGGTGAAATGCACCTGGTTTATAAAATTTAATATCCTCTCGAGGTACAAAACCCAAGAAAATTCTACTTAATATTAATAATTCTCTATAATCGTCTCTATACTGAACATTATTAACTAACTGATCTTGTGTAAAATTGTCAATTTCATTGATTTTTCTAATCAAAATATCATTTTTCTTTACATCAAAAATTCCAAATTTATACTTTGTTTGATCAATTTTTGACCAAAAAGATTGAAATTGCTTGAATAAAGCTACATTAGGTCCATTTGTACCAGGCAATTTTAAGACAAACACTCCAGATAAACATAATTCAAATATATGGTGGCGACAAGGTAGATATAATAAGTCTTTACCTAGACGTTGTTCCAATAAAACTGCAGCTCCATTATATTGTCCTAAATTTGAAGCAGTCGTATCACAGCATAAAGCTTCAATGTCATTAATTAGTTCCCAGTCCACAAGAGTGTAAAAAATAGAATTAGCTTGGGTTATACTTTTACTATTCTCCAAAGCTGGAACATTTAACAACTTTTCTTTACCTTGTCTTGAAATAATTATAGGTAATCTATCTATCTGCTTGCACATAATCCTATCGGATATAAGTTTGCCATCCCAGTGCAATACTGAGCCACTGAATCCTTAGCTTTCAAGAATTTCTTTTTACTATCGTCAGCAATCTTAGATCTATATTTCTTTCTCATATAGTTAAAAGATGATTTATTAAGAATTAAATTATTTAAATCATAACCTAAGGATTCAGCTATAGCCGCTACAATATGAATAGAGTTTCTATATGAAACTTTTGCTTTATCTAAGGCCCCAACAACTCTTTCAGTGAAAATATTTACGTGTCCTCGTATATTTTGATTTGTATACTCCTTACCAGTAAGATAGAAATTGGAATAATCAGACTTTTGAGAATCACTGGTTGAGTAACTACCGGAAAGATTTTCTAATTTACCTTAACAAAGAAGAAATAAATAGTAGATATTATTTGTATTAGGACAGGAAACAATTTTTAAAAAGTATCATTTGAATAATCTCAGTTGATCAATAAAGTTTTTAAGCTAAATAAATGTAGAATATTTTTAATATTTTTAGTATAAAATGATGCATATTCTAATATATAAAGAGAAATTAAAAACACACTTTTTAAGTTTACGAATTCAGAATAATTTTTTTTTTTAATTTTATAAATTGAAAATTAGTTATTTCTATTTGATAACTCAAAAATGTTATATTAGTATTATTTGAACAAATATTATTTTATAATTACCAGATATATTTCGAACAAATTCACCAAAACGTTCAGGTTGTTTATTCAATCTTCTTGTATTAGCTTATGAAGATTCTACTGCTCTACTATATAAAATGTGAAATTTGTTTCAAATAATTTTTTACTAAATTATTGATATAAATATTTTGCATTTTCCTACCAAAATCTTCTAAGGTTAGTGTATTGCTCTCATTGTCTACGTTGGTAATTACATCGTTTTCTAAATGAACTCCTTGATTATTAGATAAAATATCAATTTTACTCGTAGATAGAATGGTTTAAATATCATTTAAAAATATTGGAAAAAATTATGTAATATAGGATAAAAAACATTGTGTAATATTTACCATTTAATTTTGATGTTTTGTACTTTAACAAAAATCTCGATTCATAAATTTTTTTTCTGTCGCGTTCACTTAATGTTTTTCTAAATAGTGACATAGAAATGTCAAATAAAGAGTTTAAATTGCAAATAAAATTTTGTTTCCTCTGCTCAATAAATGGACGGCCTTCATTTTTTTGAATATTTCTGTATTCGTCATACAACTTTTGAAGTTTAATTTCACAGTTAATTTGAGTTATTGTCGGAATATCAACTTTTTTCCAAATATTACAAATTTCTGCAATTGTCAATTTTTTACTCAGATTTTTATTTTTATTTAGTACTCTTGTATTATAAAAAAAATATTTTAATATTTCACTATTATTCGGTAATTTTGAAGTAGAAAAAATTGGCAATTCATTAATATTGCCAATTAAATAAATATTATTTTGTGACTCGGACATATTAAACTTATAACTTTTTCTTTGACAATTGTGATTTATGCGTTTGTTTTATTTGGTTTGCACACATATATGATTTTTTTTTTTTTTTTTTTTTTTTTTTTTTTTTTTTTTTTTTTATTATAATTATTTACATATTTACAATTTGTATTTAAATATATAATATTCCAGCAGTGCCGCCATCCATCTGTTAAAGACTCGAGGGGCCTGGTATTGGAAATAAATTTCTGCTGTTTGTTCTGTCATTAGGTGTTGTTTTAATTTTGTTTTAAATTGTTGAATGCTGGTAAGGTTTTTTATTTCATTAGGAATTTTATTGTATTCTTGGATTCCTTTAACAGCCAAGCTTTGATTTTTTGTAGTTGTTCTATTAAGTTCAATATTAAAGTCATTTTTTTTTCTAGTGTTGTAGGTGTGAAATTCTTTTCTGCTTTTTAATTTAAATTCCGTTTTTATTTGTCCGAATTTGATCTTGTGAATTATTACTATATTTTGTTGTTTTATCTTGTTTTTAATAGTTAGTTGTTTAGATAGTTCATGTATCTCTTTAGTAGGTGTTAGTTTTTCCAGTTGATAAATTGTTTTTATAGCTTTGTTTTGTTGTCTTTGCATTTTGTTTATGTTTCCTTGTTTGGTATTTGCCCATATGTTCATTAGGTAATTTGTTTGTGAGCTGAATAGTGCATTATAAATCATATTTCTTGTAGTTAGATTGATTATATTTTTTAGTTTATATAATGCGCCTATAGCCTTTGTATTTTTCTTAATTAGAGTTTGAATGTGATTGTCCCATTTTAAATTATTATTTATTGTTAGTCCTAGATATTTTGTGTTAGCTACCTCTCCTATGTTTATGTTATTAATCTTTAATGTAAAATTTATATTTCTTTTCTTACGTGTTATAAGCATGTAGTTGGTTTTTTGTTCGTTTATCGTGAGTAAGTTGTTGCAATACCATTCGTTAATCTTATCTAGATCTTCTTGAATCTCTTGTTGCAGTTTTATTTTATTTTTTTCGGTGTGGATTAGGCTTGTGTCGTCAGCGTATATATATAGTTTTCCATGTAGTTTAATTTTAAATATGTCATTAATGTATAATATGTATAGGAGCGGTGCAAGCACGTCTCCTTGTGGTATACCAAAGTCACTATATGTTTTGGTACTTAGTGCGTTGTCAATTCTTGTTTGTTAATATCGCATTTTCAAAAATGTTTTTATTAATTGTAATTCTTTTCCTCTTATTCCCATGTTTTCTAGTTTTTCTGTTAATTTTGTTTTTGATATTGTATCGAATGCTTTTTTCATATCTATAAAAACTACCAGGCATTCTTTCTGCAGTTCAAGATTGTTTTTATGTTATAAATTAAATCCATAGTTGCCGATCCAGTTCCAGTATGTTTCTGAAACGCATACTGCCTTTCATTTATTATTTTATGATTTTCAATGTGTGTAAGTAATCTGTCGTAAATGATGTTGTCTATTATTTTAGCAATTGTTGATATTAATGCAATCGGCCGGTAATTTTCGGGTAACTGTTTATTTCCATTTTTAAATATTGGTTTAATTATAGTAGTTTTCATACATTCTGGATATTCACCAACTCTAATAGCTTTATTTATGAGCTTAGTTAAAATTGGTGTAATTTCTTCTTTAATTATTTTAATTACTTCTGTCGTTATTTTGTCTTTTCCGGGTGCTTTTCCATCTTTGAGTTTGTTTATGATTTGTGTAATTTCAGTGTTTGTTGTTTCTTTGAATAATGCATTTGTTTCGATTCTGGTTTTGAGTGTATTTATTGTTGGTCTTGCGTTGTTGTGTATTTTTGTGTGTGCAAGCGCTTTTCCTATGTTTGAAAAATAGTCGTTTATTTCATTGGCTATATCTTCCGGATTTGTTAATAGTGTTCCATCATCTTTCATTATTTCGGTGATATCTTCTCTCTTGCTTCTGTTTTTTATTATTTGGTTTATTTCGTGCCAAGTCTTTTTGGAATTTTCTTGTGCTCGTTCAAATTTGCGTTGGTAGTAAAGTTTCTTTCTATCTTCAATCTTCTATTCTACTTCCTTTTTTGTTTTATAATAGTTCTGTTTTACTAAATTATTTACTTTGTTTTGTTGATATCGCTTATAAAAATCATTTCGTCTTTTTCTGTCCTCTATTAATTCTGTATTTATCCAGTTATTTCCTTCTTTATATTTTAACGTCGTTACTTTTGTATTGGATTCTATTAGTTTTGTTAGTGTCTGTGTTAATTTTTCAAAAGTATTTATTTCAGTATGATTAATTTCATTTTTAAAAGCATGTTTTATTTTATCATAATTTGTTTTATATTTTGTTGTTGTTGTATATGCATATTTTTTAACTTTGATATTCCAAGTAGTTATTAAGGCTTTATGATCAGAATAAGGTGTATATTCTAATTGGATTTTTTTCATTAATAGAGGTTGATTAGTAATTACATGATCGAGAATCGAGATTTAATTTTTTTTTTGTTTATTCTTGTGCTTTCATTCTTGTTCATTATTTTATATCCTTGTTCTGTTATTAACGTTTTGTAGTCTCTTGTTTTGTTAGTATTTTCTGCTTGTGTTATGTTTACGTTTAGATCACCTATAACGATGTGTGTTTTATTTGTATTAAGTACATTGTTTTCGAGTACGGTTAGCAGATTCGCATTTGTTATTTCAGGTGGTTTGTATATTGAAGTTATGTATGTTTTGTATTCTGTTAAATAAAATGTAATAAGTTCAATTGAGTTGATGGTTTTATTTGAGATTATTTTATATTTTAGGTTTTCTTTTATATATGTGTTTATATCTCCTCCTCTCGTTTTTCTTGAATTGTGTATACAGTTATAGTTTTTTAATTGATAGTACTGTTCTTGCTCTTCGTAAAGCCATGTCTCTGCAATTGTTATTATGGATGGATTATTATGGAGTTGTGGTATTATTTCTAGTTCCGTTAATTTTTGTTTTACGCTTCTTATGTTATGTAGATATATTGTTAGTAAGTCCATTTTAGTTAAGTGTGTTGTAATTTTCCTATGATTTATTTTATTAGTTTGTGTATATCATCTACACATTGGATTTGTTGTATTTTATCTGCATCTGTTTTTCTGATAAAAATTTTTCCATGTTTAGTGAAAACGTATTTATATTTTTTGGATTTATGTAGCTGCCTGGCTTCACAATATAATTTGCTGTTATATTTTGTTAGTTCTTCGTTTATATATATATTCATCTTTATTTCCCTTTAAACCACATTCTCCAATTTTTATTGATTTGATTTCTTTTCTTTGTTCTATTATTTGATTTTTTATATCTTTATTGCTTAATTTAACTATAATATCTCCTGATTTTTTTTCATTAATTTTTCGGAAACAGTTTTTTATATCTTCCTTTTTAATTTCTATTCCAATTCCATTTGCTACTTTTATAATAATATCCTTTATATTTTCGTTGTTTTCTTGTTTTTCTATTCCTTTTATTACTATATTGTTTTTTATTTTGTCTTGTTCAATTTCATTTATTTTTACTTCCATTATTGTTATCTTGTTTTTTAAGACTTGATTTTCTTGTTTTACAGTTTTTAAATCCTCCTTTATTTCTTTATTTTGCTTTAATAAATCATCGAATTGCGAAGACATAAATTCGATCGAGTTCTTTAGCTCGCTTATTGTTTCAGCAAGCTCATCAATTGTAATACTTTTTTCTCGTGATTTCGCTTGTCGTGTTTGCGATCCCATAATTTTATAATAAAAATTTTGCAAAACAAAGGTAAAAAAAAAGAAAAAATTGAGTGACGGGCGGGACTCGAACCTGTAAATAATTTGGTCTGAGGTGCGATTCCGATAGAACGGTGCTAAAATTGTAGCAAGTTTGTTCAAATAAGCTTAAATTCAGAGAAAAAAGCGACAAAAAATGTTAAACCAATGTGTAAGAATATATACGACGATTTAGGAAGTGCGAGAGAGATGCTTTAAATCACTTTAAATGCCGTAAAAATTGGTGGTGGGGGAAGCGAAAATTTAATCAATTCATCTAAATCGTGATTTACTTTTTGATGACATTAATTATTTTTAGGTTATCTACTTGTCAAAGTGACTTTTGTGTTGTGTACCAATTAAAGTGTTGTGGATGCTGTGTTGTATCTATTGTGTTAAATGTAATGCTAGTGTTAAATGTGAATTGTGTTTGTAATACATAAATATTTTATATTAATTGTATATTTTGCTTATTTGAATATATTTATTATTAATAAGTAATCTATAGTTTATTTTTTATTACTATTTATTTAGGTTTATAATTTATTAAGAGAAAAATTAAGATAAGTAGAAATGGTTTGTTCTTATTGTATAATATTACAATTTTAATGAAGCCCAATTTGGAAAAATTAAAATTTTGTGATGCTCGACAAACTACATATTTCAAACGCAATTAACGCTTGTTAATGTAATAATATTAGCATGTTGGAAAAATATCTGCCAGATAAATTTGAGTCAGTTTTGCAGAGTAAAGAGAGGAAAAGCTTCATAAATTTGTAATAGAAGCCAAAGCAGTTTTAAAGAAACACCAATATATTCATTGATGCTGTCTACCGTTCATAGCAATCTTGTGGTTATTCTTATTGTTTAGTTTAACATAGTACATTCTTTAATATATTTATTATAAATATTGTTATTATATTCTAGGTTTTTATTAGTAAGAAAACAATGATTTTTTTTTTAATAGTTTATTAAATATATTTATTTTGTAGCAAGAACCTATGATTTTTACCAACATTTTAACTTTTTTTTTATACGTTTTATGTTTTCATTTAGTTTTTGCATTTTTTATTGAACATTTACTCTTTCTATGAAACATATAAAGTATAATATGTATCAAATGTTTATAAATTTTATCAAGCGTTCCTTATTTTTAAAACGCATTAACAGTTACTTAGCATTTAAAATCATTTATGAACCATTTAAGACTATTAGTTTCTTTTTTGCAGGCAAACATTTTTAACTAAAATTTAATTTTAATAAGCATTTAATAATCTGCAATTACAATTTTTAATCGAAATAATGTATCGTACAAATTGATAAACATTTTGTAGCTTAAAAACAACATGAAATCTAAGAATTCAAATGTTATTTAAATGGCAAGTTATTATTTTAATAATATAGTAGAAACATAGCAGCTAGATAAATTTGCACTAGAAGCCTTAGAAACACCAATTACTTTATCGATGCTGTTTACCGTACATAGCATAGCATTCTTATTATTATTGCTTAGTTTAACATACTTCTTTAATATATTTATTATAATTATTATTACTGTTACCGATATGTTCTAGGCATTTATTAGTTAGAAAATATGAATTTATATTTTTTAATCGTTCATCCAGTATATTTATACTGTTTTTGTTTTATTCATCATTTTATAGCAAGAATCTATTATTTTAGACCTTGCATTTACTAGTTTTATTAAACAATTCATATTTTTAATAAGCATTTGCACTTTTTGTTGAATTTTTACTTTTTATCGAACAATTACTTTTTTTAGCAAACGTTTATAAATTTTATCAAGCGTTTCTTATTTTTAAAACTATATTTATCCAGCATTTGAAATAAGTTATGTCTATTTATGATTATTAGCATTTATCTTTTTGCAAGTTATATTTTTATCGACCATTTTAAATTGTTATCTTGCTATCTACCAAACATTTAATTTGTAGGTTAAAATAAACATCAAATATATCACACATAATTATTTCAAAATCATCATATTTATAATAACAAAGAAGCTGTGTTAATATGGAGTAATTATTTATAGAGTTAATTTTTAATTAATATTTATATTTTAATTATTGTTTTGTTCTTTTTTACATTAAGTTTTGCTCAAATTCAAAATTCCCGCGTTTACAGTTTGTGGACGCCTACGCATAAATACGATGTGATTGGTTACTACTATAATAGAATGATGTGTGAACGCCACCATTAAAAAGCAAACATTTTTCGAATCGGCGGCCGGTTGACAGCTATCGGAATCCCAACTCTGGTATTAGTTGACGAGTGTATTCACCCCTACGCCAGCGCGGCCTTTGTTGTTCTATTGTTCGCTGTCAGTGCCGCGCGTATTCGACTCAAAAGTTGTTTGTTTATATTATTAGTTTTGGAATTTTCTAACCTAAAATATTACTTTCTAAATCTTTATAATAATTAATTATAAAACGCTGTCGCGGAACTCCTTTCAAGCTATCCTGTATGGTATCGGACTTTCCAGGAGTTTCTATTACAGCTTTATAATAAATAACTACTGTATGTTATTTGCACAAATTGTTCTTCACTTCACACGTCACTTCACCTTCAATGACAAGATCTTTATTATTTTTAATATACGGTCACGTCACGTGATGGAGACTGAAGTACAACATGAAATTACGCGCGCAATATTTCAAAATGTTATTTAGCAATTACGCATGCGATATCAAAAACTTTGTTGTTTGCCTATTTGTCAGTATTTAGCTTTACTTTGTTTAACAAAACAATCATGGAATTTTTGTTGAAAAATCTATCAACTTTAAGAATAAGTTTAAATAATACCATCAAATTCAAAATGCTTAAAATTTAAAGAAATAAAGATTTATTTAATTTATTACTAATTTTAAAAACAGCTAAGAATTGATTTTCGTATTGCGATATTTGTTTTTGACAGGAAATTTTCCGTAGAATATGATTTTGATGATGATAGTTTGATATTTAAAAGTCTAATCAGAAAAAAATGCAAAAGATTTAGAGTAAATTGCATTAAATCACGTATTTTTGATATTTTTTTACAGTTTTTGTCGTTCAGAAGTGTTTTGTGACCACGAAAATAAAAAATTCGTAATCTACGGAAAATTTTACATCGATTATGATATGTTAAATATTTCCAATTTTTATTTATAGTATTGAAAACAACAAGATAAAATTACATTTTTCCATGTTATTTAAATGAGGTTAAATACAGTCTACAGGCACGTTTTCCGGACATCTGAAAAATCTGAAAAAATTCATGTAGTACTTTTTAGTACCAAAGAATCAAACTAGCAACAAAAATTTAGAATATCTAAATCGGAACAAATAACGGACACCCTAATATATATATATTGTTTATTTGTAATTTACAGAAAGCAAAACATATTTTTATGTTTATAATTATAACTTCAATTAAAATAAATGACTTGAAAATGTATATAAATATAAATGTTATAGTATATATTTTGTTCTATCATATTATTATGTTAACATTATAATAAGGTAAATAAAAACACTAAATCGCAACGAACATGGTTATTAATAAAAAGGGCAGGCCCACACTTGAGATAATTGTAAAACACACCATATGCAACTGCACAGTAATATAAATGGCCCTATAAATTACACGTAATTGTAATATGTTACTTAAAAACAGTTCGAACGTAAATTCTCCCATGCTCGAAATTGCAATATATTGCTACTAACCAAATTCTAAAAAGCAAAGCAAATATACCTGTTAATTTTTAAAAATATGTACATTAAGTTATAAATAATAATTATGACACTTTTGATAAATTTAAATGTATATTATTATTCTTATAAATTGGTGTCATTTGTAAATTTTTTAAAGAATGACAGTGGGGCGTAAAGAAATAAAATATAATGCGACTCGCATTCGTCAAGATGTAATCTAAAAAGCGAGGAGTATAATTTGTATAAGTACACTTTTGTAGACGGATAGCATCTGTACAAAGCAAACATTTTACAATTTGAATATTTGTTGTAGTTTTAATAAAATTTAGGAAAAAAAATATAAATTATGTACAACATTTTAAAACCATCCAATTAATTTCGTTATTAAAGAGCTCTATAAATATTTCTCATTAAACGCGTTATATAATGGTAAATAATTCCAACTAAAACACTTTTGTGTGCAAATTATTAATATGTATTTTGTGTTAAAATGAATTTAACAAAATATTTTTTATGGTTAATGTAAATAGTAGTCTATATAGAGTTTAGACTATAATTATAGTAAGTAGAAACTTTGTTTTAATAAATAAATTTATATCAGTAGAATAAATATAGTGAGGTATAAAGTTTTCTTAACATTTTAGAGATATTTAGCAAAGCTTATTATTATAGGTACAAATGTTTTTGTAAACATACGAGTTGTGTAAATTAAGTAATGAAAAAAAAAATAACTTCCTTCGAAAGCCACACAGCGCTAGAGATAGTTCTTCCAATTCTCATAGCAGAGTTGGAACTTGATTACAGGAATAGCTTTCAACTGGTCAAATACAGGCATTTGAATATTTTCAAGTGTCCCAAAAAACATGCCTTGAAGTAAAAGAAGCAAGTCACAAAAACTCACGTCATGCAAATAAAGAAGCTGAAAAACTACAAAAATGTTTTTACTAACCAGAATCTTGTTTATTAAAATTGCTGTGTGGCAAGGCACATTGTCGTGATGCAACACCCAGTTGTTCTAGACCCTCTTTAAAAAATTTCCAAAAACTCGTAAAAAGTGTTGATTGATCGCTTGGTTTTAGTGACAAACTTGTTGTGCAAAATTCAATTACTATCAAGAAACAAATCAGCATGCATTTGATCTTTGACATACATAGTCTTGCTTTTTTGAGCCTTAAAGAGGTTGAAGTTTTGTAAAAGTTGGGAAACAATGTTTTACAAAAAAAAGCGGTACGGATATTGTAATAACTCTAGCAAATTTGAACTTGTAGATAAGCTGTTTCATATTCATATTCATCCCATTTGCCCATTTAAGTTCCGCGTCCAAAGTGTTGAACGCCACGCCACGTTGGCAGTCTACTTAATTTACTCACCTCGTATATTCTTAGATAATTGTTCACTTAACAAAGATAAGGATAGTTATTTTTTGTAGTAATTTCAATACTATAAAAGCTATTAAATTGTTAATCAATCATTGTTATGCTTACATGTAATATATAATAAATAAATATATTTTAATGTAATTATTATTTTAAAACACATCGACTTAAAATACTAAAAAGCAAAAATATTTTTAAAACCGGTGTTATTTTATTAAATTTGAGTATGACTTTATGTTTATCAAGTCTATTAAGGTTCCCGACTTATTTCATTTTCTTGTTCCTTTTTTTGTGTTTTTGTTTAACACTTTATAATAGATGTATTGTATTCATCGATTTTTTATTTAGTACTTTTACTTTATTATCTCTGTCAATAATGTTTTGTCAAATATAATTTTTTTTTCTTTGTATACATGTAGGTTTCTTTTTCTAGACTAGCAGTCGTATAGTTGAGATGCGTTCCAATAACTTTTGATTCCATCGCGTGGTCTTCCTTGTTGTATACATACCGTAGTGCACTTCCCCTTTTGAAGTGTTTTGCTATGTGTCCAACCTCTAAGCACTTAATTAAAAACAAATGTAATACATTCATTTTAAGAAACGCTACAATCTAATATAAATTTAAATTATAAAAACAAAAAGTTGACAAAAAAGTTTGAAGAACTCCAGCAAGCTTTGAATAAATCTAAAACCGTTAATAATAATAACGGAAACAACATAAACAAAGTCCCAAAAAAACATACGACAATCAACTCAAAAAGCAATGATATAAAAAAACTTTTTATTTTGGCCAATGGCCATAGTAGAAATCTAGCAAATTATTTATTAAATACTCAAACAAATAACAAAATCGAAAGCATTAATAAAATGGACGCAAGACTGCAAGAAGTTGTAGAAGATTTAAAGACGTTGTCATTAAATTATACAAAAAATGATACATTTTTATCATAGAAGGACCAAATGACAATAAACATTTATTAGATACAAATGCTGTTTATTAATTTTATTATATGTATAGTCTTCTCCATATACATTTGATAATATCACTCCAGTATCATTCTATAATACTTACCTGTAAAACAAGCAATTAGAAAACATAACTAGTAAATACAATCATATCAAAATCCTAAATTTTAATGAAAGTCTATATTCTGCAATTATACGTATATTGGAAAATACCTTAATATAAAAGGAAAACGCAAACTATGCACAAACACAGTTAAAAAAATAGATTGCTTTAAAAAAGATATAGTAATTAATGCAACATCTCTAAATAAAAGTATGTTTATTGAGCCGCAGTTAACTTCAAGCAGAATAAGTACATCAAATCAAACACCTGATAACACCGAAGAACAATTCAATAAAGATGATGATGACATTATTCAAGAAGATAAATTCTAATTTAATTGAAAATGACAATAACGCAACTTTTTTAGAGAAAACAATTCAATAAATGTAAATTTTAATATTAACAAAATGGCAAAACTATTAAAAGATAAAATATTGAAATCGTTTAGTATAATACATAATATCATAAGGTCGATAAGGTCGATAAGAGGTAATATGCTAAAAACTGAAACTATGTTAAATGACCATCAAGAATGTAATATCCTCACAGTTACGGAGCACTAGCTGACTAAAGAAAACATTAAAATTAGTTCAATAGAAAACTTCACATATACGTTAGCATTATTCTAGGCCAAAACATATATCTCTACAGTATACTGCTTATGGTGGATCAGCAATATATGTTCGTGACAATTATAAGAGTAAAGTGCGCAAAAACATTAACTCTATGGCAGTAGATAATATATTTGAGTGTGTAGCAATCGATTTTAAAACCACAAATAGTAAAATAAAATTTGTGTGTGTAGTAATTTATCGTACTCCTGATAGAAGCAATGTGAGTGAATTTTTAGAAAAACTTGATTGTTTACTTAAGCTATTGATGTATGAAAAATCAATATATTTTATCAACGGAGATTTTAATATTGACATTAACAAACAATTGCATAATACAACTTATTTTTTAAATTTATTGTATTCATATGGTGCAAAGTTAACAACTAAAGATACAACTAGAAAGTCTAAAGGATAAAACTCTGTTATTGACAATATCTTAAGAAATATGAATAACGGGTTTCAGGCTAGTGTATTTAGTACTTACCTATCAGACCATTACACACAAAAAATTGTAATTAATAACTTAAACTTAGAAAAAGCCAAACCAACAATTAAAGGAAAATTTAAAACAACAAACATTAATCAATTCAAGTATTTAAATAAAGAAATTTCAAATTGGGAAGACACCTATGTAACCGATACAAATGTAGCGTGTAACAGCTATAATACTCCGGAAATAAGTAGTTGTGTTTTTGCCTTAATTGTATCCGGCAGAATTATTGTAACTGGTTTTATTTTGAATAAAAATTTTGCTTTGGTTTTATAGTGTTTATTTTGCTACTTACTATTCAACTGTTTGCAAGTATATCATTACAAGGTGTTCTATATTGCTTAATTCTTGGTCAAAAATAAATTATTGCTCGTATCGGTCGACATGCTTTTATGCTTCTTTTTAAAGAAAATTGGGTTTTTTGATTAATTTATTTATTTTGTTTTCATAGTAACCCAATTATTTTTATCTTGAACGATAAAAAATATACAAATATTAACATAATATAATAATATAATAAACTAAACAAATTATTATCTGTTATTGGTCGCTACATACCGCCCGTTTTAAAAGCTAGTCTTTAAATTGACTCTAATTCACTTATTGGCAAATGCGCTATCTTGCTTATGGGCCGTTTATATTGTGTTCCTGCTGCTCTTACAAACACGGCACGAATTATTTCATCTTCTCCGGGGTATACCTCTTCCACTCGACCTCTCATCCATTGAAGTGGTAGCATGTTGTCTTCTTTTATCAATATTAGTTGACCTGTTTGCACGTTTTTCTTGTTTTTCGTCCGTTTTGACCTTGTTTGTAATTGTACAAGATATTCTCGGCTCCATCTGTTCCAAAAATGATGTTTCATTTGTTCTAGATGTTGCCATCGTGAGAGTCTGTTTAATTTTATCTCTTTTATATTGGGTTCTATTGGAGCGGTCAACGCATCTCCGATTAAAAAATGTCCCGGTGTTAGGACTTGTTCATCGTTTGGGTCGTTGGAAAGAAGGACCAATGGTCGTGAATTTAATACTGTTTCTATTTGTATTAGAATAGTGAACAATTCTTCAAATGTTACTACTTCATTTACTAGTATGCGGTGCATGTGCTGTTTCGCCGATTTTACCGCAGCTTCTCACAAGCTTCCAAAGTGCGGTGCTCTAGGCGGAATAAAGTGCCACTGTATTTTGTAGTGCAGTAATGTTGTAGACATCTCTGATTCCGCCTTGTCGCACCTGAACTGCTCGTAAAGTATTGTTAATTTTTTGTACGCGCCTACAAAATTGGTTCCATTGTCTGAATACATGATTTTCACATTTCCTCGTCTTCCAATAAAACGCTTTAATGAGGCTAAAAATGCCTGCGTGCTTAACTCAGAGACTACCTCAATATGGACAGCCTTTGTAACCATACATATAAATATGCAGATGTAAGCTTTTGCTTCGTTTGTTCCCTTCTTTACTATAAATAGGTCCACAGAAATCTACTCCGCTGTTGATGAATGGTCTTGTTGCTTCTATGCGGTGTCTTGGTAGATTTCCCATTTTGGCACTAGCAAGCTTTGGTTTGCATAGATAACATCGGATGCATGATTTTATGACATTATGGACGATTCTTTGGCCACCTAATATCCAGTAGCAATGACGGATGGCTGTTATGGTAGCCTGTGTTCCCGCGTGCAATTGTTGGACGTGATAGCTCATTACTATTAATTTCGTCAGTGGATCTTTGGCAAGGAGCACTAGTATTTCCTTTTTGGAAATTTTTCATAATTAGGTAAACTGCTCAGTGAAAGACGGCCACCGACTCGTATATTGTTGTCTGTGTCAAGAAATGGATCTAATATTATTAGTTTACTTCTTTTTGATATGCTATCACCAGCTTGTAACGCCTTATTTTCATACGTAAAATGTGCGCCTTGTATTTGCCGAATTAATCGTCTCATGGCGTCGTCGATTGCTACAGTAGATACTAGACCAACGGTGTGTTGAGCCATAGGTTTCTTGCAGTTTTCTGCAAATCTTATGCAGTATGATAGCTAATATTTTGTTTCATCAGGATGAATGAGCACTTGCCTGTACATTTTGCAAATGTCGCCGCTTAATGCGTACTTGTGACAACGAAATCTCATTAGAATTAAATAAATATTATCCTGAAGCTTGGGACCAACCATTAAGTTGTCATTCAGTGATATACCGTTTGATGTTTTTGCAGATGCGTCAAATACCACTCGCAGTTTTGTAGTAGTGCTGGAATTATTGATCACAGCATGATGTGATAAATAATAATTTTCACTGTTTTCATTTTCACTAAAAATTGTCTTCATGATTCAAGATGAACCTCGAAAAGAATAAAATTAAAAAATAAGTTTTAAAGATTTTAAAGATAGCTAAAGATAGCACTAGAAGGAAAAATGTAATAATAATAATAATAATAATAATAATAATAATAATAATAATAATAATAATAATAATAATAATAATAATAATAATAATAATAATAATAATAATAATAATAATAATAATAATAATAACAATGATATATTTATTTTCTAAAATTATACAATCATAAGTATACATAAAAAACTACAATTAAAAAATAAAATTATCACCTGAAAGTAAATACTAATACAAACAATTAAATCTTACCGTATTCTAATTTTGTTTTTTTTATATAATTCCTTAGATTTGGAGTTGTATTTTGAAGCAACGTATAAGGAGTCAAGAATATTTTTGCATCTTGTTGCGACCAATAACAGATAATAATTTGTTTAGTTTATTATATTATTAAATTATGTTAATATTTGTATATTTTTATCGTTCAAGATAAAAATAATTAGGTAACTATGAAAACAAAATAAATAAATTAATTAATCAAACATCAAAAAATCCAATTTTCTTTAAAAAGAAGCATATAAGCATGTCGTCCGACACGAGCAATAATTTATTTTTGAACAAGAATTAAGCAATATAAAACACCTTGTAACGATATACTCGCAAACAGTTGAATAGTAAGTAGTAAAATAAACACTATAAAACTAAAGCTAGACTTTTATTCAAAATAAAACCAGTTACAATAATTCTGCCGGATACAATTAAGGCAAAAACATTGGTCCTTTGAACCGGATTCTGATCCAAAACATCCATCAATTACAACTTAAAGTAAAGCATGGCATCTAAAGAAAAAAGAGGAATCGGACCTCCTAAACCAAAGAAGAATAGTCAAATCCAACCTCACACGGTTCAAATCCTTTGTGCTTATGGGAGACTCAAATATGGAACAACTTAAAATCGGCTGGACAAATTTTCCGATTCTGTAGACGAAACACAACGAGCAGAGTTTGAAAATGACTATTACTTTATAATATGCAAAGCCAAATCAATGGTAGATTCCGAAGCACAAAGTGCGTTAACAGAATCGACTACAACAACATCGTCTGTTAGCGATACAACTATCCGTCTGCCAACAATAAACTTGCCAAAATTCACTGGGCATTATGGAGAATGGCTTCACTTTTACGACACATTTAAATCTCTCATCAATGACAACGCTAACATGGCGGACATCCAGAAATTCCACTATTTGAAATCAAGTCTTGAAGGAGATGCGGCACATGTTTTATCCGCTCTAGAACCTACCACTTAGAATTTCCCCATTGCCTGAGCTCTATTAAAAAAAAGATATGAGAATAAGAGGTTGCTAGTGCAAAACCACGTAAAGGCGTTATTCGACATTCCAGTTGCAACCAGCGAATCTCATACTTTGTTAAGACACTTATTAGATACAACTGGCTAATCCTGAATTTAACGTTCCTTCGTCCATTGACATGCTTATTGGGGCCGAGTTAATTTATGCGCTATTGTGTGTCGGTCAGATCAAAGCTTCGGAGACTCATCCGTTACTACAGAAAACTCACTTTGGATGGATTTTATCTGGAAGTTGCAGCAATGTCATAGCAAGTACGGACATGCAAGTAAGCAATCTGAATAGTACAAAGGCCAGCCTTGACAAATCCCTTACTAAATTCTGGGAACTGGAAGAAGTTCCGAGGCAAATATTATTATCCGACAACAAACATAAGTCAGAACAGCACTTCCAAAAAACAACGACACGCAACAATAGCGGAAAATTTATCGTTTGCATGCTATTCACCAGGGAACCAAAAAAGTTAGAAGATTCAAGGGCTTTAGTCACAACACGTTTTATTGCGTTGGAACGCAAACTATCCAAGAATCCCCAACTAAAAATCGTATATAGTAAATTTATAGAAGAATATCTAAATCTAGGACACATAAAGACAATTTTTAGTGAAAATGAAAATAGTGAAAATTATTATTTATCACATCATGCTGTGATAAATAATAATTCCACGTTTGGTTGAAGAATCTAATAAGTGTCTTAACAAAGTATGAGATTCGCTGGTTGCAACTGGAATGTCGAACGCCTTTACGTGGTTTTGCACTAGCAGCCTCTTATTCTCATATCTTTCTTTTAATAGAGCTCAGGCAATGGGGAAATTCTAAGTGGTAGTTTCTAGAGCGGATAAAACATGTGCCGCATCTCCTTCAAGACTTGATTTCAAATAGTGGAATTTCTGGATGTCCGCCATGTTAGCGTTGTCATTGATGAGAGATTTAAATGTGTCGTAAAAGTGACGCCATTCTCCATAATGCCCAGTGAATTTTGGCAAGTTTTTTGTTGGCAGACGGATAGCTGTATCGCTAACAGACGATGTTGTTGTAGTCGATTCTGTTAACGCACTTTGTGCTTCGGAATCTACCATTGATTTGGCTTTGCATATTATAAAGTAATAGTCATTTTCAAACTCTGCTCGTTGTGTTTCGTCCACAGAATCGGAAAATTTGTCCAGCCGATTTTAAGTTGTTCCATATTTGAGTCTCCCATAAGCACAAAGGATTTGAACCGTGTGAGGTTGGATTTGACTATTCTTCTTTGGTTTAGGAGGTCCGATTCCTCTTTTTCTTTAGATGCCATGCTTTACTTTAAGTTGTAATTGATGGATGTTTTGGATCAAAATCCGGTTCAAAGAACCAATGTTTTTGCCTTAATTGTATCCGGCAGAATTATTGTAACTGGTTTTATTTTGAATAAAAGTCTAGCTTTAGTTTTATAGTGTTTATTTTGCTACTTACTATTCAACTGTTTGCGAGTATATCGTTACAAGGTGTTCTATATTGCTTAATTCTTGTTCAAAAATAAATTATTGCTCGTATCGGACGACATGCTTATATGCTTCTTTTTAAAGAAAATTGGATTTTTTGATGTTTGATTAATTTATTTATTTATTTTGTTTTCATAGTAACCCAATTATTTGTATCTTGAACGATAAAAATATACAAATATTAACATAATTTAATAATATAATAAACTAAACAAATTATTATCTGTTATTGGTCGCAACAAGATGCAAAAATATTCTTGACTCCTTATACGTTGCTTCAAAATACAACCCCAAAGCTAAGGAATTATATAAAAAAAACAAAATTAGAATACGGTAAGATTTAATTGTTTGTATTAGTATTTACTTTCAGGTGACAATTTTATTTTTTAATTGTAGTTTTTTATGTATACTTATGATTGTATAATTTTAGAAAATAAATATATCATTGATATTATTATTATTATTATTATTACATTTTTCATTCTAGTGCTATCTTTAGCTATCTTTTAAATCTTTAAAACTTATTTTTTAATTTTATTCTTTTCGAGGTTCATCTTACTCTGGTTTTCTATTTAATTAAAATTTTCTTTTTCTTGTTCCTTTTTTCGTGCTTTTGTTTAACACTTTATAATAGATGTATTGTATTCATTAATTTTTCATTTAGTACTTTTAGGTTATTATCTCTGTCGACAATGTTTTGTCAATTTTGTTTGTTTGTATAAATGTAGTTTTTTTTCCTTATTTTGGACTAGCAGTCGTATAGTTGCTATGCGTTCAAATAACTTTTAATTCCATAGCGTAGTCGTCCTTGTTGTATACGTTGCTGAACTTCCTCTTTTACAGTGTTTTGCTATGTGTACAAGCAGTAATAGCAACAAAACAAAAATATTTGTTATTCAAAATTTGAAAATTTATTTCTGCAAAAAAATAATTAATTTCAACGATTTTGAAAGGTCTAAACAACAATTTCTTCAAAACAACACTAGTAATAGTTACGGCATTTCTTATAAGTACGGTAGTATTTGTCACATACTTTGTGTCTTCTTTTTTAGTCTTAATGAGCATTGTCATCGTAATTTCATCTTTGTGTTTATACTTTTTTTAAACTTCTTGACCATATTGTCGTATGATTTCTTCTGTCTATCTGTGCTTTTTATTACAATTACGTAGTTTTTCTTTTCTATTTTTCCTCTCTGCTGTTTTCATGGTTCCTCTTTTTCTTCGTCAAGGTCCGTTCTTACTTTGCTTGACCGTTTATAGACAGCGCTTTGCGTTTTCCTTTTTCTAGCTTTTCGGTTAGCTTCTTTAGGCTGCTGAAGAGGTACTACTCACCTTCTCTTTTGTTATTGTGTCCGGGTACCTATATTTCTTTCAGGAATTTTGCTTAATAAAGGTTATTCTGTTTGCGCAGTTTTTGGGTATCTTTCTATTAGTATTTTCTTCTTGCTTTGGCAAATATTGTTTTAAAGTATCAGCTGTCCACTTTTTCGCTCTTATAATTCTGTATTCTTAGAAAGTGTTAACCATAAAACATTTTATTGTCCTTTTGGTAGTTGTTGCGTAATCAGTTAGACTCATTACCTACTTTTATGCTAGTTTTTTTTTAATGTATGAGCTGTCAACTTTTCCTCTCTTATATCTTTTTTTTTAGTTTAGTTGGCATTATGTGACATAGAGATAACGTTAATATATAATTTACATTCATTTTTTAAAATAAAAGTCTTATTGACGACTATCGGTGCCACTTTGTCAAATCTACTCTGATTCTAAGACGCCGTTTCTAAATAAATGATGCAAGGTAAACTTGATATAAGCTGTGCCACAGTCTGAACTAAGCTTGGTCAAGCAAAACTCAACATAAAACTGGTATTTATAATATTGTTATTTATAAATTAAAGTTATTACTCTAGTGGAAGATCTTTTATTAAAACAGAATGTAATTATGTAAAAGCATATGAATAGATTGACTAAAAATCAGATTAGGAAAATAATGTAAGGTTGCAATTCATTGTCTAGTAAATATCGTAATTAAAAAATACGTTATTTCTTAAATTAAACATTTTTTTATTTAATAAGTAAATAAAACAACTACTATGTTTTTACCACTGGTAAAAACATAGTAGTTGTTTTATTTACTTATTAAATATGAAGTACCACATAGTATCCGTCGCAACCATCTTGATGATTTTTTTATTTGAATATAATTCATAATTTCAGTATTATGAAGGTTCATTATATTGTAAAATATTTTTATATATTCCCATCACATTCTGCTATTTACTGTAGTGATGCGTTTATTTGATTTCCAATCAATCCAACATTTAATAACGGAATGTCGTTTTGAAATCGAAATTGTGGCTTTACTGTATGTGTGACACGAATTCTTTTTTAATCCTTTTAACTAATCGATGTATATGGGCAATAAAAACAGCGCGCACAACAAAGCTCCGATTGCGAATGGCAAGTTAAGGTACTCGAATATACAATTTAGTACAATAACTGCTACGGACATAAAAGCACAAACGATACTACACATTAGTAATTTAAAGTGGCAAGGTACTGCCTGAAATCTATTCAATCAAATCAAAGCAAATACACGCTTTTTTATCCTATATAAATTCAGTGGCGTAGCTTCAAATTCTGGGCCCCCCCGCAAGAATTTTCTTGGGGCCCCTATCGTGTTTGTATTATACTTACAAAATAAATTTTTCACGCCTTAGACTCGTTTCATACGTATGGGGTTCCATTCGGTTCGGTTCGTTTTTGGTTTGTTTTCGTTTTTTTTTTTTGTTTTTATTTGGTACCTAATAGATACAATATAGCACCAAATACTCCCCCATAAAGCGATGAGAGGGTGCTCCCAATGAATTATAGTATTCTTCTTTCGTTTTTTTTTCTTCTGTAGAAAAACAACGTGGCAACAATTTGATTTTTTTAATTATGATTACTACTAAGCCTACGTACAAAAAAAAACACAAAACCCAATATAGACCGTGTATGTGTGAAAAAGTTTCATTTGTTTTTGGTTGCAACCAAACGTATACATAAAAAAACTTTTTTTTACTTGACTTGATTGATGTGTTGATAAATTTTTAATCTTTAACCTTTAATCCAAATATTGGATTAATAAAATAAAATGAGATCTTTATAATCTACATTCGTATTTTATTAATTAAATATATTAACGACCGGTTTTGACTATGTAGTCATCTTCAGGTTTTTGCATTGAAAACTAAACGTTGAGTGAAGTTAAGAGTTGTTGTTGCATTTGAAATTGATAAATTGAGGGAATATCTTCCTCATCGACAAAGAATCAAAAACCAAATTCTCAATGATGTCTTAATCCTTTTGATGAGAAGGCTAGAATAATTATTGGAGTTTTTTACTAGAATCGTGTCTATTGTTGAAAATGTAGGTACTCTAATGATTGGATTAATTATAAGTTGGCACAATTAACGTTTATTTTAAATATACTAAATAACATTATTCTCGACAAGAAAAAATACACCAAACACGAGAATGCGAGAGAGCGACAGTATGAAGATTGAAGAACAACACAAATGCAAAACTAATGTTATTCTAGGCTATAATATCACTTGCACTGTCACTATTTCATATGTATGGTAACAGCTCATTAAAGAATTGAGCGCATGTGCCTGTAACAACCGAGTTCTTTATTTGCTGAAGTATGCAAACAAACCAACGCAACTTACGTGTAAAAACAGAAGCACTAAAAGCAGCCAAATAAACAACGACAACGGCGACGATCAGCCCGGCTGAAATACCTTTACAGTAAATTAAACATTATTTTTTTATTTTTTAAAATTTTGTATTATTACTTTTATTAAATATTAATTAATTTGGTTATTTAATTTTTGAGGCTTAGGGGCCCCAAAACCTGTCGGGCCCCCCCGCACCGCGGGGCCTGCGGGGCCTTAGCAACGCCGCTGTATAAATTGTTATTATATTTCTTAGGTGTGCAATAAAATGCAATGTACTTTCAATTCTAATAGATTGATTGTATGTATGTTTGTATGTGTTATAGTATAATATGTGATTTCAATAAATTATTGTGATTGCTATACAAATTATATGTTACAGCATCCCGTTCTAAAGCATTCTCAATTTACATTAATTTCCATATAATATCAGATAATAATATATGTAAGTGCGGTATTATATAGTGTATTGCAATATTTATTACGCTAGTAGTGTTGAATTTTGTTTCTTTATATTAAATAGGTATTTTAATTACAAATTATGCGGCATGTGTTATCAGAGTTAATTATTTGTTTTGATTTATGCTAATAACTGTAGTGTATACTTGATGCGGAGGATACATGTAGAAACTCCATATTATAGAAAGATTTACCGACTTTAGTAGATGTAATAATTGTCTTGATCTTATGCATATATATTTTATAGGTTAGGTTATGTTTTAAATTTAATACATTTATATGATGAGTGTTTTTTTATTGTTTACAGACCGGTTTCGGCTATTAGGCCATCGTCTTTGTAATATATTAGGTGTTGTAATATATTATTATGATTTGATGGGAGGTGTTAGTGTGTGTTTAGTAGATGTATTCATGTAACTCATTGACGTATGTTTGAGGTATCTATTACTTTAAGAAAGGCAAGTGAAATATTATTTGTTTTTTGTTTTATCATCGTAAATAATATTTATCAATGTCAAGCTAAATTATTAAAATGTTGGTTTAGAGTTGTACCTCTACTTTTATTTCTTTTTGTTGACGACTTATTTATACTAAAGGCACATTTGGACTTGCTAATTGCATTTGTAACTTTTTGTTTTATTGTGGTAGTGTTGCGCTTTGCTTTTGTTGTGTGCATTTTTTGGTATTATAGATTTGTTTGTAGTTGTTATTTTTGCTGATTGTTGAAGTTGAATGAATAAAATGTTAATTTATACTGTTCGTTATTTTTTTCGATTGTTCGGAGTTGCACCTCTACTTTTATTTTTTCTAGTCGACAATGTAGTTACATTTCAGGCATCTGTTGATTCGTTACTTGCATTTGTAAGTTAATTGTGGTACACATTGCAATTTTCTTCCATTAATGCACGTTGTAGCATTTTGTGGTATCTTATAGATTTCTTTCTAGTTATCGTTTTTGCTGACTATATGTTATGAATATAGCATCAATTTGTTTTTATTTTTATTTTGTGGATTATTATGGTATTTGATTTTGATCATGATTTTGAGTAATACTTGCTAGGCTACATAAAGATTATTGAAGGTCCGTTAATGCAATTTGAGAGAGTTATAGACCCATATTCTAGCAGTGGGCGGCAAATTGTTTTATAAACATGCATAGCAGTTGTTATCTTTATACCTTGGTGTTAATGATAATTTAAGGATAAAGATTGAAGTTTAGTTTATTGTCAAACTTAGCTGCTAGGTAATGGCAGATGTTTGTCTATGTTATGTGTATGAGATTACGCGGACCAACACCATTGCACAGTAGCTATTCCATGGGCTACAAGATTACCTTTTTTCTTTTTTATTTTATTAATTTTTATCGATAAGCTACTGGGAACAAAAAGAACAGCAGAGACAAAAGAAAAACTGCTAAAAACTTTAAACTTCTTCTTTATAGTGCGTTTTACAGCTTGTTTGAACGATGTTGATTGGGCCAACGGCTTATTAGATGACCTCCAAATCACCCTGGTAGATAAAGAGCAAATTATTATTTTAATTAAATTTTGCTAACGCTAACGTTCTATTGATTATTGATTATAAAATGTAATTATCAGGTTTTTTGGAAAAAAGTGATAAGTTGTAAACTGGAGTTTGAAGTAATGTCTTCCCATGTTTTGTCTTGTAATCATAAAAATTGATTAAAATATCAAAAACGTTTAAATAAACTTTTTAATTGTGTGGTTATATTTTATTTTTTTATTCCTTTTTTCTCAGATTGTAATTGTACACTGCTGAGCGTAGGCCTCCCTAACTTCTATTTTCTCAGGTTTTCTGCGATGTGGCTCCATGTCGATCCTGTTACTTGTTTGACGTCGTCGTGCCACCTTTTCGGCGGACGCCCCTTACACGCTAGTGCATTAGATTGTATATCCACTTGTCCGTTGGTATCTTTGTCACATGTACTTACCACACCCCTACACAGCTTCACTTTGATTTGGTTCTTTTTTTTTAATTGTTTTCTTATCTCCAGAACAACGCGTTCCATTGCCCGTTGGCAGGCTCGTAACCTGTCGACGCTATTGTCTGTCCAAATCATAGTTTCTAAACCATACGTAGTGACGTTCAGTATGCACATGTCACACTTTCCCTTTAAAGCAATAAGAAATATCTTTGTTTTTTAAAAATAGATCTAGATTTTCCAAACGCTGCCCAGTTTTGCTGTTTTCTTCTGGTGATTTTTGCGGATTAGCTTACCTCTCCTAGTTTAATGTACACATATTCGTCAACTATTCGTCTATTTGGTGTAGTAGTATTTTTGAACTTATGATCCTAGTATTTTTTAGATTCATGATAAAGCCCACCCATTTTTACATTATGTTTAATTGTTCAAGCATGTTTACAAGTATTTTATTAATAATAATAGTTTATTTTCTTGCCATTTGGTCTTGAAATGTATTTACATTTTACAATGTATACATCACTTAAACAAAATTAATATACAATAAAACTTAACATATCATAATTTATAACTATACGCCTACTTTGTTACGACTTATCTCACTTTAAATGAAAGCAAGGGGCAATATGTGCATATTTTAGAGCTAAAATCATTTAATTTAATTTATTGTATTCTTTTAATGACGTTTTTCATCCATATTATTCCTCTTCCATCTTCTTTCAACACATCCTTTCTTTCCATTTGTTTTTTTCTTATCTCAACACATTTTTTTAACATATGTTCTATTGTTTATTGGCTTCTTTATACATTTTTCACAATTTGCTTTCCTCATTCATCCAAAATTTACAATATTTTTTTTTTCATTTTTACATCGAAATCTTGCTAGTATCTTTTTTTCTGTTTATGCATACTTTAAATTATTAAAATATTTTGGGATACTATTTTCCATAATAATTGCATACTTCTCATTGTACCTTGATTCATTCTTCTTCTAGTTTTTCTTTCTTGCATATCTATATCCCCATTGTTACTTCTTTCCATACAATTCTTCCACTAATTCTCATTCTTTCTCATTATTTACAGTCATATCCCTTTCCATTATTATATTTCTTTCTCTCTACTCCAATTCTTTCATATCTTTCATTTATTTTTTCCTTCGGACATTTTTGCAAAATTTTGCATTCATTTCTTTCTCTCAATCTCTCTTCATATCTTACTGCTCTTTTTCCTGCTTATACTTTTATTTTATCTCTTTTTACTCCTTCAACACAATGTATGCTGGAGTTTTCCTATTTGCTCCTAGTACCCATCTCCAGTATTTTGCCTGTATCGCTTCTAATTTATTTTAATCTTTCCAACCCCAAATTTCCGAGCCATAAAGCATCATACTTTTAACTAAACTATCAAACATTGTCCTCTTTATTTTCAAACTTTCTTTCACCTATTCCCCACACTACTCCTACCACCTTGTTTGCCTTTCTTCCTAACTTTTGTATGTGCTCGTTTATGCCGTTATTTGCACTAAATACATATCCTAAATATTTAAACGATTTTATTTCTTTAATGTTTTTTGCCACCCATTTCCTTTCTTATGTTTTCCTCCACCTTTCCTAAACATCATAATTTTTGTTTTATCAACATTCAGTCTTAACCCTTCTTTTCTGAAATATTTTTCCAAACATTTTGCCACCATCACCATGTCATCTGCTTATGCTAACAACCTTATTTTCATTCAACCCACTATAACTCCACCTGCTTGTGCAAGAGTTAGCTTTACTTCTATGTCTGCAATATATGCAGCAAACAAACTTGAACTGAGTGAGCATCCCTGTCTTACACCTTTTGTTGTCCAAAAATTTTCACTCATTCTACTATTTACATATACTCTGCTCACCGTTTCTGCATATACATCTTTCATTCTTCTAACCAGACGCTCACTAATAACCTTTTCTCTCACGCATAATAATAATTTTTCCTCTAGCGTCATGGCGTACATCTTGTATGCCTTGTAGTACAAGTATTTTATTAGCCCGCTATAATTACTTGGGGTTTTATTCAGACTAAATCGTATTTGGACTGTTATTTTTTGTTCAGGTGTAATTGGAAAACATTTGAAAAAGTATGCTGTATTAAACTAGTTGTTAGAACTTCAAATAATACTCTAAACATGTGTCATCTTCCAATATTGTTGCGTTTATATAAACAACAAATAATAAAAGACTCAGAATTGATCCTTGAAAAATTTCTCTATTGGTATTTAGTGAATTTGGGCAAAAAAATATAAATTTCCGCATACTGGGTTCTAATTGTCAGGCAACCCACCATAAAGTAATGCTTATAACACCATAACAGTATACTTTATTTAGCAACGTTTTAAAGTTAACCGTAAACCGGCTTTTTCAAAAACAAAATTGTCCATCATTGAATAAAAAACTATGGAATTTGATACAAATGTTTCAAAGTTTTTTAATATTGTACACAATATAATAATAGAATTTTAGAAATATTGAGTCTGAGAATTTTCCTTGATCTAAGAAAGCATCTAGAATGTATGTAATTTCATATTAGAATAAATAATGTATTTTATAATAATTGAACTTAACCTATCATATCAGGCAAAGTGTAATTTTTTTAGTCTGGCTACTACCGTTCAAATTACTTCTGACATTAATTTATAGGAACTAAAACCTATGTTTATATTATGTTTAATATCATAATGCTGGTTTTGTGTGCACTTGCTGTTACAAAATTAGTCTGCAATTGTATTAAAATATTGATTGTTGTTGTAGTGTTGAATACCTTAAAAATGGCATTTGATGGGTAAAATAATTATAGTTCACTCACTAAAATAAAGCAACTCGGTGCACTGCAACTTCTAGCAATTCAAACATATTGTTTCTTATAAAGCCATACCCACCACTTTATCGCCTGCAGTTGCTCGCCATTAGAATCAATGTATTTTATAATTTTCCATTAACGTGTAATGTTCAGAAAAAGTAAAGGGTATTTGTAAATTCAATAAAAACAAAAATACAAGTCAGAAAAAATAGTCCACAACGGCTACTGAACCAAAACAGAAACATGGACAACTATTACTTAGTCCAAAAATTATTGTTAGGGCTGCCGTGGCTGGTAAAGGCATCATTGTGCTTTATTTTTTTAAAGACCGGTGTTAAAAAAAACAATCAACGGTATTGCAACATGTTAAGGAACTTTTTAGTTCCAGAACTGCAGGTGTATTAAAACCTTCAATTTTAATGTAAAAATATGGTTTTAACAAAATGGGGCGACTTACCACAACTCAAACCAATCAATTTAGATTTTCAATCTACTTTTCCCGGAAAAAGTGATCGCTCGTCAAAGCATCATCAACTGGCCTCCAAAAAGCCCCAATTTTACACCCCTTGATTATTTCTTACTGGGGTACCTTAAAGAAAAAAATTATGAAAACAAACCATAAACTCTACTGCAATTGAAGCACAACATCCGCACCAAAATAGCAGCCGTTTCCAGAGAGATGTGTAAACGTGTGACAGCTTCTGTTTTTGCTTCGAAGAGTATTGCAAGAATCAACATTTCGACAACATAATCTTTGGCACTTAATTTACTAGAAAATTGTCTAAAAAATACAAAAAAAATAAAAATTTCTAACTTGTATTTTTGTTTTATCAAATTTTCAAATACCCCTTACTCTTTCTGTCTACACAGTACTACAAAGATCAATGTTTACGGTATAAATTGAATTTGTCAAAGTTATTAAAGCAACTAAAGATGTTGTATACTTTAATTTTTTTTTAAATTTGCGCCGTTAGAAGATGTCCCGATCCTTTAATGTATCAAATCAAGGTGCAAATATCTGTTTATAAAGATATTGAATTAAAACATACACGTACTCGTTGAATATTCTCTATAAAAACTGTATGTGATAAAGATTGAGTGACATGTAACCGAAAAAGAAAATCACATTTCTGTAAGTTATATAGAGGTTCATTTCAAACACTTTTTATTTATAAACTCATAGACAACCATGTTTGCCTTAGAAGCTGCACGTCAAAAACTTTTTTGTTTTATTTATACAATTTTTGAAATATCTCTCTTAAGGTCTATATAAACAAAATAGAATATAAAAACTATAGGCAATTAAATTATCCATTTTTATTGAACAGCACGTCTGGATCTATCTCCAACCGTACTCATGTCATAAATAAAAAAAAATATTTTATGTTATTTTGGTAATAATCATAATTAAAAATCAAAAATTAAAAAAAAAAATGGAATTCGAAATTAAAGGCTATTCAATTACGCTTTTTTCACTTAATTACAAAGTAGCTCCTACCAATTGTGTGCTATTAAAGAAAAACCTCAAAGGAAACATCAAAAAATGTCCTTGGTTTATAAATAAAAAGTGTCTCAAAGAAACCCCCTTACCCACTCTAGAAGTTTGTTCCCCTATTCATTAACACCCTGACATTATGACTTATAGAAAGTGTGCTTTTTAATACAAGCAACATCAAAACATTTGATTAGTTTTTAGATGTTACTTGTATATTTAATACATTTATCTATTATATTATATTAGGTAAGTTAGGTTCAAACTATATTATATAATAAAAATTGAAAAGGGTAGATTGTGCAACAACATAGTGAGTGCAGTACTATTATCATATATAATTATTTGTATAACATTTTAATTCTGATCATTTAAAAACAAAAGCAACAACAACTCAATAAAAACTAAAATGTTAGTAGATACATTAGCACGGCAGAAATGGTTAATATATAAGAGAAAATAAATAAGATTTTAAAAAGACCCAAAATTAGTTATGATCAACAGAAAAAGTTACAATTTTTTGCTTTCAATACACAGTCTACATTCATTGATCCCATAAAGATTTAGTTTTTTGGCTAAACAGAATTTAGTAGTGTTATAATTTTAGATGGTACTTCTTATAATTGAAAACATTATACGTAACCCTACTTTTATCTAGTTTGACTCTCTTAACACTACGTCTTTCAATCAACATTTTTTTTAAAACATGCAATTTTTTTACATTCTTAGTCCCATATCTATTTAACATATTGCATGTTAATTTAAAGGTTATATAATAAATTCGTAAAATTTACATACGTTAAATTTAAATTTTTTTTATATTTTATTTTAAGTTTTTTAAGATTTAATGTTTGTAGGTCAATTTCAAACGCTTTAAGTTCTCTCTGGCTTACAGCTTACAGCACAACAATTAGAAATACACTTTCAATTCATTGTTCACAATATATAAAAGGTAAGACTTGCTTGAACTTTCTTATTAGTAAAAAAGTATGCTTATCGGATTCTTTGATTACCTGACGTGTAATGTAAGTGTTCTCTCTTTCTAATCATCTTTTTTTTTTTAATTAAAGTTAATAAACAGCTTGGTCAAGCTCTATAAAGTTTAAAAAGTTTAAAACATTTTCAACAATAACGCCCTATTTTATTAATTACATTGTTTTAAACATAAATTGTTTGCTGTTATCATGGGATTGTTTTACTGCATTACCTAAATGAGATTGTTTTGTATCCTAAAATTGAATGACGTGTAGCATTCGTACAGCATAATTATTAAAGGCATATGTAGATTATAATTCGTGCGAATGCAATTTGTCCTGCAGTGAGAGAGTACAATCTAATTACTTGCTGGATGGATGAAACAATGGTTTCAGAAAGAGCAGAACCACTATAACTCACGTTTGCAACGAAGACGCTTTAATTCCCATCCAGAGTAAAATCGGGCTGTAATTCTTTTTTTATATTTCACTCCCTCATCCCTGTAACGTAATATATATAAATATAACTTTTATGGTAGCGGTATAAATTATTTTATCAAGTTGTATTAATATATACGGTTTCGTAAAGGTTACGAGCTTGCCTTTGGGTTAAAGTTCGCGCAGTCTTCGCACTATAAAAGACGAGAAATTAACAACCCCAAAGGCCCCTGATTTATACACTCCAGCTCAGCACTTTGAAATTATAGCGTCTTCCACCGCCGACACTGCGTGCTTACACTCAGATACATGTCTTATAACTAGTAATATTAGTACCTTGTAAGACATCCAAACTAGATAAGATTAAATTTATGCCTCCAAAATCCCAAATTAAACGAAGAAGCAAATGGAAATTGATATTTATAGCCGCACATTTGTTTACAATACGCATTAATTATTTTACTTAATAATTTTCTACAATTTATAATAATTTTATCAATTTAAGAATGTTTCCATATTAAACAAAATATTTGTTAATTAGATCTAAAAATCTATTAGATTAATGATCGTGTTAAGACGTTAACGTATCTTCATACTGTGAAAGCTTGTTATGCAATGTACTTTAAATAGAAATTATAATTAATGAAGTAATACATGCTAGTACATGCTAGTACAGTTTAGTAATAAATATAAATTATAACCAGGAAATTATACGTTATATAGAAATTTCCTATACATATTCAACTACACGTATTGTCTTTTGATCGCGTTCCCGGTTTAATATTAATGTTGTACCTTTAATTAATCCCTGCTTGGTTAATAACAAAAGTTCTGAAAGTAAACATTATTCATGCACCCCAAAATATACGACTTTAATTACACCCATCACATGCCTTCAAATAAGATTGAAATGTAAAACTCCATTCAGAATTTAATATAGAAAAAAATCCATTGTTTGACATTATAACTGTTTCAATTCCTGTATTTATTTTTTCGTTTAACAAGGTTTTTGTCCTTTTTATATGGGATTTAATCCAGGATAATAATCAAGATTATGTAGGGATTTGGGCACGCACACAATACTGCCGTGTTCATTATACCAAACACAATAAAAAAATTATTTAAACGTCCAGCTTCAAAGTTAATCAATACTCATAATTTAATTAACAGAAAAAATGGCAATGTGTGATATATTGTCAATTTGTCGTTTCGGGACATTTATTTAAACTTACTACTAAATTTCTGGTAAGTAAAACTGATAAAAAATAATACTAATAATTGCACTCAGTAAAAAATAATTTATATGTAGGCTTGTGATGCATTTACTATTTTAAATAAAAATGTATTTTTAGTTTGTGCTGTATTTTTGAAAATGAAACGCTTTGTTAATTTGCAGACGTGTTGAATGGTTAAAAATATGTAAATGTTTTAGCGAAATAAAGGGCGTGAAAATTTCGTCTGGTATCATGTAAAATTCATATTTTTTTCACAGAATCGGAAGTGCATAGGAAACATTGAAATAAAATCATTTTTAAAGCTTTTCATATTGTTAATTAATTAAAAAATAACTAAAAAATGCACTCAACATTGGTAATTAATACATCTTTTGGACATTTTTATAATTATTCAGTTTATTAATAAATAGATTTTTTTGTATAATATTATATAGTTATTAGGAATAATATTAAATGTAATAAAGCTAATTAAAGACAACACATAATACCATTCATTATCTATGCAAATCAATCAATTTATATATGTTTAAATTTTAATATGCACCCGCAATAACGCAGTGTGATAGTATTAATAATAATTAAGAGTATTACAAATAATATGAATATATTGCATTCAACAACTCCAAAAATAGCTTATAATCCAATGAAACGTATTCAACTAGATAGAAACATTTAAATTATTCGAATCGTACAGTAAAAAACATTTATACAAATATAATATTATTGTAAATTTAGCATAAAATCTTGTTTCTGATAATGGTATAGAAAGCAGTTTTTTTAATTAAACTCAATAAACTATATAAGAACAATGAATTGCATATTAAAGCAATATAAGTTTATCTTTACATTTAAGTTTCTATCACACTATCGTTATGACATAACAAGTGATTTGAAAATATTACATTTAGAAATTTAAAGAAATACAACGGCCCCCTGACAAAACAATATTTATGAAAATGTTCACAGCCATACTTTGTGGTAAAAATAAAATATGAAATATAAAAAAGTGTCAGATATTAATATGCCAAAAACAACATAATATGGCAAAATGCAAAATTGACATTTTTTAGCACATGAACAAGTGCATATTGAGATAAAATTCTCAACAAAAATATATATTTATTAAATTCACTAACAGTCTGTTTTTTTGTTTATGTCACTAAAAATGTCTATCAAGGTGCAATGTATACCTAAAAATTCGTTAGTGATAACAACATTATTTAGTGGAAAATCACTTGAAAATTCTATTTGTAGTATTGAAACATAACATATAACAACTCAACTAATAACACATAATATTTATAATAATAATCTGTGGCATTGAACCGATTGACAGTGCTAGCTAGAGTGGTGTCATTTGCAAATAACACAGATTTTACAGTCTTTATAAAATCAAAATCATGTGTTTATAAAGGGTGAACCATCACAAAAAATCCTTATTTTAAAACGTAAATACAACACAAACGGCTAGATGGAATTTCATGATCTTGAAATTATTTTGTAGCCAAGAGTATCCGGTTATACATAGAATATTACATCAACCAAATAGCTGCCACGGCTGGCCTTACAATTTCAGAACTTTTTCCAACGTTTGCGGTTCTATCTCAGCAATGGCATTTTGAATATTGACTTTAAGATCGTCAAATGTTGCTGGATCGTTGGTATAACAACGTTCTTGAACGGCACCGCAGAGATAAAAGTCTATGGGCGTCAAATCGTATCTTACACAATTTAGTGTGGCATGTCGCCCCATTTTGTTGAAACCAGATAATGCTCACATCCAAACCAGCACTTTGTTCCCAAAAATGTTTGCTATCATAGTCCTATAGCAGTTTCCGTTGACCGTTTTGCCAGATTCAAAGAAAAATGAGCGATGATGCCGCCGGCCCATAATCCGCACCATACAGTCAATCGTTCGGGATGCATTGGCTGCTTAACGATCACGTGTGTGTTTTCCGATGCCCAAATCCTGCAGTTTTGCTTGTTTACATAGCCCCCGAGGTAAAAATGCGCTTCGGCTTCCAGATGTTCTAAGGCCCAATTAGCAAAGTTGTATCAAAGTGGAACTTTCTTTAACTGTTGTGTTATTTGGACGTTATAAGCCAATAAACAAATCTCTTTATGCAAAATACGACTCAAAGTAGTTCGACTAATGTTCAATTGCTGAGAGCGATGACGAGTCGATGTTCTCGGGTTGGCTTGCACACTACGGACTACAGCAGCAATTTTTTCGAGTGTACAAACCAAACAAGCGTGTGAAACTTTAATATGGTTCACCAACATACCAGTTTCACAAACTTTGTGCACAAATTTCTTCAGAACACTTGCATTTGGTGCTTATTCGCGACCAAATTTTGTACGCAATTTTCGCACTGATTCTGCAATACACGAATTACATTCAAAGTAAGTTAACATAAACATTTCCCAACGTTCATCGAGCGTATAGCGTGCCATTTCGTTTACCGGGTGTTGTATACTGAAAAACACACAATAAAGGGTATTTAAAAAATCTAAAGACTCTGGCTATTAAAGTTGCTTATGTGCATAGTTTCAATAATATCAAAATTCATACTGGTTAATCGCAAATATATTATTTAATTTTAAATATTTGTAAAGTTGCTGCTTACTATATTAGTCAATAGTTAGTTATTAAAAACCGAAACATCTTCAGCAAACTTAAACAATGCAGATTTGATGATAATTTTATTCATTTGTTAAAAATTAATGCAAAGGGTTTTATATATATATATATATATATATATATATATATATATATATATATATATATATATATATATATATATATATATATATCTTTATTAAACAAGAAATATTAGGGAGCCCCTCGGAGAGTAGAGTAATGTTAGTTTTATCGTATAGGAGGATATTTAAAGGATTGTGGACAGGGTTGTTAGGATGTCGGATTTTAGTAATAGATCTAAGAAAGGTTCTTTCACTTACAAAAAGGTAGTTGAGAGTGGCTTTGTTAGAATTCGCGAGTATTATATGCGTAATCCAGGATTGGGCAACAGATGGTTTTGTAAATATGTGCTGCACATTTAATGCTAATTCTACTATTTTTGTAGGTAAGTGAACAAAAGTGGTTTGCTCTGGATTTAGTTTTAGATTTGATAAAACTAGTATTAAACTTAAAATTAAGTTTAGTATCAAAGTGAACGCCTAGATATTTACATATTTGGGATGGGTTTATTGTTTGTTGGTTCATTTGGATTTTAGGAGAATTTTCGTGAACTTTATGATGCACAAAGCTGCCATTTATTGAACCATTATTGCGTATTGTCTAGTAACATTTGTAGTTGTGCAATAGACATTTGCAACGATTTGGCGTGCAATATCAATGTTGTGTCATCGGCATATTGAAAGATATATGAAGTTGGATTAAAGTGGATTGGATTAAGGTTATGTATATCAGCACAAAAGATATTAAATAAAAGAGTCGCCTCAGTCGCCAGTGGGGATCCTTGCGGAACACCCTGTTGTGGACTAAAAGTTTCAGAATATATGAAACCTATTCGTACCTTAAGTGTTCAATCTTTTAGAAAAAAATGAATTATGTTTATGAGGTAATTAGGACTATTTAGAACAAAAAGTTTAAAAAAAGACCTTTATGCCAAACAAAGTCAAACGCTTTGTTTTTATCCATAAACAAAACGCTCAAATGCTTGCTTTCGAGGTGTGATGTTTGGAGATTGGATGTGAGGATGGTTAAAGGATGTTTAGTTGATTTGCTCTGCATAAAACCAAATTGAGTCATAAGTATTTTATTGTGAATAAACCTGAAAAGCTTGTTTTTTACACAAAACTCGAATTGTTTGCCAAGAATCGAAAGAAGAGTAATTTGGCGGTAATTAGATGGGTGAGTCAGATTAGAGTCACTTTTTGGGATGCATACTATTGTTCCTACTTCATTTGGAAAATATTGGTTTTTTGAACAAAAATTAAAAATTTGTATAATAAAGTTGTGAATATTGTCACTTAACTGTCTTCAAATTTTTCTAGTCAGTAAATCGTGTCCTGGTGCCAAATTTTTGCCCTTATTTAGTACGTCGTAATAATCGTTTTTGTCAATTATTTCGTCTATAAAAGTTACATACAAAATCATGCCAAATATTAATGTCATCTAAATTGGTTTTGTCAAAGAAAATGCTCTTTTACAATGTTTTTGAAAAACGTTAGCAATGTCGGTGTCTGATGAACAGCTATTGTTTGAGTCTAAGTCCATTATAAAATGTATGTTTGAAAAACGTTTATATTTTGTCAGTTTTTTAATTTCTTGAAAATAATTTTTTCCTTTCTTTTTGTTAATTTTGTTGCAAGCAGATATACATATATATTTGCCCTGTCTGTACTAAAGCACTAGAATATGTATGTATTTATTCAAGTCATTAAATTGTCTTTTTAGTGTTCTGTCATCAGTAGTGACCGGATCTTATGCAATTGCATATTTGCATATGCATTTGCATATTTTGACCATATTTAAGCTTTGTTGCATATTTCATTCATATTCAGTTTTTAGGCATATTTCAGCAATTTTTAGAAAAAAAAAAAGAAAAAACGTCATTTTTAAGTTACTATATTATGCATATTGACATAAAAATATCCCAGAAATAAAACATTAGTTATTTTTACTGCCAACTATTCAATTACAATAATTTTAAATACATAAAATGTTTTTAATTTACTGGGTTAATTTAAAATATCTTGGAGATAAGGAAAAAATATATGTTGACGTTGACTTTTAACAAACAAAACTTGGTCGATATTGCAATTGAGTTATTTTGACCTACGTTTTTTTGTCTAACACCCGGTATACATAAAGTGTATTTTTTGACACATATTACCTATTTAAATTTATTAAAATTAAAAAAAAAATAGAATTTGTAATATATTTTGTTTTTTTTTTTAATAAAAATTAAACTATATTTGTTTATATTTATGTTGCATATAGTTGCATATTTTAGCATATTATTGTTATTTTCATGCATATTTTGGGCTTTTTTATTGCATATTTGCATGCATATATTAATGTTTTTAAGTTGCATATAATCCGGTCTCTAGTCATCAGTGATTTTAAACTATAGCTGTCTTTTATGTCTAAGGCTGCAGTCTCACTGCACCACCGCCACCAACTATCACCGATTGCCACTAACCACCAAAATGTACTACGGTCTCACTGCAGCTACTGGTGACCACCAAATATTTAAATTTCCCACTCATTTCTATGTCAGAAGAAGAGTGCTATATTTATATAATATTTATATTTTATTTACTAGTGTAATTAGTTTATTAATGTCGGGTGGTGTTCATGTTTCTTCCATGTTACAGTTTTTAAAATTCTCAAATATCAAAGCAAAAATGACAAATTATGTTTTGATTTGTGAATTATCAAGTTAGTATGTTTCAAATGACTATCAACTGTTGCCGCGCTACCACCAACCGATTTGAAATTATGAAACGGTGGTTACCAAATGACAGATGCCGGTGAGAATAGTGAATAAGTCGGACCGTCGCCATATGATTTAACGTGTTCGAATTTTAGTTGGTGGCGGTGGGTGGTGCAGTGAGACTGCAACCTAATAAGCCTCACAATGAATGGGGGAAGTGGGTAATTGTAATGCAATTTTATCGTGGGTATAGCGGTGAATTGATGAAGATAACAAACTTGAAAAAAATGTCATCTTCAATTTTAGATGTTGGATGTATGTATATAGACAAGGAATATGTGGATTTTATCTATCAAATAACGGGAGTAAGCGGGATGGTGAAATCTGTGTTAATAATTACATTATGATTCAATAACCCAGCCCAAATGTTAATTGGCCATCGTCTTTGACAAGATCTTTGGCTTTATGAGTGAAGGTTTTCATTCATCCAATAATGCAGATTATGAATATTTATAATACCTGTTTCAGTAAATGTGGACTCATTACTCTAAAGATTCTATTGAATAAAATTTAGATCATTGTTAAAGCTATGCAAAAACCATCGCCAAAAATTGACTTAAATCTCCCTATCCCCATCATGCAAAACTTGAACGTTTTGAGACATAAATGGATGTAAACCATTTTTCCTCAATAACCTGTGAACAGTGTCTTTTTGGTTCCAAATAAACAAATTCAAGAATTTACTCTTCTAGATAGACGCTTAGTGTATGTTGACGTCCTGCCTAGTTTTTGCAAAAATTTGATTTACCTGTTTCCAGTAATCTTTGGAAATGATTTGGAAACCTTTCCACATAATTATTTTATATATTTTATTAATTGTAACGGATTCAATTTTACACAGCATTTTAAGTGGTCAATTCTGTAACAAAAATTTTGTATTTTATATATGTGTTATGCTTAAAACTGCGTCTGTGAAAAACCGCATAAGAATCTACTAATTATAAAACTTTTATTCTATAAAATACAAAAGAAAATCGTTTTTATTAACATCCTGAAAAACATAATAATTGAATTTATTTATTCCTTTGTATTCATTTAAAATCCATCCGTGGCCTTGTCTTGTCATTTAAAGTCACCACGAAGGGTCGCGTAGTGTGAAGATATTGTGTCCCAGCCCATAAATGTTTAAACTGTTTTATTATTTACGAGATTTTATGCGTGAATGTAATTATTTATTAATACTTTTTTACGTTTACACTTTTTATTTAATTTTCATTCAAATATTAAAGTTGATTTGAATATTTTTAAATTTGTATTGTTGTTAAAATATAATAATAGTGTTTAAATGCAAAATCTGTAAGTTATCAGTTACTCCTAGTGATACAGAGTTTGTACTAAAACAGAAAATAAATGTATTAGTCAGCTGCACGACGTTATTAATAAAGTAGATTAACATACTATGTTATTAAACTCTATTCTTGGCATTTTTAATAACAAGAAAAACGATTCTACAACAAAATTATATCTGCTGAAAGACGTCAGTAGGTTTACATTAGAAGATATAATCCTGATTCGTCAGCTAAATCAAAATAGTCTAAATATTAACGATGTGAAATGTTTTAAACTTATGAAGAACAAAGATATTTGTTCCTACAAATTAGGAGTTAAAGAATCATTGGTTAAAATTCTTTTAAACCATACGCTATGGCTTTCTAAGCTTGCTGTTAAACATTTTTTCGTCGTCGTGGACCTACACTAACTGTAACTGAAAATTTTTCCAAACCAAAAGTACAAACTCAAAAGAAATAAACAGTTTTGTTTTTTACTATCAAAATGTTAAAAACTTACAATTTCTTTTTTTTTAATATTGTTCGTGATCTCCGAGGAATATCCAATTATACTTCTTACCGAGACATAGCTTGAGCCAGGAATTGTAGACGCTTAATTATTTAATGATTAAATATACAGTCTATCGCACAAATCGTTCTGCTGAAAATAGTAAAAAACTTCAAAGCGGCGTAGCCCTAATAGCTGTCATTGATACATTAAAATCATATGTCATTCCTACTAACAACAGTACAAAGGAAACGTAGGTAAAACTATTTATTGATAATGAATCTTATGTTTTTGGATGTGTTTACATACCGTCACAACTTTCAATAGAGATATATGAATCTCATAAAGAAACAATGTCTGCAATTTGCGCTCAACATAGTGATTCTAAAGTTATAGCCCGGTTAACGTTAAAACGCTGAACTAGTGGAAGAAATAACAAACCAAAAAATAGAAATACTAGGAATAACAGAAACAAAAAAAGGGCAACAGATAGTAAGAATACATAGAGAATACTGGTTAATGTGGACAGAAGTAGAAAAAAAGGAAAGAGCTAAAAGAGGAATAGGAATGATAATAGCTCTAGAAAGAATAAAAGATACAATAAGAGAAAAACACATAAATGAAAGAATTATGACAGTAGAAATAAAACTAGTAGATAATGAAACATAGACCATGATAGTAGCATACGAACCGAATGAAGACGCAAAGAAAGAAGAGAAAGACAGTTTCTTTAATAAATTACAACAAGAAATAGGAGAGAACAGAAAACATAATAATACTAGAAGACCTAAATGGGAAAGTAAAAAAACAAAATAATGGAATAGAACAGGTAATGGAAAATGAAGGAGAAGAAATAAAAAATAACAATAAAGAAAGATTTATTCAACTATGCATTGAAAACAATTTGGTAGTAACAAACACCAAATTCACACACAGGGAAATTCACAAATACACTAGAACACAACTAGAAATAATAAATCAATTATCGACTACTACCTAGTTAATAGAAACAACTAGAACAAGGTAAAGAATGTAAGAGCAACAAAACAAGCTGAGATAGGAAGCGACTACCATTTACTACTAATAAACATGAAATTTAAAAAAAAAGTTAAACCAGATAAAAAAAGAAGGATAGTCTAGATAAAAATAAAATCATACAAACTAAAAAAAGAACAAATACAAGTGAAATACCTAAAAATACTACAAAAAAAAATTAAAAAGAAAAAAATAAGAACGTGCATAGAAGAAAAAAGGGAAAAGTTCAAACAAATCATACTAGAAGCTGCAAAAGACAACAAAAATTGTAAACAAATGGTGGACAGAGAAAGTCAAGAAGGAGATAAACAAAAAAAAAAGACTATGAAAAATACAAAGAAAAAAAAAATAAAACAAAGAAAATAATTTAAAAAATATATAAAATCAAGGACATAATTTGGAAAAGAAATGAATGAGAACTTCAACCAAAACCAAAAACTATTTTCGGAACAATAAAACATCTAAGAAAAAGAAAAAAAAACACAATATGATGAACATAAAAGATAAAAATAAAAAAATAATAAAGGAAGAAGACAATATAATGAAAAGATGGAAGCAACACTTCCAAGATTGAACAGAACAAGAAGTAGAAAAAAACAAAACAAGAGAAGATAGGGGAGTGATACAGAAGAAAAGAACGGAAAAAATAGAAGAAATTAAAAAAGAAGTATTAGAAACAATTAAGAAATTAAAGAACGGAAAAGCACCAAAAAAAGATAATATAACGCCAGAAATTATGAAATTTATGGGTGAAGAGGGAATTGCACAAATAACGGAACTAATAAATGACATCATCAGAAATGGGAAAACGCCAAGAGAATGAAATAAAGGAATAATCCTACCCATACATAAAAAATGAGATAAAAAAACATGTAAAAACTACAGAGGAATAACACTAACGACCACACCAAGCAAGATATTTACAAAAATCTTAGAAAAAAGGATGAGAGACAAAATAGAAAATACAATAGAGGACAGCCAATGTGGATTTAGAAAAGGAAGAAGCACACATGGCTTAATATTTATAATAAGACAGTTAAGTGAGAAAATAATAAAATCGAATAGAATAATGCACGTATGCTTGATCTCAAAAAAGCATTTGAAACGATCAAAAGAAAGGATATATGGAAAGAACTAGAAGAAAAAGAAATTAAGAAGAAAATAATAAACGTAATTAAAAACATGTACACAGAAAACAAAAACGTAGTAAAAATGAACAACAAAGAATCAAAAGAATTCATAACAAAAAAAGGGGTGAAGTAAGGATGCGTGCTAAGCGCATTGCTATTTTCAATTGGTTTAGATAAAGTTATAAAACTAGCAAAGAAAAATATGAAAAACACATTCTTCAATAAAAAAGAAATAACAAAAACTACAAAAATAAAAATAAATAAAAAAAGTAATTAGACCAACATTAACACATAGTAGCAAAACATGGACCATGACAAAAAACAAATAGAAAAAATAAATGCAATAGAGATGAAATTTCTTAGGAAGATCGAAAACAAAACAAAAAAAGACAAAATAAGGAACGAGACATACAGGATAAATTTACAAATAAAACCAATTCAAGAAAAAATAACGGAAGGCCAAATGAGATGGTATGGTCATATCAGAAAAATGGGTCAAAAAGAAACACCAAGAAAATATATGAGACAAGAGTAACAGGAAAACAAAAAAAAGAAGACCTAGAAAGAATGGAACAGCGCAATCAAAAAAAGAGGCAAAAAAAAGGAAACACTCGGAAAGCAATAAAGGAGGTAGCCAAGGATAGGAAAAAATGGCGTAAATATATATAAATTAATAATACGCCATACAGCCTTACACCAAAAGGTATAAAGGCATTTGAATAAATAAATAAATAAGTAAATAAATAACGTTAAAATTTTCTAATAGATCCTATAGTTTGTCACAGTTTAATAGTATTGTTAATAATTATGGTGTTGTACTGGAATTATGATTTGCGTCGTTTATGGTAACAAATGTTTTAAAGTGTGACTCTTTAATACCTTGTGATGCGTATCAGCCAACTTTAGAAGTTAAATGATTTAGCACAGAAAATGAGCACCTTAAATCCAACTTATTTGTTTTATTTGGTTTTAAACATGCGCTTTTTGTCTTAATAAATTATTACTTGATGTCAATAAATTGTTCAGAGTTATGTTCTGATACTACTGTATTGATACTGCAACTTCAATATTTTATAATATAATGTATGACCGTTTTCAAACAGTTTCCTGCCTTGTTTAATGCAGAGCTTTAAACAGTCGTTACCCAAAAACGGCATTTGTATAAAAAATATAAATTATCAAACAAACAATCTGATTACTTAACATTTGTTGATCTTAGGAATTAAAATCTGGATCAAATAAACTACCATTGTCTGTCAAATTTTTTGATAATGTTCAACTTTATGGAAGTAGCGTACTTGTTAATGCATTTACATCATACATTTCTTCAGTTTACAATAGCCAACGGAATTTTCTTTGCAATCTAAAAGTTGATTCAAATTTTTGTCTATCTCAATAAAATATTATTCTAGGTCCAGACATCACTGCTAATCATAGACGTAAAAAACAGAGCAGAGCCTGACGGAATACCACCTCTAGTACTTGATTTGTGTAACTTTATATATTATTAACTTATTAACGCACGCAAACAAGAATACTACTCCAATTTAATTTCTAAAGCAGACAATAAATCTAAAATACTGAAAAATCATCAATTTAACGTTAGGGAGAACAAAAACATAAGCAATGAATTAAATTAAAGCACAATAATAAAGTAACTTAAGATCCTAAAATTGTATCGGAACTTTTTGCAATGCACACAACCAAAGACAAAGAACACTAACAAATCACTTTGGGCTACACTAATCTTCTGAATGCACTGTATATGGTAATAATAATGCAAGTAGTTGCTTCTTCAATTCTGTTGAAATCTACGACGTACTAACTGTAATAAATAATATAAAAAACACAAACAGCACTGGTTTAATCGAAATATCTACCAAAACAGTTAAGCACATTTTTCCTATAATTGCAGAACCGTTAGTACTTCTTATTAATAACATTAAAAACTGGTAATTTTCTTTCAATTTTAAAAAATGCTTCAGTAGTGCCTATTTTCAAAAAAAATATTTTCAAAATATCAAAAACTATAGACCAATCGCAGTAATTCTAAAGTTATTAAAAAAAATATTTCCAACAAATTTATGAGTTTTTAAACAAATTTAATCTAATTCACGATGCGCAACATGGTTTTCGTGAAGGTCGATCTACAGAAACTGCAACTACAAATTTTATCAATGATGTTTACAAAGAATTAGATAAAGGTAAACATGTAGCAGGTATTTTTTTTGATCTCTCTCAGGCTTTTGATTGCCCTAACCTGGATTTTATTATTAAAAAAACTCGAACGTTACGGTTTTTGCGGTGTAACGCTTAAATTAATAAAGTCATTCTTAAGAGCCGTCTGACACAAGACTTATTTTACGTTTAAATTGAAAGCAATAATATTTAAACCAATATTTAGTACAATTTTCAGTGTTGCTGTATGACACGTAAGTTTGTAAAGTTAGTCCGCAAGTTTATAAATTAAGTTCCTGAGCATGCGCATTGAACCAACCTGTCACCAAATGTCAAATAATAGCATCTGACATGTGATGAAAATAACAATAATATTGTTATTGTACAAGCCAAGTTCAGTTCACTTCTCAACAGATCTGTCACTAATGAATTTAAAAAACAAAACATATTATTATGTAAGTATTTATTAGATATTATATGTATTTATTTATTTAAAATATTATGTTATGTATATATGTTAATTTATTTAACTTTATTTATAGAAAAATGGAAAGAAAAAGGATATTACTTTTGGCTGCTGCTACAATTGTGATAATGAAGGCAAATAAGGTTAAATTGGCCTCGAAGAATTTGGGTAAGAGGCTGGATTAATCGACGAATGGAAGAGAACGGAATGTTAAATACATTGAATGATGAATTATTAGTATAAGATCAATCATCATACCGTAACTTTTTACATATGAATTAACAATTAATTTAAAAAATTGTTAGCAAAAGTTGAAGACAGTTTACTATTACTAAATAAGTCATGCGGCAAAGTATTACGGCACAGTCAAAGTTAGTATTTGATCAAATAAAAATATACTTTGTATGCAATGTTAAGTTTTAGGTTAGAAACTATTCTTCGATGCCTGGCAACAGGAGAGTAATACCGCTAATTAATGTACAGTACCAGAAACAACATGTAATTGAATTTATTTATATATTTTAACCATAAATAAAAAAAAATGTAATTATTAATAAAGTTTTTTTGTTATTAAACATTAATTTAATATTTCCAAATAAATAGTGGTATAATAATACATAAGAACATAAGTAGGTACGATAAAATGTAAGTATGAACATATTCTACTTTTTGATTAAAGTTGGTTAGATTAATATTGTAATGTTGTTTTAGATTTACAGTATAGATACTTATTAACAACCAGAAACAAAAAATTTACTTAACGGTACAAAAAATTTATATTAAATTAATTAATCATAATTGAAATGTTATAACATTAAAATTGCTATTTCTATAAAATTAAAAAAAAACCTTAAGTTTTTGACAAAAATATGTAAATTTATAATAATTATAAAAATATAAGTGATAAAATTATATTATGTCAATATTTACCATTTGCAATAGTAAGGTAATCTAATTTTGAAATAGTTTTGTTCGGAACATAATATTTTTGTATTATTATAATCAGATATGTGGCCTATTACAATTTGAATTTTTACATCACTTTTATGTTGAGAGATTTGTTTATTAATTTTTTGTGAGGTTTGTCCAATGTATATTTGTTCACAATGTTTGCAATTGATAGAATATACTAAATCGTATTTATAATTAAAAGGAAGTGAATCTTTAAAACGAGTAAACATTGTGAACAAATATATATTAGACAAACCTCACAAAAAATTAATAAACAAATCTCTCAATTTTTAACAAGTTTATAATTTATATTAAAAGGACTATAATCTTCCATTAACAAGTGAAATAAAAATCTGTTAATCAAATATATATTATTATAATAGGTACTTACTAATTATAGACCCGTATTTATACGTAATGATTTTTGATAAAATTACACTGATGTCAATTTGTAGGAATGCATATAAAAATAAATAAAACTAAAGAAATTTATTTAAAATTACAAAATAATTTATTTAATGAAAAACAAAAGTTTAAAATCGATTACTGAAACCCAATCCAACTCCAAAGCGGCCAACCAAATACAGACAATTGTTTCGGTTTTCACAAATCCACATCAGTGCATCTTGGTGGTATGGCATCGCTTGATGGTGAAGAATGAACTTGAATAACTGATTCATGATTTATGTGCTCATAACTCAAGTTATTCGGTTTCTTTGGTTGAAGCAACATAATTGAGCTACAACTACTTCGCACCACCAATTAAAATAATTAAGGTTTTTTTTACTACGACATACAGAACAGGTTCTAATTTCTTGCCTCAAATCGTACATTATCTGCGCGCGGGGCTGTGCGCATTTATTGCTTTCAATTTAAACGTGAAATAAGTCTCGTGTCAGACGGCTCTAAGTGATAGAAAATTCTCTGTAAAAGCAAATAGAAAATATTCTACATATTTTGAATGCAAAGAAGGGGTGCCGCAAGGCTCAGTGTTAGGTCTTCTCATATTTTTATTGTTTGTTAATGACCTAGTAAGTTACATCTTACCAATCACCAATATTACAATTAATGCTGATAATACATCATTTTAAATTTCTGTTGCTAGTTTGGATCAACTTCGTATTAATATTAAAGATACAGCTGCTCAATTTCATCAATGGCGTGAAAAAAATATGTTAATGGTAAACATCAGCAAAACAGTTTGTATATTTTTTATTTATTTATATTTTTGGATTAACATTTGCAATGAACAATCTAAATATCTCCTCGGAAAATAAAACTAAGTTTTTAAGTTTAGTAGTGGACAACCTCCTAAACTGAAACTACTACTTGGAACATGTATGTAAAAAAAATAACACAGGTTACTATACAATATCTCAGATAAAATCATTAGTAGACTTAAAGGGTTTTCTTAATGCATATTATTTATTTATATATAGTCATCTAGCATATAACATCGTTTTTTGAGGAGCAGCATCTAACTGGCAAAGTGTCTTTATTGAACCGAAAAGAATTATTAGTCTTATTTTTAAAATAAACCATCGAGATTTATGTCAACCATTTTTTATTAAATATAGCATTTTAAGTCTGCCATCGATATACATTTATAGAACATTGTTAATGGTCAAGCGACCATTCAACATTCCTCAATGCCCCATGCTACGTCACTGCTAATAGTACTTCATAAATCTTCTAAATTTGAAAAATCGCCATATTACATGACAGTTCTACTGTACAACAAACTACCTCTTTAGGCACAACATATGAGTCTTAAGGATTTTAAGACTTTAATTAAAAAAAAATTACTAAAAAAATTTTACTCTGTTCAGGACTATTTTAATGGTTAATAATATATATTCTTGTTTTTTATTTTAGCTGTTTTTATTTTGTGATATTTTTTGTAACTTTTGTATTATGTATTTTGTAAATTTTAAACATTATGCATGTATGACATATATCCATTTTTAAAATGGCCCAATACCAAATAAATAATTATTATTAAATTATTATTCCATTGTATATTTTTATTATCGTCTTTACCTATTTTTAAATATAAAAATAAAAGCTATAAAGAAATTTGTATTCTATCTGCAATTCTTAAAGTTTTTGAATCAGTTATTGGAAGTTTTATGAGAAACTCATTTAAACATGTTGGGGTATAAACCCCAACAGCATAGATTTATGATTGGATGATTTATTGATACAAATCTATTCTTATGGGCGCTGATGTTCACTCGGTATACATAGACTTTATTAAGGCTTTTGATAAAGATAATATTAAATATTGATATTTAAACTGGAATGTTATGGTGTTTACAGGTTACTTTTAAAATGGATAAAATATGGATAACCTCACGCAACAAGTTCGCATAGACAGTTTCTTTTCAGAAATATATTATAAAGGTGCCCCTCAAGGATCTCATTTAAGACCACTTTTTTTTAACATATTTATAAACTATATTTATATTGGATTGAGGTCCCCAATACTATTATTTATAATGCTTAACAATAAAAAATACAAATTAGTTCAACAGTACTTGCTTATATCCACCTGTGACCGCCAACAACTTATTGAAGAAAACAAAACAAAAACTACATTTAAACTAAGCGATAAGTCAAACAAAGAAGAAATGTCATATCTTTACCTAAACATAATGTCCTCTATCATTCTTAGCCCTACAATTACAGAAACTGTAAAATAACTTAACAATCAACATAATACAAATCTCAAAATTAAATTAAAAAAACATAAAAATATTATCATTTATTGGTATAAAAAAACATGTGTCGTCTTCTTGTGAAAAATATATAGATTGTTTATACCGCACGATATATTATGATTAAAGACTTTTAATACATAATATTGTTAGTTCTCATACACAATTATATTTAACCGATTATTACATGAGTTCACAAACAATTCAAATAATAGTATCGAATAACTTCCACAAATCCACAATTGTATGTAGCAATCATTAAGTACAAGTAATGTAATTTCAGGTACCGCATACAATTTGTGTCTGCATGTATCAAACAGGTGTATTTGATATGTGGTGACATGCAGATACGTGAGGTGTTTCCTGCAAAGGCCATAAACTAGGAGCCTTATGTTTCGATTTTATCGGAATACATAATATTCAAACACATACAAATATGTAAATTTTGTGATTAACAAATATTATAACATACATTTTTGATGTCAATTAACGTTTAGCCATTCGTGTTCCGTTTCCACAAAAGTGTTGATTTAAAGTTCATAATGTTTCAAGTTTTATTTGATATTAAAACGCGGTGCCATTGGGGAGAATTAAATTAGTCAATCTTTAGACGGTGAGAACGGCAATATTTAGTCATTGATCTGGTTTTACACGCTATATTGTGATTTGTCACGTGATGGAATAAAACACTAGATTTGATTAAATATTTATTTTTAAATTTTCTTTAAGGTGATTCCGACCGCTACTATGATGGAAGTCATAGTAATATTATATCGAAAGCAGCAACTTTTGTTGCATACTTATACTCTACATATAATTTATTTACATTTAAAAATAATCAAACTATTTTACGTAAAAATGATTTAGTCAAACAAATAGTTGAAAATAGCCACAAAAAAAGAAATATAGAAATAAATTTATTTTTAGGTACTTTTTTAACCCTATTTACAACTATATATTTAACTAAATTACTCTCTTATTAAATAAATTGATTCTTTGTAAATGAATTATAAAAAAATAATTGATATGAAGAAATTATATATAGATATATTAACGCAACCAATAATAAAGAATAAATATTTGTATTATTATTCAGGTATTAGGTAACAGAATTTAAAATGTTTGTATACTTAAATTAAAATTATTAGAGAGAGTTTAAACGTATCTACAGTGTGAATTTTTTGGATACATTTTATGGTGGGTCCTTGAAGCCACGTGTATCCTATACATACACTATGAACTTTCAAGCGGTGTAGCAAGAGCGGCTTACTTTTACATGGTTTTCAATAGGGATGTCATTTGAAACGGCGTTAATTTAAAAGCCTTTCAACTTTCAACAATTTTTCATGAAATTTTAACCTTTAGTCACCTATTGTACTTCTTTGACTCTATAGAAATTATACAGTGACGTCAAGAACCCCATTACAAATATAAATTTACAAGAAGTATAAAATAAAAACCATGTAGTATGACGGTTCGTTCCAACATTGATTCCAATTACACAGAATAACATACTGGTTAGCAGAAGAAATATTAAATTTTAACTTTTAATGGTGAATGAAGTCTTTAGTGTATTTATTTTTAGTTTCTTTGTAGATATTACAGAATTTGATTGAGAATTTAGTGAAGTTACTTCCAAACTCATCAATATACCTGTAATGGAATTAGTTCTGGTTGCTTTAAGAAATTATGCGTATTACAGGGTAATTAAAAAAAAAAAATGCTGGCCTAAGTCTATGTAAAAAATTGGCAGTAAATTACAGATGCAATTTGCTCTGGCGACTTTATTTCTCAATGTATTTTCATAATTAAAAATATAATTCACATAAATTAGTTAATTATAAAAAATATATGCTAAAAAGTTAAAATGTTAAATTCTTGTTTTTAATTTGCAGGTCAATGAATTACAATTTCCACAAAAATAATAGTTCAATTGGTTTTCGTTTCAAGTAATGTAAATTATTTGAAAATAATATCGTACTCAAGCACCATTAATTGTAATAATTAAAACTATAATTTTTAAAATAAAAAAAAAACAAATAAAGTAATATGTTACGTACACTTGCGTTTTTTTATGTGATAAGTGTCAAAAATGTCACGTGATTTAATGTATAATTTTTTGAGATATAATGTTGGTGATAGTTCTTGTTTTAAATTAAACATATCGCTGTGCTAGTTCTAATGTATCTCAGTAGTAAGTAAGAAGATTGAACAATAAAATTGCCGGGGTTTATTACTGTAGATTTAAAACCTCTAACCAAACAACCTTGTCCAGTTAACAAAAAAATAGGAAGTTTGTAAGTTGTTTAATTAAAGTTCAAAACAAAATTGCATTCTTAAAGAATTCATTTTAAGCGTGGCTCTTTTTATGATAGCTATTAATAGCAACAGTCAGTTCATCAAGCATCCGTTGAGCAAATGTATGTATGTTGATGATGTTGTTATCTATTGTGTCGCAAGAAACAAGCCAACAACAGAATCAACCAAATTATGACCTAAGCAAATATAAATTTTTGTAGAAAAAATTCCACATTGTTACTATACCTAAAAAGAAAAACCTATTCCTGTACAGAAAAGTGTTCTGTAATAAAAAAAGAGTGTTTTAGTATGACTTTCTAATTAAATGCATTATTTTAACTTTGTAGGTAACAGTAATCGATAAAAAGCTTTTACTTGCTACAATTGAGGCAGCAAACTAAAACTAATCGTAGATTCAATAAAACTTTTGAAATCTTTTATAAAAAAATGGTGCATCACTTATTATAATATAGCTTATGTAAACATAAATCTCATAGGCAAACAGAAAGATAATGAAGACGTTTCTAATTATAAAAAAATCGGTCTAATAGATTCAGTCTATATGTAGATCAAAAGTAAAAAAAAAAGATTGTAATAGTTGTCAACCTTAAGGCAGTGTATGATGCAGATGCTTAACCTTAAACAATTTTATAACAAAGAATAACAGATTTCTTTGATGCAAATGATCTTTTTGATTTAGGAAAGAAAAATCTACAAACATTGCAATTTTTGATCTTAGATAGATATATAGAACTATGCATGTTATCAATTACAAAAAATTGTTACATTTGTCATTATATAATATATAAAATGCACTTGATAACTTACTTTAAAACACAATATCATAAAATAAAATAACATACAACATACAACAGTTTAAAATAAGGCAAATTTATATAATTCGACTATAATAAAAAAAACAAGTTAAAAAATAGTTTAAAATCAAAATGGAATAATTCATTCATGTTATAGAAACAATTACTTATTAAAAAATCTTTGACCCATAACAAGTAACAACTTATCTGGTTTTTGTTTTATATTTTTAAGCAATTTGTTCAAAAATTTGGCGCAGTAGTAATTCAAACTGCTTTGAGATCTTTTCAACAATGGGATTTAATTTAATGTCATTTTTTTGCCATGTTAAATAATTATGATTGTTATTTCTGTCGAACTAATCTTGATGTTTTAAAATGAATTTAATGCTTTCAAAAATGTAGATAGACGACACAGTTAGTATTTGTTGTTCTATAAAAGTAGTTTTGGAGGAATCACGATAACCAGTGGAGTTAATAACTCTGAAGTGCAAATAAACAAGTACAAACTGCTGAATGGCCCCAAATAGATATTTCATAACTTAGATGGCTGTGACTTAAAAGCAAAATAAGCATTTCTTAAACAAACCACAGATACAGAACGTTTTAAACATCGCAAAGTAAATATTGACTTGTTAAGTTTGTTTGCTATATATTCTCCGTGTGTCCAGTTTAGTTTAAAGTCGATCTAAATTCCTAAAAATTTAGTTGACTCAACACATTTTTGATGGGCAGTTTTTATGAAAAATAATATTGTCTCTGTTTTATTTTGATTTAGAAACAGTTTGTTACTTAACATCCATTGAACTACCTGATCATTGTTTAGTTCGCTATTAGTTTGCACCTGCTCTACAATATTTTCTGATGTCAGTATGCTGGTGTCATCAGTATATAATATTACCGAACCTTTTAAGCCTAAATCTGGTAAATCATTAATATATAATAAATAGAGAAGAAGTCCCATAATCGATCCTTGCGGGACACCAAAACACAAGCTTCTCTCTTGTAATACAGCACCATTACATGAAACTATGCCGCCTTTCACTCAAATATGACATTATTAATCTACAGCTACTTGGGTGCAAATTATAGCAATATAATTTTTGCAACAAAATATTATGGGAAATACAATCAAAAGCTTTACTCAGATCGAGAAAACTTCAAATTGATATTTCGCTTTTTTTCAAAGCAAATACCAATATTATTAACTAATTTCATAATAGCGGTAGTTGTTAAGAGATTTTTACAAAAACCATATTGTTTTATGCTAAACAGATTGTGTTTTGTAAAATAATCTGCTAATTGACATTTAATATTTTTTCATAGATTTTAGAAATAATGGGTAACAAAGAGATTGGCCTGAAATTAGTTCTATCAACAATATTAATAATGCTCTTGATAATAAAGAACAGGCAATAGCAATATATGTAGATCTCACAAAGACTTTAACTGTATAAACCACACCAGTCTACTTCAAAAGCTTTATAGGTATGATATAAGAAGTTTGCCATTAAAATTAATTACGACATACTTGGCTGATAGGAAACAAATTGTTAAAGTTAACGAATCATTGTCAGAAGCAATGAACATTACTCAAGGTGTTCCAGGAGAGTATAGCTGGTCCAATGCTCTTTATAATCTATATAAACAATCTATTGGACTACGTACAAACTGAAGGGGGCACTATTGCTCGTTATGCAGATGACACTAATCTTGTCATATCAGATACATGCACTGAAGAATTAATTCATAAAGCAAATATAATATACACCAGTAATAAAAATTGGTTAGTATAAAATGGCTAAATTTCAAATTCAGACAAAACGCAGGCAGTATGGTTTAAAACTAGTCATGGTAATCGACCTGATCATGTTAACTTTAATAACTTATATAGATATCTCAATTTCTGATCATTCAAAGGTGTTAGGCTTATATATTGATGATGAACTAAAATGGTTAAAACACATAGATGAGTTGTCCACAAAACTAAATAAAGTATGTTTTATGTTGAAAACTGTAAAAAAGTAGGCAATATACAAATACTGAAGAAGATGTATTTTGGTAATTTTGATCCACAGGTGAGGTTTGGCATTATTATTTATGGAAAAAGCTCTTATATAAGTTGTATATTTGTATGTCAAAAAAGAGCAATTAGAATTATGTTTAATTTAAAAGTTTTCGCAAGCATAATATATTAACAACAACAACCCTATATGTATATAAGCTACTAATGTTTAATTTTAAAAACAAAAACAAATTTTTAAGTTACGTGTGTAATCATGCTAGGCGTGATAATTATAATTATCCAATTCATAAGTTAATTTCAATTTAAAAAATCTCCACAATACATGGCAATAAAATGTTTTAATCATCCACCAACTGTGATAAAATCAATGTGTGATATAAATTTCTTTTAATTCAACTTGCAAAACTATCTCATAAAGCAAAAACCATATTCTTTGTTAGAATTTTATGATAAATTTTAATATGTTCTATTATATAGGTAGTAGTTTTAAGTTATTATTTTATTGTATTATTTTTTATAAATGTGGAAATATATGTGACACATTTTCGTTATGCATTTTTTGTAAATGCATTTTAGAAAACAAAGAAAGATTATTACTATTATTATTTAAAACGTTGTTCGTTACATAAGCGCGTATAAGTTTTATATAAAAAATCTGTGCTAAAATGTGTCTCAGAATTTAAATAAAAAACTATGTTCGCAAACCAAGGTCACGCAAGATGTAGCACGTTTTTTTTTAAGATATGTTCATACAAAAATTATTTATCATGTAATAAATACTCAATACAAAATATTTTAGTATTTTAAAAAACTTTTAAAAAGTTACTTTAAAAATAATCTTTTTCTCTTTCTATTTATTATTCTCCCCAACTGTTAGCCACAGCCACGGTCTCCCACTATACTGTAAAACCCGTTTGACACTGTCTATAATTATGTCTTGAATTATATAGATAATTTTTATTAGAATTTGTGCAATAATTCCATATATAAAATTTATATCCTGTATGACACTATGTATAATTCTTTATATAATTATAAAACAACGTATGCGCTTTATCTATGATCTGTCAAATCAAGTTTCAATGTTTACTATATTTTGCAGGTTATGTCATTTGTTTTGAATTGATTAATGCTACAGTTATTTATAGAATTAATGAAAATAATAAAAAATGGAAGCAGAACAAATTATAAAAGTGGTAGCAATTGATATATGTGGAGTTGCAATGGTAAAATTGAAAAAATATAAGAAAATACAAAATGATATGCGCACATCACGTTCGCGTCGATTATAGATGGGAAAATAGAACATGTTCTAATTTTTCAAGATATAATTGTGACCTTGATAGTTTGTGCGTTTTACACACGTGAATGGTCTGATCTATAATTATATATATAATTCAAGACATAATTATGGACAGTGTCATACGGGTTTAAGAGATACTAATCAGATAAAAATACAATTTAATAAACACACAAAATAATAACTATTTATAACAATTACAATTCACTTAAGTCTAGTAAGTGTTTGTCAGTATCGCATTAAATTAGGTTTGCTTTTATTAACATTTTGAAAAAAAAAATCATTTTGTACTCCTTAATCAGAAGAGAAAATCTTAGATATCTTCACCAGAAATCTTGAAGCCAGCGTACGTTCAGTAAATGCACTGCCTTACATAATCAAATGCTGTATCCGTATCATGTACAACATGTGCATGATCTGCAACCAACAAATTACCAACCAGAAAAAAAAATACAACTTCTTTCTCGTGTACTATACACAGACAAAACAAGAACTACAAACAATAAAAATATTAACGTCCATAACACTCAAGTCTAAAGATATAATTAAATCTAAATATCAGCACATAAACACTTGAACGGGCATTATCAGAAACACCCTGTATATTCAAAATTAACCTGGTCGTTACAAAAATCAAAAAGATAAATTGATGAAAATTACCGGAACACCTATATTATTCTTCAACGGTAAAAAAAATCAAGAAAAGTTTCAACAAAAGTTGTTTGGATTTAAACAAACTATTGACTAAAAATATTTTGAATATACGAGGTGTTTGTTTTGGTGTCAATTTTTTTTTTTTAAATAGAACACCCTGTAAATTTTTATATTTTTTGATTTTAAGATTAATTATTATTATGTAAAAAATTCAAAAAAATTAAACAGATTAAGCAATAACCTAACTATAATTTAAAAAAATCAGACTTGTTTCTCTTTTATATGATAAAGCAAATATTATAAATGATTTAAAAATAATAGGTAAAATTTTACCTATACCTGAAGCCAAACTAGTATTTAATTTAGACATAAAAACACTAATTTGCACTTGATCGAGTGTTGTTATTGATTAATAACGTTTAGTCTTATCAGGCGTAAGAGTAAAATACCCACCGAGTCAATATTCCACTTTAGAAAAACATAAGAAATTAGAATAACAAAAACCATATCATTGACCAAGAGTTAAATAGTAGACCACAATAGTCTAAATATCAATTTATTAAAACTTTGTTCACCACGTATTACATACATACTTATTTATTTATTGTTTCATGACAATTTGTATGCTAGACTCATATCAAGCATACCATAAAAATTAGTGTTAAAACCTTTGCTGAGTTTTTTTAAATTTCCACAATAAAATGAACACCCTGTATATTAAACATACTTTTAATTAATAGTTTCTTTAAAACCAAAAACTTTTTTTTAAATTTTATATTGTTTAAAATATTATTTAAGTGACTAACCTGTATTTACAAGTTTCTAGATCATAACAGTGTTATGTAAATAATACTGTAAAATATACTAGTTTTTTTATAATGGTAAAGTAGATGTTAAAATAAACAAATAGATTAAATATGTTGTAGTATCTTTTTATTTCATAAAATGGTCTCTCACAAACCAGCATATCTGCAGAATATTCATGTTCAGTATGTGAATATTAGGTTAAAAGTACTTTTGTTTCACGCACTCATAAGACAGAATTCTTAAAGAATTGTTTTTTATATCAAATATCAAATCGTATTACTCAGTACCCTCTGAATTTAAATATTTGCCAGCATCTAAAAAGAAAATTTGTCTGATGGTGTACTTTTTAGAATTCCCACTTCTTCGTTTATATATCATATTATCATTATCATTTTGTAATGAATAATGTGTTTTAAACTAATTTAAATTTAAAACTGTACCCTATGTTAATTAAATTAAAATTGTATTCAGTAGTTATCAAATCATAAAGTTGGATATGAGTTTGTCCTATTTGCAGTAAAGAAAATTATAGTTTTAATAAAAATTTGTTACATTGTTACTACAACGTTTTGTAATCAAATGCAGTTTGTTATTATTATTGTTATTATTATTATTATTATTTTTATTATTATCAATATTGAAATATATTTTGATAACCAGTATGCTTCAGCCGTACTCAAGCCACTGCTGGCGCTTCAGCCATCTCTCTGTCCGTAATGCTGGCAGCTTACAATACAAGTGGACCTACAATTTTAAGTAGATTCTAAACCACTAAAGAAACTATTAATATAATCTGGACTAAAAAAAATTCACTCGTAAAATCCCACCATGACAATGTGAGTTGGAAAGTGGAAGAGAGTATAAATGTTTAAAACAGATTCCATTGTAAAACTTAAACCCACATTATTTAGTGCAGCAGTCGGATGCCTAGACCATTGCGCCACGCTCCCCATTGCCAGTTACCTAAAGTAAACTAGATACAATATTTTATCTCATTGCAAGTAAAACTATAAAGAAATTTAGAATAGTAGTTACATGTAAATTAATTTGCAAAATAAAATCATTTTTTTTTTTAGATTAGTAACTAAATTATTTTTGATTACTTTGAAGAAGAGATATTAAAAATTTAAAACTATCTTGCAATATATTTATTGTTTTATAAAAAATCAATTGGCTTTGTTTTTGTCAATCCTATCTTCTAGTTTGTATTAGATTGTCGCAATGTATACGAGTTTTTCTATAATCCTAATAAGTTTAATTTAAACAACTACTGATAAATGTGTTATACGCATTTTGCTTTTTATTATTTGCCTTGAGTATTTCTGTAATGGTTCAATAACAAAAAAGCTTACACATTTTTTGAAGACTTTCTGAATAGTTTAGTAAAATATTCTGCAGTATGTGGGTCCCGTAAAAAGTATCAAAACTAGGTTTGCTAGGAACTGGAAAAAAATTTAACAACAGAAGTAATGAGTAAATAATCAAAACTTTCCAAAACAGCTTTAACAGTAGTTGTTGTAGTTGAAACGCATAGATCTAATAAGTAATATCATTAATTTATCAAGCAATCCGTCACATGATAAATAGGTGGGTTGTTTGATAAGTTGAATAAAAGTATAAAATCCAGCAAAAATCACAGCTTGTTAAATTTTGAGTAGTATAGTAGAAGATAAATAAGTTATCCATTTAGAATAATAAAATCTGTTAACAAAAAATCATAATTTTTCTGTAATTAACTTAGAAAAACCTATCAAAGTTTCTCAAAAAAAATTAGAATGGTTTTCTTTGAGAAATCGCATTGGAAAAAATTTGTTTAAGAAATATGCTTTTATAACTAATACCCTAAATTCTGTAAGTCGTCAGTCTAGAATATATATAATATATAACTTATTGGTCATCAAATAAATGTTCAAATTATAATCAAATTCTACTAACTTAAAGCAATCTAAATCTTAATTGTTTACTTTGGTTTTAGACAAAAAAAAGATACAATATTTTTATGCTCAAGATGCTGATAAACAAAGTTGAAATTCATTTTTAAGCTATCTTAGTGAAAATAAGTTTTAAACCATAAATCAAGTCAATGTTTACTTGATTAAATTGATTTGTAAAACAAGTTAGGATTTGTTCCACAAATCTAATGCTATTTACTCCATAATCCACGGTAGACTAAACGCACAAAACAAACACAATTTAAATTAACCTTTACCCACATATTCAAATGAGAAGCAGTTTTAAGTGTTATTTTTTAATTATTTTTTTTTTAATTTCAAAATGTGACATTTAGGAATTACTTAATATGTCATAACAACATAAAAATACCTTTGAATTTCAACGAGTAAAACCACACTTCCTTAAACTATCACATTGAAGACTAGATTTTAGCAGTCTAAATATGTAAAGCTTTTAAGTCTCGGGACATACTGAATTTTGAAGTTTATTCAATGTATCGATAGTAATGTTAAAGAAATTTCTCTTAAAAGTTTCAGTCTTCCATATCTGAACTGTCAATAAACATTTGTTAAAATTCCTAGCAATCCTTATACTACGAGTAAATATTTGTTTAGATAGCAATATGTCTTATCGTTTAAACAATGCCCATAAAAATATCTATAAAAAATAAAGTAATGATTTGCAACATTACGCCGGTGTAGTAAAATATCTAAGTCATTAGTCAATTTTGGATCGGCAATGATACAAATATTTCGTTATTGAATAAAAGTTTAAAAGAAATACTGTAGTTTCTGATGTTCTTTCCTATATTTGGAAACAATATTTAATACATAGACAAATATAAGTTTTAAATATATATGCAAAAGTTTAACAGAAGTAAAAAAATTTGTACATCTATTAAGAAACCCTAGTTTTCTAGATTCAAAGCTATGTCAACAACATAGTCGTTCCAGAGAAGATTGTGTAAGATTGTAACCCCTAGAAAACAAATAAAAAAAAATTTAGATATGTATTCGTTGTTTAACATTAGGTACTGATGACACCTCAAATTTTGATTTTTAAACAGTAAAAAGTTGAGTTTTTTAAGTTAAAATTAATCATGTTGGGAATGTTCCTATCAGATATAGTTTTAAAGTCTACAGATGCTACAAAATTCATTCTAAAAATTTCAAGACGTTCTGCTACATTTGTCAATATAGTCTTTAAAAAATATAAAGTATGAAGGCTGGTATCATCTGCAAAACTATGAATAAAACTTTTAGTTACTTGAAGTAGTTCATTAATGTAATTCAAAAACAAAGTTGACAAAAAATCAAATGCTTGGAAATGTCTAAGGCTACTGCAATATTATTTCCATGTTTGTCTAATGTAGAATACCATTTGTGACTAAGATAAGTCAAAATCCATATTGAGTATCTGAAATAAAGTTATTTTGTTCTAAAAACTTGACAATGTAGAAATTAATCTATTTTTCAAAAATAAATGACAGATTGAACAATAATGCAGTTGGTCTATAATGTGAAGAATCACACTTGTTTCCCATTAGGTATAAGTTGAACGTTTGAAATTTTTCAACAAATTGAAAATGTATCTTTTTTGTATGATAACAGTTTTAATCAAAATAGGAGCTAATTTTAATTGTAAATGTGTAAAAATTATAGGTGGAATGCATTTCTGGTATTTAATTTAAGAAGATATCTTTTGACAACTCGTTGCCTGAAATAAATCGGAGCCATTATTTTACCACTAACCGGCAATCTAGGTATAGCAAAAAAAAGATTTATTATAGTAGAGTTAGTAGCAAACTGGTTGCAACAATATCTGCTTATTCTTTTGGATAAGTAACTAGATTGTTTTAATCATTTCAAGAAGAAGGTATTGATGATTTTTGTACTATCTTGCAATAAATTTATTGTTTTAAAAAAATGTTTGTTATTTAAAAAAAGCTGGAAAATTCGATTAGCTTTGTTCCTATCAATTTTATTTTTTTCAAATTGATTAAATTGTCACAACGTTTATAATTTTGTTTAGTCTGTTCAGAATGATTATTAACTTGTTTCCAAATGCTTTTTGCTTTTACTTTTGTTTTGGTTTAATAATAGAGAAAGGAATTTTTTTTTTATAACATTCTGAATAATTTATGTGAGATTTTCTGCTGCAATATGCAATCTTTAGAAAATAGACAATTAGTGTCAAAACCAAAATTATTAAAAAAATCTTTCATTTAGAATACTGATAGATGAAGCGCGGTTTTGGTTTGATAGTATAGAAAAAGAAGCTTTAACAACCAAAGTTTTAAGTAAATGATTAGAATTTTATGAATCAATTTCAACAATAGTTGTTATAATCTCTGGAATAGTTAAAAGATACAAATCTAATAACCTTGATTCACCAAAAAATCCATCACGCAAACAATATGTGGGTTAGTAAATAATATTATAAACTACGCCTTTAATTTTGTACTTCGTTAGTCTAGAATATGCTTGTTGTTTGTGGATGTAAGCACAAAAACCCTTTGGGCCAGCAGATGAATTTTTATGATGATAATTAGAATCTACTAGATTAAAGCAATCTGGATCTTTATTATTTACTTTAGTTTCAGTCAAAAAAAGGTATATATTTCCTATGTTTAAGATGTTGATAACCCATTTTTTTTTTAAATTTTACAAATATGTATTAGTAAATATTACTTTTAAGCCAAAAACTAAGTCAGTATTTTGTTGATTAATTTATTATTATTATCGTTAAACTTCTTCGTCATTCTTCTTCTTTGTCGATCTTCTTCTTTGTAGTTCTTCTTTTTCTTCTTCTGCTTGCGTTAGTAGTGCTTTTGATAATTTGATCCAAATCAACGACCCCTGTCCGCACATCCGAATGAGAGGCTGTTATACGTGCGAAATAATTAGATTTAGTACAAGCCATCATAACATAATCTTACGGTTTATACCTACCGTCTTTTATAGTAAAAATGCAAAAGTTTTCAGAAACTTGATTTTCGAGATTAAATTCCATTTCAATCATGAAAAGAGTCAGCTGATCTGCGTCGGGACACCTTGCGCTAAGACGCTCGGTAAAGAGTAAAATTAATTAGCACCTCCAAATTGTTTTCGAAAAGCTCAAAATTTGAATATCATTAGTAAATCTAATCTAATACACGAATCTAACAGTCAGACAGCAAAATAACGGGACGCGTGGAATCAGTCAAATATTGCCAAAACCTTAATTTAATGTATAAAAATAAAGTATTATAGTTCCAATGCAAAGAATTCTAGTATGCAAAGTTATAAATAAGTCTTTAAAAACTGGAGCGTACATAATTAGTATTATTTTCGTCAACATATTTACTTCTTTGTCATATTTTTTATGAAAGATTATTGTAGTATATGCTACCAAACACATATTTGTATTAGCCATTTTAATTAATTGTATTTTTTGTAGCTTAAAAAAAATTATTTAATTTTTTTTTTGCTCTACCTATAATATATGAGTAAATTGTTACTGATCAAAATAGGTTTATAAAGACTTGCTCTTTATAAAATAAGTTTATATAGACTTGCTTTTTATAAACCTATATTATATAACAAAACGTTGTTTATATTATATGATAAACAAACCTGGAATTCCAAATTATAGATGTCAGATGATGAAAACTCACTTACCTAAAAAAAAAAAGAGAAATATATAAGTTAAAATATTCGATATCATATTACATATACATTCATACCATATTATATATACGTTCATTAACAAATTTAAAATGTAAATATATTATATAAGATTAATACTTCATTCAAAATTCAAAACTAAACTTAAAGAAATATTGAAAAACCTTAAAGCTTTTATTAATAAAATCTAAAATACCCTACTTCAAAATTAAACATTATTTCAACTAAAAATAAAAAAATAAATTAAATTTAAATATATATTTTATAAAACATTAATTTCATGCTGAAACACGATAGAATTTCTCTACATAAGAAATTAATTTGAAATAAGTAGTTACCATAAATTTAAAATAAAAAATGCAACAGATTCTTGACTCATAGTAATTTAATAAACGACCAAACTTCAAATATCAATGTAAACGAATAGGTCCCCCGAGTCACATTCGGCAAAATATGCAATAAACAAAAATCCGACGTAAATCACCAAAAACATAAAATTGTAGTTGAACTGAGTATTACACATGTAAATTATTTCTACCTATAATCTACTACAACTTTCAAAAAAAATGTAAGTACTTTTGCTAAGTAAACAAAACAAATCAAATTAATTTATTTATGTGTTTGTACCGCATACTTTTTTTAATTATCATCAAACTAAATTGTAGTTTTTAAAAATTATATAAGTGTAAATGAGAATAATAACGTTATATTTCAGTTCAAAGTTCAAATGAAAATATATGTACAGGCAAACTAATAATTTGCATTTTAGTTTAAAATAATAAAACTAAATGTAATTTTTCTTAAAAATAAAATAATAAGCGCGGGCGTTCTAGCACATTCCGCGGGTGTATCCTTCACTTTGTAGAGACAAAGCGAAGACGGGCAATTAATATTGCCCGCTTTAACAAAATGATTTGTATCTACAGGCCGTTGAACTACTCTAGGTATTTAATTAAATTAAAGTGTTAAAATTGAAACAAATTTTTTTTGTCGATTTAAATGTAAATATTTCTCTATACGTGAGGTTTTTTAAAGCACCTTTTTTTAGCTGATATGCTAAGTTTAATTTGTGCATGCCATATAGAAAATATGATAATTTTTAAAAAGATATGAAAAATAATTATTTATTGCTGAAGATCTACTATTAGTTACTACTGGTTGGTTAAAATTTAATAAATAAAAATGTTGCAATTGCATATTTATATCGATATTTTTTTGTAATAGTTGATGTGAAAGAAAAATTTTCACTTTACAATTGAGTGAACACTACATTTTAAAACTGAAAAAGTATTTATTTCAATAAAAATTATTAGTGCTCGTTTTTCACAAAAAGAATTTAAATAATATTGTAAATCAAATTAATAATTTTATAACATCAAAATTTGTTTTTAATTTAAATTTCCATACAGAATTATAACAATCTGAATCTGAATTTTGTTACAAAGTCATCTTTTTCACTTGTTGGTATTGTAATTGGAAAATAGTAAAATAAAAGTTTTAGTTTCTGAACATATAGAATATAAAAGAGAATAATTCTATCATAAAAAGTCATAAGAGTACACAAGTAGCAGTGGCCATTATAAAAAATACTACTAATTATTTGCATTTAGTATACGCGTGTATATAATAAGAGAAATAAATTGAGTATCACTGAATCAATAGATATTAGTTTTAAAATTAAAAAAACGGTTGGGTGTTTCTACTACATCTGAATGTACCTTTAACATGCAAAATTAAAAATGATAAGTTAAGTGAGTCAATATGCCGATCAACAACTTTATTCAAAAGGTGAAGAGAAACACAAAACACATCGCCTTTTAAACAAATATGTACTATTGGCAAAAGCTGGTAACTATTATAAAAAAAAAAATTAACAGACTACTGACAAATAGAATATGGATCCAAATTCATATACAAACATATGAAGGCGATCAAGGCACTTAGCCTATTGTGGTTTTTATCCACGCAGTTACTAAATTTCATAGCAAAGAGTATAAAAATAATTAGTGATACAATCAGAAACTGAGTTACTAACCTTGGTTTGATTCGCAATTAAAATATAGAAATTAAAGTTTTAACTGTGTGCAATAATTTTTTTGCCTGATACATTTTAAATGTACTGTAAACTTTCTAGAATTTTGATGTATACAGGATTGCAATTATACAAGTTGTCAGAAGTTTATTAACACTGTTGTTAGTTTAATACAATGGCGAGCAAAAATCCACTTTAAAAATATGACTAATTTTTGGATTTTTTTTGTTTTACCTTTATGTTTGCTGTTTTAACTTTATATTTGCAAATTGTAAAATAGGTGTTTAATAATTCATTTCTGGACAAATGTTATCTATCTGTCAGTTATTATCACCGTGTAACAGACTTCTATGAAACAGCATTTTGCTCTAATTGAAAACCTATATTTTGTTGTGTTTTTTTTACTTTGTGTTAATTTGTCTCTGCAAAACTTGACATTCACACGGTGTATTGTACTTAACAGTTCATAGTGCCTTTAAGCTCTATTGTTGTGGCAAAGATTATAGCGTCGATTGAAGGAAAACGTAAAACTGCAAGGATTGTTAGTAAAAGCCTTTGTGATGTACAAAAGGTGTATCAGCGTTACTAAGTATCTAACTGGCCTGATAACCAGAAGATCAAGAGTTGAAATGACCGTCCACAAGTTTGCGGAATATAACAGCTTCTGCAAAAATGATGACGATAACAAAAGTTATAATAAGTAAAAAAGAGTGAGTGAGTTCCAAAGAATTCTTAATTCTATAGTGACTGTAAAACTAAAAAAAGTTTTATAATGAGATTCAACCATCTAAAAATCTTACAAACTCAAGTAGTAGATTATATTTGAGTAACATAACGTTTTTGAATTTGTTTAGATAATTTTATTTGTCTATATTTACATTTTTTGATAAAATTACATTTTTGTTTAATTTTTTAATGAGTCGTAGTAAAGCTACATCGGAAGATATTAGTAAAATAGTTGTAAAAAAGTACCATAAAGAAAAAAGTATGTGGGAGATATTTGAAGCTATTTTGCTATTGCTAGAAGTAAGCAAGATACATATTGCTCACTAACAATATAAACTTGTTAACAATATAAACGGATATTACATCCAAAAACTTGGCAAATCTGACAACTCTCTAGATAAAATAATAAAATATATAAAAATTAATTTCGTTAAAATGCCAGTTCATATTGTTAAAAATCAAAATTTGTTAAAATGACAGTTCATATTGCTAGCAAGCAAAATTTGTTAAAGTAGAGTTCATATCGTTAGTTAACAATATTTATTTTGCTTACTTCTAGCAATGTATATAAAGAATATTCTCGATTATTTAATATTATAAAGAAATAGCATAAAAAATTAAGGTAAAAGTACCGGCCAACCTAGTAAAATAATATGTAAAACAAAGGTAGTAAATATTTAAAACTTACTAAAGTTATTGAAAAAACAAGGACAAATATTTTGCAAAAATAGTGAACTCAGCAGATTCATAAATCAAAGCTTGGTTTTTATAAAGTACATACTAAATAAAATATTAAAGAACATTACTTGTTTCAATTCACTTTATTTTACTTTATTGAAGGCTCAAGAAAAAGCCCTGTTAACAAACAAACAAAAACACGTCTAATTTGGACTAAAGCTAAATTGTCTTGGACTAGGTCTTATGTCGTATTTAGCAATAAATCCAAACTCGACTATGAGTACTTGCAAAGAGAATTGTTCGTGATTTATTAAGCTTTAAAAAAAATTATATAAAAAAAACTGTAAAACTCCCAAGAAAGTTGGGTTAGAAAAAATAAAATAAATTGATGGTACAATTAATGCCCTTCAATATAAAAAAAATCTGAATAAAGTGTTATTCCCAGCGTTTACAAGCCATTAACTCTAACTAGATAAAAATTTCATACTACTGCAAGATCATGCATCAAGCAAAGACAACAAATAATGGTTTTCAAAGCACAAAATAAAAATTCTGTCCCAAACTTAAATATTATAGAGACCTCGTAATAAATCACTTGAGAAACAATCCTCAAAAAACAAATATGAAATAATAAAACAATTCACTATGTTTTTTATCACATATTATATTATTATTTTTACATATACATTACTAGTTTTGGCTTTACTAAAAACTTCTACAGATGAAATAAGTTATATATACTGTTTCATCTGTAGAAGGCTTTAGAAAAGCGAACAGGGAACGGCATTTTTGGCCTTTTATTTTTATTTATAAAATGCATCATTTATTAAACCTAAATGATAAATTTGTTTCAGTCATCTGATTCAAATGTATGCTACTATTAATCATTTGATTGTGTCTGTTATGTTTACTCATGTATATTAAATTCGTAGTATATATTCTACCTCATTCGCTTATAGATGTGTATATGCATAAAATGATATGCTGTTGAGTTTATATCTAATAATTTTCCAAGACATAAACTTATTTTGTTAAAAGATTATAACCTACCCGTTGCTACTTGAATAAATGATGACTTAGGCATTTGCAGCTACCTTGAGCATTTAGTTACAAACTCATTTGTTTTATATTTTTAATTTTATACAATGTATCTCTTTACCTTGCAGTGGAGGTGTATTTTTAGGCTTATGTTTTACCAATAACACTAATGTTTTATTAAAAATTAGTCAACACGATAATGCTCATGTGACATCATGTAAAAATGTGTTTTTCTATAATTTTAAATTTGCAACTTTTAGTTCAATTAATAATTTTTTGTTTGAGATTAATTGGTGTTTACTATTTTTTAACTGTGATGTTGAAACGTGTGTGAATTTAATTTATTCTGCGTTGCATTATGCTGTTGAAAAAATATAACCTAAAAATAAATTTCTAATTTGGTTTAACAAAAAACTAAAAAAAATTTACATAAACAGTATAAATCCTCTAAACTAGTATGAGATTATACTGAATTTTAATCACTTTGCAGTTCCAGTAAAAAGTAAACGTCTTTAAAGTTAAAAAATAACATTCAAGCTAGCCCAAAACAATTTGGAGGTTTGTTAACAAATCTAGAAAATCAAATAATTTTCCTACTGCTATGCATTATGGCGAGCGGACGAGTAATAATACAGACGACTGTGTTAATTTGTTTGCTGATTTCTTTTTGTTCTGTTTATAATTTGCATACTTATGTTGTACACATGTACATATAAATACGACAAGCAAATACTTCATAAAAAACTTTCAATAAGTCTATTTGATATTTTTAATGAGATTAAAAGCCTCACAGCTAACTTTGCCACTAGACCCAATATAATACCTTCATTACTATTACAGAATTGCATTTATTCAATTTTAAAACGTTTGTGTTTTATTTTTAAAGTGTCTTTAGTTTTTGTCAAAGAAACATTTCCTAATGTATGTAAACAAAGCTACATCACGCCATTGCATAAAACTGGACCCAAAAAGACATTAAAAATTATAGATGCATTTGTATCCAATCTGATAAAATAATTGTAAATCACAAGTTTCCTTTGTTTCTCGAGTTTTTATCCCGGATTTATACTCGGATATATTTATTTCTGTCGATGTCGCGTCAGAGTGTATCGCTTTATCTCTTTCGCTCTCCGAGAAGCATTGCCTCTTCGTGAATTTATTTGCGGTGTCCCTCATAAGTAAAAAATTTACAATTAGAATGTTTGATTGCACTAAACAATAAAGTAAAAAATAATAAAAATAAATTATAATTAATATGTATAATGGCATTCTCATAAAAGAATAATAAGCACATTTATGTATACAACGTGTTTTAGTTTACTTTTTGTATCGTTCTTTTATGAATAAAGATGTTATATATGTTAATATTTATAAGCGGTTTTTATATAGCTGATATACCATATACGTTAAAGCTAGAACACGTCTCGCATGATATACTAGGCTCTACGGTCTACCAATGAGCTATCACACCAGTTACTTGAAATCTCTATTAATAAGTAGAGCGCCGATTTTCATTTATTATTTATGTTTTTTGTGATTATTTTTCACAACTATGAACTATTATCTATATTATATAAAAGTGAACTTCATGCAATTCTAGGATTTTTTTTTTAATAAAAAAATAAAAATAACTCATAAATTAAGTCAAATAAATACATTTCTATTAAACATATTAATATTTAGTTAACAAGCAATTGACTATATTGTTTTTGCTTTAAAATTTTCTAATTATTTAAAATAATTTTGTTATAATATAATAAACAAAGTAAAGTTAGATGTAATATTATAGCAATAAAAACGTGTCGCAATTACAGTTGTGTAACACTGACTTTATAAACCACTCCCATCAATGCAGTCTTAATGCGAACTAAAAATTAAAATTATCAATGTCAGCCTAAATCCCAAACTTCCTGAATACGATGCGTGTATCAAGTAAAATGAGAACCAGCGATTCGACTGCCAGTAGAGGGAGCCCGCCAGCAATTTTGCCAGCAAGCGTCATCTACGGATAAATGCAATTTTTATTGCGATTCAACGCACCGTTAACTATTGTTAATTATTTGTGATTTATCACATTTAATTAACAATATTTTAATATTCAGATACTCAACATCCCGAAATGGATGCTGTGAAAGTTAAGAAGTTTGAGGCCGCTTTTGTCAAGTTTGACAAGAGGATAACGAAGTTAGAAGATTCGCTTGCCGGGGCTCTTGAGGGCATCAACAAAGTGATTGATGGATTTTCCTCCAAAAGCGTGTTGGAAGCCCTCACGGCCTCGACTATGGAAGTCGTCACGCCGAGACTGCAGGGTTTTGAAGAAATCTTAGATTCCATGCAGATGCGATAAAATCCGCGGACTGGAAGAAACCATTAAGCAGATGCAAAGCACGATAGAGCAGCTGATGAAGATGCTTATAAAGGATACGTCAATCAGTATCAATTGCAAGCCTATTAAGGCGGCAATTGATAGTAATAAATCAAACCTTGAAGAAATGTTGCAGATGGAGCAGGAGCCACCGTTGCAGCATCCAACCAAGAGGCAAGCCCCTCCAACTGACTTTGACACCTGATCAGACAACGACGACGATGCATTAAGAACGGACCAACCCTCCGGAACTGATGCCCGGAACGTATCTGTTGAGACATCGCAGATGGACGTTCAGCAGCCCGTAGAGCAGGAACAGCCATACCAGATCGTCGAATCAAAATCGACCCAAAAGTAAAGACGAATAAATGGTGAACTTAAAAACACCGTAGATAAGCTAAGTCAGCGTATTGATATATTAGAAACAAACAATGCTTCGGAAGACTCAAATTTAATATTTAACACACTGAAAGAAATTAATGAGCAAAAAGCACGCAAAAACAACCTAATCATTTTTAATCTACCTAAGATAACTGGTATCGATTTCAAAGAGATTTATAACGCGGACCATGCACAAGTTACAGACAAATTAAAACTTGTCAAAGATAACATTTCAGTAAAGATAATAATTAGATTGGGTAATCGCTCTTCTAATCCTCGTGCAGTTAAAGTAATTTTAGAATCACAATACGAAGCAAACTTTATATTAAAAAACAAAAGCAAAATTAATTATTTTAAAATTAAGTCTGATGATACACCTTTTCAGCGTCGTAATATAAACAAAATACGAGATGAGTTAAAGTTACGATCAGAAGCTGGTGATACAAATTTAACCATCAAATATTTTAATAAAATCCCAACAATTGTGAAGCAAAATAACTCAAATTTAAAAAACTAAGTTCACGATACGCCAAACATAGAGTTATAATATCAAAATGTTAATGGCTTGAAATCTAAAAGCAATATATTCTACAACTCGCTAGAAGGAGACAAATATGATATAGTTGCACAAACCGAAACACATTTAAACAGTGAAATTAATAGCTGCAAGTTTTTTTCTAACAATTATTTTGTATTCAGAAATGATAGAGACAGATTTGGAGGTGGATCATTAATTGCAGTAAAATCTATATTTGAAAGTAAAAATATTGATCTCACCTCACCGGTGCCAACTATCGATATTACTGGTTGCAGAATTTACATGAAAGGATTATCATTGGATGTACTTTCCATATATATACCGCCATCTACAACAACTGATGATTATACATTTCTTTTTGATTACATAAGTACAGTAATAAATACGGAAAACTGTATCATCTGTGAAGATATTAACTTGCCTCACTACAATGATTTTATCATAAATCCGTTTCAAAAAATACCTATCTTAGAACCAGTGATAAATTTTATTTCTTTCAATAACTTTAAGCAAATTAACTCTTTTCCAAATCATATAAATCGACTTTTAGATCTAGTCTTTGTGCCTTGTGATTTAAAATGCAATATCAATTCTTGTGATAACCCACTTGTATCTGAAGACATCTACCATCCATCGTTGCAACTTGACTTTATGTTTGATACTGAAAAAATTCCAAAACTAACAAAAGAAACGAGGAGTTCAAAGTATAACTTTAAAAAAGGTAATCTGAACGGCCTATACAAAGATCTTTGTACTATTGATTGGTCAGATGTTTACAAATGTTGTGATGTAAATTCCGCTTGCAATACATTTTATCTAAAGCTATATAATCTCTTTGACGTTTATGTGCCAAAGACTTTTAACTTTGTAACAAACACTTATCCAAAATGGTTTAATCCAACCGTTATGAAAAACATTAAACTTAAAAACAAACTTCGCAAAACAAGGCGTAAATATAAAACCGAACAAAACCGACAAACCATGAGAACAGTAGAAAATAGACTCAAGCACAATATACATTTAGCTTACTTAAAATATATTAGAGAAAGCAAGTCTACAATAAAAACAAACCCAACTAAAGATTGGTCTTTCATTAATAACCGAAAAAATAACTCACGCATACCAGGAGTGATAAAAAGAGAAAATGAAAACTTTAACTCCAGAGACAAAATAGTAAATGCTTTTGCAGATTATTTTGAAGAAAGTTTTCTGACTGGTAGAGTTTTGGGCGGAACACAAATAAACAGCCAGAACACATATATGAGAATTTTTAAGGTTTCAAAAGATATAGTGGAAAAATACTACTAAAAATTTAAAATCATCACTATGACTGTAGACTGTGATATTTTAATTTATGCTGATGATTTAAAGCTATACAAAGTGATAAGAAACCAAAACGACTGAGATATTTTACAACGTAATTTAAGCAACTTTAGTGCGTGGTGTAGTAACAACTATTTAGAACTTAATGTTGGTAAATGTTGTGTAATGTCGTATTCCCGTAGTAAAAACCCTGTTATTTATCAATACAATATATATGGAAAAACTGTTACGCGAGTGAGCGAAATTAAGGATCTTGGAGTCACTTTTGATGAAAAACTAACACATATTAGTTCGGTTATAAATAACTGTTCCAAACTAATGGGTTTTATCATGAGAGTAACCAAAGACTTTAATTCTATAGATGTATATATGTGTTTGTATAATTCATTAATTATGTGTAGGCTTGACTATTGTGCACCTATATGGGCTCCGTTTGCACAAAAATATATTAAAGAACTTGAAAGCTTCTAACAAAAGTTTCTGAAACTTTTAAATTATAAACCTACAGGAGTATATCCTGAAAGAGGGTATCCGTATACTGATTTATTGAAAAAATATAATTGTGTATCTATTGAAGAGCATCATCAACATCTAGTAATAATGTCTTTATATAAATTAATTCACAGTATATACGACAATCCTAATTTTCTAAATAAAATATGTTTTCATGTTCCCCAAATTACTACTCGTAACAGTCTAACTTTTACATATAGCACTCCCAGAACGTTACCTCATCAAAACTCGCCACTTAACAAAATGTATAGATCATATCATAATGTTCAGAATGCTGTTGATATATTTGCTTCACATCGTAATGTTTATAATGATTTGTTTAAATGTTTAAATAGAATATAGAAATAGTCTTACATTATTGCTTAGTTTTGTATCAATATTTATGTACTTTTTCTTTTTAATTTTCATGTTGAGCACATGCATATTATTATTATTAATTTTTATGATATTTCCTGTATAAGACATTGTACCTGTTGGAAATAAATCTAATCTAATCTAATCTAATTTAATCTAAAAGTCGTTCAAAGACAGCGGTGTGAAAGTTGTCGGAGCTATAAACATCAGCGACGGCATCCGCTTCACTTTGAATTCTATGAAAGATTTCCGTAAAGCGACGGCACACCTGAAAGCTTCAAGTAAAGCCAATTATTATACGTTCCAAACGTGAGACAAGAAATCCGTCAAAGCAATTGTTAAAAACATCCCCAAAGAGACTCACTCTGAGAAAGATGTTAAGAAAGAACTTGTATCGCTGGGATTCAACGTCCTTTCTGTAACTTGCCTGCAAAATAAACTCTTCGATGTCGAATATCTGATGCTGTACGTGCAGCTCAAAAACTCCGGTAAAAGCCAAAAGATTTTCAACCTCAAAGAGCTTTTTACGCTGACTATTAAGGTTGTGTCAAAACGTCGAACAGGCAAAATCAGCCAGTGTCATACATGCCTGTGCTACGGGCACACGGCATCTAGGTGCTATGGTAATCCCGTCCGTGTAAAATGCGCCAGTCCGCACTACTCTGCGGAATGAAAGAAAGACGTGAACGCGCCGCCCAAATGCGCCTTATGCGCTGGGGAACACACGGCATCATTCGCTGGCTGTGATGTTTGCAAGAAATTACGGGCACAGCAAGCTAAGCAGCGGAATAAAACCCTTTTGCAATCCGCTCCGAATAATATTAATTCCAACATGGCAGAGTTTATCAAACAAATGACTGCCTCTCAAGCGACTTTATTGTCGGCTGTAAGAACCCTCTCACGATAAAAAATGAGAAAAAAATGGCATATCTAAAGTAACGCCTATATGGTTGGCAGCGTAGGACGCATTACGATACATATTTTACGGTGCGTTTATTCATATTTTGTTGGGAAGGTTATGCACAAATGTTTTATTACATTACTGTCAGATGCCGGACTTCTGGGTATGTAAAATACGGGGCGGATTTTAGTCGGTAGGCGCTTCATATGAAGTGAATCCAACACTTTGTGTTAGTCTTTTAAAGATTTTTCCGCCCCAACCAAAAAAAAAAAAAAACAAAAGTAAATGAGTGGGGTGCTTGAAGATGGTCCACAAATTTTATTTTACATATGTTGGTTCCAGAATTTTTATAGTATACTCAAATTTGCATTATACTGTTAGAAAATTACAGGCAACACAATAATTCATAAAGTCATAATATTGCCACAATTTTATAACAACTGGTAGATAGTTGAATATCTTCAGTATTTGATGTTTTTTTTGCATACATATTCAGTCTATGAACGGGAAGGCCATAATCTATTTCACGCCTTATTTTATATAGGTTTGGCTACAAAGTAGAATTAAAATAAGGATTGCAATTATACAAGTTGTCAGAAGTTTATTAACACTGTTGTTAGTTTAATACAATGGCGAGCAAAAATCCACTTTAAAAATATGACTAATTTTTGGATTTTTTTTGTTTTACCTTTATGTTTGCTGTTTTAACTTTATATTTGCAAATTGTAAAATAGGTGTTTAATAATTCATTTCTGGACAAATGTTATCTATCTGTCAGTTATTATCACCGTGTAACAGACTTCTATGAAACAGCATTTTGCTCTAATTGAAAACCTATATTTTGTTGTGTTTTTTTTACTTTGTGTTAATTTGTCTCTGCAAAACTTGACATTCACACGGTGTATTGTACTTAACAGTTCATAGTGCCTTTAAGCTCTATTGTTGTGGCAAAGATTATAGCGTCGATTGAAGGAAAACGTAAAACTGCAAGGATTGTTAGTAAAAGCCTTTGTGATGTACAAAAGGTGTATCAGCGTTACTAAGTATCTAACTGGCCTGATAACCAGAAGATCAAGAGTTGAAATGACCGTCCACAAGTTTGCGGAATATAACAGCTTCTGCAAAAATGATGACGATAACAAAAGTTATAATAAGTAAAAAAGAGTGAGTGAGTTCCAAAGAATTCTTAATTCTATAGTGACTGTAAAACTAAAAAAAGTTTTATAATGAGATTCAACCATCTAAAAATCTTACAAACTCAAGTAGTAGATTATATTTGAGTAACATAACGTTTTTGAATTTGTTTAGATAATTTTATTTGTCTATATTTACATTTTTTGATAAAATTACATTTTTGTTTAATTTTTTAATGAGTCGTAGTAAAGCTACATCGGAAGATATTAGTAAAATAGTTGTAAAAAAGTACCATAAAGAAAAAAGTATGTGGGAGATATTTGAAGCTATTTTGCTATTGCTAGAAGTAAGCAAGATACATATTGCTCACTAACAATATAAACTTGTTAACAATATAAACGGATATTACATCCAAAAACTTGGCAAATCTGACAACTCTCTAGATAAAATAATAAAATATATAAAAATTAATTTCGTTAAAATGCCAGTTCATATTGTTAAAAATCAAAATTTGTTAAAATGACAGTTCATATTGCTAGCAAGCAAAATTTGTTAAAGTAGAGTTCATATCGTTAGTTAACAATATTTATTTTGCTTACTTCTAGCAATGTATATAAAGAATATTCTCGATTATTTAATATTATAAAGAAATAGCATAAAAAATTAAGGTAAAAGTACCGGCCAACCTAGTAAAATAATATGTAAAACAAAGGTAGTAAATATTTAAAACTTACTAAAGTTATTGAAAAAACAAGGACAAATATTTTGCAAAAATAGTGAACTCAGCAGATTCATAAATCAAAGCTTGGTTTTTATAAAGTACATACTAAATAAAATATTAAAGAACATTACTTGTTTCAATTCACTTTATTTTACTTTATTGAAGGCTCAAGAAAAAGCCCTGTTAACAAACAAACAAAAACACGTCTAATTTGGACTAAAGCTAAATTGTCTTGGACTAGGTCTTATGTCGTATTTAGCAATAAATCCAAACTCGACTATGAGTACTTGCAAAGAGAATTGTTCGTGATTTATTAAGCTTTAAAAAAAATTATATAAAAAAAACTGTAAAACTCCCAAGAAAGTTGGGTTAGAAAAAATAAAATAAATTGATGGTACAATTAATGCCCTTCAATATAAAAAAAATCTGAATAAAGTGTTATTCCCAGCGTTTACAAGCCATTAACTCTAACTAGATAAAAATTTCATACTACTGCAAGATCATGCATCAAGCAAAGACAACAAATAATGGTTTTCAAAGCACAAAATAAAAATTCTGTCCCAAACTTAAATATTATAGAGACCTCGTAATAAATCACTTGAGAAACAATCCTCAAAAAACAAATATGAAATAATAAAACAATTCACTATGTTTTTTATCACATATTATATTATTATTTTTACATATACATTACTAGTTTTGGCTTTACTAAAAACTTCTACAGATGAAATAAGTTATATATACTGTTTCATCTGTAGAAGGCTTTAGAAAAGCGAACAGGGAACGGCATTTTTGGCCTTTTATTTTTATTTATAAAATGCATCATTTATTAAACCTAAATGATAAATTTGTTTCAGTCATCTGATTCAAATGTATGCTACTATTAATCATTTGATTGTGTCTGTTATGTTTACTCATGTATATTAAATTCGTAGTATATATTCTACCTCATTCGCTTATAGATGTGTATATGCATAAAATGATATGCTGTTGAGTTTATATCTAATAATTTTCCAAGACATAAACTTATTTTGTTAAAAGATTATAACCTACCCGTTGCTACTTGAATAAATGATGACTTAGGCATTTGCAGCTACCTTGAGCATTTAGTTACAAACTCATTTGTTTTATATTTTTAATTTTATACAATGTATCTCTTTACCTTGCAGTGGAGGTGTATTTTTAGGCTTATGTTTTACCAATAACACTAATGTTTTATTAAAAATTAGTCAACACGATAATGCTCATGTGACATCATGTAAAAATGTGTTTTTCTATAATTTTAAATTTGCAACTTTTAGTTCAATTAATAATTTTTTGTTTGAGATTAATTGGTGTTTACTATTTTTTAACTGTGATGTTGAAACGTGTGTGAATTTAATTTATTCTGCGTTGCATTATGCTGTTGAAAAAATATAACCTAAAAATAAATTTCTAATTTGGTTTAACAAAAAACTAAAAAAAATTTACATAAACAGTATAAATCCTCTAAACTAGTATGAGATTATACTGAATTTTAATCACTTTGCAGTTCCAGTAAAAAGTAAACGTCTTTAAAGTTAAAAAATAACATTCAAGCTAGCCCAAAACAATTTGGAGGTTTGTTAACAAATCTAGAAAATCAAATAATTTTCCTACTGCTATGCATTATGGCGAGCGGACGAGTAATAATACAGACGACTGTGTTAATTTGTTTGCTGATTTCTTTTTGTTCTGTTTATAATTTGCATACTTATGTTGTACACATGTACATATAAATACGACAAGCAAATACTTCATAAAAAACTTTCAATAAGTCTATTTGATATTTTTAATGAGATTAAAAGCCTCACAGCTAACTTTGCCACTAGACCCAATATAATACCTTCATTACTATTACAGAATTGCATTTATTCAATTTTAAAACGTTTGTGTTTTATTTTTAAAGTGTCTTTAGTTTTTGTCAAAGAAACATTTCCTAATGTATGTAAACAAAGCTACATCACGCCATTGCATAAAACTGGACCCAAAAAGACATTAAAAATTATAGATGCATTTGTATCCAATCTGATAAAATAATTGTAAATCACAAGTTTCCTTTGTTTCTCGAGTTTTTATCCCGGATTTATACTCGGATATATTTATTTCTGTCGATGTCGCGTCAGAGTGTATCGCTTTATCTCTTTCGCTCTCCGAGAAGCATTGCCTCTTCGTGAATTTATTTGCGGTGTCCCTCATAAGTAAAAAATTTACAATTAGAATGTTTGATTGCACTAAACAATAAAGTAAAAAATAATAAAAATAAATTATAATTAATATGTATAATGGCATTCTCATAAAAGAATAATAAGCACATTTATGTATACAACGTGTTTTAGTTTACTTTTTGTATCGTTCTTTTATGAATAAAGATGTTATATATGTTAATATTTATAAGCGGTTTTTATATAGCTGATATACCATATACGTTAAAGCTAGAACACGTCTCGCATGATATACTAGGCTCTACGGTCTACCAATGAGCTATCACACCAGTTACTTGAAATCTCTATTAATAAGTAGAGCGCCGATTTTCATTTATTATTTATGTTTTTTGTGATTATTTTTCACAACTATGAACTATTATCTATATTATATAAAAGTGAACTTCATGCAATTCTAGGATTTTTTTTTTAATAAAAAAATAAAAATAACTCATAAATTAAGTCAAATAAATACATTTCTATTAAACATATTAATATTTAGTTAACAAGCAATTGACTATATTGTTTTTGCTTTAAAATTTTCTAATTATTTAAAATAATTTTGTTATAATATAATAAACAAAGTAAAGTTAGATGTAATATTATAGCAATAAAAACGTGTCGCAATTACAGTTGTGTAACACTGACTTTATAAACCACTCCCATCAATGCAGTCTTAATGCGAACTAAAAATTAAAATTATCAATGTCAGCCTAAATCCCAAACTTCCTGAATACGATGCGTGTATCAAGTAAAATGAGAACCAGCGATTCGACTGCCAGTAGAGGGAGCCCGCCAGCAATTTTGCCAGCAAGCGTCATCTACGGATAAATGCAATTTTTATTGCGATTCAACGCACCGTTAACTATTGTTAATTATTTGTGATTTATCACATTTAATTAACAATATTTTAATATTCAGATACTCAACATCCCGAAATGGATGCTGTGAAAGTTAAGAAGTTTGAGGCCGCTTTTGTCAAGTTTGACAAGAGGATAACGAAGTTAGAAGATTCGCTTGCCGGGGCTCTTGAGGGCATCAACAAAGTGATTGATGGATTTTCCTCCAAAAGCGTGTTGGAAGCCCTCACGGCCTCGACTATGGAAGTCGTCACGCCGAGACTGCAGGGTTTTGAAGAAATCTTAGATTCCATGCAGATGCGATAAAATCCGCGGACTGGAAGAAACCATTAAGCAGATGCAAAGCACGATAGAGCAGCTGATGAAGATGCTTATAAAGGATACGTCAATCAGTATCAATTGCAAGCCTATTAAGGCGGCAATTGATAGTAATAAATCAAACCTTGAAGAAATGTTGCAGATGGAGCAGGAGCCACCGTTGCAGCATCCAACCAAGAGGCAAGCCCCTCCAACTGACTTTGACACCTGATCAGACAACGACGACGATGCATTAAGAACGGACCAACCCTCCGGAACTGATGCCCGGAACGTATCTGTTGAGACATCGCAGATGGACGTTCAGCAGCCCGTAGAGCAGGAACAGCCATACCAGATCGTCGAATCAAAATCGACCCAAAAGTAAAGACGAATAAATGGTGAACTTAAAAACACCGTAGATAAGCTAAGTCAGCGTATTGATATATTAGAAACAAACAATGCTTCGGAAGACTCAAATTTAATATTTAACACACTGAAAGAAATTAATGAGCAAAAAGCACGCAAAAACAACCTAATCATTTTTAATCTACCTAAGATAACTGGTATCGATTTCAAAGAGATTTATAACGCGGACCATGCACAAGTTACAGACAAATTAAAACTTGTCAAAGATAACATTTCAGTAAAGATAATAATTAGATTGGGTAATCGCTCTTCTAATCCTCGTGCAGTTAAAGTAATTTTAGAATCACAATACGAAGCAAACTTTATATTAAAAAACAAAAGCAAAATTAATTATTTTAAAATTAAGTCTGATGATACACCTTTTCAGCGTCGTAATATAAACAAAATACGAGATGAGTTAAAGTTACGATCAGAAGCTGGTGATACAAATTTAACCATCAAATATTTTAATAAAATCCCAACAATTGTGAAGCAAAATAACTCAAATTTAAAAAACTAAGTTCACGATACGCCAAACATAGAGTTATAATATCAAAATGTTAATGGCTTGAAATCTAAAAGCAATATATTCTACAACTCGCTAGAAGGAGACAAATATGATATAGTTGCACAAACCGAAACACATTTAAACAGTGAAATTAATAGCTGCAAGTTTTTTTCTAACAATTATTTTGTATTCAGAAATGATAGAGACAGATTTGGAGGTGGATCATTAATTGCAGTAAAATCTATATTTGAAAGTAAAAATATTGATCTCACCTCACCGGTGCCAACTATCGATATTACTGGTTGCAGAATTTACATGAAAGGATTATCATTGGATGTACTTTCCATATATATACCGCCATCTACAACAACTGATGATTATACATTTCTTTTTGATTACATAAGTACAGTAATAAATACGGAAAACTGTATCATCTGTGAAGATATTAACTTGCCTCACTACAATGATTTTATCATAAATCCGTTTCAAAAAATACCTATCTTAGAACCAGTGATAAATTTTATTTCTTTCAATAACTTTAAGCAAATTAACTCTTTTCCAAATCATATAAATCGACTTTTAGATCTAGTCTTTGTGCCTTGTGATTTAAAATGCAATATCAATTCTTGTGATAACCCACTTGTATCTGAAGACATCTACCATCCATCGTTGCAACTTGACTTTATGTTTGATACTGAAAAAATTCCAAAACTAACAAAAGAAACGAGGAGTTCAAAGTATAACTTTAAAAAAGGTAATCTGAACGGCCTATACAAAGATCTTTGTACTATTGATTGGTCAGATGTTTACAAATGTTGTGATGTAAATTCCGCTTGCAATACATTTTATCTAAAGCTATATAATCTCTTTGACGTTTATGTGCCAAAGACTTTTAACTTTGTAACAAACACTTATCCAAAATGGTTTAATCCAACCGTTATGAAAAACATTAAACTTAAAAACAAACTTCGCAAAACAAGGCGTAAATATAAAACCGAACAAAACCGACAAACCATGAGAACAGTAGAAAATAGACTCAAGCACAATATACATTTAGCTTACTTAAAATATATTAGAGAAAGCAAGTCTACAATAAAAACAAACCCAACTAAAGATTGGTCTTTCATTAATAACCGAAAAAATAACTCACGCATACCAGGAGTGATAAAAAGAGAAAATGAAAACTTTAACTCCAGAGACAAAATAGTAAATGCTTTTGCAGATTATTTTGAAGAAAGTTTTCTGACTGGTAGAGTTTTGGGCGGAACACAAATAAACAGCCAGAACACATATATGAGAATTTTTAAGGTTTCAAAAGATATAGTGGAAAAATACTACTAAAAATTTAAAATCATCACACTAAAGGTCACAATGAAATTCCTGAGTTTATAGCTAAATACTCTGCGTCAGCTGTCGTGGAGCCTCTTACATACATTTTTAATTTGATATTAAAAAGCGGAATATACCCAACAGTTTGGAAAAATGCTCAGGTCACCCCAGTTCACAAAAAATGAGACAAAGCAACGGTCACTAACTACAGACCAATATCGTTACTTTGTAGCTACAGCAAAGTATTAGAAACAATACTTTCTGATCACATTTACGCAAACCGCATCAAATCAATTGAGTAATACCCAGCACGGATTTATAAAGAAAAGATCTAAGTTTACAAATTTATTGAATATTGTTCAAGAGATTTCTTCTAACATGGATCAACAATTACAAACAGATGTTATATACACCGACCTCAAAGCCTTTGATCGACTTCCACATGATATTTTAATTAATTAAAAAAAAAAAAAATACAAAATACACAGTAATGTTGTTAACATCGTCTTACTTACAACACAGGGAACAATCTGTGTGCTACAAAGAATACAATTCAAGAGTATATGTCAGCTCCAGCGGTGTGCCACAAGGTTCCAATCTGGGTCCAGTTTTATTTCTCCTTTTTATGAACTCTGTATGTGATAATTTAGACTGTGATATTTTAATTTATGCTGATGATTTAAAGCTATACAAAGTGATAAGAAACCAAAACGACTGAGATATTTTACAACGTAATTTAAGCAACTTTAGTGCGTGGTGTAGTAACAACTATTTAGAACTTAATGTTGGTAAATGTTGTGTAATGTCGTATTCCCGTAGTAAAAACCCTGTTATTTATCAATACAATATATATGGAAAAACTGTTACGCGAGTGAGCGAAATTAAGGATCTTGGAGTCACTTTTGATGAAAAACTAACACATATTAGTTCGGTTATAAATAACTGTTCCAAACTAATGGGTTTTATCATGAGAGTAACCAAAGACTTTAATTCTATAGATGTATATATGTGTTTGTATAATTCATTAATTATGTGTAGGCTTGACTATTGTGCACCTATATGGGCTCCGTTTGCACAAAAATATATTAAAGAACTTGAAAGCTTCTAACAAAAGTTTCTGAAACTTTTAAATTATAAACCTACAGGAGTATATCCTGAAAGAGGGTATCCGTATACTGATTTATTGAAAAAATATAATTGTGTATCTATTGAAGAGCATCATCAACATCTAGTAATAATGTCTTTATATAAATTAATTCACAGTATATACGACAATCCTAATTTTCTAAATAAAATATGTTTTCATGTTCCCCAAATTACTACTCGTAACAGTCTAACTTTTACATATAGCACTCCCAGAACGTTACCTCATCAAAACTCGCCACTTAACAAAATGTATAGATCATATCATAATGTTCAGAATGCTGTTGATATATTTGCTTCACATCGTAATGTTTATAATGATTTGTTTAAATGTTTAAATAGAATATAGAAATAGTCTTACATTATTGCTTAGTTTTGTATCAATATTTATGTACTTTTTCTTTTTAATTTTCATGTTGAGCACATGCATATTATTATTATTAATTTTTATGATATTTCCTGTATAAGACATTGTACCTGTTGGAAATAAATCTAATCTAATCTAATCTAATTTAATCTAAAAGTCGTTCAAAGACAGCGGTGTGAAAGTTGTCGGAGCTATAAACATCAGCGACGGCATCCGCTTCACTTTGAATTCTATGAAAGATTTCCGTAAAGCGACGGCACACCTGAAAGCTTCAAGTAAAGCCAATTATTATACGTTCCAAACGTGAGACAAGAAATCCGTCAAAGCAATTGTTAAAAACATCCCCAAAGAGACTCACTCTGAGAAAGATGTTAAGAAAGAACTTGTATCGCTGGGATTCAACGTCCTTTCTGTAACTTGCCTGCAAAATAAACTCTTCGATGTCGAATATCTGATGCTGTACGTGCAGCTCAAAAACTCCGGTAAAAGCCAAAAGATTTTCAACCTCAAAGAGCTTTTTACGCTGACTATTAAGGTTGTGTCAAAACGTCGAACAGGCAAAATCAGCCAGTGTCATACATGCCTGTGCTACGGGCACACGGCATCTAGGTGCTATGGTAATCCCGTCCGTGTAAAATGCGCCAGTCCGCACTACTCTGCGGAATGAAAGAAAGACGTGAACGCGCCGCCCAAATGCGCCTTATGCGCTGGGGAACACACGGCATCATTCGCTGGCTGTGATGTTTGCAAGAAATTACGGGCACAGCAAGCTAAGCAGCGGAATAAAACCCTTTTGCAATCCGCTCCGAATAATATTAATTCCAACATGGCAGAGTTTATCAAACAAATGACTGCCTCTCAAGCGACTTTATTGTCGGCTGTAAGAACCCTCTCACGATAAAAAATGAGAAAAAAATGGCATATCTAAAGTAACGCCTATATGGTTGGCAGCGTAGGACGCATTACGATACATATTTTACGGTGCGTTTATTCATATTTTGTTGGGAAGGTTATGCACAAATGTTTTATTACATTACTGTCAGATGCCGGACTTCTGGGTATGTAAAATACGGGGCGGATTTTAGTCGGTAGGCGCTTCATATGAAGTGAATCCAACACTTTGTGTTAGTCTTTTAAAGATTTTTCCGCCCCAACCAAAAAAAAAAAAAAACAAAAGTAAATGAGTGGGGTGCTTGAAGATGGTCCACAAATTTTATTTTACATATGTTGGTTCCAGAATTTTTATAGTATACTCAAATTTGCATTATACTGTTAGAAAATTACAGGCAACACAATAATTCATAAAGTCATAATATTGCCACAATTTTATAACAACTGGTAGATAGTTGAATATCTTCAGTATTTGATGTTTTTTTTGCATACATATTCAGTCTATGAACGGGAAGGCCATAATCTATTTCACGCCTTATTTTATATAGGTTTGGCTACAAAGTAGAATTAAAATAATATTTATGTTTATAAAAAAAATCTTTATGCATTTATATATAGCCATGTCTAAGTCAAGTGTACAAAACAAAAATTTGATTTTGCTCAAACCACTGAAAATGCTTTTCTTTACATGAGTCCTGAACTTGTGATTTTTTTTTAGATTTTTTCAATAAGCCATTTTTCGAGCAATAAGCAATCAAAATTTGAAAAAATCAATTTTTTTGCATACTTTAAATTTGTGGATCGATTGTAACTTCTGAAGGTTGCATTTTTAAGAAAAGCTGTAATCAACTTTTTTTTCAAAATTGTTCAAAGAATCATTTTTTTACAGCCAAAAATGTGTTTCCTTAAACAATAAAAAACGTTAAAAAAAAGATTACAAATATTTTTTTTTTAAATATAAATAAAAACGTGCTTTTATATGTGCAAAAGGTACCCTGAAAATTTCAGGAAGTGCCGTGCACTACGCTTCGAGATATCTTGCAATGTATTCAGAGAAATACTTAAAATAGCAAAAAAGGCTTAAATTTTAAATTTACATTTTTTGATTGTTAGTAACTTATTTTAGGAAAAAATTATAACAAATTTTTTTCTTCAAAATTGTCTAAAGAAAAGTTTTCACAAACAACATTTTTTTTCTTTAAATTTTCAAAGTTTTGCAAAACTTCAAGTAAAAGTTTTTCTTAAAAAAAAAATTATGGGTATTTTTAATTTTTTTTCGACATATCATAGTTTAATCCTTTCTAAATGTACTGGTAAAAGAATAAATCGATTATCAAATTATTTGTAGAAGCAGCGATGAAGGGGAAATTGCCGTTTTTGTTAAAATACTACAAATCAAGGTGGCGGTCGATATGCTCTTAAGTATAGATGTTAGTTAATAATTAGATTATACTTTAGACAATAATAAAATAACTCTAGATTCTTTTAAATCATTTGAACAATCTTCATTGTATTGGTCTTGATCACAAATCTGTAAATTATTCTTGAAAACAGAATATATAAATTGAATTGATGTTTTTAACTTTGACCCCAAAATCATAAATTCCTGTGTTCCTAAAGGTTCTGATCTTTCGTCAATTCTATTTTTAATTTAAATGATTGTACTACTTCAAATAATTTAAAATCTGTAGCATCTTGGTGGTCTTGGTCAATAATGACTTACAAAAATCAAAACCTAAGGTATCATCAGTATTAAATACTAAACTAATCAACAAATCTATATCCAAATCTTCTCCAATTTGTTTTTTAAAGGTTACAATCTCACGTAACCTTTTATGGATCAACTATGTTGTTGAGATAGCTATAAAAATATATAGAAAGTTAGAATATCAATAGTTTTTTACTTCTGCACAGCTTCTGCATATATATTAAAAGTTATATACGTCCTTGTAATGAATATTGTTCCCAAGTATAAGGTAGCATCTGAAACTACACTAGCTCGTCTAAATTCTATTAATAAAACAAGCTATTCAAATCATTGCCGATCCAAGATTGACCAATAAATTAGATACTTTACAACATCGGCGTAATGTTGCAAATCTTTGCATATTTAAACATTTCGATTGACATGTTCAAACAAAATACAAGACATATTAACATTTAAACAAATATTTACTTGTAGTACAAGGCTTGCTAAAATTAATCAATAAAGACTCTGAGATTTTAAAACACTTTTAAGAGAGATTTTTTAATAGAACTATCGACACAAAGAAAAAGCTTTCAAATTCATTACTTTCCGAGACTCATAATTGTAATAATAATAATAATCCGTAAATATTCAATGTTCATAAACCGCTTCAATATCGTCTTCAATGTGATAGTTTTAAGTGTGGTTTTACTCGTTGAAATTCAAAAGTATTCTATGTTGTTGTGACCTATTAAATAATTGCTAAATATCAATTTTAAAATTAAAAAAAAAAGATATTATGACAAAAATAGAAAAAATATTTTTCAATTAGAATCTACAGTTTATAAGAAAATATTTAATAATTTATAACAACTTTTTACTTAACAGTAACAGTATGCAATCGGAATAACAGTTCACATTTATGAGTAATAAAAGTTGAATAATCTGAAAGTATGTGCATGCTACTGCATCGTTTGTATTTGAGGTTGGAATGAATTTGAGTAATTTATTATGCCAACGTTGGCAAATATTTTGATCTTAAGTTGTTACAAGGTAGAGCTACTATCACTTAGCAATAGAATTTATTAACTTCCTAAAGGAAATCAATTATTGAAATTTCTTAACATTCAATAATCAGCCAATATAATTTGTATTTGTATTCGTAATTTTACACGCTACAGTTAATAAGTTATAGCAAACCAATTTTATAATGGTGCATAGTGTGCTATAAATAGAATTAATAAAATAGATGTATTTCTTAAATAATAGATAATACTGTTTACACTAGTTCAATATGAATACTAATTGCAACGACACATAAATGTACGAGCTGTTTAAAGATTATAAAATATTTATAATATAGTTAGTACAAAAATTATACTACGTCAATTGATATAACTTGTTTGTAAGTAATTACAATTTATAACACACAATTAAATTAATTTACTATCTTCATTGACATAAATCAACAAAGCAATTATTTTAATTATCCCACAATACTTAGCAGCCCTTTCCAACCCCTTAAAAAAATTAATGAGCTTCAATTAAAAAGAATTGTATCACATATTTGGACAAAATTAAAATTAACATAGTAAATCATCGGTTAACGTGTTGAATTTTGTTTATAATGAACTAAAATAGACGAGGAATTTCTGTAATTATTGTCGGTGTAGTTAATTATGCGCCTTGTCTCTAATTTGCTATACTATAGTTACCGCAAACTTCGGCTAAACTTTGTCAAAATCACAGCCGCCGGTGGCGCTAATTAACACTTCACAGGTCATTCCATCAAGAATGAAACCATCAAAGAACTGGAGCGGTAAAAATTTTAATTGAAAAATCATGTTTTTGCAACGCGACCAATGTGATGTAAGCTTGTTTTAAACTGTGCGGCGTGCATGCCATGGGTCTCCTTTTTTAGGTGTTAAAATCAACGTTGTGAATTTTCCTGGCACTTGTTTAGAGTAGAGCGTTGTTGAACATCAAAGCATCTCAAATTTTGTCGTTTCATTTTACATTATAATTATATGTCCTAAATGTTTCCAATTTCCGATACAAAAAATTAACAAACTAATAATAAAATTATTGTAATTTTAATGTAAAATAATTTAAAATGATCACGAAATAACATTTTATCCAGTAAACTACATAGTTTAAAATTCCATTTCGCTGATGGTTGTTCGGATATAACAAAATGGTTCTATTACTAAAGGCACACAGATGTGGATCTTTGAGAAAAAATGATGTCTATATAGCCGGACTGGAATAGGGCAATCTTGTTGCGTGTCCAGATCAGGTTTTTGTGCCCGACGTTGCTGTTGTTATTCTATTATTCATTGTATTTAAGCGAAGATATATTGCTTACATATTTATATGTTTATCTATTGTATTTGTTTGTTCTAATTGTAATTTACGTGTTCCCCAATTTTAGTATCGCTCGAGTTTTATTGTGATTGAATAATTTACTCTAGTATGTGGTTTATGAAAACGGAAGATTCTTTGTTGCACACATATAATCAATTCTGTTTGTACCATAAGCAAAATATTTTGCTGAAACTTTGATTTAAACCCTACACAATTAGATTATTATATTTTAATAAATTTATTAACAATTTTGTTATCATTAATTGAAAGTCAGTTTTTATAGCTTTCATGTTACGTTATATTATAGTAGCAATTAATTTAACAATAACAAACATTTCGTATGGATAATCGTCCATATATTGTTGTATAGTGCTATTGATTTAAAATTTGAAACACAACAAGTTGAATAAAATCATATACTTTATGTACATTTTTCTTGATATTAATAATAATAAAAACTTCTCATTTGGATGTGCAGGTAGATGCCATACCAAAAAAAAGCCATAAAAAATACTAAAGCAAATTAAAACACATTTGATGCGGAGACTGAATTATATTTTAAAATAATTTTGTTACTTCTGTTGTTAAAACTTATTCTAAATTTAAGCAATTAATTAAATCAAAAAATGATTCTAAATATTTCTTAACCAAATATTAACGAATTACTTAAAGCAACACAACACTTAATATAGCAATTTCTTTAACTATTTGTGTAAAATAGAAATTTTGTAAATCTCGGTATATCGTGTGTAAATATCTTGTGTATTATATTACCAATTAATATTATTATTACAAATAATTTGAAAGTTATAAAAATATATATTAGAAAAAAAGAGAAATTGGTGGTATAATAGCTATCTGATACATCAAGTCGCCGTATCATTGCTCTTAATCTCGTAATGGATGAGTATTGTACCGATTGCTCCGGTAGTGCTGCCTCAACCTCTCTTTCATACATCCTAGGTATGTTTCTACCAGGATCCGGAGCCTCCCCATGGTTATTCATAGGGGGTCGATGAATAATTAACCAGTATTTCATTTTGAGATAGTCTGTTTCCAAAGTGGTGGTAGCGGGTGCATTGACTGGACAGAAAAAAGTTTTCGTCGTCATTATAGAGACTGGAGGTGAACTCGATATTGTCATTTTAGATAAAATTGTTCCATACGTAGAAAATTCGGGTAAATAGTTCTTGGTAGCGGTAACCGTCGGTTAGCCATAATATATTATTTTGATATACCAGGTGAAATCGGGGGTAAACTAAAATTGATAAAGCAAAATTAGCAACAATCATATCAGGTGTCGGCATCGGGCAATTCAAATTAATCAAGAAATCATGTTTAGACAGGTTTGGGCTTGTCTGATCTTGTCAACGGACGGAATTTCCGGTCTTTCAATTAAATTAAAAGACTGTCGTTACTAACAATAAACTGTCTAAACTCCTGCACTAATTTAATATATACAAATAACAACTTCCCACCGTTTTTAATGACGGAGGCATCGCTACTAAAACGATTTTTGACTGTAGACGTGTTCCTTATGTTGTCGTCGTCGTTATTTTGCAAAAAAAATCTTCAATAAAATAATATGGCTAAAACTATTAACTTTTTTGGTACTAACCAATTATTGGCAAAACCTTCGTTCTGCCCTAGCCATGGCCATGTTTCCCGATTGAAAAACTTATTCTGCATCCTTTCGAGTCTTCTTAGTTTTCCAAGTCTTGCTGGGTCATCCCATTTTCCAGGTTGGCGCAGTGTTGTCTTAAGAATATTTTGCTTGTGCATTGTTAAGTCTGTTGTTGTATTGTTGTAAAATATTGCTAGGGTACTTTGTCTTAATGTTTTAGTGGGTTCTGCTCTAATAAAACCCTAATATTCTTCTTAAAAACCGCGTGTCAATACGTGGTCTGGTGCATTTCGAACGTTTGTCGCATTTTCAAAGTGTCTAATTTGAGAATTGTGTGCTTTTTTTGTCAAACTTTTTAAGTGCGACGTGCGGAATTTGAGTAGAAAAAAAATAACAATGCCAAACTTTGGTGCCGATAGATTGAGTCTAAATAGTGCCGCAAGCGCAAAAATGACACCACGGAAAAAAAGATCAAATAATCTCTTCAAGTGATGAAACATTATCCAAGTTTGTTTTTTTCTAAAATATTAAATACATTTTTTTTTTCATTTTTATTCATTTCAGAAGATTTGAAATATATTTTTTTCTACGTATTAAATGACCTTCTAGTTAGTGACATTCAATTTGGAAACATAAAATCTAATAGAAAACCACATCGTATCATTAAAAAAACTCAATTCAAAATTCTTATGTTCAAGTAACATAAGAATTTTCCTTTTTGTTTAGTAGGTTTTAATCTTAACTTAATCAATTGGCATCAAGTTTTAAGAAAGTTATTTTTTTTTGGTATTCAAACATAATTCTTGTGGGCGCTCATAAAAAATCATCAAAAACATATTTTAGACGCGGGCCAATGATTTGCCTTAAGATCATCCTAATCTCTTCCTTGATGTCCAGTATTGCAACAAAAATTGCAACTTTAGAAGCAAAAAAAAAACTAAGATTTTTGGGCCCTACCGCAAAATATTTAAAAAAAATATATTTTAGAACCCCTAGATTTTGAAATAAAAGTAAGGGTAGGCTGCATATAGGCTCTTCCGCATTGCAGACCCTTGGTTACAGGTAGCTACGCCAATGTTTTAAGTAGCTTATGTTGTATTTTTGGTTAATATTGTTGTTTTACTTTAATATAAGTAGCTCTCAAAAGTCACCTACAACTGTTCCAGACTGTACTTGAAGTATTCTAAGCTATTCATTAATCTACAACAGTTGTAATTAAATAAGATAAGTGTAGACCTCAACTGTTTTTAACTATAATTAAACTGTTAAGTTGCATTTAAACTGTTTTCCGATTAATAAAAATTTGTTTTAAATAAAATTTAAGTAACACGTTCTTAGTTGCACTTGAACTGTTTCTAAGTGTATTTAAAATGTTTTCATGTATAATGGGCTGTTTTAGAGTGATTTAGTTTGTTAGAAATTGTTCTAAAGTGTTCTAAGAAGTACCGGACTTTTTATTAAGTGGTTCAAACTGATTTTGGGGGTACTAAACTATTTCAGTTTGAATTATTTTGTTTCAAGTATTTTTCAGCTCACGCTTCTAATCAATTTTAAGCATTGCTCTAAAGTATACTGAAACTGTTTCCAACTGCACAACATTATTGTAATTAATATCAATTGTTTTAACTCAATTTGAAATACTCCCAAACGTTATCAGTTGCACTTGAACTAATCCCAAGCGTATTTAAACTGTTTCCAAGTTTAGTAAATTTTTTCTAATTAATTATAAACTCATTCAATAAATTACACATTGTTTTAAAGTGTTCCAAGATGTTTAGGAACTGTTTTAAACTGCACCCAAGGTGTTCCAAACTCTTGCTGGTTACCCTCAACCCTTAACTGCATGTTAAAGTGTTCTAAAACTGCTCTTAAATTATTCTTAAAAATACTAAATTTGTGAAAATTTTATAAGATTTATGCGTGTAAATAATAATTTTATTATCAAATCATCAAAATCGCTAAAGCACGTTTACAACCTCGTAAAACTACATTAAATTTCACATCATTAGACATAAATTTGATTTCAAAAAAAATATTTTAATTTTTTTCTTTGTTTGTTTTATATACTTTAATGTGATGATATATTTTTTATATTTACCATTAAAGTCACATAAAACTTTATTAAATTAAACATCTCTCGGCATAAATTTTCTCCTAGCAAATATAATCACAGTAAAATATTGAGAAGGCCCCCCTCGGACGGTTTTAGAAACAACTTTTTTTCAATCCTGTTACAAACTGTTGAAAAATGCAAAATAATAAGTTAATGTTGAATTGAAAAATGTAAATGAAATTTCAAAAATGTTATGAAATGTCAAAATATTGTTAGAAATAGCAGAATTCAGCCATAGACTGTTGAAAAGATCCAAATCCTATTCATAAAATCAAAAATAGCTACAAAATATTGTCAGAAAGCACTAAAATCCGTCCATAAGCTGATTAAAAACGCAAAATTCTGTTTATAAAATATCAAAATCCGTTCTTAAAACATCAAAATATTGGTAGAAAGCAAAAAAGTTCGAATATAAACTGATAAAATGGGCAAAATTTTTATAAAAGCAAAATCCAACTATAAAATATTAAAATAGTGTCTCAAGAAACCAAAAGAACCAACATTTATCAAAAACTGTTAAAAACATTTTACTTGTAAAAAGTAAAAAATGTGCAAATGTGTTCAAATTATTTTGAACCAAAATCCGGCCAAAAACGGTTGAATAATGCAAAATTCTGTAGCAAAATCTAACCATATACTGTCAAAAAATGTAAAAAACTATAAAATCTCAAAAATATCAAATTCAACAAAAACATTGCAAAATCCGGTATAAGCTGTTAAAATATGCAAAATTCTTTTAATAAACTTAATAAAATGCAAACAAGTTGTAAAAAAAACCGGCTTTGAAACATCAAAATGATGCAAAATCCGGCCATAAAATATAAAAACATTATCAGAAACCACCAATTTAACCAAAAAAAAAGGCACAATTCTATTCATAAAAAGTAAAAAATAGCTGAATCTGGTCATAAAACATTAAAATATTTTCAGTTAGAACCAAAAAACATAACATAGCCATAAACTATTAAAAAATGTAAAGATGTTTACAAAACCAATAAAATGTAAAAATCCGGCTATAAAATACCAAAATATTGTCAGAATTACTTAACATTTGATGTAAAACTCAAAAATGGTAAAATGTCTGTTATAAAATAATAAAATATTTTTAAAAGGAACTAAAATTATAAAATTTATAAAATGTCAAAAAAAAATGCAAAATACGGTAATTTCAAACAATATTCAAAAAGTACCAAAATCCGGCCATAAATTATAAAAAAATGTACATATTTTCAAGTAACAATAAACATACTAAAATCCTGATTTGATAAAATATTATTAGAAAATACCAAAAACTGTTGTTGACAAGTGCAAAGTTTTTTTAGTCAAATAATAGCAAAATTCAACTTTTGAAATAGACATCAATGAGTTTTTCCGGACTGCAGACCCTTGATTACAGAAAACCACGCCACTGACAGAAAACCAAACTATTTTTGGAAATATTTAAAAAAATCGAAATATAATGCTACTTGTAAACAAAATTTCGATAAAATACTTTGACAAAATATAGTTTAATCTTTTCTGTATGTAGTAATAAGAGTATGGACAAAGTTGCTGTTTTTGTTATAATGTTACAAATCAGAGTAACTGTCATAACAATCTTAAGTATAAAAGCGTAAAGTAAAGAGAGCGTTCTCCACGTAAGCACGATATTATTCTACTCCGTAAACTAATAGCTATAACATTTTAACTCTTTCAAGTAATTTCGGATAACATTGTCAGTTGTGTGCCGCTATATGACGTTATGTGCCGATTGCTCTTTTCTTCTAATTTAATATTGCATACATTCGATTAAAAAAATAATTGTAAGTAAGGTTGAGGTCGATCCAGTTTCTTGACTTCTTTAAGTTTTTTTTCTGCCATTGTATTTTAACTAAGCGGTCTATTTGGCCCTAGATGGTTCAGAAATAGTTAGACAATAATAGAAAAGTTAAGCACTTATTCTCGGAATCATGTTCATATATTTAGCTTCCCAGCTGTTTCCAAATTTTAAGTCATTTGTAATTCTCAATTAATGTTAGATGGTAATAGAACCATCTCTGCTGTTATTTCTGTATCCTAGATTTCGAAAAAAGAGCATTTTTAAAGAAAACTAGTGATAAAATGATAAGAATGCATAAAATTTGATTAAAGAATTCAGTTTTTTGCAAGTTACCAATCGATTAAAAAAAAATAATTTTCATTGCGTGAGTTTGCCAAAAAAATTAGTTAGTTTAGATTTTTAGCATATCAGCCTAAGAAAGTACTAAAAAAATGGTTTGACGTCTTCCCTATTCTTCCCTATCACATCAAACACTTTTGCAAGCTCTAAGAACGTTGCGCTAAAATTTGCCCCGCAACTTCTTTGATATTTATGAAAAATTAAATTAAATATGTTGCAGAAATACTCAAATAAAATCATCCAACACACGTTTAAATTTACTTGATCAGTCTTCAATCTCATGTATATCTTTCATGTACGTAGTTACGTCTGTGGCTGGCTAATATTGCTAAAATCGTAGAAAGTAGCCTTAGACAAAATTTAAGTTCATATTGAGGCAAAACAGCTGTTGGGCCGCAAACACGTGCACAAAAGTTTTCGGTTGTACTTTAAGTAAATTGTTTAATAAATGACCGTAAACATTTAAAAGTTGACAAAACCGTTTACAAGTTTTGGTAAGAGAAACTGATATTAATACAATTAGTCAAACTAGTCGCGTCATATCCTAGGCATACAACGTTTCATTTATACTTTCAATTTATTCATATCCGACATACTCTTTAATGTCACCAAGCAAAGTAGATACAGTGTTCATATACAACCAGCACTAAGCTCGTTTAGTTGTCATTTAAAGATTATAGAAAGCAACTGACATGCTCAAAAATTAGCTGAGAAACAAAAATATTAAATTATTGCAGAAAAATAAAGTTGTTGAGATTAGAATCCAACCAACTCATAAACTTACAATAAAAATCGGGTACTTAAATTTTAGGTAGCCCTTCACTTGCCAATCTGGAAAAAGATGTCTTCTTAATACGTAAACTTCAAACAAATTTGAAACTAGTTAAAAAATAAGTGAATTGCTTATTATTAAAAAAGACTACACTTTATAGCACTTCGAGATAATCAATAAAAACTATTTAGTATTAAAGATTATTATTTTTTATTTCATTTTCTTCTTTTAGCTTACTCCGGTGTTGGATATAAGTCTCTATAATTTTTTTTCATGTATGTCTGTCCCTTGCATTCATTCCTCATCCACTTTCTTCTTGTTATGATTTTGATAAACAACTAAAAAACACTAACACAATATTGAAGCCATGTTAAAAAGCAAAATTTAATTACCAGCAATATTTTTTATGACTAATATATTGAGTTTGATCATTGTCGTATTACTATAAAAATAAGTTAAAATGTTGCATTACTGCAACTTTGACAAAAATCTATAGTAGCTCTGTTAATAGCAATAAAACCTGAACATGCCATTTAGGTTCTATTGTTTTACAAGTAATACTTCCACCATTATTTACTTTGCTCACCTCCACCGATCACAATCGACATGAATTTTATGTCGGAGTTTGTTTTATGTGGGAGTCATAAAATAAAATTTTATAGCTAATATTATGTTTGCGGTACAATAACATTAATTGTTTTATGCATGCATCTCTTATAATGAGATTATAATTGATTGAAGCTTTATTATTACTGCATCAATTACCATTAAATTGGTTATAACTGTTATATTATAAATTAACATTAACATACTAAACTAGATTATAAAATAATTGGCTATTAAAACTTACAATTTTTATTTCTATCAAAATTATGATAATTAAATTTTATTAAATCGTTTTCTTTATAGTATTTTGTTCAGTTATACACGTATTGCTGCATTAAACACATATGTGTATTAAGATGGAGCTTAATTTTTTGTTAGTTTTTGATAAGCGCCGAGCGGAACTATATTCGAAAACAAAAAAAAAAATAACATTAAGTTAAATAGTGAAGCAAGCGTAAAAATTAACAAACAAGACATAAAATCGGTTCAAGCATTAAAAGAACTTGTGAAATAAGCTTAAACAATGTGCTTTTCTAATAGATTTTATGTTTCCAAATTGAATGTCATTAACTAGAAGGTCATACAATGCGTAGAAATCTTTTTTCTATCATATAAAATGATTAAAAATGAAAAAAAAAACTGAGACAATTTTCTGCACAAAAATTACAACAAAAATTAGTACTGTCAAGTCAGTCTTCTCTTGAAATCTCAAAGATTACGTGTGAAAATAATTAATTTTTCATCAACAATTCGTTTGCAAACATATCTGCTTTTCCTTTGAATTAACAACTAAATTGTTTTTATTATTTTGAAAAAGGGCTATTGAAGTTTTTGAACTGCTTTGCAATGAATTTTTTGTTTTATAGAAATTAGAACGCGAAGAAACTTTCACAATTTTTAAACAATGTTAATTTAAGTTGCTGCAGAATTTTTTAAATTGAAATGATAATCAAAATAATAAAATAAATTTAAATCAATAAATATTGTAAAGTTAATGTCATATTGTTAATGTTAATGTCATATCAATTTATAAAAAAAAACAAAGAACAAATAAAATATTTTACTCTCAGCAGAAATATTAATACTGGTAAAAAATAATACTAGAAAATTCCAATAATTCTTATTTTAAAATTTACAGATCCAATTAGAATTTTAAAGCAACATTAAATCCGTATTTATTAACAGAAAGGCGTTTGTCAATGCTCTCGCATGCTCATCAACAAATTCGTCTCAGTTAACTACAATATTAAGTCATCTCGGTTTGTTTGAATACTAACATTTGGTAAATTGTTCGCCGCCGCTATATTCCAAAAATATATAAATCAAATGTTTAGTGGCATTATGTACGCACAATTTTTAAACAATATTTTAATAACAAGTAAAAACATTCAGGAACACATTAGTCAATTTCTGTAAATGTCACGATTCTTAGTCTTTCAAATTAACAGAGTAATAGGATCTCGCAAGATAATGAATGATAATATAGTTAAGTAGCTTTTTATTTAATCAATTAGTGTTCTCGCGTTGAATAGTCCTTAATGAGTTTCAACGCCAAAACTGATGATCATTAAGTAACATTGCATTAATTGTATAGGAACGAGTGTGGAATTTATGGAAAGAAAACATTAAAAAAAAAAAGAATTATTTTTATGTTAAAATGGTGATTTTAATGAACAAATCAAAGCAAAGTTCTTCATTCAACTTTTTATTTTATATTTAATAATGTATACCGTTTTAAAATTGATGAAACATTATTTATTGTAATAAATACTGTTATTAAAATTGAAAAACTGTATTCACACACTGAAAACAAAAAAAACATCCATATAAAAACACATATCAATTTCACAAGAGCGTACCATTTTAATCAGAGTATCAAATATACACGAACACAATAAATCTTTACAAAATTTTACCAAAATACAAAATAATTAATTTTTACAGATTGTGTATAACATAAAAAATTTTATAAAATAAAAGCCATTAAAACCTACATTACATACATAATTATTGTACTATGCAGTGTGTCTAAAATAACATTTCTCCTTTTGAGATAAATATGGACTTTATTTCAATGTTATTTGAAAGAAAACAGAAACTGTTATCCAAATGAACATGCATGAACGCTTTTTGTATTCGTAACATTCTTTTCAACATTTATGAAAAATCCCTGTGATAAATATTTTTTAGGTATAATGTTTAAAATTTTACTATTGTTAGTTTAATAAACCTGTTACGATATTTTTAAATAAATAAACAAATAATCAAACAACCAAACAAACACTGTCAATGTTGACTGATCACGAATTCAATGAAGTAATTAATATAGGATATAACATTGTTAATAACCATGCGGCTTGCTAAAAAACAATTAATTTATTTCAAACAAAATCAAATCAGTTGCCTTTACACATTTTATTAGTAATAACTTTAATATAATCTCACCAACTCTGTACTTTGTAGAAGAAGTGTTGCCGCACAAACAAACCCCAGGGCTGCCATCTCATTCGGGATGCCTATTACTTTGAAGTTTACTACTTGTTTATTTATTACATTACTGTTGTCAACTTGATGACTGATACCCTATTCTATTTAATTTACATTAATATTAATTACATAATACGTGTGAAATTGGTTATTACACTTTGTAATATTTTGAGCTCAACATTAGCATATATACGTAGTTACTTTAATAGAATGTGGAGGGTTGTTTGTGTATTAGTAGTAGAAGTATTAAATTTCATTTCATTACATATGATACAATAACACAAATTTAAACATTTGTATCTAGTTCATATTAATAATTACATTTGTAGCAATTTCTTTGATTAAAATGTATGCTATTATATTATACCTTCAAGCGTATAATTATTTTCATACAAATATTAGTATCACAAAATTAAAACAATTTAATATTAATTTTCATTGTTTATAAAGCTAGATGTATAAAATAGATGTGGAAAATGCTTATATACACAGGTTTGAAGATAACTACCGTTTCTTTTAAAATAATGACCATGTTGTAAAAACAAAAGAAATGCCTGAAGAACAAATATTTTAAGTCGACAAATGCTGCAAAGTAGGCGAAAGAGCTAAAAAACAGAAACATTTAATTAAAGACGATCTACAATATAACTCAATTACTAATTGAACGATAAGAAATAGTAGTACAACTTTTTTAATTTTAGAAATTGGTTTTAACTCATAAACATACGTAATATGATTCATCTGAGCAAAAGCATTTGCAAACAGACTTATTCAGTATTAGATTAGCACTTAAACAATGTTAAACAATATTTTTAAAACTGGAACTTCTTTTTAACAAAATACTAAAAAAATATAGAAATACAGTTCCGTTTAATGCAATTACAAACGCTGTTGTAAGAACTGTGAAGCTACGTGAATTATTACTTAAGTAAGACAAAAATATTAGTGTTTCCGGTTTTAAATCGGTACAATAAAGAGGCAGATTTGGAAGTTTAGTTAAAGTTTTACATTTCTGTTGTAGTCATGCGGTTTTTTATCAACAAATATGTAGCTTTAGTGTTGTTTTAAGTTGGTATAATACAAATAACTCAAACAAATGCGTTGACAATAATATTGATTTTTGATTGAAACATACTCAAAGCAAAAACAAGGCAGTTCCAAAAATTTCTGTTAAGGTTTTCAATTAATTTTGATATTTTTTTAAGTAGACAGCAGTTTATGTTGTATTATTTTTTGTTCTTAATAGCATTAAGTATATTTATTTATAGTAGAAAATACACAACGCAATAACTTACAGTAAATTTTATGACATATCAAACGTCAAAAAAATTTAAAAACACACAAAACTAACATATTTTATACCAAGAATTAGATCTATCTTATGGTAATTGGGTTTGAAAAATGAAGTAGACTTTGTTCCGCCAATTTAATTGTATCATAAACCCTAAAACATGTGGACAGTTTGCCGACACATAGATTATTTCCATTATAATAAAACTCTATTCACGTTAATCTTTTCCAAAATAGCCCCTACATCTAAATACATAAGTGCTGAATTAATTATTCCAAAATAAAACATTATTATATTAACGTGTTTTATACCAGCCGTTTAGTCAAGATTAGTTCTAATATCAGTAAATGGATCCTGAGTTCAATTTAAAAACACTAGATAGTATACTCGCGAGGCAGAAAAAAAATTGTCCTTGCATTTGGAGTAACAAAATTAAGGTACAAGAGTACGCAAAACCACTACTCCTCAAAAGCTAAATCTGTCCACTTAAAACCAAAATCCCGGATATAAGTGCCAGACACTATAACGTTCAGTTTTTTATTAAATAAACTAGTATAAAATATAATAATTCCATAGACCGTTCACTGTTCTATACTATTTGAATTTGTGAAAAACTGCACTCCAACAGCTGCATCACCGGAGATGGTTACCGAATTGGCTAAACAATTTTTTCCTCTTTTCAATAAAACTTACATTTTGCGCACACCTGCATCGTTATCACCTTGTTGTCATGAGATTATCCATAAAATGTAAAAAAAAAACTACAATATCTCGCAATCCAACTGCTGGATTTTATTGAAATTTTTACTACAAGTACAACAATTTATTCTTTTTCTGAGGTATAAACATTTACATAAATTATTTTTTTTTATTTTTTCAAAAAAAGTATACGGCCGTAACTATTTGACCACCGAGTCATTCAATTTCAAATAGAATTGCACCACTGGCTACAGATACACATCTATTTCAATCTCTATGCAAATTAGAAGCCAGTGAAGTAAGAGTTTATTTTTTTTTGCAAAATGCAAATGTTTTCAGAACAAATTTTATTTATTTTTGACTGATTGATTTTTTTTAATTTGTGTAATTACAAGAAAGCAAAACAAAGACATCCAAAAGTACCACAATTTTCATTTTAAGTATAAAAAGAAAACCAAGTGACCAAATTTTAGTGATCTTTTTAATTATATGTACATAAACCAGCAACGGTTTGTCAAAGTTAAGAAAAACCCAGTTTTTATCAAAAAGTAGTGTTACGCAAAAACTAGCTTTTCATACAATTGTTAAGGTAGAAATTATTTGCGCAGTATCAATTAAAAAAAAGAAAGTTTATGCACGGATTTTTGAATTTTTGGCCGCAACCCAATTTATGGTTTTCCAAAGTTGACCAACTTTTATTGTATAAAACAACAACAATTAATATTTTTTTATTTTTTTTACATCAGATTGAAGGCCGGACCAAATCCATTATCTTAAAAAGAGTAAAACCTAACAAATTAAGTAGTTTTACAATTCCAGCCCATACATTCACCAAAAATCTGTGTTGACAGTTTGTACGTCGGGTAATGTGTGGATTTTCAACTGCCCAATAATGCGTATTGTGAAAATTGTGCACACCGCTACGAGTAAATATTGTTTCATCTGTCACTAAAATGTTAGTAGAAAAGTTTGGGTTCACATCATGCTGACGCAACAGCCATTCGCAAAATACGCTAAAAAGATAATCTGTTGATAACAGGGCATGTACACGCTGCACATGATGGAGATACAGTAATTCATGCTTTAATATGCGCCATGCAGTTGACTGCGATACGCCAGTTTGATCGGCAATTATCCGGGTACTGATGTCAGGACGTCCTTCAGCAATACCGACAATATCCTCCTCGAGATTACAAATATGCCTTGGTCTAGAACGTCCCCCATATTGTCCAGGTCTGGGCTGCGTCCAGTTTCTCAAACACGCTGTATCAATCGTACAAACAATCCACAAGCCGGATGATACCTTTGAGAAAATCTCTCGGAATAAAGGCGAGCTGCAACCACTGAATTTTGATAAACTTTTCCATACACCAATATCTAATCCACAAATTTTGCATTGGTCATGTTATGCTGCGCCATAGTTTAGTTTTATTACACACTGACAGGCGCCACCTAGTTTTTTTTCTCAATTTGCACTATTTTAATTTTGGCATGGCACACCGATTTTTTCAAGTAATAAGTTTTAATTTTCCAGAAACTTTATAAAAATCATTATCTCGATTATTTTAAAACTTTTACTACATTTATTTAACATTATCAATAATATTGATTGTAAACTATAATTCTTCAAGTTTAAGCGCATAGGTTAGGTATATTGAATTAGACCTGCTAGTCATATTGACCTAACAAAAAAAAAAAGATTATTTTTTCATCAATTTTCAAAATACACAAAGCTTGATAAGTTTATTTTTAATTTGATAGAAATGGATGCAAATGATGCCTGGCATTAATTTAACACATAAAAATGCAAATTTTCATTATTGTAAAGTATACGACCCAACATTTAAAAACATTTTAAAAACTCAATCCCTCCCAACAAACTAGCCTCGCAGAAACAGGCAAAAAACAATACCCATATGCAAACCAACAAACTTTCAGGTATCAAAAAATAAAAAACATTCCCAAACAAACTTTCAGGTGCTAGACAATTATTTAAAAACAGAAAGCATAGGCACTTGCAAGACCCCCGCCGGATGGATCACTTCTCCCTAACCAAAACAAACTTACCCCGCAGAAAAAACACTTAACGTTATGACAAAACCCAAATACCGTCTCAATTATTGATAATCTAATCAAGTAGAAACAATTTTTAGTATGTCTCTTATTATTGTACTGTCTTTACTATTTTATCCAACCTTTATATTTTTTTACCCCAAACAAACTTTCCAGTGCTAAACCCTGTACTAAAAAAAGAAATGATAGAATACTGTCTCAACTATTGCGTATCAAATAAAACAAGGGTTTTTCGGCCCAGTTATTGTAGCACAACTCATTGTGTATACCTAGTCACGGCGTTCCCTTTCGAGGAAGACAATCAAGGTGTCAAGCGCATAGAGCCACAAAGAAGACATATATTTGTTTGGATGTCTATATAAGGTAATGAATTCAATTGAAAAGAACGCTACGCGCTATGCATCACAGTAACCCACTTGTGACCGCTGCGGCCGTTGTTTAACTGTCATTAGCACTGTTAATCTCCTTTATGCCCTACTGCCGACTTTAATTTATTTTGTTTCCTTTAAAATAATTACAAACTTCATTTTGTAGTATAATTCAAAATGATTCCCCTTACATTTACTGCAAACTTTTGTTTTGTAGCACAATACATTGTGTTTTACCTAAAATAAATACTAACTTCAGTTTGTAGCATGATAAATTTTATTAGTTGTTGCACATCTAACAAAACAAAAACTTCTCTGATTCAATCAATATTCTTGTATTCGGTCAAAGTATAGATGCCAACATCTAATTTTTTATTTAGACATAGGACTCTGTATTAGAAAGACTTTAGAAATATTACTAAAATTGTCTCAATTAATGCACATTCAACAAAAAGGGTTCATCTGTTCCAATAAATATGTTTGTACCAGGTCAATATGGAAGCTAACATTTATGTTTTTGGTTTTGATAAAAAACCCTACATTTTCTCAACAAATAAAACTTTTAAAACACATTGTAATCTGTTTTACACAATTACAATCTAAAAACTCTAATCGCATACTAGTTATTGCTAATATTTTAAATTAAAAATGTTTAGCACAGCGCAAATGGGTGAGCTTAGAAATAAAAGAGTTTTTCTGATACACCGGACTATTCAAAATTTGAGCTCTCTTCGGTAGGCCAGTCCTACGTGTGTTTCAGGAGAAGAATGTAAAAGAGAAATTGGTTTTTTTAATTCCTTGAAAAAAGCAAAAAAATTTTCATTCTCTACAATTGCATTTTTTACTTAATGTGATATACTTACATGTATTAATAAATATAATAGTGTTAACGTCATATTTGTGACTGATCTCCTCGTAGAATGTATATTCCTTTAAATATATAAAATATTTAACATTAACTATTAAATTTAATCGTAATTAAAAAAGTCAAAACTAATTGCTGTCTTTGATAAGTAAAACTATCAATCGTAGTACCTGTGATAGTGGAAGAAAAAATAAAAATAGGTCCAAGCAAGAAAAACCTAGTGTAATGAAGCAGGCGGGCTTTCCAAATATCGGGGCCAAATAAAAACATCTTTAATGGTGAATATAGTAGCCAGACAATGCTAGAAAAAAAATTGATTCTCTACATTCCAACCCAGCCGTATCAAGTATCAACGGTAGCCCACAATCCTAAATTTCTAAATATAATGTTGACCCGACTTTAAATTTGTCATAAGATCACAATCTGGTACGCTTATCATTAGGTGCTAGCCTTGGCTAAATTGTAATATCTTGTTTAAAAAACTGCTTCAATTTCTTGTGTGAAATTATTAAAATAATTAAAATTGTAATATAAACTTTTTTGGAATGTTTTGCATATGAATATATTATCATGAATTATAAATTTTTGTTAGTTCTTTTCTTCTCTAACAATTTTTCTTAATCAATTGGCTAGCGCCCAGGCTTGTTTAATTCAATTAATTAAATTTTTCAACTCACAGGAGGGCAATTCCACTGAAATTTGGACAATCGTCCCCACATCGATATCTCCCTTTTTTCTTAAATTTTGTACACATGTTTGGGGTACCAAAATATGTCGATTCCTAACATTTTAAATCTCTAAGTGCAATACAGTGTAAATAGCGGCTATTTTAATTTTTTGAAAATATTTTGTTTTTTTTTTTAGTTTTTGCGCTGTAAATAAGCAAAAAATATTCAAAATTCATTTTGGAAAAAATGTATCTTAAAAAAAAAAAAACTGGATTTGTTTACTCTAGGGTAAAATATAATACATAATTGCTAAAAATGGGTTACCTTTAAAAGAATTTAATCGGATTTTCCGTATTTTTACTAATTTTCCGCCTTTTTTAGAAAGTTTTTAACAAACGGACATAAAAAAATACATATTTTTTATCAATTTTTTTTTCATAAAAGTATAGTAGTATATAATATATCTTACTTTCAAAAATTATGATAAAAAGTAATTATTTAAAAAAAAAAAACTGAATTAGAGTAATCAAAAGGAAATTTCACGTAGAAAGCAATGTTTTTCCGTTTTTTTAAATTATTTTGAAAAAAAAAACAGAAAATTAGTAAAATTACGGAAAATCCATTAAAGTAACCCATTTTTAGCATATTAATATTATATTTTACCCTAAGGCAAGCAAACCAATATTTTGGCACCCCAAACATGTGTACAAAATTTGAACAAAATCGAAGATAACGATGTGTTGACAATTGTCCGAATTTCAGTAGAATTACCCAGGATTGAAGTCAAAGAAGTCGTCACAATACTCAACAGCAACTTTGGAAAGCACAAAATAGTATAAGATCACTTTACAAACAAAATCTTAAAAAATGTAGTAACTGTAAATTAACTTGCAATAATGTTAAAAAAATAAAACTTAAGATAGCAGTAATGTAAATAACCCTTTTAAAATCAATCTAGTACCAAAAACTTGTGTGTAAAACCTAAAACGAAAGCAAAAGTACAAAATAAAGTCTGAAAGTATGCAACATAAACAATAAATATAATCAGAATACGCAAAATAGATATTATCTTAAATAAGTATTTAAACAAAACCATACATTTGTATAGCAAAATCTATACTATTTTTAGAAATTATAAACCCCGAAGTGTAAAATAATTTAAAAAACTTACAGTTGATAAACTATTAACACAATCATTTTTCAGACCTTATGTATTTATTATTATTATAAGATGTTTTAATGGAATCATGTTGAATTAGAATAACATGAAATTACATTAATACCACGCGGTCTGTAGTGCAACCTATGAGACATCAACGTATGCCGCGCCGTCCGTTAAGTAAAATAGTTGTCAATATAAATACCAGACTAAAAATAACATTCATTTCGATATTAGATTACAAAGATTGAATAAGCAAAATCGTACGGTACATGACATCTAATAGTCGGTACACACTTGCAACAATCTGCCGTACCGCAACACCGTCGCGTAACATCCTCGCGTACCATCAGTCCGCAACACAACTGCGAACCGCAACATCGTCGCGTAACATACTCCCGCAACACAATGCCGTTCCATTGCCGTATTGTTGCGCCCTGCCGTACTAACTTGTAAAGAGAGCTGCAACATCGTCGCGCAACGTTCCTTTGATCCGACGGCATAAAACCGACAAGCGATGGGACGCTAGAAAAGTCCCATGTTGCGAGGAAATGTTGCGCGAGGATGTTACGCGACGGTGTTGCGGTACGGCAGATTGTTGCAAGTGTGTACGCAGTATAAAACTTAACACGTAAAAATAAATTAATACCAACCCGCCAATTCTTTAATTAACCAATTTAACTTATTTATTTATTTATTCAATTGCCTTTCTACCTTTCGGTGTAAGGCTGTATGGCGTATTATTAATTTATATAATATTTACGCCATTTCTTCCTATCCTTGTTTATCTCCTTTATTTCTTCCCAAGTATTTCCTTTTCTTGTAGCTTCTTCCTTTATTGCGCTGTTCCATTTTTTTCTGGGTCTTCCTCTTTTTTGTTTTCCTGTTACTTTTGTCTCATAAATTTTCTTAGTATTTCTTTCTTCATTTATTCTTCTGATAGGTCCATACCATCTCATTTGACCTTCCGTTATTCTTTCTTGTATTGGTTTTATTTTTAAATTCGTCCTGTATGTCTCGTTCCTTATAGTATCTTTTCTTGTTTTGTTTTCGATCTTCCTAAGAAATCTCATTGCCATTGCATTAATTCTTTCTATTTGTTTTCTTGTCATCGTCCATGTTTCGCTACTATATGTTAATGTTGGTCTGAATACTTTTTTTACAATTTCTGTTTTTGTGGTTTTTGATATTTCTTTATTGTTAAAGAAAGTGTTTTTTAACATGTTATATATTTAATTATATATTTAACTATGTTCATCAAATATAAAATATTCATAAAATTTAAACTTATGTTATCATAAATTAACAACACCGTCGCGTAACATCCTTGTCGGTTTTCTGCAGTGGGATTAAAGAAATTTGATTGAAAGTTATGGGGTCAAATAAATTGGCAGCGGACGAAGGTTTGGCAATAAAAGTTGTGGTCGACTAAGCGTTTGTTACTCAGTTAGTTCGCAGATTTACGCCATAAACTAGCTAATAAAAAATGCAACAATGTATTGCTTAATAAAAAAATTGTGTCAAAATATAATAGAAGATATAGTAGCATAAACCCCCACAAAAACGTTTTCACATAAGCAACTGCCCTTTTGTGCAAACTGTTGAAAAACTTTTAACTTCATTAAAACATGGAGTTTCTTTCAATAAATGCATTATAATAATAGAAAAATGCTTTAACAAAAAATATATTAAAATTTAAGAACGATATTACAAAGAAGCTGAATATATTGTTATTGTGTCTAGTCACCTTGAAAGTTGTTTCTTGTCTTAATTTTGATTTCCAATTTAACATAAACTCAATTGTACAATACATAAAACAAAACCAATTGATACTAAATGTAGATAAAGCTATGTTACAATTTTATTCAATTATTTGTAATGTCAACTAATAAAAATTAACAATTAACAAATCAATTAAATAAGTGAACAGCATTAAATTGCTGTGACTTCAAATTATACATATTCATTATCATAAAAATACCATATATCCTACCTACGTCATAAACTATCGAGTATGTGTTTTGTAATAATAAAATTTATAAAAATATCAAAACATTACGCACGTTTTAAAATTCTCTAAATAATTTAAATTTGTAAAATCAAACCGAAATAAATTTCGTTCAATACATTCATATCATAGTTATAATACACGTTATGAACCAAAACTAGAACATTCAATACATAAACTTAAACTATTCAAATCAAATCTGTACTGCATTGGGTCCATACTATTTAATAAACTGCCAATAAGATCTACAATATAGCCAAGCCACATTAAACATTAAAGTATTGCTTATAATCATTATTATTATTAGAAAATGCTTTTCATACAGTAAATAAGTTTTTAAATTTTGTTTTTAGAACATGCACTTACTAATAAAAAATCTTTTTGTTTTATCTTATTTTTTTGTCATATTCATTGTGTTAACTTTGATATATTGTCCAATATCATTTTAATAAATAAATGGATAAATAAATTATTACAGCACTTTATATTTGCAGATTCAGTTATAATTTTAAAACTTTGCGAATTATTTTATAATAAATTATAATTCATATTCTCTTACTTATTTCTGTAACTCATCCATGCACCTTGCTTTGAACGTTATATATTTATTATTCACAATATATATTAACAAAAACACTAATTGTCTAAGTTTCATGTTAGTTTAAACTACATTTAGTTTAACCAATTAGAATTCATAATCATGAACGTCAGAGTTGAGCTCTACTATACTGAAATGTGAGGCAAAATTCAAGAGACATAAAATGTAATTCCTGAACATGGACTCGAAATTAAAATAAAATCAATTTAAGTTCCGTTTAGAACAGTTTTGTTGTGTACTTCAAACTGTGCCAGTATTTTATATAATATCATAATATATATATATGTATATATAATTAATATCTTAATTGCACGTGAAATACAAACAAGCTTGTTGATGTTTCCTATTTCAGAACAAATCTTGATAAAAATATATTTTAGATTTAAATAATTATTTAAAATACACATGTTTAAACAAAGTTTTACAATATAAATGTATTAATAATGATAAATTATACAGCTCTAAATAAAGTATAGTAATATTATATATTTTTATTCAAATAATAATCTATTAGGTTGTATCAAATATTTTAAATTTTTTTCTTTGTTTGATATTTTGATTCTTTTCCTGATTTGAGTTACATGCTTTACCTTAACTAAATCACTCTCTGGGTCGTTTAATCAAAAACACTAAAATACTTTTATAATAGATGTTGTGGTCTTCTTGATGAAAGGTTAGGTTAGGTTATATTAAAAAATAATAAACGCTGTAACCGTATAAAATATTCTTTCGGAGCTTGGAATCAAAACTGCTAACATTCTGGCCAAGCTTTGAGTTAAGTGCTTTAACTAAGTCATTCTCTGGGTCGTATACCAGTAATTAAAGATTGTGTTGTGGTCCTTTCAAAGATAAGTTTATCATGCTAAAGCTAATCAAAAATAAAAACAAAATTTTCAATTTCATTGCTCTTTTTTGAAATACCACTATACTATGTTATAGAAATAACTATTCACCTGTTTTATGGATTGCCATATACTAATATCAGTTTATATACAGGGAGTTTATAAATGAATGGGATTATGTAATCACTTTAAATATGCCGCCTTTTTAAAATCGTTCACTATACTACATATGTTTTCATATGTTTGCTTGACAGCTGTCAAAGTTGATCTGTCAAAACAAATAGTCTAGTGAACAATTTAAAAAGAGCGGCACATTTAAAGTGATTACATAATCCCATTCATTTATAAACTCCCTGTACAAGTGTGTTGTACTAGTGCACAATAAAAAGATTTTAATTCTAAAAAAAAATTTGCTAAAAAAAACAAAATTCTAAAAATCAAATAGTCTAATGCACCTTAAGGCAATTCATCCTATACTATCTGAAACTGAAACCGTAGTTCATCTAAATAGTTTGAAAAATGTTCTGTTTATACAGATACTATAGAGTTCTGACTAAGTCATCTTGATAGCCAAAACAAACAATTAATGTTAAACTAGATTAGCAGTATAGCTGAAAAACTGCCCTAAGATGGTCTCGGATAAATATAAGTAAAAAAGGTTCTTAGACTACACCAGAAATGAATATAAAAAAAGAACTTCCTCTGTAAAACCTTGCATCACAAACCATTACGCCAGAAGTTAATGTCGTAAACAAATTGTAAATTTTGTTGTTGTCTTTCATGTCGTCTAACTTTTAAACGACCGCCAGAGTGCAATAAATAAAACCTGAATTGATTGCTAAATTCAATTCCTGTCTAAACATAAACCAAATCTTGCCTGTCCTGACACCACTGCAAGCTGTTGGCTCTATGCTGAAACGTAAACTACAAAAACCTATTTGCCTATAAATGTTGCTCATAGAAACTCTATGATCAATTGCCCAGTTTGAGAATCAGTCTGTATGTTCTGGTGTCACTATAAGACGTTGACAGAGTCTACGATAAGCTTCTAAGCTTTTTTCCGGCCAATCTCTCTTAATCCCATTTATACTGGCGTGCGGTCAACTAACACTCACTAATTTTACCGAAACATAAACTACATTTATACATTCTGATAATTTGTTCTCTTTCAAATGATATAATTTGGTAAAAATACTCGCGACATTCTTTAAGACACACATCAAACAAAAAAAATCTTACTAAGAAATAATATAATTTTAAAGAAACACGTGGTCTTGATTAATTGTATAGTTTATTTTTTTTTATTAAAATGCAGAACATATTTTTTTATTAAAACGCCATATATGCTTTTTGTAGATTAGTTTCAATATTTTTTTCAAAACTAAGAAACATAAAAAATAAAGTAAATCATATATATTTAGTAAAAAAGAGAAAATGATTAAAACAATGTCTGTGCAATTTAACTTTTAAATAATTTAACAGTAAAATACTCTTGTTTAACTAAAGTTAACTTAATAATAAAATGCAAAAGTTACTCAATGGCTGCAAAAACAGTAAAGTCAAATCAATAAAATATACAATATATACACCATTTACAAATTTAGGAGTTATTATTTTCATCATCTTTTAAAATTTGCTAATGTTAAACTTTGCTAAAAAAATATAACAAACAACATGTCAAATCATTTTTGTCTATTTTTTATAAGATATATAAAAAAGTTCTAGCAACCGAAATAAGTTAAAAAATAAAAAAAAATCACAAAAAAACGATCGGGTTCTATTTTTAATATAAAATTAAATTTTGTTAATTACTTTCCACAAAAACTTTTAAATATAAGCATCATTATACCATATGGATATGACGTGCGTTAGACATTAACAAAGATAGCTTCCAAAAATAAAACTATAAATGCCATGTGCCTTAATGTCAGCTGGATATTAAATTGAAATAGTATTGTCACTGAAAACTTATTTTTTTTCTTTTCTATAACTGGCTCAACAAACGCCAGTCCACCCATTCACCACAACGTGCGTTACGTCATTTGTTGACGAGTCGACTATATAATATACAACAAAATAAAATTTCTTTTAGCGCCACCAACAAAGCTGCTGCAATGGCATCCGTGCCGGAGCAGAAGCCTGATGCCATCATTAGTAAAAAAGCCGTGGACATTCCAACTGAACTTCAACTTCCAAAAAAAAAAAAGATGAAGGGCAATGACAACTCACAGGCTAGAGGCAAGCCCAGCACAAGCACCAGTGCGGCTGCCTTATTCCATTAGGTCCAATGAATAAAGCCACTACCATAAAATACCTCTACCGGAGGATATTGGAAATATATTCCATATTCCAAGTCTTGTCGGATTTTGTAATAGACAAAGCCAGGGCAACCAAATCCCCGCCGCCAAAAATAAAGGCATGGACTAGGACCAAATGAACTTGGAAACCCTCCCCAGTAAGAACAAGCGCCGTCTGGACTTTTCACCATCCAAAAACGGCGATCTCCTGGGATCAGAACCGGATAAGCAATAAACATGTCCTCTACAGAATGGTCTCGATCTAGCTGCCAAAAGATGATAAAGGTGCCAAAACTATGAGTCCGACCGTCCTTCTGGAGTTAAAAGTCAAAGTCAAACCATAGAAAAGCGGTAAAGGTATCCCACAAAACCACAAGTGTCAAAGGCACACGGCTAAGCGTTGCTTTACTCGAAGTTATGTGTGTCCTATCTGTTCAGGGCCCTACCAATCGGTGGCCTGCCTTAAAAACACGCCGCCTAAGTGCGCACTGTGTTCTGGACCGCAGCCGGCCAACTTCAGAAGATGTAAAGCCTAACAAAAAAATGTTGTCCTCAAATGGAAATGACAACAAGGTAGCAATACAGGGAAGCAAGTCCGCTCTGGCCCCAACCCCGTCTACTTCACAATCCGCAAACCTGCTGAAGTCAACGCAAGCAAATCGTTGGCAAATATTGTTTTGCCGGCGGCACCTACTCCGGCGCAGGGTAATGAAAGAATAATCGCTTTTTTTAAAGACTTCAATAATTTGTATCGGAAAATCATGTCGACTCTACTTTCACAAAAATGGCTTATACACCAAATGCTTTGTTTAAGGTATGCTTTTCACAAGTGTCCTAAATTAAAAAAAAAAATGATAAAAATGACGACGCAGGAATCTGATCAGGGTAGCTTCCGTAGATTGCAAAATGCAAAATTTTAAAATCGTATCTGCTCTTTCTTGAAAACAGTACCGCCCAAGAGTTTAGAAATATTAAAACTTCTTCCTAAATCGAAATAATGCAAAAATTAAAATGACAAACTAAATCTTTTCGTTAATGATAAGAGTAGCATGCAAAAACAAAAAATACTAAATATAAATATTGTGTTTGCTCTTTCTTGGAAACAGTGGTGCCCAAAAGTTTATAAACACTGAAATTTTACAAAATATCTGACTTGAGTTAGCATAAATAAAAAATTCAACAATGATACGATTATTACTCTAAGTAGGCTAATGCTATTTAAATTAAAAAATTATATTTGTTTTTATGACGATTTTGTTGTATTAATTTAGCTTTACTTGCCATCATTGACAGTAAGTTGTATTTACTGATCCGAAAGATTTGGCTAATGTTATTCACATTTTAAATATTATCAGTTTGATTTTTTAAAATTAAATATTTATAATCAAAAAATACTTTAGTGAGTATATTGTCAATGTGTAGATTTTTGTGATAAAAAATTTATGAAAAAGAAGATTTATTATAAAAAGGTATGAGTGGTGTAAATTACTAATAATAGTCAGTTTTACTCATATGTATTGTGGAAAAAATAATTAAATTTTTCACGTTAATGAAAACACAGCTAATTAATAAGAGTGATTCAAATCCTAAACTTAATATTCAAGATTTACAATTTCCAAAAGTTATATGTACCACTTCGTTTAGCACTAAAATATAGAGAAAAGAATAATCCTAAAAGAATCATATCTACAATACCGGATTAAAAAAAAGAAACTTCTTAAAAGAACTCAAAATAAAATTGATTGTAATTGCTATATATGTATAACTGCAAGAAAGAACTCTAATTCTGCAGTAATGAAAAGTAGAGGACATATAGTATCTGAACAAATTACATTTGGTACGATAGCATCAGTGATTTATGAAAAATCTAACACTGCAACAACTGTCTGTAAAACATATTTCTCGGCCATAGGAAAGGGAAAATCCCATAAACGTTCTCCAAAAAAGCAAGCAGTAGTATAACAAACAATATAGTTGCGGAACTGTCTGATCTTGATTACAAAGAATTGTCATCAATAATACAGCAGCAAAAGAATGATGATATGCCAAAACTTACTTTACGCTCTAAAGGAAGAATCAATCCCAAACAAATTGAAATAATTCAAATCAGTTCTAAAAAACTATTAAATTATAAATCTAGCAAAAATGTGTCTGCATTACCATTATCATTACCATTACATTAAAAACATGACAAACTTTCTTTGGCCATCAATTGGTCAACGCAAATGTATTCCTGCACATTTCACTGAGGAAATCAGACTTCATTATAAAAATTGATTTCCTGGATTTTGATGTTGGCAATGAAAATTCAACCAAAACAATTAAAAGACCATTAGTGTATGGTAACCTTTCTGAAATAATTAATATGGTGATTAGCAAACGTAGAGAAAAAAGAAATATTGACATTAAAATTATGGCAGATGGTAGACAAAGCTTTTTTTTTATATATCTTTTAGCATATTACCTGAGCTAGAAGATAACATAAATAAGAGATTGTCGAGATCTACGTATAAGAATAGTGGCAGACCTAAAAAATTTGGTAACACTCTAAGTGTAAAAAAAAATATTTTGTTATGTATTTTTCCGAAGTGAAGGAAACTTATGGAAATCTAAATTTAATGTTCAACAAAATTGGTTTCAATAATTTCTCATTCAAGTTCATTGGCGATTCAAAAATAACTGCTATGTAATTTTGCAAGAAAAAGTAACATACAGTTCTGAACATCATGATGATTTAATAGTTGGTACTGAAAATGGCAACGAGGAAGAAAACAATGACAGTGGTAAATTTTTATTGCAGTTTAATTGAATTTATATTTAAATTTCTTAAATTATTTGTTAAAAATTGCAAATTTGAAAATAGAAAACAAATAAAGACGTAAGGAGACTTTCTACAAAATATTTTAATTTAATGGTACTTCCATAAGATATTTGCTATGCTAAGCAAATCGGTAACGAATCTTACACTCTTAAATGAAGACGATGATGTAACTGTTATTGAAAAGTGCATAGTTCCAGAACTTTATTTATTACAAAATTGTGAAAAAACTCTTCATTGGCCAAAAAAATTAAAAGTAATTTCATAAAATAATCAATTTTAAGGGAAATGCTTGCCGAACAATGTTGAAAAATTCTGATATTCTTGTTAGTGACAATATACTAGAAAATATTAGCTCATTAATAATTATTCCATACATATCATATCAATGGATAAAATTATAAATTTATCTACATCAAAACCGGATAAAAAATCTTAAATTTAGAAATTGCTAACTTGAGAAAATATTTTGAAGCAACGGGCGTTAGCAAAACGCTAAAACTTCATTTTATTTTATACCATTTACCACGTTATATTAGCTGTTCATAATGAATTTAAAACTGTATGGTCTCGTTGAGATACCAATATAATTGATGATCCAAGTTATGCGGAGAAGTTAAAAAACGCGGTTGTTGACTTTAATACATACCACATTAAATTTTGCAAACAAATTTTGAGTAATAAATTTTTTTTGGAAAATAATACATAAACAGTAATTATTTAAAAACTTTTCAAATTTTATGATTTTCAGTGTTTACAAACTTTTGAGCACCACTGTTTCCAAGAAGGAGCAAATTCAATACTCGTATTCAGTATTTTTTATCTTATCATGCTACTCTAATCATTAGTGAAGACATTTAGTGTCGTTATTTTTGCATTATTTCGATTCAGGACCAATTTTTCAATAAATATTAATATTTCTAATCTTTTGGGCGGTTCTGTTTCCAAGAAGGAGCAAATACGATTTTAATATTTTGCATTTTGTTATCTACGAAAGCTACCCTTATCAGAAACAATGAGTTCCAGCGTCGTAATTTTCATCAAACTATTTTTTCAATTCAAGACACTTGTGAATGCTAATGGAATTTCAGCTAAAATTGGTGAAATGGAGAAATTCTTCATCAGTCAGTTCATCGACGTCATGTTTGTGTCTAAGTCAATCCACAATCCCACTCAAGCGCAGAGACTCCCAAATACTATCACGTATTTGCGAACGTCGGGGGTAAAGCAAAGGCGTAGAACATTCTTGAACCATTCCGAGGTTGATACTCCTGAAACAGTATTGTTGGAATCAAATGCGATCGTTGCAAATGTCGCATCAAGCTACATCGACCCGTGCAACCAAATCAAAACGGCAAATTTTAATTTGATCTTAACCGTTTCTTTTCCCACTATCCTCGCAAACGCAAAGAGTAACGTGCTAATCGACTATGTTGAACAAAAAAGGTTTCAAGTAGTGAGACCAGTAGAACCCACCCACTACCATAACTTCCAATACAACATTGAAGTAATCAATGACCTAAGCTGGGATCACAGCCTATTAATACTGAAGCTCTTTGTAAGAAAATCAACTGGAAAGAGAAAAAAATTTGTTACACATACGGATTGGCCTCTATTCTGACAAACCCTAGAAGAGAGCATTGGCAGCCTGCCCCCAGTAAAAACGGTTTAGGACATAAAAAGAGCCAAACTTTTGACATTCCAAATCCACCAAGCTTTGGAAAAGGCTTCTAAAACCCATCAGTTTTGCGTAGATAATACTCTCGGATCATCTCAGCCGTCAATCATCAATGGCAGAGGCATCGCAACCCTAGAAACCACATAATCTTGATTGAGAATTTCAAGTAGTGTGACCATTATAGAATCCAGCCACTACCATAACTTAAGTTTCCGACGAGTCTTACCCTAATAAAAACAGTTTAGGACATATAAAGAGCCAAACTTTTAACATTCCAAATCTACCAAGCCTTGGAAAGGCTTCTAAAACCCATCAGCTTTGCTTCGATAATCCTCTCGGATTATCTTAGCCCCCAAGCATCAATGCATCGCAACCCAAGAGGCCGCAAAATCTTGAACTCGCCTCCCGGAAAGGTGAGAAAAACAATGCACAAAAATTTGTGCTTAAAAAAATATTTTAGAATCTTCTAAGGACATAAGTTTAAAACACATCAAAAAAATTCATTAGGTTTTCTACAACTTCTTGAAAGTCACTGACGATAACGCGCCGCTAAAATGAGAAGTTATTAATAGGCTTAAAATACAGCTCCCGGCGACAATAAAATTCTAAACTAAGTGTTGAAATGGTTCTCGCATAAAGCAATAATAGTACTCACCAACATTGCTAATGCAATTTTTAAAACCAGGCATTTTCCTACAGAATGAAAGTGCTTTCTTGTTATCAAGATCCCAAAACCTGAGAAAGATCACGCAGACGCTAACAATCTTCTCCCTTCCCACCAGCATAGGTTCAGATAAAAACATTAAACAACCCATCAATTAAACGTGTGACCAATCAGACTGTTAAGAGTTTCAGGCTGAAAAAAGCCACGAGCAGCACGCTCTTCCACATATTCAGTTATATTTTACAATAATTTAGTTTAATTATGTAAAAAATTGTGTGTTGTTCGGTGGACAACAGCGGAAATTGTCCATTATAAGTTTTCAGAATTTGGTCAAATCATCAACGCAATCTTTATGTCCGTTTTTTTTAAGTTTTCCTAAAAAAATCAGAATTTAGTAAAGTTACGAAAAATCCGAGAAAAATCACTTAAAAGTAACCCATTTTTAGCAATTATGTGTTATATTTCACCCTAAGTCAAGCAAACCCAGTTTTTTAAATTTTTGTGATCAAAAGTACTATGTTTCAGAAGTATCATATTCAAATTTCGAATCTCCAGATGTAGCGGAATTAAAGATATCATATTTTCAATAAAATGGTATTTTTCCTATTTTCCGCGAAAAATTTAAGAAAACCTAGAGCGGGATCGTGTTCTACAAAAAAATTCCTAAAGGGTTTTCCAATTAGAAGTTTCATTTTGAATAGCAGACTATTGGGCAGCTGTCAATTTTAAAGCTATTATCTTTTGACATTTAACAAGTAAAAACTACGCCATTGATGAAAATTTTTCAGTCACAGTTTGCAAAACTAAAGCACTTTTTGGTCGTCGTAAAGCACCTTCTCGGCCAGCAATAGTAAACATGGTGAAAAAATTTGAGCTGTTAAAACAAGTTTGTGGTGTGAAGAATCAAAACGGTGTGCATTGTTCAAGAGCACATACAAATATTGCTGATGTAGTCTGTAGTGTGAACTAAACATTCCACAAACGACATTGCACCGTATATTGCATAAAGACATTAAGTCTTTTAAAGTTCAGTTAACACAAAAACAAGAAGCCGGTCGATCAACATAAACGTCGTATCTTTGCTGATTGAATCCTTCAAATGCATCAAAATGATCCGATATTTCATCGTTAAATCTTTAGTGATAAGGCTCATTTTCACCTCAGAGGCTACGTTAAATAAGCAGAATTGTCGCATTTGGGGCTCACAAAATCCAAGAATGATTGTTAAAAAGTCTTTGCATCCTCAACGTGTCACTGTTTGGTGCGGTTTTTGAGCTGGCGGTGTGATTGGACCCTACTTTTTTGAAAATGAAGCTGGTGCAACTGTTACAGTGAATGGATGGCGCTAACCAGCGATGATTAATGATTTGTTATATCTGGAATTGGAAGATATTGATGTAAACGACGTTTATTTTCAGCAAGACGTACGTGCCACACAAGCAACAAAACAATAGCAATTTTGCAATAAAAGTTTTCTGACAGTGTTATTTCTCAAAGAGGTGATCAAAATTGGCCACCGAGATCTTGTGATTTAACACCTTTAAACTTTTTTCTTTGGGGCCACGTAAAAGATAAGGTCTATGCCAATGCTCCACAATCGATTCAAGACCTTAAAGATAGAATTCTTAAAGTTATCGAGGACATACAGCCGCAAATGTGCAAATTGGTCATGGAAAATTTCATGAAAAGAATGTGGTACTGCAACCGTAACCGTGGCGGCCATTTGACTGATATCGTTCTTAAATGTTAATGGCATACCATCCTCTTTACAATGAAATAAACATTTGTTAATTGCTCTTAAAAAGCACAATGTTTTTTTAAATATCAAAATGAAACCTCTTATTGGGAAACCCTATATAAGATACACCCTTTTGAATATGATTTTTGACTATTTTTTGGATATCTACAGCACAAAAACTGAAAAGAAACAAGATATTCATAAAAATTAAAATGACCGCCATTTACACTATATTGCACTTAGAGATATAAAATTTCAGGAATCATTATATTTTGGTACCCTAAACATGTGTTCAAATTTGAGCAAAATCGGAGATGTCGATGTGGGGACGTTTGTCCGAACTAACGAGGAATTACCCATATTCGATAAGAGAGATAAAATGTAAAAAAATGTTAATTTAAAGCAATAATAATAATTTATATTTTTATATCAACATTGCTAAATATTGTGAATAATACTTGTAATATTGCAAGATATGCATATACGGCACAACGACGGGCTTAGTTGCCAATCCATTTGAATGTATAACATCCTTGTACTAAACACACAATCAACTAAACATGTCTCATTCACTGCAAATCACCGGTGTCTATTCACTTGTGATCACCGTTTCATAAATTAAAATTTGTACAAAATTTAATAAATAGTCGGCAGTAACAGACACACCAAACTCACAAAACAACTACATAATCAGTCATTATGAGACGCATCAAAGATCATAACTTGTTGGGCAGACTATGATGCAACAGAGTTTTAGAAATGTTATCAAAAATATTCGCAATTGATTAACTTGTCGAGAATATTTAGAAAAACGCTATTGAAAACAATGAAGGTTATGCTTGTTGATTGTAAATGTAAACTCAAACAACTTGATAGCTAGCAAATAAATGTTTGAGATAATAACTGGAAACCACTAAATTAAAGTGGTATGGATTTTATACATAAATATTATGGGTATTTTTTGAATTTTTATAGGCCCATCCCCTAAAAAGTTTAAAGTGTGTATTAAAAAAAACACATACAAAATTTGGCCCTTTAAATTCAATTCCATCCCGTGACGACTAGTGATAATATTTCATTTGCAGAAAAAATGTGTTTTTATAAAAAAAAAACACTAAAATATTCACCGTTTGTTTAATTTGTTATGAATCAGCCCAACTCATTTTTAGTTTAGTGGTCACCATTTACTAGCAAAAAATTGCAATAATAAAAATATGTCGGCAAATTTAAACAATATGAATTAGGCAAGAATTTGAAAATTAAATCCAATGTGTTTTGTAATATTTCAAGTATGATTTATGGTTTAGATTAAATTAATTCTTATAATAATAATATATCTTTCCACATGCATTCATGTTATTTTTGCTAAATATGTTGTACCGATAATTTATAATATTTTTATGCTCTTAATTATTTTATAATTACATATGCGAAAAGAAAAATATTTTAATAAATTTCCTCGATCACGCCATGGTGAATTTTCAGCATGCGAGGAATAAGTTGTGATAGCAAACTTTCTTAAAGATATAGTAGCGGATAATAATACACATTATAAATAATATAAATCATAATCATTACATGGAAGTAATAATATATTTCAAACAATGTATGTATGTAGTATTACACATAAATACAATTTCTCTCAGAGGTATGTTTCCCAATATAAAGTGCCTCTGTTTATCTAATGTAAATAGAATCAAGGGTATAATTTTATTATAGAAACAGCGAGAGCATAGCAGGTGCATCCAATATTCTTGTTAATTCAAATATGGATACACGTCTCAGAATGCGAAACAGTATTCCGGAATCATGAAATCTTAAGGAAAATCTCTGCCACTTGAATGTATTATATGTAATGGTTTAGAAGAATCCCACTGAAATTTTAAAAGCACCATTTGCATTTTTATGCATGTAGCGACATGAAAGTAATAAAATAAATAAAACAAGCCTTTCTTTTGTCGCATTTTACTAATGAATTACTATTAGTTTTTATTGTTAAAAATGTAATGTAAATCATAGATTTACTAGAATTAATTTGATTCAATTAACTGCAATTGGCATGAATTAATTTATTCTGACATAACACGAATCAATCAAATCTAGGTCAATAATTTTTCTAAAATATATACAGAGGACGTGTGCTGTAATAATTGAGACGATAACGAGGAAACTTGCCTGGAAACATTTGGTTTAACTCGAAGTATTTATTACAACGAAATTCAGCACGTGGTTAAATATACGGAAACTATTAATCCGAGGTACAAACGTAATTAGTCTCCCCTACTACATTTTCATTACATATCTGACTGCAAAAATTATGTATGTGTTTTACTGCGACATTATTTGCAGTTTAATATAAAATTTTAGGACGGTTAATTAAAAATTTTAACGGTTTTCGTAATGTAATGCCGTCCGGTCCCGCCGGCTATTTGTCTTAATACACCACTTTTAAATATAAAAATGTGCAGTCTGCAAAAAATATTATGTCTTTTTTATATTCATATATTTTTATCATAAAAAATCAACATTTTTTTATTATGTGTGAGTTTAGTATCAATCTGTGTATATTCTCGTTAAAATGCATAATATAATTAAGTAAAAAATTATATTCCATATAGAATTATTTCACAAGTAGATACAAAATATTTAAGATTTTTATAATATAAGAAGAATTTTAATTAAATAGTCAATTATATGCAAAAAATTCTTTCCCATATGTATATCAGCTCACCGGTCAGATAGAGATTTTACATAATACTATGTGATAGTTCATTATAAAAAAATAAATAAAACAAATTTATCACAAATATATTTAAAAACCGTAACATGTTTCAACCTTTGAAAACAAATTGGATAAAATATATTTTTTAAATTTATGTTTCTATTTTGAAATATATATTTAATTTGTTATTACATACTATTTAAACTACACTCACCGCCATAAAATTCGATCCATCAATAGTTTTTGGTAAAACTTTTATTTTGATACGCGGATTGACTTACATATGCATTGTCATCGTCATCATTTTAAGAATATTATGGCACTCTCTAACATAAATAAGCGCTGAAAATAAAATTTTATTCAAAATTAAAATACAGTTTTGTGTTCCACTAACTCTGCCGAAGCTGTTGCTCTAATTCAAGATAGACACTGCTTGTACTGTTACTAGCCTATAAAACGGTTTAGCAAAACAGGAAACTACCATCAGAAAAATTGACTCAGACAGACAAAGATGCACAAATCTTTAAGATAACCACTATTTGATTTTTTGACCTTACAATTCTTGAAAAATAAAAAAAAAACTTCTGCAATTAGTGCGCAAAACAAGTTGCAAGAGGTACAAGATGTAAGAATAGTAAAATAACCGTAAGGAAAAGATTAGAGGAATTCATACTAAAGCTAATGTCTACTGGTGGAACCAACACATAGACAACCTAAAAACTCAATGCTATAATGCAAAAAAAAAACTAAAAAATGCTAACAAATTTTGGAACAACTCATCACATCAAATAGAAACTTGAAACCAAATAGAACTCTACAAGCAAAACGTGTCCAAAACTTCAGAGAAAAAAAAATTATCTAAGCAACAAAAGTCAAACAAAAAATCTAAACCAAACTAGCTGCACCCTAAAATAATTAAAACTGTCATCAAAAACTTTTTTAAAGAAATCTTTGAAAATGACAAAACTTCCACCTAAAACCGGAAACATTTCCAAAAGAATAAAAAACTGCAAAGCTAGTTTTAATTAAAAAATAATGGAGTACTAAAGCAAAACATAAGCCTATTATTAGACGTAATAGGCAAGTTAATACCTTAAATAGTTATTAATCTTTTTCTCTGATATTTTGAACACATTTTGTTTGTTTAGTAACAAGATTTCTAAGTAAAGTAGAAGAAAATTTATCTACCCCCCAGTATGTATATATTTCAAAAGAAACAATTAACTATAAACTCTTTGAAACATGTGATTAAAACCGCACAAAACAGCAAAAAAAAAATCAAGTAGATTCCATAGAAGGATCAAATTTGCTGCGCTAATTGCGTTGAATATACAAAATGTGTTCAACTCTGCATCATAGCTGGGTATAATTAAAACGTAGAAATAAGTGTTAGCAAGTATTTGGTTAAAATAACAGGCAGTTACTTAGAAGATAGATGGATTATTGTCCGCAAACAATACATGAAAGCAAAACCCAATTTTGTAAAACATATACTACAACAAAGTTCTCCAAACTATACTACTAGATGGAGTAAAAGTAGTTGGATTTGCAGATGATACGGCCGTCATAGTAAAAGCCAAAACCAAAAAACTACTAAAAACAAACTCAAATTGAACCATCTATAAACTTGCTAAAAAGCAAAAGTGGTGATAATAAAGAAGGGATATATGCTAAAAAAGATTAAATTCGTAACAAATAAGATTACAATCAAATCAACTAAAAAAAAACTAAAATACCCGAGATGTACTTTACCAAAAAAACCAGTATAAAATAACATATCAGCAAAACCTAGAAAAAATTTAAAAAAACTATCATAACTCTAAGCAAACTAACGCCAAATATACGAGAACCAATCGCAAGCAAACGCAAGATAATTGGGTCAGTGGAACACTGAAGTATGCTGCATAAAAATCCAATTTAAAAAGCAAAAATGAGGTACAAGAAACAACAAAATATGATGAGAAGTTTGCAGAAAAGCCTAGCAAAAGAAGTAAGTAGTGCATATTGTACAATCTCCTTCAAAGCGATCATAGTGATAACCGGTACCAAACCAGTTGGTACCTTGATCGAAAAACGCTGTATAATAAAACAAAAAACAACTCCAAGACAAGTCTAAACCAAAATGACAAAAACGGTGAGACATAAGTTCAAGTTAAAGGCACTAAGCTTAATCTGTAAGAAGCCGCCAACATTCACAAAAAACAATGTAATATTCTTGTTAATCTGTTGGATGAGCAAAAAAACTACTACATTTAAAACACAATTCGTAAAGTTTTGTTTGTATTGATTGAAGTATCGTTAACAATACGAAGTCTGACTATTAAATAAAGAGACTCATAAAGAGTTTTATTTTAAAAAAAATTCCATATTCAAATGCTCCTCTTCAATGTACGTCCTTCCCCACCTCACAAACTGTTTCATTCGTTTTTTCCATTGGTCAAAGCAATGCTGTCTTTTTTTGTAAAAACATTAAGGAACTCTGTCGATTTTAGTTTCACCTCTTCCATCGACTCAAACCGGGTTTATTTTAAGGCAGACTTGATCAACAACAAAAAAAGTCACGGGGTGCTAAATCAAGTGAGTGCAATGCGTGTTCAAGCACTGGAGTGCTTCTAGCGTCTAAATAACGCTTTACAGACAGAGCGGTTTTACACAATTCTGGCCGTTTCTTATAAACTTGCTCTCGCAGTGTTGCCAAAACTTTCAAATAGTATGTTTGGTTTACAATTTGACCTTCTGGAACCCATTCAGTCATCACAATTCATTTTGGTCACAGTTTGCAGAGTTGAAACAGAGACAGGTCGACCTGGCGTTGGTCATCTACGATGCTCTCTCGGCCTTCAGAAAACCGTTTATACCATTGGAAAAGAAGCGCATAAAATAGAGAATTCTCACCAGATGCCTCTTTCAACAACTTATAGCACTCAATCAAAGTTTGTTTTTAATTTAACAGGAAATTTTACATTGATCCGTGACTCGTGTTTTTTGTCAAACATTGTTATTGGCACAAAAAAAAACACGTTTGTTTTTAACCTCTATAGAAAAAATACTACAAAAGGGACAAAAACTTGTTTTCGTACTGAAATAGTAGACATTTTCAGCTATCCAACGCTGCATTTGTTTTCTCCCTTACACCTCTAGCACACCTTCTGCGATTGCAGTCTTGTTATTTAATAGCTAGACCTTGTTTATATTTATATTAATAAAGTATTTGTGGTAAAAAACTTAGTTATAAAACAATAGTGATCCTAAATTTGAACCTTAGGGAATTTTTAAAGTTACGTTAAAGGTGTGTGAAGTATGGCCATTTATTTTAACGCACTGTGTTCTACAGCAAAGGTATGACTTAAACCATTTAAATAATGGATCTCCTATACCGCATGCTTACAACTTTTGAATATGTATTAAATGATTGACGCAATCAAAAGCTTAGCTTCGTGTAGATAGCATAAAATTCAGCTCCACTTTCAAATGCGTGAACTATATAATTAATTTTCTTTTTTCTTCTTCGTAAGCTCGTGTTCGTCCACTCTTAGATATAGGCCTTTCCTATACTTTTCCATTTGTCTCCGTCCTGTGCCTTTTAGTCAATCTTTGCAAGCGGTTTGCTTGATGTCATCTATCCATCATATTTGAGGTTTTACCCTGCCCTTTTTTGTTTCCCTAGGTTGCCATTACGAAATTTTAGCTATGGTGTTGTTTCGTCATGATATCTCTTTTGATTGGTTCTTCTTTCACTATTATGTGGCACAGGTAGTATTCGGTAACATTTTCAATTACAATGTTTTCGTTTTGGTTAAATTCATTTTTAACCTTATCGTCTTCGATGCCTGGTTGAGTTCTTTAAGCATTTCAGTAAGTTGGTCTCTAGGTCTTCTGAAACCAGTATGATGTCGTCTGCAAACCGTAGACAACTCAGGTATGCTCCATCAACTTTGATTCTTTTTTCTACCATGCAAATCTTTTAAAATCAATCTTTCCAATATAATTAGTGTACAATAATAAATTAGTTTGAGTGAAACGACTTGGATAGAATTCATGTTGACTTTCACTTATTATGTTTTAAAAAACCTCAAAAAACTGTCTACATATTAACTTTTCAAAATGTTTGGGTATGACTGAAAGCAAATTGGTCTGTAATTCCTAACATTGGTTTTAGAACTTGCTTTATAATTAAGTGATACGTATGCCAAATTTCATGCGTCGAGAAAAATTCCCAAATTTAACGACATCAAAGACAATCTATATAAAGAATAAGCTAATGTACTACTAGAGTTTAAAGAAAATATTGGAAAAATATTGAAAAAATAATGGAAAAATATTGGAAAATTATTAGAAAAATATTGGAATTAAATCCGGACCAAGACCACAAGTAATTTTTATTTGAAAGAGTTCATTAAATACACATTCAAGTGTTATGTTAAAGCTTTTTAAATATACCAATATGTCAGACGTAAATGTAAGAACTAATTCAGTTGTGAGCTTATAAATAGAAGAGAAATATTTAGCAAACAAATTAGAAATTTTCTTGACCGTTGTTATAGCACAATGTTTGTCATACGTCATAAAAGTTGCTATTCCAGATGATTTATTTTTCTGGTAAACAAAGAACCAAAAATACTTCATATTAGAAGGAATTGACTGCTCAATATTATTTAAATATCTATTCTAACATAACTCAGTTTCGGATTAACAATGAGCTCTAACTTGTTTAAATGCCATGTATTCAAAATTATTACAAAATAATATCCATTTTTTGTGAGGTTTTCTTTTAGATTTTATCATATAAATCAACTTTTAAAACACCAAGCGGGATAATTACTGTAATTTACACGTATTAATATTGTGTCGTAGGTTTCTAAACTAATATACGCATTAAGTGATAGGTGGTACACTATAGACGCATTCCAACGTACTCTAAACACTAAACTAGGCAAACCAAAAATACTCCTACAATTCGGAATAGACAAACTGTCCAAGCACATCGCAAAGAGCATTCAAGTTGCAACGAAAGGAATATGCTCAAAACACAAAAAAGCCTAATAGAAGTAAGAAGACAAATGGATAGGGAAGCAAAAGGCTATAAGAAAATTAATAAAGACATTAACAAAAATATCCGAAAAAACCTAAGGAAACATAAATCAAAACTGATAAGAAATATAATCAAAGATAACAAAAGCATGAAGGTTTTCAAATCCAAGCTATCAAATGAAATATCAAAAATGACCAAAATTAGAAACAAAGATAGCGTCATAGTCAGTAACCGGAAAGAGATCACAGATATTGTTCAGGACTTCTATATAAAGCTATATAGCTCTATAACCCAGGATAATAGATACCAGAGATTAAAAATTCAAAACGTAGGATCGAAAGAAATTCCCGAAATAGACCCATACAAACTAATAGCAACATTAAACCAGATGAAAAATAGAAAAAATCCAGGCAAGAATCAAATTACCGGCAAAATAATCAAAATGGAAAGCAAAACCGTTTTGGAACGTGTATAAATTCTACTAAACAAATGTATGATGAAAAGAAAAACCTCAAACTAATGACAAAATGCCGAATTTATTCTGCTATACAAAAAAGATGACAGAAACAACGTCGAGAATTACCGTCCAATCAGCTTGCTGTCACATTTATACAAACTACTAACAAAGATTGTAACAAACCAATTAACTCACAAAATAGACTTATACTAATCATTCAAAAGAATTTGGGACTAAAGACCACTTGCAGATACTTTGTATACTTATCAAAAAAAGCACTGAATATAATATAACAATGCACATAGCCTTTGTGGATTACAAGAAAGCTTTCGGTTCCGTCAAAACGTGGGCAATACTAAGATGCCTAGACAATTTAAAAATCAACTAAAATACTCAAACCTTACCAAATAAATCTACAAAAACGCGACCATCCAAGTTAAAATAGACTCAAAGACAGATAATATCTCAATTAAAAGAGAAGTGCGGCATGGAAATACAATTTCTCCAAAACTTTTCACACTAGCCTTGGAAGATGTCTTCAAAACCTCAAACTGGCATAAAAAAGATCAAATATCGACGGAGTACGCTTCAGTCATTTGCGATTTGCAGACGATATTGTTGTCATCGGCAGCACTGCAAAAAAACTTAAGAACATGCTTCAAAAACTCCATCAAGAGTCAGTAAAACTAGAAATGAACCTGTCAAAAACCAAAGTCATAAGCCCAAAAAATAACCAGTTAACAATTAATAATCAATCCATTGAATAAGTATCTACATACATTTATCTTGGCCATAAAACTCAACTAAAAAAAATCAGATTTCCAAAATCTCAAGATAAATAGTTCTTTTTTGGGCAGCTTTCGGTAAATTAAGCCATATCCTCAAATCCAAAGAGTTTCATATAAACCTCAAAAAGAAGGTATTCGAATCATGCGTAATGCCAGTGCTCACTTACGGCCTCGAGACAATGTCCATGACCCGAAAAACATTTAGCAAACTGCAAACCATACAGAAAGCAATGGAGAGGTCTATGCTCGGAATTACTTTGAAGGACAGAAAAATAAAAAAATCCAAAAAAGAACCGGTGTGAAAGAGTTACTTATTGGGGTGTCGTAGCTTAAGTGGCAATAGGCTACCCACATAGCAAGGCAGGACCCGGACAGGTGGACAATGAGAATCACAACTTGGCATCCGAAAGAGACCAAACAAAGTTCTGGAAGGCCCCAGAAAAGATGGCAAGATGATATCCAAAATATCGCAGAAAAAAACTGGATTCAAACTGCAGCAAATAGGAAAACGTGGAAATTTTTGGGAAAAGCCTACATCCAGGAGTGGATAAATGATGACTAAGAAGAAGAAAATTTGGAATAAAATTAAACTAATTAAAATTGATAGATCCCATGCTATCACAAAAAAATACTTCCACAGGAGAATAAACGTTTCTTGGTGTCAATCCGCAACTCTCATTATCATCAACTTAGTTAATATTTGGTAAGTTAAAGTTTTTGACAATAACAATTTTGTGATCAAGATGATGCATTACCAACTCTTCAAACATTTTGCAATGGTCCTCATAAACTTCCATAAAAGATTTAGGGGGAGTGTAGCAGCTCATTTTTAATTGCGATAAGCACTCCTCCACATCTTCATTTTGTGCTCGTTGCAGCTGAGCAGACAGTACTGTAAACAGTAAATCGACAATCAATCAAGTCATTATTCTTTATTAGGCAATACAACCCAGTTTTAGGCAAAAGCAAGTATGCAGTAATATTCAATCAAGCAAGAATTGTAAAATTCTTCAAGTTTTGTTCTTAAACCTTTCACATTTTGACAGTATAGAGAAATACCACTCGTTTGTTTAGTTATACTTAATCCAATTAATTTGATTGTTTTTTTGAAGGAATATGCTTTCCGTACGAACCTCGGAGAAAAAACTTTTTTACTGCAATGCCAATAAGTCATTGGTTTGGATTTAATAGACTTTGAATTAGTGATTCTTTTATTCCAACCTTGAATGAACTAGCCTCTTCATGAGCAGCTAGCGGAAAACATTTAACATTATCAATGTTTAGAACTTAATTCATGTATTGTATTATATCCGTATATTTATTACCAGGTTTAACTCTACCAACATAAAACCAGTGTCGCCATTCCGCTGAACACAAAAAAGACAAATTATTGAGAGTAGAGTTGCCAAGAATAACAGGTTTACGATAAGTTGAGGACTTAAGAGCATGACTAAAAGTGTTTATAATTGACAATGTTTGAATTGGAATTTGTTGTGTGCTATTAATACTATTACCTACAGAAGAGTTTGATTTCTGGCGCAAGTATCCAAAGATGATTTTTTGATTTGATTTGAAGCAAATTCGATAATAGTATTAACATTTTTTGATAAATTTATTTGTTTCTAAATTTTGGTAATCAAGTTGATCAGTAAGCAACTTAACTTTTTTTAATACAAAATTTGATGATTTGAGTTCCTCAATTAGTTGTTTATACAGGGTGTCCGAAAAATACGTGTACAACGTCTGACGACAGACTCCTGACGTCAAAATAGGTCGATCTAAGCCGACTTAGTTATATCCAAAACTGTCTCGTTTAGCCGGTAGAGGGCGTCAAAAAAAACAAAAGTATAACAAAGTTGAAAGTATCTATTGTAAGAAACTAAGTAAAACAAAAACATTACTTAAGCAAATGTGTAAAATGACCGCCATCTTGCTAAATACACTTATTAACACTCTTTAAAAAATGATATTGGACCCTATCTAATGTCTCGGGATTATTAAAATAGTTGCCTGCATTTAAAATCCGCTGCAATAAATCATCGCGTGTGTTTACCGGAGTCTTGTAAACTTCTGTTTTAATAGCGCCCCACAAAAAGAAGTCACACATATTTAACTCAGGAGAACGTGGTGGCCATTTTACTGGTGCATCATTGCCTCTTCCAATCCATCGGTTGGGATATTGATGATGTAAGTATTGCCGAACGGCAACGGAAAAATGGGGCGGGGCACCATCATACATATACCACATTTCCCTCCGAAGTAAAAGGGGCAAATTCTCCAGAAGAATTGGTAATGTGTCTTGCAAAAAATTTAAATAAATATTTCCATCTAACCTGTCTGGAATAACAATGGGACCAATAAGGTAGTGATCAATAATACCTGCCCAAATATTAATTTTAAATTGATGCTGATGATGTGCAACTTTAATGGCATGTGGATTTTCATCGGAATAAATATGTTCGTTGTGCAGATTGGTTACCCCAGATCTTGTAAAGCATGCCTCGTCAGTAAACATAATTTTTCTACAAAAATTTGGAACAAGGATTCTTTTGTTTCTAATAAATTGACAAAATGTAAGCCGCATGGGCGGATCAGTCGGTAAGTTCCTGGACTTTTTGTATGTGGTAAGGATGTAACAACTGTTCTCTTAAAACCTCATTGACAATCGTTTTAGGAACATTTAACTCACGTTCTAAGAGACGGGTACTAGTACTTGGTTCTTCTTCAACTCTTTCCAGAATCATCTCTTCTGTTTCCACAGTTCGAGTTGTTCGCATACGACCCCTGCCTTCAAACTTTTTCTCAAAACTGCCCGTTTCCCGAAGATGACGCTCAATATTGGCAAATGTTTGGTGGTTTGGTATTCGACGGTTAGGAAACCTCTCCATGTAAACCCTAACACTCTGACGCCCATTTCCTTGACAAAACCCGTATACCAGGAGCATGTCAACTTTCTGAGAGTTTGTATAATTTTTCATTTTTAATGGTAAAATGAACTTGTAATTCAAGAATGTTGATCGTATACTTGAGTAAATTTCATAGACTGGTGACAATTTGTCAATAATTGTCAAATTATTAAACGCCATAGCAACAAGGTCACTTAAAAAATTATTGTTACAGGTAATTTCTTTTTAATATTTACAAATTTTTGACGCTCTCTACCGGCTAAACGAGACAATTTTGGATATAACTAAGTCGGCTTAGATAGACCTATTTTGACGTCAGGAGTCTGTCGTCAAACGTTGTACACGTATTTTCCGGACACCCTGTATAATTATATATTATTTTCATAAATTAAATTAAAAAAAATATGTATTGTCAATTACATTTGACAAATTTACTTCTAATAGTTTAATATCAGTAATTTGCTGTATTTTGTTGCATTTTTAGTATTCAATTTTATCATTTTTTTGGCAAAGCTTTGCACTTCAAAAAAGTAAATGCCACATTAGAACAAATGAAGAGCAGAAGTAACAAAGGGGTTAAGTGCCAATTTGTCAAAAAATAAAATACTTCTAAGAATAGGTTCTATGTTCCATCGACTATATCCTATCAGACGGTAAAGTGCAAGGACTTCAAATTCCGTAAACAATCACACACCTAAGTAATTATTTTAAAATAAAAAGTATTTTGTTTCGGTATGTAAAGGTTTTTTGTTTTAATTTCTCTGTTTAACAATTTTGATACTTAGCCCCTTTGTTACTTCTGCTCCTTAAATATAAAATTAAAATATTAAAAATAATACTCGTAATAAAAAATTAAATACCTCTAATAAATAAATTAAATATCTTTGAAAATGATTTGAGAAGAATAATTAATACAAGCAATTATACATAATTTGGATTAAAGTTATAATTAAGATTTATTTAATTATCTAACAAACATCAATAAGTCAAAGATAATAAAATAAAATACGGTAAAACAACAAAAACACTTCTTACACTAACAGGGCCTGTCGTAGTGCATCGATTGATTAGACAATACCGAGGTAATAAAGCCGCGGTGGGAAATATTATGATAAAACAAAGGAACAATGTCAATACATAAATTAAATTAAAATAAAACATGTACATAAGTAGTTAAAAGAAATTGGATAAAAATACTTATTATGTAAATATGATAAATACAGAACAGATCAAACCTTGAAATCAGTCGTTTTAATACATATTGCTACTTACTTTGACATTATTGTAGTTGCATTTGACGGGCATTAACGTTAATCGGCATATTTTATTTAATTACATACACAAAATAACAAGTGAATTGTTCTAAATAAACTATAGTTAGTATTTGTTCTTTAAAATCATGCAAATAATACAAATGCAATCACTTAACATCTGACAAATTTCTTATTTTGCTTAGAGGTGAAATGCACCCTTGCGTCTTGTATAAGTCCAGGAATACATTTTAATTTAAAAGTCACTTCGGCCGTGGCATTTGTATCTTTCAAAGTGAAAAAGTTAACCGTAATCCGATAATTCTTTTTCGCAAGCCAGGTGTAAGTTAAAATAAACATACAAAAATAATTGCATTTTCTAGAATAAAGTGTATACCTATATATAAATGTAGAATATATATATATATATATTTAGAAGATTTCTTGCCAAAAATGTGATTTGCAAATTGTTTTCAAACAGAGTTATCTCATAAGTTCAAGTTGACAATATAGTCCATGCTTAATATTTAAAAAAATGCACAAATATTGGAAAAATAAAATCGTAAAGATTAAAATTATTGTATAATAAAACTTGATTCTTTCAGAACAAAGCACTATATTGAATTAATAAACATTCCACAAATGTTGTTCACAGTTAATTTAACGTTGCATTGAATTGTTATCGAGTATATTAGATTACAATTTTCGGTTTATATTAATAATTAATTAATACCTTGCAAAGTGATCAATAGAAATTTACGGAGGTTAATGTTAACCGATAGGGACTTCCAGGTCGTTATCACAAATTTGCGTTTGACCAAAGGGTATTCATTATTCTCATTTATTCTATCCTTAGTCCATTAAAACAATTTTAAATAAATTCAGTTTTAGAAATAAAATGGTCAATGCTATCTTAGGATATAATGATGTCATCCTCTATAATGATTTTGAAATGTTCGTGACCCGAGAGTTCGGTATCTCATTGATTTTCTCAACCGTGGCGAATGCATGCAAGAAATAACGAGCGGGCGATAAATTGCACATTGAGTTAAACACATGTTCTACGAATAAGTGAGTAATATACATAAGTTTGGACACATAATGTGCATTATATTGAATTAGATGTTGGCGGTGGTGATCATGTTAATAGCATGCGCTCTCTTGTTAACAATGTCACGTCCACGTTTCCGCCGGAACTGCTCTATCTCTCGTGTGTCCGACTGCTACCACCGCCACACTGCAGCATAATTAATAATCTCCGAGATATTTCAAAAATAATGTCTCATTAACGTCCCGTTCCTTTACTCGCGATTTATAACAGAAAACTCACTTTACATGCCCGTAAATCATAAATAATTTCTTATTCGCGTCTCTGATTCATCGTAAATAAAAATCTTGAAATCTCATTATTAACTTTTAGTAACAATTACGCACACGTTTGACGCGTTGCATATTTTATTATTCGGTTACTGCAACCCGGACAAATAATTCGATATACAAATTAAATAACTAATGTGCGTGCAATAATTGAATAATTAAAATATATTCGTTTCATAAATGCATGGAAACAGTGAGTCTGGGGAATTGAAACAATGATTTAGATTACATTTTGTAATTTGTATCATCGGGATTGCATTTAAAAAATATTAACGCATTGAGTCTATAGATACAATTATTTTAGCATTTGTTCAGGCACACATGTTTGAGAATATTGTATTTAAGTACTTTTTTTTACAATTAATCAATAACTATTTAAAAATAAATACGTACATTAAATGTTATGAAATAAAATAATAATTTACTCAAACTTAATGCAACTATCACAGCGGCCAAGATTATATACATTAATTATGTACTGGTAATTTGTAAACTAAATATAATTATCTCTTATTCTAACATAATCCAATTATTTTTAACATAAAATAGAGATCAAATAATTAATAATAATCCTACATTTGCAGTAAACTCTCTGAATATATATGCATCCTCAGGTAATTACCTTATTAGCAAAAGCACTACATCTCTTCAATATAATTACCGACAGCATAGATTAAGTTATTATGTAAGATGCTGTAAATGCACCAATAATCGCATAACCAATAAAAGTGTAATTTTTTTGTGATTTTGCTAATAGGCAAGTCTCTAAACCAAACATTTTTTTGCTTAGAAAATCTGTTCATTTAACATGTAATGTAACGTAAATTGTGAAATAAGATCATATTTTTTCACTTGTAAAAGTTTGTTCTAGAGTCTTAAACTAAGGCTATTAAACAAAGCAGACTTAAAATAGAACTTAAACAATAAAACATTTTATAGCGTATAATATAATCAGAGCCGTAAATAGCCCAATGACGCACAAATTATTTGAAAAATGATTGCGTATACTAGTAAAATACACATATTTGTTGCCCACTTTTGGTTGAGACTGGTTTCTGCTTTCAACGTAAAATTAACACCTGATATTAATTTCAAAAAGTCGGATAAGGCAACTGAACGCAATAGTTTTTGCAGCTAGGCGCCAAACTATTTACTGAGTTTGCCAAAGTGCACTATGTTTTTTTTCGACAATAAAAAAAAATCGAATAGTATTGCTTCAACTTCAACATTTTTAACGTTTCCACATAAATTGCAAACTTTGATAATACAAAGAAAAGATTCTCTAATAAAGCAGAAGAACGTGGTCGCAGCACTAACACTGACAACACAATTCCAAACCGGAATTCTAAAAAACTAGTTATTTTCTATCAATTTTTTTTAACGTTTTTTTTTTTTAATTTTCTACGTAAAATTGATCCCTAATTTTAAGCTACTACTAAAAACGCAAATTGTTGTTGAATTGTTCTTGCGGCTAGCTATCAACCTCAGTAGAAGCTCTGAGTCAGTGAAAATCCGTAAGCTAATATAGCTTTCTACGTCAAATTGTCTGTAAATCTCAATTCTGTAAATATTCTGCTTAATATTTTTATTTTATCCGCAGCCATTACTTTTATTTTAAACATAAAAATATGACAATTTATTAATCATTTTTTGTGGTTTTAGTCTGGTAAAATATTACACATTCAAAGATGCAAACAACACTCATCATCATCATGCTGGAAATGCGCCAGCAACTTACATTGCAGGTGGACCTACAGATTTAAGTGAATTCTAAACCACTGGAAAGATTATTAACCTACTCTAGACCAGAAAAAATCATAGTCATAAAACGCCACGCTGACAAGGCGGGTTGGGGAGTAGAGTGGGAGAGTATAAACTTTTGAAATAGATTCCGTTATAAGATGCAAACCCACGACCTTCGGTAAAGCAGTCGGATACTATACTACCGCGCTAATAATTGGTAGTTAATGACAAAAATAAAAAGGCGGTTTATTGCAAGTTGTAAAAATACCAAAATAGATTCAACCTAGACAGCACCACATCATATCAAATTTAAAAATAAGGATCAATTGACAAAAATATGCTGCAGAATACATTATTGACGAAAATATGCTGCAGAATACATTTACGAGTCGGGTCTTAAGAAACCTAAAAGTTAATGCTGAATTTTAACGGTTATATTAATAAGCAAAAAAGTTGTATTTAAAGCTCCAAAACACTTGTATCATTCAGAAAAGTTTGATGTAGATTTTAGTCAGGTACATACATCTTTAAAATGATGATGGAAAGGCAAAATCAATCGATAGTTTGTGGATTAAAATAAAAAAATTGCAATTACAAAAATATCTTTGTGAAAATGTAATTAATAATTTTGAGAAAATTGTCGCAATTTGCAAAAATAGCCAAGGTAGCCATTTAAGTGATTTCATAAATAAAATAAGAGTAATCTATACCAGAATAAAAAGTCTTGTTTATTGCTGTTCTTTGTCATTTTATGCAAATAACTAAGAAAAGTTTATTAACATTGATAAAAACGTGCATTTGATTGCATGAATACAATTTGCAAGTTTTATTGTTCCAAATGTGATGGCTCTTTTAAATTTTATTTCTGGCAATTTATAAGTGTAATTTAATATTTCTATAGTTATAATAATAAATGCAGTAACAAGATCATAATGTTCAGTTTTATAGATAAGAAACAGTTTAAGGCCAATTGTTCACTTGTACAAAATAATTAAAATAATTAAAAACTTAAACAAATAAGTTCAAGTTTATTTTGTTTTTTTTTTTAAATACATTTTATTAAAATCGTCATAAACAATAATGATATAAATTTACATGAAAGCACACTGACAAGGTTTATAAAACAGAAAGAATTGTCTGTGCTTGACCATTAGCTGTTGTGACCATTAGATTAAATTTAAATAAATTATTAATTCATTGCATAATAAAATTGCCAGTTTCAGCAAAAAATAATTAAAAAATAGTATAACAGCTACAATAAAGTTACATATATTATATTACCAAACATACAGTCTTATATCGTCCAATAAAAATGCATCACAGCTATAATCGGATTTTAATATAAGAATTTTTTGACTGTTAGTTTAAATCTTTTCTAAGAAAAATTTCTAACATGGTTCGGTAACAAGTTGAAAAATTTTAAACCGTAGAACCGTTTGGAGTTTTTAATGTCTAGTTGTTTGAGCTCTCAAATCGTTCTTTTTGTGGTATTATATTTTAGTAATTGTAATTTTTGTTTTTGAGAACATATAACAAACAATCCAATATTCCACACCACAGATGAATCCAAACCATAATGGCTGCACAACCTGCCAAAGTGTAATATAAACAATGTGAAGTTCAAATCTCCAATTTTTAAAGCTATCATTGCAGTTTTTTACTTACTTAAAATGTTATTTTTGCAGTTTTCTTTGTATCCCACTCCAGCAACCACTCTTGCAGCTCTTCGCTGCAGAGCAAAAAGTCTATACCGTATTGCAAAATGTCCTCAAATTATAACACCGTGATGCAAATACTGCTGACAGAACTCAAAATAACAACAGTAGAGTTTATAAGAGCAGCCAGATTGAAAAGTAAAAACACACGCTTACATAAAATGTTAGCTACGTAATCCCTATGTTGATGCCAATTCAACTCAAAAACTTTTATAAAGTAGTATTTGTAATTCTTCATCGACATTCTTATTATATAACGCCGTTGATATAAACATTCTAACATTTGAACAAAGCTAATTTTTGCATAAACCTACTCTTTCGCATTTACTGATATAGTCGTGTCATCAGCAAAAAGCACAACATTTCCATCTTCAATGTGATATGAAAAAATCATTAAAGTAGATCAAGAACAGTTAAGTACCGAATATAGAACCCTGAGGTACCTCGTGCAAAACACTTTGTAAATCTGATAAATCTGAAACTACGTCATTTTTTTTTCTTAAACAGATCAAACATTCATAATCTGCAACTTAACCCATAAAATAGAAACCCCTTTCAAAACATTAATCGTTTCTTCAATAAAATCTAAAAATAATATCATCATGTCCTGCCATACTAATAGTATTTAGCAGTATATTAGACATAAACAAATAAATCTAGGACATATTCATTATTGTTATTATATTTTAAAAGAAATTACTTCTAAATTGTAGAGAAAACTTGTTTACTTAATTATGTTTGGCATAATAAACATTCTTTTTTATTTACTAAAATGTTAATGAAGTATTGTTAAACGCCACAAAATTTTTCAAATATGTTCATGCAAATATCAATTTTTTTTTATAAATGTTGCCATAGATTTAATTGCTTATTACTGTACATGTCTTAATCAATTTTGGTCATTTATGTATACATATATAAAAATAATAAAAGTTTTAGTTATTGAAACTGCTTAAATAATTATATTTTGGATTTTGGATCAAAAAAATTTATAAAAACCTGGTACATTTCGACTAGTTTATTTTTCTTTTAAAATAAATCTACATGAGAAATTTAATTAAAAACTCTAAACCCTAAAAATTTTTCTTTTTTACTAGTTTTGTTTTTATTTTTGTAAAGTGTACTACAGCTAGACACAAATATTGTGGCCTCTATATAGGCAACTTAGTATACACAAAAATTATGTTAAATGTAGTTAAACTAATGCCTTAGTCCGTTTTAGCACTTTTCATATGCGCTTACATTTTAAACGTTCCATGGGCGAAGTTGTTCTGCGATTGAAAGATGTTAAAACGGGCAAAGGCATATGTTTAACCACATTCAACATAATTTTTGTGTATACTAAGTTGCCTATATAGAGGCCACAATATTCGTGTCTAGCTGTAGGTGCTTTACTTCGAACAAAACTAAATGTTCTTTAAAAATACTTATTAACTTAAATTATTATTGTTTACCAAAAATATGTGTTTGTTATCAACTATGTAATTTTTTTACAAACACAAAAATATAGTTTTAATCTCTCGCCGCATGTTAGCTAGACTCTTATCTGCCATCAAAATGATATACCAACGACTAACGCGACGTCCATTTTTGCAACTTGCAAGAAATAAACATGCGCTGAGTCGATTTATGTCAAACGTTAGTTTTTACCCGCGTATATAAAAGGTGAGTAGTGGTTACAAAGTGCTGGGAAGAGTTTAATAGAAAAGGCTTGGTAGAAAGTTTGTCTCCCCACCAAGTTCAGTTGCAAAAATGTTTTCGTTAAATTCTTATTTTTGTCGTAAAAGCTTATTTTTCTAACTGGCGTTTGGTTATCACGATGCAACGTGCATTTTGTATTTATTTCAAAATTTTTGTCCAAAAAAAAAAGAAGAATGGTTCTCCAAGAACCGTAACAATACCCAAAAATGTCAAACAAATTTGTTTGTCTGTGATATGGTTTCGTAAGCGCTCTGTACACTTGTCATGTCGAGACGTTCTCATTGTTAAATTCTTTACAATGTGAGCATTACAATATGTGAGCAGCTAATTAATACCTTAGACCAAAGACGCACTTGTGTTCTTTTCTTACAAAATACAATTCATCTTTATAGCAGTGTAAACAAACATAATATTCTGTACTTGAGCAAAACACATTTTAGCAAAATCAATGAGAAGTCCCTTTATCTCAATCGTGTTATGGTATATTATACAATTTCAAAAGTAAGAATCATTGGCATTTTATTGCTTCTCCAAAAGAAATGAAACTGAGCATTCTGTAGTTTTATCAAGATGTGACCACAGCCACAGATTTTTAATAAAATGAAAAGAAAATCCTGTACACTGTGTTTGGTTTAGTCCCATGTAATTATTTCTTGTAAGGTTAACTCAGTTAACTTAAAACATCTGTACAAGCCTTTAGTAGATCCAACACTAGCAATGTATTTGTAAGAATAAACTTGTAATTGTATTGACTAAAATAATTTTAAAAACCAACTTAAAAATTCTGATGAAGTGGTAGTAAAATTGTTCGGCAGATGCACTATTGTCCAAATAGATTGTTAACTAACGTAAAACATAATAATAATACAAAGAGAGTGTTTACCTAACTATAAAAACAATATCAATTCTTTCAAGTGTTATCTCCAAGTTTCGTTCAATCACTTACCATTTGTCATTTTTATTTAAATTTAAAAAAACCTAGAATGAGTGAATTGCAATTTCAACACAGAAACTTTACAATTTTTTTTACAAAAGAAGACAGTAGCTCAAAAAATATCCACAAACTACTCTCTAGGAGTGTATGGAACCCTTCCTACTTTAAAGTCAAATATTTGTGCAAGCAGTTCACATGGGGCAGAACATCTATTCATGAGTACCCAATAAAAAATTTCTAAAAGCACATACTACTAAGTTAAAGATTTAGTATTGATTGATTCCAAAGTAAAAGTTATAAAAACGTGTGTTTAGTTTCTAAAATTCTACTTTAAGATTTAGTATAATATAGTAAAAAGCAAAGTAGCAGAATAGATTTCCAAACAAACAAAACTTTGTAAACAACTTCTCTAAACTAAGTATATGTCACAGGATCTACAATAACAAACAACGTCTACAAAAACATAAAAAATGCTATACATAAGAAATACAGCATCATCATGCTAAAAAAAATGCTTGCGTAAAACCCTCTTGTGATTATTATCTCTTTTCAAAACTCAAAAACACTTAAAATAGGATTGCTTTTTATAAAATAAAAACTTGAAAAACAATGTGAAATTATATTTTGCAGAATTACCAACATTTTTTTGTTGAAACAATAACATTAGGTACAAAATAAATGTTGGTATAAGTGTATTAGTGTCAATGATTCTTACACTGAATTTTTTTATGAACAACAAAAACGATTTATTTGTCTTTAGTTCATCTTGTACTAGAGTAAGCTTATTCAATCTTGACACTTTATTATCTATTATCCTAATGCAATTGTGCAGCTTGTTTTCTGTACCGCCGCACCAAAACACACCACATGCCAAACATTCAAGTTGTTTTTTCATTTGTGCAATATATTTTTGCAGTATTATTCATTATTTGCTAGTCATTTGCAGTTCATTTGTTTGATCAATACTTGTTGTTTGTTTACACTTTGTAACAATTATTTAATATCGATATGATTAATTTTACCGCATAAACATTCTGGTTTTATAATAGGTAAATTTGTTGATTGTTGATTTTTATATCATTTACATCTGAAAAAAGATAAATTTTTTCAATAAATATATTACTGATATTACTAAATGTACCGGGTAAAGTAAAATGTTTTTCAAATTTATCAAATTCATACTTAGTTGTAAAACCTACATCAATTAAATTTAAAAAAAATCCTACAAAAGAGTTGCAAGTAAACAACTTACATTTCTAGATATAGAATTTGGATATAGAACGATTCCCACAAGTTAAACAAATTTGGAAATAGTATTTCCATAGAACTCTAGTCCACATCTCTGAATATAAAATCTGGGTTCAACCGGATATGTATAGATGAATTATTTTATGTTACCACATAATCTTTTGCAAAAATAAACAAATCAAGAACAACAGTACAAAGACTATTAAAAATTAAATAAGAGCCAACGCCAACGTGTAGTCAGAATGATTGAATAAACTTCAAAAGATTTAATTAAATAATGTTTGGTTAAAAATATTTAAAGTCCAGTCACATATGTACATTTAGAAATGCAAATAAATAAAATTATATGAAAGAGTTAGAAAAACCTATCTTCATTTTGTCAATTTTTTATATAAAATGTAATTTTTTTTTTTAATTTTAAATGAGATATTTAGGAATTTCTTAAAATGTCACAACAACATAAAAATACCTTCCAATTTCAACAGGTAGAAACACACTCGTTAAAACTATCACATTAAAGAGTCGATAAGCAGTCTGTGAATATTGACATAAAACCTTTTGTGTACTGAATTTGGAAGTTTATTCCATGGGTCAATAGTACGGTTAACATCTCTGAACTGACAGTGAATATTTGTTCCTAGCAAGCAATGAAACAATGTTTATAGAAATATTTATGAAAAATGGAAAGATCTGCAACATTACGCCTGTGTTGTAAAGTATTTAAGTCATTGGTCACTTTTGAATCGGAAATGATCCAAATAGCTCGTTTTTTAATAGAGTTTAGAAGAGGTAGTAAAGTTTCCCATGCTCTTCCCCATACTTGAAAACAATATAAAATACAAGGACAAATATAAGTTTTATATATATGAAAAATTTAAAGAAAATATTTTTTTACATCTATTAAAAAATCCTAGTTCTAAAGAAGATTATACAAGAATGTAACCCTTAAAAGACAAATTAAAAAAATCTGAATATGGATTCGTTGTTTAGTTTAATATTTGGTACTAATAATACATCAAATTTTGATTTTAAAACAGTTAGAAGTTAAGTATTTTAGAGTTAAAATTGACCATAGTGGAAGTGCCCCATTCAGTTATTGTTTTGAGATCTTTGTATATAGATGCTACAGATTCGAACCTAAAAGATTCTAGACGTTCTCCTACATTTGTCGATATAGTCTTTGAAAAGTATGAAATATAAAAGGTGCTATCATCAGCAGAACCATGAATAGGACTTTTAGTTATTTGGAGAAGTTCATTGTAAATCCAAAACACATTTGGCAAAAACTAAGAACATTGAGAAACAACAGCATTTATAATTTTGAAGTCAGCTTTAAAACCATCAATTCTAATTAAATTTTTTCTATTGTCAACAAAACTATTGATAAGATTTACAGACTTATGATCAAGACCTATCCAGTGGAGCTTGTTGATAAAATTAAAATTAGCTTTGGAAATGTCTAGTACTACTGTAAGATTTTCTCCACGTTTGTCTAAAGTAGAATTTTATTTGTGACTAACATAAGTCAAAAGATCTGTTGTCAAACGTTTTAATCAAAATCCATATTGAGTATTTTAGATAAAGTTATTTTGTTTTAACTTGACAATGTAAAAATTAATATACGTTTAAAATTTTTTAAACAGAAACGACAATAATGCAATTGTTCTATAATTGGCAGAATCAGATTTTTTAGGTATAGGTTGAACAATAGCAATAAGAGTAAGCACAAAAAAGTTTTGCATACTCATGACTAAAATCAAAACTTAATTACACAATTTTCTTCGTATATTAACTTTTAAAAAATTTCTAGCACACTACCCGACATAATCATATCAATTGTTCCCACAAGCGACATCAATAGATAGAATCCTTCAAACCTTACAACGACGTTTTTTAAACACAATGTTAAGTTAGCGGTTCCCACTAAGTCGAAGGCTTTACAGTATAATGTTTGATCAAATGTCACAAAGGAAGTTTTTGATAACAACGCTTGCATTTCTTGACAGCTTTTAAAACCAATAAATATATGAAAGGCTCTTAAGAGTATTATTGCGCATATAATGTTATTTTCTCCATAAAACCATTCCATTCCGGAAATCCGGCACAACAGCTTCAATTGATTCGGCAAGTTATTTTTCTAAACGGCACTTAAAATGTTCTTGCAAACAAATGCTGTAGCTTTGAGAATGACGTACCATTTCTCAGAAAGAATCTTATAAGTAGTATTGCATAAGCAAATCACGCAATCGTATCTTTGTTTGTCAATAATTATGATGTCATGTCCGTATTTTTTTAAATTATTTTTTCTACAGCTCGGATATCAGGAACAAATTCTCCTTTTATTTGTTTGATCAAATAATCTATTAAAAAGTGATAGTCGTCGGAATTCTTCTACTTTGTTCCCTGTAGGTCGTCCCTTCTTGGTTTTTTTAGCACACGCAAATTGCATTCTTGTTACTAATTCTAATTCCTGCATGTGTGCGTTTTACAGCAATTTTACAACTAAACAGCTGTTTTAAATTTATTGTTGTCTGTAATTACTTGCAACGTTTAGACAAAGCCCGTACATAGTTAGCATGACATAAAATAAGTGCTTCACATAAAGTAAACAAATGTTTATTATTATATAATAAACGTAAAACTCCAGTACTCTTTTGAACAATTTTATATACTTGACCACAAAAGCGTAAGTCAGAATCAATTATAAAACCAAGATTTTTAACTTGATTTACATTATCTATAACAATATCATTAATTTTAATACACAAGTTTGCTTTTGCCCAATCATTATGTTTTCCAAAATAAATTACTTTAGATTTATTTGGATTTATAGATAAACCATGAGCTGTGCAGTATTTATAAATTTTATAGAGATCTTCATTAATTTTAAGTGATAGATTAACAAATTTGGTTTTGTCAAAAGTATAATAAATTTAAGTATCATCAGCGTATTGATAAACAATACCTAAAGACACATTTCTACTTAATATAGAAGCAAAAAAGTAAATAAAAGGGGACCAAGAACAGAACTTTGAGAAATCCCGCAAGGCACATTCATTAAACCAAATGTCTTTGTATTTAAAACCACTTGTTGAAAACGATCACTAAGATAACTTTTTAAAAGTTGAATAGTTGCATCGTTTAAATTAAAGTGTTTTAATATTGTCAATAAAAAAGTATGATAAAATTTAGTAAAACTAATGTAAAACTATTCTACCATTACCTACTGAGTTAATAATATCTTGAGTAACTTTTGAAAATGCTGTGCTGGTGCTGTGATCTTTCCTAAAGCCTGAATGATTAACAGAAAATAAATTATTTAGCGTTAAGTAGTGTTTAAGTTGTTCAAATATAATTTTTTCAAACATTTTTGATAACGCAGACAAGATGCTAATTAGTCTTAAGTCAGTTATGTTTGACGGATTTTTTAATTTTGGCAAAGGCACAACTTACGCAGTTTTCCAACATCTGGCAAAGTAACTAGTTTCTATACAACAATTAATTATGTGCAAAATATGAGGACGTATTAACGGGCAACAAAGTCAAATCATTTTTAAATTGATGAAATCAGAACCTGTGGCAATAGAACTAAAGATTTTTATAATTTTAATAAGATTGCTTTTATCAATTAACTCAAACTCTTAAATTTGGCAAATACATGTTAAAACATTTAGCTATGGTTTCATTTAAATCAAAACTATTGACTGAAATTGCTTTTGCCGAGCTAACAAAATGCATATTAATAACATTTACATTGCAGAGATTAGGAAGTATGGTTGTGTTATTCCAACAATCATGAACATCAAGTTGTTTCAATGCAGACCAAGTAAAGTGAGATGAGAATCTAGTTACAAAATCAAGGTAAGCTTCTTTTCCATTAAGTATAGCGTTGGTGTCATAACTACGTATATATTTGAATTTGTTCCAATCAATTAAACTTTTACTTTTTTTAATTTTAGATAGAATATTATTTCTAGTTTTCATTATTACTTGGCGTGATCCAAAGTGTACTAAACTTGAAAATAGTTATAGTTTTAAAAGAAGCATGTATGTCAAAAATACGAAGTATGTAACTGATTCGTTAAGCAACTTTAGTTTCAATATCAATTCCAAACAAATCAAATAAACGATACTGAATTAAAACAAGCATAACTTCTATAAGTAATAGTACGCGGAAAGATTTTGTCACTACTGAAATTAAATTTACAAAAAGGGAGTTGATGATCTGATATCGTGTGCATGTCCATATGTTAGACGTTTTCACAAAATAAATCAAGCTTGTTTACAATAATTACATCGATTAACGTACTAGAAAGTTCAGTTAACGACAGCAATTGCATTTAAAAAAGGTTTAACCTATACCTCCACCTTTTCTGCCACGATCTAAGCAAAAAAAGTCATAATTAAGTATAAGTACATCAACAGTATTAATTCGGTCTGATAAACAAGTTTCGGAAATACCAAGAATATCAAAATTATAATCATATAATATATCACAAAAAAAAATAACTAATTAGTCAAAGAATTGTTGTGTACTCCACAGTCCTTAACAAAGGTTTATCCTTTAGTGGCTCGTATCTTTATACATTCAATTTTAGAAGCGGCTGAATTAAATTTGACCAATACCAAAAGTTTTGATTTTAATAGCAACATTTCTAAATATGTAGTTGATATTTGAAATATTAACATTAATATGAGTAAACATTTTAACGTTGTATTTGACGACAACATATTCTTTGTTTTCATTATTGCATAATCCAGCAATAATAACATTCTTTTCGCGCTTTAAATTGCAATGGTAATTAAGATTTTGTAATTGTGCTTCTTTTCGTTATACAGATAATTTATAAATTCCAAAGATTCCTTAACAACACTTAACTCAGTGGGCACCTATCAAACTTCATTTTTTAATTCTTGAATAGCAACTGTTAACCGAATTAAATCGGACGCCGATGGCGTCGCACTCGTTGCAGATTCAGTTAGTAGACTGCGGTGAGAATTGTTAGCGTTAGTATTTACCCCTACGCAACAGCTGCATTTCCAGTCCTTTTTTTTAATAATTTAACATACTTTACTTTAAATCCTAACGTACATGTAGTAAAGAATACTTTTCATTTTCTAAGCAACAAAAAAATATACGGTCACAATTTTCGTTTTACGCCGAGTTATCACAAACAATTTTTTTGCTTTTTTCAAGAAAAAACTCATAAAAAATCTTTGTTCAAAACTTGAGGTTAAGCTTAAGTGTGGTATGAAATAATGTATAATTATTGGGCTGTCAAAAATGACAGTCAGTTATGTTATAAAGTAAATTTCTATTTTTTTAGTATGCTAAACATTGTTTGGTTCAATATTTGTTATAGTTTTCGTTAAACGGTTGCAAAATGTTGGTCACACAATTTTTTATTTTGATTATCACATTACATTTTCTAACCAACACATATGCTCAAATTGGTAAAACAACCAATAATACACAGACCATCAGCAATCAAACTCCAAATCCACCAACAGTTAATATAGCAAGTTCATATATAAAATTTGAAGTTTGTAATAAATTGAATAAATTATAAATTTTTTAAATTTAATTTTATTTATTGCTTTAGTCTTGTAAGTGGCTATGCCGATTGTTTGAATGCAGTTATCACAAGTTATTATAAATTTTAGTCAAGTGATTGACCACAGTTGTTACAAGTTATTATGATTTTTAAATATGCCTACAGAGTTTAATTCCATAAATTTCTTATATGCATGGCTATTGTAGGAAGTATTAGAAATTATTATTATAATATTGGTTTTACCAAGGACTGGAATATTATTAGAAAATATTGTCATCAATTGGACTTGTACTTGGTTTGGAAGTTAGCAATCAAAGTAAGACAAAAGGGTATTACCAGTCAACAATCGTAACCAGATTGATTGATTGCAGCAAAATATTACAAACAACAGTTAGAAATTGTTTTTTGGTTATGGCTTTTTGTGTAAGTAAAAGTTAAAAAAAAAACACACGGATATGCATTTTTTTCGGGTACAAAGGCCGATGTTTTGCCGATATTTACTTGTGATACTTCACAAACTGCCTTTGAATATATACCTGTAAATTAATTACAGAATTTATACTATCAAACCCGTTAATTGAGAGAATAGATGCGTTGTAGATACTGACGAGGCCTAGTATCTAGTCTACCCATACTCTCATATTAAATGTAATAATGGTTACTAACCATGTATTAGACTAGCGTCCTAAACTAATATACGCCATAATTTCCTAAAAATGCTCTGCCGTAGCCGGGGTTCGAACTTGCGAAAATTTATGCGCCGAGATTCGAGTTAGGCTGTGTGTATTCTTGTAGTCATCGGCTTAAATTTGTTGTAAATATCAATTTAAATAAATATATAATAATTCAACGACAATGATTTATTATATGTATTAAAACTAACAAAATGTTATTATGTTATTAATTGTTAAATAAACAAATAAGTTAATTATTGCAATTACTTGAACTGTAAATAAAAACATATAAATATGGATATTAAGATAATATGAAAAGTACAAATATTTGCCGTTGTAATTTATTACGGATCCATAATTTTGTATAATTCCTGCAACTTTGTTCTAAAAATGGTGTAGGTGTCATGAAGATCGGCATTTAGATGTATTACTAAAATCCGTCACCCTAACAACCTCATATATAATCCGTCCAATGATTTGCTTTGTGAACAAACAAAACTAACCTGTCTAATTGAGCGTCATCTTAAAGTACAGAAAAAAGAAAATAATCTAATTTATGTTAATTTAACATAAATTTACAAATCCTATTAAACCTTTTACTCCATCTATAAAACAATAAACAAACAATAATCAGAATCACTCAAATAATGCTTAAGTAAAAAGAATGCAATAATATACAATTAAATATTTATTGAGTAAAATAAACCATTACATACATTGTGCTGATTTTATAATTAAAAGTAATTATAAATTGACTATGAAAATAGCATATTAATTAAGTGATTCTAAAATATAACAGTAACTATAGTATGTATTTGTAAAATTAATCAAAATATGGAGCAATTTTTGCATACATATAGTAGTTATCTCTGATCTCAATTATGTATAGAAATTTAAAATTTAATAAATAACATTGATTATTTGGATGCAATGCAACATGTGTTTGCTGATTTGTTTTATAATTTGCAACCACTTTATATGCAATATGTAACGAATGTATCATGTCAATATGCACCAATGTTTCATAATAAATATTGTTTGTTGAATTATGTATGGTTTTCAAAACATTTGTTATAAAACAGTAAGTCAGCGGATTTGCAGTATAAAGCGACCTAGATGTAATTATTTGTTAAAAACTATTCTGTTGGAATGCTATTGCAGAATTAAATTTTATTTGAAATTTTTTTGAAAGAAAATTAAAACTACATTTTTGATAATTGTAAACAAAGTTTTTATCAACTCTTTCAAAGTAGCTGTTAAACTGAAATATATTGGAGATATTTCTCAATGTATATGTTAAATTAAATTTAATATCCTTGCGCAAAATCAATTTTTTTAAGTATTCTAGGTAATTGTTATATTTAGTTAAGTGTAGTTTATGTTTCTTATACAAAATAAATATCCTGTGATAATTTTATTCAATTTAATTCAACATAAAAATAATAATCTAAAGATTACTGAAAAAGAAGATACAAGTCGCAACGGTCGGAAAATAAATAAATTAAATTTAACAGAACCTACGACTTTCTAGGCTAGAAACTCATTGCAACGTATAAATTTACGCTTCCAAGTAATATTTTATAAATTTAACATCTCAAGAGGAAAACATTTTTCCGGCTCCGTTGGCCCTCTGCTTTTTAATTTAATTAAATCTGAAAGAAAAGGAAAAAAAATCGAATGGATTGTTTAATTTACAATCTAACAAATCGCCATATTAATTTCATTAATGGCATACGCGGATTTTATGCACACGCCAGAACTTTAAATCTATTTATATACAGCCCCCCCATCCTTTCGTTTTTATGTATTCACTTTAATCTTTCTGACTTTCCCTGTCTTGATCCGACCGTTTATATACTTTTTTTGTTGGCGAGGGTAGCTTTTTGCTATTTCAATTTAGTAAGAGGAGGAAAAACTTTCCAGTTACTCGAACTATGAAGAATTAATACAGTTTTCTTTGAATACTTTTCAACTCTTAACTTGTTTTGACTTCCTTATATTCAATTAAGTGAATCTTTATTTTTTGTGTTGTTTCTGCTACCACGCGTGCCTCTGCTTTTATTCTCGCTACAAGAGGAAATTAATGTATTTATGAAGCGTATCATAAATGTTCGTGTTATTTCAAACACGTAGACGTATTAAGAATGTTTTATTTTTGTAAAGTTTTGAAGTAATATTTTATATGTCGACAGGATAGTTTAATTCTACACAAAAAACTAAACAAATTTAATTGTTGGTGATTTTAATTTCATTAAAATGTATAGTAAAATATCTTATTTCAACACTCGACAATCGACCCTGTTTTCGAATAAAAAACTTCCACTTGTAGTCTCAGGTGATAATGATTGAACTCCTAGGAATATAAATAAAACTATTTTACTCCAGTTTTATATTTTATTAATATGTTGTCACTGTTTAATATAATAGTGTATCATGAACATATCCAGAAGGTGCATTTTACAGGTGAAGAAAATAATATAGCAAAAAAATAAATAAATTTAATGCCTCTCCTAATAACGGATATATGAGTTTTACAATTTAACTTAAAACTAGGTAATCATTATTCACTTGTGCAAATAAAGAATTAATTACTCATGAGATTGAAGTATTCAGACTCGAGTTCTAAGAAACATTAAAGATAATTAGCCCAAGAAATGATGAATTTGTAATATGCATAACTTCTCTGGAATAGAATATTCCGTGGTTCTTGTAGAATCGATATAAATTATTATCTTTAAGAATTAATATTTCCTTATTATCAAAACAGCTGTTGAATATTACATTGTGGATTACATTTTTCGTAAAGTTTGTGCTGTTTAAGTTGATTTTTATTTTACTTTTAACGAGTTTGGCAAACAGCTATAATTTACAAACAAATAACAATTTTATAATTATTGAACCATACAATGATGTATGATTGTATAATTTAAACATATAAACATAATAACATGCCACAAGTCTTTATTTATTAGCCTAGTCACAGTTATTGCGCATAGAAAAAAAAAATGTATAGATGCTTATTAGACATGTTGCATTTGAGAGTCGCCAAAATTTGCATTGTTTTGTTGACAATTATATTTTTTTATATAATTAAAAGCAAAATAGACAAATATTAAAAGTTAAGAGTAGCTATAAAGCTTGCTATAGCTATCTTTATGTACTTTTGAACTTTCTATAAAAAATGTCAAACATACAAACCTGCATCTCATAATTACTTGGTTATATCGAGTATATCAGATAAAAAAATGGAAAGATAAGGAAATAATCAAGCTGAGACAACCCGAACAAAATAACTTGCACAATCAACTGAAATGTAATCATAACAAGCCATCAAAAGAATGACTAGAAATTAGATAAAAATCTCCGCAATATAGGAAAAACTAAAGGTTCAAAACGATGTCCGCTAGACAAGACAAAAAAGAAAAGAATTGCAAAATCATGTAGACCGCATTAAATATTAAACACAATCGCTCTTATACTAAACGACTAACAGAAAGATGGCCAAAACAATATAGAAAAAGATGAAAGAAAAACCTAAAAAGCTACAATATGTTGCAATTTAGTGTAAAATGTTTTTTAAACCCAATCATACTTATACTCATCCTTAAACAACGCTTTCAAATGATCTAAATTTATTTTGAAAATTAGATGTCAAGCTACTTATTGACTACTTCATAATTTTATGACGTATATATATATATATATAAGATCTATGTGATACAAATATTAAAACCATGAGATTATTATATGAGTCGTTCATTTGTGATAACAAATATGTTTGGCTAAACAGGTATGTTAATGGACAAAATTGCCGTATATGAAATGAAGCTAATCTAGCAAAGACTCTCCAGTCCACATTGCATACAAAATGCACCGTTTGGTGCGGTTTACACGGTCGTGGCATCATCTGACATTACTTCTTTAAAATTGACGCCGGAATTTGCGTTACATTTCACAATCGACTTATTAAAATCAAAACTTAGCAATAAACTGATTTCAAAAAATAAACCTGTAAATTATCATTAAAGATCATGGCAATTCAACATCAAGTTATTGTAAGAATACGTAAAATTATTGATTTATGATAATGAACCAGCAACAATCGAAGCTAAAATTGTTTAAATTATTTGTGAAATACGGCCAACAGTGCTCAAAAAATGACCCAAAATATACGTTAAAATTTTTTCGTTATTATTAATAGCCACGGTGCTCAAACGCCCAAAATTATTTTAGATATTAAAGGGGGAGAATAGTTGCGCTATTATAAGGGTTTACAGAATCAAACTCAGCAAAAAAACGCCTGAATATAACTAAATAAAATTTTCACACATTGTAGAAGAAAGTCCAATCTGTGTCTTAAAATTTGTAGAAATTTGATGCGATAAGTCGTTTCTCCGCAATTAATTTTTAAAAAGTGTCATTTTAATTAGTATATTATTAATTTTTTACTTCAAAACTTTAACCAAAAACATGAAGACATAGAATAATGTATGTAATTCAACATATAAAAAAAGTGATCACTAAAATCTTATCGTTTGGATATTTTATTTAGACTTGGATGGCGTTTTGTTCCATAAGAACCAATTTTAATTTAAAAACGGCGCCGTACGAGTCAATATTTTTCTAGACAGAATAGTTTACCGATATTCTTGTAAGTGTGATAGGATTTAATATTTTTCCATAACAATACTACTAGTGGCACCTCAACAGGACGGGCCGACTAAACCTGACAATTCTCTAGCGTTAATGTCATTTATTATTTCATGTTTTGACAACAGTTACTTTTTTCTGTTGTTTTGTCCAATTTAAAGTTTTATTGATGTTATAAAGCACCTTTTAGTAATATCTCTAGCTATACTAATAAAGAAATTCTATCTAAAATTGTTAGAAATTTTATATAAATTTTATCGTTTTTGCCGGTTAATGTCAGTGTAATGGTCATAAAGTTAGCAATAAATCCTCTTTTAAGATTACATGGACAATTTTTAGTTTAGATGGCCCATAAGCCATTAATATCCCTAAATGAAAAAGGCAATAGCTAATCAAAAGCAACGTTTTTCCTCCATCAAAGATTGCCGTGCTTATGAAGCTTGCTTGATTTTCCTTGGACAATATCAGTAAGACCAGTCAGCAAAAAAACCTCCTCGTATCGGACAATAAACTGCTACGCAACCAAAAGCAAAGTTCCAGACTAATTACAATCACCAACAATGTAGTAGTCGCGCCGCAGATCTGTAGAATGACTATTTTGTGCTATGAACAACAAAACAGTTAATCTATATACTCGTTCAGTCAATTGTACTTTAGCTGTCATTGGAATTTCTAAAACAGGGCTTAATGATGATATATTTGACGCAGAACTTATTTCTGACAACTGTAATGTTTACAGAACTAATAGAAAATTTAAAATAACTGGATTAAAATCGGGTGGAGGTGTATTAATTGCCATTAAAAAAACTATTTACTCTAATCCAATCAACCTTGCCACATTTGAAATCCTACGTAATATAAACATTGTTGCTCAGAAGCGCACATTCAATAATCGTCTAAAGTATATTTTTGTTGTGTATGCTCCTCCTAAAACTTCCGCTCAAAATCCAAAATTGATGTTTGAGCTTCTAGAACCTTATTCATTTGAAAATGCAGATATAATTATAATGGGTGATTTTAATATTTCACAATTTTGTCTAAACGATTTAGATCCAAAAGCAGCCTCGTGTTTTAACTTTAGAAACATTTCAAACTTTATACAAAACAGTCTCATAAAAAATAGTTTGAATTGATTGCTGAACTTAGTTTTTACTAATATTCATATTCAAGTAACTCATAAAAATTATCCTCTCTTAGCGGAAGATCCGTACCACCTAGCGTTAACATTTTCCGTTCATGCTGTCAAAGTAATGAATAAGTTTCCTTCTGTAATTGTTGAACAAAAATATAATTTCAAAAAAGCTAATCTTTATGTTTTATATCAAGCTATCCTTGATGCAGATTGGTCTTTACTAGATTATTTTAATAATAATACTAATAACATGATTAATAATATTTATTAACACTTTATATGCCATTTGATAAGTTTGTTCCTCTACATCATAAAAAACATATTCATAATCCTTCTTGGTTTACATCCAAAATCATTAAAAAAATTCAACAAAAAGATAAACTTCACAAGAAAATTAAGAAGGGTGGAGGTCAGTCGATGCATGATAAGTGTAAGACCCTTAGACAAAATATCAAATGTCTTATTAAATTTGAGTATATATCTTATATAGAGACTGTATAAAATCGTTCAGTTACCGATTCACGAAAGTTTTTTAAGTTTATTAGATCCAAACAAAGGTCTTCACGCTTACCATATCTGATGCATGACTCAAACTTAAACAAATCATTTGATAATCCTCAAACTATAGTTGATGGCTTTGCTATTTTTTTTTTTTGGTTCGGTCTATACACCACATTCACACAATTCTTTGAAAGACTCTTATAACTTATTACTTGGGTCATTAGATAAAGATTGTATCCTTAGAAGCCTGAAAAAGCTCAAACCATCATTGACCGCTGGAATTGATCAGATACGTTAATTTTTTTTTGAAAGATTGCGAAGCATCTCTTGTAACACCTTTATTTGTTTTATTTAACTCAATATTTAAGCATGGTTATTTTCCAACAGTTTGAAAAACGGCAAAACTTTTTCCCGTTCATAAAAGTGGCAACTCGTCATATATAAATAATAATCGTCCTATTTCTATTCTATCAAATTTATTAAAAGTCTTTGAAAGTTGTTTACACAAATTTATTCTATCACAAGTTAGTCATATAATCAGCACGGTTTTTTTTCCAAAACAATCGACTACCACTAACCTTGTCGAATTAACGCATAATTTGGCTGTTGAGATAGATCGCCAAAGTCAAACTAATGTTATATATACAGATTTTTCAAAAGCTTTTGATAGTATTGCTCACAACGCACTATTAAACAAATTGATAAGTCTTCGATTCAATAATAACTTAATTACAATTTTATCGTCGTATCTTGATAACAGATGCATGTTTGTTTAATATAACAAATTTTCATCTCAAAACTTTATTGCGACATCAGAAGACCGTCAAAGGTCAAATTTAGGACCTCTTTTATTTTTGTTATATATTAACGATTTACTAAGTTGCATAACTTGTCCGAAACTTGCATACGCCAATAAATTGAAAATATACTGTAATGTCAACAATATTAAGGATGCTATTTTTTGCAATGTAATTTAAATAATAATAATAATAATAATAATTATTATTATTATAAATTAAATTCTTTCTCTTATAAATAACATAGTTATATATACCCTTAGAAAACCCGCGTAAATATTGATAAAATACGACAAGTTAGTTAAAAAAAATAATGTATATATATAATAATAATAATAATATGGATGACCTTGACCTGTATAGTAATAGCCCAAAACAACTGAAAGAGCTAATGGAACTAGTATCCCGATTTAGTACCGATATTAAAATAGAGCTAGGATTAAACAAATGCTCAGTACTGCACGTTAAAAAAGAAAAAGTACAAGATTTAGATAGTATGATTTTGCTCAGTGGAAAAACAATTACATCAATAGCTCCGGGTGGCACCTACAAATATCTTGAAATTCGCCAAGCATTAGGATTAAATAACAACAATCAGCCATAAATACGTATATTGGTCGAATACGTAAACTTTTAAAAACTAATCTTAACTCTACAATTACATACACATTTGGCGTACTAAACTGGGGTACAGCCATACAAGCTGTAGATCTCCAAACACAAACAAAACTTACTAAATTTTGTATACCCCACCCAAAATCATCCGTAAATAAACTATACATACATAGAAAACAGGGTAAAAACAGACTCATTAATTTAGAAACATCACTAAATGTCCAGTGTAAAAGTATAAAAGATTATTTTGAAAAATCAAACAATGCAATTCATTCTTCCGTTCTTTCTATTGGCACTACACATCCAATTTTTAATATTAGAGGTTTACAAGCATCGACTGAATTTGAACTTAGTTGGAGCCAAAAAAAAACATGGCAACATGGGCGATTTTATAGAAATCTTAAAAAAGTAGCAAATAATAAAATTAAATCTTGTAATTACTTAACAACACGTTACCTATTCCCTGAAACCAAAAGAACAATATTTGCAATTCAAGATCAAGTTGTTCCAACTAAGGCATACAGAAAAAATTTTATAGGTAAAAATATTTCAAATGACTTATGTCGAATGTGCGGAGCAACAACTGAATCCGTACAACTTCCGGATCTTCTGTTCCTGCACCTATCAAGTATTTAAACAGGCACAACAATCTAGCTAAAGTTATTCGACAAACTAAACAAATTTTATAAAGTAGTGCAAAATATATAATTCGTATTGTTTTATATTGCATATATTGTTGAACAATTCTAAAACTATAGCATATTTGATTTAATTTTGTGCTTAATTTTTCTATATGATGTGTCCAACTAAGATGCTCATCTGTTGTTATTCCTAAAAATTTGGTTGTGTTTACCAATAGTATATTTCTGTTGTGGACAGTGATTGCATTTAGAGTTTCATAGCCCAAATTTTAGTTTGAAATAAAATTGGAGTTGTTTTTGATTTATTTAAAATTTGCTTGTTAGTTGTTAACCACTCACTTATTCCTCAATTATTTCTGGATAAGTATCTGCATTAAATAACATTGTTGTATCGTCAGCATAATTTATTATGCTATGTGTACTTTGTTCAACAATTTTGGCCATATCGAGTGTATATATGATAAATTCAACTATACTTCCTTGTGGTATCCCAGTTTTAATTTGTTTTGCTGTAGATTTAATGAGATATGTACCATTATGCAAAATTACTTTTTTGAAGCGATCAGACATATAAAAATTAAACTAATTTAACGTTATTCCTCTGATACCATACAATTCTAGTTTAGTTAGAAAATTATTTGTGTCTAAACAATCGTATGCTTTTGATAGATCTAAGAATAATCCTGCAGCAAGCTTTTTGTCTTCAATTAAGTTGAGTATTGAGTTAGTCAAATAATATATTGCAGTGTGTCTGTATTTTTACCTTTAATGTATGCATGTTGATTATTATGTATGTATCCACTTTTATTTATAAAATCAATAAAAAGTATACACATCAAACAGTTTTGAAAAAGAAAGCAGCAAACATATTGGCCTGAAATTCTCTTTGTAGTGTGAAGCTCCTGTATTTAAAATTAGATGAACTAATGCTAATTTTAAACTATTCGGAAATATTCCATTGGTAAACGACGTTATTATGAGTTGCACAATAACGTGAGTGCATTTTTTAATAATAAGTGTTGGAATATCATCATCACCCAAACTTCTTATATTTTTTAAGCTTTGACAAATCTTTATAATTTCATTTTCTAATATTGGCATGTATATATCACATGGTTTGGTTGTTTTCGTTGATATTGCAATCAAATGTATACTGAGGTAGTGCTTTTACTAAATCGGACGCTACATTAATAAAAACATTATTAAATTGTTCAACTTTGTCTTCAAGATTATCTACTGCATCAAATTGACATTTTTTGTTAAACTTTCCAAGAATATTATTTACTTCATTCCATACTGCTTTACATTTATTATCTGCATCATGTATTAAATCTTTTAACAATTTATTGTAAATTTTTTTTTAATTTATTTTAGCTTGCTTTGTAAAAATATTGTGGCTACTTAACACATATAAAACATCAAGTTTATTTTTGCAAGCATTGATAGCAGAATTATTGAGTTTATGTTTTATTTTTGAACATTTTTTCTTGGTTTGTTTAGGAAAACTTTCTTAGAAAAAAACATTGTAAATTTATTAAATATAAAAATGTCCCACTGTTTATTTACGTTACAGAAATCAATAGCAAACACACTGTCCCATAATTGATCTAATAGATTGTTTATGAATTTAATTATGTTTGACTCCCGCAATACAGAAATATAGATTTTCTGATAACAATTGATTTAAAAAATAATCTAACGTTCATAAAAATGTACTAACAAACTTTCCAGTGTTCTATAAATTGACAATACAATGCAAGATTGGTGTTATCAAAATAGTCTTGCTTTAAATATTAGTTACTAAAAAATGCAGCCTTTAACGTACCATTATAACATTGCAAAAGTATTATTTGATTGTTTTACTATTAAATACCTAAGCGTAACTTTTGATTCTAAAATAACTTTTATTTCACAAATCAATCTGATAGTAAAGTCTGCTTTTCGCTCACTTGGATTTCTTAAACAAAATACTACTGTATTTACAAATATTAAGGCAATTAAGACGATATATTCTACTATAGTTAGATCCAAACTAGTATACTTTAGTTTAGTATGGTTTCCCATTTACAATGTGCAGTTTATTTTTTTAGAAAAAACACACAAACGGTTTTTAAATATCTATCTTTTAAAAGCACCGGCCTATATCCACCACTTCATTGTAATTACAGCATGATTGAACGGGAGTTTGATATACATTGTATCAGTACACAGCACTCTATTCAGAGTATCAAATTTATATGTAAATTACTAAACAATCAAATAGACAGTTGTAACCTGCTTAAAAATGTAAACTTCTATATTCCTGGGTACTCAATTAGATCTTTCCCAACGTTTAAAAATCCTTTTCCCGTACAAATACTTTAAAAAAATTCCCCTTTTTAAGTATGCAATCCATTTTTAATTCCTTTCCTTCCTATTTAGATATCCATCATAATCATGTTAATAATCTTATAAAAATAGTTTAGATTTTATTTGTTGAATTATTGTTAATTTTAATTTTTAGATTTATTCTGTATTGTTCTTTATTTTTATGTTTTCTCTCTTTTGGTGCTATATTTCTCTGGTAACCCTCCGTGGTGGGTTGGCAACCAGAGATAAAAAAATTTAGTCTCTCAACTATGGAGATCAAAAATCTCAAAACTAAAACATCAGGTAAATCTTTGAATACCCCAAAAACTACAGACTCGGTGAGTGCATCTACGGATACCTCATCGACGTCGACAAATACTCTACAAAGAAAGGCGCGTTTGGCTGCTGAAAGCAAACAAACCCACTTTCCAAAAAAAACAAACATATGTGCTGATATAGGACCTGTTAACCCAAAACAGAGTGCTCAAAGTTAAACCAAAAGCTCTCCTTCTGTGGGCTGTCACACACAGGAGAAATCATTAAGACCACCCGAAATGATGACGCCTCACTGATGACAATACATTAAAGTTATACAATGCAATGTCTGTACTTATAAATACAATTTATGATGTAAATAATCAAACAAATGACTGTGGCTTCTTTTAAAATATTTATTGTTAGCCTGAAACTTAATTTAAACATTAACTTTTATTATAATTATTTGGTAAAATCCATTATTTTATAAACGTAATGTTATAAAAAAATTATATAAAAGATTTGTTATACATTAATAAATATATTTAATTCATTATGTAATAAATAAATCACATTGACCTACTACTTACATAATATTAATAAAACAAACACATTTGAATATGTTAATCTGTGATATTTTCATTAGTGCTTCATTAATTATTTAATATCGTCCGGTGAAATTCTAAATTACTTAATCCGTAGCATTAATTTAACGTGGCAAATTTCATGATACTAGCAAACCTCATACAATTACGTCCTATTAGATATCATCTTTTAATTTAGCACACTCAAATGGTTGAAACCCTCTTGGGAAAAGAGGCAGAATCAGAACTCCCCTTTCTGAAACTACCCTTTCCCGGCTTGAACTAAAACTAAAATAAATAAAGAAAATAATGTGGGTTAGTTTAATTACAATGAAATGTTTTGTTAATATAAATCTTATAACACAAATAATTTTATTAAAAGTTTATTTATGTTAACATTTACAAATATGTTTGAAAAAATTAATATTCATCCAATATAAAGGTATAACTGGGTTAGAATTAAATATTTTTTTATTACACAAATACCCAATAATTGAACGTGATGCTATTAACAATATATAAAAACTGACAGAACTTTTTATTAGGTTGGACAATTTTAATATAAATTTTCTATTCGTTGTTTAAACCACCAAAGGGCTATTTTGGATTTTCCACACAATTTCATTTCGTTCATGTTCAATTTCGCTTTGTATTGCCACACCGCAAATTTCATATAATTATAGTTTTGTTATTTTAAAGAATACCATTTTCTAGTTTCGTATAGAAGTAGAATAAATGCTTTCATTTGTACGATTGCAATGTACAGACGTACAATTTGCTTAATTTATTAATAAAGATTCCCAATGATTTTATTAAATTATATTAAAATTTATTTTAAATCACTATACAAAATTGAAACAAAAATATATACCTTCGTATAGAGGCACTATCTAGGTTAATTGAATATATATATAAATTAAAAATACAAACTACAAGTCGTTAAATTATCAGCTATAGTTTTATTTTATTATTGCTCAAACAAGTAAAATACATACGTTAAATAAGAGGATAATATGTTTCAAATTTGATAACGTAATATTTAGGAATTAATATCTATGTCACAACATAAAAATATGTTTGATGTTTTACTCAATGTAAGGGATTAAGTATAACATCACCTTTGCCGATTCAAAACTACTTAATAACATAGATACTTTACAACACCGGCGTAATGTTGCAAATTTTTGCATTTTCTATAAATATTTTCATAAACATTGTTTAAATAAAATACAAGACATATTGCCATCTAAACAAATATTTACTCGTAGTACAAGACTTGCTAGAAATTCTAACAAATATTCACTAACAGTTCAAAGATGTAGAACCGATACGTTTAAGAGAAATTTTTAACCGTACTATAGACACATGGAATAATCATCCAAATTCTATATTTCATAAGACTTATAAGCCACAAATATTTAATGTCAATATTCACAGACTGCTTAAATCTAGTCTAGTAGATTTAAGCAACTTTAACCACTAACTTTAAAAAATCTGAACAACATAAAAATATTTATAAAAATAAAAAGTTTTAATTACGCCAATGTTTTTGAACAAAATTTACAAGAGAATGCGTAGTTTTTAAGTAGTATATAAAACTTATTAATAATTAATATAAAAACATTTGCATGTTTTATAAATATAAAAAACTAAAATTGAACATATTAAGAATACTTTATTAATGTTTTTTTTTTAATTCTACATGAAAGTTTCCAAGCTGCTCAGTTTCAAACAAAAGCTGTGTAAATTTGCAAAAATAATTTAACTGATTTATCTCAAGATAAAAACTTCTTCCATAGAATTGTAACTAAAGATAAAATATGGGTACACCACTGTAATGCTTCTATAAAACAAGAGTCTATGCAATGGATTCATAAAAACTCTCTCTACCACCCAAATAGGCTAAGACAATTTTCTGCGCAAAAAGTTTATTTAATTGAGCATATTCCAAAAAAAAACTAGTATAACGGAAAATCGACAAAAACACAATTAAAATCTTAAAAACGGCTACACACAGACAAAACAAACAATTAGAAAAATTTGCTTCTGCACAACAACTACATGATGAATAATGCACAAACTGTTCAAAAAGTAGTCAACAAATGCGGCTTTAAGGAATTACAACATCCGCTTGGCAGTCTAAACCTTGCCCTATGTGACTATTACTCTTTCGAAATGACAAAAAAACCTTTAAAAAATGTTGTTTTTGATCGAAAGACTTTTGATTTTATTATTCAAAAATTTACCCAATACTCAATGAAATGCTTAAAAAACTCAACCAGGCATCGGAGACGATAGGGTTAAAAATTAACTACACCAAAACAAAAATAATGAGCCCCCGAGAACCCACTTGTACTCATAAACAATATTGTGATTAAAAATGTTACCAAATACAATTACCTAGGCCACATAATAGTGCTGGAAAAAAAAACGATAAAAAAAATCAAGACAAATACAGCTGTCATGAGCAGCATTCGGAAAACTAAAATACATAATAAAAAACAACACCATACCTATAAATCTTAAAAAAAAGGTTTTCGATATATCTAAATTTCCTGTAACCACCTACGGGTTAGATATAACCGCCTTAACCAAAACCGCAAACAAATTAAGAGTGATGCAGAGAGCTATGAAAATAACCATGCTCGGCATAACGTTAAGAGACAGAACCACAAACAAAAAAATCAAGAAAAGAACAATAGTAAAAAACCTAATACAAAGAATCGCAGAACTAAAATGACAATGGGCTAGGAACGTCACAAAATAAACAGACAAACGCTGGTCAGCTAAAATTGCGCATTGACGACCTAGAGAAATAAAAAAAAGCAAGGAAAAACCCCAATACAATAAATTGATGACATCAAACAAACCGCCGGCAAAGATTGGCACCAAAAAGCACAGGGCAGAGACAAATGGAAGAGTATAGGAAAGGCCTATGTCCAGGAGTAGAGAAACACGGGCTGACGAAGAAGAAGAAAAACATAGTAGAGTCGTATACACTTTACCAATGAGACAACATAGACATTGCATTTAATTATTTAAGTACTATTTTAAGACCATGCCTTAGTCAATCTTGTCTTAAATGAGTATTTAAACATAAACAAAAACAAAATAAATAAATTTTCAGTAATATTCTACAAACATTTTGTTTTTTTAACAAATATATTTGATCTACTTCTCAGCATAAAAATTTGTTCAAACAAATCCGTAAACATTGCTGCAAGTTATAGTATGTCCATAGATATAGTGTCTGTACGACATAGCCTTAAATTATCTCAGCAGATTACTTCATTACTAATGGCTTTGAGGAGACAATTATGTTTGCATTTTATACCATAAATAGCTTATAACACCTTTTTGTTCAAGGGTTAAAAATTACCTCGGGTTCCAGGTATATAATACATTCATAATTGGTTGTTAATAAAATAATCCGTTGAGATAAATTAAGACCATGTCGTAAAGATACCATATATATGGGTTTACTATAATAAAACATATTAATTGTACAAATGATCAAACCAAATTTGTTGTTAGATTATTCTTTGATTTCTTTGTTTGATAGTGTTGATATATTTATTCTTGATTTTAGAGGTAATTATTATATAATAATTATTACATTTATTGTGAAAATATGAATAAAAAATATGAATTTTCAAATATTTGTTTTTTGTTTTTAGTAGGACAGTGGAAAAAATTATTGAAAAATTCATATTTTTGGTTAGAAATTACCTACCTAAATTTTACAAAATAACAAGTTTTTTTTAGTTTAACCAGATTTTTAGTTCTGTACAAACTTTAGACCATTTTAATATCAAAACAAATTAATAATTCAGTAGATGGTCTGTAAAACTGTACAATATCCGATATTAATTTACACTGCCTTACAAGTTAATAACATTGGTACTTCTACAAAACAAAACTGCTAAAACTATTTACCTAATTTATAACTTGTTTTTGTCTCAAATCTTAAAATTTTGGCTTTACACCAATGTAACTATTTCAAAACTTTTGTTTACCAACGCTGCAAATACTAATAAGACAATTTCTAAAAATGTTCTGCCGGAGTTGTTGCCCAACCCTGCAACAAATTTGCGCCAAGATTTGAGTTAGTCGCTTCACCTAACTCTTAATATTTTCATATATTTTTCATATTCATATTTCTTTACACAATCAAGATACACATAATAATATACAGTATGTGAAATTTTTTTTATAAAAAAAATAATTTGAACATACATACATATTAAAACTATTGTCAAAATATTTGCTATTAAAGCAATCAAAATATGTCAAAATCATCTACATTGTATGGTTTTTTTTAAAAGTCATATGGTTCATCTCTTTTAAATACTTAAGCAAATGATTAAAAAGTTTTATACCATTATATTTTAAGCTTTTTTTAAATAAATTTGTTTTGTGCTTAATGTTTAATAGCTGTTGACAGTGTCTAGTACTGTAATCATGGTTTTGACCCTGTCGCTGGTATGACTGTACATTAAGTATTACATGCTGTAGAATTTTATATACATAAATACTGGAGACTGTCATAAGCTTATTATTTGTGAATAACGTTTTACAGGAACTCCTCAAATCTTGATTAAACATTAGACGAATTATTCTATTTTGTTAAATAAACACTCGTTGACATTTAGATGAAGAATTCTCCCTTAACAATATATTAAATTGCAAATGCAAATGTACCAGAGCGTAATATATTTCTATCAGTGCTTTCATGTTTAGTACGTTTTTCAATTAGTAAATAAGTAATAGTAATTGTAATATTGCAAAAAATAATTTATTTAATTGGTTACAGATAGTGTCAATATGAGAAGTCAGAATCAAAAGATAACCCTAAAAATTTAGTTAAAGTTAAAAATTCATAATCAATACTATTTATTGTAAGTTTATAATTATTTGGTATAGAACGCCCATTGCTAAAATACATGGATATTGTTTTTGCTCTATTTAATATTAAAATATTTCTTTCGCTCCAACTACAAAATTTGTTAATTAGATTTTCTGATTTCAAGTTTAATTCTTCTAAACTTTTAGCACTAATTGCAATTGAAATATACTCTGCATACATAATTAATTTGCAGTCGTTAAATATGTGTCATCGCTTGCTTACAAAAAGCAGAAACAAAAAAGGCCCACAGACTGTTCCTTGTGGCACCCCAAATTTAACATTTTTCTCATTAGAAATGCAATCATTTATTTTGGCTCTTACTTTTCAATCATTTAAATAAGACTCAATTAATTTTAAAAAGTTTCCTCTAAAGCCAATACTATTTAATTTTTGTATGAGAAAGTCAATATTAAGAATATCAAACGCAGCTGCCATGTCAAAAAAGAAACCATATACATGTGCATTTTGGGTTAATTGTTCATACAAATATTCTGAGAATGAGACAGCAGCTGTTTCCACTGATTTGTTTTTTCTGTATCCATGTTGCAAATGATGTAAAATTTGATATTTTTCAATGAATGTCACCATTCTTTCACAGATAATTTTTTCAAATATTTTTGATATAGTGGATATTATTGCAATACCTCTATAGTTGAATGATATTTAAGGGTTTTTTCCTTTTTTTAGTAGAGAAGTAATTACCGCTGTCTTTTTGCGGATAAATACCGCTACCAATTGCAATATTGAACAGAACTTTCAATACATTTGTAATATCCAAAGCAACTTATTTAATTAATTTAATATCCAAATTGTCCAAACCACTTGACGTTTTATTTTTAAACCCAGCTATTGTATTTAAAATTTCGTTCTCTGTTATTGATTCTATGAAAAATGTGTTACATGTTAATTTTGAAGTAGTGCAGATTTGTTTTGGAAGTTTATCAAAATGATTACTAATTTTTTCTTCAGCCAGATTTGAAAAATAATTAGCAAATGTTTCAGCTATTGACATATCATCCTCTACTAATTTACCATCTACTTTTAATATTATTATTTGTTTTGATTTGGCTGATATGTTAAAATTTGTAAGTTCTTTGACTATTTTCCAAGTTTCTTTTATCTTGTTATCTGAGTTATGTATTTAGTTGAATAATAGTATTTTTTTTTAAATTTGAAATGTTTGTATCGTAAAGTTGTATTTGTGATTTTGAAGTTCTTTATTAATTCTTGGTCATTCAAAGTATAATAATAATAATAATAATAATAATAATAATAATAATAATAATAATAATAATAATAATAATAATAATAATAATAATAATAATAATAATAATAATAATAATAATAATAATAATAATAATAATAATAATAATAATAATAATAATAATAATAATAATAATAATAATAATAATAATAATAACAGCCTCGGAAGCATCAGGGAATAGGGCTGCACCTGATGTGAATGGACAGCCCAACGACGACTTAAGCAATAATCAGGATACCCGTCCTATCGAACGTGCATTAGCTCCCAATGGGTCAGCTACCACAAAGATGGGCAAACCCAGACAACGAATGGCTTGGACAACTGAAGTAAATACAAATGTCATTCGTTGTTATCTCAAAGCAACTAATTTGGAATCGAATATGACACTATATAGAACAAAGATGCATAATTTGTTCAAAACAGTTTACCCTAACACTATAGTTACAGAACAGAGGATTGCAGACCAGCGTAGAGTAATAATGAAAAATAAATTGCTTCCAGACGTATTAATTGAAGAAATAAGAAGACAGGTTATGCTAGAATCTACAGAACAACTAGAAACAATAGAACAACAAGAAGATCAAATACAACAAGAATCACAAGCAACAGAACTACAACAAGAACCAATGGACGAAAATCTTCTATCACAGTCAATAAGCATAATAAACCAAACGCAGGACACAAATATCTTAAATAATATATGCATCCTGACTAACCAATTGTCAGAACAATTTTACAGAAGGCTTATACAATATGGTGGGTCTGACCCAACAAAAAGGCCACCAATCCCCAAACAGAGTTCTTCAATAAAACTTGCTAACACAACTTGTAAAATGAATGTTATCATTAGCAAATACTTGCCTAATACCAACAAGTTTGAAGAACTACACACGGCCATTTACTGTGCAGCTCTGGTTTGCGCAGAACATAATGGGGCTAAAATAAATGAAAACACAACAGAGACCAAAAAGAAAGAACAAATGCATAAATTAAAACCAAGCTGGCAAACCAGATTAGAGTCCAAAATCCAAAAATTAAGATCAAATGTCAACCAGCTACAACAATACAAAGACGGAAAAAGGTCAAACAAACTTAACAAAGAAATTGAAAAAATCTGTAATAACTACAAAATTCACACAAAATATGATGAAGACAATACAAAATTGCATGAGTTTTTGGACACTTTAAAACAAAAATTAACTGCATTATCTAAACGATTAAAAAGATATCTAAACTGTAATCAAAGAAAAAACGATAATAAATTATTTCGGGAAAGGGAAGGCATGTTTTATCGTAGAATAAATTCAAAAAACAATAACCTAGCTACAAGCGAAATTCCAAACAAAAACGACATTGAAAACTATTGGTTTAATTTATGGTCACAAGATGTAGTACATAACAATACAGCAAGCTGGATAAAACAGGAAAAGAAAAACTCAGAAGCCATAAAAAAAATGCAGTTTAATTCTATAAATGAAAATGAACTAAATAATATAATTAAAAATACACATAATTGGAAAGCGCCTGGAGTAGATGGTATTCATAATTACTGGTACAAAAGATTTCAAGCTACACATGTCTATTTAACAAAATATATAAACGAATTCATCAACATCCCCAACGGCATACCCGCATTCTTAACTCAAGGAATTACATTTCTTCAAAAAAAAGAAGGGAATTTAAAAGACCCTAGCAACTACAGGCCAATAACATGCTTACCGACAATCTACAAAATAATAACTGCCTGTATAAGCAATTTAATATACACACACTGCGAAAATAACAATATATTAGCAGAACAACAAAAAGGCTCTAGAAAAAAGTCTCAAGGATGCAAAGAACAGTTGCTGATTGATTCGGTTATTATGAAACAAGCGTATAAGAAAAACAGAAATATATATACTGCGTATATTGACTATTGCAAAGCGTTTGATTCTGTACCACATACTTGGCTTATTGATATTCTTTCTATATATAAAATACACCCAGCATTAATCCATTTTCTTACAATAGTCATGTCATCGTGGAAAACAACAATCAAATTATACACAGACAACAATTGCATCATCACTGACCTCATCGACATTAAAAGAGGGATTTTTCAAGGCGACTCGTTGAGTCCACTTTGGTTTTGCTTGGCTTTACAACCGCTATCAAGTATGCTTAACAATATGAACAAAGGCTACAACATTAAACAAGGCAATACTATAACATACAAGCTCTCCCATCTCATGTATATGGACGATATAAAACTATACAGCAGCACACCGCAGTCCTTAAAGCACCAACTGAAAACTATAGAATTGTTTAGTAATGACATACACATGGAGTTTGGCCTAAACAAATGCAGAACACAAAGCATAAACAAAGGCAAAAGAGAAATAATTAATTATGCTTTACTAAATGAAGAAGAAATAAAGGGAATGGTAGATGGTGAATTTTACAAATATCTGGGCATGAGACAATCAAGATTACTTGAAGAAAAAATTGTAAAAGAAGATCTAGTCAACAAATACCTTGACAGAATTAAAAAAATAACTAAAACTATGCTACACGGCAAAAATATCATAAAAGCCATCAACACATATGCTGTTCCTTTATTAACGTATTCTTTTGGAGTAATTAATTGGACGGACACAAACATAAAAGATATACAAAGAAAAACTAATAAAATTCTTACCGGAGCCAATATACACCATCCTAGATCCGCTACAGAAAGATTGACGCTACCAAGAATACAAGGGGGAAGAGGCATGATTGATATAGGCAATCAGCAAAATAAACAAAAAAATCTTTTGCGAACATATTTTCTAGAAAAACAACAATCATCAGCACTTCACCAAGCAATTGTTGGTGCCGATGCCGATTATACCCCTTTAAACATGGCAAATAACATAGAGTTTCAAATAACATCTGACAGAGAAAAGATAGAATCCTGGAAAACAAAGCAGTTACACGGAAAACACGCTCATGACTTAAACCAACCACATGTCGATTATACTGCGTCGAACGCTTGGCTGATTCGTGGTGGACTATTTCCGGAAACCGAAGGATTTTTGCTTGCAATACAAGATCAGGTAATATCAACAAAAAATTATAAAAAATACATCATTAAGGATGGCACCCAAAACGACAAGTGCAGGCGATGTCAAACATTCAGTGAAACAATACAACACATAATATCCGGTTGCCCTGTATTAGCTCAAACTGAATACAGGACAAGACATGATAATGTGGGAAAAATTCTGCACCAAGAACTGTGTATTAAATATGGTCTTATAACTGAGAAACTACCATATTACCAATACACCCCAGAAAACGTAATAGAAAATGCAGACATCAAACTATACTGGGATAGAAGCATCCTTACAGATAAGTCTATAAGTCACAATAGACCAGATATTACTTTTGTTGATAAAAATAATAAAGAAGCATATCTCATTGATATAACAATACCCAATGTTGCAAATTTACAGAAAGCTCATGCAGAAAAAATTGAGAAATATGCAAACTTAGCAATGGAACTAAAACAACAATGGAAACTTGACAAAGTTTGTACAGTTCCTATAATAATATCGGCAAATGCAATCATACCTTTAACGCTTCATGATTCTCTTCTACGACTTCACATTGACAAAGACATCTTCGTCCATATGCAACGCGCTGTAATCCTTGGTACATGCAGCACAGTAAGAAAATTTTTACAATAAATTTCTTTCTACTCTGGCTTAAATAGCCCGTAGAATAGAAAAAACACCGTGAATAACACGAGAAAAAACAAGAACATAATAATAATAATAATAATAATAATATAATTTATTTCATTAGACACGTGTACAGTACAAATACAATACATATATACAAATATATACATATATATAAATACAACAACATGTGTGAAACAAGTCAAAGGTAGAAAATACAAAATTAATAATCAAAAAATTCATTTAAGGAATATGGTTCAATATTAAGTATATACAAAAATGTTTTCCGAATAAATAGTTTTTTGTGAACAAAAAGTAAATTTTTAATATCCTGAGGAAGCTTCTTAAAAAATTTAAGACAACTGTATTCACAGTTGGTTTCCGTTAGTGTTAATCGATGTCTTGGATATTCAAAGTAACCCTCTTTTCTTGTGTTGTAAGAGTTGGCAATTTTATATTTATTAAATGTATTTGGTGAGTTGGCTAAGTATGCAATACATTTATAAATGTATAACCCAAAAATTGTTAAAAGATTGTTAGCTTTAAATACATTGCGACATGAATCTAAATATTTCATTTTAAAAATAATTCTAATAGCTCTTTTTTGAATTTTAAATAAATCTTGCAAATCCGATGTACCTCCCCATATAATTATACCAAACTGCAAAGTTCATAGGGCATAGCAAATGTTGCTAATTTTTTTACAAAGGTATAATATGTGTTGGTTCCATTTTAAATTCTCATCTATATAGACACCTAAAAACTTTGTGCTTTGTATTACATTTAATGAGAGGTTGCCCAACTGTAATGCTTGTGGGCATGTAATACTAAATCTACTAGTTCTGAATAAAATACAAGAAGATTTACTCTCATTTACAATAAGGTTATTGTTGGAAAACCACTCTATTGTAGGATTTATAATATTGGTGCTGACTTCTATTATCTCTTCTAAAGATTTACCACGAATATTAATGTTAGAATCATCAGCGTAGTTAACTATTCTAGCTATATAGTTGTAACGTAACAGACAGTCTGCAATATCATTAATATAAAAAATGAATAGTAGTGGCCCTAGTGTACTCCCTTGAGGCACTACAATATTTAAAGATTGAATTGTTGATTCACAATTGTTAATTACAACTTTTTGATCCCGATCTTTTAAAAAAGAAGCAACAAGTTTTAGCGCATTGCCCTCACACCGCCATACTCAAGTTTCTGCAGCAAGATATCATGATCTAAACAGTCAAAAGCTTTTGACAAATCGAGAAATATTCCGCAAGTTACTTCACGTTTTTCCATGGCACTTATGATATCTTGTACATAACTTAAGATAGCGGAATCAGTGGATTTATTCGGAAAATGTTGAAAATCATTAAAAAAAATCATTTTTTTAAGAAAATTAAATAAGCGTCCCGCTATTAAATTTTCAAAAAGTTTAGAAAACGTTGAGAGAAGGCTAATGGGCCGATAGTTATTAATATCATTTTTATCACCCGTTTTGTATATAGGCTTTACTAACGATAGTTTAAGTGAAGAAGGAAATATTCCTTCTTTAATCGCTTCATTGAAAAGATGACATAGTGGTTTGGAGATAGATTGTATAGATTGTTTTAACAATCTATGTGAAATACCATCAACTCCTTGAGCATTTTTATTCTTAAATAATTTAACTGTTTTTAATATTTCCTCTTCAGAGACAGGATATAAAAAAATTGATGAATTAACGTATTTATGCAATGTGTTATTTTTATTATATTTTTTTTTTTGACTTAATTAACAAGTTTTCCGTAACAGTAGAGAAATGATTATTAAATTGATTAGCTAATGCTGTAAAATCTTTACAATCTGGTAAGGTGTTATTACTAGAACTGTTGTTGAGTAGTGAACCTACAACGTTCCACATAGCTTTAGACTGGTTAGAAGAATTATTTATGATGCATTCATAATATGAACTTTTGGCTTGGTGTAGTTCATGAATGTAGTTTTTTTTAAGTGCACTGTATTGAACTTTATAGTAAGGATAGCGAATAGACAGTGATTCTAGTAATTTTACCGATTCTTTCATTTGTATTAGTTTTTTTGTAATCCATTTTTTATTGTTAGAAAAACTTATGCACTTTTTATAAGGTATACAGTTATTTAAGTGTTAGGTACATACATTCAAAAATTGACTAAAGTTTTTATCTGCATTTTGTCTTTCAAAATACAAATCCCAATTTTCGCTGCTCAAAGCCTGATTGAATTGATCTATATTCTTAGAGGTTGCATTTCGTTTTTGAATAGTTGTAGTATAAGGTTTATTTATTTTAACTATATTGCTAATATTCATTATTATAGCGCTGTGATCTGAAATAGTTGAATTAAGTACACTACAATTGAACTCTGCAGACAAATTGTTACTCGTGTGTAATCTGTAATACAGTGTTTTATTCCATATGCATGGAGTAGTAAAATAATGTCTCTGGATATTCTAGAAGATGCATTAAAGTCTACATTAAAATCTATATTAAAATCACCGGAAATGATTAATTCCTTTTTTTCTTTATGTATTATATCTAATATAAAATTTAATTTTTCATAAAATTGTTTAATGTCACTCTTAGGAGTTCGATATACAGATATGAGTACAACTTCTGTATTATTAATTTTGCATTCTATACCTGTGCATTCAAAATTAAAGTTCTGACCTAGGTTACATATATCTAATCTATTTTTGCATTTAAAATTTTTACTCGTGTATATGGCAGAGCCGCCGTGACTTCCTTTTGTTCTTGGCCATACAGAAACAGGTTGGTATCCTTCTAAATGAATATAGTTTAATTCGTCTTCATACAGCCAATGCTCGGAGACGCATAATACATCCGGTTTGTAAACCTCACAGAAGACTTCTAATTGGGCAATTTTATTTCGAATAGATTGGACATTTTGATGAATTATAATAACATCATTATTTATCACTTCATCTGCAATTTTATGTGTAAAAGCTTAACTTAAATGTGATTTATTTGAGGCGGTGGTTTCATTAAAAAATTGTAGCGGCACACTTCTATCCCATCTTCCCATGTCTCTGGATCTCGGAGATTTTCTAGTAATGTCATATTGCATCCTATTTTAAAGGAACTGAATGTTGGCTGCGGATGTTTTGTAGCAATGCGTTTGCAGATAAAATCATTGCGTTTAAATTTAGTTAGTAATGTAGTTTCAGACATATCTAAAGGATATTTAGAAACATGAAACCACGCGCGTTTGTCTTGCTTTATCGCTTTAAATTGTTCATCTTCAGATATTTTTGTTCCTATTATTTTATTTTGTTTGCGTTTTTTTTGATTGCGCTGGAATTTCCATTCGCAATCGTTTTCGTTTTTTTTGTTTATTGAAATATTTTCAAGAGAGGAACCATTAGAGGAGCTCTCTTTTGTATTTATTGCTGGTTTATTTTTAGGTTCTATGGGAATATTTGCTGGTTTAGCTATTTCCTTATAGGTGGCAGTTGCTGCTTTATATGTTAATGTATTTTTCTCGTCTTTGTTTTGGTTATTTTTACTTAACCTATCTATTTGATTGGATTTTAATTGACTTAAGTCACTACTAATTTCCAATATTAGTTGACGTAAAGCCTTTAACTCAGATTCAATATTAATTGCAGAGTCTGTCTGTGATTTTATGCTTGAAAAAGAAGGTTTTCTAGCTTTAGATAATGCAATGCAAGTGTCACATACCCATCGAATATTTTTGTTTTCCAGTATATTTGAGTCTGATCTTTTTATTCCACATGAGATATGTACACTGGCGTTGCACCCAAAGCATGAGATAAAATCTTGACCACTTTGAACAAGCACTTTGCACTCTATGCAGTTGGAACTTTGCTGCTTATTTAACGACATGTTGACATGCCGCCTTTCAGCCAATATATGATAGCCAAAAGAAATTTTCTAGATTTTTAGCATTTCTAAGCAATGCATTATCTAACTGTTGGTTCACAAGTTTTATGTTTCGTTGTTATTATAGGACAGCTTATATCTAGTAAGTTTTCTAGAGTATTTATAAACTGTGCAAATTCATCATTTATATCAATCATGTTACATAATATATTTGTAAGCATGTAATCAATACCAGTTATACTTGTAGAATTATTTGCATTTGTAAATATTCAATTGAAACCAAAATTTATTAATTTTAAATTGAAAGAATTCAGAATATCAAACAATAAATCTCTTTTGTAGCTAGGCTGAAGGTACTCTACATTAAAGTCACTAGTAATAATTATATTATTATATTTTTCCTTGATTTTTATCATTAGTATGTATAATTTTTTTAAGAATATTGCAAAGTCGCCACTGGAAGATCTATATACAGGTACACATATTATCACTGTTTTAAAATTGTCATACGTAACTAATACACCACATATTTCAAAATGTAGGTCATGACAATAATTACAAAAATCATTTTTTTAATATTTACTTTATCTTAAACTAAAATACAAACGCCTCCATGAATATGAATGCTTCTACTAAAATCATTGACAATATTATAACCAAGTATTTTAATATGAATTCTAGTAAATTGTTATGGCACTTCACGTTGTTTTCAAATTACAAAAGCGTATATCTTTATAAACTAAACTTACTCACTTAAAAAAATAACAATAAATTTATCTTGTAGCGTTAAAAGTAGAACCCTTAAATTTATGAAAAACATTGCCTTGCTATAAAATAAATTCACTAGAACAAAACTATCATATTAAACTACACTAGTCTTATAAAATTCACTTTAATCCGCTTTGTGTTTTTGCAATAGTACCATCACATCCAGTTGTCGGTTTACCAAGACACACTTTATAGATATAAGTTTTTGTTGAGTTGAAAAAAACTAGACAATCTATAGGTCACAAAATGTTACCATTAGTCAAAATCTTACAAATTTGACAATAAAATTACTGCTAAATATGTAAACTACATTTTCTGCTTAAGCTTGGCTGTTCGAGCCGAGTCCCAGTTACATTCAAAAATTTCAATAATTCGCAAAAACATATATCACATGACTACTTCTATTACACCATAATAAAACCATTTTAAGTTTTTCATTTATCCGGTGGTACCAAATAGAACTGCAATATCTTAGTAAAAATTTGAAAGTAAAGTAATAGAGATCCTCAAGAAAAACAGCGGTTTTTGCCCCTTTACTATTTTTAGATGAATAACTAGAAAATGTAATAATTATAAGAGAATAGGTGAAATATAAATTATACGGAAAAATGATACATAAATTCACAAGTAAATACCGACTAGAAACAAAAAACAATATTAGACTACTTTATAGTAAGCAAACAATAATGGAAAAACGTTTTAATAGTAAAACAGATATCAAAAGCAATAATTATTTGGCAAACATGAACATGAGAATAAATAGAAGAAAAACAATACAGAGATAGATTCCAAGAGATAGTAATGAAGAAATATAATAAAATAAAAACACCAAAAATAAAAAAAAAAAAAACGTTTAAAAACATTATATTAGAAGCAACAAAAGAAAGCTACAAAACAAGAAACAAATAATATAAAATTGAAAAATTACTGAGAAATAAAAAAGATACAAAAAAACAAAAAAAATAAAACTATGAAGAATACCAAATTAAACTAAAAAAAGTAAACAAAAAAGTCCGAAAAGCAAAAAAGAATCATGGATTCAATTCGGTAAAAAGATAACAAAATACTATAAAGATAACCAAAATAGATGAAAAGAAAAAAAAATATAATATGATAAACATAAAAGACAAAAATAAAAATTTAATCACAAATGAGAATAAAAAAATGGCAATAATATTTCAAAGAAGTGACAGAAGAAAAAACATAAGCTTGGAAACAAAATAAACTACAATAATTTAAAAAAAATAACTATCACTAGCGTACTAGAAAAGATTCTGGCCAGAATTATAACAAAAAAAAAATAAGATGGACGATCAAAAACACAGTAAAAGACACGCAAAATGGATTTAAAAAAGAGAGAAATACCCAAGACGTCAATAGTTTACTATGCTTTTTATCACAATCTCATTTTAACAAATACACTACTAGTTTGGCTCTACTATAGCCTTCTACAGATGTTCTACAGATGTAATTAGTTCCATATGTAGAAAGCTATAGTAGAGCCAAAACTAGTAATGTATTCAAAAAAATAAATTTGTAATAAAAACATAGCAAATTGTATTATTAATTCATTAATATGAATTATCACATAGTAGAGATGACAACCATCTTCATCTTATCAAATAAACAAAAAACTTTAAAACAAAAAAAAGTACATATCTGCTTCATTGACCTATAAAAGACATTTGACCGGATAAGAAGAAAATATAAAGCAAAGAATAGAAAAAACTATAGAACTATTAAAAACTAAATATAAAGAAAACAAAAACAACATTAGAACAAAAAATAAAAAACTGAAAAAATTTGAAACAAAGATCAAAGCAAGAATGTGTTCTAAGTTCAATATTATTTACAATAGTGCTAGACAAAACCATACAAAAAAAAAAACTTTAAAAATAAAGCATTGGGAAACGGAAGCAAGGCAGGTATCAGAAATGCCATTTGCAGCTGATATGACACAGAAGAAGACTTAGAACACAATATTAACATAATCACACATCACAGAAAAAAAATTCAACAAGTGAAAAGCTTTAAATACTTAGTGACAATAATTGAAAATAATGAAAAGATCGACAAAGAGACAAACAAAAAATTGAGAAAGACTATGAAAATATTTAACATAATAAAGAATACATTAAAAAAAAAATATATTAAAAATCATAAAAAACAAAATTAGTAAAAATAGTAATAAGAGCAACAATAATGTACTTCAGCAAAACATGGATCAGAAAAACAAAAATAAATGCAACAGAAATGAATATAAATAAAACAAGAAAAGACAGAACAACAAACACAGGCAAAACCTACAAATAGAATCCATAAACAAAAAAATAATAAATGGACTTGGATGGTTCGAAACATGTGTGCCGATTGAAAGATAATTAAATAACAAAAATAGTAATTAAAACTAGAAGAAAGGAAAAAAAACAAAAAAAAATTAGAGTGACAATGTCAAAGAAGAAGCGGAACAAATAACACAATACAGGAAAAAATTTAAAGAACTGTATCAAGTGAAATAATATTAAAACAAAAACCATACACAGAAAGGTAGATTGGTTCATGATTAAATAAATAATAATACTATTAGGAGTATTTATAAATAATTTACCAACATTTTTAACTAAAAGATTAATAATAATGTACGTAGATAATACAACTATTGTGTATAATAATACACAATAGTTGTATTATCTACGTACATTATTATTAATCTTTCAGTTAAAAATGTTTGCGGAAACGCTGCAGATAAAACTGACCGGAATTACGAAATTTAATACTTTGTTTTAAGAAATAAATTTATAGTATAACGTAACCTTTTTCTTTAAAATTTTATTGTTAGAATAAACACATGGTTCATACACTTTAACCCGTTTGTCGCTACTACGCACTCAGTGCTACGGCATCAAATATTGCACCGCTATTTTGTAAAAAAAAGTTTTCTACTTTCTACTTTTGTGACTCTACCCAACCTATGGGAATGATAAAATGCAGTGTTTGTGTAAATATTTCATTTAAGGAACAGTGCGTTACAAAGTTACACGTGTTTTAATATTGTGTTTCATATAAAAGCATAAATTGCTCATAGCAACAAGTAAAGTAAAGTTTTCTTTAAATTTCTTTCTTATATTATTTTTGGTACTTAAAAAGTTTTGCTTACATATAAACTATATTTCTTTTAAAAAAATAAAAACTCAAAGAAAATCAAAGAGATGTATTAAATGTATTGTGTCCACCCGCAAAAAGATATAATACCACCATTAGATGTGAAGAATGTGCTAACTCTGCAAGCTATTTTTTTGACAACCAAATAGTTTTAACTATTAAAATGTAAAAATAAATAAGTTTTATATGTACCAGATATATAAATAAACTTTTTTATAACATCTTTTTATATTATCTTTTTATTTATAACTAAATATCCAGAGTAGCATAAAGTGCTCCTAGCAACAACTTGTTTTAAAAGATTTAGGGACTACTTAAGAATTAAATGTTAAGTGTATTTTATAGGATGTTTTATATTTATTATATTAGAATAATGAAAATAATGCTGAGACATTTTCACGTACAAAATAGTAGAAAAAGTGCATGAAAAGTAATAGGAACTATGTCAAAAAATTAGATACTTATTTTGACAATAAATTTGGTCTAACAACGTGATATTATAAACTAGAAAAAATCCAATTAGCGTTCCTTCACATCGACCTTACCGAAAAGTGATTAGATTTAAGGCGCCGCTCCACTTGAGAGTAAATATAGGCAAATGACTGTCGAGAGTAAAACATAGCCGGAGAAAACGTTTTATAAATGACGAGTTGTATTATTGACTATTTCTTATCCTTAAATGTATTTAATTTGTTTGTGGCTGAAATGTCCAGGATAATATCACATTTTATTGATTAAAATTGCAGTTTTAAACAAATAATTTTCCTAATAAAATATTAACCCGATTCTTTTTCAGAGTTTACGTTAATTAAAAACTTAAAAATAAAGCAAATAAATCCCCAAAACAAAGAGACATTGCTATCTCGATATGACACAATCTTGGGAAATGCAAATAAGCAATCGAATAAATTTTCTATTTACGCCGGAATAATGAGTGCCTCTGTAACAACCATTATTTACAAATCTAATATTTACGGGCGCCCATAAAATTATACGAACACCTATAAAGTTATATTTTAATAGTTGCTTGTATAATATCGTTTGTGTATGTGTGTTCCGCATGTAAATGAGCGCAGGACTAAATACAGATATATATTCACAAAACTGACAAGTGACATTTTGATTAAATGTGTTGAAATCTCTGCTGGAGTAATAAAAATTGTCCCCTGGAAAGACGTATATTCCCTTATATGATAAGCTTATCATACGAGTGATGTTATGTGATACATTTTCATATGAAACATATTAATAATTTTAAATTAAAATGCCTGTTAACTCTTTTAATCTTAATATACAAATAATAAAGAGGTCAAATATAAAATTGCAACATTAAGCGCTAAAATTTAAATGAACAATTATTATAAAATGTTGTGTTAAATGCATAAGTAAACGTGTTAGCGACAGAAGTAAAAACTGTTCAAATCCATATAAGCTACTGAGGCTTTACACTACCCCATTATCGCTACATTCTATGCTGCCATAGAACCGAACCACTGCACAACTATTATAATATATTTGGATAAATATAATTTAAATCAAAGTAAATTTGTTGATTGCATTTAATTTATCAAAAAAATATTTTTAATTGCATCAATATGAAAAAAAAAAATTGTTTTCATTGTTAACATTTTATAAAACTACATCAATATATAATTCTATATAAAATAACCGAGCACTTGAATTTTCTTTGAATTACTTTTCTGGCTTTTATAATTAAATAACATTGCACGAACAGGTAGCTTACTATATTTAATATTAAAAAGGGCTTTTTTATTAAAGAAGTCCCATTTGCATAAGCATTTATTTTAACATTAAAAAATTCGTGCTCAATTAGAAATGATTCTCTAAAGAATCCTCATCGCCAAATAAATCTCGAGTTGTAAAAACAATAGAGCCACCAGAATATAAAAAAAGCTATTTGTGTCAAACAAAACGGACAAACCACAAATAAAAAGGAGACCCCTAATGATACTTCAACCTTAAAACTTGTACCATTTATACGATCGATTCTTTCTCTTTTTTTTTGTTTTGTTCTATCCTGTTTTTTTATAAAGCTGAGTGGGGATCTGAAACAACGAATTGTAAATTAGGGAAAATGCACCGGACAAGGCCCCCGGCAGGCCGTCCATCAAAGTGTACCTGCAGGTCTGTCCCGGGCGTGGGACATAAAATCCAGTAAAGCATTGCTTAGTTAGCTTCATCGGAATATATCCACTCATTCTCCTAACTTATAGGCAAAGTTGTGCAGCCACTTCCAGACCGACTAATGAAAATTAATGCGGTGTGAGATATTTAATTCATATGGCTCCTGCTATCAACCGTTTCACTTAGATATTCCCTTCGGTTGAAATTGATTCCGACCGAATGCAATTTAACAGTAAAAACGGTTTTCGGTGTTCCTCTTCCATATGCTTGTTTTTTTATTTTTATTTAATTACTTTGATAGATTAAATAACTGCATTACGTAAATGCCGCATATTAATTAAATTCATTTATATAAAAATGACATAATTATAGTAAACGTACATGTAATATGTTAAAAATGTAATGATAAATTCTATGTTGGTCAATTAGTGACAACGATTTATACATAACAAATGTATACAACACAATACTCTTTAATTTGTTTTTCTTTATTTATGTATCATATTTATTATGTTTTATAGAAATAGAAGTTTTGGATTGATATTGATATCCTTTATTGCATTAATTAAATTGTTTAAAAAAAAATGTATCTTTTTCATTATTTATTATAAAATTAGTATGTATAATTTTTCATCTTCTTATAAAAAACGTAATTAAACACTTAAAGAACATTCTTATATAGTTCCTTCTGGTATTATAGTTAAAACATTTAAAGAGGTACTACAGATACTTATTCTACATTATAGACATTTTAGCCATAAAAACGGTTTGTTGATATCATTTATGGCCTCTTTCTCTTCCACAGTCTTAATATTCAATTATGAACATATGCATGCATATCGATTAGATAGCTTTAGTAGTGTAAAAATGTTCTCTACCAAAACTTAACAGATAATATTTTATAACCACTGCTTTTAAAAATTCAATATATTTTACTGTATTACGTCAATGTCATACCATATACTAACTTTTTTTTAACAAACAACATTCAGAATAATTATAGATAATGTATAGTATTCTACTTGTGCTTATTTAATTAGATAGTTAAGCTCAACTTGTCAAAAATGACCTGATGTACTTGACTATACAGCATACTAATGGGTGATTCATTTAGAGCTACTTTTATCAGTAGGGGTTTTATGTTAGATAAAGCGTGCGCTGAGTCAAACTGTTATGTTATTTTTGTTCAGTAATGTTTGACCGACACAGCGTCTACAAATTATTCAGCTGTATTACAAAATTCAGCGCTCTATGAAAAAAGCTCTTGTCCCTTAGAGCAACTTATGGTTTACATAATCGGTCTACAGAACGCACAATTCGCTGTACTATTAAAAAAATTAAAACTCAATATTTATTACTAGATAATATTTATTACTAGACCAAATAGACCACATCCAGCACGTAGTGAAGAAAATATAACGGCTGTAGCAGAGAGTATACGTAATAATCGTGGTGAATCGATTTGGAGCCATTCTCAACGGTTTGGTTTATCGTTTGCAACAACTTGACGTATTTTACGTAAGAATCTCGATTTAAAAGCATACAAATTGTAACTCATGCAAGAATTAAAGCAGTCCGACCTTCCAAATTGTCACTGTTTCAGGATTTTGACTCTTAAAAAGCTTTAAAAAAATTTATTGTTTTTGACCAAAATTTTTTTCAGAGATGATGCTTAATGGCTACGTCAATTGGCAAAATTTCCGTATTTAGGATAAAAAACAACAAAAAATATTCAAAAGCTGCCATTACACTCAAACAGAACAACGGTTTAGTGTGGTTTATGGGATGGTGCAACATTTTTTTTTTTTAATAAAGCCGGCCGGAACGTATTTGTAAATGGCGCCCGTTATCGCACAATGGTAACAGACTATTTGATGCCTAAAATTGAGAATGGTAATCTCGACAACATTTGGTTCTAACAAAACGGCGCTACTTGCCACATAGCCCATAAAACCATAGCTTCATTGCAAGAACAATTCGGTGTACAGTTAATTACTTTCGTCATTAGCCAAATACCACCAAAAATGCTTGAACACGTCTTCAAAAATTGGAACTTCGGAATAGACCATGTTACCCGTAGTTACAGCCAACATTTGAAAAAAATTATCTTAAAAAAATAAAAGTCCAAAATGGTTCTTTGTATGATCATAAAGATTAACCAATAAAAATGATTTATTTGTTTTTTTTTTTTTATTTTTAAAAAGTACCTTTAAATGGATCACCCTTTATAATTTAAAGTATTTCTATAAAAAAATCTTAAATGTAATATTGTTGTGGTGTAGAGTAGTAAATTTATTAGTTCGTTTAGATAAGTTTCGAACGCTACATCCTTCCCAAACAGTTTTAATGTTTTTAGTAGATTCATTTAAACTTTTTCATGTTAATCTCATTGGGAACTTAAAATAGATAACTGCCAAACTTGTTTGTTAGTCTGAACTATTCCAAAAAGTAACAAAAATAGTCTACTAATTAGTAATTTGGTTTATCTAGTTTTTATACAATAAATTACATTTTTGTTTTTATAATTTTCTGCTTTTTGTCTTTCTAAATTAGTAAAAGTTTTTTATAAAACTATAACTTGTAGACCGTTAAAGCAAAAAAAATACACCAACAAAAACAGTTATGACAAAAAAAGCAACCAAATATGACGACAAAGCAAAACATTCATACGCAAACCCTATTTGGATATCAACCTCATCACTGTAGATGTAGAATGCACCAATTCTAACTACGCAAATGTTATTCGGCAATAAATCAAAAAGCTACTGGACTGATAGCAAAATTAAGTTACTTTTATTGATCAATATAAGCCATATTTGCATACACGGCCTTATAAAAATCTTAAATAACAATCAAAACTACCGACTCTTATTATCAAAGTGTAGTCTATTATAACCACAATAAAACATATTTTGATTTCAATTTCAATACTAACAGTTAAAGTGACAATAAACTGCATAAGTGAATTTGAACATTAACAATATGATACAAAACTTAAAGATAAAATGTGGCTAAATTTGTATTTAAAGTTTTTTAAGCACGTTGCTCAGTCTATTAAAAGTCACCAGCATCCAATGTGTTAACGACAACTGAAACTGCTTCAGATTAAAAATATAAAAATCCTAGACGTGCAAAAAGTAACCGTCTTAAACTGATTAAAACGATAAGCAACTAACAGGACCCAACAAGTTAGTCCGCCACCTTAAAACTATAAAAAAGTTCAAACTCAACAATTACGTCTAATTAACCTCAAACGGCAGTCATCAAAATATACCAATTGCTAAACACTTAGACTACAATCCCCTTAATCAATTTAATGCCATATAATAATGTTACTAACAACAGAAAATATAAAATTGGATTTTATAATATGGATAATATAAAAATAAGTTATTCAAATGGTTGACGACCTAAAAATGTTTTATAAACGTTCAAAAAGATTATAGTTAATTGTCAATAATAAAAAAGAACACTAAAATTGTACTCCGATGATGTCAAAAACATCTCCACAACATCTCGTGTGCGTAGCGTATAAAAGACACATGTATATGTACGTAACAAAAGTAACTAAGGTACTTTTTCAGATTGTAATACTCAGGGCATAAAGATAGTTCGGTTTTGTAACCCAGGTCCTGTCTGGGAACAAATTGGACGTTGTCCAGCACTTATTTTGCAATAAAGCAAAATATCATTGTAATGCAATTGCCTTTTTTTACATTCTTATAGCACAAAAAAAAAGTAAAAATTGTTTATATTGTAGCACATAGTGACTACACCCTGACTAACAGCAAATCGGCTATCAGTTAAAAGATTTGCATGAAAATGCATCTTTATTTTTAATATTAATTTAAAAGAGACAAAAACTGTTAATAAATTATCTTTATTAATTATCATTATCTAGTTGTATTGAGGTAACATGTTCTTATACCATTTCACGCCACCATCAAACAAATATTCAAGTTGCGCTGTTGTTCTAAACTATAACAACAATTATTGGAGAGGAAGAAAAGCTTTCAATTGTTAATGTAAATTAAATATTAGTATTTGTTTGCGCTATTTGTGCGCAAACCCGCGCGTCGTATTTAAGACTACCAACTGACCCATACTAGGTCTAAAGTTAGATGTAATACACAGGACTGATATATATTCCAAACAAAACCCAAAACCTTCTCTCTTTGAAGACACATGCAAGTTTTCATGTTTCTGGTAGCATACACTCCTCTGCCATTATTATTAAAATTCCTTAAATAGAATTCCCAGCATTACTCAATATAAAGGTAACAAAATATCTTGTTTATTAGAAAAAAATGTATAAATAATTAGGCTAACCTTATGCATTTTTTTATGTTTCCGGTTCAAAGTGTTAGGATTAAGCGAGCTATTAAAGAAAAGCACGTTAATGTTAGTCATTAATTAATACTTCCATTTTCAGTTGGTAAAACAAATTAAATTTTGATTTCCTGGAAGTCAAAAACCTTTGCTATCCAATAATTATAAACATTGATCTTCTTAAAGAAGTTAACAAAAACTAACACTGACTCTTCCAATTGCCAACAGTAACATTAAAAAAATAACATAATTTTTACAGTGGCTAAGTTAAAGTTAAACCAGATCAAAAACAAAATATGTGGACTTGCTAAGTATAAAAGATTTTTTTTTAATAGATTTTATAACTACTTATCAGTTTGAGAATAACCTTATCAACCCAGCAACTTTTACCCTATAGCAGTATCTTATTCCAAAAGCACATAGGGCTGCGGTATAGGCAGCTATTAAACAAATACGCTGGGGCATTATATACCGGTCCAATTTTCTAGCTCTCTAATGACAGCGCTTAAACGGGACGGTACTGTCCAATTATGTTTAGAGGCACGCCGCTTAAATAATGTAACTAAGCCGCACTTTAAGCTTTCCTAATCTATGCATGGGATTTCATGATCATCATCATTAATCAGTCCCTTAGCGTCTACTGTTGAAAATAAGCCTCCCCTATGGTTGCCCACTCCATCCGATCTTGGGCTGTATCCAGTTGGTGACCATTCGTTTTAAGTCATCTGTCCACCGGGTAAATGATTTTCCTCTGCCCCGTTTGTCTGCGCCGCGTGGTCTCCACTCAAAAAACCTTTTTGTCCACCTTCCATCTTTCATCCGTGCTACGTGTCCAACCTAATTCCACTTCAGTCTGTCTATTCGTTCAATGTCATCCGTGATGCCAGTTCTTCCGCGTACGTCATCGTTTCTCATATAATCTCTCAGTGATACCTCAAGCATTGACCGCTCTATTTTGCGTTGGGTTATTTTATGCATCCTTGCTAATGCATTGGTTACAGTCAAAGTTTCAGCGCAGTATGTCAAAACACATTAATCAAAGACTTTACGTTTTAGGCATGTTGGTAGTTCGCTTTTAAACACTTCTCTCAGTTTTCCGTATGCTGCCCAAGAGAAGATGACTCTTTTGTTTATTTCGCATGTTTAGTTGTCTCTCAAGATTGTTACTTCATGACCAAGATATGTATATTTTTCCACCAGCACCACTTCGCTGTTACCAATTTTGATGTTCTCACTGAGTACCATTTGCCATAAATTTTGTTTTTGACAGGTTCATTTTCAAATCAACTTGAGCACAAATTTCTCGCAGTTCTTCCAGCATAAGTTTTGCGTCTAATAAATTGTCGGATGGTATGAAGATGTCTGTGAAGCGTAGGTTGGTAAAGTTTTTGCTATCTATAGTTAACCCCCGTTTTCCCAACTTAACTTTTTCAATGCATGCTCTAAAACGGCAATAAATAGTTTCAGTGATACTGTGTCACCTTGCCGTACACCTCTGCCGATTGGGATCTTTATTTAATTATTTATTTATTCAATTGCCTTTCTACCTTTCGGTGTAAGGCATACATTTTATTAATTTGTGTAATGATATTCGCGCCATTTCTTCCTATCCTTGGCTATCTTTTTTATTTCTTCCCAAGTGTTTCCTTTTTTGTAGCCTCTTCCTTTATTGCGCTCATTCTTCTGATATGTCCATACCATCTCATTTGTCGGTCCGTAATTTTTTTTTGTATTGGTTTGATTTGTAGATTCATCCTGTACGTCTCGTTCCTTATTTTATCTTTTTTTGTTTTGTTTTCGATCTTCCAAAGAAATCTCATCTCCATTGCATTTATTCTTTGTATTCGTTATCCTGTCATTGTCCATGTTTCGCTACTATATGATAATGTTGGTCTTATTACTTTTTTAACTATTTCTGTTTTTGTAGTTTTTAATATTTCTTTTCATGTTATATAATTTTGCTGTTTTTCCTACTTTGTCATCTATCTCTTTGTCTAAATTTCCGTTGCTTTGTATTATTGTAACCAGGTATCTGTATTGTTCAACCTGTTCTATCATTCTTTCTTTTATTCTCATTTCGTGATTCAGTTTTTCTCATGCAATTATCATAGTCTTTGTTTTTTTATAGTTTATGTTTATGGTCTTTAGTTGCTCTTCTATTATTTCCATGTTGTGTTGAAACGCTTCTTCTGTCTCTGCAATCACTGCCATATCGTCTGCAAATAGCAATTCTGCTATTTTCGTTATTTTTATCTTCCAATGTCCTATTTTTAGCATTTTTATTTTTTTCTTTGCTTGTTTTATTGCCTTATCAAGCACAATTGAAAAAAGCAATGCGCTTATTACACATCCTTGCTTAACCCCTATCTTCGTTTGGAATTCTTTCGATTCTTCGTTGTTCATTTTTACTATGTTTCTGTTTTCTGTGTACATGTTTTAATTACGTTTATTATTTCTTTCTCAATTCCTCTCTCTTCTAGTTCTTTCCATATATCATCTCTCTTGATCCTATCAAATGCTTTTTCGAGGTCAACAAAGCATACGTGCATTACTCGATTCTTTTTTATCATCTTCTCACTAAGTTGTCTTATTATAAATATTAGGTCCTGTGTGCTTCTTCCTTTTCTAAATCCACATTAGCTGTCCTCTATTGACGATTTTAATTTGTCCCTCATCCTTTTTTTTAGAATTCATGTAAATATCTTGCTCGGTATGTTTGTCAGCGTAACTCCTCTATAGTTTTCACATTTCTATTTATCTCCCTTTTTTATGTATTGGTAGGATTATTCCTTTATTCCATTCCCTTGGCGTTTTACCATTTCTTATTATGTCATTTATTAGTTCCATTATTTCTCACTCTTCTTCCATGAATTTCATCATTTCCGGCGTTATTTCATCTGTTCCTGGAGCTTTTCCGTTTTTTAACTTCTTAATTATTGCTTCTAATACTTCGTTTTTTTTTATTTTTTTTATTTTTTTCCGTTCTCCTGTTCTTATGCACTCCTTCATCTTCTCTTGTTTTGTTTTCTTATATTTCTTGTTCTGTTAGGTTTTGATAGTATTGCCTCCATATTTCCATTATCTAGTCTTCATCCGTTATTATATTTCCATTTTTATCTTTTATGTTCATCATATTGTGTTTTTTCTTTTAATTTAAATTTTTTAATGTTCCGTAAAATAATTTTTAGGTCCGGTTGTTGTCATTCATTTCTTTTCCAAATTTTGTCCATGATTTTATCTTTGCTTCTTTTATTATTTTCTTTGTTTCATTTATTTTTTCTTTGTATTTTTCGTAGTCTTCTTTTTTTTTTGTAAACATTTTTTTTTTCATTTTTCTTTTTTGTCCCTTATCTTCTTCTTGACTTCCTCTGTCCACCAATTGGTTTTTTTATTATCTTTGTTTACTATTTTTGTTGTTCCACGGCTCTCTTTTGCCATGTTTCCCATTTTCCTTCTATGGACGTTCTTTTTTCATTCTTTTTGATTTTTTTTTTGTAGAATCTCATGATATGCCGTTTGTATTTATTCTTTTTTTAGTTTGTATGTTATTATCTTTATTTTAACTTTTTTTTTTCTTTTGTCTGGTTTAACTTTTGTTTTCCATTTCATGTCCATTCGTAGTAAACGATGATCGCTTCCTATTTCCGTCTGTCTTGTTACTCTTACATTTTTTATCTTGTTCCAGTTGTATCTGTTTACTAGGTAGTAGTCAATGATTGATTTATCGTTTCTGGTTGGTTGTGTTCTAGTGTATTTGTGAATTACCTTGTGTTTAAATTTGGTGTTTGTTATTACGAGATTGTTTTTAATGCATAGTTGAATAATTCTTTCTCCGTTGTTGGTTTTCATATCTTCTCCTTCTATTCCCATTGCTTCTTCTATTCCTTCGTTTTGGTTTCCTACTCTCCCATTTAGGTCTCCTAGTATCATTATGTTTTCTGATCCATCGTCTATTTCTGGTTGTACTTTGCTATATAAGCTGTCTTTCTCTTCTTTCTCTGCGTCTTCTTTAGGTCGGTATGCTACTATCATGGTCTATATTTCATCGTCTCCTAGCTTCATTTCTATTGTCATAATTCTTTCATTTAAGTATTTTTCTCTTATTGTATCTTTTATCTTTTCCGGCGCTATTATCATTCCTACTTCTTCTTTTGTTCTTTCGTTTTTCTCCACTCCTGTCCACATTAACCAATAACCTTTTATTATTTTTTTTATGCCTTGCCCTTTCCTTTTTGTTTCCGTTATTCCTAGTATTTCTATTTTTTGGTTTATCATTTCTTCCACCAGTTCAGCTTCTTTTCCCATGTATCCTCTTATTTTCCATGTTCCTATTCTTTCTTCTTTATTTTTCTTTTTTGTACTTTTGCTATTTATGTTCTTTTTGTTTACAATCTTTGCCGTCGTGTTTATCATTTTTCTTATACCATTTTTCTTTTTTACTAGCCATTTTCCTATTAGTTTTTTGGATCTTCCATTCTTCTACACCTTTTATTTCTTTATTCCATCTATATTCCTCTCCGATAATTATTAACTTACGGTAACCTATTCTTACCCTCTTGCTATTCGATTTTTCTTCTCTTGCTATGTCTCTAATTTCTTTTTGTACGTATCTTTCTTCATGGGTTAGGTCATTGTCAATGTAAATTCAGGTCCCTTTTAAATTTCTTTTGGCTTTCATTATTTATTGTTTTGTTTCTCATGTTCCGGCTTTGACTCTTATTATTTGTTTTTTTTTATGTATTAGCTGAACTTTCCCTAGTTTGACTTGTATCTGAAGTTTTTCTTTCAAAAAGTTATCCACTTTAATTTGTTCCTCATTTTTATTTGTTTTTATGCTTGTTATTATAATGTTATTTCTTTTTGTCTGTCTTTCTTCTTTTTCAGCTTTATTTTCTAGATTTTACTGTGGTAATCAGTAATCTAAAATCTACTTTTGACAAACACCTTGAACATCTAAATTTAGTACTCTCATATTTGAACAATGTGGGGTTTACAATCCGTTTTAATAAATGCTATTTTTTCAGCGTTTGCTTTTTTGGTTATGATTTGAATAACCAAGCATTGAAGCCTAACCTAAACCGGTTAGAGGAACTAACTATAAATTTTCAACCAAAAAATATCCGGCAATTATAAGCGTTTTTGGAGTTGGCCAATTTTGCAGACCATTTGGCCAGCTTGAAAAAAAAAAACGCAATAGCATTGAGATGCCAAGCAACAGAAGCTTTAAATAACAGTAAAGAACTGTTGTCTCAATAACTGCTACTGCGCCATCCTACTTAAAAAAAAAACATTTTATTGTCAGTGCGATGCCAGTGACGTGAAGTTGGTATTGAATTAGTCATATACCAAAATATTTCTAGTAATAAGAAACTTGTAGCACATTTCAGTCGTACTCTGCTGGGCCAAGAACGTAGATACTTTGTACCAAAAAAGAAACTTATAAGCATTTTATGTGCCCTGCGCCAATGGTAGTTATTTCGTAAGAAAACCTTTTGTCATTCATACGGACCACCATATTTTGTTGTATTTGAATGCCTGCAAGTCACAAGGACAACTATGTAGCCAATTACATGGCACCAAAAAATTCATCCTTGATGTGTTATTTTTTTACCCTGCTTTCAACCCGCAGTACTACAAAATGACTCCATTGCTATTCTTTAGACATTAGTCCCTAAGTTTTAAGAATATCATCGTCAGTTTATCAAGCAGTACGGCGTCTACAAAATGTAGTGTGAAATACAACAAGAGGTTTGGTGAAGTGAAATTTGGTTCTGTTAAAAGCAAATCCAATTTCATCAGCTATTAATCACAAAACTAAAAAATTGCTGCCACTCTATGAAAAACCTTATGTAGTAGCAAAGCAAATCGCCACCAAAACTTTTGTATTAAACATTCCAGATTCAAAAGTTGAGCTTGGCATATTCAATGTATGCCACCTTAGAGTTTGTTTTAATAATCCTTTGCCAGAGCCTAAACTGTATCAGTAATTTAATATAGCTGTAGTCTGAATAATCGGTTTTTGTTTGAATTGTTTTTGATGCATAAAGTATTTAAAACCCGCAACTGACCCCATCCATTTTCTCCGTAGTAAAATATTTTAAACCATTCTCAACTAGTGCTTCCTGGTAATGAACCTATTTAAATTTAAGCCAGAGTTGTACCTGCACACTTAGAAAGTAATAATTAAGTGTACCTAATATCTTGCGCAGTTTGTTTTAAGACTGTGCTTGCAACACGCCACATGTACCTTGTTCATCTTAAAATTGTAACTTACAAAAAATAATTAGTAAAACAAAGTCAAAACAAGTACAAAGTTGGTACAAAACAATTATAAATCATATGTTTACTTATGAAGTCTGGTAGCAAAAAATGTGCAAATTAAACAAATTAGTTACAACAAATGGCTTTCCTAACTATAATAGGTAGCAATATATGTTCCATAAAGAATACTGTTAAGCAAACACTTTATCCAAGAGCACAAACACCCTACTTTGTATTTCAAAAACCTTACACATTAAAAAACAAAAACAAACTATAGACAAAATTTCTTATACACCAATATAACAAAAACTCTTAAAAACTTTGTAGTAGGAGATTATTTGCATAAGCAAGATCTGAATATTCTTACTCGTCTAAGAACAAATACGACTATTGGTCAACCCAAAATAACCTATGGAGAAATGGTAATAATAACCCAAAAATTTTAGAGTAAAATGAAAATCAGTACTGCAGCAATCTTAACTATAAATAAATCCAATATTTTACTGATATTAAAACAGCATTATGCCATTAGCTCGTATAAACAGCATCAAGTTCCATTGAATAAAACGACACTCTAATAAAGTAGATTATTTGAAAGCTGGTGGCCTGATACGCAAATGAATAACCTTCAATATCTGTCCCCGAATAGTAGACCACACTGCCTTTAAAAAACCTCAACACCCAACAAGTACATACAATGCAATTCAATCGGTGAGTTCAAAAACATAGTTTTGAAATCATCAATAAAAACTGAATAATAACTAATAAAGATACTACTATACATATAAGGCGTTCATTGTGCCATAACAATAGCTCTTAGCGTACTGTTCTTACGCTCATTTGATAAAGCAACAAATTTTATGTATTTTGGCCGTCATTTTGTGACTCATACTGTTCTTGGGCTCACCGATTCAATTAAAGTATGCTGGTACAGCAGACCTAAGACAGACAAAAATACATAAGTTACACCAAAACACAGCCGACTAGTGCTTACAACTCTCTATGGCACTTAGAATGCACTTGAATTATAGATACTGTGAAATTGGCTATCTATTGGGACAACAGAGTGAAGTTTCCATTGAGGGTACAAAGTGCCTAATGAGGCCTAAGTACAATAAAATTAATTTCAAAATCTGATATCCAGAATAATTTAGATACTTTAAAAAACCTCCGTGTTGTTGAATTTTTTTGCATTTTCTCTAAATATTTTTATAGCTATTTAAAAAAAAAATGCAATACTATTTACCATGTAAACAAATTTGTACGTAGTACAATTCTTACAATTATTCACTGACTGTTCAAGAGATTTGTTAAAAAAAATACCAAGAATACTATTGTGTTTTTATCAAAAATTGTTAAAGAAATAAATTAATAATAGGTGTAAAAAATCACGACATATTTTAACATGAAAAAGAAAAACTTTTTTCGTGTCTAGATGAAAAATTTAAATTCACATCTGATTATCTATAGGCAGATGTTTCTGATATCAGGCAACCATTGTTAGAATACAATCCGCTCCTCCAACAAATCACAGCAGCAGCAATAGAAAATATAAAATTACTAAAACGCCCGCACCTGAACCGGGCGCTGCCGCAATTACAGACATTCATTCGACTTGCGAAAAATTCCACGCTACTAGCGAGAATTATTACATTTTGGTTTTAAAAAAGCGTACCATGTGGCTTACACTGAATAATCCGCTTTATTAATCCAGCCGATATATTAAAAAAATAAAATGCAATAAAGAATACATAACGGCCGAACTAAACGCACCAACTACAAACATAACTGTCTGTAATTTACTCGTTATATAAATTACTTCTATTTATAATGTATGGATGTGTACCGATACTCTATTAAATTACATACTTTAGTTAGGAAAAGTTTCAATTACACCTTAATTAGATACATTATCGGATTTAATATGATATTGACAAAATAATAACATTCATGTGTTGAAAATAATTAGGTATTATTGCATAATATAATAATCATTCAAACTAACTTTAATAATTTATATGCACGAAATGTAAAATAACTTTTAAGCGTTCTGTATAAGTTAGTACTTCTAAATATATTTTCGCAAGAAAATGGAAATGTCTATTTATATATCTCGATTTAATTCAAATTGATTTTCGTAAACCCTATACATAGAAAGTAATTGTATAATCTGTAAAGAAATCCGGAAATTCAAATTTTATTTAAAATAGTTTCAATTGAAATGGTGTAACCGATATCCCAATTAATATTAATATCGATCGAAACATAAATATTTGCCGAGGAGATGCAAATACGCCACTTTACACCCTTTGCGGGGACCCTTGTAAATATTGACCGCTATTGATTAAGGTTAAGTAAAAGCGACCCGTTTTCTCCTACTGACATATTTATTATTATTAATTATCCACTTCACCGTTTTCATCATCAGGCGCTAAAGACAATAAGGTGACCGTTCATGGAAGTACCCTATAAATTAATAAATTTTGTTGTCATTAATACCAATTTATATAATAATTCTAAATGAAAATTGACAAAAAGCTTGAATTGGCTTCACTATATACAGGTGTACATGATACTGGTTTGTTGCATTCAATTTTGATATTAAAAAAATAGTATGTTATTATATAATTTTCCCAAAATGAAAGTAGAATTAAATTTTGTGCCATTTCTTTTTTTTTTTTTTGAGGTAGCAACCCTTCTATTTTGGCAGGAGCCATGTTTAATTTTTTTAATGAGTAAATATAGAATGTCATATGAAAAACAAATCACTTTTATTATTAAAATGTATTACAAATTTGGTAATTGTACGCAAAGACTGTCTCAAGCGCATGCAGTCAAAACCAAAAAAGGCCTTTTGCTAGACATAATTTTCTGTATTTTTTAGGAGAGTGTCCGCTACTAAATACTTATTAAAAATCAAAATTTAGTTATATTTCAAAACTATCTGACACCCAATTTGGGACACCCAATAAATACTATGATATAAATTTAGAAATTAAACAAATTGATAAAAAAACGAGATGCAAATTTGGTTACTAAAACTATATATGTATTTAGAAAATTAAGTTTAATTTAATTTTAATGTACCGAGACAGTTTGTAGTGTTTTAGTTAAAATAAATTACCTTCCCGTAAAGCCATTGTAAAGTTAATCGCAAAATTTGAGCAAAATGGTCATGTTACTAATGTGAAATTGCAGTTCGAACTCATATTGTCAGAATAACTTAAAAAATTGCTACTGTTCCTAGCAGTGTCGCAGAGAACCCAGATTTGTCTATTCCAAGACGTTCACAGCAATTAAGAATCTCACAGTCCAGCCTTCATTGCCGGCTGATCATTAACAATAGCAAACTTTTGTTTTTTAGGTGCTGGCAATGTACGCAAAGAACTCTAGGTAAAAAAAAATATAATAAGCAACAAAACCAATTTCCCTCACAGTGGGTTCGTCAATAGACCGTACTGCCGCATCTAAGGTTCCAAAAATCCTAGAACAATAATCGAGAAACTTTTTTATCCCCAACGAGTTACTGTTTAGTGAGGTTTTTCGGTAGGCGGAGTCATGGGATCTTACTTTTTCCAGGACAACAAAGGTGCTGCGATTAAAGTCAATGCGGATCACTACCCCAAAATGCTAACTACCTTTCTTTGACCTATATTGTTGAACAATTTGGATATAGACAAATTTTATTTTCAGCAAGCACATAAAACAATTCCAGTGCTGCACAAAAAAATTCATACGCCCTCAAAGACAATATTCGAGCTATTATTTGCAAGTTAGAACCTTAGTTGTGCAAAAATGTCAGAGTTGAGCGTTTAATTAATATCATATTCCACAAGTAAACGCAGAACTTCTACTTAGAATTTAAATTAAAAAATTTGTACTACTTAAAAATAAACAAATGTTTCATTTATAATTAAACTAAGTGTTTTTATTAAAAAAAAACGCTTTGTTATGGTTAAAAAAGTAAATTAAATAAAACAATGATAAAAAACAACGCATAATAATTATTTTGTAATTTTATAAAAGAAATGAATACATAATATGTATGTCAATAATTTTCTTGTAAAATTTCCAAAGAATAGTATAGTTTGATTAACTCTAAAATGTTCCTAAATTTGGACTGCATGCTTGCAAATCCATCCGTCCAACTTTGATTATGTTTCTAGTCCCGTGCTTTGATGTTTATCAATAACCATACTCTAAATCTTTGAAATTAATTTTACAAAAAAAATCAGGTCTAGTTTAATAAAATAGTATCTAGCATAATAATATAGTTGCCTTGCCAACGAGCCAAAAAATTATGTACATGCATACCTTCATCTGAGAGTAGTGACAGATTTTATTAATTTTTTTAATTTCCTAAAACAATTTTTTATTAGAACAGGCATACAAATATTAAGTGAATCTGCTTTTTTTTAGAATTTAATATTAATCTATTGTATCTTAGCCATTTGTCTATTTTATTTACGAGGTGGTATCATTAACATAAATAATAGGGTTAAGGTGACCGTTTGAGAGTGTATCTGCATATCTTTGATAGAAATAATAAACAGAAGCGTACCAATAATACTCCTTTGTGGCACAAATGTATTTATGTTTTCAAATTTTGACGTTTATATTTATATAAACCGTGTATTCAACTCATTAAATGGAACATAAAAATTCCTATAAACATGTATCTTTAAATGCTTCATAACAAAGATGTTGCACAGTAAAGTTTTAATAATGTTTAACTAATGGAACTTATAGTATTATTTTGTTATCATCACTGAATTTAGAAAACTAATTATAAATTAAATAAAAAAACTATTTTAGCAAATGTTTAAATTAAAATTGACGACATCAATACATTTTATGCAACGCTAAATCAACGCGCTTAATATTTCTATTCGATTTTGCCTCTTCAATCTTTAAAATTAATTGTATTAATTGACGTCTTCATATAATTTATCTTTTAGAGTTCCCAAACATAAAATTCAAATAGATTAAGATTTTACAATCTTGAAAACTATCAACAATCTAACGATGTGGATAATTTCCATAACCGTTCTCAAATTATTAATTCAAAATGTGCCGGAGCACCATCGAGTTTAAACTAGTTTCTATTTCTAACGTAAAAAGGCACGTCCGCTCATAAATTTTCCAAGATATTTGTAAGAAACTTATAAAATAAAACTGCGTTTCATCTTGAAGGCATATTATGTATTATACCAATCTAAATACAAACACTGTGTAGATTTTCATATGACCAAACATTAAGATTGTAGTAATTACTAATTTCAGCTCTCGTAAATTTTATGCAAAAAATCTGGATTAGCTTCAGATTCATTTAAAAGTCATCCACAAAAAACCTAGGTTGCAAATTGTGAGCTTTTCACCTTTTAATTTTCACATAGTTGTTAAACTGCCCTTCAAGAGCTGAGCCTAAGATTACAATCAAATAAACAAAGACTGAGCTTATTATTTATCCTTTGATTTAGATTTTCATTTCTGGTTGGTTCAGTAATCTAATTCAAACCTAATTCACAAAAACGTTGGTGCACATCAATAAATGCTTCAATGCAAAAACTTGGGCACTTGGGAGACTCCTATTTGGAAAATGTTTTTTGTACTCACGCACATAAACTGCAGCTTTGTTGTCGCAAAATTCATAAATGCAATAAATGTTTACACATTCTTCATTGGTGAACTGTCTTGGCATGGTCAAACTATATAACAAATTCTCACTGACTACACAAATGTGTAATATTGACAAATTTGTAAAAAGATACATGTTGATAGAAATTTTTTTGTTCTATTTGTTCAGTTGAATACATTGTTTAAGTTACCCAAAATAATCTTAACTACCCTATATATATACATATATATAATAAACATACCGTATTCAGATTACGCCATTCAGATAGTACTTTTGCAAATCATATTTTAGAAAATAGTCACATATTCCCAGATATTAATAAACTTAAAATCATTCACAATAGCTCTATAAGCAGAAAATAAAATTTGTTAGAAGCTCTTGAAATTACTAAATCAAAAAATAATCCTTTCGTAAACATGTTGTATTTTTTTATCTTAATTGCCTTTAAGTAAAAACCGCCATTCATTACTCTTTTTTTCTACCTGTTTAATCTGTTTTTTTTTTCCTTTTTGTATTATTGTATGTAATTCATAATCATTTCAATCTTAAAAATTTCAATGTGATTTTCCACATCTCTGTATGTTTTATGTTTTACTGTCGTATATATGCATTGTAATTTTTCTTTTATATTTATACTTGTTTGTATCACCGTCTGATGATGGCCTTGTATTTTTACATGTTACTGTTTTTAAATATATTCGTAGTATAGTACATATTAAATATGTTTTATTTATCTTAAAATGAACTATCATATAGTAACGGCCACCACTATTCAATTCATAATATTTTAATTTACCTTTGCCCGTCAAGTGTCGCGTTTTGATGTAGAATAAGCTACAGTGTGTAATACTTTACACAAATGCAAAAGGGAACGGTCCTTTAAGAAATTAACAATCAATTTTAACGGTAACCGCACCATTGCATGTACATTTTGGTCCTTCAAACCAGATTTATTCCAGAATTTCTTTATTGGAACAGCGTGCAAAAATAATCCATTTTATACTAGAACAACTGTAACTGTATGCATGTATCTAAGCCAAATAAAATGATCTAACTAAGATTAGGTTAGGTTAGGTTCGTACAGTAACCCAAACAAATGAGACTTGTCAAACAGCAAAGACAACGTAAGCAGTTTCATCAAAACAACGTAGGCAAGTCCAGAGATTGTCCAAAATCCCAGCCCACGTAACAAGCAGCAGAGAAGAATATTCCACTCAGTAAGATAATTAATATTTAATTTGTACAACAACTAATATGCCTAAAACTAGTAAATTAATACCCAAGCAAAGTTTATTAATAACTAATTAAGCGCTTTAATTGCGCTGATTTAAAACTTTTTTTAGTAAATTCAATCTAAAAAATGATTTAAATGTAGGAAAATTCGTGAACAGAGTTAAATTAATTAAAATTTAAACTTATTTTGGTCGATGGTTTACTTTATGAACAAATTGAATTTTAAATTAATGTAAAAGTAAAATAAATATATTCTATTACAAATTTTACAAATACAAAAATTAATATAAATAAAAACAATTAATTAAGCTGCCAAAATTTGATGGTTTATATAACATGTGGTTAACGTTTTGCAATACATACAAATTAATTAATAATAACTCCAGCATCAATTCAATTCAAAAAATTTATTATATGCTCGAGTTATAAAATCAATAGTCTTCTGCAGCAACATATGACACAGTCGGGAACATTTTATGTAAAAAATATGACAATAATAATTTGCTAATACACAATCATATCAAGTCAATTCTTAAATTATTTAATTCAATTATCGATAAAATTAGGAAAATTAATTGACAATATTCAAAAGAATATACGCATTTTACAATTATTAAAGAAACACTTAGATCAGTGGAATTCAATGTTTATATAAATATCATATCTGAGAAACTAGATGTAAACACATCACAAGAATAGGAAGAACATATTTGTAAGAGTAATAATTCTTAAATCAAAAAAATGATCAAATTCATTAGCGACAACGCAAATCTTTTAGAAAAACTGAAAAAAAAAACAAATAAATTTCAAAACAAAAGAAATTCCAACCAACACACAAGTTATTAAATGCAATGAAGTAAAAGTACAACTCTGGAAAACAAGAATAAAAAACACTAACTTGAAACGCATATTAAAAGATTGTCATTTGACATATAATAAATTGTAGTTATTGTACAAGTAAAAGCCATTCTCAACTGTAAACCTATAATTCCTTTAGCAAACTACCCATATAACTTAAAACCATTAACCAATCTCCAGATAAAAATACTTTAAAATTCAAAAATCATCTACTTTAAAAAAAAAATATTGAAAAATAATTTAAAAAAATTAACAGTTTTAGAAGCGGCCAAAAAAATATATTTCCAAGTTGCTGCAAAAAACAAAATAGAAGCAACATGCTGAGTAAAACTCAATTGTAATTAATAAAGATGACAATCAATTACCAATGAAGTGGCTGCTAGGACAAATCATCAAACTTTATCCAGGTGCAAACAACATTGTACGAGTACTGTCAAAGAATATAAAGAATTATGTTATTCAAAAATCTGTGTATTTTTTGTCCCCGTCCCTTCTCAAAAACTGTTACAAACTAATATTGTATACAATAATTATTTTTTTTATTTTTTGGATTGTTGCAAGATGTTCCTTTCAAGGCGAGAGTAAGTCTTTTTAAGCAATTTAAGCTGAAACTTTATATATTAATAAATTGTTATATATGAAATGAATTAATAATTTATTCAAAATCAGTCAATCAGCGGCCAAGAGTCAAGCATAGACAATTATTTCGGTTCTACAAACCTCGTCAGTATGCCTTGTGCGACCACGGCATTGCATGAGAAATAAATCGCCTTTCTGATGTGTGGTAAAAAACTTAGTTTGTGTTATATTTTATTATTATTATGAATTACCACAGTAAAGATCTCAACCATCCTTTATATTAAATTCAAAAAAGTTTAATTACTATGCAGTTTTAAAAATAATCAAACGAAAGACTGGTTTGCCATCTAGTTGCAATTTTTAATACTAAAATGTCCGCATTAATCGGTATCATTTTTGCATTTATGCAATTGGCAGTCATTTCGCGGCTATAACGATTTTGAATCGCCAATAAATTATGAAATGAATTAATAATTTATTCATTTCATAATTTATTGGCGATTCAAAATCGTTATAGCCGCGAAATGACTGCCAATTGCATAAATGCAAAAATGATACCGATTAATGCGGACATTTTAGTATTAAAAATTGCAACTAGATGGCAAACCAGTCTTTCGTTTGATTATTTATAATATCAATTGTGTTCATAAGCACAGAAATATTTATTCAAAATTGTCTTCGCTATCATGCGATGCCGTGGTCGTACAAGGCATACTGACGAGGTTTGTAGAACCGAAACAATTGTCTATGCTTGACCCTTGGCCGCTGTGATTCGATTGACTGATTTTGAATAAATTATTAATTCATTTCATGCAGTTTTAAATTTCTTAAAAAAACTTTTAAGAGCCATATAAAAGCCATTTGGTAAAATTTATTAATAACTTTGATTTTTTTTTAATAATAATAACATATGTTTATTTCAATTAATTACCATACATGAAAAAAAGGCAAAGTTCAATATAGCACTGATCTTTCACTTATTAGCACATAATTTTTGTTCTAAATCCTCTTTTTTAAAAGACTGGCCAACTCTTGAATAAACACCTCACACAACTTAAATTACAAAGGACGTATAATACAATATAATAATGTGTATAACAAAGTATTTGATCCAGTAAGTTCTAGGTTTGATTTGATTTAGATATCACATCAATTTTATTTGCATTAATATGTACTATAACTATAGTGATATTATTACTAGTTTAATATCAGTTCTTGGAAATAAGGGTAGTTTGAGTAAATGTTTATAGCATTTAGACCAATTTAATAATCTCAATGAAGTTATTTTTGTTTAAAAATACACAAAATCATAAAAAATTGTTTAAGTTAAATATTTTATAACTTTTTAAAACAACAAAAATTACAAAAGTAGCTATTAAAAAATATATTATAAAAATACAATGTATCAGAGACTTAATGTAAATTTATAATTTATAAATATGATAGATAGATTCACAAAGTTGTAAATATAATCACAATATATAAAGCAATATTTTAATGGTAAATCAATATGTGATTACTTTATGATTGGACTGGTTCATTGTATCTAGGTACCTGTTCAATTTAAAATTAATCAATTCATCTATTAATATTTTCATTCTTATTCGATTTTAATTTAATATGGCTGGGTAAACAGTCATCACAGCAACAATTAGTGTTTATGACACGTAATAATAATGGTTTGCTGCTTTAATATTTCAGACTATTAAATTTTGTATGAGTTGCATGGTGTGCAAACAGAGAGATCTGCATGCATATGTGTGTGGCCTTATTACAATTTCCATGCGCTTGTATTCGACACATATATCATCCGGTAGATGCATTTATTATGTCCAGATTGTGCCTTCGGTTATTTTTTTAGCCATCCACCACTCTGAGCTGAATCGATAAATAGGTAGTAGTTGCATTTAAATCATATTCTTTTCATTGTGAATTTCTACCCTGACATTTTGTAATTGAGAAGTAAAATCGTGTGTGATTTTTCAATATGATGATTTGCATTTCAAATCAATGGAACGTAGATTGTAATTAGAATATAAACTTACATTAATCAATATGCTTATATATTATTTACAATATGTAACACTACCGCATTTAAATGGTTAACAATTATAGAATTAATATTAATTAGTATAAATAAAACATGAGTAAACTTTGAATTTAATTTATTTACCAGAGATACTATTTATAACCATATCAAATTTATAATAAATAAAATAAATATGTGCTATTGTAATGTCAGGTTTACGTCTTACATTTAGTACATAACTGATACCAGTGATTATTCCCAAAAGCTATTACCAATAAAACAAAGATAGAATTATACTTCTTACTTAGCAAGGAAAAAAAATCTTATTTTAGAAATTAGATACAAGTTAATAACTTACAAACTCCAAAAACAAAAGACCAAATAACAATCATAGTACATTATATTAAAAACCAGACTATACACAACATAACAATGCTTATTAAATATAACTTTAATCTTGCTAACAGAACACTAATTCATGTTTTTATATGCGTGCAGTTTATTATTATATTTTTACCTAATAAGTTTTTGAAAAATGTCTATAGAAATTGCAAAAAAAGATCATAGCTTGTTGACTAATTACTGATTTATTATATATAGTCCCTTCAAATTACAAAAATAATCGTTTTAGAGAAATTTTACCCACAGTTTAGCGACTGTATACTTAGGTGTATTTGGACTGTCTGAAGACTATTTTTACCTAGCGCACGCATGAAAAAGGGTGGTTTAGAAGTAATTTATATCAGTTTTTGCGTTTTTAAATAGTTTTTTGCAGTTTTAGCAAAAACTATGCGTTTTGGGCAAAAATTACCTCTATTAAAATTTGTAGAGCGAAAAATTTCCAATCGATATAGATTAATTAATTTCCCAAGTCAACATCGGAATCACACGCAGCATTTTATCGTTCCGGCAAGTCAACGTGGCATTGACGGAAACTCACAACATATATAGTATGGCCATAGATATAGTATCTTTACAACATAGACTTAAATTATCTCAGCGGATTAATTGTGAAGACAATTATGTTTGTACTATATACCATTTATTTAGTTTTATAACGGACGCCATTATATCGTTCCGCCAAGTCTTCAGGGCATCGACGGGAACTCACAACATATACCACATCAAATCATTGAGATTTCCCAAGTCAACAACGGGATCACACGCAGCATTTTATCGTTCCGGCAAGTCAACGTGGCATTGACGGAAACTCACAACATATATAGTATGGCCATAGATATAGTATCTTTACAACATAGACTTAAATTATCTCAGCGAATTAATTGTGAAGACAATTATGTTTGTACTATATACCATTTATTTAGTTTCTAACACCTCGATATTTAAGGGTAAAAATATTATATAAATATACAATTTTTTACCCTTAAAAATTACCTCGGGTTTCAGGTATATAATACATTCCTAATTGGAAGCTAATGAAATAATCCATCAAGATAAATTAAGCCCATGCCGCAAAGACACTATATCTATGAGCATACTATACCAAATCAGACCATTAAAATTTCCCAAGTTAACAACGGGTTCGAATTCTATACTCTGCACCAAGCAGTGAAAACGTAAAACAACAATCAAATATTATTAAACGTAAGTCTCATTATTATTCCTAATACAATCCATCATACAGTAGTTAGTTTGTGAATTTATTTTATCTGTCAACCAAAAATGTCAAAGATTAAATTAAAAAACTACACATTAATAGAGGCGGGTTATAAGCTCAACTAACAAACTTTGAAAAACATTTATACCAATCAAATAATGAAATAATCACACTAAACATTATTAATAATTTTAAAAACAGATTACACAAAATTGAAACAATGTTTGATCATTTCAATGAGATTCAAATTGATTTAGATTATTTAGCACATGAAAATGAGACCAAATTACAATTTTATAAAATCGTTAATCAAGCTACAGTTTTATTTTCTCAAAATAATCAAAATGAACTTGAAAATAGCAGTGACAATCAGTCACAGTCTTCACATGCAAATTATGTTCAAGTTAGCTCCGAGAGTCCAACAAAATGTTCAATTAAATTGCCATCTTTTAACCTTCCTATTTTTGATGGAACATTAACAATGTGGCGTACATTTTATGATTCATTTTCCACGTTAATTCATAAGAATACTGAACTCGGCAATATTCAAACTTACATATTTAAAATCATACTTAAGGGGCGAACCACAACATTTAATTTCTACATTAGACACAACAAATGTCAATTATTGCTTGGAAATTACTGGAAAAAAGATATAACAACAAACGTCGCATAGTAAATAATCATATTCAAAGCTTTTTAAATATCTCACCAATTAATCGTGATACTCTAATGTCAATAAAAACAAAAGTGTCTTATTTTATACAATAAAGCAAACCATTACTCACACCATTAAGATTTAACTAACAATTTTCAAATACACATCAATTGTTTAAAATCATTAAAAATGACAGTTGAGTCGTGGGATGTAATTTTAATTCCAATTCTTATAAGCAAATTAGATAACCATTCGATTAAAGAATAGAAAACAACCATAAACACAAAAGGTTCAAATAGCAACATTGTTCCTTCTGTGGAAGAATTCATTGAATTTTTGTTAAGTAAACTAGCAACGCTCGAAAGCATCACGCAAAAACGTCCTGATCAATTAAATCAAAGTCAAAGGGTATCCAAACAGATCCGATCATACTCAGCAATTGAAACAACATACCAATCATGTTGTCCAAATTGTTCCATGAATCATTTAATATATCAATGTGATGAATTTCTAAAATTAGACAAGCAAGCATGGAACAAAATTAAAGTTATGCATCAACTGTTTGCGTAATAACCATTTTCACAATAATTGCAATTCTAAATCGACATGCAGGATTTGTCATAAGTCCCACAATACCCTTTTGCATTTTAATAGAGAATCTAATAATTTAAAATTTTCTCAAGATAACAAACCAAAAAAGTTGGTACTCGACAACAACACTGGAAACAACCCTAGAAATTCAACACAATCAAGATCGTTCTGCACAAACGCAAACATTATTATCAACAGCAGTAGTACATGTTAAAGATAATGAAAATAAATTACATAATGTCAAAATGCTGTTAGACAACAGTTCACAATCAAATTTTATATCGGAAGATTTATGTGTAAAGTTAAATCTTAAACGCAATAAGATAAAAACAAACATAATTGAAATTACACAGAACTCAATTGATATTTCAGAAAGTGTCAAAATTACATTCATGTCATGTTACAACAATTTCAGGGCAACCATAAAATGTTTAGTCGAACCTCAAATTGCAACACAAATTCCATCACAAACATTCAATTTACAAACAATCAAAATACCAGCCAATATAAAACTAGCAGATCCAAATTTCAATGAAACAACATCAGTAGATTTACTGTTAGATTCTAGTATTTTTTGGTCAATCATTTGTGCTAGTCAGATTAAACTAAAGTCGGTCATCTTACAGAAAACAAAACTAGGTTGGATATAATCAAGCAAACTTATAAATGAACGTTATATTCAAGATGCCTTAAAGACAATTAACAGAACATATTTAACAATTAAAAATCTAAATGAAAAGGTTGAAAGATTTTGGCAACTTGATGAATTCAACACAAATCCAAAAATACATACCGTTGAGGAAAGGTACTGTAAAAAACATTTCACTAAAACTACCAAGCAAAACAAAAACGGCAGATTTGTTGAAAAAATTTTGTTCAACAAAAAGTTAAATCAGCTATGTGAAACATTTCATGTTGCACAAAAACAATTCTTTATGTTAGAAAATCGACTACAAAATGACAAAACTTTAAATATAGAATATTGTTACTTTATGAACGAGTATACTAAATCACATGTCACAAATCGAACACAATGAAATGGAAAATAATGATTGATAATTTTATTTGCCACATCACTGTATGATAAAACAATCAAGCAAAACTACCAAGTTATGTGTTATATTTAATGGTTCTTGTGAAGATCAAAACGATTTGTCAATCAACGATGTGTAATACACGGGTCCAACTTTACAGGACGACGTATTTTCTATAATTACCAGGTTTAAATTACACAAATTCATCCAATCCACCAAAAATATCAATTAATCATGTAAAGAGAAAATCCAGACACTAAACTTAAAATATTCCAGCTTAATACGGTGACATACTGTAAAACTTCTGCGCCATATTTAGCAGATCGTTGTTTGATAGAATTAGCAAATAAATACAAGTCTACACATTCAATCAAATTGCAAATCGTCTTAGGGCCGGTATTATAAACCATTAAAATCTGTAGATTTTATTTACTAACCAAGTAAATAATTTTAATTGGCTGATTTAGGTATTATAAACGTCAAGTAATAAAAGTAGGTAACTAAATCTATGGAATAAATTAATCATCCAAAATCTAGGGATTAAAATTTATTCAATGAATAACTTGACACATGTCATGATTCTTAGGTTATTTTTAATGTGGAGCAATTTCTGTTGAAAATCAACTTTTGATTGATATACGATGTTATGCAACTGACTTTCAAAATGTTGTAGGGGATTATTGGAATATAATAAAGGCTACAATACAACACATCAAAACTACAATATTAAAATAACATATAAATGCGGCGTTGCAATTCTTTATTTTACGAATAGTTAATTTAGTTTTATAATAACGGAATACGTTTATTCGTCGAATATATTTAATTTTAGATTTGTTATTCGGTGATTTATTTTGTCTTTATAATACCGGCCCTTAAAAGATTTTTATGTCAATGACATGTTAACAAGTGCTGACGATTTGGAATTGTTAAAAAAAAGAAGAAAAGTGTAACATTGATTTTAAAGTCGAGAGGATTTCAACTAAGCAAATTTCGAAGCAATTTTAGAGAATTAGGTAAACCAGAAGCTTCAAATTCAATAACTTTAAATATGTTAGACAAAGAATGCAAACATTAGGTGTTCCTTGGAATCCAACTGATAATAAATTTTCTTATTCATTTAACATAAACTTAAATCAACCTGAAGTTTCAAAACGCAGCATATTAGCATTAACTGCACAACTTTATGACCCGTTAGGTATACTAGAGCCAATTATTGTGGTGTCCAAACTCATTATTCAAGAGTTATGGCAGTTAAAATTAAGTTAGAATGAGGCAATTCCAATGCACTTGTTCACAAAATGGTTAAATTTTAAACAAAAATTGCATGTAATCAATCACATTTAGATTCCAAGAAAAACCTTGGTAAACAATTACGTTAAGGTAAAGCTACATGTTTTTGTGCAAATTTATCAAAAAGAGCTTACAGTAGCTGTATATATTTACGTTCATTTGATAATAAAATTAAAATTTCAGTATCATTACTAGCTGCAAAATCCAGTGTAGCACTAATAAAATAAGCCACTTTACCAAGACTAGAGTTGTGCGCAGCAGTTTTAGCAGCTCAACTTGCAGACAAATTCTAAACAAAATTACTCATTGATCTAAATCGCAAGTATTACTAGACAGATTCTGAAATAACACTAGTTTAGATCAAATCGAATCCAAGACGTTGAAATACATTCATCGCAAATAGAGTATCTAAAATTCAGAGGTTAACGGATGTCAATAACTGGAACTATATCCAATCATGTGATAATCCGGCAGACTTAATTTTTCGTAGTGTATCTCCATCCACATTCTAATTTATGGTGGCATGGACCACATATAATATCTAATGATAAACTCATACTCAAAGATTTAATCAATTTAAGAAAAAAAAACTTACCAGAAGTACGTAAATCAGTTCAAACATATGTACAAGTAGAACCAACAAGTAGATTTTATTGACTAATTTTCTTCTATTAACAGATTAAAGCAAGTAATAACATATTGTATAAAATTCATAAACAATACTCAAAAAAGAACAAATAAACAAAAACCACAATCTGGAGCACTTACGGTTTTAGAAATAACATCAACATTTGAAATTTAAAAAAAAAAGATCCAACGACAAGCATTTTCATCAGAAATCAGACAATTGCAAAGTAACGGAATAGAGATTTAAAAAAGCAAACTTCTAACTCTAACACCTTTTCTATACTCGAAACAAAATATAGGAATAGGAGGTCGATATAAATTATCAAATTTTACGTACGGTAAATAGCGCCCGGCGGTCCTACCAAAACAAAACCGTTTTACTTGTGATGAGACACGTGCACATGCCTACACGCAGGTCCAAATTTACTACTAAGTAGCATTCGCGAAAATGTTTGGCCAATTTCTGACATGAATAAAACAAAAAAAATGTATAAAATTGCATTAAATGTGCAACATTTACAGTTAAACCTACAAACCTTATTATAAGCAAATTACCCTCAGAAAGAACAATGTCAATGTATCCATTTTACGCAACTGGTATAAACTATACAGATTTTTTTCAGATTAAAGATAAACAAGGAAGAAGTTCTAAAACAAGCAAGTGCTATATTTGTCTATTTATTATTTTTGCTATAAAATGTATACACTTTGAACGAGTTACTTCATTGCATACAGATACCTTTTTACTAGCTCTCAAGCAATTTATAGTAAGAAGTGGTAAAACATAAAAAATATTTAGTGACAATGGCACCAATTTTGTTAGCGCTAACAATGATCAAAATTAAGACATTATTTAATACAAAATTTTAACAAAATACAAAACTATTCATCAAATCTTGGGATAGAATGGCAATTTACCCCACCAAACTCACCAACATTTGCTGGACTCTGGGAAGCCAGAGTAAAAAATGTAAAATATTATTTAAAGCGTATTTTATCTCATGTTGCACTCACATATAAAGAATTCAATACCGTTTTGGCACAGATAGAATCATTCTCAATTCAAGACCCCTAACTCCTTTAAGTTCTAATCCAAAAAACTTGAAAATTTTAACAACCGCACGTTTCCTAATTAGAAAACCTTTCCCAACTATTCCTGATCCTGACTTAAGAGATATTACAGATAATAGGCTATCAAGATATTAGTTGCTACAACAACTCAACTCACATTTTTTGAGAAACTGGTCAAGAGACTACATAAACAGGCTCCACCAGCAAAAAAAATGGAAAGAAGAAACTACAAACATCAAGAACAATGGTTCGAATTAAGGACAATCTTTCTCCTACACGATTTCGTTTTAGACGAGTGACGCAAGTACACCCCGGCAAAGATGGAATTGTACGCGTGGTCACAGTAAAGTTTATTAATGGTAAATACAAAAAAATGACCAATCGTGTTTGTGTTAGAATAGAAGTTTGAAAACAATTAAAAAAATACATTAAAAGTAACTTATTGTTCATTTCTAAATATTATAATTTTTATAGAAAATGTCTTACCAAAAAAAAGGTCCTAAAGAACCACTTACAGACCAAGAATTAACAGATATTTGGAAAGATTGGAATAGTGAGAGTGAGGATGATTTTGTCGATTTCTCAGATACCGATAGTATAACAGATCCAACTTTTGAACCTGCTTCTGAATCCGAAGGTAGTGATATTGAACTTCCATTTGAAAATAATTTGATAGAAAATGAAGAAGCCAATAGAGAGCAGCCAGAAGATCCAGTTGAAGAAATTACATCTAGAGCATCTACATCAAGTAAGAAAAAAGTCAAAGAAAATATTTTATGGCACAAAAAAAAGTTTGATAAATTGACGATGATGCTATAAGGTTCAAAGGTAATGCAGTTCTTCCAAATAACATTTTAGACATAGATACTCCATATAATTTTTTCAAATACTTCTTTACTGACGAGCTGATTACAATAATAGTAAACGAAACTAATTTATACAGTGTTCAAAAAAATCCAAACCGTCCAGCTCATATAAACGCAAAAGATATAGAAAAATTTATGGGAATTTGTATATATATGTCTGTATCAAAATTGCCAAGAAATCGTTGTTATTGGAGGTCGGACATAGGCATTTTATATATCAGAAATGCAATGAGTATAAATGAATTTGAGCGAATGAAAAGCATAATTCATTTCAATGACAACAATAAAATGTTTGAAAAAGAAAACCCCATGTTATGACAATCTTCATAAAATTAGACCACTGTTGACTCATCTCAATCAACGATTTTTTACAATACCCATGGAGTCTAAATTATCTGTAGATGAACAAATTTGTTCCACAAAAACAAGGCATCACTTGAAGCAATACAACCCAATGAAACCTCATAAATGGGGTTTCAAGGTTTTTATGATGTGTGATACTTTTGGATTTTCCTACTGTTTTGAGATTTATAGTGGTGCATCTAATCATTTTACCCAAGTAAATGCTGATGAATCAGAATTAGGTGCCAGTGCTAACGTTGTAGTTCGCTTAGCAAGAATAATACCAAGACATATAAACTACCAATTGTATTGTGACAACTATTATTCATCAATACCTTTGATTTCTTATTTGTCAAACCAAGGAATACATATGTTAGGAACTATACGACGAAATAGAATTCCATGTAATAAACTAACCAATGAGAAAAAATTCAAAAAAACTAAAAGAGAAACATCAGAAGAATTTGTTAGTAATATTGATGGCGTTGACCTCAGTGTTGTAGGTTGGAATGACAACAAAGTAGTAACAATGTTATCGTCTTGTTTTGCCACATTATCCTGTCAACAGATATGATAGAAAAGAAAAAAGAAAATTATAATTGACTGTACTAACGTTATCCGGCAGTACAATATACATATGGGGGGTGTGGATATGCTTGACAGTCATGTTGGGCGTCACAAGATATGTATAAAATCTAAAAAATGGTACATAAGGTTATTTTACCATTTGCTGGATGTTGCAGAAATCAATTCATGGCTCTTATCTAAAAGAACAAGAAGACAGAAAAATAATCTTGCTAATGAGCTAACTTTATGGCAATATCGCTTGAAACTTGCAGAAACTTTGTGTCTTATTGATACTCAAGAAAGCAAAAAACGAGGTAGACCAAGTAATGAGATTGAGTTAGCAATAAATGCTAAACGATGTAAAGGGCCTGCAGTGTACGCTCCTCCTAAAAATGTCCAAATGAACCAAGTAGCACATTGGACTTAGTACGATAAAACAAGACAAAGATGCAAACTGCCAGGTTGCAAAAGATATACGCATTTCAAATGTGAAAAATGTAGTGTTCATCTTTGTCTAACAAAGGATAAGAACTGTTTTTATAGATTTCATTTAAATTAATCTCTGTTTAGGTTTAGTTACATAATGTTGCACATTTGCAACATACTGTATTTTTTTGTAAGTTGTAATACATTTTTTTTTCTTGAAAACATATTTTATTTTGACCTTAGGTTCCTAAAAATTCAGTAAAATAATTTTTAATTTTGATATTTTAAAAATCATGAAATGAAGGGTTAAGATTTTTTAGTTGTTTAACAAACAGTTGTTGTAATTTTAATTGTTAACATTAAATATTTTTTTTATTGTTGATTTCCTGAGAAATTATATTCAATTTACTTTAGACGCTCTAGACTATTTAAAATGTAAACAGATGGCGCTGTTAGGCAAGTAAGCGTCAGTCCACCTCAGTTTACCACAAACCGTAGTAGCAGTAAGGTCAATAAAGACATAAAACAAAAGTGTCTTATTTTATACAATAAAATATACCCTTACTCACACCATTAGAAGCAATAAACTCAGCACACAACAAAATAAAACTCTGGTCCTACCATAACCTATAGCACGTTGAAGTGCTTATAAAGTTTTTAGTAAACCTAAAAAAAAAAATTAAAAACTACGTAAATAAGTACCATAGCCTGGTAGTATGGACAAACTCAAACGACTCAAAACAGCCGAAAGAAAATCTTTTAGTAAAGCAAAAAAAAAAGTGTAAAAACATCCAAAAAGATTACAAAAAATGTTAAAAACATCTCCACTGTCGCAAGGCTAAAAAATAATAACAACAACTCGGTTGCCTAAAAAACACGGATGACACACACACAGCTAACCTATCGAGGCAACCTCACTCCATCAGAGAATAACTGAAACGCTGCACACCACACGTATAACTTTAGTAATCATAAACTTCTCACCATACAAAGTAACAGAAAAAAAAAATTTCACAACTTTTTTCCAATAAAGCAAGGATATTATTCTAGCCAATTTAGTAAAAATCTATGGAATGTTTCGCCTTCCGCTACATGCCCATAACATGAAAAGAAGTAAAAGTTGTATTTATACCAAAATCAAGACGCTGTCATTACATCCTGGCAAAATCTTATCGCCCGATTAGTCTTATGTCTTTTCATCTAAAGACACTTGAAAAATTATGCAAAAGATCAATTCGAAAAATGGCACATATTACTACGTCGACACATTCAAACAAAGACGCAAACACTCGCATATCTATAGAATCGGATTTACACAGCGTATCAAACGATCATTACAGAACAAGATGTCCACCCTAAGAGTATTCATAGACATCAAAAATACATTTAACAAAACCACTGTCTAATAAATAACAACAAAACTCTTCACATCCAACAATCAGTAGATGAATAAAACACATTCTAGAGAAATAGCTGTAGCAGTCTGTAGCCAACATAATAAACAAAAAAGTAGTTGACAGAAACTACCTTCAAAGTAGGGCATTATCACCACTATTATGAAATATAGTAGTAGACAGCCTAATTCAACAACTCAATAACCGTGTTTTCTACACAGTTGGCTATGCAGATAATATAACGATTCTGTTAAGTGGCAAATTTGAAAGCGTACTCTGCAGCCAAACAAAAAACATTAAAATTTAAAATAATAAAAAACGGTGCAAAGGCTCTTACGGTTTAACCTACAAAAAACCAACTAGTTCTCTTAAAAAAAAGCATGTACATGTATCTCCCCGGTGCTCTCCTACGCAAGAAAATTTATGATAACAAATTGCTGGCTTGATATGGCCAGCATAAGTTGGCTGTTTGTTGGAACAAAAAAGTAAAATTTACTATCGGAGTAGGTACAAAAATTCTTATTAGGCTTAAGTACAGTAAAAGTGGTTTCACTCAAATCCAGAATCCAGAAAGTTGATCGCGTAAACGGACAAATACGTTGTTGTGATGATTTTTATTTAATCACTATTGTCATAATAATAAAAAAATCTGGATATTTTTTCAGTTAACTATTGTATTACCAAATTTCAGCTTTTGCGGTATCAGATATCTATACTTTTTTCATTAAACACAGTAAACTTTTTAATAAATTCTATTCTAAATTATTTAAAATCTTCTTAAACTTCACACTTGCATCAGAAACTATTTAAAGACAAAAACGCATTACTAAAAGCATTTGAAAGAACTTAAAAAAAATTATAAAACTTGTTATCCTTACAATAAAACTTAAAAAAAAAACCTTGTAAAGTCTTCTCAAACCTATCAATTGCGCCAAAAACGCAGTAGTACTTAAAAGTCTTTTTATAAACATTAAAAGATACAGTATTTATTTACATAATATTTTATATCATTTATAGTTTTTATACTAAGAGTTTTTCATGGGCGCAAAAAAGATTTCAAAAACTCTTTTTTTCTGTTATAGTATTTTAAAACTTACTCAAAGTTTTCCCAAAAATTTCAAAACCTTGAGAAGGTTTGAAGTACTTTCTAAAACCTATTAAAGCACCAAACATTATTCTTTTCTAATGTAGCATTTTAGAGTTTTTTTTTTAAGTTTAAAGTATCTTTCCAATTTTCTCATTTTTTTTTTAAGTTCTAAAATTTTTTTTTAATTTCTTCTTGTTTATTATAGTATTTTAAAACCTTTTAAAGCTTTTTCCGTAAATCTCAAAAAAGTTTAAAAAAGTTCTAGAAGATATCTTAAACCTTTTCAAAACGTTAAAAAAATTCTAAAAGTTAGTTTTTTGCTATAGTAATTTAGAACATTCTTAAAAACACTAACACTAATTAAAAAAACATTTAATTGGTATAGGTTCAAGCATATTAATGATTATGCAAGTACAAAGATTACATTCATAATTAGAGTCCAAGACCTGGATTAAAAATATTTTTAAGCAACCGCAAATATATAAAATCTCACTTAATGGGGTCTGGATTGAGCAGCCAAGCCCCATACTGACGACTAATCCCATTCAGGCTTGCGTGTGGTCTCGTGCTTATCACGCTGTTTTGTTTACATACTTTTAGTCCAGCGTAGATTTGAAAACGGTATAGATAGCTTGGCGTCGCTCTGGTATATTCGGAGCAGATAGACGCCATTTTTTAATAGATGAGGGAACAGGGCCAGTTTACAGCTATTCATCTGCACGTGTGTAGTATATTCGATGCCGGATCTGTGGACGGTGTGGTGTGGAGAAAGGAGCCTTTCATGCTAGATATAATAGACCGACCGCTGCGCGGTTTGTTTCTAGAAATTTCGGTCGCTTGGACTATTCGGTATATCATAAGACTGCAGTATTAAATTTAGGCTCAGTATTATACAAAGTGGCTTTCCAAATATTTTCTAATTGCACTTTTATGTCTACATATTTACTGTTTATGTTATGTATAAATATTTAAATGTGTAAATATTTACTTTAAACTCAAAAACAGGTGAGTTAGTATAATAATTGCATAGACGGTTTAATCAGAAAAGTATAGATATCTAATACCGCAAGATCTGAAATTTGGTAATTCAATAATTAACTAAATAAGTTAAACAAATATAACATCCAGCTTTATGTTTATTGAGGGGAAAGTGTCCAGCTGATGCAGTCAAAGATACGACGAGCCTAAGCGCATACCCATGCGCAGCGCTCTTCACTGCATCAGCTTTTCCCCCACTAAATGTACAGCTAGATGTTTTTTTTATTTAAGTTATTAATTTAACTATTTGTTTACCAAATTTCAGCTTTCACGGTATCAGTTTACCCAGCGCATATTTTTCACTTCTTTACGTGAAAAGCTGGAGCATAATCCCCCACTCTAAATTTGGCTGGATACGTTTTTTCTTTTATTTATAGCATGATCAACATGTAAACAAAGTTTCAGGTTTTGCGGTATTAGTTTTTTTAAATTATTATTTTACGTGTGTGGGAGGCTGCCAAAGCAAAACCCCCTGGAGGTAAGCCAGCTGGAGGTCCATTCACTTACCAGTGATACCAAATATAGCTTAGGAAAAATTTTCAGCTTTTGTGAAATGACTAACTCTAAACGGTCGCTGGCTCCCGGACTATTATACTCACACCACGTATATAACTGGATACCTGACTGCCTATGTTAATGCGTTCTATAGTTAAGCAAATTATATTACAGCGGCCATTTTATGTGTGGCTTAGTAATACAAAGTAAATATTAGAAACATCTTACATTTTACTATTTTAGGGTTATATACATTTAAAACATACATTATATGACACTTACAGTAACAAAAAACCATTTAAATGATCTGGACAAAATTGGTTAATTGGATCCAAAGTTAAGACAAAAAATGTGTTTTTAATAAACAATTAATATCTTTTAAATTGACTCACCAACTTAAGTCAAACATTTGAACAACATTATTACACGTATTACTGACGTTTTATTATTATAGTCAAGTTTTGTATACGCGGTGGTTTTTGCAGTACAGTAATATGAAAAAAAAAACAGTTAAAAATTCCTAAATAATGTAAACTTGTACAACTTTTTTATGAGCAATAGTACAAAAACCGACAACAATCGTAAATTAGCACAAAATATAAGCCAATTACAAGGTGTAATTAGATTTATATTTGTAGACTTTCTGCGTGTGCCATCTGCAATGGAAGTGATGTATATGGTAATAACGTTGAAGTTCTGAGAAAATTTCAAATTAATTGTTTTGCAAATAAAACAGTAACGTGCAAAAAAACAAAAAAATTTATTCTGAAATTTATATCTTATTTTGATCTTTTGCACGTCACTTATTTATTTACAAACCGATTTTTTTGAAACTTTTATAAAACTTCAACGTTATCATCATACATATAATGCATATAATGCATACAATGTTAAAATTTATTTTAATTGATAATTACACTAAAAAAATTAATTCGGTTTATTAAACATATAAAAAATCACTTCCATTGCAGATGGTACGTACATAAAGTTTACAAATAAAAATCTAAATGCTCTACGTAAAAAATAAGTTTTTTTTTTAATTACTGTACCGCAAAAACCTATGTATGTACAAAGTTTAACTATGATAGTAAAACGTTAGCAATACGTGTAGTTATGTTGATTTAAAATTTTGTTCAAGTTGGTAGACTTATTTCTAAAAGATATTAACTTTTTATCACAAACGCATTATTGGTCTTAACTTTAGATATAATTAACCAATTGTTGTACGGAACATTTTAATAGTTAATTTAAAATGTTAGTAGCATATAATGCTTGTTTTAAATGTTTAAAAAACTAAAATGATAAAATGCAAAATGTTTTTAATACATATTTAATATTATCAAGTCACTCACAAAATGGCTGCCGTAAAATATTTTGCGTCACTCAAGTCAGTTATTCAGTATATCCGTGATTTAAATTAATCAATTTTATGCTTAAAATGATCACAACATTGTGCACAAATTTTGGCCATGACACTGTTAGTATCTTTATTGAAAGAAACTAAAAATTCCCTAGAAAAAGATTGCCAAGCCCTAGTCTAGTATATGACTGTTGTTTATAGATGTAGTCAAAACACTTTCTTGATCAGAAAATAAATTATCAATGGTAATTAAAATCTACTAGATCAAAGCAATTGTTGTTTACCTTGGTTTTAGTCAAAAAGAAAATATCTGTAAATGGTCTTCTTTCGAGTTAGGCATAACCCTAGTATGTCTCATTTACATATGTACTGCAGAGTTGAAGATTTGATTTCGGAACCGGAACTCAGCTATAGTGCCAAACATGCTAACATTTAGCCCATTCCGTCAAATAGATACATTAATTATAATTATTTTTTTAGTATTTGTGCTATGAAGTGATAAATTAATGATATCGTTAAGAAGTATTATTATTCTTAAAACAAATTTGAAAAAATTTCTAATTAACATTTAACAAATATTTAAAAGTAAACAAATGCAATGTGTTGTTATTCAATAAAGATTGCGTGATATAGAAAAGTTAAAAAATAATGCAAGTTGGATAGATACATAAGACTTAAAGTTTATTACAATTAAATGACCACGAATGATATTAAGTCCGTTAGTTTAGTATCGCATGCTTGAATGTTGTATTGCTCCAAACAAAGCTTATAAATTATTTTATTTATGTATTTCAATTTACAGTCGTTATTTATGTGTCTATGAATTATTGATTGTGGCAAATATTTTCATCCATAACTTATAATGCAGATTTAAATCAATTAATATTTATTGAACTATTCTCAATCAATCTAATTTGATTGCAATCAAAACAATGTAAAGAAAGCAAATAATGCTGTGAATAGATATCCTATATATAAATTTTCTTGTTAGTATTTGAATTGGATTAGAAGTATAAATGATTTCAAATTTAATTCGTTGGTTGGTTTTATGAGTATTGATTTCAATTTATTATTAATTAATATTTTTGTAAATTTGTAATCACTGCAATTAGTTTTAACGCATGAATACCAAATACCAAATATTACATTTTATTGGAGTTCAATTTTTAAAATGAATATGCATACATTTTATAACCGATAAATTCGATTTGTCGTATAAAAATGTAGTGCATTTTTCATTTCGAGATACCGCCGTTTCCGGATGTGAATTAACAGAGTTAAAATTGGATCGAATATATCATTTTGTTTCAAATTGTCCTATAAAATAGACAAATCGTCTCTTAATCGTAAGGGAAGCTTATGTATGGCCCTTGCTCTCACCCCTGAGCATATATTAGCTTGTTCAGGCGAAAGTGGAAAACGGGTTTTCTAATTGATTCTATATTGGTTTGGCAATTCGTAAGAAAAAAATCCGTTCCTAAGAGAACGCTTGTTGTAAATCTCAGCTATAAATCATTTACATAATTATATACACAACGACGCAAGCTGTTTTATAACGGTGGCGGTTACGGTTTCTTCCGCTTTGTGAAAGGATAAATTTCTAATTCCTGAATGAATCCAGGATGTGCTGTCGCGATTATTAAAATTTATGCCCCACTATAAGAACTTGTTATGATTATTTGTTATCGTTATGTAAAGACTTATTTATTTATGAAAATATAGTGACAAAACAGATTGCGCCTACTCTAATATGCAGAATTCTGGATTCTTTTCATAGTTTATAGTTATAGTAGAATTTGCAGTAACCACATATAACATTTTAATATAAACTATGAAAGATAAAACCATAAATTAATTAATGATAGTACTATTAGTAAAAATATCAGCTACAGTTTATTGAATTTACAGCCATTAAGTTAGTAGTAAAATAAATTAATAAAGAATGTTTGTTTTAGCAACTAGTTTATAAACCACTGATTTCAATTTTGTTTATGTATATGTTACATAATAATTAGCCATTGTTAGCCAATATTGGCTGGTTATATTTTAAATTTAAGCCAATTTGTTTACGTTAATTAATCTTAGTTTAACATCGGATTTGCTAGATTGGAGTATTCTGTTTTGTTAAATATACATAAGAGTTTAGTTTCTTTAATTAGTTTTTATGAGAAAAGTTTCCAAGTTAATAGAGAAAAGGTCTCGTATGCCCGATAAACAAAAGTGGACCCAAAAATGGAATAAATAACTACAGGGGAATAACACTATATTAGACAAAAAGTTGAATGAGGAACTGGGTATGAATGAGACAATTCCAGATGAGCAAGCCGGCTTCAAGAAGAGAAGAGATACCATAGATAACTTATATATTTTGCACCATATTGTTGAAAAAAAAAACAAAAAAAAGAGAAAAAGTACATGCGTTATTCCTGGACCAAAAGGCGGTATTTGATAGCGTGGATAGAGAGAAACTGTGGAAGTGTATGAGAGAGAAATGAGTAAAAAATTTTGGTCAACGAAAAGACTAAAACTAAGCTCACTAAGTCCAATTTTGTTTGCAACCTACATATCAAATGTAGAAGAAAAACTGAGTTTGGCTCAAGCACAAAAGAAGCAAAGGAAATAAAAGAAATTATAAAAAGTTAAGAAAAATATTTTAGAAAAAAAAACTAGGAAAAAATTATGGTGTTTAGAAAAAGGGATGAAAGAACAAAAGCGGAGAACTAAAAATAGAATGAGCAAAGTATTACGGAAGTAAAATCTTTTAAATATTTGAGATATGTTTTTTGCTCAAATAACAGCAAGAGCAAGCACATTAAACAGATGGCTCAAAAAGCAAATAAAGTAGTAAGGCAAGTTTGAGAAAGTCTTTTATTTGATAGTCTAGTTAGGAGTATGATATTGTATGAGTCAAAAATCTGAGGATGGAAAGAACAAACAAAAAATGAGACGCAATACATGTAAAATATTGGAGATGGGTGTTAGGTTTAAATAGAGAAACTCCAGCATATATTGTGCTAGAAAAACTAAAAAAAAAAAAAATAAGAGTAGAAGCAAAGAAAAAGCAATAAAGTATGAAATAAACGAGACAAATATAAAATTTTACCAGAATGCATAAAAAAGAAAATGAAAGCAAGCAATAAAAAACTAAAGAAAACCAAGAAAAATTATTACAACAGAAATGGTTATGCTAACCAAGAAATTGAAAAATCGAGAAAATCTAAGAAAGAGACAAAAGCCAAAGCCAAAGGCAAGAAAAGAAAATACAAATAATGTCTAGGTACAATGCTAATTATGAACATATTATAGAAAGTAAACTGTCAATGTACCTAAAAAGCAATAGATATAGTAAAGATGATAAAAAAATGATTGCAAGATTCAGATGTGGCAATAAAGAGCAAGTGACAAAATTTTAGATAAAAAAAAAATTAAAAATGTATTCTGCACATTTTTAATTTTTTTTTGTGCAGAGACTAAGAAAATTATGAAACGTATGTTAAAAAAGTGTAACGAAATAAAAGTGGAGCAGATGGAAAAAAAAACGAGACATTGAAAAGAGACGAAAGAGGGATAGAATAGATGAAAGTAGTTAGAAAACAAAAGAAAAGTAGACAAACAGAAAAAAAAAAAAATTTGTTGTGTTAATTTTATAAAGATCATAACTTATAATTTTGGGAAGTTAATATTTACTTGTAAATGTAATTATTAAAACCAGAAGGCAAAAAAATAAACGTATTAATAATAATTAGTTTTTATACTACTTGTTGATTTTGTTTATTAATACTATTTGTTTTGAATTTATATATAATAAAAAAGAAATAAACTTGTTTTTATGTTTGGCATTTTAATATTTTATTTATTATTTTAAAAACTGACCAACCGCCCGGGTAGTGTACTGGTTAGCGTACTCGACTGCTATACCAGAGGTCTTGGGTTCGAGCATCAACCCCCTATCTGGAAAGTCAGTTTTTCTGGTGAAGAAAAAATGTGTTGTGATGAATACGCCTAATTTCAAATTAAAAAAAAACGTTAGTAGGTGCCGTGTACTGATTTGATGTTGCGTGCACGTTAAAGAACCCAATAATTTAAGTTAGAATTCCTGAATTAGCGGCAAAATTCCCAGATGTGGTTTTTATTACTGTTAATAACAGCGTTTTAAGTTTCGGCTGTAACATGTACATTAAAATTATTCTTATAACCAATAAACAAACTTATGATTCATCAATCATTAAAATTGTTACTTGACTCAATTTTTGTAAATGTGTCAAAAGCTGAACATTGAATCCACTACTTAGAACTGGACAAAAACATAAAACTGATACTAGTATACCTATGCAAGAAAAACATCATAATTGCCAATAATTCATAATATCTGCAATTGATGTAATCAACACCTACTATCTTAACAAGTTTAAGTTTGTCATGTTTCTTATTCTAATTTTGTTCGAACAACTAACAATAAAAGCAATCCTAAGAAACTTTAGACTTTTATTTATAATAAACAAAATACTAGAACTAGCCTTGGACAAATAACAATAATGTTCTTACCACATCACAAGCAATAGTAAATAGCTTTGCCAAGTATTTCAGTAGTGTTTATTACAACTGTAGACTGTATTTGATCGTATACCTCATGTTAAACTTTTAGAAAGATTTTTAAAACTAGATATAAATGACAACATTATTTCTATGATAACTTCGTATTTGTGTCAATATGTCAAATATTATAAATGCCAATCTGTAAGTACTTTGCAAAACAAAGTGTGCCACAGGCTTTTAATCTTAGGCCACTTTTATTCCTTATATTTATTAATCCAATCTGTGATATCTTTAATTGTAAATTTTTAATGCACGCTGATGACATAAAGCCTTTAATGCCAATACGTGATATATCTGACTGTGATATGCTGCAAGCTAATCTATTAAAAATGTATGAGTAGTGTTTCTGTAATGGCTTAAACTTACATGTAAATTAATGCCGCATCGTTTCTTTTAAAAAGAATACCAAACATGTTTACTTTAACTACAATGTTAATAGTTTAATTTTAAAATCTAAAACTTTTTATTATCTTGGTACTTTACTTGGCTCTAGGTTAAATTTTAATAGTCATGTTTCAATGTACAATTCACATTTAGCAAACTGAAATATTATTTTGCAATTTAAGCGCCAAACTATGTCAAATACATTAATCTGTTCAAAACAATGCAAAAGCGCTTTTTAAGTTACTTGCACTTTATGAAACATGGTTTATATCCTCAATACAGTTCATTTTTCCAGAACGGTTAGGTATTATTATAGTTTTAAATATAATGTTGATGTATTTTCTAAATCACTTCAAACGTTTAAAATTTCAGTCCTTAAATTGCTTCTCTTTTGCTTACTTTATAATAATTAATTATTTATAATACTTGTATTATTATTTATACTACATTACATATTTCCATGTTGTTAAAACGTATTAGTAAACAAATATTATTATTATTTTTTTCATAAGAATTTATTAGATTTTACATAATAAGACGGATACATACAAACCATGTCTAGTATGTTTAGGATTTGCTATCTTGACTTAAAAATAAACGAACAATGCTACAACTCATCACAATAACTGCTTTCTGCATGTTTGTGACAATGTCTTCATTTAATTTAGTTTTGATAAAAATATGTCTGTAGAATGTAGATGATACTATTATAGAAATTATTTGTCCATGCTTTTGTTTCTTCAGCTGTTGGGATTCATGAGCCATAGTATTATTCCAGTTTTTTAAATTATTTTTTATCTGCTAGCACTGCAATATCGACCAGGTACATTGTACTACACAAGAAGCAATAGAAATAATGGCAAACAGTAGAAAAAAGCTAGCCGCCCACAAGTTAAACATGCTGTTGTATTTAATGTGTTTAATAAATAAATGTAACTTAAAGTATTACAGTTGTGGCAGAGATTACTATGGAAATTATTTCTACTTTTCTTTTTTTCTGTTTTCATGTGTTTTTAATGTCATATGTTAAGTAAAAGAGTTTTTTTTTAAGGTATAGAATTTTGAACTAAAATGAAACTCATAAAAATCATGTTAACGTTGGTATTGGTTTTATTGAAAAGATAGGTTTATGCCATTACTGCTTAAAAATGATTTGGGGCATATGGTTCGAATGAAGAGCAATCTTGCTGGCTTCCAGCTGATCCAAGGTCGTTAGTTTATTGGCGTACACTAGCAACTTTACATATCCCTACAGAAAGTAGTCCATAAGTGTGATATAACACGACCGTAGATGCCAATTGACCGGTCCGTTACTCAAGTTTATGCGGTCAGCTAATGTTTCTTGCAATAAATTAATAGTATCGCGCGCTGTGTGGCATGTTGCGCCAAATTGTTGGTACCAAAGCTCCTCCACATTGACGCCATTCAACTGGGGAACAAAAAAGTCAGTAATCATCGATCGATAGCGCTCTCCATTGACTGTCACTTGTTAGCCGGCATCATCTCTAAAGAAATATAGGCCAATGATTCCAACAGCTCATTAAACACATCAAACAGTGTGATTTGTAATGTAACGGCGTCTCAACAATGACTTCTAAAAATAAGCCTCATCGCTGAATAAATTTTTTGGTAAAAATTAAACACAAGAACAATCTTGTTTTCGGCCCATTCTCCAAACGTACGCGGCTTTAACTCATATTAATTATCTAAAACATTTGCAATTTGAGTTGTTAACGGTAATGTTTAAGCCGTCAACTTTAGCTTGGTTTAATAATATAAAATACAAAATCTTAGTTTTTAGTTTGTTTTTTCTAAAAAAATCATGTTAGTCAGAGAAAAAAAGAGTCTTCTTAATTATCTTAAAAATGTTAACTTATTATTACTACGTGACTGCGGTGTATAACACGTGTTATTTAATTTTACATGATTATAACATAATATCAATATCTCTTTAATTATATAATATACCAGTATAAAATGTTACATCGGTGTTTTGCAAGTGAATTTACCGAGTAAATACCACCCACGCACAAAAACAACATTTATTGCAAACATTAAAAATTATAAAAAGCTCTTACATAGTAGGTTAATTGATTAAATATAAAAAGTTTGTATTACTCTGACATAAAAAATACCAAAATAATTGGATTCGAACAAATTATTATTTTTAATAAAAATATAAAATTGTTATAATGTTTTTCTTCTTCTTGTTATGTTTAAAATATTGTTTCCGTTCTATAGAATATAATTATTATGTATGTATAATAAATTTAGTGTCAAACTAATCAAATGTATAACCTGCTATTTCTGACAATTTAAACAAGTTTAATAATAATAATACCATGTGACTCTTTTTTACATAAATTGCATGTGTTTATATATAAAAATTAATAATAAACTTTATCTAAAATGTATTAAAAATGTCTCTTGTAATTTTAATTAATAGTATTTTTAAATTTTTTTAACTAATTTTGTATTTACTTAAATAATAATAAAGTAGATATTAAGTGTAGCACATTTTTTAGTTTGTTATAAAATTTATTTTTAATCTGTATGTTTGCTTCAATTTGTACATAAATTATGTGTCCGCCAAAAAATAACAATTTTAAATAAATTTCGGTTACAATAATAAAACAATAACACAGTTGGTTCCTAAGAAAATTCAAACCTAATCGGCTCATATGATTCAGATAAGCATTATTTAGTATTATCATACACTAGATATAATGAAAACCCAGTAATTTTTTCTATACAGGGTGTTAAGTAAACATGCGGTAAAAATTCAAGAGGTTATTCCTTGGTCTATTCTAAAAATATTTTGTCCTATGATGATTTTTGAAAAAGCACTTTGTTTCGAATATACAGGATGGACAAAATTTGCCACAGTTACAACATTTTATTATCAAAAAGTACATGTAAAGTTGCTAAATCTACAATAAATGTTCAAAATGACTTCCTGCAGCCTGAATAGAAGCATTCAATCTTCTCGTCATTGAGTTCCAAACTCTTTTAAACACACCAGTGTTGTTTCTAATTGAGTTACACACAGCAATTTCACAAATCGTCCAAATTCTCCACTGGAATACCGCAAACTAATGACTTTAGGTAGCCACGTATTAAATAATCTAGACGGCTTAAGTCTGGGGATCGAGCAGGCCCAGTGGCGGTTTCAGAGGGGGGTTATCGGGTAATTATCCCCCCTAAGAATTTTTTGCTTATCAATTTTATTGTTAAAAATTACTAATATTTTATATTCCAAACAAATAACATAACCAGTAAATTTTTCTAACGCTTTAAATTGTTAGAAAAGGTCCTTTTCTATGGTGTTTGTTTGTTGTACTACAAATTATATATATTTTTATTTTTATTACCCTCACTAGACTAGTTGGCTAAAAACGCCCTTGAGCAGGCCATGCGTGTGGCCCACCTCGACTAATCCAGCAATCTCCGTATGTTGCTGTTAAATAATCACAAGAAACGAAACTGAAATGCGGTAGTGCTTTATCGTGCATGTGTTCCAAAAAGTTGCAATACAACTCGCTGGTAAATTTTCCTGGTAGATAGACTGGTCCAATTAGACAGTCGCCCAAAACAATCTTCACATATCTGATGCGGATTTTCATCTGCCCACACATAGTTGTTCTAAAAATTCCTTATTGCATTTCTTGAAAAACTGGCTTCATCAGGTAAAAGAATATGTGTCAGGAATTGAGGTATTAAAACTAATTTTTGCAAAAGCCATTGACATAACGCAATACGTGAAAAAAAATCAGTAGGTAGTAGTGCCTGAACAAGCTAAATGTAGAATGCATACAACAAATTGCCCTTAAGAATTGTCCAATAATTTTTGATTTTTTTGCTTAGAACTACTTAGATCTTCCTGTATCATGTCCAGCACATTCTGTTCCAGTTGTACCGTTTTTTCTGTCAATGTACAATGTACAATTGTTTAGCTTGTAATTAATTGCCATCAGCAATTCCATACAGAAAATGCATGTCAGTCATCTCGGCCTTCGTATAGTGATTCATGGTAAAGAAAATCACTAACTATTAAAGACACGTCATACATTCAAACGTTACTCAATCTAAACAACTGCAACGGATACATGTGTTGATCAATGACAAGACGTATTTAAATGAAATCCACTTGTACATTAGTAGATCAAACAGCCGGTCCAAGTTATCGTTAACAATTTTTTGTACTTGATATACTTAATAATTTGTTGTACTAAATGTACTCATTGGCGTATGGTGTATTTTTATTTACATTATCGATTATATTAAATATGGTTGTGGCAAATTTTGTTTACCTTATATCTTCAAAACAAAGGAGTTTTTCAAAAATCATTATAGAACAAAATACTCTTAGAATAGGTCAAGGAAGAACCAATTGAATTTTGCCGCATGTTTACCTAACACCCTGTATACAATTAATTTACAAAATATGTAACTAGATAAAAATGCTTTTGCAAGCTTATTAATTGACGATAAAAAAATTAATTTAATTTAAATTATAACATAACTCAAAAATAAAATACGGTTTGATTAATAACTAATTGATAATTTATACTCAAAAAATTTCACAATTTCTTAGTTAAAATATATTTTATGTTCAGTTTATTCACTGTTTTGCAAATATAGCCAATAATTTAATAAAAACATTGATCTACAACTAATTCAAAATTGTATTTTTACATTTAAGAAAAAAGCCAGTGATTTTGTGGCTAGGTCTTCAAAAACCTGTAAGTCTTTCTCCAAATCGGCAAATATATCTACTTTGTTGAGAAACCTCAAATGGTTTAGCCTCTTTCCGTTGATGTGTATGCATTTATCTATCCATTGCAGTTTTTTTTAATGCTTTCCATAGCTTGTCTTACACTTATTTTAATTAAAATTGATTCTAATTCTTTTTCCAGTTTAATCTTGATTTGTCTACAAATACTATGTATAATTTTAAGGAGTATTCTGTAACCTTTATTAATAGATGATTATATATACTAAATCCGTTGATAGTAGGTAAGTTTATTTGTGAGTCTCTTGGTAATTATTTAAAAAAAATTTGTTGTAGGTAGTAGATAGCAGTGTAAGCCGGTAGTTACTGATGTTTTGTTTTTGTCGTGCTCTTTATTTTTCTATAGTTTCTGCATATCAATTATAGGTTTACAAAATTTGGTCTTTTTCGAGCTTAGCAAATAGAGCTATTTTTGCTCTAACTAGCCGGTGATCGCTACCTGTCGTAAAGTAATTTAAGACCATCACGTTTTTTACAATATTCTCTATTTCGTTTTTGGTGTTACCATTGATGATGATCCATTTATATTTATTTGTTTATTTATTTATTTATTTGTCTTTTTTTTCCTATTAATACAATAAGAAAATAGCAAAATTCAGCACATTGCTGATCTAACACTAAACCATTACATTTCTACAATAAATTTTTTTGTTAATTGTCCTTCCTGCAAATTCGTCAAATTCTTCACTTTTCACTAGGCGGCGATGCGTGCATTATTTATCTTCTTTGTTCCACTCTCTTTAACTAAACATTTTCATGGTCTCACAAAAAATATTATTACTTTAAAATTTCTTCTTTAAGAAGATATTCATAGCGTTCAATACTATATTTTCTTTTATTTCTGGTACCGTGTTCAAAGTTACGTTTAGGTCAAGTCTAGTACTAAGAAGTAATTTTAGTTTTTTCAATTTATATAAAAATTGTTGTTAGTTAATATTAGTTAACTGGCAAGCAAAAGTTAAAAAAACACCATAAACCCGTAGACCAATTTCTATCAAATAGTATGTAAAATACACACAAAAAAGTTTTTGAAAGTAAGTTACCTTGAAATATAAAAATATAATAAATTTCATTGCTATTTTGCTAGACTAACTTTGAAGTGATATTACAATTTTGTCGAGCAAATCAATTGATTTGTTTCTCATTTCAATTAAAATATGCCCCGAGTAAGTCAGTGTAGCATTTTTCAACAATTAAGCAATTTCAAACGAAGTAGAGTAATCGATGTCAAAAAAAGGTTGATCAATTTGATATTGCCCAAACAAATTTACAAAAAGTTAGTTAATAGCTCGATGATGGCGTAGATAGACGGAGATTATGACCCGGCCGACTTACAATTACTACTGCTCTTCAGCTTGTTTGTTGCTTTCCAAAACCAGTTTTCAATAAAAAAGCAACTGAAAAAGTCTAGAAAGGCTTAACTAATAAAGCAATCTCCGTTCAATCAACTCACCAAAAAATTCAGTCTACTTAATTTTTCAACAGTATAATACAAATCCGCTTACAGCTATAGTTACTATAAAATTCTTAGATTTAGCTAATGTTGATTTACTTCCATACATAGCCCTTTCAATCTCCAGACACGTATCAGATACAATCTTCAGCCACCACCACTCATTTAGCTAATATTTGAATGCTTATTCAGTAAACTTGGAAATTAATCCGTTAAGCAAAGATTGAAAATTGAATTATTAGCATACCTAGGATATTTGCTAAGTGCTTCAGATATCATAGACTGCCCATTATTGCATTAAAAGAAAAACTTGATGATGGTTTTGTGTGGAAATTCAAATAATTTTGTGAATAACTTACATATTGTCTGAAATTTTTATAAAAATTGAGCTACAGCTGCTTGATGTTCATTTACATTTAAAAGCCAATTACAATATATTGCAATCAAATAATAACATTTTCAATGAATAAAAATATGTACTAGTTGGAATTTATTCTTTTGCACCAGTTGATGAACTGTGCAAAACCTGTAATAACGTTCTCATTTAGATCAGCAATGTCTTTACCACTTACAACAATACTGGTATTGTCAACGTATATAATTTTTTTTTGTTTTTTATTGATATTGTTTAGTTTATTTGAAAGGTGTTGTCAATTCAGCCACTTTTAAAACATTTAGATTCTCTAAAACATTGTTGCTCATTTATTCAAATTTAAAATTTCTAAAAAAAAAAAACAATAAAACTTTGAATTATCTTTACATCAGTTCCATCACCTTTACCGATGAACACATTTTTTTATATAATTGTCCCAATTTTAATGATTTGTTAAATCTATAAACAAAAGAAAAGCATATTTAATTTATATTATATTTAATTAATTTTATTAAGTCTAATTTTATTAAGTAAAAATCTCTTATGTTATTATTAAATGTTAATCAATTTAAGATAAGAATCCTGATGATGACTAAAAATTTTAGTCAAAACTAGTCGAAAAAAAAAAACTCAAACAAAGCATACAAGTATATTATATTATTACTTTCCCAACAATTGTATTAAAATTTCATCCACATTAGTAAAGTTGGAATCGCGTATTAAATCAATAAAATATATTATATTAGACGTTGTGACTAGATAAAAGTAAACCTATTACAACCAATTATCTGTAACGTACAAGAATCACTTGAAATTAGTTTATTTTTCAAACTTTTTTATTTAAAAATATAGTATTAATTTCTTCGTTTTTTTTAGAACCTCCAACAAAAATAAGGAAATTTAGAGTATTGTTACTCTAAATAAACTTATTTTTTATTTGACTGATTTATAATATTTAAATTATTGTTTTACTTTAAAGAGTTAACTAATTTGTTGCATTATGCTTAAATCGTGTTATATTTGGCTGTCTATAGACAATGTTAAAGATTCCATATATAAATTTTATGAAAACTAATAAAACCATTTAGAACCAACGTGACTGACAAAACTTCAAAACAGCAGAAGTATGAAGTTTTTTCCCCCATATTATTGTATGTACAATCCAATTAATTAAAACGGCGTGCTGGCACAAAATTTTGCGTCCTTTATCAAAAAATAGAGTTGCTAAATTTGTGTTTAAAACTTTTTCAAAATGTAATAGTAACATGTCTTAAAATTATTATAAAAAATTTAAAAAACTTATTTGAAAAGATTGAATTAAACAAACATATATAAAATGTACGAATCAGCTGATAATTCTGAAAATAAAATAACAGAGGTAGAATAGAAATAATTTCATGACTATACTTTTATTATTTGACAAAATAACAATAAAGTTTCGTTGAACATATTAGCAAAATGTTGTTATTTTACCTGACGTGTCAAAATAAATTTAACAAAATTAAATGTGAATTATAAAGATGTTTACTGCAACATACTATTTGTATCATCTTGGTTATAATCAGCATATTGTAAAAAAAACTACATTTGCCATGTAACAAAATCCGCAATTTTTTTACCTAATGTTTATTAGATAAATTATTTATTTGTCACTTTATATTGTTTCTTTTTAGAGGCGGCAAACTTTAAACTGGCAACAGTCTTATCTGTGACAGCCGATTTGACAGTTCTTGGCTGTATTAAGGTTAGTTTAGTTTGGCAATTTATCATGAAGCATTACGTGCATTGTATAGTGCTCATAATCGTCCATCAGAGCAATTAATTTGAGAAACTCCAATGTTTTTGCAATCTAAACAATTATAAGCATCCAGTACGACGGCGCCAGTGCGCACACAAGAAGCAATTGATAGTGTGCAGCGTAGTGTTAATGATGATCCAAATGTGTCAATTCGTCATCGTGCTCAACAATTAAACTTGTGGCTATCCACTTTATGAAAAATTTTGCAAAAAGATCTTGGTTTACAAACTTACAAAATTCAACTTGTACAGTAATTGAAGCCATTTGGTAAATAAGCCAAAGAAAACATTGCTAATAATCCACAATTTCATTTAAAAATTTTGTTCAGTGATAAAGCACACTTTTGGTTAAAGGCTATGTCGACAAACAAAACTATCGCATTTTGAGCTATAATAATCCACAAGCCATTGTCAAAACACCATTACATCTAGAGAAAATTACCGTTTAGTGCGTTTAGTGGAATCATTGGTCCATATATCTTCAAAAATTATGATGGTCGGAACGTTGCAGTCAACAGTACAGAGATACCAACTTTTTCGTGTCTCGATTGGACAGCATTAATGTTGCAAACATGCGGTTTCCGCAGAACGACGCTACATGCCACACAGCGCACAATACAATTAATTTACTAAAAGAAACATTTCACAAACAATAAATTTCACAAAATATACCTGTTAACTGGCCACCTAGTTCGCGCTATTTGACGCTATTACATTTTTTTTTCTGGAGATATGTAAAGTCTTATGTCTACACCAATAAACCATAAACAATTAAGCACAAAAAACAGCCTGAATTAATTACTGCAAATAGTGTCAGAAATTTAGACCTCCAGTTTACGCCATGTACACTCCAGCCGCGGCGTCACATGCCCGAAATCATATTCTAACATTAATGCCATAAGATTATCTGTCAAATAAAGCTAATTTCATAAATATTTAAAACATTTTTCTGTGTTTTATTTCAATTTAAAGTTCTCCGCCTCTAAATTCTTTCATATTCAAACAGAGTTCACATATTAGAGTAATCTTTTTTCACATATTAGAGTAATCTTTTGGATTAGCATCAACCCTTTTGCTAGAAAAAACCTTCTTAAAAAATTATAAATTAAATTAAATTCAATATATTTAAATTTGGCATTTAACAATGGCATATAATAGGTGTGAAAAACTTATATGTGTTTATCAATCATTAAAAAAAAATTGTTATGTTTTAATAGGCAACTTAATATACACAAAAATTATGTCGACTGTTGATAAACTCCGTTTTAGCATTTTTCAATCTCAGAACAACGTCGCCAATAGAATGTGTAAAATGTGAGCGCAATTAAAAAATGTTAAAATGGTCAAAGACATAAGTACAACCACTTCAAACATATTTTTTTGTGAATATTAACTTGCTTATTATACGGGCTACACTATTTGTGTCTAGCTGTAGTAAAAATGTGTAAATAAAATTGCCTATCTTAAAATTCAATAATAAAAATATTTTCATATGTTTACATTGTTTACATGTTTATAATTATCAGTAGTAAACTCTCAAACACAATCCGGAATAGAATAGAGCCATTTCCCATAATCAAACCTCCCATTCCTAAAGTAGGATTCAATAATAAAAATATTCTCTTCATTTGTATACATTGTATAGCTTGCTTGCTTGACAGCTGCCAAAGTTGAACTGTCAAAACAAATAGTGTAGTTGACAATTTTAAAAGGGCGGCATAAATAAAGTGATTACATAATCCCATTCATTTATAAACTCCCTGTACTAAAACGTTATAAAAGTTAAATATCTTTATTTGCGTCATCAGAAGTTCAGTAAATCTGAAATCCTTTTTGTAGGATTCTACATTTTTAGTGTTTAGTTTACCGTACAGTTTGATTTAATCCATAAGCACACAAATTTAGTTTTTTTTATGTTTAATTGTAAAATCTATTGGCATATGGTATGCTAGGCATTCATCAAAATAAATCAGTTATTTAGATACGAATAGTGTTTTAAGTATCTGTCATTCGTTTGAAATAAGCATAATATTAATAAAAATAGCTATTTTCAGTTATTTCAATTTAATAAGTTTTCACAATAATTCATTCATTTAAACTCAATCCAATGCACAAAAGTCAAGCACAAACAATTATTTTTCGTTTTGTAGCCAAAAACATATTTGAGTAAATAATTTTGTATGTAATAAAATTATATGCACACATTTTTTTTTCTGCACTCTGTGCACTAATTTATAAAATGAATTAATAATTTATTCAAAATCAGTCAATCGAATCACAGCGGCCAAGGGTCAAGCATAGACAATTGTTTCGGTTCTACAAACCTCGTCAGTATGCCTTGTACGACCACGGCATCGCATGATAGCGAAGACAATTTTGAATAAATATTTCTGTGCTTATGAACACAATTGATATTATAAATAATCAAACGAAAGACTGGTTTGCCATCTAGTTGCAATTTTTAATACTAAAATGTCCGCATTCTACATTTATATTAAAAATTGCAACTAGATGGCAAACCAGTCTTTCGTTTGATTATTTACACTAATTTATAAGTAAAAAAGTAAGCCATGCCAAGTTTCAAGATTCAAAAGAATACTTGTCGCACTGCCTATGAAAAATCTCTATTAGTATGCTTTTCTACAAATTTGATAAAAATGAGAAGTACAATAAATTATTTTAATTTAAAGCTTCCTTTCGTCTAAATTAAAAAAAAAACATAATGATTTTTGTCTACAAGTTTAGTTTTAAATAAAAATATTTTAAAAAATACAGAGAATCCTTATCGATGTAAAGTTTTCCGTAGAATTAATTAAAATTAGGACTTAAATCTGGATGTTATAATACATCACAGGAAGTGCAACACGTGTTCTAGCATGGTTTACTTTTTTGCATAAAAAACACTTTCTAAAGATGCACCCAATAAAAATCACAACAAAAATTCAAGAACCAGTCTAATGCACTATACATACATAAATATGTATTTAACTTTTAAATTATCTAAAATTATAGTTGGTATAGTGTACCTTAAAAGATTGTTTTAGGTACATGTGAAAATTTACCAAATATCTAATAATTACATTTATGCATACTCCATTGAATCAATATTTACCTTTTTAACGCTATAATATGTCGATATTTGTAGTAATTGTAATCTACGCACCTAGTGTTTACATAAATAATACTTCCGAAAAAAGCTTTAAAAGATCTTTAAAACTTGTTAACATGTTATAATTTAATCATAATTTATACGGGGTTTTTCAAAAATTATATGAATTATAAAATAAATAAAACACATTTACTATGTACTCAATCACGAATATATTTGAAAAACCGTAATTAAGTAAATGTGTTTTATTTATTTTATAATAAACTATCACATAGTAACGGCCACCGCATTCAATTTTTTTATATGAATTATATTTTTATTTTTATTCTGATGAATTTGGGAGTTGCATGTATTGATAATACATAATCTTTCACAACATAAAACACCTTAAAATAACAATTTATTAGCAATTTTCATCTGTTTAGTGACATATTTATTTAAAAAAGACTAAAATACCAACAGATGCCATAATGTATAACAATTTTTTTGAATTAAGTTTCTAAAATTAGCAACAAGAAAAACAATAATTACAAATAATTTATTTAAAATAAACTAAAACAATTATTTTTGTATTTGTTAATCATAAATTCTACTTTTCGGTGTATAGCTTCAGTTTACTAAACATAAATATGTTATTAATAAACTAATAAAAAATGTATATGAACATGAAAAAAGCTATAGACAAAAGTCTTTCAGAGTTTTTAAATATAATAGTAATTTGAATCATCATAAATTATGTGTAAGTTCACTATTCAGTGAAACTATTTAATCTAAAATAAATCATTAATAAATTTATATATGCATAACACAACCTGCATAACTATGTATATGAGAATCGATTTATTTATAAATTTGAATTTTATAGTTCATATATTGTGTCCAGCTAGAATCTGCATGTTAAAAAATTTTGATAAATTTTTCATTATTATTGATACAATGTCTATTATTTAAATGACTCTATATATAAACATCAAGTAGTTGTGGAGCAGAAAATAGATACATAATGTTGGCATAAATGATCTCAAATGAACATATATACATAAATTATAAGCATTTCTAATTGTATATTTTAAAACTATTTAACTATGCAAACCCACAATTTCATTTTAAATCTCCCTAAAATGACGTCTTTTGTTAGAAATATCAGCTCTCAAATAATAAATTCCATACATAAAATTAAATATCAAAATAACACCGCCTATAGGAATTGTTATGGTTGTATTATAACAAACGTACATTCAATTGTAAAAAGAAAATTTTACAACAACCTGTATTCGAAAGAATTAGATAACAGTAGATTTATTGATATTTATTACCGGTTTATAATCTAAAGTTAAGATTCTAAACCATTTTACCGACAACACTTAAAAAAATTACCTTACATATATTAATCATCTTTCTTAGTTAAGATATAGAAATATTTAGTTTTCCATAAATTTTCAAAGAGTAAACACTATTTTTAACAATATCATTGAATATTGATTAAATTCATAATAAATGTATCAAGAATGAAGCAATAGAAATGTTATGAAACACATAAAACGCAATAGAATGTAATTTATAGAACTTATTCATCATATATGAATGAATTTTTAGATTTCTATATAATTATAACCATATTAAATAATATAAACTTGACTTATTTCAAATTTAATCATAAAGTGCAATTTAATTTAACACTGTTCTAAATTGTTAAGCTCCGTCGGAAAAAATATTTAAAATTAGTTCAATAACAAAAACAACAAAATAAAATCTATATTATGTAACAATTCATATTGCAGGACAGTTCCGCAAAAAATATCAAAATATCATTGCACGAATAATAATAATTGTTAACTAAATTTTACAATTTTAACTATTTTAATTATCATCATTCAAATTTTAATAAATTAAATATCAATCTGCACAAATTCATAAATGCCTGGCATGTATGTAGGTATATTAAAATATATGTTGATAGCAATTACTAATATAAATATGCTGTATTAATATTTAATATTAAAATAATCGGACAGAATATTACATAGATTTTTATAATCACTGTTTAATATTCACAAGCAGCATGTGCATTCGAGCGTAAAGTTTCATTTTAAAATTGAATGTATAATTATTAATAAATTACTAAATGATTAATTACGATATAAATTTTCATCGAAATAAAAAACGGATCATAAAAAGATTACCTGTAAACTGTCACATTTAATACGTGGTCCATTTAGGGTTGTAATGTCCAAAGCACTCGAAATAAAATGAATTAGCATACAAAAAAATGGTGACAGTGTTAAGTGAATGATAACGCGGCAAATTTATTATTCTATTCAGACTGGTGTTGTAATTATATATAAAAATTTATTGCTAAGATTTTTATATTAAATCTCCATTAGCTCAAGTTAATGATAAGATAAAGTAGATAAGATACGTGCTCCTAAATGATGTTTTATAGTTGGTAGAGCAAAGTTTTATTTTATTTATTTTTAATAAATTTTAAACACATTAAAAAAAAATGCAAATGTAAAAAACTCACATGTGCGTTAACAAATGAAGAAGACGCCTGTGACCAGCTGCGTCGTTCATCAGAATTGGCAGAAGGTGCCGGACTGGTGGGATAAAACAACACGTGCTTCTCCCCAGTGGAAGGTTGTTGATAGACGCTCTGAGCGCGACCTACCCCATTCATGTATAACTCGTCTTCACTAGGCATTTAAAATGGTTTATTTTTACCGGATAAATAGAGAAAATTTAGCATTAAATATTAAGACCCATCACGCCGGAGCGCGCGTGCAATTCGGAAGCGACGCTGTTATAGAGCGGCGTCGGCGTTATCAGACGAACTGAAATCCTCCGGTTGGAATTTCACGTGAGCGCGAAGTTTGCGTTGCGGAAACGCAGGCGCGACGTCGACCAGTAATAAGATTCCTACTATTCTTGAAGAGAATAAAAAAAGGACCAAAAATAACGTTCGGCAATTATTCATTGCACTGACTAGTAATTAAACTGATTTATTGCGATATTATTACACAAGTTTTATTATTTTCTCAGTGCGAGACGGGGAAGGCTTAATATACACTTTGCGTATTTAGTTTTTGCCGTGCGCTAACCACACAGTTTAACAAGAAATGGATTGCGGCTTGACTTATTACACGGCGGTTTCGGTTTAATCTTGCTAATCACCCTGAATTATTACAGCCATCAAAATTCATCTTCATACACAATATAGTTTAATGTTAAGAATTTAGAAAAGCAGCAAGTGATACATACTAGTTTACAAGACTAAATTTCAGAGATATATAAATAAAATAATCAGCAACAATTAGTTGTTTTTTGTTACTTATTAATAGTGGCATTGCAAAATCTAGATATTTAATTAGTTGAGAACTGACAATTAATAAAATATTGTTGTTTGAAAGATTAATCATTACTGAAAATTCGATCTTATAGTTAATCAAAACTAAAGAAAATAAATTTGTTTTGAAAAAGTAACGTTTAATGAGGTCTTTGAGTTCTATAAGCGCATACAGACAGACTTGATAGTACTTGTTCAAAGAGTTTTACGAGTGTGAAAGTACGTGATTTTTTTACTTGCTTTTAAATTTTTTCTTCTCACAAGCAAACACTAAAGAGTATCCATGGGCTCTTTAATGACGTATATATGTGTAAACGTCGGTATAGAATATTATTGCTTCAAAATTTGTCTTGAGTAAATATAAAAAGGGATTCATTATAAATATTTAAATTGTTGTCTACACTCAATGCCATTTTCTATTAGATTTTAAGCACGAAAAACACCGCGACAGGTTAACGTCCGACGAAGAACAGACGTGTTCGTCAAATTGCTTGACGGTGATTTAAATAATAGTAATTAGCAAGGAAAATGCAAAAGGTGTAAAAACTGTGATAAGGACACATTAAAAAAGGTGCGGTTGTGTTTTAAAAACACACTTGCGTCGTGACGTGCGACACGTTTGGTGTTTACGCAATCAAACTTTTACGGCAGAAACAGCAATTTAAGCGTGAAACTAGACGGCCAAGACGGAAATGTCAAAAAACGCAGTATGGATGCTTTTTTAAAAACCGGAATGTTGAATGATGAAAAAAATATGAACCCGGATCAAACCACAAAATAGAGAAGAGATGTTAACTCGCCAGGCAATACCATTGAGGCAAAAAGAGTAAATAACCCAACAACAAATGAAATAATGGGGAAATTAATTAGTGCAAACACTAAACTGGAAATAAAAAAGGTGGCAAATCTCTTGTAGATAAATATGGAGAGACTGGAGTTTGAAAAAGTGCAGAAAACAGAACAAAAGACAACAAATTTAAAAATAGGAAGGAAAATGTCGACACAAACAATAGAGACTGGAGACAATCCGGAAGAAAATATCAAAAACCATTTCATCTCGGACCATGAGGTTAATAATGACATACAAAAAATTATTAACAAAGAAACAGATTACAAATTTGTAATAGTAGAAAAAAAACAATAATGGGAAAATAGAGTGATACTGGAGTTTTAATAAATGATGATGAAATAGGAAAAGATTCGGGCATTCTACTTTAAGCCAAAGTAAAATACCCAGAGTTAATGGAAGAAGAAAGAGAGGATGAAACTCTATATGTAGAAAAAAATGTGCGAAAAATGCACATTAATAAACAGAGAGTTAAAACAACATGGAAAAGAAAAATAAATATTTTTATAGCTATCGAAAATATGCTTAACAAAGCAAAAGTATAAAATATTAATAAAATTAATATTCAATTCAATTCAATAACCTCTTAATACCGTAAGGTGTCGAGGTGTCGGACACACCGAGCCACAGAGAAGACATGTATGGATGCTTATGTAACGGACCCATATTGGGAAGAACGCTACGCTCAGCATCACTTTGGGTTTACCCATTCAAGTTGTGACCAGAGCGGCCGTTGCTTAACTTTCGTTAGCGCTGGTATTTGTACATGCCCTCTCTGCCGTATTGCCGACACATAAAATTAATATACCAATACAAATTGTGAGAAAAAGGGAAAAAGAACTACATACAAAGCAAACACAGAAGAAAGTACGATAATATCTATAAAGAAAAGGCATAGAGAAAAACAAACAGTCATAGTCAAGATCAAAAAATATCTTAAAAAGGCAATTAGGGATAGCAGAAGAAGATCTTGGATAGAAATAATAGAATCTATAGACAAGGATCCTTGGGAAAAGCCGTACAAAATAATGATGAACAAATTGGGAAAAAAAAACAAAGGGCGTCTACCTAAAAGAAGACGAAGGAAAAGAAGTCATAAATAAAAAACTGTTTTTCAAGGAAGAACCGGTAAAAGAACCAGACAAAGACGAAAAAGCAGCAGAAGAAGAAGATGAAGAAGAAAATATAGAAGAAGAAAAAAAAGAAGAAGACAGTTATGGCAACAAAAGAAAAGATAAGGGAGGTCATAAAAAAAATTGCCTAACAACAAAACACCAGGTCTGGACAAAATAACAACAGAGATTGTTAAAGCAGCTCTAGACTAGTACAAAGAATATAATAAGAAATTGAAGAAAAAGGAAAAGAAACAACACGGATTTACCAAAAAAAAAAAAAACCTTAGAAGCTATAGAAAAAGTGAAAGCAATAACAAATGAAACAAACAGCGGAACTCAGAGGAAAAGACAACACTGTGTAATGATAGTGTTGGACATACAAAAGGCGTTAACAGCGTATTATGGAAAGCAATTATAGAGACGGCAAAGAAAAGAAAACTAAACAGGATAACGATCAAAGTCATATGTAGCTACTTTCAAAGTAGAAACCTAGTGACCAAGAAAGGAAGGTTCAAACTTTCCAGAGGGGTACTACAGGATTTAGCACTAGGACCAAAACTATTGAACCTTGTTTGTAATAATTTACTTTATTTTAAGGTTGCAGGCAGGCATGACAATAACGGCTTTTGCGGACGACGTAGGTAGAGACGTATAAATGGAAGTACTAAAAGGAAATCTAGAGATGGCATTAGATATTATACAGTTTTGCATGAAAAATGAGGGTTTAAATCTAGCAACACAAAAAACAAAAGCAGCGTGGCTATCGACTAAGAGGACTAATAGAGGAACAGGTAACGTACAGGTAGTAAACCAAGTGATAACCATAGGGAAAAAAACCAAATACCTTAGAGTGACACTTGAACCAAAGAAATGGAATAAACAGATCAAAGAAGTGGTCATGAGAACAAAAAAAATGGAGAGAAAGCTCGGTAGACTCATACCAAACAACGGAAGTCCAGGAGAAGAAGCCCGAAGGCTAATAGCAACAGCAGCAAAAAGCAAATTGTTATACGCTACAGAAACATAAGAAAAAGCCACAAAACAAAAAAAACAAAACAGGAATAAAATAAGAGGAGCTACAAGAGCCAGCTTTTTAAGGATTAGCAGGGCTTACAGAACGGTGTCACAGGAGGCAGTAGAGGTGATTGACAAGGAAGAATGGACAAGAGAACTAATCCCGGAGATAAAAAAGTAGGTAAAGAACAAACCCGACACTTGCTTTCATACAACACAAACCAAACCAAGTGTTTGGAAAGTTCTTGCAAAAACTTTAAAAAAATAAAGTAGACAAACGGTGTATATTCTGTCAGGAAGAAATATAGAAAAAAAGAATGAAAGAATATAAAAAAAAGCAAAATAGAAACAAAAAAACATGAAAAATAATAAATAAAAAAATAATAATAAGAAAACAAAGCAATTATGCATACCAAGATATAGAAAAAAAAAAACAAAAGAGCATTTATAGAGACTACAATACCAAATTTGATAACACAGACAGAAAGCTAAAAGAAATTACAACAAAGTTCATTTGGTAAACATACAATGCTGTAAATAATTTCTAGGTTTTAGTTTTTGTGTTATTTGGTTTTTGTAAAATTGAAAGTGTAAATTTTTAATTAAATATTGTGGCGTTGTTAAGGCCCAGTTGCTGCGATCAATGATAAATTAATGTTTCTTGTTTTGCAGTTACACTTTGACAAACATTAGCCTTACTCTGCACAGAATGACCGCTACGAGTATGTTGAAGTATTTAAACGTTAGTTTGTTCAAACTTGTGGATCAAATTCTAACTTGTGCGCTCTGAAAGTTGATTTTTAGCACCAAATTATTCACGTAAAGCACAAAATGCACTTTAGTTTTTATTTTCATAATAGGCTAAGTTTACGAGCACAAGAAAGAAGACTTTACTTTTTCTATCAAGAGAAATTGTGACGTCTTTTCTCTTTGAGACGTGAGGCGTCACCTGTGCGGGGGTATCTGCAGTCGTGATCGACAGGGTCCCCTCACTTAATTGGCCGGAGACTGAAGGTGCTCGGGCGCCACCACACCGGAGTGTGGACACAAATTAAATAATAAACGGGTTAACCAAATAAACATTTATTTTCGTAGAAACAAAAAGAATAGAAAGATAATAAGAAAAAAAAAATTATTAAACATGGATGGATGGATGGATCGGGGAACGTTAGTAGGAATTTGAGACTGGATCGGGAATCTGGAGGTGGCTTGCCTTCCGGCTACCGCACACTCTGGGTTTTAAGGAGATAGGAGAAAAAAAGGAATTTCTATTTCTATTGGCTTGGGAGATTGTCGGCTCGACTTACGATTATCGGGGTATTCGGATCTGGTCTGGTACTCTTCTTCACTTGACGGATTTCGGAATGTAGTTAACTGGACTCAAATCAGCTCGGACTCAATTTATCTCGGACTGGACTCAACTCATCTCGGACTGGACTCAACTCATCTCGGACTGGACTCAACTGATACCGGACTGGACTCCACTGATCCCGGACTGGATTCCACTGATCCCGGACTGGACTCCACTGATCCCGGACTGGACTCCACTGATCCCGGATTGGACTCCACTGATCCCGGACTGGACTCCACTGATCCCGGACTGGACTCCACTGATCCCGGACTGGACTCCACTGAATGTATGAGGACTGGACGGCGGTATTTAAAGGGAAAGAAAAGAGAGGGGATAAACTTGGAAAAATCTGGTGGAAAGGGAAAGATCGGGAACAGGGTTGCCAACATAAATAGGGGATGCATAGGGGGTGGCCTATACACCCCAAACTAATAATTAAAACTAAATTAAACAAAATGACCCCTGACAATACATAAACAATCCTACAAAATCTCAAAATCCCATTCCCCTTAATTACAAATATATTTACAAAAGAAACAAACGTCCGCCGGGTTCGGACGGTTGCATACAGTAACTAGTGATTCACCTATTAATGGCAAATCACTAATTACTGCACACAGAAGCTCCTGGATACTTCTTACTTCCGGCGGATGTTTGTCTCACCCATGGCGAACCCCATATGGGACGCCTATGGGCCTTATTGCTTACATGGGATTGCACGTGGTTTGATAGGTTAGATCCGCGTGCATCCTCAAACAACGGAGTGGCAAGCCGACAAACACGCAGGTTTGTTGCGTCATCAATTTAACATCATGTCGCGGACATAAAAAGTGTCGGTAGCCGGCTAATTACGATGTTTAATTAATGGCAGCAAGGTAGGCCACCCTAAATACAGCTAGTTGCAACCAAGGTTGCCTAGCATATGTGTTATACTTCACGCGGCTTGATATGCGTGCGTTCGACAAGAATGTCTATGAATAACGCTGCATAACAAGCGCGCGTTCGTGATACTATCCGACATAAACAGACGAACGGTTTGGGCATTATTTTAATAAATAATCACGGGGTTCGTTACACCCCTCTTTCTTCACCAAAAGAAAACACATTTTTTTTTCAGGCAAAATCCCTCGGTTTTGGGGAACGCGGGCTGGCACACCAAAAGACGACACAATCAAACACGCACGCGCACGAACTAGGGGAAAAAACGGTACAATCACACGGACTCACTGGTACCTCTTCCGGTGATATTGACGGCGGTAAACAAAGCTTTACTGGTACTGGCTGGTTTCTCACTGCACTCGGACGGCAGGATGGAACATAGCTGGTACTGGACGGCAGCACGGAATTTAACTGGCACTGGTCGGTTTCTCCGGACGAAACTTAACAAGTGCTGGTCGGTTCCTTACTGAAGACGAAAACGGCACATAACTGGTACTGGCTGGTTTCTCACTGCACTCGGACGGCAGGACGGAACATAACTGGTACTGGACGGCAGCACGGAACTTAACTGGTACTGGTCGGTTTCTCAGGACGAAACCCTAACTGGTACTGGTCGGTTCCCATGGGACTGGTAAGTTTTCCACTGCTCTCGGACGGCAGAAAAAAAAACTTAACTGGTACTAGTCGGTTTCTCATTACAAAACCTTAACTGGTACTGGTCGGTTCCCATGACATTGGTGAGTTTCTCACTGAAGCGGAGATGGAACGCTGCTCCAAACTCCTCGGCTTCTCCCTAAAGCGGAGACGGAACATCTATTCCAAACTTCTCGGCTTTTCAGGTTTTAACTATTACAGGCTTATAATTATTTAGACATGCACAGACACACACACATATATTATGTACACTATTTACAGTTAGACGTTCACTTAGTGAGCGGGTTGTAGTTCCTTGACGTGGACATGAAACAGTTTCCGCCCGTCAGGGCGGCGGATTTGATTGCAAACGGTTGGTATGGGCAAACTGGTTGATGGTGGGTCCGTTACGGTCAGGTCTGCGGACGTGTATTTTCTCCCGGTCAAGAAAAATACGTACAGCCGAAGACGGCGTGCGGCCAGCATACCTTCGGTGGATAGACCAAACATTTCTAATTGGCCCTGTATCCGGGGTGGGGGAGCGGAGTTGACCCAGTCCAAGTGGTCAGTGGTTTCCGTCGCTAGACTGGCGGTAGTGAAATTAATTTTTTTTTTTTAATTTTTTTTTTTTTTTTTAATTTGAATTTTTTTTTTTTTTTTTTTTTTAATTGATTATTATTATTATTTTTTTTTTAATTAATATTTTTTTTTTATCTATTGGTTTTTTTTTTTTAACGGGTTCCTGCTCGGGCGCCAATTTTGTGACGTCTTTTCTCTTTGAGACGTGAGGCGTCACCTGTCGTGATCGACAGGGTCCCCTCACTTAATTGGCCGGAGACTGAAGGTGCTCGGGCGCCACCACACCGGAGTGTGGACACAAATTAAATAATAAACGGGTTAACCAAATAAACATTTATTTTTGTAGAAACAAAAAGAATAGAAAGATAATACGAAAAAAAAAAAAATTATTAAACATGGATGGATGGATGGATCGGGGAACGTTGGTAAGAATTTGAGACTGGATCGGGAATCTGGAGGTGGCTTGCCTTCCGGCTACCGCACACTCTGGGTTTTAAGGAGAAAGGAGAAAAAAAAGAATTTCTATTGGGCTTGGGAGATTGTCGGCTCGACTTACAATTATCGGAGTATTCGGATCTGGTCTGGTACTCTTCTTCACTTGACGGATTTCGGAATGTAGTTAACTGGACTCAAATCAGCTCGGACTCAATTTATCTCGGACTGGACTCAACTCATCTCGGACTGGACTCAACTCATCTCGGACTGGACTCAACTGATCCCGGACTGGACTCCACTGATCCCGGACTAGACTTCACTGATCCCGGACTAAACTCCACTGATCCCGGACTGGACTCCACTGATCCCGGATTGGACTCCACTGATCCCGGACTGGACTCCACTGATCCCGGACTGGACTCCACTGATCCCGGACTGGACTCCACTGAATTTATGAGGACTGGACGGCGGTATTTAAAGGGAAAGAAAAGAGAGGGGATAAACTTGGAAAAATCTGGTGGAAAGGGAAAGAGCGGAAACAGGGTTGCCAACATAAATGGGGGATGCATAGGGGGTGGCCTATACACCCCAAACTAATAATTAAAACTAAATTAAACAAAATGACCCCTGACAATACATAAACAATCCTACAAAATCTTAAAATCTCATTCCCCTTAATTACAAATATATTTACAAAAGAAACAAACGTCGGCCGGGTTCGGACGGTTGCATACAGTAACTAGTGATTCACCTATTAATGGCAAATCACTAATTACTGCACACAGAAGCTCCTGGATACTTCTTACTTCCGGCGGAGGTTTGTCTCACCCATGGCAAACCCCATATGGGACGCCTATGGGCCTTATTGCTTACATGGGATTGCACGTGGTTTGATAGGTTAGATCCGCGTGCATCCTCAAACAACGGAGTAGCAAGCCGACAAACACACAGGTTTGTTGCGTCATCAACTAAACATCATGTCGCGGACATAAAAAGTGTCGGTAGCCGGCTAATTACGATGTTTAATTAATGGCAGCAAGGTAGGCCACCCTAAATACAGCTAGTTGCAACCAAGGTTGCCTAGCATATGTGTTATACTTCACGCGGCTTGATATGCGTGCGTTCGATAAGAATGTCTATGAATAACGCTGCATAACAAGCGCGCGTCCGTGATACTATCCGACATAAACAGACAAACGGTTTGGGCATTATTTTAATAAATAATCACGGGGTTCGTTACAAAATATAGTAAAAAAAACAGATAGATGGATTACTATTTATTTGGTGACTAATACTAGTATTACTATTTTACTTATACATTAGTAAAAATCTGCCACGAGGTTTTATCAAACTTTCTATCCGCATATAACACTAACTCTCTGTTGACTTTTGACTAACACGTATTTTTTTCTGCTTGTATTATAACTTTATATTGGATATTGCTTATTTGCGCCATCACAAATTTCTCACCAACTTAAAACAAAGATAAAATTCGTATTTTACAACTTTAGCACAACAAAACTATATCTTTTTCTTGCTATTAAAATCTATTGATAACTAATTCTAGGCTTTATATTTATTTTAACCTAAATAACCAAATTAACGTAAACTTATTGAAATCTAATCTTAAACTGATAAAAAAAATTCAAATGCATGCAAATTCATATTTGGCAAGGTTTTGATCCCAAAGCCAATCATTTTTGTTATTTTTACAATTCTGTTATAACGCTTAGTACAATTGGCCTGCGGGTAAAAACGTAAAATTAATTTTAATTTTATAAGTTTTTATGCAAAACTTTGCACTTATAAACTGTCAACTTTTATCGGAAGTAATTATTTTGGGCGTTCCATACTAAATTTTTCTTTATTACAATTGATGCTAGCTGATAAACTTGGTAAGTACTCAACAGATAAATAAATATCAGAAAATAAATAAAAAATTATGCGACACAACATCTATGTTACGTGCTTCATAATACACGTTTAATCATATATTAAAAAAACAAACAAGTAAGAAAAAAAATTGTGTATTATTAGAAACAGTAAAAATGTACCACACGTCGATTCATTAATTTCTCCATTTTTCCATGTCAATGTCAATCTTCCTGTTTTTTTTTACATCCTACGTTGTAATACTACAAATTGTAATTCAGTAATAACAGCTTAATAAGCACTTAACAATCCATTCGTACTCGCCTAGCTTAGGCAATTCTGCCACATCAATTCCTACCTCACATATATCTTCAAGGGACGGCAAATGATGATTGCTAACACGGCCAACCCTGATGTAAGCTTTGCTCTCGAAGCCGTACTAGGCGTCCGTATGGCTGGATCCTGCTTCAAAATACTAGAGCATTAATTACAACTCACTTGCCCAAAACAAGAAATTGAACATAAAATGCAGGTGAGGCCGAAATTATTGCTTAACAACTGTCTCATTGGAGGACATTGCGTCTCTTCTTTATATATTTTATACTTGTATTAATGATGTAGAACTTTCTATACCAAGAAGTAGTTGCAGCGGTGTTGTTTTTATTGTCTTCTACTCGACCATTCTGACTTCACTTTAGCTTCAATTCGAATAATATTCATTATGGTTCTCATATATCTCTCGACCTGACCATTACCACAATGCACATCCGGTGTAATATAATAGTGTTCAATCTGCCACGATTCCAAGTATTTGGAAAACGTAGTGTTTTTAAAATTCAAACCAGCGTCTATTACCATTCTTTTCGGTGTCCCAAATAAACCAATTATCACCTGGAATTGCTCTTTTGTTTCTTGAGTCGTTACAGACTTCAACGGAAGTAGTAAACAATATTTTGAAAACGCATCTACAACCACCAATATGTGCTTGTAACCATCCGCTGTAATAGGCAATGGACCAAGACATTCCGCATGGAGAGTATCGAATGGCCGAAAAGGTTTTTTCATGGGTAAATAAAACCTTGCAAGGGCCCTGTCCTCGTTTTCTTCACAGCACACACCAGACAATGACCAACATAATTTTTCACAAAGTTCCGCAGTCGAGGGAACCAAAAATGTTCAGTTATCAAAAAAATTGTCTTATCTGTCCCAACATGACATTGCTTATCATGAAAAATTCTAAGAAGTCCTAGTCGAATTTGACGAGGCACAAACCATTGGTAACCGACAGTACCATTCGCGTTGTAACGTTTATGATACAAAAGTTCGTCCTTTTCCTCATATTGATTACTGTCCAAAATTCTATCGCGTAAAGACTCTAACAAACCCTAAACTTCAGCACTCCCTTTCTGCTTAATGTAAAGCCAATTCTTGTTGGTAACACGTCGCATGACAATGTTGCGACTTAAATAATCTACATGAGGTAACGCACTACCTTTTCTGTGCACGATATCAAAATGAAAGTCTTGCATATAAATCCACCATCTTGCAACACGTGGAACAATGTCTTTTTTCAAAGCAGTGGACTTCACAGCATTACAGTCTGTTACCAGTATAAATTTAATGTCCAGGAGTTAAATTTAAAAGTGTTTGAACGAATTCACAATCGCCAAAATTTCCAACTCATAAGAGTGATATTTCGACTCGTTTTTTACCCTTATGGTACTGTATTAGAATGGCGCCATTGCCCAGACTACTTGCATCCGTATGCAGTTCTGTTTGCAATACTAGATTATAAATTGCAAAAAGCGGTCTTGACGTCAAGTGAAAAATGACGAAATCACGAGCCGCAGTTTGCTCTTCTTCCCAAATAAACACTTCATCTTTCTTTTTAAGTTTTGTAATACTGGCAGTACGAGATGCAAACTCCGAAATAAATTTTCAAAAATATCTTGCTAATCCCATAAACTGACGAACTTGTTTGACATTTGTTGGAACTGTTGATGTTACCAGCGCATCAATCCTCCTTTTCCCTGGTCGGATTCCTTCTACTGAGATTTCTCGTCCCAAATATTCAATAAATGTTTGAAGAAATTATTAATGTTGAGAGAAAACCCGGCTAATTCCAATGCATCAAGCATTTGGCAAAAAAAATCTAGACTTTCCTTCGGAGTCTCAGAAGGGATTAGAATGTCATCGATGTAAACTACCGCAACCTTGTTTTTTAAACTTCCAAGAGCATCATTAGCTGCTCGCTGAAACACAGCTGGCGAATTTGCCAAACCACGGCATTTTTAAATACTCGTACTGTCGTTTAGGCGTCACAAAACTTGTCTTGCAGATAGACTCCTCACATACTGGGATCTAATAAAACCCCGATGCCATGTCGAGAGACGTAAAATATTTGCCTTTTCTTAGCCGATCTAACTGGTCATCATTCAGTAGTAAAGGGTACTTCAATTTAACCGTATGACTGTTCAATTCACGAAAATCGACGCACATGCGATAAGATCCTTCCTTCTTTTTTACAAGAATAACTGGACTTGCAAACGGAGAGTCGCTTTCTCGTGATGTTGTTCTTAAGTAAATCTACTATAATCTCACGTACAGCAGCTTTCTCAATTGCAGCTAATCGATAAGGAGCACAATTAACAATAATGTCCTTATCTAAACGAATTTCAAAACTTGCATTCTTCACGATGCCAACTTTATTACCCGATGTTATTATTCCAGCATACTTTTGCAATATGTCAAGTATCATCGAACGATGTTCCTCAGGTACAATCACATCGTGTTCTTCAGTAGACTCCATTACTTGTCGTATTCCAGGCAATTGTCGTCGAGCCACCCTCGAACCTTCATGATCTGTTATTGTAGCCAGCGAAATATTTTCATAATGATCTCGTCCAATAAACACATCGTAATCAAGAGCAAAATCGTGTACTATCAAATAGTTGATACTATAGTCGTACTCTGTCCAGTAATTTCCGTAAATCCAGTAAATGTTTTTATTGCTAACAGACTACCAGGTACAATTCCCGTCAACAACATACTGCATGGTTTGATTTTGTGTTCAAACAATGAAACAAGTCTATCCAAAATGAGCAATACGTCAGACCCAGTACCAATCAGTCCACGGAAACAATTACCATCTATTGTAACTTCTGTCGCTTCCATTGGATAACCAGACTCACAAAAGTTCACACTTTTTTGTTTATCGATAGCAGATTTTGTATAGCAATTCAAAACCGTATGTCTTCGTTTTCCACAAAAAGTACAGTTTGCTTCCCCAGAAGAAGTTCCCACACCTGATAAAGCAGCAGTTTGTTGTCTGGTGTCTCTGTAAAACGTACTAGGGCTTGACTCCGGTGGTCTTCTCGTTTTACTACAATTTGCACAAATGTGTCCTATCTTGCCACAACCAAAACATTTAGGTGCTAAACGTTGCTGTTTTTTACGACTTGGATACAGACGCTTACGTAAAATCAAGTTCGAATTATCACGTTCAGTGAAAAACGAACCAGCAAATTCAGGTGCAACCCTTTTTATAAACGTAGTTAAATGCATCAGCAACTCCGATACAGTCTTACAGTTACGATTGACAGCTGAATTACGCACATCAATTTCAAATATGCTATGAACTACCAGCTTAACCACATCAGCTTCACTCTAAGATGCACGTAAATTTTTCAATAGCAAAACTTTTTTGTGTACATACATTTCGTACGTGTTGAAACGTGTGCTATTTAAAGCAGCGGCTTTTTCCAACAACATGCCAAGATTTCTTTTAGGCGGAAAATTTCGACAAAATGTCATCCAATTTCTATCGTCGGGCGTCCATAATTCGTACCAGCGTTTAGCGTTACGCATTAGAAACCGACCAATACTCACATGAACTTGTAAATCAGACCACTAAAATTCGTTTTTAATCTTCTTCACATAACCAATTCATTTTGTAGCATCATCACTTTCCGGTTTGAACAATGGCAGATCCACCTGTTTGGGAGCCGTTCTTGAGTTTTGCATTGTTTGCACTAAATCAACTAACACAGATTACTGTGCGTCCGCCATTTTCATTCTTTTTACAACACAAATGCACCACAGTCAGGTTTAAACACACCACGAGTCACTGGCACTTGAGCGAATCTTACTTCTGATATAAGAAACAGTGAAAATGTACCACACGTCGATTCATTATTTTCTCCATTTTTCCATGTCAATGTCAATCTTCCTGTTTTTTTACATTCGCCTACTACGTTGTAATACTACAAATTGTAATCTAGTAATAACAGCTTAATAAACACTTAACGATCCATTCGTACTTGCCTAGCTCAGGGAATTCTGCCACATCAATTCCCACCTCACATATATCTTCAAGGGACGGCAAATGATGATTGCTAACAGTATATATAATAAATGATACCTTAATATCTCAAAAACAAAACAAACAAAATTAACCTGTAAAACCATTTTTTTAAATTCTATATTAGCGCTTAACGTGTTAAAAGATAATAACTATGTTTGAAAGAATATGCATAAAAAGAAAAATAGCAAAAAATATAAAAGATTTACATTAAATAAAAACAAATGTTTTAATGAAAATAAAAAAGAGTGGATAAGCATTATTAAAAAAAAGTAATAGTAAAAGATGTAAGAATGCAAAAAAAAGATAAACGCGTTTAAACTATTTAAGATAAAAAAAACAATTGCTAATGTAGTGGGGCAATTCCACGTCATGTGAGCAGTCGATTTCACGCGACCCTCTCCGATTTAGCTCAAATTTTGTACACTTATTTGAGTACCCAAAATATTACTTCATGCCAAATTTCAGACCTGTAGGTCACATAGTTCGCTTCGTAGAGCCAACTAAATTTTACGGCAATTTTTAAGTTCAACTTTTAACTTTATGTATTTTAATTGCATTTCAACCTGGAAAAATTGTGAAATAGTCATAACCGATGGGAAATTTTTCAAGGAATCGAATGCAGCGGTCAGATTTTTGTTATCTTGTCTCGCACTCACAGGAAACTCAAAAAAACAGTGGCAACTTTTGAGAAATAAATTTATGAAAAAAAACTGTTCTTTTGAGTTTCCTGTGAGTGCGGGACAAGATAACAAAAATCTGACCGCTGCATTCAAAAAAACAGTCGCAACTTTTGAGAAATGAATTTAAAAAAAAAACTGTTTTTTTGAGTTTCCTGTGAGTCCCGACAAGATAACAAAAATCTGACCGCTGCATTCAATTCCTTGAGAAATTTTCCATCGATTATGACTATTCTATATTTTTTCCAGGCTGAAATGCAATTAAGATAAATAAAGTTAAAAGTTGAACTTAAAAATTGCCGTAAAATTCAATTGGCTCTACGAGGCGAACTATGTGACCTAGAGATCTGATATTTGGCATGAAGTCATATTTTGGGTACTCAAATAAGTGTACCAAATTTGAGCTAAATCGGAGAGGGTCGCGTGAAATGGACTGCTCACTTGACGTGGAATTGCCCAGTGTTATTATACACAAATTAACAAAAAAATTTGACACATCTACGCAAATTGACGTTATTTATACTAATAAATTAATGGCTTAAATAGCGTTTGATAGAGTTGAACATAATATTTTTTTAGTTAAGCTTAAAAATTTTTGTTTTTGCGGTTCATCTATTTTAGTGATGTCATCTTATTAAAAAAAACCTGAGCCATATGCCACTTTTAATTACTATAATCCTAATTATTATTTTTCAACGTTTGTAGTTCCGCAAGGATCAATATTGAGGCCCATGTTTTTCAATTTAGTTATTAGTGACCTCTCCACATCACTAGGTTGTCAGCATCATCTATATGCAAATGATCTTAAAATTTACTCAAAGATTAACAGTGTCAATGACTGGTTTTACATGGTGTAGTGTTAATTTGTATTTAAACAGTAACAATTGAAGACCCTAGAATGATAAGTGGATAATGCCCACAGTAAGTATTATGAGAAAATCGAGAAAAATTATGTTTGTCCAGTTATCATATTTAACGAACGGTACAAAATACGACTAGACAACTATTTAGCCACGATTATATATGTAATCTACATGTATATTATAAGAATTCATTATAAAGTGGCTATGGTCAAAAGTAGGTTTTATCCACTTATCATTCTAGGGTCTTCAATTGTAAGTTTATGTCATTTACACAAAAAATAATGCTAAAAAGTTTAATTATTTTAATAGCTATTAAGTTAAGTGTGTGAGTACTTTTAAAGATTTTGGTGTTTACATTGATACTAAACTAACGTGACAATAACGGCATTTGCTGACGACGTAGCACTAGTAGGTAGGGACGTATGGAAGTACTTAAAGGATGACTAGAGCTGGCAATAGATATGGTACAGTTATGAATAAAAAATAAGGGTTTAAAATTAGCAACACAAAAAACAGAAGCGGCCTAGTAATTGACTAAGAGGACTAATAGAGAAACAGGTAAGATACAGGTAGGAGAGCAAGTAATAACCATAAGAAAAAAATCAAATACCTCGGGGTGACACTTGAAATAAAGGAATAGAATAAACATGGTAAGAGAGCGGTCATAGGAACAAAGAAAATTGAGAGAAAGCTTGGTAAACTCGTGCCAAACAACGGAGAGCCAGGAAAGGAAGCCAAAAGATTAATAGCAACAGCAGCAAAAAGCAAATTGTTATACGTCGCAGAAACATGGAAAGAAGCCATAATGACAAAAAAACAGTAATAAAATAAGAGGAGCTACAAGAGTCAGTTCATTAAAGATAAGCAAAGTTTACAAAACGATGTCACAAAAGGCAGTAGAAGTGATTACTTTAACAGCTCCTACGGATATGATGGAGAAAAAAAGTATAAAAATAAAGAAACTTATAAAAGAAGGAATCAGTAAAAAGAAAGTTAAGTTAAGAGTAAGAGAGAAGATAATAGAAAAATGTAAGAAATCAAAGAAGACAAAAGATGCATATTTTGTCAGGAAGAAACATACAATAATGCAGAACACACTCTAGTAGAATGCAAAGCGTGGGAGGAAGATAAAAAAGAACTAAAAAATACTGGAAAGCAAAGTGGATAAAACAACAATCATTAAGTAATGTCTTAAGAATAAAAATAAAGAGAGAGCACTAAGAAACTTTGCAACAAGAGTTATACGAACAAAAAAATGAAAAATGGAAAAATATTAAAAAAAAACAAACAATGGAAACAATGGAAACACACACACAAAATAAAAACCATAGAAGAGAAAGGAAAAAAACGAAAAAAGCAAAACAGAAAAAAAAATGAGAAAAAAAAAGATAGACAGGACAATTATGCATACCAAAAAATATAAAAAAAATTAATAAAAACATTTACAGAAACTACGATACCAAACAAATTTGCAGAGATAAAAAAAAAGAATAGAAATGTTGAGGAACGCAGAATAACAGAAATATCTAGGCAAATACCAAATAATAAATACGCTATCTTTAGGTTGACAGATACCGCAATTTTTGAGATGGTCAAAATATACCTGGCAACAAAAAAACACAAAGAAATAATCCCAAATGAAGATTCAAGGATGTCACTGCAGGTAAAACTAACAAATTTAGGACTGCCAAAAGGAATACAACTATTGGAACTGCATAAACTATGTATAAAGAAAAAAGGATATAATGAAGAAAAAATAAACAAAAACCTAAAAAAACTAAGAACACATCTAAAGAAAAACCAAATAATTGGAATAAATAACACACGGATTGGAGAAAAAAAAGAATGTAAAGTTGGATGTCAGTGCAGATAAAAAAACAGAGAAAAAGACAAAAGAGACAGAAAAAAGGTAGGGGCTATAGGGAGAGAGAGGGCGGGGACAACATGCATGCCACAGATTAAGATCCTTGAGGCAATAATTAGCCTCCTTCGAACTACTAACAACAGGGTTTACGCAGAAAAGAAAACCAAAAGGTACTGCTATGAGCAAGTCACTCTTAAGAGTCATTTGTTGAGGCCAACACCCAACTACGTTAAATAAAAACAAACTTTTAGTTATCACATTGAAAACGTTGTACAGAGCTTTCTTTACTAAAATACTGATAGTTTTCAAAATTTAAGTGCTTTAAAAACTTTATATAAATTTTTTGTGCGTTCTTAATCGAAACACGCCTTTTTAATTTAGTATCCACAAAACCAACATTAAACACAACAAATTAAAGAAGTACAACGCAAGTTTTAAAAATATTAATTTTTTAAAATTGAAGAACATTATCCAATCAGAGATTTCGATCACCTAAACTTACTCAACAAATTGAGCTACAACGTTTTAAAGCAAGTAGTATCTTTGTGCACAAACTCTTGCACAATATTATTAATTTTTCCGAGATTATACTACATATTAGATTGCATATATCGTTTTTTAGAAGTCGACAAAAACCAACTTTTAGTTAACCAAATGTACGTACTAATTATAGTCTTAAGTCGCGAATTGATATTTTTGATATTACTTTTAGGTACGCCACTGAACCATAACATAGAGTTAAACAATTTAAAAAAAATTAAGTCACTATACAGCACTGCAAAATTCCTATAGAAACCGAAAATTACACAATAAACAGAGATAATTTTTAATTCTCAAACGTCTTTACTTTCAAGTGCGACAAGATAACATTGTTACTTTGCTCTATAAAGATTCATTTATTGACACAAATTTTGATTTCAGAAACATTTGTTTAAACATTAAAAAATGAAACTTTCCGGCTGACCTACAAATACGTAGCGTAACGATCTAATATACTTTTTGGAATTTATGCAAGTATAATTTAATAGTTGCACAAAAGATTATCCTCAAGATGAAGACAAATAACAACAATAATAATTTTATTTTAACTCATAATATTATGAATTCATACTTTTGTAATAATTAAAAAAATGTTTTTTTTAAACCAGATAATATTTTTTTGTTAAGTAAAATTTTTTTTTTTTTTTTTATTTAAATGTTAGAGGTATATGACACTATGTCGTAGAAAATTTAAAATTAGTTGGAAGTATATGACACTGTCATCAAAACTAACAATTTTATGTAAAAAAAAAGTTTTATTAGTAAACAATACATAAATATTGTGACAATATTTGAGTCTAACTGCATTTCTTGTAGAAATACAATTAATATTCGTAATTATAGCGCACAAAAATATATATTTTTTAAATTTATTAAATTTGTTGTAAATGCTAATAAAATTTATTAAAAAAATAAAACCTGGTAACTATTTTTTTAATTTTATTATTGTCAAAAAAGTATAAAAATAATTTTAATAAAGTCAATTGTTCTTATTTCTAACATGAATAAAAATAATAAGAAATTAAATAATAATTATTTAGCCAAATTAATCCGCAACATGTTTAGTACGTTTCAAAACAACACTTTCCGCTCTGCTTCATTCAAGTGGTGTAAAGAACTGGATACAATCGAGTTTAAAGAGCATCATTGATGTTGTCACTTTGTGATTATGTTTCAATAGTTAACTATCAGGTACATTAGCGCAGACCGTAGCGTAGCGTCGAGATAATTTCGCAACATTTAATGGCCCAATTTCAGAGGTGAAATTATTATTTAATGAAATATAAAAGTAGATAATTAAGTAGCCCTAACTACGAACGGACGTTATATCGTAGATAGTAATACTGTGTAATTCAATACTAGAATATAAAATAAATAATGAAATACAAATATTAAAATATTTACACTGATTAAAATTATTTGGCAAAACACGCCGATTTAATTATGATCATGATAGTTTAATTTATTGTTAGTATTAATAAATCTATTAGTTATTTCAAATATATTGTTTTTTAAAACAAATAAACAGAAATGTTTATTTCAAAAATCAATCTATCTACAGCTTGTTGTGAACATCCACTATTATCAAATCAAAGTTCAATTAGTGCTTCAAACGCATTGCCTAATTGATCATTCCATTAAACGTATACAACTCTGTTTGTGATATTTTTTATATTTCATACGTGCAATTGTCATGAGAAACTAATCACTCCGGCTTTTAAATTAAGTTTCAGCATATAACAAAAAGTCACAGATATATTGTGTTACGTGTGAATTATACGGGGAGGACGTGTCGGAAAAATTATAGCTGTAAAAAAGTTTGCAGTGGATATTTTCTTGTCGCGACATTTGGAGTCTATTCAATAATAAAGTTTTAAGTTTTCAACAATGTTGCTCCATATATGATTTAATTGCGCTATAGATTGGGTATGAAACAAACTTTTGTTTTAATTTAAAAAGTTGACCTGAAAGTAATAGCGTAATGTATAAAATATTTATTATTGCTGTATTTACCAGAATAATATAGTATTACAAAAAGCGGATTACTTCCATATTCAATTCAACTAAAAATGTAGTGAAGCTTAAATACAATTATGTAGATAATTTTGTTGTTAAATGTTTAAATAATTTTGTAATAAATCTAAATACAAACTAAAACTGTAAAAGGCTACTTTCTTGCTGTAATTAACGCTAAGCTGGCCGTCACTATCACCAACAGTAACAAAAAAAGCACGAATTTTCTTCTGTAGGAGCAAAAGCTTAAAAACCTCATCTTTAAGATTGAATCTAATAAAGAAGTCAAAGATATATAACTTCTTGATAAAAAACAAAAATAGATAGATTTTTTCCAATTTTTTAATTTAATTTTATTTTATCTACCGTCTCTTCGAACGTCACCAAATACACCACAAAAACTTGCGTCCGTCATTTATAATATTTTTCTTCAAACAATGGTAACAGAAAAAAAATGTTTTGACGTTGATTATTGTTTATCAAGTTGTGTCAAAAAACGTCATATTTATTTGAGTAGAGCCGATCATATTATAATATAAAACCAACACTTTTTTTTAATTAACATTATTATAACACCACTTTTCCCAAAGCATTTGTTTACCAAATAACATATATTTTAAATCATTTACTTAACATAACATTATACTTGTATCAAAATTATAAAAGTGTAATTTAAAATGTTGTAAATTTCAATCAAATATAAGTTAAATTTATTTTATTTTATTACTTTAAATTTAATTTTTTTATTTGCAGTAATTATTCTTAATTAACAATAAAAAAAAGAAATTTTAAGATGATCATTTCAAATTAGAAATTAGTTATTTTTAATCTGAACTTAATAAGTATTTTTTCAATTCTTACTGTAAAGTGTAATTTAGAAAAAAATCCCTGATGTGCAACTAACCTATAATAACAATCATATTTTTAAGTTTTCTGCTGCTAACAAATAAAATCTTTTGAAAGCATATATAAAAAACAAAACGTTTAAAAAATGGATTTATGGTGCTAAAGTCAAATAGAAGACGTTTTAACTAAGGAAAAAACTTTTAAACCTCTGGGCAAAAAAACACTTTTGAATTGAAGAGAGCAAACTAAAAATTTTGCTTATCCACTTTTGAGCTTCAATGTAGACAATCTATAATCTATCTGTATCCCAAACATCTTTAAAAAGCTGTTCTTAACTTGATCAACTACTTAAGTAAAACCACTAAAGCACAGGCAACGTTAATTTAAAATACTTTAACTCAGAAACTAGCTAAAACTTTGTCTACTTCTGAAAAAATACCTTGCACTTTTGAAGGATTGTCACACACAGAAAGGATTTTTAAGATTACCTGCAATAACAATGCATCTTTAAAATATGTACAAAATACCATCTCCAACCCACAATTACTGTAGCCAGAAACAAAGTTAAACGTCGTACGACGGCGGATTGCTTTTTTAGGCAGTAAAACGCCACTCTCTGGATCCTGAGATCTTTGGATGTCATTAAGTTAGTCTTGAGTTGTTTGAAGAGATAGAACCACCGGAGTTTTACGTAAAAAGCTGAAGCGTCTTCCATACCACCAAAAACTCAAAAATTCAGCTTCTTATCCTAAGGATAGAAAAAAATCCAAAAATTAAATAAGATTAGCAGAGTAAGTTACATATTTTTAAACAACATAACGAGATACTACTAATAGGATAATAGCTATAATTTAAAAACAATAGATTGTAAATTAATAATAATAATAATCTTTATTTACGGTAAGTAAAACCATTTACATCTACATAAAAATACAATAAATATAAACAATATAATACATATATAAAAAACAAAAGCAAAAGATTGACATAAAAAACAATATAAAATACATAACATTTAATCAATATGTCCCAATTGAATCTTAAACAAAGATTTAGAACAAAAAAACTCTAGAATTTAAGGAGACAGCAAATTTAGAATATAAAGGTTTTGTAAACTTTTTTAATAAAGGGTTTTCCAATAAAAAGTTTTATTTTAAATAGCATGCTATTTGGGCAGCTGTCAATTTTGAAGCTATTATCTTTTGACATTTGACAAGTAAAAACTACGTTATTATTAAAAATAGAACAATACACGCTTCAACAACGCATTAAAATGATTAAAATTCACTACAAAAAAAAAATGAAAAATGTTCAGTCACAATTTGCAAAACTAAACCTGGTGGAAAAATTTGAGCTGTTGTTATAACTTTGTGATGTAAAAAATTGAAACCGTGTGCATTGCTTAAGAACACATGAGAATATTGCTGATGTAGCCTGTAGTATTGAAAAAAACTCAGGTTTGTCGATTCCTTGTCCATCTTTGGAATTAGACATTCCACAAACGGCATTACACCGTATTTTCTGACCGTGTTATTTCTCAAAGGGGTGATCACAAATGGCCACCAAAATCTTGGGATTTAACACTTTTAGACTTTTTTTTGGGCTACGTGAAAGATAAAGTCTATGTCAATGCTCCACAATTGATTCAAGATCTTAAAGATAAAATTTGTAAAGTTATCGAGAACATACAGATACAAATGTGCGAATTGGTCATGGAAAATTTTATGAAAAGAATGTGGTACTGCAGCCGTAACCGTGGCGGCCATTTGACTGATATTGTTTTTAATTGTTTATGACATACCTTTCTTTTTAAAATAAAATAAATATTTATTAATTTCTCTTAAAAACTACTCGTTTTTTTTAAATATCAAAATGAAACCTCTTTTTTGAAAACCCTATAGTAAAATAAAAACACATTTAAACATATAACAACATTTTTTATGCTTTAACTTTTTGCCTGCAATATTACGACTGTGAAGATTGGCTTTGGGACTAAAAGCAGACACTGTTGTAGAGTTTTTATGTTTAACTTGTGAGTTAGATATGCAAACTCTTCTTCTAACACTATTCAATAAACAATATTAACTTTTTGATTACATGTAACGCAAACTATCTGCTATCTCCAAATCTCTGTGTAGATTTCCAAAACTTAAAGATAGCATATAATCAATAGTTAGTATGTAAAGAAGACATCTTTAATATTGTCATACACAAGCACAAACAAATGTATCAGACTTGCGCTTTTTTTAATATTTACCGTTAACCGTAATGTCAATATATAAATCAAAATTATTGTTTTAAGTTTATGCTTATTAAAGTGCAGCCAATGTATATGTATGGTGTTTTAAAATTGCCGTTCAAGCTTTTGGAATTTGATTCAGGGAGCTAAAACTAATTAAAAAATGTAAAATTTTCGTTTTGTTTTTTGTTTTTTGTTATAGTTATTACCAAAAAAATTAAACATTTTAACTTTAATGAAAATTAATAATATTAAAATTACAACATATTGTCCACATCTGTTTACACTAAATAATGTGTTCAAATAGGATATACTTGCCCTTAATACTTTTAACATATTAACATAATCTCAATTACAGTAGTATCGTTCCATTTTAAATTCACATACTCAAAATACTTATTTATATGACAAAACAATTTTATTAATAAATTTTAAAATAATTAAATTACGTTACAGAACTAAATGTCAGTTGACAAATGACAAATGACTAATATGTCACTAGATTTAACAAAATAAATAAATTAAAATTGTGTTTTGAGTAGAGGTTGTAGAAAATTATTTTTATTTTTATCAATTTAAAAATGTTCTACTCTAACTTTTAAATTTGGTTTAACCTACTGAGTCAAATTTCAAAAACTTAAGCGTCAATTTTGAGACAACTTGTTTAATCATAAAATATTGAAATATTGAAAAACGTTTTAATTTTAATCCTAGTTTATTTGGTAAAAGTCCTTTTATTTTTTTCTGTTGTGAATGAATTATTTGTTTTACTTCTTGTTCATGTTTGATTACGTTTTGCAAACATTTACGTAGCATTGATTTATCATTATAATACTGTTTAAAGCCAGTTTTTTTATTATCTTTTGTTGTAATTAATATATTAAATTTTTAATTTTATTAATATTTGTTTTTAAGTTATATTACAAATTGGCGTTCTGAAAGCACATTGTAAACCACCAATATTTTCTACACAAAAAAGGTGTTCTTAGTCAAAAGCTCTAACGTAAACCGTTTTAGAAAAATACGTCATTTTATGATGGAAAACATGAAAAAAAGTAGCAACATGTTGTGTTGTTGATAAAAACATTTGTTTTTGATCTAGTTGTCAGCGCTCATGCATTTGTTTCATGCATTTGAGTTATTGACAATTGTCGTTTAGTTGTTAAATAACCTTTTTTCAAAAGAAGTCAATATTGCAAAAACTTTTCTTTATAACCCAATGAATTTGCTCATTTTTAGTATTTTACTTGCGTGGTGAAAGCAAAATGTGTAATATGCATTTTGTTTATGGTGTTGCCGATGGAAATGCATCAAAACCTCGTCGAATTTATCAAAAAAAGTTTTCAAACTGACAGGTACCAAATAAAAGAACATTCATTTGTATTCACGAACGTCTACATCAAACTAGAAGTGTTCATAAAAGAGCTGCAGAAAATGGGAGACCTTGCCTGCTACCTCCGCAAATTGAAGAAAATGTTCTTTAAAAAATCGAAGACAACCCATTAACTAGCACTAGAAAAGTAGCTTTAAACCTAAACCTTAGTCACGTTACTGTGTGGAAGATAATAAAAAGCCAGATGCTCTTATCACATACAGCTAGTTCAAGCCCTTTTACCAGAGGAGTCTCCGCAAAAATGTGTCAATAGTTTCAAGAAAAAATTGCGCAAAATCCTCGATTCTTAAAACAAGTTTTATTTACGGACAAAGAATTTTTTTCTTGCGATGCGATTATGAACTTCAATAATAATCACAAAAATCCACATGCCATATTGAAAGGCCATCATCAGCAAATATTTTCCATTAATGTTTGGGCAGGTGTTGTAAGAGATCATTTAATAGGTCCATATTTTTTGCCGTTTAGGCTAAATGGTCAATCATATTGTAATTTTCTTGAAGAAGAGCTGACAGGACTTTTAGAAGACGTTTGAGTTCAATTAAAACACAACATACTAATACTGTTAAAGAACTAAGAAATCGCATTATTGCATCTTACAATACAATACAAAACACTCCAGGCATTTTTGAACGGGTACGTTAGTCACTAAGATGTTGGTTGGAAACCAGCGTTACCGTAGTAGGAGAAGGTCATTTTTAACAGTTTTAGTGATTTTTCTTGTTTTTTATGTTATTGCATAGTTTTGTAAAATAAAGGGATTGTGATCATGTTGCTACTTTTTTTTCAATTCTGAGATATTGTCAAAAAATTAAAAAAAAAAAAAAATTACACCCTGTATCTCAAAAACGGTGCGTTTGCGGAATCATGTTAATATGAACTTTTTTCTTATAATTAGCCAAGAAATCCCACCCTTTATTTTCAGACACTTGTTTTGAAACGCTCTGTATATAGATTAATGTAAAAAATTAATCTATACAATACCTAATTGTTGTTGTGACATACTAAGTAGTTTCTAAATATTTAAATTAAAATTAAAAAATATATATATATATTAATGTATGTAAACTTTTATAATTGGTTATTAATAACAATACTTATAATTTGTTAAGTAAAAAATAAGGGTTCTTGGATATGTTTGTGACATTCTTCAATCAAAAACTTCTTAGTTTAAACTACTATTTCATTAGCTTAGACCATAGCTCAATAGTCTTAAATCTTTATGAAAGAAGTGAACAGAAGGTTAAGAGTCGGCCATAAGACCGACTAGTCGTTTTTTCTCACACTCTACCTAATATTCAAACAGCTAAAAAAGTTGACAGCGTTATCTTTGACTTTTCTAGACTCATCTTGCTAACAATGAAAAAGTTTACATGTTTTGCTAAAAATAAAATAGATTGAGTTTCAGTAGAAACCAGAGAGCTCATCTTACTTTAAATAGCAAAACTTCTTGACTTAATTGACTAAAACAAACTAAATCAGTTCAATGATAAAGTTACTTTTTAGGCTGACAAGCCAAATATCTAAACTAACTCAATGGTGAGATAAAGAAGGCCATAAAAGAGTACAAAAATTGCTAAAATTTTGTTATTAATTTTTCCAACAAAGATAATAATCTAATGTGTAAAAATAAGCGTACACCGCTTCCTTTTATTTATGACAAAAAAGATTTGAATATTCTTTGGAAAACAAAGCCAAATTGTTTGCTGACAACTTCAATACACGCCGTTCTACGACAAAAACTTAGATTTGGACCACTTAAAAAGAATCTACAAAAAGTAAGATATTGTTTGCAGCGTACTGATTTTGCTTCAATTTTCAAATTAGTTCGGCCGTCTAAAGTAAGCAATATGTTTTCTCATTTCAGTCCAAAATTAGAACCAGGTCCGGAATGCATCCTTAAGAAAACTGAAAGCATTTTCTTACAAGACTGTAATGTTCTCCAATAACATTACAAATAAAATGCTAAGAACGTCCTATTTTTGTATTTATAAAAAAGTTCTAATGAAATTCCAGACATTTTTCACAAAATAACCTTAGACAAAATCAGGAATCACACGGAAGCTGAAAACCTATATCCAAATCATCAACATGGTTTCAGGTATGAGCTCTTTTCAACTAACTAAATTTAAATCTAAACCATTTTTTCTATAAAATTCAGAAAGAATCCTTCTGATTAAACCTACAGCAATTATCCTGCAATAAAAAAATTGGAGTTTAATACTTTTATGCAAAGTTTAGAAAACTTAATAAATAAATAATGTTTTTACCAATTTGTTAAATATACCTAAAAGTTTTTTTTAATTTAAAAATAAAAAAACAAAAAACACCTTACTACAAATAAACACTTGCAACTATTGCAGCCGCTGCAACTATTGCCACATGCTGCCAACAATCTGTTTGCCTCCACTCAACCAATACGCTTTGCTTCTGAATACAGTTAGACTTTAACACTGCAAGAAGGGTTGTAATCTCTTAGAAGAAGCTGTTAAGAAAACACTTTTGTTAAGAGCGCAAACAGATAACATGTCACTCTTTTTTGTGTTGAAGATGATGATACAATTAGAATCTATACAGATGGTTCAAAAACTAATAAAGGTTCAGAAGCGGGAATCTTCTCGCAAAATCTGGATCTCAAAATATCTTTTCCACTACAAACGCACACTATCTTTCAAGCAAAAGTAGTACAACTTATGGAGTTATCAAAAAAGTAATCTTCAAAATATTTGGCAAGAATGTCGAAACTCTAACAGATCAGATAGTAGAGCGGTTCTATAAACATGCCTAAAAACACATCAAAATTAACTTTTTTTTGTGTCCTTAAGAGCCTGTAGAAATAACATCAAGCTGTTGTGGGTAAAAGAACATTCTAACAAAATAGATAACATTGAGGTGGACGGGCTAGCTCGTAAAGGGTCAACCTTTATGACGAGTATACTTAAACTATAAACCGCTTTAACACTTGAAAGCTTAAATAACTTACAAAAAATTAACACACACAACGCACTCGAAAGGCGATAAAGCCTAAAAAATTCTATGGCTACTACTATAAAGACAGAAATGTTCTAAAAAGTAAAACGTCACTTTTTCAAATTTTAGGTTGCAATCCTAACTTATCGGACTCAACTTTTAAAATCCAGAAAAGTCTGTAACAATGTACAAAAAATGTTTGGGATTCTAAACTAAGCATTATAGATAACCTTTCGTTTAAGAATTCCTGCTTAATATTATATTTTTCTACAAACAAGTCTTTTTGAAACACAACAAAGCTCAAACAGGCAACAAGCTGTTTACCATATTGAATCTAATCATTGCAACATCATTGGACAGCATTATGTTGTCATTAATTGACAATTTAATGACACATGCTATAAAAATTAAAAAAAATATTTAAAAACTGCTATAGCTAGAGTCTTACAACTTGTTTGAAGAGGATTGGTAAGTTTTGAAAGTAATGCAAGCATTAAATTTAACATAGTAAACTTGAAGAAACAATAACTTAAACGTAGTACATAACCATACAAAACAAATTAAAAAAAAAATATTAATATATTGTGTATTTACTTCTTTAAACATAAAATAATAAAACAAGTTAATTTGTTTTTTATCACAAATTTATTCTTACAAATACATTATTTGTTTTGGTTCTACTTATAGTTATATAACTTATTACATCTGTAACAGGCTCTAGTAATGCAAAAACTATTATCGTATTTGTAAGAATAAACTTGTGTTAAAAAAAAACATAGTAACTTGTTTTATTATTTCATAAACATGAATTGTCACGTAGTAGAGGTCACAACCATAAATTTAATTTTGCAAACATTTTATATTACAACTTAAGGGCTTCCTGTAATCTATAAAACATGCTTGGTTCCTAACATCCGTAAAACATCTGTACAGTATATGCAGTTTAAAACGAAAGCCCTCTATAGTTCCATATAATAAACTAAGTGTATAATTTTCAATAGTATACCAACATAGGAAGCCGAATAAATTTTGTTAAAAAAGTTTAAAATAGTTTTATTTTTGATATCTGTTTATTATTAATAAAAATGTTTAGGAAGCCTAGAACGGGTTTTGTAAAACTTTAGTGGGCTTGGTATCATCCGCACAACACATTGTTTTGGGTTTTATATTGATAGTTAATGCGTCTATATGTAAATACTATGCATAAAGGCAAATGTATGTTACAGGAGTTTTCCGTTAAATAAATATTATTATTTTCTTATTAAGCCACATTTATTGAAACACGTTAAAGATAAGATTAAAACAGTCTGTAAACATTAACTTTAAATATTTGATTATATTTTATGGAAATTAAGAAATTTAAAAGCTTATTTTATAGAGCCTATAGTTTGGTTAAAAAAGACTCTTTTAAAAGTTTTAGCCTTTCATTTTTGATTTATTAATAAATATTTTTCAAAATTTTTAGCAAGCTTTATACTACAAGTAAATATTTGTTTAGATAGCAATTTGTTTTATATTTTGTTACAACAATGTTTATCAAAATATCTATAGAAAATAAAAATGTCTGCAAAATTTCGGATATATTGTAAATATCTAAGAAACAAGCTTGTTTTTAAATCAATTTTATAAAAAAAGTAGCAAAATTTTTTGAGAAACTTAATTTTCTTAGCGTTTATTCTTGTTTTTTGTTTTTTTTTTGTATCATGGTTTACGCTTTGCTGCTGTATGTTTTTTTTTTAGCGCATGACTTCACTTCTTCTTATACCTTTTTTTTTGTTTTCTTTCTTTTGTCTATTGTGCTTTTTAATCTGTGTGTTTTTTATATTTTGGTTTATTTAAAAATGATGTCTCTAAAAATACAAAATCTCTGTAAAACAGCAGCAACGATCCAACAATGCTTCTCATTCAGAAAAACCATCACCAAGACCACTGAGTACAGCCCATTAAGTGCCAGGAAAATGGCACTAGAAACTGAACTGAAATCTATGTTTTTTTTTCTGTACTGTTGTTGTATAGTTTCTTAGTGCTTTCCATTTGTTTTTGCCACTCAAGCATATATTAATGTTTGTAGATTTGTCAATTATTGACATTGTAATTATTTTTCTTCTTTCTACGTTTTATTTATTTTTTGTAAATTTTTTCTATAGATTTTGTGTTAGTTGAAAAGTTGGTTGTATAGTAACACGTTGCCAATTTATTCTCTGCTCATTTTTTATTTTAGTATTAGTTTATCCATTATTTTTCTTCTTTTTTTACTGTTTTTGTAATTTTTCTATAGTCTTCTCGACGGGCATATTTGCGTCACCGTCTTTTAGGTTCTGCAAACCTTTAACAAGCTTGCTCTTGTGGTTCCTCTCATTTTCTTTATGCTTTTATTATTTTTAAGGCGTCTTCCTAAAATTATTAGAAACTGAAAATGATAACAAAACTAAAATAATAAGTGATCTTCAAGATATAATTAAATCATCAGCGCACTAAACTTATACGTTAAGTATTACCAAATTAAATAAAGATAATCAACTAAAACCAGAAGCTATAAATGTAATTAATATAACCAATGAAAGCACACATTTGGAATTGACATATGAGGAGAAAAGACAAATACCAACAAATACTCAAAACAACTATTGTAATTCGGGAACGAAAACTACAATAAAAAATATGAAATCAAAGGTGCTTTTATTGGCTGACAAAAATGGGAGAAACTGCTTCGAATTATTGAACCAGTATTTATTTCCACAGATGTATGAAGTTAAAGTGATGTTTAAACCAAACGCTTTATTTATTGACGTAATAAGCAATTTAAATAGTTTGACTCATAATTATGGAAAACATGACTATGTAATAATATTTGCGGGAACTGCGGATGTGACAAATCGTAAACTAATTGAAAGAAAAAAAAAATCTGCGATGCTTTATTAAGTATAAGAGGAAAAGGTTTTACCACAGTTCTTTTAGGATGTCCATATATGGATAATATGAAGGAAGCTACAAATAAATTAATAAACGATCAAAACATGATATTCAATAGTGCAATAGATAATAGTGAAAACACTATTTTTGTTGATACAAATTTAATTTTAAACAAGCATTTCCGCGGACCAAATATACTATTTAAATCAGCTGCAAAAAGATTTATTTTCTATATCATCAGCAATTCAATAAAAAATAAGTTTTTTCTGTGCAGATAAAAGTACAAGGAAACTACAAACAGACCCAAGTACTGAGGATAATACAAATAATTGTAATATCCAATTACATATTCTACACCAAAATATACGTAGTGCATATAACAAAATTGATGATCTACAAGCGGAAATTTATAATAATAAACCCAATGTTATTTGTCTCACAGAAACATGGAGCAAAGAATATTATGTTCAATATATAAATATGAGAGGGTATCACAAAATTGCAACCTTTAGCCGAACTATACAAGAACACGGAGGTGAAATGATCCTTGTAGACAACACGTACAATTATAAAGAACAGAAAATAGTTAACAATTACTGCACAGAATCAATAATAGAATATGTATCTTGTTCAATAGATTTAAACGGTAACAAAATAGGAATAGAAGCAATATATCGACCACCAAGCGGTGTCATTCACATCTTTTTTGATAAACTAACACACAGAAGAAATTAGTTTGACGAACCAAAATATAGTATTATGCGGAGATCTAAACATAAACAATTTTGAAAATTCCAAATCCGAAACAAAAATATTGAGAGATATATTTCAATCGTTTAGACTAATTAATAAACTTAATGGAGCAACGAAAATACAACATTCAATGTCCCTAACATCTAAAAGTCAAATCGACTATGTAGTCAAAAAATTTCCAAACGAAAGTTTCAGTTGTTGGAACAACAACTTAAATTTGTCAGATCATTTATCTCAACAAATAATAATCAATATTGAATGTAAAAAAGCAATTGTTAACAAATCGAAACCTACGCAAAAACTAAGACAACTAAAAACAGAAAATTTAAATGAATTTAAATTTCACTTACAGAAAGTTAACTGAAACATGCTAATGTCAGACAAAGTTAATACTTCTTTTAACTTGTTTGCTAAAGAATTTGGTTATCTTTTTAATATGACATGCCCTATTAAAATTGTTAAAGAATCTAAAATCAACTCAAAAGCATGGATATCAAAAGAAGTTATAAGCTTCAGTAAAAATTTAAAAAACATCTACTATCTTAAAATGCAAAATAATTCTGATGATATAACAACAAAATATAAAACCAAAAAAAAAAACACAGAAAATTAATAAAAAACACAATTTGCAACTATAACGATGCAAAAATAATTACTGCTGAAAACAGAGGAAAGGTGGTTTGGAAGTTAGTCAACAAAGAACTCTGTGAATCTAAAATGAACAAACAAGTTTATATTAAAAACAATGGACAGGTTACAAATAATCTAAAAACAATTGCCAACTTATTTGGACTACATTTTTTTACTGTTACAGATGCAAAAATGAATCAACAACTTGGCAATAATTTATTAAAAGTTTGCACTATGTCTACTAATTCAGCACAAACAATGTTCATGGAACCAGTTACTTTGCAAAAAATATATAAAGTAATATGCGTAAATAAAAAGTCAAGTGCTGGAAAAGACAAAATATCGGCAAAAGTGTTAAATTAGTGTCATCGGAGATAATAGAGCCTCTGAGCCAACTAATAAATTTAGCAATAGGTACAGGCGTATTTCCGAGTTCTCTAAAAATTGAGAAAATTGGGCCAATATTTAAGAAGGAAGACGCGTTAAACGTAGATAACTATCGTCCGGTTGTAGTTCTAAACACTTTTTCTAAAGTGTTTGAAAAAATTATAGCAGAGCGCATCTGGAACTATTTAAAAAAATACAAAATACTATGCAATAACCAGCATGGATTTCAAACAAACATGTCTACAGAAACTGCAACAGTCAAACTTATTGAAGAAGTCAGTAAAAGTGTGGATGCAAGATTGTGTTCGGCAGGTCTTTTTTATGATTTTTCAAGAGTTTTTGATACAGTAGATGTAGAATTTATGCGTATTAAATTGTATGCCATAGGAATCCGTGGTAATGTACTTAATTTAATTGTGTCATTTTTATCAGACCGTTAATTGTATGTTGGAATGGATCGGACTACCTCCGATACATACAACATTACAAAAAGTGTTGTGCAAGGTTCTACATTAGGACCACTTTTGTTTCTGTTATTTATTAATGATCTCCAGGAATTTGTAAATGGAGGTCCCATAATCAATTTTGCAGACGACACTACTGTCATTGTAACTGCACAAACACAGACAGACCTTTTATTTAAAATCTTCATCGTTAACAAGCAACTAAACGACTGGTGCAACAAAAATAATCTTATTTTAAATGCCGACAAAACAGTCATTTTACAATTTCATATTAGTATATTATGCTTTAGCTTATCATCATTTAGCGCATAATATATTAGCATGGGGTGGATTAGATATATCTAGAGCTTTTATTGCTCAGAAACGCATTATCAGACTAATTTTTAATCTTAAGCAAATGGACACATGCAGAGTAGTATTTAAAGAAAATAATATTGTTACCCTTGCTTCTATATATATATTTAAATGTGCCTTGTATGTGCACTAACACCAACACAAATTTTTAATGAATCGCTCGTATCATGGATATGAAACTAGAAATCGCTTTAATATAAGAGTACCTTCTCACAATACATCATATTTTAAACAGCGCTATACTCAGGCACACATATATACAATAAATTGCCAGCGAACAATAAAAACTGTGATAATAAAAACCATTTTAAAAAATCTCTTAAGCAATTCTTAAAGAATAAATGCTTCCACACACTTACTGAATATTATGAATTTAAACCACCAATACAGTAGATATTGTGAGTTGTGTATTGACTTAACCCAACATTTTGTTTGTTTGTTTGTTTTGAGCTATAGATGTACGCCATTTAGTTTTAATATTGTATTGTATTTTAACGTTTTTATTTTTGTTTATTTATATCTGATCTGTATTATATTTTATATTTTAATTTATTTAAAGTGATCAATACGCTAAAAACCTGACTTTCACATCTATTAATGTATGCATTTATGTATTATGTAATGATAGCTTACGTGAATAAAAATTTACTTTACTTTACTTTACTTTACTTTATGTAAAAGAAAATATTATTAACATTAAAACATTAAGTAGTACTCATAACTACAATACACAAAATGAAATGACATTAGAAATACCAATACACAAGTTAATAAAATATGAAAAATGCCCTAATATGAATGCAACAATCGTATAATAAACTACCAACTAACGTTAAAAAATTAAATATGTCTAATTTTAAGATTAGTATTAAATCTACATTAGTACAAAAATGTTATTACAGTTATAATGAATTTTTAAGTGACATTTGGTAGATAAATTACTGTTTATATGTTTATAAGGTTATAAGGTTATTTATATATTGTTTTTTTAAATTTTGATTATAATTGTAAGTTATTTTTAATATTTTTACATTTGTGTGGCTAATTTTGAACATATTTGTATTATGTATTTATTTTTAATTTTTAAATCGACTGTACCAATATCTTGTAATAAGGTCTCCTGGAATAAAGTAATAGTATTATTATTTTTTATTATTATATGTTTCTGCGGCGTTTAATAGGTTTTTTTTTAAGCCGATGGTGCAAATAGCTTTTGTACCTTTTTTCTGTACTTATCTTAATTGGCGTAAGCCTACTAACCGTTTTGTTCTATTTAATTGTTGTAAGTGTAACTCTATGGTATTTCATTTTTTTTTTGTATTTTTTTATTTCCCTTATTAGTCCTCTTTGTTCTTCAGTTTTTTGCGGAGCTTGTTCTAACCCTTTATTTATCATCCATTTCTTAATCATCTTCATTGTTAACTTTTTTTATTATTTCTATGCTTATATTCTTACCTACTACAACCACGGTATCTAAAAATGCCGTTTTTGTCATTTTTCTGACAGCCGCATCCTGAGTAGCTCAATATAGACTAGATTCTACAGTTTTGGTCCTAGTGCAGAACCTAGGGTACTTTTCTGGTCAATTTACGTTGTCAATTTTTGGTCAGCACATTTATTTTCTAGAAGTAATTCCATATTATCTTAATAGCTATTTTTTTAATTTTCTTTTTTTTTTGTTTTTTATGGTATACGATTGAGAGCATCTAGCGCTATTATGACACAGTTTTTTTTTCTGAGGTCTACTGTTTGTTTCTTTTACTATGTCATTTAACTTTTCAAATACTCTTAGAGTCAATCTTTCTTTTGTAAATTTATATTACTTCTGTTCCTATTCATCTTTTTCTTCCATTTTTTGGTTATTATATTTTTTTTAATATTTTGTAAATGTATTAATTACGTATTTTAAATTATTAAAATCTTTTTCCTTTTTTTTGTGTTTTGACTTTCTTTGCTGTTTGTATTGCTATCTTTCTGTTTTTTTTTACCTCTTTGCATTACCAGTGCGGTTTTTTCTTCTGTACTGATTCTTCTGCTGCCTTTCTCAACTTTTTCAAGTAGGTTATGCATCTTTCCTCAATGTTTTTAATTTTTGTTACATCTTCTGCTTTATAGTTTTCTTCATTCATTTTTTATTTTTGTGTGCATTTTTCTGATGTCTAATCTTTCTTTTATGTTGTTGTTTTTTAATTATTTTTTTTGTAATGTATTGTATGTACTCTGCGATTTTTTTTTGCTACTGTTCAACCCCTACTATTTCAATCGTTTTTTATGTTGCTATGATAATGTAATGTATGATTTGGATTTTTTTTTTAAAACGTTGGTTAATTTTTTGGTTGCATATCGTAAAGTTTACAACCGGTATCATCTCCTCAACAACTTGTTCTTTCTTGTCGCACTTTGTCTTTCTCTATCTTAGCCATTTTGAATTGAAATTATTTGCTTTTTTGCAAGCTGTGTTCTAATAAAGCTAAGATAGCCGTGCTTAAATCCTCATCTTTAATTCACTCCCTACTTTGTTTTTATTTTGTTCACTCACTATCATTATGTTTTTTTTCTTTCTCACCGCTGTTGCCATCTGTAGGTCGTGGGCCTCTCTTTCTCTGCACATATTTGTTTAAATAATGTTGTACATTTTTGTTTATGTTCTCGTTCTTGTGTTGTTTTTAATTATCTGAGTTTTTATCTTCTTTTTTGGTCTTTTTATTTTTAAAAGGTTTTACACTATTGGCTATTTGATTTTATTTTTTCCACATTTTATGCATAGTAACAATTTGTCCTTTGCTCTGTAGTTCGACGTTATGTAGCCCTTTATCTAACATTTATAACGTTTCTTCCCTGGTATTGATACTGTTCTGCATCTCATAAACCCAATATTCATGATATTTTTATTAGTTTTTTTGCTGTCTTTTTGTTTGTCTTGAACATAGCCATTTGTATATTTTTGTATTCTTTTTACTACAAAGTCTTTTAAACAGTTTTTTTCTGTTTGTTTCCGAGCTTATGCTTTTGATCATAACTAGCTCTCTTGTGGATTTTTTTTTATATTGAGTTTTTTATTTTAAATTTTTTACTTTGTTTATTTCTTTTTCTGTATCTAGTTACAGTTCTCCTTTTCTTGTTTTTTGTATCTGTTTAAAGATCGTTACTTACATCTGAGTTTTTGTTTGTTTTAATAGATCTGCGTATGTTGAACCCACCTTACTTACTACTATAGTCTAGTTGATTAATTAACAAAAAATTATATACATGATATATCTAGACTTTATAAATTTTAATAAACATAAACTATAAACTATAAAATATAGAATTTATACTAAAATTTATTTATTTAATAATAAAGTATATTATATAGAATTTAGATTATTAATGTCTGTTTTAAAGTTTATAATAAATTTATCTCTGTTGAAGTAAAACATTTAAAAATTATTTGTTTTTGACTTTAGATTTATTATTTAAAATTGAACATTATCAAAATTAATTTGGTAATTTTTAATAACTGAATGTTTAGAAAGTGCATTATTATTTTTAGAATTGAAACAATCACGTTTATGTTGATCTAATCGTTTTTTTAGAAATTGACTTCTTTTACTAATAAGTTAAAATTATAGTATTGTCAAATTTGACAAATTAAATTTGAATATTTAATTTTAATATTAAACAATAGTAAAATAGCATTACAGCATCTGACCCAGACTGGGCGGCTGTAAACATACGAACGACTGCCGGGATAAGCAGTCCCCCCTAACTGGCCAACAGCGCTCCGGGTGGATGAGCCAGAAAGGGTAAGGGCACTCTTTTGTTCTTAAGCTGAGAAATCAACCCAAAAGGCGGATGAACTACATCAGGTAGTGAACGGCATGAGGATGCAGAAGGCAATTGGAAAACCACTGCATTAAAGACCTCATAGTGGTATTCCCTGCATTATCATCATGACTAAAGTCAGGACTAAATATAATACCGGAGTAAATCTTCCGATCGGATCTCCGGGGAGGACAGTTGTGACTAATATGAGGTATGCAACAGACACGAAAAACACCCTGCTACAAAAATCAATCAGAATTAGAACAAGGAATGTACAAAGCATGTACAACCTAGGGAAAAGCCACAACAAAATCTTGAAAATGAATAGTCTAAACATCAAAATAATGGGAATCAGTGAAGCTCGCTGGATGAACTGCGGCCAGAGTAGACTTTAAGACAAAACCATCTACTACTCAGGAAGTAATGACAGTCAACATTGTCATGGAGTTGCGGTTATACATGACAAAACTCTTAGAAGATCTGTGAAAAACTTTATACCCTTATCTCCCCGTGTTTAGCTTTTACAACTCAAGACATACTGTGGAACACTCAACCTAATTTAAGTATACGCCCCGAATACGAATAAAAATGACAAAGAAGTGGAATCCTTTTACAAAGACACTGATGAGGTCATGAAATTGACTAAAAACAAAGATGTCACTGTACTCTTGGGGGACTTAAATGCAAAGATTGGACAAGATTCATATGACAAGTGGATTAGGCCGTACGGATTGGGCAAACAAAATGAACGAGGATATCGTCTTTTACAATTACAAAACAAAACAAACAAAAATTCATGGTAATAACTAATACCTTTTTTAAATTACCAAAACGTCGCCTGTACACTTGGAAATCGCCACGAGACAATGAAGAACGTATAGTCAGGAATCAAATCGATTATATTCTCGTCAATCAGAGATACAGAAATGGAGTGAAAAGTGCCAAAACATACCCAGGAGCAGATGTAGGCTCAGATCATAATCTTTTTGTTGCGGAGATTATGGTGAAACTCAAGAAGCTAAAAGTCTCGTCAAACCAAAGACCTATTGATACCAACCTACTAAGAAATAATAACGTGAAAGCAAAGGTGCACCAGGAGATAAATGAAAACCTAAATAAATTAATAAACATCCGTTCGACAACTCAGAATCAACCTGAAAACATGTGGCAAAATTTAAAGTCAGCTATTATAGAACCTTGTAAGAAACATCTAAAAGCTGAAAAAAAAAACAAACCGAAAAGATTGGATGACCAACGAAATATTAAGGCTTATGGAAAAAAGGTGAAACCTAAAGAATTCAGACACACAAAACTATAAAGATATACAGAAGGAGATCAAATATAAATGTCGACAAGCTAAGGAAGAGTGGCTGAAAGAAAAATGTACTGAGATAGAAAATCTGCAGAAACTGCACGGCTCTCATAACATGCACAAGAAAATAAAAGAGTTCACTGGAATAGGTCGTAAACAAAGATGTATCCTTACAAATAAAGAAGGAAACATTGTGCTGGATATTAAAGATCAACTGACACTATGGGAAGATTACGTCAAAACCCTTTTCAATGATCAAAGAGAAGAGATAACTACCAACAGTATGAATGACACTGGATCACCTATTTTGGGCCTCTTCTATTTATAATATACGTTAACGACATCAACACAGAAAACACTTTTCTCTTTGCTGATGATACATCGCTTTTTGTAAGTGGTAACAACGAAGACTCAGTTGTTGAAACTGCAAACAATCAACTGCTGGAATTAAAAACGTGGTTTAATTCAAACGGTCTATTTATAAACAACGAAAAATCAGTTCATGTTAACTTTCAGACGAGTACTTGTGATAATGCTAAGCATAGTTTATTGATAAAATGTAATAAAAGTATGAAGCAATTAAGTGTAATAAAATTTTTAGGTGTTTATATTGACGAACAATGCAAATTTAGAGCACATATAGATTACTTGTGTAAAAAAGTATCATCACTATGCTATATCATAAAACAATTAGAACCTGTAGTAACAACCAGCACATTAAAAATGTTTTATTTTGCCAGAATTCATTCTGTTTTATCTTATGGGATTACTGTATGGGGTATGGCACATGATATAAATAAACTTTTTGTAAAACGGGCAATTAGGTATATGACAAATAAACGTAAATTTGATCATTGTGTACATCTGTTTAGAAGTTTAAAAATTTTAACGTTACCATCAATTTTTATATTTAATATTCTTATGTATGCAAAATCTAATATTGCGAGTTTCAAAACATTAAACAGCTGTCATAGTCTTTTAACTAGACATGGTAAGCTACTCACAATACCTCTCTACAACACAAAAAAATATGAGCAAAATCCTAAATATCAAAGAATATAGTTTTATAATAAACTACCACAAAACGTAAAAGAACTAAATATAAAAGCTTTCAAATGCCAAATTAAGGAATTGCTTATAGAAAAAGCATATTATTCTGTTCAGGAATTTGTTGATGACAACATTTTGTTTTAATTTATATTGTTTGTATTTTTCTACTTTGTTTTAATTGTAGGTCAAATGTATACGTATTTTAAATTTATTTTATTATTTTAATTTACTGATGTTTTTTATGTTTTGTTTTATTGTGAAGTTGTAAGACTTACCCTATATCCGCACATTGTATCAACTGGGTTAAATAAATTATTATTATTATTATTATTATTATTATTATTTAAAAGAAGAAGTACAAACAGCAATAAAATCAGCCAAAGATGGAAAAGCTCCTGGCCCTGGCGATCTGCCTGCAGATGTGCTTAAGATAATTGAAGAGCAACATTTAGATGCTATAACTTCCTTATTTGATAAAATATATGAAACAGAAATAATACCACAAGAATGGCTTTAGTTAACGTTTGTCACAATTCCTAAGATACATAATGCCAAAAAATGCAAAGAACACCGTACGATTAGCCTAATGAGCCACACTCTAAAGATCTTTCTCAAAGTCATCTACCGTAGGATTTACAAGAAACTGTAAAAAAGAATAGGAGATACCCAGTTTGGCTTTAAAAATGGAGTTGGAACAAGGGAAGCCTTGAAAGACTGAATACATGATTGTCACCAAAACTGAAGCACCAAATGAACATCTGTATGTGAAAAGCAAAAGACTGGAAAGAGTCGAGAGGTATAACTATCTAGGTACAAATGTTGACGGCGCCGTGGACAACTTTGCAGAAATAAGGATTTGCATTGAAAAAGCCCGTGCATCCTTTGTAAAGATTAAAAAAACTGCTCTGTAGTTGCGACTTAAGCCTGGAACTTAGAATTCGGATGCTCAAATGTTACGTATTCCCAGTCTTTTTATATGGTGTGAAAACTTAGACCCTCAACGTGTATTGTAAAAAGAAATTAGAAGCCTTTGAGATGTAGGCCTACCCTAGGATGTTGAGAATATCATGGATAGAACATGCAACCAACGTGAAGGTTCTGAGAAGAATGGAGAAAAACAGAGAGATCCTACTGGAAGTGAAAAAAAGAAAACTGCAATACCTTGGCCACATCATGAGAAGTCTGAAATATGAGATTTTCCAACTTATTATCTAAGGAAAAATCGTGGAAAAAAGATCTATCGGAGCAAGAAGAATGTCTTGGCTTAGTAATGTGAGAAAATTGTTTAAGTTCTTGTCAGCTGATTTGTTTAGAGTGGCAGTTTCCAAAATCAATGAAGTAATGATGATAGCCAACCTCCGGAATGGAGACGACACATGAAGAAGAAGAAGATTAATATAATTTTGATTACAATCAGAACATGGAGTTCTGTAGTAGTTTGAAAAATTCTTAATTAATTACTCAGCAAATATGAGTTAGAGAATCCAGTATAGTGTCATTTAACTCTGCAAGTTATGCCATTTTAGTCATAACGCAGTGAAATTTGCAACTTCGTGTATTTGTGTATGATAATTATGTTAATAGTGGTGAGTCTATTCAAACACAGCGCTTGTTTGCAAGCACATTACTATAGTTTTGTAAAACGCATTTTACGACTAGATTTAAAATTCCATCTATATAAGATAGCAATTGTCAAAAAGTTAGGTAAACATAATTATCAACAACGTTTACAATTTGTAATTCCACTCAAACAGTTTGGTTAATAAACTAAACTACCAATAATGGACCATAGATAATCCACAAGTAATGTGTTATAATTGGCATTTATTTTTTTAAGAAACATGGCGGCTCACACAGTAAAAGCGTCAATAAGAGTTTATAGTAAAAAAATATTTGACGTTTCGGCATTGTGCTCTTTTTGTCTCATTCTCTTGACCTAACTGCTTGTTATTATAATGTTTTGTAAAACATTATGTCTATAAATATAAACCTCGAAAAAGTGAAAAGATGCTATTTGCCGTAAATTGCAAAAAAATCATCAGCAAATTTAAGCTTCAAATTTACATTTGAGAAAAAAGGTCGTCATTTAGTGATGTTATTTTTTGCACTTACTTAAATAAATTCGCATTTTGTAACAAAAATTTTAATGTTAAAAAAAGTTACGTAAAATTTACCGAGTACTATTTCAAAAGCATGCGGTTTTTCTGAATCACCCCGTAAAATGTTTTTTTTAATTTTTTTATAGTTTTTATTTCTCTTGATTTTTTTAGTTATTGTCATTATCTAAACTATCTAAAAACAAACAAGAAACTTTAAATAGATTTATTTTTTACTTAATTGTTGCTCATTTTTTCAAATATACTGTATATTTAGTTTTGTAATACACAGTAAATAGTAAAATTTTGTTTTAAATATTTATTCACAACACCAGCCAATAACGTTTTAATAAAAAAAAACTAAATAAATTAAAATACCACAATATAATGGTATGTTTTCATTAAAAAAATTAAACGCACGCTATCTATACACAAGTGAAAACTTAACTTAAATCTTAAAACTTATTCAAAAAAATTAAATAGTATATGACATTTGACAGTTGATATGTCACGTTGCCAATAGTTCCCTGCGTAATAAATACTGAAATGTATAAGCATCCGCCTCCTTAACACATAAGAGGAAGTAGTAGTAATAAGTATATTGCATAAAAAACAAAACAAAAATATTATTCCACAAGTATGAAGATTGTGTACAAGCTTTAGCTATTGTTTTAATTCATACTCTAATTTTTCAAAAAAATTTACATTTGTAATGGCTGTAAAAAATATAAGTTTATTAAATGACATGTCATGTCATGTTAATAAGTTATTTGCCTTATTTAAAATTAAACTCTAATAAATAAAGTTATCAAGTAATATGATCAACGTCTTATTATATTTATTTTGTAAAAAACGTAGTACGTAATAGGCTTATTACTCACGAATCAAATACCAAAGTTTCATAAATTAATATTGTACACAGTAACAGTGTTGATAACAAACGCAATTACTTTAGAACAAAATCGATATTATTTATCTTAATGTAATAAGAATAAAATAATATTTGAGAAAGATTTATGTTAATTGGAAACTAAACGGTATAAAATAAATATCAAAAATTTTAGTGCATAATGGAAAAGCTGTGGACAAGTCCCGCTCGTTATGAATATTTCAGTGTAGCAGAGATTCTTGTCCGTGATAATACATATTTTATAAGCTTTGGTTCCGATCTTTTTAAAAAGCGGCTGCGATATCGAGGGAGATATTATGGGGCCACCGCTAGTCTCGCGCATCTATTAGTCTCATCGAAATGTTTTTCAATAGACTGATATATAAATGAAGGATGGCTGGATTCGGATTCAAGTTAAGATGATTTTCCTGAGAGTAATCTCGCGGTGGATCTAGAAAGCGCTGAAAGTGGTGATAGCTTGGGGATGAATGTGGGGAATTCGTATGCAGATTGAAGATTTAACGATAACACAAAAACCTCTTCATCATACGTGTGGATGTGTTTTTTTCTTTTTGCAGAATTACTAGCCGGTCAAATCTAGATTTACGTTAAATTTGTTTCCCTCCATCGCATTGTTCCACCGCCTGGAAAATTATGAAAATTGAAAAAGGCCTCTCTTCTCTTCTCTATTCCATTTCAAAAGATCGCTTCCGCCAATTTAACAACGATATTCCTCAGACATCGAGTCGCGCTACTTATTTTACTATTGGACATAAGCCCGTCATTTCGCTAACCGCATTTGCCAAGACGCTTTGAACCTCGCACCAGGACCCTCCACTTACTCGCATTACTCCAGTTGCGATTTCTAACATTCACTCCATTCCCCTAACCAACGTTCACACACAAAATTTAGAACTCAAGGGAACACAACTTGTTTTACTAAATACAATATTATCTTCAAGTTTCTAAATTACATACAGTTTATTCCCATATTAAATCAAAATTATTTAAATAAATTTAAGTAAATATAGTCAGAATTTATTTTAAATAACTTGTACTAAAATGATAATTTCATTCTACTTTATATATCTCTGCTTGAAAAGGAATGTTAGTTGCCACTATTTAATTATTTTTATTTTACTTTTACGCGTGGATACAAATTACCCTGCCTTAATTGCACAGCCGTTTTTGTTTCATGTTGTAAAAAGGAGAGAAAGAGGAAAGTTAATTAATAGGGAAAGTGCAACAAGGTCCATATAATTCTATGAAGTTGCCACATTTTAAATGAATAAGATATTTTACTGTCGACATATATTTTATGTAACTAAATAAGACTAAATGATAGTTTTAGATATACAAATAATAAAATGATTTTGAGCTTATATAATTTTAGAAAGATATAAATTATATGCAAACTGATCAAACACTGTATAATAATAAATTACATATACACACATTTTCTGTATAATATTTTTTTATTGAATTCTAACGCATGTATTGTAACAAATACAATGTCTTATAAAACAAGTTACTTACACTATTTATTCTATTTTGCTTTTTTAATTTATTAAAATTACTAGTCAAAAACAACCTTAAAATAAATATATATGACAAATGATTTATCCATCAATTAAAAATCAAACATGCTGTATCATTATGATCTATTAATTAATTAAGAAAAATATTTATATCTTTTATAAAAATCTTTATAAAACTACAAAACTTAAATGATTTGTATAAAATATGCTAAATAAAGGTTATAATAATATTATCTTGCGTTGACCATAGACGGTTTTACCATTTTTTGACGTTTTAGTAGTCTGTCATCTGCCATCATGTGGTATATTATATTTTATCAATATTATACTTATGTGTTATGACACTTTCTATAATTATATCTTGAATTATATATTATATAAAAATAGATTAAACTTTAACAGTCTGTAAATTGCACAAATGATCATTAATTTGATTGTAGATTTAAATATTAAAAAATATCAAAATTTTTTAAATCAACATCAATAATCTAAATTGTTTTGTAACTCAGTTAACATCCCATATATAAAACCAAATTAATTTCTTTACTAAGTTTTGAATTAGAAGCAACCAATCAACAAAGTACAGTAAGTGGGTTTAAAAAATATGCTTTTGACTGTCTGTCTCACAATATTTTATTAAAAAAATAAATTCAATTGAAGACAGTACAAAGTCGTTGCATAGAAATGCTGCAAACAATATGTATTAAAATTAATGTTTAAAATCTTAAATGCCGGAAATAAAATTAGATGCATTATGATGTTCTGTTCTTCTTATTATATATTACTAATTTACGAGCTTGCATATTTTTTTTAATTAAAAGTAACATTAATTTTTTTTGTGGACGTAGTAACGCAAGTGGCCTTTAAGAATAACTTATGCATGGCATTCTGATTTTTGTCTGCGTAAACCTAGTTATTGGACTGTCTTTGCTAATCTAATCTAGATTTGGAAATAGTTTGAAATAAGCTGGTTATTGATTTGTATATTTTTACGCAGTGTCTGCAGTTGTCTCCGGGCCCTATTACTATATAGTTTCTTTGTCTGTCTATTGTATTTGTTTTTTTTTTTATTCTTTCTCTATGTTTCAGCGGCGTATAACAATTTTTTTTGGTGTTATTGTTATTAGGCTTCTGGCTTCTTCTCTTAGACCTTTGCTGTTTGACATAAGTCTACCAAGCCTTTTCTCTATTTTTTTTGTTCTCCTGACTGCTTTTTTAACTTATTTGTTCTATTTTTTGTTTTGAGAGTTACTTTAATAATAATAATAATAATAAATATTAAATTATTTATTGCCCATAGAGCAAATATATATCTTAACAATTAATTATTTACAAAAATATATAAAAAAAAAAGTTTGGAGACAAAGGGTTCAAGATTAGGTGTTTGGTTTTAATTCTTATATTTATTACTTGATTTCTTACTTTTTTCTTTTTCTATTATCCATATCTGTATTATATATATTGCTAACTCTAGTCTTTTTCTTTTAATACTTTTATTTTTACGTCTCTACTTACTATTGTCACGTCTTTCGGCAACCTAGTCTAAAGTAGTTTATTACATTCTAAGTTTTAAAGTTTTGGTCTTAGTGCTGAACCTTTTTAGTCAGTTTAAAATATTTTTTATTGATCACTAAATTTTCGACCAGTAAATACCTCTATATTATCTGTCGCTTTACCATATACATTTGATTCTGCTTTGTATTTTTTTTTCTTTTACAAAGTGTCCTACAAATCACAACTTTGTAAACGTAATATTGACCAAACATAGTTTAAAATTTTACTAAATCTGTGCCTTAAAAAAAATCATTTTAAAATAATTAAATAATTTGTTTAATTGTTATTGATTAAACAATTACAAAAAAAAACAATATTTATTTTTATTTTAGTTTAAAGTTAAGATTGTTCTAAAGATTACCTTTGCTTTTGAGACACATGCTAATTAAGAGAAACCTGGTTGCTCTACGTCAAAGATTCACAATCTTTTCAAGTTGTTGTACCGGTTAAACAAAAACAATATAGTGACGTACCATTAAGTCTTAAACAAAATTCCAAAATTTTTAAGTAATGATTTTTTATTTTTCCCATAATTCTCCTAAAAATGTCGATAAAAAAAAACGACCAGTTCAAAAATAAAACTTTTCTTAATTTGTAACTGATGACTTATTTAGGTACAAGTTCTAGAATTATAAAATTTAATTTTATATGTACAATTGTACAAAAAATAATTTATAAATACTTTTATTATACTACCAAAATATAAATGTACCTTCTTCTTTTTCTTTTTTGAGCTGTACAACCCTAAGTGGGCTTTGGCTTTCTTTGCAATTTTGTTCCATCTTTTCCGGTTTAGGGCAACTTTTCTCTAGTTGTTAATGCCCATCTTTTGGAGGACTTCTTCTACTGCAGAAATTCAATTTCTGCGAGGTCTTTTTCTGGGTTCTGCCTCCAATGGTTTCCATTCTGTTATTACTTTGGCGCTTTTTCTTTTATTCATTCTGATGACGTGTTCTCTAACCAACAAATTCTTTGGGCTTTAATGAACCTAACTATATCTGCTTTGTTGATTAGATGTGCCAACTTGTAATTTGCTTTTATGCGCCAGCTTCCATCTTTGTTCTGCGTTGGCTTAAAGATTTTTTGCAGATTTTTTTTTAATGTACCAATAATAAATATAATATAAATGGGCAATTCTATTACTTTTTGATCAAACTTAAAAATTGAGTATCTTAAATCTGGCTCAAAATTAAATATGTAATAGTAGGTTTCAAAAAAAACATATCTATTATATTTTCAACTTTTTAAGTTATAATCGTATTTTTTTGGGAGCTTAAAAATAACATTTTTTGGTAAGTTTTAACAATTTTTTTTTCAGCGTTGAAACATTGAAAAAAGCTCTGCAAAACATGATTCTTTTTGTAAAGTTTTGTTTAGCTATTTTCTTTTAATTTAGCTATTTTTTTATTTCCTTAAGTGTGGGCCGATAAGAAAATACCCTAAAATTACAAAAACAACCAAAATTAAGTAAATTAGCTTATTTTTTGTTTGTTTTAAAACGCTCTATAAAATTTTGCAAATCAAACCTGTAAATTGTGAAATACCACTTTTCAAAGATTAGTAATTTGTTCAGAAATGCTCATTTTTGTATACATTGAAGCAGCCGTAATTTCTTTTCACCTTAATTTCCAACACTTCTTAAAGTTTGGTTTTTGGGAATTAAAATAAGCCCAAGCTACAGCATCTTCAAAACTTGTAAAAAAATTTATATATAAGATTATACATTTTCTATTGCAGAAATAAAAGCGCAAGTAAAAATTTTAGAAGTGCTGTAGTTTGAGCCCATTTTAATTCCCAAGAACCAAACTTTAAGAAGTATTTTAAGTATATATGAGGAATGTTTTCAGCAAACAAAAATTAGGTAAAAAAAAAGTTGTAACGGCTTCAATGTCTACAAAAATGAGCATTTTTCAGCAAAAAAAAATCAAAAAGTATTTTTCTTAATACCACGCTGAGTATAAAACTACTAGCTGATATTAGACAAATAATAAACAGATTTTGGATTATTTAAATAGCATTAACATGTGACATATATCGTATAAATGGCTTATGTATGCCATTAAGTGTAAAATATGACATTGTTCAAATGCTTGCCTTGGCTTCTTATAGTGGCACGGATCCAAGTAGTTCATATTTTAAAAACTCTTTTGCATAGATTCGGCTAAATTTGAGCGATGGCCTGTGTTGTGTTTACTATTAGGGCATTGGATGATTGTGGTTTATGTGCATAGACCTGCGACTTCAAAAAACCATAAGAAAAAGTTTAGCAAAATCAAATTGCATAACCTTGTTGGCCAATTCACATCACTTTTGCAAGAGATAACATTGCTCTAAAAACGTTCATGCAGAATGTCAGTTGTGGCGTCCGCTGTGTGGCTCGTGGCGTCGTCTTGTTGGAACCACATGTTGTCTAGGTCATATGGTTTAATTTGGGCTACAAGAAATTGGTTATCGTTGTTCTGTAGCGCTTGCCCTTGACGTTGACAGCCTCACCAACGTTTTTTTTTTAAGTACAAACCAATGACGCCGCCGGCTCAAAATTCACACCAAACGGTAATTTTTTTTAGGATTTATTATTACATGTTAAATTTTGTGTGAGTTGGTGTCGTCCCATATACGACAACTTTGCTTGTTAACATAACCATTTATCTAAAAATAATTTTTCCGCCAAACTTGGGGTCCTCTTCCAAACGTTTCGAAGCGCAGTCAGCAAACATACAGCGTTGACTATGGTTATGAACTTTGAGCTACTGGGTCAATTAGATCTTGTACGGGTGTAGGCCTAAGTCCCGATTCAAAATTTGCCAAATAAAATGGGCGAAAGCCCAAGTTCTTGTGCACAGCATGGAATCGATTGCCTTGGGTTTTGCTGTACACTATCACGTACCGCGGCGATGTTCTCCGCCGATCTTGCGTTCTTTAAACGTACAAGTGTTGGCTGAATATTTACTAAACCTGTTGTCTTAAATTTGGCCACCAAACGTTGAAGAGTTGACTGTAAAGGGTCACCACGTCTACTGCAAAATATTTGCACTAACAAACACTCATTTTGATAATAAAGTTTTATCATTTGAACGTGCAGTTCAATTGTGTAACTTGCCATGGTAATTTGGCATAAGTAACTGAATAATAAAAAAAAAATTGTTAGATGCCACAAAAACAAAATGGCCGCCACAGGCCGCCAAAATCTATCAGCGCCAACTGAAAAACCCTTTATAAATAAGCAAAATTTTACTGATAAAAATAAAGTTATTTGGTGAAACATAGACTATAATAACAGCCTACGTAAAAAAACAAAAATCCAAACAAAAAATATAAAAATCATTTTTCGAAAATTTACAAAAATATAAACAGATAATGGTTTAGAAAATGTTATAATTATAAGATACTAAATCGGAGAGTAAAAAGTAACAAATTAAAACACAAAAATAGAAGAATATATAAGAAAATGAGAAAAAATATATAGAAATGAGCAATGAAAACAACCTTAAAATACCAAATACAAAATTTGAAAATGATAAATAAATTTATCGGAGCAGAACAAACCAAAAAAAAATAATATTAGACTTTTATATTAAGCAAACAAAAATGAAAAACGTTTTAAACGTGAAAATATTGTGAAAAACTGATCCCAACTAGCACCAAAGTGACCTGAGATGGGAACTTTGAACCAATAACTGCTACGTAACTGCTACTAAATCTGCTACTTTGGTGAATAAATTCTCCGGTAGTTAGGACGTCGTATTTACCAGTGGGACAACTTTAAAGTTTTTAAAACTTAACGGTGGCAAACAATAGTAGCAACGACTACCTAAAAGAACTAAAATGCAACTTTAAAATTTTAATTATTTTCAAGTAACATTGATAGTTCCCGCGACGATTTCGGGACGTCTGCAAAACTTTAACTACCTGGAACTAATATTAATATTAATATTAATTTGTTATAATTTCTGCACAAAATATAACAAATAAATTTGTGTAATTGCAAAATAATTATTTTAAAATGTTTTTAGTATCTACGTGCCATATTTTTACATGACATTAAATATTTTAAAGAAAATATTTTAATATAAACTACAATTTTGAATAGCGCAATGTTCAATTTCAACTTGGCACCTTAATGTTTATCAGAGGAGTAGCATTCGTTTTAATTTTGTAATTTTGATCATCGAAAATTAGAATGCAAGTTGTTTCGGATATTGTTATTTTTTAATAAGTATTCCATTTTGTTTAAGTAAACCAGACAAGGATTATGTAGGAGTAAAACAAAAAAATAACAAAGTCTGTTGAAAGACAATGCAAGCACTATTAAAAGTTTTAAAAAGTAGGAAGGAGGTTCCATGTTTAACACGGCTACGACGCCGCTACGTAACCACTACGTCCCTGGAACGTAGCCGTACAAATTCCAGGCAAGTTGCCGTTACGTTGCAGTCACCGACAAAATATTCCCCATTTAGGTTGCACGCACGTAATTGGAACGTTCCTATTACGTGCTCATAGGTAGTGGCAAGGCACTTTAAAGTTCTTACAACAGTTGCCGCTACGTTCCCGCAACCAATAGTGCTAGTTGGGATATCGAAAGCAATCTGGTTAAAATAAACATAAGAAGACAAAAAAAAAGCTACAAACTTAAAAGAAAATAATACAGAGATAGTTAAGGAAATACAATAAAATAAATATACAAAAAAATAACAAAAAAAACTTTAATATAGATGAATAATAATTAGCAGCTTACCGGAAAAGATTCTAGCTAGAATTATAGAAAAAAATAAAAAATAAGACAACACACAATAAAGTAACAGAATGGAACATAGAAATAATACTACTTATATAAAAAAAAAACAAAAAAAACTTTAATATAGAGGAATAATAATTATCAGCTTACCGGAAAAGATTCTAGCTAGAATTATAGAAAAAAGAATAAAAAACAAGATAGAAGATACTATAGACGACACACAATGTAAATATATGGATTTAAAAGAAGGAGAAGCATTCAAAATATTATCTTGCAAATAATCAATAAACTTAACTTAAATAAGAAAAAAAAAACATATCTTTGGTTCATTGGTTTAAAAATAGCATTGGACTGATTAAAAAGAAGATATGTATATAGAAATTACTAGAAAAACAAGAAATAGAAAGAAAGACTGTAGAACTATTATAAGCCATATACAAAAAAAAACATTGTTAGAAAAAATAATTCTAAATTGCAAAAAAATAAAACAAAGATCGAGGTGAAATGAGGATACCAATATTATTTTTAATAGTAATAAAAATAATTTGCTACTCTGGCTCAATAATGAACTGCAAACAATTTCAGTAAACTTCAAAAATCTAAATTGGCCAAAAAATAATTTAAATAATAAAAATAGTTATGAGCAACTAAAAGCCTACTATAAAACAATGGTAGATTCTAAAAAACAGTTATATTACTAAAATAAATTAAATCAATCTAAAAACAAGCAAAAATATATTAAAAAAATAGTCAACAAAAAAGAACTAAACCCAAAAAGTATTACATTCATGGTTGAAAATTGCACAATTAAAAATCAATTCCTTGTAGCTAATCATTTTGCTACTTATTTTAGAACTACCACAGAAAGTGAATTATCTAATTATTTTATTAACCGATTACTCTAAAGTTGTACAGCAGCATCAAAATAAATCAATGTTTTTATGCTCCTCACCTCATTTGAGATTAAGAGCACAATTTTTAAGCTAAAAACTAATGGTTTGGTTGGATTTGACGATGTGCCTGTTTTGCTAGTGGATGAATGTGTCAACAAAATTTTTCTAATTTTTGCAGAAATAGTTTATCTGTTTATCAAAACTTTACAATTTCTTGATATGCTTAACATTTTTAAAATAGTACCAGTATTTAAAAAAATCAGGTGTTAACAAAACAAAAAATTAAAGACCAATTGCGTTCCTTCATGTTTTTTTTCAAAGTGTTTCTGCAAATTCTTGATTTTATTACTAAACATAACTGATTATGTACAGTACAACATAGTTTTAGATGGTGTCACTCAACTAAAACTGTTATAGTAAATTTTGTACAATATATAAAATAACTAATCATAACTACGTTTTAGGAGTATTTTTTTATTTATCTTGAGGGTTTGATAGCCTTAATTATATTTTTTTATTAGAAAAGATTAAATTGCTAGGAATAAGAAGTTTATTAAAAAACTGGGTAAAGTCTTACTTGGAAAATAAGAAAATGGTAATCAAAATTAATAATAATATGTCTTGAGACAAACGGTATAAGCACCCACAAGGTAGTGTTGGTGGTCTTCTGTTGTTTATTATTTGTTAATGATTTTCAAGATTATATTGACAAAGGAAAATTATGTATGTTTGCCGACGATGTCTCAATTTGTATAAGTGCAAAATCTAGCAAAGAATGTGTTGATATTGCTGAATTTGATATTAAATATTACAAAAAACTGCTTCCTTACAATTTTTTAACAAACTCACAATTTTATCAATACCGAGTATTATCACAAAAAAAAACCATATTTCCGTAACTAAAAATACACAATTTTTAAGTAAAATAGACTCAAACTTATCATGGGATTCACATATTTGTATTGTTATAAGTAAATTAAACAAGGCGTATTATGTAATATCTAATCTAAAGCAAATCCTTAATGTTTAATGTTTATTAACAGTGTACTATAAAGTTTTTCACTCTATTTTAGCATTATTGCGTGGGGTGGTTGTTTTACTTTAGGTCAACAACAACAAACACAAACCGTTCAGAAACGTGTAAAAAGATTAATGTTTAATCTCAACTATAGAGATTGCCGACCATACTTCTTGAAACACAATATAATGTTATACCGTGTGCTCACTTTATATTTACTAAACACTTTTATACATACATCAAAATAAAATTAAACTTAGACGTAACGGTAGTGTGCATTCAATTCAAATTGAAGAATAAATTTGTAGAAAGAGAAGAAATATTGAAGAACGGAAAAACAGAAATAGTAAAAAGTTAAACATGAACATTATCAAAAAACATAAAATTAAAAATAAGTACAACATACAAATAAAACAAGAAAAGACAAAAGAAGAAACAAAACACAGACAAGGACAACTGAGATGGAATGTAAAAGAAAGCAAAGAAAAAGGAAAAACATTGAAAGGAATGAAACAAATAACACAGGACAGGAAAAAATGAAAAAAACTGTATCAAATAAAATAATATTAAAACAAATTTACTTGATAAAATAAATTTAAAAAATTATTGTTATAGTCAGTGGTAGTTAAGATATGTAATATTTTACGTAGACCAGATATATTTAGTATCTTAAAAAGTTATAGTTTAGTACGATCATCTTAAGATGATGTTTTATAATTTCACAAATTAAAAGAATAATAAATACAATAAATTCAATAAATAAAGCGATCCTAATTAATATATAAATATATATGATTGATAACAACATAATACCACAATTTACTGGACGGATGGACGAGGAAAGAAAGGTAAATGTATTTTTTATTGCCAATAACGTCTTAGTGAAAGGATAATCCCAAAGTAGGAGGCTTCTTATATTAATCCCTGTATACGAGCTCCTATCGAATTATAAGCTAAGTGTGTATGGGGAATATTTAATTATGGGCTAATGTACAAGAGCGGAACTCATCGGTAATGAAAAGACTTAGAAGTAAGTTTCAATCACGTAGTGCGGGTTCGTACGACGTATTAAATATTCAAAACACTTAAAAGGGGATGCTCGTCTAGATTATGACATGAATACCACCTCTGTAAATCTGAATACGGCGATGAGAGAGATGTATTTGCTAACATTGAAATAATATATGTTACAAAGTTTTAACAATATGCAAACATATACCATTATACACCTTATATGGATCTAATGTGCTATTTATTTAGTTTGAATAATTAATTAATATTATAAATTAGAATAGAAGAAACGTTTAATACACGAGGGAGCAATAGGCATTTCAAACTGGTATCAAATTATGTATACTCTAATCGTACAGGACACCGCTGACTAACCACCATGTTATTACTGTGCCACGCCAGCTAATCTAGACATTAGATCAATTACTGAGTTACAAGTTATAACTAGGGTTGATACTTCATGATCGTTATCGTTTAATAGACGATTATTCCTGAATTTCAAGTATAACTTCCACCCTTATCATGAAAAATGTATAGGTATTTAGAAATTACATGTATACATTGATAATAGTAATTATACAATAAATTATGTTTGAACATTTTGTTGCATAATTCTAAATATTGTAATACAAAGATTTATTTAATTCACATATACGATTAAAATATTTTTTTTTGCTTAATAATGAAATAACTTTTTTAAATAAAATATTATAATCTGAACTCATAGAAATTTGATATTTTTATTTACAACGTAATACATAAACATAATATAATCCAAATAACAACCAAAAATGAATATTTATGAATCACTTTAAATCTACATTCAAAAAGATTGTTCTAGATTTCAGAAACGCTGCCGTATAATACATGTTCATTGCATACATACATAGTTCTAGGAATCTGAGCGACGTTATCTCCCTGCATTCAGATTATCCCGGAAAAACACGCATGTTCATATGTCCATTAATTTGACGTTGAATGGAAGCGATATTAATATGTTATAGGCCATTGCATGTACTGCATCAGCAGGTAAAATTACATTATAGATGCCAGTTGTGTATGCACATACAATTTGTTACTAGATACAATGTAATATTATTGATCTAAAAGTATTTAGTGCATTTTAATATGTTCCAATTAAAAATAAAGGCTGTAGTGATAAATAATGAAAAATGCAAAGCTTATTTTGCAGCAGTCCCTTAAGCCGTGGATTTAAATATTTTAACCCCGACTAATTCTCACTGATGCAATAACCGAACAAAAACATAATAAATACTTAATTCTTTTTAATATTTTTTTTTTAAATTCAACAAAATAAACCTAATTGCAAATTCTACTTTATAATTACAGGAAACACATACATTTAACTCCAAAGAGGCCAACCAAATAGGGACAAATTGTATTTATTGGCTTTCACATATTCTCATCAGTGTATATCGGTATGTGTCAAGCGATATCGTACCATTATTGATTGACAAATTCAAATAATTGATTTTTTTAATACATAATAATACTTCATCTTGATCTTACAAAAAACAAAGTGTTAATAAACGTTAGAATAAAAACTATAATTAAATTGTTAAAAAGTAAAAATACGTCGGCTGGAACTTAATTTACCAACTAAATTTGCAAACTTACATACACTTTCTAGTTTTTTGATTTTGTTGTAGAGCTTTTCAGATAAAACAAGATATAGTGTAGCTCAAGATATAATGTCTTTAGAACATGCGTTTTGAAATGTAAATATTACTGTATGTAACGTTAAACATACATAAATTTATTATGAAATTAATTTTATATGAATAATTGTTGAAGTATATCCGGTTTGGAAAACTTAATTATTTTTTTTTGCTTTTGTGAAAATATTTATTAGTAGAACTATATCACCATATCCATGTCTTCAGTGTTGCAATAGTACGCCACTGTGTATATGTAATGTTATTAATTTTAACTTGTGCAGTTTTGTGTGGAATTTAGTGTCTATAATTCTAAAGTTTTTGTCATTCCGGCTGGTAATTATATTAGCAACTAGATGACTGGTTGCTAATATAATTACAATATAAAAAATTTCACTGGTTTAATTATTTTTATTATTGTAAATGTGTATTTTAACATAGAATTATAGTCTCCCGCTTACTGGTTTGTCGCGCTTCCCGCGGCTGTGTTTTTAACTATTTGAACCAGTGGCGTAACTTCTATTTTTTTTAACGTGTGATTTTATTATTATTATTATTTATAATCCTGCTGTCTATTGTGTAACCTTACCGTGGTCTACCTGTATTTGTTTTTAGTCAGTCACCAGTGATCGACCGCACCGGTGTGAATTGTTACCTTGTGTCAACCTTAACTTGTTTTTATTTATTTATTAACTGCTCTAGTCATTTTTGTAACTGCATCATAGTAATACTATGACCCTAAACTGTAAATGCAAAACAGTTGCACAATCCGGAATAACTTGTAGCAATTGTGGCATTGTCTTCCACAAAAATTGCGCTATTCGCTACAAGAAATGCCATTGCGGCACTCTATTTGATTTGGATGATTTCAAACTACCAAAATTTTATAAAGAAAACATTACTCTTTACCAAGTTTTATGTGATGAATTGCGGTCGAGCAATAAATTACTCTCAGACAAAATTACTTATCTGGAAAAGAAGATTACCGAAAAGGATAAGATTATTCTTCAATATAAAATTTGCAGTAAACAACTAACTGCTCCTGCTACTACGCTGTTTACTAATAAAACGCTGCAATTCATTCAGCCTGCAGTTTTTTCTTCTTTGGCAATCTCCGTAGTTAATGGAATAGCTAATCAAAAAAACTCAGCCAAGAACAGAAACTATTTTTGGTTGTGGCCAAACTAATGATAAACTGCAAGCTTATGTGCCCACTTTCTTTGTACACGTTTCTAAACTTAGACGTGCAACTAAAAAAGCTGATATAGTAAATCTTATTAAATCTCGTTTTCAAATTATATCGGTTGATGTCGTTGATTTGCGTGTAAAATCTGAAAGCTACAACAGCTTTAAAGTTTCTATTGCAGTTAATCACGTTCTATCCATTCTGTAAAGATTTTTGGCCTGCAAACATTGCTGTTAAAAAGTTTATTAATCATGGTCAAGTTCATAACGTTCCTGCTTCATTTTTGGTGGATTTTTAGAATCTAGATTTAGCGAACAGTCTAAACCCGTCTCCAGGAACACCAGCGGAATATCCATCTATTACCAAAACGTCGGGGGTATAAAAACTAAGCTCAAAGAACTTTTGTTGGCTATAGCTGTATCTAACTACGATATTATTGAGATGACCAAAACTTGGCTTAATCATGACATTAGCAATGCTGAGTTACAATTAAATGGTTACAGTTTATTGAGATGTGTTCGCTTTACGTTAACGAGTCCTAAATTAGACGGAGGTGGTGTCTTAACTGCCACTAAAACTTGTTTTAATATTATACTTTATTACAGCCTACTTTTGTAACTGTTGAACATTTGTTTGTAATTATTAAGGATAGGTTTGTATCGTATATTGTTAGTGCTGTTTACTTACCACCTAACTCAGCCTGTGATAAATATTTCGATTATTTTGTTGAATCTATTGCTGAAAAATATTCTAACAGCAAACTAATTTCAGTGGGCGATTATAATCTACCCGCAGCGGCATTGGTAATGATAGTTATCCTGCTCACTTTGTTGCCAACTGTTTCGGTTCTTTAAACTGCACAAAATGTATTTCCATACCGAATGACAATGGTGTGTTCTTAGATTTATGCTTTACTAATATTTGTGATATTTTTGTAATTAATGCTGTAGATGTTTTATTAAAACATCATAATGCCTATGTGATATATGTAAAATATGATATTAGCCGTAATATTTTATTGTGTAATTTTGTTTTTAGTGATTTTAAATTTGCCGACTTTAACGCAATCAATATTTTTTTGCTGAATATTGATTGGTTTGCTATTTTTTATAATTGTGATGTTGATAATTTCGTCAATTTGTTTTACTCTGTGTTGAATTTTGCTATTGATTGTTTTGTTCCAAAAAACTGTGACGTGAAAACAATTTTCCAGTTTGGTTCAATAAAAAATTGATTTTACTTACTAGACACAAAAAAACTGTTTATAAACGTTATAAATCTTTAAGACTAATTATAATGACCAATTATAATGAGTTCCAATCAATTCAAAGTTCATGTAAAAATCTCAGTGCATGTCTATACAGGCAGTATATTACTGGAACAGAAATAAACATTTAAACTAACCCAAAACACTTTTGGAAATTTGATAGTGATACTAGAAAAACTAATAATTTCCCATCTACAATGTATTATAAGCATCAAACTTACAGTAATGGAGATGACTATGTTAATAAATTTGCTTAATTTTTTTTTTCTGTTTACGATAAACAAATTTATCCAACTCTATTGTTTGAGTTTAAGGAAAACGTTTTACATACACCATATTTAATTAGTCTGTTGGACGTATTTAAAAGAATTGAGAACCTTAAATGTAACTTCAGAACTGGACCGGACGGCGTTCCATCTATGCTGTTAAAACAATGTATTTATTTTATTTCTACGCCATTGCATTTACTGTTTGTGGCTTCTCTTAATAAAGCTAAATTTTCTCAAGTTTGAAAACAAAGCTATATTATGCTTTTGCATAAATCAAGAGCTAAGGAAGATATTACTAATTACAGAGGTATATGCATCCAGTCTGCCATTTCTAAGTTATTTGATCAAATTGTTACTGGCCAAATACAATGGATGTGCAAAAACATTATAGTGGAACAGCAACATGGGTATTGTAAAAGACGTTCTACTTTTACAAATCTTCTTTGTTACAAAAATGATCTTTTAAATGCCTTTGAATCAAGAGTTTAGGATGATTCTATTTACACAGATTTTATAAAGCTTTTGACCGCGTTAACCATAGAATTTTGATTGCAACGTTTTGGGCTTTGGGTTTTCATGATTCTGTTATTGCATGGTTGTCAAGCTTTTTGAAAAATCGTTCTCAGTGTGTGAAAATTAATAACTTTTTATCACAACCAATTATTGTCTCATCTGTTGTTCCTCAAGGATCTCATTGTGGTACAATACTGTTTTTACTCTTTATTAACTATCTTCCTTATTTCTTATTCTATTAATTCTTCATCTTTTTTTTTTTATTTGCTGACGATTAAAAATTTATACGTAAAATATCATATATCGATGATTGCATTAGTTTGCAAAATGACTTGGATTCTGTTTATTTATGGTGTCTTACTAACAACTTGTTGTTTAATCCAAATAAATGTTTTCTATAAGTTTCAACAGAACTTTAAGTAAAGTATCGTATGATTATACTATTGACAATAAAGTATTGGAACATGTTACACAAATAAAGTACTTGGGAGTAATTTTTGACCCAAAGCTAACTTTTGTTGTGCATATAAACTATATGTGTTACTGTGCTATAAAAATGTTAGGAATTATTTACAAAATGTTTACTGATCTATCTGCAAGTACACTCAAACTACTTTATTGCGCTTTGGTCTCATTTAGAGTATGCTCTATCAGTTTGGTGCTCATTCTACAGCATTTATATACGCAATATAGAACGTATTCAAACTAAATTTTTTCGTTTAGTGTCGTACATATTGGGCATTTTCTCTGAAAACTACGATTTTAACCACATTGCATTGTAATATAATTTTTAGGCGCAAAAGAGCCGACTTATTAATTTTACGGAGACTAATGATGTTTGAAATTGATTGCCAAGAGCTACTAGTAACTCTTTCATTTCAAGTCCCTAACAATATTTGCCAAACTAGACAGTCTCCATTATTTAGAAAATCTATTTATTCTACCAATTATGGATTTAAAAATTCAATTGTTAGAATGTGTAGAATTGCAAATAGTTTTTCTAATATTATTGATTTATTTTGTGTTTCAAAATGTAGTTTTAAGAATCAATTAAAATGTGTTGATGTTATTATTATTCAATTTTGGTTTGTATATTGTTGTGTAATTATTGTAATATTGCTTGTAATTCATCATTATTTATGTACTTATTGATTTAGATGTAAATAGTTCTTTTTATATACCGTAAATAAAGTATTAATATTATCGAATTTTGGATAAATTATTTTTTTTTTTAATTTTATAAAAATGATTTTAAAACGATCAATAGGAACCAAACAATCATCTGATATAAAAAAAACCCAGCACAATCTATTTCAGTATACTTCTGTATAAAAAAAATTAAGATAGATGTACTTAAAATATCAGAAGATCAGCCATCTGTAGCTGTAATGGTTCTGCTATTAAACGGTAACATATTAAACAACAAAAAATTTGTGTCTAATCAAATTTCTATTTTTTAAATTTTTAGATGAGATTGAAATAATATTTCAACTATTTGAAAGCAAAAAAAAGAATATTGCATTTGACCTCCTACCATGAGAATACCCTGACTATTAACGGTGAAAGTTTACCGTTACCTTGATTTCCAGTATTGTAGTAAAAACAGCTATTTTGCCGTTATTCCTATTTTTACTTATAATTTGATAATCAATTTTTTTTATCACTTCGTTCAGAAAGATTTAAACTATATTTTGTCAAAATTTTTTGCTTAATTTATATTTGCAAATAGCATTAAATTGCATTTAAAATTACTTATTTTCACATTTGAATAAATTTTTTGACTAATTATTATCATTTAATTTTTTTATTTTGTCAATTTTCTATATTTTTTTATTTTTTTTTATTTTTTTTATTTGTTTTTCATTTTAATTTTTTTTTTTTTTTCTAATTTGTTATATTACTCCCATCATTTGTTTAATTTTAACTATGAAATCTTGCATTATTTTTGTTGTTAATTGTTTGTGTATATATTACTTGTTTTGTTCAATACTTTAGGTTTTACTATAAAGTTTTATTTAGTCAAGACTGACATTCAATAATACTGTATATTAATGTGTAAACAAATTAAAATTAATATTTACAGTTCAACCACTTTAGATTTATTTTGTCGATTTGAAGAAACCGTGCGAATATAAATTTTGAAAACATCCAAATAAAAAATAATTAATAATTATTGAAAAAAAAGCAAAAAAATAGTTGCGTTTAAGCGCAATGCTTACTTTTTAACGTATATCAAAACGTAGTACAACTTTTTTTTATGGTCGCCTGTGATACTCATGCACGCTGTTGTTTTTTGCTTTTTACCACCATACTAATGCTTTGAAAGTAAGCATACATTTTATGGCAGCTGTGTACAGCCATTATATTATTTTTGCAAACAATCCTTATGTTTTGTTAACAACTTTTCTACATTGCCAGAACGACATGTATACTTTGCTACACATTGTATTTAGATTTGAAGTTGTTGTTAAAAATGTTTAGAAGTTTTGATAGATTTAGTTTAGCAAAGATGGCGGTCAGAAAATACATCAAATTTGATAATAAATGAAAAGTATGTAAAATACAAATATTAAAAACAAAAGAAAGTATAACGTGTTTTATTTGTGAAGTAATATTTTATGTATCTTGTGCATCAAACCGAACCGAAGTCATTCCATCAAGTAAAAACTGGAAATAAATATGTGATAAATATATTCAAGATTTTCCAAAAGTACGTAAGTTAAAAACCTATTTAAATAACTTACATTTAAACAATACAAATAATATTAAATATGCCAATAAAAATCTGAGTTAATTAAAATTGTAAAAAACATACAAATGAATATAATAACCATAAAATCCAATAATAATTAAAAAAACTGTAACATATCACTTCCTACGTACCTAGAGATGGCATCAGTTACAATAAAGTCAAATAAAATAATACCTAAGAGCATATCTCTTGAAAAGATCAAAGCAATAAATAATAACAACGTGAGCATTAAATAAAATATAAACCATTTTCATCTTCGGTATACGCAAACTTGGAAAATACAAAAATAATAGGAATTTTAAGAATGAGACATTTACTTACTGACGTTTTGATCCGCACTTATAAAGTGAAGATTTAAAAAAAAATTAAATGGAAAAAAATTTAATAGAGTATTCTGCAAAAAACAGTCTTAATCAATATTCTTTATTTAAAATATTTGCTTTAGTGGACGATATTGAAAAACTCACTCAATTTGGTCTTGAAGGTAAATTTAGGCAAGAATAATTCAATTTTTCTAAATATTTAACGTTTGAATGCGCGGCATCGGAATTTATAATAATCAATAATCAATAAGAAATATGTTGTTGTGTCAGTCTACAGATCTAATAAAAGAAACATTGATTTATTTTTAAATATGTTTAATGATCTATTAGATATTGTATTCAGAAAAAATGTATTATATTTAATTGCTGGAGATTTTAATATTGATATACTTAGCAAGGGTTCTACAAGAGAGAATTTCATGAATTTATTAAATACTTTAAATTAAATTATAAACAAAACAACTAAAATTTAAATATAAGAGAGTCATGTCTGAATAACATTATCTGTAATATTGAAAATTAGAAAACAAAAATTATATTACGGGTTTTTCCGACCACACAGCATAAATCATGGAATGTGGAAAAAAATATTAAAAAAGCATTTTAGAATAACAAGGAGTTTTTTAGAATTTGACATACAACATTTTTATACTGATCTATCCAGCAAAAAATGGAAAAAAATATAATAATAAAATTTATATTAAACTAAATTTCCAAAAATTATGTTACTGATACAAAAGTAAAATTTTCTAGTTTTCCGGAACTAAAAAAAGTACTATAATATGATGATTTTGCATCAAACTATTTTGTCACATATAAGTAGTTATAAACCAATTTATAATATTACAAAGCTAAATATAATACCTTTTTGACAACAGCAAAGCAAGAACGCATACAAAACAACAATAATGCTAATTAATCTAAGCCCATGTAGAAGGCTGTTAATGACACCACTAGAAAAAAAAAAACGTAAACTGCCATCTAATTTGAATAAAGAAATAACAACAAAATTTAACAATTTTTTTATTAACGCTGCATCTAATATAAACAATGATTTAAATTCAACACCTGTTTGTTCAAACAGTTTTGATAACACTATGGCAATTTCTTAGTTTTAAATCTTTTTACAGAAAACAAAATTATTAATATAATAACTAACTATAAAAAATTTATTGGTATTAATGAGAGTAACTATTATTAAATATTGTGTAAGTATACTTGTTCAAAAATTTGCGTTTTATACTCTATCAACCTTACCAACCTGGTTCTAGCAGGCCGAAGGTCCTTCCGAGTATGAGTGATAAAATCAGGCAAAATAATTATTGTTTGTAAATTTGTTTGTTGCTAAAACCATGAATGCCGAAGCGGTTAAAGCGGTGAACAAATTCACAAATAATATACAGCAGAGTAGGATTTAAACTCAATTTTGCTTTTTTTCTGCAATTTGCAATTTAAAAATTCTTTATTCAATACTATATACAATATTTAGATAAAAGCAAACTTACATAAAAATATTAAAATGAAACAAACAAATCCAACCGACTCTCCCAAAGCTCAACCGTACAGTCTAAGTGGTGTAAACACCAATGTATTTTTAAACTTTTAAGAGAAAGTGATTGCTTCCGCTTTGGCAGCGTTTAGCTTAATCTGCCATTTCTTAAAATAATTTACTATTTGTATTTTTTTGCTTGCTACAACTGCACTGTGTGAGCGAGCGTATATTGCAGTATTGTCGGCGTAAAGAGCTGTTTTTGTCTTAAATTTTGTTGGTATGTCATTAATGTAAATGTTAAATAACTTTGGTCCCAGAATGGAACACTGAAGTACCCTTGCTACAATGATGTGTAATTCTGACAAGCTTTTGTTAACTATAACAGCAAACAAATGTTTATTAAGATATGAGTTAATGAGTGTGATGATATTGTCAAAGAAATAATAATGAATGAGTTTGTATATAAGTTCTACTTGCTAGACCTTGTCAAATATTTTTTCAATGTCAAATAGCAGCATTATTCTTGTTGAAACTTGTAAGAATGTCATGTGCAATGCCTACTATTTGCTGGGTGGTGTTATGTTTTGCTTTAAAGTCAAATTTGTGGTCGATGATAATTTTGGCTTGTCCATACGTTCCATTATGACTCTTTTGGACAATTTACTCAAAACATTCGTTTTATCTTTGCCTGGTTTTAAAATAGGGATAATTGTTTATTTGTTGCTGATTTCTATACTTTTGGAAAGTGTGAAAGTTTTAGCATGTTGTTGATAATGTGTGTCATCCGTACTATGGCCTTTTTTGTAAGGTTTTTTAAAACAGCATTGGTGATAGTGTCCAGTCCAGGTGCTTTACGTGAGTTTTGTCTGGTGATTATTGTCCGTATTTTCCTAGGCGTCGTTCATAAAAAAAAAAAAAAATAATTTACAAAAAAATTTGCTAACGGGCTAACGGGACCAAACATGGTTAATTTATAGACAAAAACAGAAAACAATATTTTGCTTTCCTTAACTTCTTTTTAATAAAAATCAAGCATTGAATAACATGATATAGCTCATCTTTAGTTAATCCAAAAAAGGTGTTTAGTGATGGCGACATTTAAGTCTGCGGGTACCCTATCATGAAAAATTTCACCCTTAAAAAACGTCATAAAGTAAAAAAAAAAAATACAAAATAAATGTTTAATATATGTACTCATCTATCCAAAATGCAATAGACCATAAAAAAAAAAGTGACATACTTTGAAAGTTTAATATTAATGTAATATTGTTTTGCAGAAAATAATTTAGCACACCTATTCCGGCATGTTATTAGGGGCAATTGATATATTTAAGTATAATCCAGAATTAAGGTCGCACATCAAATCTCATAAAAGAAAACAAGTTTTGTATTTTTTCCAATAATACAAAATGAAATATTTGAGTTATTGGGAAATGCACATATTGTTAAAATAGTGAAGACAGCTAAGTACTTTTCTACTTTGTTTGACTGCACTCTCAATGTATCACATTATGAGCAAATGTTTTAAATTTCATTCACTTTATTCACTTACACAAAAAAACTGGTGCGGGATTAGCCAAAAAAATTGTAAAATTTTTCATTTGCTAGGAAATATAAAGCACCTTAAAATTAGTTTGAAATGCTATTCAGACACCCGATGGTTATCAAAAGCAAAACAGTTACATATAAAGCACAAAGTGTGGATAGTGTGAATGTTTTGACTGATTTGACATCAGCATCTTTTAATGTTGAAACAATTTACAATAAAATAATATTACAATATATATAGCAGCAAAAATGAATATGTAAGCAAATACAAGCAAGTATTTGGAACAAAGATTTTCAAATGTTTGAAACTGAGTGATAAAATTAGTATGGAAAGCATTATTTACAAAAAAAAAAGAAAACGGACTAAAAGACAAGACATGGAAGCTTTGATGCAAGTTTTAATATGACTAAAAAAATAAGATGTTTAAAGTTATAGATACATTATTCATTTATTTAAAAATGAAGTTTGAAAAGCTAAACAAGATTGCTGAAGATTTTGATTTTCATAAAGGTTTTTTGACAATTACTGGTTTAAAGAAAACTAATACGGCAGATTTGAAAAAGGAAGCTTTAAACTTTAAAATATAAAAATGATATAAATGCATTTTTTTTTTTAAATAGAGTGTTTGAAGTTTTATATTAGTGAATTTTTACTAAACAATTCAACATCTTTTCTAAATCTAATTCAAGCATTACTTGATTTTTGATTAGAAGATTTCTTTTTGATGATGAGTTTGCTCTTAAAAAAAAATTAACGTTGCTGGTTACAACTGCATCATGCAAAAGAAGTTTTACTAAGTTGAAATAATTAAAAATATTTAAAATTGACTATTAGTCAAGAAAGGTGCTCAAAACTGACGAGTTTGCCTCAACCAAGGAAATAAAGTTTAATTTTTCAAAAACGTTTTATGTGTTTTTTTAGTTACTATATATTTTTAGTTACGCTTTAAGAGTTATTGATGTAATTATTTTTAAGTTTATTTACTGTAGTTTATACTATTAAATAAATAAAAAAATAATTTATTGTTTATTTTTTGCTTTAATAGGGAGAGTGGGGCGCAAAAAGATTTCCACGCACCGAGCGCATCAAAAGTTAGTTACGGCACTGGTTGTTAGTCGAGTAAATTATAAGCGTTTTTAAATACTTTGGCAAGTGCTTGCGCTTTGTCCTTATCCGTCAGGGCAGTTATGCCTTGGTGGTGTATAGGGTCAGCATTAGAAGCAAGCATCTAAGCAACTAACCCACGCTACCGCTCAACCAATATGTTATGTTATTTATGCTTTTTTAGATATGAGTTCTTTTTTAGAATCTTTAAAAATTGCAGTAGTCAAACCACTCTACAAAAAAGAAAATTTAAACAAGCTTGATAGTTATTATCCAAGAAGCCTATTGACATTTTTTTAAAATGTTTAATTGCGTTACTTGTTTTCTTAATTTAAACAAATTAATAAACCAAAACCAGCATAGGTTTTAAAAAAACAATAGTGTTAAAAATGCTGTGTACAAATATACTTTAAACAAAATAGAGACATTGGAAAGTAAAGATTTAGTTTGTAGAATGTTTTTAGATTTATCTAAAGCATTTGATTATATTAATTACATCTTATTAAATAAACTTCAAAATTATAGAATTAAGGAAATTGAAAACTGTTGGCTTAAATCATATTTAATAGAACGTAAACAATTAGTTTTGCTTGAGAGTAATAAAATTTTTGCAATTTCAAATGCTCTAAATGAATCAAAATTGAAACAATACACAATGCTCTAAATGTAAAGATAAGTGTTTCTCAAGGTAGCATCTTTGGACCGTTACTGTTTATTATTTATACAAACTATTTTAGTAATACAATCAATAGAAAACAAATATTTACAATTTATTATGCAGATGATACCAATCTATTGATTCAAGCTAATAATAAAATCAATCTTAACTAGAGTTGTAAAATGCACTATATTTAGCAAATAATTGGTTTAAAAAAAAAAACTAATGTTAATATTAACAAAAACAGAAACAATTTTTTTTTAATTGCAATCAACGTTAACAAACAATACCAAGATAATAATAATAATAATAATATCATTTATTCACGTGGCCAAAACAATTTACATATACATAGAACAAATATATACAAAATTTGGATGTGAGTGTAAAAAAAAAACAATTAAGTAATAAGTATACAACTTTAGCAATTATTTAAAAATTCATTTGTGGAGTAGTATGCATTTTTCATTAATAAGTTTTTTAGTTTAAATTTAAAGCGGGTATACTTATGTTGTTTAATGTTGATATCCAAAGAATTATACATTTTGATTCCTTGGAAAAAGTAAGATTGCTCAAAAAATGCCGTTCTGTGATATTCAACCAGTAGTTTATTTCCATTCCGTGTGTGATAGTTATGGGTATAATTTAGAAATTGAAACCTGTGTTGGTTTAAATGTATATAACAAAGAGTTTTGTAAATATATATACTTGGAATTGTTAGTATATGTGTGTTTTTAAAGATAGGAAATTAGTCGTATGATTTTCTATAAAAACCCGTTCATGAGTTACCGCTTTACCCCAGATGAGTACATTGTTTGACATATACAAGTAGGCCAATGCATAATAAACACTCAAAATGCTTTTTTCATTGCAACATGATTTTAATGAAAGTATAGCATAATATGCTTTACTTAATTTATTACATACATAGTCTACCTGTGTACTCCAGTTAAGTTTACTGTCGAGAAATATACCAAGATATTTGCAGTTGTCACTGTATGTGTACTTTTCATTATTTACTATTAATTCCGCTTTTAGGTTTTTATATTGATGAATTTTTGCAACGATCTTATTATATTACACTTACGTGTAAACGTCTTAGTTCTATCTGTTATTGAATGAGAGTTCTTAGTAAATCAGTTTATGTCGGAATTTTAAAAGTAGTTTATTTTGCTAATTTTGTATCAACATTAAAATTTATAATGATTTTTTGGAAAAATGGTGCAAAATCTTATAGTGTTTTGTTTACTTTTGGCGTTAGGTATGCAGCATTTGACTACTATTGTGTCAGCGTAGTACAGGTTAAAAAATGAGTTTTAAAAAGTATCTTTTTCTTTTGATAAGTTTGTTGTGTATGTGCTGTCTGTACATTTAAAAAAATATTTTTTTAGACTTGTGGCAGTAGTAGAAGCAATTTCAACATTTTTACAAAAAAAAATTTTTGTTGTTTTTCTGGACGATTTATAAAATAACGTTAAAAAAATTTCTATCGTTTCTTACATCATTATAGCAAAACCAAAGACCAACCTAAATGGACAAGATTTTTTGTATTTTTCTGTTTCTTTTATTTTATTTACACTTTTAGGTTCAAAACAACTTAAGATTTAGTGTTTGTATTTTATTTACTGTTGTTCTAATGTAAATTTTACATTACAGTTGATGCACATTTATAACGCGGTTGCTAGTATTTGTAGGTTAGCACTGATAATGAAATTATGTATAAGTTTATTTTTTGTCTATTATGTCTGCTTTCCTAAATTACATCTATAGTGGGAGCTTTCATCTTATGTAACTACAAACTTTATGCAACTTTTTGTACAATACATACAATGGCATTCTTTTTACCGTTAGGTAAACCAATTTTTACAGCTAACGGATTTTTAACAGTGATGCAGATACATTAAATTACATCAATGCAACGTCTTATTTGGTAGGTTTTTTCCAAATTAAACATTTGGTTCCACTTTAATTGTTTTTTTTGACGGGGCGTCAAAAAGCGTGGGGCACGCTTGTTTAATTTTGATTGTAGGTTTGTGGAACATATTGGGTAAGCAGTTGGTCCCATCAGTCTTTGTAAACAACTTGTAAGATTTTAAAGGCAATGTAAGACAGCTGCAAAAGCGCCCAATTTCTAAGACAAAAAGTTAACCATTTATTTTTTTCTTTTGACGGTGTTAAAAACGCATTAAATGTTAACAATAAGTTTTTGTTTTTAATTTTTTTTAACCAATTTATAGTATAACTAACTCTAGCATTTGGTTATTCTAGATGTCATGAGTTTGCGTTTGTCTGCCCAAGAAACTATTAACGACGTCTAAATTTTTGTAAACCGTAAACCATTTTTATTTTTTATTTTTTAGATTTTAACTCTTCAGACACCGGTATGTAAAGTTGTTGCTGCAGACGATGTAGTAGGAATATGTACCAATACTGTTTGCTAATCTAAAAAAATAATCTAAAAAAAATAATGGATAATGGTTGTAGAATATTTGTTTATTTCTCTAGCGTTCATCCCGCCATGGAGTTTGCAAATATAAAAACGTAAAGTTTTAAACATATATATAGTATATATATATATATATATATATATATATATATATATATATATATATATATATAGATGTAAAACAACTAATACTCCTCCAAAATATATACACGCTGATAGTACTGGCCTCCAGAACGGAGGCAGGTACGAAAAACTGGAGGCAAATACGTTTTGGTGTGTATATCAATTTATTTCAACATAATACTTTACTAGAAGTCATTCTACAAAATTTTGTTTGGTGACCATTTCGACTCATATACATATACAGTTATACATTGTAGTACATTAAAGTCAACACTACGTGGCGCTATGCTTTTATACTGATATACATATTTTGTTGCGGGCCAGTAGAATAAGCCTCCTCATAAGTTAACGTTCTAATACGCCTCTTACAATTGGCAACATAGCAAATACAATTTATAAAAATAATTATATACTTTTAATATATCTAAACGGTTCACGTTGTTTATAAAATATGTAAAAATAAAACAGAAAGTATTATTCAACTTTACGTCCAATAAAACAAATAAATAACATTGTTTATAATATATTATAAATATTTTTTAAATTATTCTATCGAGGTATTGTGCTATGTAGAATGGCTTTTAAAAATATTATAAAATTGCAGATATAATACTATTTAATATTTCTTCAATAATAAATTTTTAAAATGTGCAATAAAAAAGAAATAATTTTTAAATATATTTTTTTAAATAAATTAAATAACAATAATATTGTTTATATTAATTTTAAAATTTAAAAAAAAATTCTAATTTTAGTCTTGTTTAGTAAACTTGACATTATTTGAATGTTAAATTAAAATATTTTTTTCAGTTTAACGCTAGAGAGTTGCCAGGTTTAGTCGCACTGTCCTGTGGGGGTGCTACTAGTAGTATTGATATGGAAAAATATTAAATCCTACCACATCTACAAAAATATCGGCAAACCTTTTTCTCTAGAAAAATATTGACATGTACAGCGCCGTTTTTAAATTAAAATTGGTTCTTATAGGACAAAACGCCAACCAACTCAATATCCAAACGATAAGAATTTAATCATCACTCTTTTATAAGTTGAACTACATACAATATTTTATGTTTTTATGTTTTTGTTTAAAGATTTGAAGTTATAATTAACGAATAAAAAATTAATAAAGAACTAATTAAAATCGCCACTTTTAAAAAATTAATTGCGGAGAAACTACTTATTGCATAAAATTTTTACAAATTTAATGACACAGAGTGGACTTTCTTCTACAATGTGTAAAAATTTTATTCAATTATATTTATGCGTTTTCTTGCTGAGTTTGATTCTGTGAAGCCTTATAATAACACAACTATTCTCCCCTCTTAATTAAAGTTATCATTATTTTTTTATCAATTTAAATAAATTGTTAGATCATTAATTACGGAGATAAATATAACTATCCCATATTTACATAATTAAAATTATGGTACAAAAGACGTTTTTTATGTTATCTAACTAGCTATAACAATAATATACTATTGCAAAATAAAATTTATAGAGTCATCTTCAAGTTTAGTTTCAACTGATTAACACTTGAACACAAAAAACGCAGTAATTTTTTTTTTTTTACAAAAAGCTGTAAAGTTTTTTTTAATATAAACCTAATAGCGTGCGGTTGAAGATCTACATTAAGATTCTAACTAATTTAAGTAGGTAACTCATTGATTGCTAGTAGTGACATGTTAAAGAAGGTTGACAGCGTACGTGTTGGTATGATGTTCAAACCAAGATAAGTATTTGCTACTAGCGTTCTTGGAGTCTTGTAGAACATTAGAGATGTTCAGATTTTTGTATAGAGATTTATTGGTGATAAATATTGAACTGTTTGTAATTGATATATCTTCAGCTTCAGAATGTTAAAAACTTACTGTCCCATAGTTAAGAACAGTTGGCTCATACAGGTTTTAAAATTTATTTCAAGGTACTTTGCATTAGTAGATTGTAATAATTGTTTGTCAGAGAGTGACAGTGACATGCTGAAATTTACTTTGATTGGCCCTAATTTACAAGGTTTTAAGCTATTTTTGGATGTTTAAAAAAAAAGTCTGAAGTTTCTCAGAGACAAAACTTGGAATTTTACTAACTGTTAGAATGACAAACGTAACTCTTGAAGGTTTTCTGTAAAAAGTAAATATAGCACCGGTCCAAGAATACCTTCCTGTGCTACCGCTGATTTGATGAGGTGTAAGTTAATTACTTTATCTTGATGTTTAACCATAAAAATGTTTTGGTTAGGTATGATTATAATAGATGAAAACTTTTATCAAATACTTGGGTGTTGTCTAGAAAAACAGCCAAACAATATTTCTTTTTTTTAAATGTTGTTAATTTGCTTTATTACTCTGTAAACCTGCTCTGTAGTTTTGTGTTAGTTTAAAAAACCAAATTGATGATTTAGAATTAGATGAAATGCTTTTAATTTCAGTCTTTTCTGAAACATATTTTCAAAGATACATTTTAAATAAACTTATTAAGCAACAGAAAAATGTTTCTGTCACAGGTTTATGAGAATGATTTGTGTCACTTTTCATTGAGATTGAAAATGTTCAGATCTAAGTAGTATAGCATTGAAAATATGTGTGAGTGCTTTTTGCACATTTTTTGGAAACTAATTCTAATTGCTGTAACTTTTTTCATAGAAATATGGAGATCATAGCCATGTTTTAATCACGTGTTTGACTCACATAGTATGATGGCGTTAATAAACAATGTCATTGATAAAGGTATTCCAAAACTGATGACTGCTTTTTGTCTGCTTGTAGTAGTGGTAGTTTTTTTTTTTAAATTTTGATTTTTTAGTTTCTTTTCTAAGAGTAGGCTTTTAGCGCGTTGTCGTTTGTGGATTTCTAGTAGACTTCCATATTCTTTTATTTATTAGTATTGCTATTTTAGTTACTTTTAAATCATATTGTAGCTTGTTGTTGTGTTTGTGGGTTCCAAAACTGCTTAATGCTTAAATGTTGTTTTAAGCAAGACATTTGGGTGTATTTCTTTTTCTAATATGTTTTAAAACTGGTTCCAGTTATTTTATTAGTTAAAAAATCTGGTTTTTGTTTATGGTGTATGTGTGAGCTTAAGTAGATTAGAACAGGGAAATAGTCTGAAAAGATATTAATTTTTTTTTAACTTGCAGATAATTTAAGGGACAACTGTTTGCTACTGCTTGGATGGAAGTTTATGTAATTAAGTAGTTCTTTTGGTGGTGTACTCTTGTTTTTGAGTTTATAACATGTTTGTAATAATCTATTAATAACCGTTGTTTAACATTCCATGGTTTATTTTCTAAAGAGTTTTTACGTTTAAAAGTATATTAATTAATAAATAATTACAAAATAAATTAAATAGATTAAAATAAAATAAATATCAGTTTAACTGAGGCATGGAATCCATTCATAAACCGGTAACAAACAGTACAGTGTAGTATTTATTATTAGTAGTTAATTGTTTTGCAACATGTTTTTTTTAATAATGAGAGTTAAAATACCACAGCAGTAAGTCACCGCTTAAGAAAACGCTATAATGTAGTAACAATTAATCACCGGTAGCATACTATAGTTGTTGTAATGTACACCACATTAAAAAATAAAATCAAAACAACTTCAAATAACTGTTTGTACCTACATTCAATAATTTTTGAAAATAACTATTTATTTTAGACTGTGTTACGGTTTCAATATTTTTATAATCTTATACACACAAAAAACTAAACTAAACCACCTCTTGAATAAACCAAATAAATGCCTACTAATAATAGAAATTTACAAAATACGATATATTGATAGTGGCAACAAACATTGGCAGAGGCGTATTCGACATTTTCACATATATATTTTATACAACTGGAGCCTAAAACGATGCTTTGGCATTTGGAGTTCTATTGCTATTATTAATATACCAATTTTTTTGTATATAATTAATGTTATATTTCTTTACCCCTCTTTGTGCGTCCTAATAAAGAATATTTTAAATAACTAAATGCAAAAAAATACACAGTTAAAACTATTAGATTTAGGGTGGAGGCTAGGTCGCCTTATGTGTGTACGGAGGCGAGTAAGATAGCTATGCATATATATATATATATATATATATATATATATATATATATATATATATATAAATATTATTACAAAATTACTATATCTTTTTGTTTGAAGAAACATTTTTACAGATATAGATTTTATTTAATTATTTAGTTTTGTTATTGCGGTGTATGCTATTGTGTTTTTCCCAAGAGTAACAAATTTTTAAACTTATCTATAGTTTTTCTAATATAATTTTTATTGGCGTGCTTATTTTAATTTTTTTGTCTGTTTTTTTTTACCTTTTTTACATAACTAACGCAAGAAACGTTTAACCATCTACCATTCACAACGTGCGTTTACGTAGTATATTATTATTGGTGATAGATAATGAAGTAATTAAATGATCTGCAGCTGAGCTAAAATCATGATTCAATTCTGAAGTAAAAAAAGAACACTGTACCAATGCCAGTGTTTTTTTTTACGATTTTCTCTCTCTGAATTAATTATTTGCCATGATGCTTTGTTTTTATTGACAGCTGTGTTTATGTAATCACTATATGCGTTTTTCTTTGTTATAGTTAGTATTTTTTTGTATAGTTTTTTTTATAAGTATTATAATTGTTTTTTGTTTGTGCAGTGTTTATTAATGTGTAATCAGCATGTAGTTGAGTTGTCATATTTTTTAGTTCGTTGTTAAACCATCTAATAAAACTGTCAACAGTTACCCGTTTTGTACAAGATGAAAGTTCAATATTATCTACTAAGATGCCTGTGATATTATTTGCCAGTAATTCTGGTTTGTTTAACAAAACCATACCATCTAATTCAAGATTTTCATTAACTTTTTTAATTTTTGTAACTGCACTTATTGCATAGGATAAGCATTTGTTCTGTTTGAATAAGTTTATACATTTGCTTCAAGATATTGACTAGAGTGGTTGGCAATATGTAGATTTATGTTTTTAGCCAAGTAGGTTTGTACATTGGTAAGAATGATATCTATGCACTAATTAAGTCTAGTAGGTTTAGATATTGTGGGTTTTATACCGTATGTTTGTAGGATGTTAGTTAAATGTGATAATGAATTAGATGAGTTGATAAATTCTATGTAAAAATTGCCTAGTATAAAAATAAAGGACCATTTCTTATTAGTGTTTGTCAAATGTAGTAGTTTATCATCTAGCTTGTTAATATATGTGTTTACATTTTTGTTACATGATCGATATGTTGCTATTATTAATGATTTACTTGTGGGTATTTCAATATCACAAAATTCTGATCAGTTTTAATAGACATTTAATTTATGCTAAAAACATCTTTAAACTCAAAACCGTTTCTTATATAAATGCAGACGCCATCATGAATATGATGCTTTTTGTAAAAGGAAAAAGCTAATTAATATCCTTTAATTGTACAACATGTTAGGCTGGTTTCCGGTAGGATCCAGTGTTTTAAAAAACATTCAACCTCAGATTTAATTTCAAAAAGTAAGTGACTTAATTGATTGGTTTTGTTAGATAAACATTGTGTATTTACATAGAACATACTCAATTCTGTGTTATTTGTTGTTTGTTTTACTATGTTATTGCTAGAATATTTGTCATTATTATATCTCTAGAGTTGGGGAGTTGCTTTTGGATTGTTGTCTTGTGATGTAACAAAAAGGTTGCGTCAAAACCATACTGGGCCAGTTGGCAGAGTCGCTGAGTTGACTGGTTGAAAGGTCATAGCTACCTACTTTAAATGCTTTTTTGGGCATTGTGATTTTAAGTCATAACATTGTATGTTTTATTTTATTTTAACATATTCTTTTACGTTTTCGATTGTAGTATTTTTGTTTAATTTATCCACCCACACCCAATTTAAAATTGGAGCAGCTTCGAGTATGTTGATAAGGTCCGTTTCATTTTATAAGTCAAAACTTAGCAATATTATTTATAGGTTTATTAAGATCTTGTAGAATGCAAGCCATCAGCACGCAACACTGTTTTGTAGAGTTTATTAATAGATTTGACTTTAATTGACGGAGATGGTTAATCTATGGCTTCAGTTGCTATTGGTGCAGATCTCGGGTCATAACGGTTTTTAAATAATTAAATATTATTTTTTTGTTTAATAACCTTTTTTGCAATTTTTTATTTGTTTGTTTTTCTAATAACGTTATTTCTGGATTGCGTCTAAGATTTAAATTTTTTTTTTTCAATTTTATTCAATTTTTTTCAATACTAGCGTTATTTGATGTTATTGCACTAAAAACTATATTTAACAGGTACTCTTAAAATGTGCTTGGCTTAAATATATAACTTAATGCATTTGTAATGATGCTATCTAAAGATTCCAATGTTTTTGAGTCCATTTCGATTTATTACGTTGTACGTTTGTATTTATTTATTATTTAAAGGATAGACAATTAGATAACTTTTTGCATTAGGCCCCAAATAATGGTGTCTGACAACACAAACAAGAGGGCCGAGGAAAAGTAAAGTACAACTTTACAGTGTCAGGAAATATTTTTTTTTTAATTTTTAAATATAGTATTTGTAATTTAAAATAAAATAAAACTGATAAAACAATGTACTGCTTTTTGTGCTTGCAAATAAAAGAAAAAAATTTTATTCATAGAAAAATTCCCGCAGCATGAATTGAAATAAATGTATTAAAATCACCCAGACCTTAGAATTTATGATTGTGATTATACTAGTACACTCACTGTACACAACACTACACAAACTACTGATTAGTTATGTCAAATTAAAAATAAATACAGTTTTAACTACTATTACAACATTTTAAAATAAAGACGATACAACGATCGAACAAACACCGATAGATATATACGGTAGTAAAACATAAAGTGTACAGAGAGGTAGAAAATTACATTAAATATAAAAATTATATACAATAATACAAAAAAAGAAATGGATTCAGCAAGTTTGACGGTTTTTACTTAAAGATATATATGACACAGAACATTAAAAAAGGGGAAAAAAAATCTTTTAAATGAAGTAGACCAGTCGGTTTGATCATTAAACAAGTTTATGAAAAGATTATTTTCTAAGAAATCCTAGTGCACACACCATGCTCTTAAAAGTTGTTACGTAAGATTTCAATGTCAGATACGGTGTTTTATACCAACCCCAAAGTTTCAAATGCCAGCGTATAAATAACATTTTTTTACAAACTAGTACAATCCAACTTCGGTCTATATATGAATAACTTCACAGAATATTTGGTTTAATCAAGAATGTATTTGAAGAAAAATTGTCCCTAAGTTTGTTATTATTAGAAGCCCTTCTATATCTAAAGCTGCCAAAATGTCCATCAAAGCTGGACAAAAGATATGGTTTAAGTAACAGTCATTTTACCAAAAACTTAACGTCATTTAGACATATAATAAAGTAGTACATTCGTAGTTAGTTTATAGACTCCATCTAGTAATTTTAGATTTACTAGACAACAAAATAAAAGATATGATTAGTAAAGTAATTCATTTAAAGTATACCGCGCAGAGTAAAAAACTATATTTACTAGAGCGTCAGAAAGTGGTCACAACTACTGATAGCAGTATAATTATTAATCAACCCGTTATTTCATTTAACTTACAAACAGTCAATTTAACTGAAACAATTTTTACTACCGCAGAAAAAACACTTTTATCAAAAAGTCCAAAGTACCGTCCCAAAATATCACATCAAAAAACAAAATTATAACTTTAATTGTTAACGTTGAATTAGCGTTAAATAAAAAATATATTACAACATTAGCAAAAGCTCAAATAAAAAAGCAACTAAATGACAAAACGTTACTTAAAACATCTCAGACTGAGGAAAAATTAATAAAATCAATAAAACAGAATGTAAAAGCAGACAATTTAACCATTACATAAGCTGACAAATCAAACACGACAGTAATTTTAACCAAACAGAGCAATCTAGACAAAATTCGAAATTTTATAGATACAGAAGACTTAACAATACTAAAAACTTATCCTACAATTAAATTAAAAAAATAAGTTAAAAATTTTGTTTTGGAATCTTTTTCACGTCAAGTTTTGATAAATTTAGAGTTAGCTATAAATATAAATCCGTTGGCCCCTAAATTATATGGTTTGGTAAACACTTATAAATAGAATAATTTTATAAAACCAGTAGTATCATACATAAATAGCTCCATCAGAGACTTTGCCATAAAATTAAATCAAGACTTCAAACGGTTAACAAATTTTAAATCTCCCAATAGAGTAAAAAACTCGGTTGAACTCACATCAAAACTCAAAGATATTAACATTCATCAGAATTGCAAACTAGTATCATTTGATGTGTGCAATTTGTTTTTAAATATCCCGCCAAAAGAATGCATACAAATTATTTAAGACATTCGTCTTAAATTATTAATCAACATTTCCGCTAAGTCAAAACTTATGCAAGATTTGAAACATGCATCAAACAAAAATATTTTAAATTTAATTCTAAATTGTACCAACAAAACTCTGTACTTCATATGAGATTACCACTTAGTCCACTTCTTGCCGACATTTTTATGACAAAAATTCTTTCTTCAAACCCCGCAAAAACACACATAAAATTTTGGTACAGATATGTAGATGACATTTTAGCAGGTTTTACAAGTTCAGCCCGACAGTTAAAAAAATTCTTAGAGTTTATAAATACTATTCATCCGCGCATTCAGTTTACAGTAGAATCGGAAACTAATAACCAAATTAACTTTTTAGACCTTACTTTAACAAGGAAAAATAACAAATTATTTTTTAATATTTTTACTAAAACAACGTTTACAGATGCCACAATTCCTCTGGATTCCAATCATCTTATATCTCATAAGGTAGCCGCATTTGACAGTTCCACTAAGTAAAGAAAACCAGGAGTTTGAGTTTCAAACAATCAAACAAATTGCGATTAATAATGGGTACACAGCTCAAATGATTGATATAATAATAAATAGAAAGAAAAAATTCCAACTTTTGGAAATTTGAAAAAAAAATTGCAGCATCACATATTTTGGCCCAATCTCGGAAAAAATAGGAAATATTCTCAAAAAACAAAAATTAAAAGTAGCCTTTAAATCAAACTCAAAATTAAGCAATTTTCTCTATGATGCCAAGAAAAGAAATAATAAACTAGAAAAATAAGGAGTCTATAAGCTAACATGTACTGATTGTAAAAGTGTATATATAGGACAAACTAGTTATATGGTTTTTCCAAATTTAGACGATTTAGTAATTTTGCATAACGCCAAACAAAGTAAAAAATTAGACTTAGTAGAAGCTTTAGAAATTCACAAACATAAAAAAAATCAATTCACTTCTTTTAAACGACTCGCTTGAACATATATATATACGCTTGTTAATTTAATTCTACGCTTAATCTATAAATAATGACATTGTTTGTTTGTTTTTTTGAAATTATTGTTAATCCCTAATTTTTTTATTTTTTTTTGTAATTATATTAACAAACCATTTATTAGATTATGTTAATATTTTTTTAATATTTTTGTAATTTTAATTTGTTTTTTCTCATGTATAAATATGTACTGTTTCTTTATTAGTGTATTCATGTATTGTCTGAAGAAGGCTAAGGTTCAGCCAAAACTGCAGCACAGTGTGACAAAATAAATATTGATATAAAAACATAGTAATTGTTTTATTTAATCTTGTATATGAATAACCTCAAGCCTGTAAAGTATCTCTATGACCCCAATCTCAATTCAATGTATTTTGTTGCATCCCCAAAACTCATTCTATCTGAACGTAAATAACTATAGTACATTAACTATAATATATATTTTTTTTAATATTATTGTGACTAAAATTGTCTTGTCATTATTTTACAATCATCAGTTTGCCAAATTTTTAATAAAAAACTCAAAGTGACATACAAACATTTTCCAAGATATTGCGCAAATTCAACTTGTGTGTTACTATACATTGGAAATAGTTTTTGTATATAAAATATTATAAAATCTATTATGAAGTAAAATAAATAATTTACAGTTTTTTTTAATAATGTATTTTATTGTTAATTAATTATTATTTTTATATTGTACTATTAGTAATGGCAGCTTATAATATAAAAGTAAATGTAATCTATATTCTTTTTTTTATTTGTGTTCAAAAATGTTTTATTGTTGTATGTATTTTCTCTAATTTGTTTTATTTAATTAAATAAATCAATAAAATAATAAAATATTAAACTAGGACAATTAAAAATAAACTGTAATTGGCTATAAAAAAAGTTTTACACATACTTTTTTATTAGTATACTTAAAGGTTTTTGCAGCTATGTATTAATAGTATAATAAACAAACTAATAATTTATAATTATTTTAATGATTTGTTTCAATTTTGATAGCTAATTACTTATTCAAAATGGAAATGCATAGGTATAACTAGATTAGTAGAAGCCAATATATCTTGAGTGCTTGATGCATATGACTATAATTTGATTAGTCCGATCAAAGGTACATTTATCATTAATACTAATAAATATAATACAATAAAAATCAACCATACATTGTCTATACATTTACATTGTAAATTAATTATATTATCCGAATACAATCTTCCCTTTCAATTTACCTAGTAGATTAAGTCTTGTCTTGCTGAACGATATTGTATTGTAAAATTATGTACAATGCAAGATGCGCTCGTCATGTGAAGTGGTTTAATTATTTGCCCCGACTGATTTTATTAGATAGCGCACAAATAGCGCGGGAGATTGGAGTTGCGCTTTTAAAGTGGATTATCCAGGTTAGCGTGTTAGTTTGTTAGAAAAATGTAAAGAGATGAAATCATGTAAAGAATATGGAATCGTCGTGGAAGGAGAACGTAATAAGATGATATAAAATTAAGTTTTTGCTTTCTCTCAGTGGCTGGATTGTGCGCCTGTAGATAAGGACGAACACTTCTTGCATACAGATTACACATTTAGAGAGATACCCGACCATAGTTTCAATTACACCAACTTAATCAAAAAACATCAAAGGGAATGACGTTTGGTTCTGGTTCAGTCGTAGATTCGCAGGTTAAATCTGCGATTCAAATCCGGGGACCGCCGTCATCTGAATAAGGAATTAAGACGGTTGCTTGTAGTTTCATTGACACCAGGCTTATTTACTGGCGCGCCTCTCGGCCATTAAGTCAGCCCCGTTCACATAGTCCTCGATTCGTCTACAACTTAATTACATTCTCCATAATAATTGTTTGGTTTAGTGACTACTATTTGTGTTATATATGGTATCCCATTTGATTGAAATAGAATTTCTGGATCGATGTCTTTACCTGGAAAACCATGTACTTGAGAGAAGCAGAAAATCTGTCTACAGTATTCAAAAACTTCCATCCGTTCAACGGAGCATGGAGAAGTGTATACTGAAAGGTCGTGATAGAAATAGTCGGATTAGATAAAAAAATATATATAACGGGATGCAATTTATAGAAAGGGCACGTGGGGAAAATAAGCGTAGACTAAATCTATTGCGATTTAAAGTTATATCTTTTTGTGTAATAATAAGAAGTATCACGTTTTAAATTTTAATAAATTGAATATAAAACATCAAATACATTTGAAATGCTTAGAAGCATTTAGGAAACATACATCCTTAATATAGATTCTTTTAATGTCGCTGATTGTGGTAAATAGTTCATTAAATCTTCACTAGTAACAGGATACGCTCTTTAACTACAGTTAAATATCTAGCGCTTAGTTCTAAATGCTTAAGAATGTATTACGGTAATCGAATAGATTCACACAACACTAAAATTTGTTAATTTTAAAATTAATTTTGAGAGGCATTACAAAATTTATAAAATTAATTGAAAGTGGTAAAACAATATTATATAATTTCTTAAGTTATAAGTTTGCCATGAATGCAGATGGAAACTAATTTAAACAGTTTAAATTTGCATATAAATTGGTAACAATAATAACATAATTGAATGAACTAGCCACAGTAAATTCACGTCCAAGCAACTCAATAATCACAAAAATATTCATACGTGAGTAGTGGTAGCCTACCACCATAAAATCTTTGTTACACACGAGCAGCTATAATATTTAATAACACGAGAGCAGTGAGCACTAAAACTTAACTACTTGCATTATCGATGTCGTCTATCTTAAGGGAATGCCTAAAACATGGAGGCCCGGACCCGCACATATCTCATAGTCTAATTTCCGGGAGGTCGCTGACTAATAACGGGCCTTTTACATAACTCCAGGCCTCGGCCGCCATCCCCCCGAGTTTCCTTTCCGAGACGCCGACGACGACGCCGACGTCGTTCATCATACGTGAGCGAATTATCTCATATATGACGGTGGTCCCATTATTATTAGTGTGCGATATGCAATGCATTCTCAATCGCTTCTTTAAATTTTCTAAAGCGATTTAGGGCAAATTCCCAGTAGAGTTTACGGTGACATCTATTTGCTTAATAAATTCATAGAATTATGAAAATTACTCATATGTTTTATAATCGTTATCATGGATTCTAATTTTAATTGATTTAAGTTTTAAAATTGTGAGATAACGTCATTCTTCACTTAATGTGAAATTAGTTTTATTTAGTTCAGACATATATATTATGTGATCAATACTATTCATTCAAGACAGATTCTTTCTAGATAATATAATGATTTTTAACTGTATATGTATAGTAACATTTAACTAATAATAATAATAATTATTTTTTTTATTATTAGTTAAATATTATTATACATAAAGTGAGTTTTCAAGATTTAATGTTAATGTTAATAATAATATTTATTTTATATAATTAGTGTATAAATAATAAATACAAATTACATAGATTTATAACTAAACCAAAATACAGTAAATATCACGTAATAAGAAATTAATGCATGCGTACAAACTAAATAAAATAGCATAAGATATAAAGTTTATTTTACGTTTGGTTTGAAACATTAGTAATAATAATTTATATATAATAATAAGTATATAATATAAAAACTAATCTTGTAATATGGTTAGTTTAGAAGGTAAACTATTTGTTTTTTTAATTTTTAATTATTGGTGGAATTTGATTATAAATACGAACCGTTTTGTAATGATATGAGTTTGTTTGTTATACTTGAATTTAAATATTCAAGATACAAAAAACTTATTTCTTGTATAATGTTAATGTATTTAATTATTGTGGGTATATTTTAACTATTATTTATAACATATTTTATACAATTTAATACATACAAAAAAAGGTATTATTAATTTTTATTAGATTTTTAAAGTATGACTTCAATAGAACGTATTTTCTAATAAGAAGTTTTGTTTTATATTTGACAATTTTGATTTTTTATTAATTTAAACTATAGTTTGAAAATCTATTAAAAATTTAACCAAACATATTTAATCTGGGTGAAAAATCAGTTTTTTTAATTAGAAAAAATATTTTGACAATTTATAAATTATTTATAATAATTTTTATTTATCAATCTTTTGAACCCACGTTTACTAAAAATCCGCACTATAAAAAATAAGTTAACTTATGGTTGAGTTAGCAATCGGGCAAATTTTGACGACAGGGCCAAAAAACTCTAAAAACAAAGATAGTCAAAGCAAAAACGCACCAACAACACTACTACATTAGCTGCAAGCACGATAGCAAAACTTTTATTTCAGCAGTACGCCAGCGTTTCAAAAAAACCAACAAATTTCAGCAGGAAAAAGAAAAAACAATCAGATTTTAAATACAGGAATTAGCAGATTTGATAAAACCATAATGAGAAGAAACAACGTAGTCACATTTGACTAAAAAGCGCAAAAGGGGTAACTGCAAATTTTATTGCAAATAACAGTCACCGATAATTGATTGAGTATTAATTTACTAGTATTAATTTACTCAATCAAATATCAACACAAAAATTTGATTGAATTAATCAATTCAGAAATTAAAAATGAGTCAGACATCAAAATCTTCAAAACAACTTTAAACTGGTTCTAAAAGTTGTGCAAGCACATTTAAAAAAAATGAAATAGTTTGTTACTTGCTTTGCAGCATCGTAATCTTTAGGCAGCTCACCAAACCACTTACAACACCGAACATTTTGGCTCTGTTTTTTTTTTTCAGAGAAGTCCTTAAAACTCTTGCGTCTCCCCCAATCTTGTCCTCTTTTAAAAAACCTGCTTAACCCGGTTACGGTCTACTTCAAAATTTCACACTAAAAATAAAAATTTACTTTGATAGACTAAAAAAAAAATTTAAAAAAAAAACAAAAAAAATTCTCTTTGACTATCTCTTGTAATAGGTCATTAGCTGACCTGTTACGTCAGGTGCGTCCAGCATTATCAAAGCCATTACTCACCAAGACCAAAAAGTTCTCAACGTAACCGGCACTTAAAAAAATCAAGGCAACCATTTTGTTTTTTATGTTTTTAGGCCTTCTCAAGACGCAAAAATTGTCAGGTTTATTTCATGCTAAAAGCTAGCCAAACTCAAAAGCCCGCTCTAATGCACCTGACTGTCAAAGACAGATTTTAGCTTATCTTTTAGAACGTACATAACGTTAGCAACAAAAAATCCTAAGTGCAAACAACGAGAAATCAGGCACACTTACACGTTTTTTCTGATAGGCACACTAAACAAAGCTAATTTTAAGGAAATATATCTTTTTTCTTACTCTCTTGATTCAAAAAAACTAGAAATTGATTAATTGTCCGTCAATACCCGGGCGTAGATGTGGTACAAGGCTATAAGGCTAACAGACTAAGTGTATTTTTAATATTCACAATAAAACAAAGCTTAGTTAATAAGAAAAATCACCACATTAAGAAATACATATTTCTAAGAGTTTTAAATAGGGGAGAGTTTAGTCGGTAGTCGTTTAAAAAATTGAATCCGACACTTGACACAGAGGCAAGCAATACCCGTTTTCTAAAATTATCTTGTACATGTAGACAGGCCAATCAATCAAAAAGATGGCTCTGCAGCACGTCAGTAAAAGAAACGTCAGGACACCGGCATAAAAAAAACTGTTAAGTTACGTGTAACAAGACCACAACTAAAACCAGGCACGTTAGTTTACAAACTAGAGACGCAAAACAGCATAAGATCTAAGACCAATCTTTAAAAGCACTCACTGTCTTACTTATAGATAAAAGCGCCAAAGTTTAGATTAAAATTGTAAAGAGCAAACTGCATCTGAGTTTTATTAGAGATTTACTTGTTCTAAAAAGAATTGCTATAAACTGGAAATGAAACAATAATAGAACAAAGGTTGCTAAACAACAAAAAAACACTAAAATACGTAAAAATGTTAAAAAATGTACAATTGAACTTTGTGGCTCTAAGTGCATACGAATAAAACATGACATTGACATTAAACAAGTTTACCATTTTGGGCAGATAGTTTTTATTAACTAAAACATTATGCAATTTCCGTACATGTATTATAGCAAAACATGCAATTAACCTAATCTCATTATGGAATTTTTGATTTTAAAACTAAAAAAATTAACAGCTAAATTGATCAAAACAGGGTCTTTTGATATCTAACAAAATCCAAAAGCTAATTGCTAGCAGAAACAACACACCGCCAATCTTTGAGTGCAACGTCAATGCACATCAAATTGCAAAGTAGAGCACCAACATTAACCATAAAGCTCATAAAATTTATTTTATAAACTACCATAGTTATATTAAATGAAGATTACTCGTCTACGTACAGTAAAGTTATAGATCTAACACTAGTAATTTATAAAATAAGCATAGTGATCAACAAGTAAAAAATTTTAGATAAAACTTTGTTGTCTGACTACGCATATATCTAAATTAATTTGAAAGAAGCTGCTCAAGAGCAGCTATCAAACAGACTACCATAATGACTTGGTAAAATAAAATGTTTTACAAAGCAAGAAAGAGCAACTGGGTTTCATACAGAACTAGTTTTACATTGCTTTAAAAATGCAAGAAACCAAAAGTAGTTTAAAATAACTAACAAAAAAAACAAACAAACAAATTCAGCAAAACCCACACGTTTTAGTGAACAAAGGTATATTATAATAGGAAATGAGTACATTTAGACTATTAAAGTAATCAAAACTGACAGAATTTATTATATCATAATACAAAAAAACTAGTTGCCTTTAGGGTTAAAAATTTTAAATTTTTAAAATCTTGCCGTTTACTTAAACCTGCTTCTATTAAGTCTGTTATTAAGTCTGTTATTAATACTGTTAATTCAACTAAATTTAATGGACAGAGAAGGAAAAAGAAATAGAGATAGTGCTGAAAAACCGGAAATAATTCAAAGAAGCAAAAAAGTTCTCAGGTCACCGGAGCAAAGAAAAATAGAAGTGATAAGAAAAGTAAGCACTAACGAGCCAGAAAAACATTGTCCCGGAGAAGATAAGGAAATGGAAGAAATAAAAGAAATGATGCAACAGATGATAGTGGAAATGAGAAAAAACACAGAAGAAATAAAAATGGAAATGAGAAATATGAAGGAAGAAATGATAAAAAAAGAAGAAAAGTGGGAAGTAGAGAAAAAAGAACTAAAGAGTAAAATAAAAGCAATTGAAGACAAGCTGGAACGAAAAGAAAGAGAAGAGAGAAGAAACAAGTTTGTAGTAAGGGGAGTAGAGGTACAGGCAGGAAAAGAAAAAGAAACAATCGAAAAAATGATACAAAAAAACTTAAAAATAGACACGGAAATAATTTCTGCCTACTCTGTGAGAAATGAAGAAAAACAAACAATAATAGCAGAAACAGAATCATGGGTACAAAAACAGTATATTATGAAGAACAAAAACAAACTGAGAGGCACAAACATATACATTGAAAATGACTTGACCTTGGAAGAAAGACGAGTTCAGAAAGAATTAAGAGATATAGCAAGAGACGAAAAATCAAAGGGCAAAAGAGTATGGGTACGGTACAGAAAATTGGAAATAGATGGAGAAATATACAATTGGAGTGATCAAGATCAAGGAGTTTCAAAAGAGAGCTAACGCAAATCAAAAAAGTAATTTGTAGCATCAACACAAAAAAAGTAGACAACGCATGCAAGGACCAAGGACATGACTTAGATACAGAAAATAAAAAAAAACAAAAAATAGTAAAAAATAAAGACAGTGCAAAAAAACAAACAAGCCGAATTTTGTTTTGGAACGTAGCTGGGATAGACAACAAAGATCACGAGTTCTGGGAGTACATACAAACTTTTGACATAATTGGAATGGTAGAGACGTGGATAGATGACAAGAAATGGGAAAAGTTAAAGCTCAACATGCCAGCCGAATACTTCTGGAAATGCCAACCAGCTATAAAAGAGAAAAAAAAAGGAAGAGCCAAAGGAGGCATAATTACCGGCATAAAAAAAGAAATAAGTCAAGAAGAAGATGACGTTATTGAAATGGAGGGAATACAAGAACGAAACTTTTTGAGGGGAGGAGAAAAATATAAAGCAATAACAGTATATAGTAGAGGCATGAAAAACACGAGACAAAAGTTAGATACGCTAATACCAGAAACTGAAGAAAGAAAATTGATTATAGGAGGGGACTTCAACGCAAGATTTGGAAAGAAGGGAGAAAAAATCAAACACGAAGACTCAAGAAACAGAGAATCAAAAGATACCACAGAAAATAGAGAAGGAAAAGAAATGATAGAAATGATAGAAGAGAGAGGTTGGGACATTTTAAATGGAAACATCACATGAGATGAAGAGGGAGAATTTACTTATATAGGGACAAACGGGCAATCAGTAATAGACTACGTAGTTGTAAATGAGGAGGCGTGGGAAGAGATAGACAATCTGAAAGTAGGAATAAGAGTTGAATCAGACCACCAGCCATTAGAACTTAACTTAACTGGGGAAACTGTAAGAAGGCAGGAAAATGAAGAAAAAAGTGAAGAAAGGATAACATGGACGGAAGAAAGTGTGATAAAGTACAAAAAAAATCTGAGGAAAATTAGAGAAAACGGAAGAAATGTCGAAGATATAATGAGGGAATTAGAGAAAACAATTGGAGATGCGGTAGTAAAAAAACCATATAGAAGAAAAGAAGAAAAAATGAAAAAGAGCAAATGGTGGAACAGCGAATGTACTAAGAAAAAACAAGAAGCCAGAAAGATGTTAAGACACTGGAGAAACAACAAAAGCACAAAAGAAGAATATATGAAAAAACAAAAGGCTTACAAAAATCAATTAAAAAAAGCTAAAAGTGAATTTATAAAAAAAGATGAAATGGAAATTAAAAAAATAAAGACAGAAGCAGAAGCATGGAAATACATAAACAAAGAAAGAAGAAGAAAACAGGGAGATATTGAGGAAATACCAATGGAAGCGTGGAAGAAACATTTTTCAAGTTTGTTTGGAGGAGAAAAGAAAAAGAAAATAAACTAGAGTGACAAGAGCCAATCCACCAAGCGGAAGAAATTTCAAAGGAGACAATATGGGAGAAGATAAAAAAACTAAGGAAAAAGAAAGCGCCAGGTATGGATGGGATACAGAATGAAGCGTGGTTGTATGGTACGGAAGAACTGATTGAGAGATTGAGTGAGTTGATAAACAGAGTATGGAAGGGAGAAGGGTTTCCGAGTCAATGGAGAGAAGGTCTTGTATGCCCTATACACAAAAGTGGATCTAAAAAGCTAGTAAATAACTACAGGGGAATAACACTACTGGGTACGGCATACAAGATCTACGCGATGATATTAGAAGAAAAGTTGAATGAGGAACTAAGTATGAATGAGATAATTCCAGATGGGCAAGCCGGCTTTAGGAAGGGAAGAGGTACCATGGATAACGTATATATTTTACATCATATTGTGGAAAAGGAAATAGCAGAGAAAGGGGGGAAAGTATATGCGTTATTCCTGGATCTAAAGGCGGCATTTGATAGTGTGGATAGAGAGAAACTGTGGAAGTGTATGAGAGAGAAAGGAATTAGCGAGCACCTGGTAAGAAGAATGGAAGACGTGTATGAGGAGACAGCAAGTAGGGTATGTGTTAACGGAAAAATGAGTGAAAGATTTTGGACAACAAAAGGAGTAAGACAGGGTTGTCCATTGAGTCCTACTTTATTTGCAATCTACATAGCAGATGTAGAAAAAAAATTGAGGTTGGCTCAAGCAGGAGGGGTAATAGTTGGTAGAGAAAAAGTGTGGTCGCTAGCATATGCAGACGACATGGTAATTCTAGCAAAAGAAGCGAAGGAAATGAAAGAGATCATGAAAAGCTTAGAAAAATATTTTAGAAAAAAATGTTTAGAAGTTAATGTAGAAAAAACAAAAATTATGGTGTTCAGAAAGGGGGGTGGGAGAAAAAAGGTGGAGGACTGGAAATGGAATGGGCAAGGTATTACGGAAGTAAAATCTTTTAAATATTTGGGATATGTTTTTTGTACGAGTAACACTGAGAGCGAGCACATTAAAGAAATGGCTCGAAAAGCAAATAAAGTAGTGGGACAAGTTTGGGGAATAAGTGAAAGAAAATTTGAATGTATGAGAATAAAAGGGCTTATGTTTGATAGTTTACTTAGGAGTATGATATTGTATGGGTCAGAAATATGGGGATGGAAGGAACAAGAAAAATTTGAAGCAATACATGTAAAATATTGGAGATGGGTGTTAGGTTTAAATAGAGAAACTCCAGCATATATTGTGCTGGAAGAAGTCAAAAAAGATAAGTTAAGAGTAGAAGCAGGAAAAAGAGCAATGAAGTATGAAGAAAGAATGAGACAGAGACACGAATGCAAAATATTACAAGAATGCATGAAAGAGAAAATGTGAGCAAGGAATGAAAAGCTAGGGGAGATCAGGGAAAATTATTACAATAGAAATGGATATGCTAGCCAAGAAATTGAAAGAATGAGAGAATCTGGGAGAGAGACATGGTACGAAATTATGGAAAGAGATAGAGATATACAAAGGCAAGAAAGGAGAATGCGAGTGAAAGAGTCTAGGTACAACGCAAATTATGAACATATTATAGAAAGTGAATTGCCAATGTACTTAGAGAGCGATAGATATAGTAAAGATGACAAAAAGATGATTGCAAGATTCAGATGTGGTAATGAAGAGCAAGTGACAAGATTTTGGATGGAAGAGGATTTGAAAATGTGCAGAATGTGCGGAGAGACTAAGGAAACTATAGAACATATGTTGAAAGAGTGTAACGAAATGAGAGAAGAACAGATGGGAAAAAATGAGATATTGAAAGGAGACGGAAGAGGGGTAGAATGGATGAGGGCAGTTAAAAAACGAAGAAAAGAAATATACGAACAGAGAAGCAAATTTTCTTAATTGTGTTAATTTTATAAAGATTAAGTTTGATTATTTTGGGAAGTTGTAATTGTATTTGTAAATGTAATTTTCAAGGCCGAAAGGCAAGAAATAAACGTATTATAATACTGATTAAATTCAATTGCCACAGGCAAATTCAATTCTATCCAGTACTTTTACCACTACTAGTAGTTTACAATCAAATAATCCTAGAGTACAAAACTCCAACGATTTTTGGATGTGGTTCAGACAATGACCAGCTACAAGCCTACGTTCCTTCTTCGTATGTCAATGTGTCAAAACTTAACCGTGGAACAAATAAAATTGAAATTGCAAACTATATCAAAGCTAAACTACCATCTGTTTTGATTGATGTTGTTGAGTTGGTAGTAAGATCTGAAAACTACAGCAGCTTTAAAGTATCTATTCCAGCCGATTAAGATAGATTCGTGTATTAAAAATGATTGTGATAATATTACTGTGATAAATGCTGTAAATGTTTTATTAGATATAAGTCAACATCATAATGCCTATGTGATACTTGTAATATTTTAAATTGTAACTACGTTTTTAATGATTTTAATTGTGCCAACTTTGGCACAATTAATTTTTTTTTTTTGAACGTTGATTGGTCTGTTTTTTTTAACAACTGTGATATTAATGAATGTGTTGATTTATTTTCTTTTCTTTTGTATTATGCAATTAATTGTTATGTACCTAAAAGAGTGTGGCATGACAACAACTTTTTTATTTGGAATCAATTTCACTTACTAAACTAAAAATACTTGCACAGAAACGATTTAAATCTTCAGAATTTCTTTTTGATTACAATGAATTTGATTCTCTCTGGACTTCATGTAAAAATCTTAACGCACGTCTTTACAAGCAGTTCATTTTACGCACCGAGAATGTCATTTGGTCTAATGATTTGTAATTGAAGCTAAAAAAAACTAATGTTTTTCCCGCTACATGGTATTATAGTGATCAAACCTGTATTAATGGTGACAATCTTGTTTTTTTTGTTTATAATTCTCAAATTCATACAAATCCATTGTTCTAATTTGATAAAAATGTAATTCATACAAATTTCTCAGTCAATTTACTAGATATTTTTAATAGAATTACAAGCCTTAAATCTAATCTTAGCACTGGACCGGACGGCATTCCTTCTATGCTGTTAAAGAAATGTATTTATTCAATTTCTAAACCATTACATTTACTTTTCAACGTTTTATCAAATGAAACTAAATTTCATGATTTATGGAAACAAACTTATATTATTTATTATTATATTCATATTATTTCATATATTTTTTTAATTATTTATTAATTAGTATATTATTTTATACAACATGTTTCGTTATTTTTAATAACATTTTCAAGTAAGTATATAATATAATAAAATTTTTTGATTGATTTATAAATAAATTATTTTTTTGTTTCTCCCGCATTCCCTGATATCCGGTTTTTTTAAGTCCTTTGAAGTTTGATACATATTATTTAGAGGTTATATTTGTTTATAAATAGATACCAACATTCTAATAATTATTTTAAATTTTGAATGTTTATATATTTTTTGTTTTATTAAAATATCCATTAAAGGTGAATCATATAGCATTAATTGTTCATTTATAACTTTATAATTTTGATTTTTAATATGTTTTTCAAGTCTTCCAAAAATATAAGGTTTTTATCCGAAATGTGTAAAATTACAAGTGTGTTGTACTGTGAATTTGGTTTATGTTTATTTAATAATAGATGTTTTGCAAAATTTGATTTATCTAAATATTTGTTTTTAAAATCGCGAATGTGTTCATTATACCTAATATTAAAACTTCTTTTTGTTTGCCCAATATATACTCCATTGCAGTCATTACACTTTAATTTATATATACCACTTTTATTCCAAATATCTGTTTTTTCTTTTGCATTTAGTAATTTAGATTTTAAAGAATTTTGTGTTTTGAAAGCTACCATAATATTAAACTTTTTGTTTAAATATTTACATAATTTTTCTGAAATTTGGCAAACATATGTTATAGAACAGAATATTTCATTGTCTTTTTTATTATTAAAAGGAAAAATTTGTTTAAAACAATTGTTTAATTGTTTCTTTTTTATAATTTTTTCAACTGTAAATTTGTTATATCCATTATTCAAAGCAATTTGCTTAATAATTTTGATTTCTTTTTCTAAATCATTATTTGATAGAGGTATTGATAAAGCCCTATGTACTAAACAGTTAAATGCTGATAATTTATGGCAATTTGGATGATATGAATTTTTGGGAATTATTATGTCTGACTAAGTTGGTTTTCTAAATATTTTATAACTAAAATTTGGGTAATTATTATAAATTGATAAATCTAAAAAATTTATAATTATATTTTGTTCTATTTCTAATTTAAATTTTATTGTAGTATGTATACTGTTAACATATTTTAGTAAATTTTCTAAATCTAAATTTGTTTCCTTTAAAATAAACAAGAATGTCGTTTACATATCTCTACCAAAATTTTATATTAATTTTAAATTTTGAATTTAAAATAGTATTTTCTAAGTTTTCCATAAATATATTTGCTAATAGAGGAGATATTGGGCTACCCATAGGTAAACCAAAATTTTGCATATAAAATTTGTTTTTATATAAAATAATTTTGTTTTGTGCATATTTCAAATAAATTTATAATTTCTTGTATTTTAATTGGACATAGTTCATTTTCATCTAAAATTTTTTTAATCAAAGCTAAACATTCATCTTTTGGAATTTTGGAGAACATGTCGCATACATCTAAACTTATTAATTTGCAGTTATTTTCAGTTTTTTCACTTATAATTTTGTTAATTAATTCTATTGTATTTTTAATGGAAAATTTTGGTTTATAATTATATGATTTTATTAAATTATTTAAGAATTTAGAAAAAAATTGTAAAACTGATATTTCAAATATAAAATTTGACAAAAGTTTAACAATTTATCAAATATCTCATTTAATAATGATGAAATTAACATTTTAAATCAAGGCTTAAATTTTTGTCATAAACCAATAAAATAAAATTAAATTAAAGAAACTATTTCAAGTGAAACTGAAATAGCATTAAAGCGTGAATCAAATGATGAAATACTATTAAATAATTTCAAAATTAAAAAAGTCAAATCTATAAAAGAAATGGAAACAATTTTATCAATAAAAAACAAAATTTAAGTAAACAATCTTATCTGCACAAAAGCAGATAAAAACTACTCATTAGTAATTATACCTAATAATACATATGAAGAAAAAACTAATGATTTTATTATAAATGAAAAATTAGATATATTAAAATCAAACCCAAAAGAAAAATTTCAGTTAAAAGTTAGACAAACTATAAATGCATCAAAATTTATTTTAACAAGTATTCAGATGAACGAATTAATTATAAAAAATCCACAACATCCAAAATTATATGATCTAATTAAAATACATAAAGATGAGTTTCCTATCAGACCAGTAGTTTCTTACATAGACTGTCCAAATTATTAGTTATCTAAATTCTTAAATAATTTAATAAAATCATATAATTATAAACCAAAATTTTCCATTAAAAATACAATAGAATTAATTAACAAAATTAAAAGTGAAAAAACTGAAAATAACTGCAAATTAATAAGTTTAGATGTATGCGACATGTTCTCCAAAATTCCAAAAGATGAATGTTTAACTTTGATTAAAAAAATTTTAGAAGAAAAAGAACTATGTCCAATTAAAATACAAGAAATTATAAATTTATTTGAAATATGCACAAAACAAAATTATTTTATATAAAAACAAATTTTATATGCAAAATTATGGTTTACCTATGGGTAGCCTAATATCTCCTCTATTAGCAAATATATTTATGGAAAACTTAGAAAATACTATTTTAAATTCAAAATTTAAAATTAATATAAAATTTTGGTAGAGATATGTAAACGACATTCTTGTTTATTTTAAAGGAAACAAATTTAGATTTAGAAAATTTACTAAAATATGTTAACAGTATACATACTACAATAAAATTTAAATTAGAAATAGAACAAAATAAAATTATAATTTTTTTAGATTTATCAATTTATAATAATTACCCAAATTTTAGTTATAAAATATTTAGAAAACCAACTTATTCAGACATAATAATTCCCAAAAATTTATATCATCCAAATTGCCATAAATTATCAGCATTTAACTGTTTAGTACTTAGGGCTTTATCAATACTTCTATCAAATAATGATTTATAAATATAATTGTTAAAAATAATTCTCAACTACGCAGCAAGTTTATCTACAAACATTCTAATTAAAATAGTCATGCCTTTTACCAGGGAGCAATTAGTTGACCTGAAACAAGTTATAAAAGAAGCCATCATAGAGATTTTTAAAGAAGATGAATTTATATCCACAATTGTAGAAAAGGTCATCTGCAAAGCCAATGTCGAATTCCAAGAGCAACATGATAAAACCAATGCGCAGATATCCTCTTTAACCGCGTTGAATATTTTAATGCAAAAACGCATCGATCAGCTGGAACAACATTCACGACGGAAAACTTTAAGAATTGTGGGTGTAATAGAAGAATCTAACAAAGATCTGAAAAATAAAATTAGCGGTTTGCTCTCCAATAAATTACAAGTTCATGATGCAATAATTGCAAACTGTTATAACATCCATAATAAAAATAACAAAACACGTACAATTATTGCACATATGGGTACAACAGAATGTGTGGATAGAATTATTAAAAATCGATATTTACTTAAAAAACAGGTATTGTAGTTTTAGAAGACCTTACTCCTACCAGATACAAGCTATTAAAATTATCTCGTGAAAAACTCGGTGGCAATAATGCTTGGTCTACGCATGGAACTGTCTTTGCCAAGCGTATTGATGCTAATGGAAAGGTATTTATACAAAAAATTTATAACGAAAAAGAACTTGATGAATTTCCGAAGATTAAGAAATAATAAATATTCATGTCCATGCATGTCACTTATATTATATCACGTTTTTTTCTTTTTTTTATTTTTTTGCGCGGATAATCATGCATGTTTGCCATTGTTTGCCATTTTTTGTCATTTTTTATTTGGTTAAAGAATTGATTAAATTTCTGTTAGTTTTTAATTATATTTACTTTTTATTCTACATGGGGCGCGGCACTTTTTTTTTGTCTAGTTTTTGCGGTATTTTAATTTAATATTAATATTATTATAATATACAGACATACATAAATAAATTAAAAATATAAATAATATAACTATGTGTCATTTAAACGTGGGATCTCTTAATTGCCATTTTTACAATTTCAGAACTCATTTGCTCTCATCAAACTTTGACTTTGCTGCCATTTCAGAAACAAGGCTTAATTCAAATATTGACAGTGCACTATTTAATATTACTGGATATACATTTGTACGTAGAGATAGAGGAGTCGGTGGAGGTGGAGGTGTCGGTTTATACATTAGGAATGGTATAAAATATGATCGAGTGGCTTCATTACCTGTAAGTAACATTGAACAAATTTGGGTAAAATGTAAACTTGGACAGAACATATTTTATATAGGTGCACTCTATAAACCACCTGATGCAAATGTCATTACATTTATAGAAGCGTTGGAAGATGTTATTAGCTATATTTTGCCTCAATGCGACAATTTAATTTTTTTGGGTGATCTAAACATTAATATGCTTAACTTACACTCCAATCATACTGGTAGATTTTTGGACTTTCTAGATACTTATGGACTTAGTCAACTTATTTCGGGACCTACTCGTGTCACGGCACTTTCTGAAATCTTAATTGATCTAATTGTTGTCTCTAATAAAAACATGTGTGTTGACTCAAAAGTAATTAAAATTCATAACATTGCGGACCATGACTTAATTTATTGTAAACTAAAAATTAACTCTACTAGGCAAGAAAGATTTATAACTTCTCGTAAATTTGATGCAATTGACAGATTTGTTTTTCAAGCAGATTTAGAATTGTCACAATTGGACAACGTAATTTATATAGTCAACATTAATGATAAAATAACGTATTTTAACAAAGTTATTCTTGAACTGTTTGACAGACATGCACCGATAATTAAAAGTAGGGTCACAAAAAATTATGCTCCTTGGCTTACTGACACTATAAAAGCAATGATGAAATCACGTGATAATGCTTATAGAAATTTTAAAGCAACTAAAAATGTAAATGATTTTAATTTTTATAAACAATGGCGCAATACAGTCAATTCAGCTATAATTAGAGAGAAAAAGGCTTATTTAGAATTCTGCATTCAGAATGATAAATCAAACTGCTGGAAATGTTTAAAAAAGAATGGCATTATAAATAATAAAATTAAAACTCTACCAAATAACTTTAAAGATGCTAACGCAATAAATAATTACTTTGCTGGTAACTTAAATAGCTCCGTTAATTGCAATCTTATTGATTTTTACATTAACAATAAGCATGCTAACATAAACAATAATTGTTTTAGTTTTAAACTTGTGACCGTGGATGAAGTTTGCAAAATATTATATAGCATTAAGTCAAATGCCATGGGGACAGACGGCATTAATATATTAATGCTCAGATTTGTTTATCCATTTGTAATACCATATTTAACACACATTGTTAACTGTTGTATTGAACAATCAGTATTCCCAAACAGTTGGAAATTGGCAACCATTACTCCAATTCCTAAAACTGAATGTCCAACTATTTTCAATGACCTTAGGCCTATCAGTATATTGCCAGTTGTTTCAAAGTTGCTAGAACGTGTGCTTAAATTTCAAATTTCGATGTTTCTTGAAGAAAACCGTTTGTTACCATTGACACAATCTGGGTTTAGACCTAACTATAGTTGTTCTACTGCCTTGCTTAATGTCTTAGATGATATTTTTACCGCTACTGATAAAGGATATTTAACATGTTTGGTATTGCTCGACTATAGCAAGGCATTTGACACAATTAATCATAGTTTACTACTGGCCAAGCTTCGGTATATTGGTTTTGATAACAATGCAATAAATTTAGTTGCCAGTTTTCTAAAAGATCGATTTCAACGAGTTCAAATTGACTATATTACATCCAATTACCTTGAAGTTAAAGCCGGGGTTCCTCAAGGCTCAATATTGGGCCCAATATTATTTTCCATTTATACATCTTCTTTAACTGACATATTGGAACATTGCACTGCAAATATCTATGCAGATGACACACAACTACTGTACTCATTTAAACTTGAAGACACCGTATTAGCCGGTAATAATATCTCATCAGACTTAACAAAGTTATGGGAACTTTCCCGTGATCACTCTCTACTAATCAATCCTAAAAAATCATCTGCAATACTTTTTGGTCCTCAAAAATCTGTAAACTTGTCAAAAAACCTGCTACAAATTAAAATTGATGACACTGTAATACCATTTGTAGATGCAGTTAAGAATTTGGGATTAGTTATTGACTCAAATTTACGTTTCAAAATGCACGTCAGTAAATGCATTTCTAGATCATTCCAAAGCTTAAAAATGATTTATGCAAGTAGGCACTATTTAACAGTTAAAACAAAACGTATGCTGTGCGATGCACTAGTATTAAGTCATTTTAATTTTGCGGATGTAGTTTACAATGCTTGTCTAGATCAACTCACTAAGAACCGTATTCAGAAAGTCCAAAACTCGTGTATGCGTTTAAAATATGGAATACGAAAGTATGAGCATATTTCTGCGAAACTATTGGATTTAAATTGGTTAAATATGTCTAATCGGCGCATGTTGCATTGTTGCACGCTTTACTATAAAATCATACACTCTCGTACCCCTCCGTATCTCTACAATAGAATAAAATTTCGTTCTGATGTACACAATATTAATGCAAGATTTAGGGGAAGTATCTCACCACCTTTTTATAAAACTGCATTATTTGAAAGGTCCTTTACGTATAATATATATAAAATTTATAACAGAATACCTATGCAGCTTAAAAATCTTACATTGATAAGCTTTCAACGCAGTATTAGTCAAAGTTTGATAAGAAACGAGTTTTAATGCTTTATGTAGTCTTTTTTTGTTGTACAATATGTATGGTCTATATGTATGTACATATATATTATATATATTTTATTTTTTTTTTTTATTTAAATGTATACCGTATATGTTATGTTTTATTTGTAGGTTAAGTGGAAGAGCAGTAACTTACGACTAGTAAGACTGAACTTCGCCTACCATTGTAAAAATTTAATTTTGTACACAATTTATTTTGTTTTCTTTAATAAAGACAATTTATTATTATTATTATTATTATTATTTAGAAGCAGAAATCAAAATTATTAAGCAAATTGCTTTAAATAATGGATATAACAAATTTACAGTTGAAAAAATTATAAAAAAGAAACAATTAAACAATTGTTTTAAACAAATTTTTCCTTTTAATAATAAAAAAGACAAATAAAAAATTCTGTTCTATAACATATGTTTGCCAAATTTCAGAAAAATTATGTAAATATTTAAACAAAAAGTTTAATATTATGGTAGCTTTCAAAACACAAAATTCTTTAAAATCTAAATTACTAAATGCAAAAGAAAAAAAAGATATTTGGAATAAAAGTGGTATATATAAATTAAAGTGTAATGACTGCAATGGAGTATATATTGGGCAAACAAAAAGAAGTTTTAATATTAGGTATAATAAACACATTCGCGATTTTAAAAACAAATATTTAAATAAATCAAATTTTGCAAAACATCTAACCAAATTCACAGTACAACACACTTGTAATTTTACACATTTCGGATAAAAACCTTATATTTTTGGAAGACTTAGAAATTAAAAAACATATTAAAAATCAAAATTATGAAGTTATAAATGAACAATTAATGCTATATGATTCACCTTTAATGGATATTTTAATAAAATAAAAAATATAATAACATTCAAAATTCACAATAATTATTAGAATGTTGGTATCATTTTATAAACAAATATAACCTCTAAATTATATGATCAAACTTCAAAGGACTTAAAAAACCGGATATCAGGGAATGCGGGAGAAACAAAAAAATAATTTATTTATAAATCAATCAAATTTTTTTATTATATTATATACTTACTTGAAAATGTTATTAAAAATAACGAAACATGTTGTATAAAAGAATATACTAATTAATAAATAATAAAAAAATATATGAAATAATATGAATATAATAATAAATATAAATGAATTTCATAGAGTTAATAAAATAAGCATTGAAACTTATATTAAATAAATAATATTAATAAATCTGGTGGTATAGAAAATATTACAAACTATAGAGTCATTTGCAATCAATCTGCTATCCCAAAATTATTTGATCAAATTATAACTGGTCAAATACATTGGATGTGCAAAAGTATTTTAGTAAAAGAACAGCATGAGTTTTGTGAAAGTCGATCTACACTTACCAATCTACTTTCTTACGAAAAATACATTTGAAACGCATTTTAATGCAAAACTCAAGTTGACTCTATTTACACCGACTTTTCAAAGGCTTTTGATCGTGTCAGCCACAATATTTTGAATGCTAAGCTGCGTGCTATAGGTTTTTATAATGCAGTGGTTTCTTGGTTAATGTGCTTTTTGAAAAACCAAACGCAGTGTGTACAAATCAATAACTTTTTTTACAACTTACTTTAATTCCATTAAGTGTTCTTCTGAGATCTCACTGCGGACCAATTTTATTTTTACTTTTTATCAATAATCTTTCTGACTGTATTAGTTTATCATCATTTCTATTATTTGCAGAAGATTTAGAAGTATTTTATCTATCGATGATTGTAATCTCTTAAAACAAGATTTAGACTGTGTTAATGCTTGGTGTCTTATTAATAACCTTTTGTTTAATGTTAATAAATGTTTTGCAATCAGTATTAATAAAACTCTAAGCAAAATTTTGTACAATTATATTATCGATAACAAGGTGTTATGACAAGTGACACAAATTAAAAACTTTGATTTTAAACTTACGTTTGTTAAGCATATTAGCTACATGTGTAATCGTGCTATAATAAAGCTGAAGTTTGTATATAAAATGTCAGCTGATCTTTCTCCAAATACTTTTAAATTACTATACTGTGAAGAATATTGAACGTGTTCAAAACAAATTTTTTTGTTTGTTGTCCTATAGATCTGGTTGTCGGTTAATTTTGATTGCAATTGCATTGCTTTACTATACAATTTATCATTACTAAAACTTTGGCGCAAAAAATCAGATCTCTCATTTTTGCGTAGACTAGTAATGTCTGAAGTAACCTGTCTTAAGTTACTTGTATTTCTTCCATTCTACATTCTTATTAGTGAACAACGTACCAGGCAGATTTTATTGTTTAGAGAATTTACACAATCTAATTATGCATATTTTATGAAGCAAATACCTGGTATGAATTAAAGCAAAAAGCAGAAACTGGTTTATTTCGTATCAAACAATGGTTCAACTCCAAACTTCTAACCATGAACGTATCTAAAACAAGCTATATAGCTTTTTCTTGCAATTCTAGAATAACTCCATTTTTTACAGAATTAACCATTCCAATTTACGATACAATATACACAATATCATCAGTGGATAGTGTAAAATATCTAGGTATTGTAATAGATAAGCATCTTAGATGGGACATCCAAATTGACCACACTTTAAAAAAACTACGGTTTTTAACATATAATTTTAGACATCTACGAAACATTTTAAATATACCGCAGTTAAAACTGCTGTATCATGCGTTAGTTGAGACCCACTTATCATATGGCATCATTGGATGGGGAGGCGTAAAAACTAATTATTTACAACCCCTAAACAGACAGCAAAAGAAAATTATTAAACTAATATATAATAAAGAAATTACATATCCATCTGATACACTGTTTGCTGAAACTAATATACTCGATATAAGACAACTGTTTTACACCACAGTTTGCAAAACTCAGTACGTATGTTATTCAACATTAAAACAGCATGAACATGATCATAACACAAGACAACAACAATATGTTACACCGTTAATGCATAAAACAGTTGGACAAAGATCATATATATATTTGGGCCCTAAACTTTTTAATAGCATCCCAAAAGAAATAAAAACAGCAAACTCTATCATAATTTTTAAGAAACGTCTTAAAAAATATATTTTTTCTACTCCTAGATCACATATAGACAACCTCATAAATGGAACTTAAAATTTTAGTGAACCAAATTTAAATTTATATAAATTAAATATGTTATTAGTTATATTTTTATATTATGTTTATAATTATTAGTTATATTTTATATATTTCTGTTTTGTTTTTAAGTAGTTACTTTGTACATTATTGTATTATTATTTTTGTTTAATCTTATTATGTACATTTATATATTATTAATTTTATATTTTTCTTTGTCACACACAAGTTTATAACTTCGTGACATTATATAGTTTATTGATATGTTATTATTGTGTATAGTATTGTGTATTTTGTGTATTTTATTTAACTGTAAAATTATCAATCAATAAACTTTATTATTATTATTATTATTATTTCACAACCCCATTGGTAGAATTTAAAAATTTGCAAACTGTTTATCAAACAATTTTATTTTTTTTTGTTCTAAACCTGTGTTTAAGATTAAATTGAGTCATATTGAATAAATGTTATGTTTTTTATATTATATTATGTTTTTTATGTCAATCTTTTCCTTCTGTTTTATATATTAATTATTTTATTTATGTATTATATTGTTACAATAAATATTTTTATGTAGATGTAAATGGTTTTACTAATACCGTAAATAAAGAAATTAATTAATAGACTAGCACTTCTATACAAACAGCCGGAGAGCAGTTAACGTGGCATTTATACCAAAACCTGGGTGACCTACGTATGTATCTAACTTGATGCAAAATGCACTAAAGACTTTAGAAAAGTTGTGCAAAAAAAAAATCTTATGCAAAATAGCAATTGTCCTTTTATTAAGCTATATATATATATTTAACAACAAAGATTTAAAAAAAATCTGTACAGAACTACACTTCTAATGACAAACAAATTAAAATATTTAAGATTCACTGTTAATACTTAACAAATCATTCATATTTATCTAAATAATATAAATACAAAAGCCATCACAAACATAAAAACTGAATCCCGATATGACTAGATAAGTCTACACAATAGTGATCAGATCTACTATTGCATACAAAGCATTTGTATAAAGTAAAAACAACTCTTAAAAGTACGGCAAAAAACTATTGCATTTAAATGTGTCAATAGAGGCAAGACAAGCAACGTACCTACTATAAATAAATAAACACATTGTAAATTTTAAAGCTTACTGACCAAGAATAACAATTGTGTTACTTGCAAAAATTACATTAAAAATAAGATCAGACAGATAAATTATACTCGAGCACAGACAATATTTAGTATGCAGATAAAGCAGACCAGTTTGCCAACAAAAAAAGAACTACTAAAATGTTTATTACACTTAAACCTGTTTTTAAGATTCTACGCAAAACACATAAACAAAAAATCTATAGTAAACTTGACACGGAATACAGCAACTTCTAAAAAAACTATCAAGAAATAAAGCACACAAGACTACTCCTAACAGTACCATCACACATTACCCAAATTATAGTAATGCAGATGAGTAAAACAAAACTGCAAAAACTTACAGGATTTATAACTAACATAAAATAAAAAAATAAAATAGGACTAAGTGGATTTTTTGTTATGCGAATGGTTCTAAAACAAAAACTGCTATATCTGCTAAGCAAGTTCTTTGGCAAAATTTTGAATTTCATAAAATAAAACTACTAGCGGAGTAACAACCAGAAGACTCCAATAAAAAAGAATTATATATTATTATATAATATTTATAGTTAAAATGTGTTAACTACATTAAGAAGATTTTATTAAAATTTTAAATGAAATTCAAATCATTTGAGAATAAATTATTAAAGCACTAGAACTTTTAAAAGAATACCTGTAAACGTATTCGTAAAGCTAAACAATTCACTGCTCAAAAACCTTATTTTATCTTTAAAAAAGTTGATAAACAAATTTAACAAACTTTGGTTTGCTAAGAAGTTGAGTAAACTTATGAGCAGCAGCAAAAAACCCGTTTACCAGATAGTGTTGTAGAAGAGTAACTTATCATTCAATATTAAGTATATTAAAATTTCTTAACAATCTTATTACAAAATGAATTAATAATTTATTCAAAATCAGTCAATCGAATCACAGCGGCCAAGCGTCAAGCATAGACAATTGTTTCGGTTCTACAAACCTCGTCAGTATGCCTTGTACGACCACGGCATCGCATGATAGCGAAGACAATTTTGAATAAATATTTCTGTTCTTATGAACACAATTGATATTATAAATAATCAAACGAAAGACTGGTTTGCCATCTAGTTGCAATTTTTAATACTAAAATGTCCGCATTAATCGGTATCATTTTAGCATTTATGCAATTGGCAGTCATTTCGCGGCTATAACGATTTTGAATCGCCAATAAATTATGAAATGAATTAATAATTTATTCAAAATCAGTCAATCGAATCACAGCGGCCAAGGGTCAAGCATAGACAATTGTTTCGGTTCTACAAACCTCGTCAGTATGCCTTGTACGACCACGGCATCGCATGATAGCGAAGACAATTTTGAATAAATATTTCTGTTCTTATGAACACAATTGATATTATAAATAATCAAACGAAAGACTGGTTTGCCATCTAGTTGCAATTTTTAATACTAAAATGTCCGCATTAATCGGTATCATTTTAGCATTTATGCAATTGGCAGTCATTTCGCGGCTATAACGATTTTGAATCGCCAATAAATTATGAAATGAATTAATAATTTATTCAAAATCAGTCAATCGAATCACAGCGGCCAAGGGTCAAGCATAGACAATTGTTTCGGTTCTACAAACCTCGTCAGTATGCCTTGTACGACCACGGCATCGCATGATAGCGAAGACAATTTTGAATAAATATTTCTGTTCTTATGAACACAATTGATATTATAAATAATCAAACGAAAGACTGGTTTGCCATCTAGTTGCAATTTTTAATACTAAAATGTCCGCATTAATCGGTATCATTTTAGCATTTATGCAATTGGCAGTCATTTCGCGGCTATAACGATTTTGAATCGCCAATAAATTATGAAATGAATTAATAATTTATTCAAAATCAGTCAATCGAATCACAGCGGCCAAGGGTCAAGCATAGACAATTGTTTCGGTTCTACAAACCTCGTCAGTATGCCTTGTACGACCACGGCATCGCATGATAGCGAAGACAATTTTGAATAAATATTTCTGTTCTTATGAACACAATTGATATTATAAATAATCAAACGAAAGACTGGTTTGCCATCTAGTTGCAATTTTTAATACTAAAATGTCCGCATTAATCGGTATCATTTTAGCATTTATGCAATTGGCAGTCATTTCGCGGCTATAACGATTTTAAATCGCCAATAAATTATAAAATGAATTAATAATTTATTCAAAATCAGTCAATCGAATCACAGCGGCCAAGGGTCAAGCATAGACAATTGTTTCGGTTCTACAAACCTCGTCAGTATTTTTTGATTATTTATAATATCAATTGTGTTCATAAGAACAGAAATATTTATTCAAAATTGTCTTCGCTATCATGCGATGCCGTGGTCGTACAAGGCATACTGACGAGGTTTGTAGAACCGAAACAATTGTCTATGCTTGACCCTTGGCCGCTGTGATTCGATTGACTGATTTTGAATAAATTATTAATTCATTTCATAATTTATTGGCGATTCAAAATCGTTATAGCCGCGAAATGACTGCCAATTGCATAAATGCTAAAATGATACCGATTAATGCGGACATTTTAGTATTAAAAATTGCAACTAGATGGCAAACCAGTCTTTCGTTTGATTATTTATAATCTTATTACAGCTTTTTTTATAATTACCTTGAAAAAACTTGACAACACTTTTAAATAGGTAATCAAAAAAGTTTGAAGATGTTTTATTTAAAGAACGATATTATTACAAATATAGTCAATAATCTAAATTTTGTATTGTTAAAAAATATCTGCTTAAAATAAATACCAGAAAAGTATGTGTGATGTATAAATAAAATTTGACTAATTATTTTTAAGTATTTGTTTCTGATTATTGCACAGTTTAATATAATTGAGGTTTGGCCTAACCGCCGAAACTGGTCTTAATATATAAAAAAGTAAAATCAGCACAATAAAGTATAAATTTTTTTTATTAAAATACCCTAACTTCAATTATTTTTAAATTTTTTGCAAATGGTTCCTATTTTTAATAAAATATTTGTCTTATCATACAAAAAAAGAACATTTTCAAATTGTTGTAAAATTGCAAATGTTCAACCTATACTTAATTATGCTTAAGACAAACATAAAAAAATGTTACGATATATGTTAGGATTACATTACAGGGCAGATGTAACAGGAAATTTTAAAAATAATAAAATTTTGAATATATTGCTTTTGCAGTATTTTTATAATGGTATATTATTATTTAAAAAGAATTTGACAGTTTATTAAGAACAACCATTCACAACTGAAATACTCAAACTAAGAAAACTATAGAAATCAAATGCGGCCATATATAAAAGTAGATGGGCAGGTAGTTATTACAAACTACTATTTTATAACAAGCTGACAACAGAAATTCATACATTAAATCTCAATCAATTTAAAATTAAAATAAAAACCATTGACTGCAGAACGCATTTTATTCATTCAACAAATTTTTAAAGTGAAACAATATATGTATTAATTAGATGTTTTGTCAATTTGTGTTTTTTATAACGTAGCAATATGATATTATATTTATTACTAATTTGTAATTATGTTGCATGACGTGTGTAAGCAAATGTACATTTAACTCTAAATAATATTATTAGTAATTATTATTATTATTAGATGTTTATACTTATTCAAGACCATAGCCACAAATATGACAGAACGTCTTAGTTTTTAAATTAGTATCTGTAGCATCTATAAACAAAAACCTAAAAAAGGTACTAAACATTTTTACTTTTTACTGTTTCAAAATTAACAATCAAAATATTATTAGTATCAAATATTAAACTGAACAACTAATCTATATCTAAATCTTCTTCAATTTGGTTTCTAGAGGATACAATCTTACATAATACTATTTAGAACAACAAATGTTGTTAATATAATTATACAAGTGTGGCGAGCATCGTAACATGTGCAATGTAAATAGCAATTGTAAATAGTTAATGTAGTTGTAAAATTGGTAATCCTAATCCCAATATTAAGTAAACGTCTGGCGACACAGAATAGGGTTTTTCCCACCGGATAATAGATATTATGTAAATTCGATAATCCAGTTGTATCTCTTAGACCGACGATAATAAACCAGGCGGCGACATAATGTATCTTTAATTAGGGTTTCCAAGAATATTCGATTTGACCGTAGTATATAAGCTGTGCATCCTGTAAAATAAGTATTCAGTCTCAGACCATAGTTATAAATGTATCCAAATATTTATAATAAAATTAAAGCAAGCAATATTACGTTTTCTTATTTGTGTCAACCGAAGCAACCCAAAGTGGTGACCCCGACGTGATATATACCACAATTTTCAACGTAATTAAGAAAATGGAGAAGAATGAGCTGGTTGAAGCTTTACAGACCGCGCTGTCTGTTAACCGTGTCGCGTTACGTGTCTCACCGTTTATCCCTGCCGATCCAGAGCTATGGTTTTCTATTATGGAAGAAAATTTCACAACTGCAGGAATTACAACCGACTCAACAAAATTCGGTTATATTACAAGCATGTTGGAACCACGGTACGCACTTGAGGTGCGAGATATCATCGTAAATAAACCGGCGGAAAACGCGTACATAACGCTAAAAACTGAACTAATTAAACGCCTCAGCTTATCCCAGGAGCAAAAGACGCGCCGCCTTTTAGAGCGCGAGGAAATGGGAGATAGAAAGCCATCACAGTTCTTACGACACCTTCAAGGACTTGCCGAGTCAGCTGTTCCAAGTAACATGCTTCGTACACTGTGGTTCGGAAGATTACCGACATCCATGCAAGCCATTCTTGCGGCTCACAAAGACCTATCCATGGAAAAGATTGCGGAATTAGCCGACTCAATCGTGGACTTAACGTCACATCGACCCACGATTACAGAAGCAGCAGCTCCAGTCCAAACTAGTGATTTTTTAGCAGCACAGCTCCAACAACTCACAATCACACTGCAACAAAAAATGGCATCACTGAGAGAAGAAATATCCGAAGTACGATACAGCAGAGCTAGTCATCAAGATAGATCGAGATCTCGCTCACGGTCAGCGTCGTATAAACGACAACACAAGAGTGGCATCTGCTGGTACCATATGAAGTTCGGACGTGAAGCAACAAAGTGCACACAACCATGCTCGTTCCAGGGAAACTTAACGGGCAGTCGTTAATGGCGACAGACGACACCTGCCCGGCAACATCACGCCGTATTTACATTACTGACGACGTCACAAAGACACAATTTCTAGTGGACACCGGCGCTGACCTATGTGTGTTTCCTCGCTCCTATATACGAAGACCACAAAACAAATCGTCATATGAACTTGCCGCGGCTAACGGAACGGTGATAGCAACATACGGCACCGTGACGTTAACGCTCAATTTTAAACTTCGCCGAGACTTTACATGGAGGTTTGTGATAGCAGATGTCACTAAACCTATTATTGGAGTGGATTTCCTCGCATTCTACGACCTTCTGGTGGATGTAAGAAACCGAAAACTGATGCACAAGGAAAAGCAGTAACAAGTGGAACACCGAGCATCAAAACAGTTATAGGAGTGACGGAATTCCACGAACTCCTGACAAAGTTTCCAGAAATCTTGAAACCAGACGGCGCAGCAAACCCGGTAAAACATCAAACTAAACATTTTATAAGAACGACAGCAGGTCCACCAGTAGCACACAAGCCACGACGACTAGCCCCAGATAAATTAAGAGCTGCCCAGAAAGAATTTGACGCTATGTTAAAACTTGGAGTTGCCAGACCTTCCCAAAGCTGTTGGTCGTCCCCGCTTCACATGGTGCCAAAACAAGGCGATGAATGGAGACCCTGTGGGGATTATAGAGGATTGAACGCACGAACGGAACCTGACCGGTACCCAGTCCGGCACATCCAAGACTTCTCTCAAAATCTTGATGGGGCGAAAATATTTTCAACGATTGACCTCGTCAAAGCTTTCAATCAAATACCAGTTGCAGACGAAGACATCACCAAAACAGCAATAACGACGCCATTTGGATTATTTGAATTTCCATGTATGACCTTTGGTCTCCGAAATGCAGCGCAAACGTTCCAGAGGTTTATTGATGAAGTACTCCGAGATTTAAAGTTTTGTTATGCCTGTATAGATGATATACTTATAGCATCGTCTTCACGTGAAGAACATTTAAAACATCTGGAGATTTTATTTAAACGACTGTAAGACTACGGAGTGATCATCAACTCATCCAAATGTATTTTCGGCCAACCGTCCGTAAAATTTCTTGGCTATCTCGTCTCCGATAACGGAACTCAACCACTACCAGATAAGGTACAAACTATACAATCATATCCCCGACCGGACACCGCCAAGAAACTTAGGCAATTTTTAGGGATGGTAAATTTTTACAGAAGATTTATTCCCAAGGCGGCACACATTCAAGCACCACTCAACGACCTACTCCATGGCAACGTTAAAGGCAAGGCACTAGTAAAGTGGACATCAGAGGCAGAAAGAGCGTTTGAGGCTTGCAAAGACAGCCTAGCACAAGCAGCGTTACTTGCCCACCCCCGGCTCAATGTTCCACTCACGATATTTTGTGATGCTTCAGATTTTACCATTGGTAAACAACGAGTTAACAACGCCTGGGAGCCCCTAGCGTTCTTCTCAAGAAAACTAAGTACTACAGAACGTAAATACGCAGCTTATGATAGGAAATTGCTAGCGATTTACGAAGCAGTAAAACATTTTCGCTACATGATTGAAGCTAGAACTTTTACCATCTTCACCGATCATAAGCCAATCACATATGCATTTTGCAAGAAAAACAACGAATGTACACCACGCCAGTTCCGATACCTCGATTATATAGGGCAATTCTCCACAGACATACGTCACGTGTCGGGAGAGGAAAACATTGTCGCGGATGCCCTGTCCCGCATCGAAGAGATAGCGCCGGCAATAGATTTAAGAGCTTTAGCAGAGGCGCAGAAGGCAGATGTGGAACTGAGAAATATGGAAGTCAAGAAATCATCAACACTGCAGTTAAAACTTATTAAAATACCAGAGATAGACGTATCCTTGCTATGCGACGTATCAACATCAACTGCGCGACCATATGTCACGTTGCAGTTCCGAAAGACAGTTTTCAATAGCATCCACCAACTTTCACATCCAGGAATAAACTCCACAGTAAAATTAGTAACACAGCGTTATGTTTGGCCATCGATTAGGAAAGACTGCAGAGAATGGGCTTGGAGCTGTATAGAGTGTCAACAAGCAAAAGTCAGCCGTCATGTATCAACAGCACCAGGTACCTTCATAGCGCCATCTAAGAGGTTTGAGCATGTGCATATCGATATTGTGATTATGCCGAGCTCGGAAGGTTACAAATATTGCTTAACCTGCGTGGATCGTTTTTCCCGATGGCCAGAAGCTATTCCTATGGAGAATCAAGAAGCTGTAACAGTTGCAAGGGCCTTCTACACACATTGGATTGCTAGGTTTGGGGTACCATTACGATTGACTACGGACCAAGGAAGGCAATTTGTGTCTCACCTGTTTAGACAATTGAACCACCTAACAGGTACGTCTCACTTTAAAACCACGGCTTATCACCCGGCAGCAAATGGTATGGTGGAAAGATTTCATCGGCAATTAAAGGCTGCAATTAAATGCCACAAAAGCAATCAATGGACCGACGTACTGCCAACCGTTATGCTAGGCATCCGTTCAGCATGGAAGGACGACCTCCAGTCAACAGCCGCGGAGATGTTGTATGGAGAACCACTACGACTGCCAGGAGAAATGTTGACACAGGCATCCTCATCGACGGACGGACAGAATGGGTCAGAATTTGTTACAACTCTGCGAGAACATATGCGGAATCTTCGGCCTACCGACGGGTCTAGACATGGAGAGAAATCCACGTTTGTATTTAAAGACCTTACCACTACAGAACAGGTTTTTGTAAGACATGATGGACCGAAAAGGCTTCTACAACTACCATATGAAGGGCCATTTAAAGTTATTTCCAAAACAAAAAAAACCTTCGTTGTAGATATCAGAGGACGCAATGTTACAGTGTCGATCGATAGGCTGAAACCTGCATATATAATATCGGACATTCCAATCACCGAAGATGATGGTGCTGAATCAAAAGCAGAAAGCAGTACCACAACACGGGCATCAGCGGAAACCACCCACCAATCTACAATCCAAACAAGCCAAGGTACCGAGAACCAACGGCACACGCGATCAGGTAGACGCGTACACTTTCCGGACCGTTTGCAGATAGGCTCCTCGTGATCCAAATCACTGGTAGGGGAGTACTGTGGCAAGCATCGTAACATGTGCAATGTAAATAGCAATTGTAAATAGTTAATGTAGTTGTAAAATTGGTAATCCTAATCCCAATATTAAGTAAACGTCTGGCGACACAGAATAGGGTTTTTCCCACCGGATAATAGATATTATGTAAATTCGATAATCCAGTTGTATCTCTTAGACCGACGATAATAAACCAGGCGGCGACATAATGTATCTTTAATTAGGGTTTCCAAGAATATTCGATTTGACCGTAGTATATAAGCTGTGCATCCTGTAAAATAAGTATTCAGTCTCAGACCATAGTTATAAATGTATCCAAATATTCATAATAAAATTAAAGCAAGCAATATTACGTTTTCTTATTTGTGTCAACCGAAGCAACCCAAACAAGTATTTGGAAAACTAAGATTTCTTTACAGTTTTTTTAATTAACTTTTGAATATATATAAAAATTATATACGTTTTTGTTTTGGGTTTGTTGATATGTATGCAAAGGAGCATCTAAAATTACACAAAAAAAAGTTATTTGGATTATTTCCGATCTAAAGTTGACATAAGACTTAGATACTTTACAACATTGGCGCTATGTTTATAAGTTTTCCAAGAGTTTTGCTTAAACAAATTACAAAATATACTGCCATCTAAACAAGTATTTACTTGTAGTACAAAGCTTGTTAGAAATTCTAACAAATATTCACTGAGAGTTCAAAAATGTAAAACAAAAAACATTTTAAAAAAATTTCATTAACTTATAACAGTTAAAGAGATTCAGCATGTTTTGAGACTTATAAGCTACAATTATTTAAGGTTACTGTTTACAATCTGCTCAAATCTTATCTTCAATGTGATAGTTCCAGCAAGTTTGGTTATATTTGTTGAAATTTAAAGGTATTTTATGTTGTTATAACATATTAAGTAATAATAAAAATTGCCGTTTACAATTCGATGGTTTGTTTATGTTAGGCATAATTCTTGCTAGATTTGCTGCACTTTTTTCTGTATTTTTTTTAATTTGTTTCTTCAAAAAGATAAATGCATTTCAAGATATTAAGTTAATTTTTTTATTTGTTTAGTTTGTTTTTAAAACATTTTTTTGGTGAACCTTTTACTATCACTACCATTGTTTTTTAAAAACTGGTTCTAAGTAGTGTTTAGTTAGCTATATATCTACTATTTTAATTGCGTTGTTTGTTTTATTGATCAATTTGTACTGAGAGAGAGTTAGTCTGCAAAAAACCCCTAAAGTAAAGTTATTGGCCAAATGTACTTTAACATAACTTTGCAGGCACTATAATAATGATATCTAGTCACTAGTTCCATTTTTTTACTATTAAGTTAAACTGCGCCATTTAAATTTGTAATGTTGTTGTACAAAACCTTTTATTTTTTTTGATTTCTTTGTTTATTTATTTAGTTTTATAGTTTGTAAAAAAAATTTAGAACTAAATATTAATTTATCAAAAAGTATTTTTAAAGCTAAATATCAGGCAACGGTCAACGTTTTCCAATCATCAAAACAAATTTTTTTAGCAAATGATTTAACATGTTTAACTAAAAGGTTTTCCAATAAAAAGTTCCATTTTGAATAGCAGGCTATTTGGGCAGTTGTCAATAATTGCTTAAAAATTGACAACTGCCCAAATAGCCTGCTATTCAAAATGGAACTTTTTATTGGAAAACCTTTTAGTTAAACATGTTAAATCATTTGCTAAAAAAATTTGTTTTGATGATTGAAAATTACGTTAATAAGCAGAATTGTTGCGTTTGGGGCTCAGAAAATTCAAGAATGATTGTTGAAAAGTTTTTGCATCTTTAACGTGTCACTGTTTGATGCGATTATTTTAGGCTGCCAGTGTGATTGGACCCTACTATTTGAAATTGAGGCTGATGCAACTGTTACGGTGAGTGGATGGAGCTATGATTAATGATTTTTTATGGCCGGAATTGAAAGATATTGATGTAGACAACGTTTATTTTCAGCAAAACGGCGCTACGTACTACACAAGCAACAAATTATTTGCAATTTTACAAAAAAAGTTTCTTGACCGTGTTATTTCTTGAAGAGGTGATTACAATTGGCCACCGAGATCTTGTGATTTAATACATTTAGACTTTTTTATTTGGAGCCACGTAAAAGATAAGGTCTATGCCAATGTTTCATAATCGATTCAAGACCTTAAAGATAGAATTTGTGAAGTTATTGAGGACATACAGCCACAAATGTGCAAATTGGTTAAGAAAAATTTTATGAAAAGAATGAGGTACTGCAACCATAACCGTGATCAGTTGGGCTTGTTTCAGTTATTTTTTTAAGATTTTTTGTTTTCCAGTTGTCTTTCGTATCAGTTTTGCATATAATTATAATAATAATAACAATATAATATAAGCATTTATTATCAGTGTTTGTACAGTAAAACAAAACATAATACAGTACGTACATGATAAAAGGTCAAACAAACATAACAAAACACAAAATAAAAATAATAATAGTAATAATAATAATAATAATAATAATAATATTAATAAAAGAAATATAAAAATAATAATTCAATTCATGTAGTTTGTTTAAAGTTATAAAACTCTTTGATAGTATAGGGTTCACAAGTATTTAAAAAACATATAAGATTCCTTTTTATAACATTGTAATTAATGCTTTCTTTAATATATTTCGGAATTTTTTTATACATTTTTATGCAACTATAATGTACATTTTTATTAGTTAATGTCAATTTATGTTTAGGTATTCTATATTCATGTTCATGACTTGTGCTATAATTATTAGTTAATAACTTGCTGGAAAAATTGTTTCTGTGTTTTCAGCCAATTTTAGCACATTCTAAAACGTAGTCTCAGTTAATATATTGCTTTTTCTAAAATGCTTTTACAACTTACACGTAGTTGCATATAGTTTATAATTCGGATAGCTTGCTTTTAAATTACTAAAACTGTACATACCTTGGAACAGTTTCCCCAAAATAATATGCCAAACTTTAACATTGAATAAAAACTAGCATAATAAAACGTCTTAACTACATTGGCATTTGTATTTTTAGAAACCATAACATGCATTACATAACTTTTTTGTAAGAGTATTAACGTGTTTATTAAAATTAAGTTCATCTAAAACAATTCCCAAAAATTTTGCACAATCAGTGAATTGGTAAATATTGTTGTTAAATTGAATCTTATCAGGTGTATCATGATAAGTGCCGGTTTTAAAAAGAATACACTTTGTTTTTTCAATATTCAAAATTAATTTATTTTCTAAAAACCAATCTTCAAATTTCTGCATTACTTGATTCTTTTTGTTAATAGTTTCTAAATAATTTGAAGCTGTTAATAACAAATTAGTGTCATCAGCATAGTTCAAGCCTTCAGTCACTAGATACGCTTACATTAATATTATTTACATATTATATGACAAATAGCAATAAGCCTAAGATGCTGTTCTGTTGAACATTCATCAGCAAATCCAAAGCTTCAGACACTGTATTACGTCAAGTTGTTTAATTTTTTATTTGCACAGAATGTATTCTATGGCTTAAATATGAAGCAAACCATTTATTTGCAGTACCTTGAATTTTATAATGAATTAATTTGATTAATAAAATTTTGTAGTCAATAGTGTCAAAAGCGTAGTGGATAAGTCTAGGAACAATCCACATGCCAATTCTCTGTTAACTAATAAAGTATATAGTGCCTGTAAAAAGTTAAACACCGCCGTATCAATTTCTTTTCCAACAAGAAAACCATGCTGAAATATACCAAATAGATTGTTTTAAAAAAAATGAGCAGGTTTACCCTTCAAATTTTCAAAAATAATGTGCTGTTCTATATATAGTTTGTTAAATTTAATTTAGTTAACTACATTTTATAAATAAATAAAATTAGCATTTTTTTACTCTATCAACCTCACCAACTTGGTTTTAGCAGGACGTAGGTCCTTCCGAGTATGCGTCATGAAATGAGGCAAGATAATTTTTATAAAGATTAAACCGCAATCATTAAATAATAAATTGTAGTATATAATATAGCTGTTTTTATTATTTAGCTGCTTGTTTGTTTACTTTAAAACTAAACTTTAACTAAAGATGTAGCAAATAAAATATCATTCGTTTTACTTTAATTTATAATATTATCAAAACAGCGTCCGCCATAATGTATCGATTTATAATACGTCTATAGCGTACAGGAAGGTTGATATATTTGTAACAGAACCAGTGTTAAAAAAAAAAACAGTTGTAAAAAAAAACACTTGTTTTTTATTATTATTGATGTATTAGTTTGTTTAAAACAGTTTAAAACAAAATAAAGAAAAAACATGTTTAAAACAAATTAAAACAGTTCATTTCCAAATACCAATAACTCTTATCTTCTTTGTTAGTTTATCCGATCAATAAGTTATTTGACAGCTGAACCAGAGCATAAATATTTATTGACAAGATAACTTATAGTATAATTGTAATTGTTTAAACTTTTATGAACTTTAACATTATGGATATTAAAGATTTAAAACTTTTAGAATTGTTACTAGATGAAGAATTTATTGATTTAGTTGATATTGTTAATTGTGAACTTAAGTCATATTTTGTAAGACCCCGAGCAGTCAATATGAATTTGTGGGATAACAATAAGTTTTTTAGAAGATTCCGACTATCTAAAGAAAATGTAAATACTATTTTAGATCAAATAGTAAATCGTTTCCTAAAAAAATTAAAAGCCACTGATTGCACGCACATTAAATTGCAATCACCAAGTATATATCAGTAAAACTGAGATACATTAAAATATGTTGAGTAACAAAAATCTTATTTTAAGGTAGGCATATTGCAGAGAGTTTCAGAAACAGAAAAAGTTATTTTTCACTAAATGTTCAAGTAGTCTGCAAAGCCAAAAAAAAATTATTACATTGTAGAACAATGGCCTGGTGCAACTCATAACACATTACATTTTTAATAAATTAGCTATTATGATGCGTTTTGAAACAAATTAAATAGAAAATGTTGGGTGATAGTGGCTTTCCTCTGATTTTTTATTTATTAACACCACTAGATAATCCAACTACTGGAGCACAAGAATTATTTAATAAAACACAAATCTGGACATAAAATGTAATTGAAAAAACTATTGGAATTAAAAAAAAAAGCGTTTATGTATTTTATCAAATACAATAAAATGTCATTTGCCTTTATTCAAGCAATTATAGTTGCAGTTGTTGTACTACATAATGTTGCTTGCAAAAATAATGATTACTTACTGGAAAATCATGAAATCATAAAAGATGCACTCTTAAATTATAGGGAAAGGCTAATTGCAGATTAAACAGACAATGTAGTCAAAGAAATAATTATTAATTATTTAGAAAATTTATTGTAATATAAATAAATATTCATTAAATTTTTTTTGAAAGTACAAGTTTATTTTTAATTTTTTAATCTTAATAACTACATTTCTATTTGATGTTTATTTTCCTGTTGTTGTAAACTCTGTTGTTTCAATAACAGTTCTGTTCGTTGCATTTCAATTTTAAGTTTAGTTAATTTTTTGCAAAGCATCAAATTTTTTAATCAGCAATAATGTTGTTCTACTCAGAATTAACAGATCAACAGTTAGTCGCAAAAGATTAAAAAAACTACTTACAAACTTGTGCAACATTCATTTTTTCATCTATTTCTTGTAATGTCCGGTAACACATGATTTGCTTCTAGGTTTGGTTCAACGTTCTCATCTTAGTTTGGTGTAAGGAGCAATAATTCTACAAATAATAATACAACATAATTTATACTTAACAGTAATTAACAACTTGCACAATTTATTAAAACTTATATACTATAACTTTTTAGTTTAAAATATTACAAAATAAACTTTTTTTAATATACCTTAAAATATTATTATTTGATAAATGTTGTTTTGCAACAAAAATAAATATAAATATATATATAAAAATTGAATATAAATACAACTTTTACAAAATAATTTAAATGTAAGACGCTACCAATTAAACGTTTAGTATTTTTTTTTACTTTGCCATATACATTTGTTTAGATAATAATAGTTATTTTGTTAATATATTAAACGTTTGATAAAAAAATTGTTAAAAATTCCTGAATTTATTATTTTAGTTTAGTAATAAAGACATGATAATACAAAATCATTATATAATATTTATTTAATAGTGCTGCAGGCATTGAAAATAAGCAAATCTTGGCGCTGTAAAGTTTTGATATATTATTTCTTTAATCTCTAATAATGCACTACTTACTAAATACGTATTGACAACATGTACTTTTATTATATTATTTTTTATTGTTATTATTGTGTAAATTAATTGCTCTTTCACAATGTTTATTATACACATAATATTATTATTCTTATGTGTAAATTTTACAATAAAAATGTATTGTAAGAGTAATAATAAAATTATGTTATATGATTCAATTTATTTTAAATATTATATACAGTTTAACAAAGAATAAACAACTAATCAAAATTGCCATTGTTGTAATAATGAAAAACCTTGCTATCTCAATAAATCTAAAGTTTATAAAATAGATGCGAAGACCATGAAGCTGAACCGACAGGATACCGAAGACCCGCTTAAATGCACACACTAAGACAAATCACAATAAATTTTATTTTGCAAGATATCTTTATAAAACTAAAATAACAAATCAATTCAATACAATACAATACAAAGAATCTTAATAAAAATTTTAAATAATATATGCATTAATGTTAAACCACCAAAATTAGATATAATTACCGTATATAGATTACCATCCAAAAAATTAATAACATTTACACCTTCATTAAATAAAGCTATAAGCCTTTATTAAAACAAACAATACATAGAAAAAGGACGTAATCTAATATCGTTTAATAATTTAAGTATAGAATAATTAAATAGTTTATTCAAACTTAATACAACGATTGTAGCGGTCAAAAGTCTAGCACATACAATTGTTCTGAATTTTGTGTTTTATTCATTATTACACAAAATTTCTTTTTGATGTTCTTTTTTAATTTAAGAGCGTTTTGAAACCGGCCATAGCTAAGTCAAAAATATTTCTTTTATTTAATACACCGCCCTTCTAAGACAAGTTTTGTTTACAGGATTAGATAGTTAAAATTGATAACACGTGAGATTCTCTTAGGTAGGCTGTTGTATCTATTACTTAAGTTTTACAAACTTGTTGCCTAATTTGACTTTTAGTTTAAAAAAAAAACACAAAAATCAGCCATTCTACACCCAGAATAACATTAAAGACTAAAAATCCTAATACTTCATCTGATAACCAAATCCCAATCAAAACACGGATTCGAAACCTCAAACCAGTAAAATTTTGAAATTGAACCAATATTTTTCCTTTCCGATTTAATTAATTAAATTTTATTATATTTGAATTCAATTTTGTTTACTGACAATTATAATCAAACAATTTATAAATGATACAGCAATCTTCTTCTTCTGTATATTTACAACTTTTATTTACATTTAGTTGTTTTTTGGAGTTTATTGTGATTTTGTTTATTTAAATAATTTTATATGTTAAAATCTGGAAAACAGTATCTTTCATCTTCACTTTTCCAAGTGCGGTTGAATTCTTTATACTAACTATACATTATTGGTGTGTTTTTTATATTATTTGATGAGTTGTGTTCTAATAGGATGTAATTGGATGTTTAATTTAAATTATTTTATATTTTTAATTTAAAAATTAATAATATATTTAAAACTAAAAGCAATTAAAATAAAATATTTTAAGTACTATTGAAGTAAATTATTATATATTTTCTTTTCCATTTATAATATAAATTTTAAAGAAGCAGACTCCACATTTCTACAACTTTATTTGTAAACGAATAAATTAACACTTTTGTATTTCTGCAAAATGCAACTCTAAGGCGTTCAAGTTTTTTTTTTAGTTGGAAAGAGTTAATAGTCACATGAACATCGTCGGGATTGCAAGATGGCAGTTGATGTTTCATAAAACCGCATATATTGACTATTTTTTAATTAACTTATGCACTCTGTGAACAATTGTGGCTTCTTTCTTTACGTATATCCGCTATCAATTTTTAATTCTATATTTGTTGTTTTTTTTTTGTTATTGTAGACTATTTTGGCATATTTCTAATTAATAGAATTCCCCTTTCCAGAAAACTGTAGCTTTTATTTTTTCTTGCAAAAGATTGCATCTTTTTTTTTGAGTGGAGGAGAATTCTTATGAATCCATTACATGAATTTTTTTGTGAAAAGATTTTAGTGGTGTATTTAAGTCCCATTCCCAGTTACAATTCTATAAAAAAAAACTTATCGACTGAGTGGCCTAGAAATTCATTATGCTAACTCTTTGCTCATTTTCAAATCTTAATATAAACATTAAAAAAAAAAACTTGTTTATAAAATTCGCATTTTTAAAGCAATAACTGAAACTTTTACTTAGCAAATTTTGTTAGTTTGCCCACCAAATTTTGACCAGATGTTTATTCTGTTTAAATTTACTTACCAATTTCTCATAAATACTCTTTCAAAATACTGCTTTTTTTCAATAAAATTTTTAACACGTTTCTGTGTTTAAGTTGCAAATTACTTATTTTTGCTTTTTAAACTATCATAAAATAACAAACAACATATGTTATACTAAATGGAACTAAACTTAGAGATGATACTATAAAATGTTATAGAAAATTGATATAAAATACTTTGCAATAGAATATTGCTTTCTAAGCAATGTAATAAAAAATCCTCTTGTATATTATGCTGTTAGAAGTAGAATGTTAAGCTTAGATAATTATAATTGGTTGACGATACAACTCGTATACAGTATGTTCACAAAATTAAATTTAAAATAATAATTTTTAAAATAGTCACCGTTACTCCAGAGACATATTCAGGCTTTTCTTTCTTTCTTAGTAGGTTGTCCTACGTAAAATATCATTGTTATTCCAAACCAGTGTTACCTCAAAAATTTGTCTGTGTTTGAAATATCAGATCTTTTATATGTTATCACAAATAATAATCTGAACAAGTTGAAGATTGCAATACTCCTAGTGTTGTAATTTTCTACTAAGTAGACGTCATTTAAACCGTTGATTTAATAGTTTTATACGTAACGCAAAGTGCAAAAAGCATTATTGTGATACCACATACCATGTCTGATCGCCAGAGAGATGTAACAATCATCTTAGACACCTTCAAAATAATAAAATTTTAACAGTTGAATGGTTCAAAATTAAATGAACCAATGGGCATTTTATTATTAAATCTACACCAATTATTTACTAAAAATCCATTATAACTTGACACTGTAATTTTGTGGAGATTCTACAGATCCTAAGTGTGGTTGTTCTGTTTATTTAATAATCCATTTCTTATAAATGTAAATGTTAATTTTGAATCATCCAGTTAAAAAAATAATTTAATTGAGAAAATTTGTAGTTAAACAGAATTAAACAGGATGTACATAAAATAAATATAAATCTTAAAGTTTTATTGTTTTCTAAAATTGCAGATACACGACAAACAAAGCTACAGGTTTATTATCAATTTTTTTGTTCTCTTTGTATAGCGTTTGCTGCTATTTTTTAGAAAAACTCTGTGATTACTTAAAATATTAATCTAAGGTTGTTATTGAACTTTACTACCAATCGCTAATTTGAAAATCTCAAATCATATTTTTAGGCAACAATTTAACTAAAACAGGCCATAACTTTTTTAATAGTTGTTTGAGAGTAAATTAAAACACTTTAATTTTAACTAATTTTTACCTCTCTTACGGGTAGGAAATGTGGTAATTTTACATTATTAGGTACCCTGTACAAAGTAATAAAAACATTCGATTTGTAATAATTATTTTAACATTTTGAAACGATTATTTTAACAAGATTAGAAAACAATTTATTTTTGTGACAAAAGTTATGTAAATATACCACAAAACAACTTTCTATCAACGTATTTAAAAATATTTATTAAACATTTTTTATCATCAAAAATTTAATGTATAAACTAAACACCCAAAAGATTTATTAATGTAAACAACAGTTTAAACTAAAGAGTGGGCTATGTTTTAGTAGAATTTTGAATCACATCTTTCTACCAACGTTGTCAATTATTGCGTCACAATTACATAAGAAAAGTGTGGTTCAATATCTCCGAAGACAGAAGATGCATTATTTTACGTTAAAGCAACGTTTTGAAACGTTCTGCAACAGTTCGAAAATTGCGTACGATGTTTGGAAGAAATAAAACGCCATCAATCAAAAGAATACAAAAGTTAAAAAAAAAAATACCTAAAACTGGAATGCTGGTAGATAATGCGTGCATTAAACATGCTTATCCAAAGCGTTTTGCCAAAATTGTTATTTCAAAACAAATTAAATGTTGACTTTAATTTTAACCAAAAAATCATCTTTTTGGACAAAGCCCATTTCTATCTTAAACAAACAAAATTGCCGTGTATGGGGAACAGAAAATCTACATGCCATAATTTAAAAACCAATGCATCCATTGCAAGTTACTGTTTGGTGCGATTTTGGAGTGGTGGCGTTATTGAGTCATTTTTTTTTAAACAATAATGGAGCCAACGTTACTGTTACCGGAGATTGTTACACAGGCATGTTCACTGATTTGTTGTAGCCCGAATTAAAAGAACTTGATCTACAGCAGCTCTGGTTTCAACAAGATGGAGCAATGTCTCATACTGCACATGTCACGATCAACTTTTTCCGCACCAAATTCAACAACCGCGTTATTAGCTGTTTTGGTGATGTGGACTGGCCACTTCACAGCTGCAATTTTTTTTTGTGAGGCGCATTGAAGGAAAAAGCATATGCTGACAATCCACAGACAATTGACCAGTTATAGCAACACATTCTCAAAGCTATCGCCAAAATACCGCTGAAAACAGTGACGCAAATACTCAATAATTGGTCCTTGAGAATAGCCTACTGCCAAGCCTGCCGCGGCGGCCATCTAAATAAAATCATATTTTATACTTAATCAAAATATACACTTTCTAAAATAAAATAAAAATTATCTAAAAATAAGCTGTTTGTTCTTTATCATATATGATTAAAATTTCAATTCAAAAATGGCCCACATTTTTTAATTATTATCTCAATTGGTAAAGGTAAATAAATAACAGTGTCTGATAAAATTAACTATGCGTCTTTAACATCTTTTTAAAATATTTTTTTGAGAAATATAGAAGCATTTAAAAAATAGTTTACGGTGTCTAATAGAGTTTAATAATCATTTTATAGTCAAGATTTCATTTCATTTTAATGTTTGTATTTTAATAAAAAACATTGAAACAAGTGTTGTTTAAATAAATGAATGTCTTTTTGTCTCAGCCCCGCAGATACTGTGTTTTTTTGACACTGTCATCTAGGGTGTGGTTTAAAAACAGAACAGTGTTGACCGTCAATAAAGTATCCTTGGATGCACTAACCAAATCTGTAATTTTTAAGGTATTCAAAGATTTACCTGATAAATTTAAGGATTTTTGTTCTTCCCAGTTGAGAGACTAAAAATTTATTTCTTTGGCTCCCTACCCGATATAGATCTCGCAAATTTAGAGACGTCTAAAATTAATTGCCAGGCCAAAGTGAAAAGACGCATTTATAATGTGATTCAGCTACCAAAATCTGTTCATCTTTTTTTGCACCCGCACGGCACAAACACATAAGTAATTATACTACAAACCTTTGCGCGACTACTACATTGCGGGTTAAATGAAATTAGTTTGGAAGGTTGCTTTTAGTTGTTTAACAGCTTGATGTTCAACACACTGAAGTTTTTTTCCCGACCGGACCCACTGAGCACGTCCAAGGAAGAACACACAATCTCCATAACCACGGCAAGGTTACGATCTTTAAAAAAAAAAGATTGTTGCTTTTGATTAGCGATTGCTTTTTCCATATGAGGTGTAAAGTGTTTAATAAGCCAAATAACTTAAAACTAGTTATAGCACTACATTTATTTAAAAAAACTTAAAATATTTACTATTAACTAAAGCCTTTAACTTATTTAAAAAATTTCTTAATGATACATTGTAAAGTAAGTAGTTATTACTAACAATGTTATAGGCTAGAATAGCAGGGGGCTAAACAGTGACAAAAGAAGAAGAACAAAAAAGGAAGATGGAACATAAAAAGAATGGACAGAAAAATGATATAAAGAGTTATAGAAGCAAAAAAAGTAACAAGAAACAAAAACATAGATGATGCAAACGGTACTCGGAAAAGTTGAAAACGGCAGGAGAAGAATCAATCCCCAAGTAAAGAAAAGAAAGAAAAAGAGGACCGTACTGATAGTGCAAAAAGATTAAGAAAAACAAGAAAAAGCAATACAAACAGCAAAAAAATCAGAAAACAGAAAAAAAATAGAAGGTTTTGACAAAGCTGAAAAAGAACTAAAAAAGGAACTTCTAAAGGAAGCAATAAGAGACAGTAAAAAAACATGCTAGAAAGAAATGTAAGAATCTACAGATCCTTAGAAAAAGCCATACAAAATAGTAAAAAATAAATTAGGAGAACTGAATGCAGTTTGCTTAAAGGAAGAAGAGAGTGAAGAAGTCATAATTGAGAAATTGTTGTTTATTAGAGAAATTGTAAAAAAAACAACAAAAATAGCAAACAAAACCGTAGAATAGATAAAACAAAATTATAAAAGAACTACTTAACAACAAAGCACCAGGACTGGACAAAATAACAACAAAGATAGTGAAAGTAGCATTAGTAGGAAATGAGATGGAGATAACTCAAATATTAAACGGATTACTGAAGGAAGGAACATTTCTGGCCTGTTAAAAGGAAGCAATTTTAGTGCTAATTGAGAAGAAAAAGGTAGCAGGCAAATCAAAGGCGCATAGACCAATGTGCCTGATCAACACATTAGCAAAAGTTATAGATGAAGTAATTGTAAAAAAATTGAATAAGAAATAAAAGAAAACAAAGAAAGGGAAGAGAAGCAATATGGATTTACAAAATAAAGATTGATTCTAGGAACCATTAAAGAAGCAAACTGAAAACCATACAGAAAAGACAACACTGTGTCATAATAGCGCTAGATATCCAAAATGCTTTCAATAGCATACTATGAAAAGCAATTATAATATCAGCAAAAAAAAATTAACAAGTAAAACTATCAAGATAATATGGAGTTATTTTTATGGAAGAAATCTACTGAGTAAAAATGAAACAAATTAGGCTGACCAGAGGGGTACTACAGGGTTCTGCACTTGGATTTAAGAAAAAGAATGACAATAACGGCATCTGCAGATGACGTGGCTGTGGTAGGTGAAAATATAGTCAAAAAAGTTTAAAAAAAAGTTGGAGTAGCAATAGATATGATAAAAAACTGGATGGCAATAAATGGTTAGATCTAGTTCCGCAAAAAACTGAAGCGACATGGCTATCGACAAAAAAGTTTAATAAAGAAAATGGAATTATACAGGGAGGAAAACAAATAATAACTATAGAAAAAAAATTTAAATACATTGGGATTTTATTTGAAGCAAATGAATAGAACAAACAGATTAAGAAAGCGGTAAAAGGAACAAATAAAATAGAAAGAATGCTTAGTAGACTTGTTCTAAACAAAGAAGGACCAGGTGAAGAGGCAAGAGGCTAATAGCAATGGCGGTTAAAACTAAACTATTATACGCTGTGAGACACCATAAAGACAAAAAAAAAACAGAAAAGAAATAAGATTAGCTACAAGAGCAAGCTTGTTAAGGTTCTGCAGGGCATACAGGACGGTACCACAGAAAGCACTAGAAGTAATTGCGGCTACACTACCCGCAGATTAAATAGTAGAAAAAAGATTAGACATAAAAAAATGGTAAATTAAGAAACTAGTAAGCAAAAAGCAAAGAGACGGGCAAGATAAAATACAATAAAAAGATAGCGTGCCAATGAAAAAAAGGAGAAAAAAAAGAATAAACAAGAGAACTAATACCAAAAATTAAAAAAATAGGTTGAGAAGAAACCAGCAACGTATTACTATACAATACAACTCACTAGACATAAAGTCTTTGGTAAGTATTTATAAAAAATAAATAAGATAGAGAAAGAAAAAAGATGTATATTTTGTCAAAAAAACACGCATGACAACGCAAAGCATACACTAGTAGAGTGCAAAACGTAGAAAAACAATAAGAAAAAATTAGAAAAGGTATTGGAATACAAAATCAACAAAATCACAATCATTAATTTATGCTTGAGTGACAAAAACAAATAGAGAGCACTAAGAAACTATGCAACAACAGTACTAAGGAAAAAAATTAAAGAATTTAAAGCTTTAAGATTTAAATAAACAAAAATTAAAAAAAACACACAGATCAAATGCCACAAAAGAAAAAGAACAAAAAACTAAATAGAAGCAAAAAACAAAGAAAGCCAAGACTATTATGGTTGCCAAGCAATAAATGAGAGGATATACAAAAAAAAAACATTTACTGAAACATTAGTACCAAACAAAATTGCAGAGATAAAGAGAATAAGAAAAAAACTGCTCAAAGAAAGCAAACTAAATGAATTGACTATGCAATTTTTATACGGCTGATACGCCATTTTGAAATTGACAGACAATGCAACTTTTAAAATAATCAGAGTATATCTAGCAACCAGGAGACACAAAAAACTTATTTCAAACGGAGATTCTAGAATCTCACTAAATGTAAAATCAAAAAAGCAAGCTATTTAAAATATTTATAAAAGAAAGAGGATACAACAAGAAAGAATAAAAAACTAAGAAGATACCTAAAGACAAAACAAATATCTAAGCAAAATAAAGCAAGAATAAAAAAATGAAAAGATGGATGTCAACGTAGAATGTAGGACAGAAATAGAGAACATACGGAGAGATGAACCAGAAACAGCATGTGTTGTCGCAGCAAACTGTGTAATTCTGCGAGGCCAAAACTAGCCCACCTCAAACTAAAACCACATTAGTGACAATGGAAAGACAAATTATCAGTAGGACTAACGCAGAGAAGAAAACCAAAAGGTATTATGCGCTAGTCATTCTCAAAGGCTACTTGTTAAAGCAAACAGATTACTACGTTCTAAAAAAAACTGACATCAGTTTGTAAACATTTTTTACTTAATAAATATTATTATTATTGTTATTATTCTTTAAACAAAATTTAGCATTTTTATGTTTAGAATACACATAGTTAATATGCTCAAAAACTTAAACATTACTACATCAAACTTTTTATTTAACATACTTGTTTTAACGTCTTATTATGAATAACAAAATCGTATGATACATGTAGATTTTTTAGTTCCAGGACAATTTTTTTAAATTTTTTAATGTAAGAACAATTAGCACACTTTTATTCTGACGTTTTTTTTTAGTAATGCTATGAGTTCAAAATATTATTCTTGCAAATTACGATTTTACAACGTTTTACAAGTTGTTATTTAATAAAAGAAGACAATTTTTTAAAAAGTTTTTTTAAAGTTTTGGAAAGAGATTGTTACGGTTTATTTTTCATCTAGAGATTGGCAACCAAATGTACATCTTGGACCTGAAACGATTAAGGTAGTTAATAGTTTTTAACTTAATTGGAACTGTTTACTTGTTAAATTAATTAATAGTTTAATTATTAGATATGTTAGGGATTAAGTGAAGTTAATTAATTAGTTGCTTACCTGTCGATATTAATGATTAATTGCTGGATGACATCTAATATCGATAGTTAACCGATCTTCCTTCTACCAATGTAACATCTGGAAAAATAGAATTGTTATTGGTTGATTATAATTATTATTAGTGGGAATTATAATTAAAAATTGTTTAGTGTCAATAAGTCAGATTATCAACCATTTTTTATTGTTATTATTAGTTTAGGTTATGTGAGTTATTATAAGTTCACATCTTAGTTGAATCTTAGTTATTGGGGGAATTAATTTTATTGTTGCTTAATTAATGTCTACTTACCATTATCTGATATTTAATCCGTTTATTGTGATGCATATACACAGGCACTGTCACTTCACTGTCAGTGTTGTTGTCAAACGCCATGTTGATTGGGCGGCGTGAAGTTGCCGGGACAGGGCGTGGTTGGCAATCCTGTGTACTGATGAAAAGGTGACAGCATACACGTTGTTGTTGCGAATAATTTAATTGCGCATCACTTTCTCGCGAATCGTGGTCCGTTAAGCGTGGGTGTCCGTCTTCATATAAAGCCAGTGGAATAAATCCATGGCCATCCAAGCCGATTAACTGCTCTAGAAGATTTTTGTGGGTGTACAATTTATTGTGGAGGATTTGGTTTCCTACCAAATTAATATTTTGTAAAAAGTTTGGTAAAATGCAAATGTGAAACCCAACGCTTGATGCGGATTATTGACTCCACGTGGACCACGCGCGGACACTACGAAGCCGCACAACAACTTAGGTAGGATTAAAGTTTAAGGTAAAGAGACGTTAATTAATTTTAGTTTGTAGTTATAGGTTTCGAATTCACATTTATCTTCAGATTAAATGTAAAATCTGCTTGCTTCATCCTCCATACTCCATACTGCTGTATGCTTGTGTGAGTTTGACTAGCAAGAGTGAATAGGAGTGGATAGGAATTATTATCCGACTTGGGAAATGGTTAGAAAAGAGTCGAGATCCAACAACTATTAATCAGGAGCTGTGGCAACTGGATCCAGTTGGAAGAACCTTGAATTTGTATTAATTTATATGTGTATTTTGTCGAATATCAGGTTTAACTTCGATTAGTTATTATCTAGTTAGCCAGGTTTTTCTTCTATTTTATTAACCGTCATATTTTAGCTGGCAGCTGAAGGTAAATTCATTTATTTCATATTGAAAACGATGATTCAATTGAACATCGGGCAACATAAATAGTTGTTAACATCCATGTTTGTGAACCAAGGTTCACATAAACTTAAGTTTAGCTTTAAGCATTTTAAAATTTTATTCAATTTTAAAAAATAGAATTTTGAAGTACAATTTTATTGTTAAGATGTTCAAGTATCTGTGTCGGGTTAAACCATTCTATTACAGGGTCTTGTGCAGGGATCTCGCTATTCCGGACATAACGACAGTGAGTATTAATCATTTTATAATTTACTTTTATGTATACCTTTACCCAGATAATTCAAGTCTGATATTTCACAAAATTGTGTTGTACTCAACAAATTATGATTTTGAACGGTGTATTATATCGGATTTTTTTTAAAGCATTTTTGGCATTACTTTATTGGTTTTGCAAGTGTGCTTGACTTTGGATCTTTTTTTTTGTGAATCAACTATTGTTGACTATTACTATGATGTTTTGTGTACGACCTCTCTAAGAATATCAATAACATTTAGTCATTGACATAGATTTTTTTTAATTAACATTGGAGCGGAAACTCTCTAATAAACATACTTTTTTTGTGTTAAAATTTGAGCTATAATCTCTAATAAATTTACTATTTGTTTTTAAATTTAGAGTTATAATCTAATAAATATTAGATAACTCAGCTTTTTTTTTTCTTTTCTTAACATCCATATATGGTATCGGGTTCTACCATTTAGGAGGTGTGGTCAATTACATACAGGGTGGACTTCAAAAGAGATCCCGTGGCTCTCATTCTTTACCACCCTCGTCTACACTGAGCTACGGCGGCAAGAAAAGCCCGTCCTTTTCCTACTCATTAAAGAAGAAAAGAAATATGGTAGGTCAAACGAAGCGTGACAAGATATTATCTAACGGACAAAATTGAGACTGAACGGTAGATGCTCTAATTTCTTAAAGCCGCATTCATTGACTACTTTTTGAACAATTTGTGCTTTATGCATTCTGTTGTAGTGTAGAAGCAATGTTTTTCAGAATTATTGTGTTTTTTTGTGTATAACCGTTTCCAAGTTTTTAAATGTTCTTATAGATATTTGCCGTAAATGTATTAAGAACGTTTCTTTAGGTTTCTTAGAAATTGTGGCTATAACACAAATTTTTTTTTGCTTTTTGGACTCGTTGTTTTGTGGAAGAATTTTAGTGGTGTACTTAGGTTTTATTAGCAATTACAATTATACAGAAAAAGTCTGCATCTTAAGATAAAGTAGTCAAAACACTAATATCTAATATTCTTATTTTTTAGCTGAAACTTTTACTTAGCGGTCAATCATTACAAAAATTTTAACTTAACAACTAAGGTTTTGTAAATTTGTACCTCTAAAAAAATTTCTATAGTTTGGGTAATTTTGAATTAAATTGTTTTTCTATTTAAACTTTTAGTTTAGTTTAAAAACATTTATTAACGTTAAGAATGAGGGTAAAATTTTGACGATTTTGTTTTTTATATAAATTTACTAATTAAAAAAAAACTACAACTGCTTTTTAATAATAATAATAATAATAATAATACTTAAAAAAAGTAGACCTAACGCAATTTTTTATAATAAAACAAAAGTTCATACTTTATCGATCTTACTTGAAAAGTATTTAAAGTGTGAGGATAAATTGAAGCAATATTATTAATACATACAAATGGCTAAATTTATAATCAAACTAATAATGCTCAATTGCTATCATTAAAATAAATGGTTTTGAACACACTATAATAAAGTTTCTAATGTAAAGTAGAACTCTTTACCAATGAAACAGCTCTTTATTTAAATAAATTGTGTTTTAAATTTGAGATTACATTTAACGTAAGTAATTAAAAATTATGAAATATTTAACAAATATTAAAAATCGTGTTAATCGTATGTATTATAAAAAGTTGTTTGCGTAATATATTCGTAATGAAAAATAAAAAGTTTTAATCACCAGTTCGAGATTAAAAACGTCGGCCAAACAAACCGGAAACAAATTAATACAAAAATTAGTTGACAGACAAATGAATGTTTTAAATTCGCTGATAAACGTACAAACACATGCATAACAATATTTTTCTGTTTAATTACAATTTAAAAACGTATACTTTTATTATTATTTTTTAAATATATTATTCCGCAATTTTAGATATGACGTGAATGTTATACATGTTGGACGGCACGTAATTGCTTGTATTTCCATAAATATATTTAATTAAACTATTTAATACGTCCTGAATATTCATACAGAATATTTTAAATATGTAATGCAATTATATGCATTACTGCGGACATAGTTTCATATTAAATATAAATATCACAATGAATTGCGTTCTAATTTGCTGGGATTGGTAATTATTGCGTTAGCCTATTTTTATCAGGTGTTGGATGTTCGATTATCTGATTATGTAAATGCCATTACTATTCATTAATGGAATCATCGATCTTAGTTCTAATCTAATTTGTATATTATTGGTATGATGGATCATTTTAATTTGATTGCTATAATTACGTATGAACATAATGAACATATGTCGTAAAATTAAATTAATTTGCTAATTAAATTATATGTGAAAATGATATCAGTGTTTTAGTTGTGTTATTAAACGTATAACATTTAATGACTTAAGCACAACAACTATCAAAATAGTTACTTAACAGTTTTTAATCAGTTACTAATATACATTTAAACTAACATAATTGACGTCGTTTATTTATTATTGTAATGTAAAAATAACAATTTTTATTTTTTAATTTTCTTAATGTTACAGGTGCTAATTTAGGCATGGTCTGCAGCAGAAAGTCTTGTTCAATAAGAAAACATCGTTTGCATTAAATATGTTTACAGTTTTTTATACTTATACTTTTTTACTTATTAAAGTTGAATTGAACATCTGCTTTCAAATATCATATATTTAATTTTAACGACAACAAAAATCAGTTTTTAGATTTACATTATCCGTCTATATTTTGTTTGTATTTTTACAGCATTTCTCATGCGTTAATATGTTCATTTTAGAAGTTTGCAAGTAAGCTAACTTTTTTTTAGGTTTGTTTTCAATTGCCCTATATTTGGGTTCGATTGCTTTAAGTTTTGCATCACCTGGGGCCAACATGTTGAAAGTTAATAAATGATTGATAAAATTTTAAAATATTTTAGGATGCACTATGCCTTGGTCAGGCAAAAAAGGTAGATGTTTTGTTAAAATTTATTTTAAAAAATAGCGGTTTTGTAATTTTTCTACAAAAAACGTTCATACTACGTTTTAATCTTTGTTAATTAAGTTCAGTGGCAGAATCTAATGCGTTTGTTTTTTGAGTATCTGATTCAACACTAAAGCAAAATCTTTTTGGTAATAAAGTGTTCAAATACAGGGTTTTGTTAAAAAGTTAAAAGAATCCGTTTAAAAATCAGCGCTCTGTACCAAGTTGAAAAAAAACTAAATTACCGGTAGTTAGTTTTACATTTTTAAAAATAAAAGACCGGTTGTTACAATTACATTCTTTTGTTATGTTCACATGCTATAAACTTTTGTGTAATCAAAATTGTAGCAGTTCATACAGCCCAAGCTTTTATAAAATTTTAATTAAGACCGCATTATTTTACATTGCGGCAACTTAGCATGAATAATGGTATCAATAACATTAATATTTGTCTATTTATAATTATGAGTGTAAGTACAACTTTAAAACTAAACTAAACTTACAAGAACATGATGTTATATAATAAATAAAACACATTTACTATGTGCAATATCACGAATTAGATATTATATACTAAAATACATGCTAATTCTGCATAACAAGTGGCACACGTTTTTATACTAATATTTTTTCTTAAAACTAACATGAATGCAAAATTGCTTGTTAACACTTATTTTAGAAAATAAAATAAAAGTGTAAATTAAAACATATAATGTTCACGGTCAATGTTTTTATATGTTATATAACAGTTTCATTCTTTAAAGAAAGTATTTTTTATTTTTCCATAACTTTGATTTTATGGTTTTGTTCATACAGCATAATTTAATTGCTATATACCGTGTGTCCCAGGATAGATGTAACAAGAGATATAATGAACACAAAAATTTTGAATTTTGGATTGGCATTTGGTGATCAAGCCCTGCTTAAAGTAAAACTAAAAAATACCAAAAATGAGTTAAATTACAGACTGTTTTTATAAGCAATTTTGTAAAAATTGTCAAGAATAAAGTACCGTTATTTTTTATATACAAAAAAGATTTACTAAGAAAAGATATTTAGAATACCACAATAATAAATTTCAAAAATTTCAAAAACAACAATAAAGGATTTGTAATAAAGTATACATAGACCAGACTTCACAAAAACTTAGTAAGAGAATGGCTTTACACAAAAGTGATACCAAACTAAAGCCTAACATTACTGGTTTAAGCGTTCATTACAGCACTACCGGACACCAACCAAATTATTCTGACACTTCTATCCTTGAACATGAACCAAATCAATTTAAAAGAAACTTTTTAGAAATGTGTCACATACAATCTAACAATAATGTATTAAATTTTAAAAAAGACGTAATTGGACTTAGTAATATTTATACTTTATTACTTTCTTATAATTCATATAACTCTTAACTCCACCAATTTTACAAAATCTTTATTTATTATAAATATAATAAAATATATTTTACAATGTTGTTCCTTTTCTACTAAATCTATCATCTACCATCTTTTCAATTAAATCTACCATCTTTATTATATACTTATTTTATACTTTATCTTGCACTTTTATATTTATTTAATTTTAATTATATATATTTATTTCCCCAACAACAACCACCTTCTACTAACAGACATCATAACTTACAATTCCAAGATGGCTTATTTGACAAATTGTCAAATTAATTAATTTATTATTTATAAAAAAACATCACTCAAAAATATCAAAATTTAAAATAAAATAATTTTACTAATAATATATATATATATATATATATTGTCCAGATAAAGAATTGTTTGGTGAGGTTTAATTATAATGGCTAATTATGATAATTACTTTATAATATTATAATTTTATATACAAATAGTTGTAAGTATTTATTTTTAATGTCCATATACATTTTTTGTTAGTTATGTATTTTTTTAGGCCTGATGAAGTTATTAACCTAATAACGAAACGTCGCCACTTATTTAAATATATAAAATATATAATTATTTTTTGTATTTTATTATATTTAAAATTTTAAAAGACTTTCAACCCGTTAACTTTTTTAACAAATATTAAAGAAAAGTCGTTAAACTTCAATAATATATATATATATATATATATATATATATATATATATATATATATATAGAGCTACATATACAAAATCAAATAGAAAATTTACAAGTTCATACTAATTTAGTCAACAAAATTAAAACACATATAGAAACATATATAGGACATGTTAAAAGCATATAAAAACATATAGAAACATATAAAAACATATAAAAACATATAAAAACATATAAAAACATATAAAAACATATAAAAACATATTGTAACAGACCTAGGGTCCGTTTTGTACATAATAAACTACTTCTTAAATTAATCCTGGTATTTTTCCCGAATTTCGACCCCCCCGTATATCAATTGTCAAATTAATTTGTTTTGCCCACCCTGTATTTGTGTTAATTAAAATGAGGATTTTATTAATTGATGATAGGGCAAAACAAATTAGATATTCGTGGTCGGGGTAATTAGAGGAGAAATAATTATTAAGGACATTATGCCCGCAAACGCCTAATTAACCCAAGGGGGCCGGACATAACCTCTCGCCACGTGCTCATTTAAAAATGCTACTTACTGTTTTCACCGGACACATTCACATCCACACACTCTCTCGATGTATCCCCTGGCACAAAAACATTATTTTAATTACACGTATCGTTGAGACAAGTGTAAACAGGTCTCGCGCGATAATCAGCTGTTGTGCCGATTTCGGGGCTATTGCTATCTGGCGAGTCTATGTCCGACCCTCGGATAAGAGTCCGGATTGTTAAGCAATGCACAATTTTAGTTGTAATCATTATTAATTAGTTTTATTTTTATGTAATTAGTGTAATTAGAGTTTAATTATTAGGTTAGTTATTTTTATGTTTAACAACTATGTGTTGGTAAGCCCGGATAATTAAGAGCGAGAAAGGTCATAGTGCGACTATTCTCACCATTACAAGTCCTGAGAACCAGAGTCGTAAGTTCTAGTACATGTTAGTTTTAGTTAATATTAAGCAGTGGCCCGATCCTGACAGGACACTGGTTGATTTTGTAAATTGTAATAGTTTTAGTTAATATTAGCCAGTGGCCCGACCCTGACACGACACTGACTGATATTGTAAAAAGTAATAGTTTTAGTTAATATTAACCAGTGGCCCGATCCTGACAGGACACTGGTTGATTCTGTACATAGTGTTAGTTTAGTTAAATGTTAACCAGTGGCCCGACCCTGACAGGACACTGGTTATCTTAGTACTTAGGCTTATTTTCCCATTTTTTTCCTGAGTTGATTACTGGTGTTTTATTTACTTACTGAATATAAATTTATTTCCTCCTGACATTGTATTGTTTTATTCATAAGCACCCGTCCATCTTGCAATAGGTGGTGGCGCCCGAGACCTCCTAGGCCAATATCGGGCCCTGTCGATCACGACTGATCGCTACTCAGCCGCTTCCGGTCGTCAGCGACAAGGAAGCGTTACAATATAAAAACATATAAAAACATATAAAAACATATAAAAACATATAAAAACATATAAAAACATATTAAAAGCAGCAGAAAGCTATAAAAACTAAAATGATTGTACATGAGAGAGAAAATAGTTATATTATTATATTAAGTTTAATGCCTAGTATCAATTATAAACTTAAACAAAACTCTTTTATAAATTCCATAATATTGGTTGCATATTTTATATAAATAAGCAACTCATTAAATTGTTTTACACCATTAATCATTAAACTATTTGCTGTTGAAGTTTTTTTTGCTCTATCTATTCTAAAATTGTTCCTATTTCTCGTTAGATATGAATGGGTATCATTATTTTGATATAATTTAAAGTATTCAGGAAACATGTCCGATTTGATTTTAAAAATAAATATATACTATACTATATAATTCAATAGTTTCACTAATTGTTAGCCAATTCAGAGTGTTAAGCATAGTATAAATTGAGGTATACTTGCTACATTTTAAAACGGATCACATGGCTCTATTTTGTAAAACATCTAGTTTTTTCTTTTGTGTCCTATTGAGCATATATAAGATTGTAATGCAATATTGGTAGTAAGGTCTTATAATAATATTATAAATTAAAATTCTGCTATGCTATGCTACCAATGTTTCCATTCATCTTATTTGTTATTTATGTTGTGTGTATTATTTTTTTTTATTCATTTGTTTGTTTTGATCTTTTTAATGTATGGTTTTTTTTTAAATTTTAATTTTGAATTCATTATAAGTCTTTCTTTTCTTAATATTTTTATGCAGTTGATTGTGTTAAACAATGTAAACAAATATAGCAAAATATAACTATATGTTGTAAAATAAAAACAACAAGTTGTCGGTGTAAAAACACGGTAGAAACACGCTGTGACATTTCTAACAAAAAAGTGTGTCTACTTAATTTACTAATATATATTTCCAGTTGATTATATAAAATACTACAAATACGGTGTTTAATTTATTCTCAATCAACAGGTTATGGGCCCAGTGAAATCAGTTAAATTAGTAGATGCGTAATAAATTAAGATAAAGATAACCTAAAAGTAAAAACTGAATAAAATAAATAAAGTACGTGAGTTACAATAAAAAAGTCTAACAATACATAAATCTGGACAAAATGTCAGTAATGAACAATGAATTAAATCAAGTTGCAAAATTATAGAATCGAGACAGCTACAAATTATGAAATTTCGAGATAGATATTATTCTGAGAGCTTATGGCTTTGGAGTAAGCAAACGGTGAGTCTGAAATTACATCTGACACTGCAACAAATGCACGTGAATAATGGAATAAAAATGACGCAATACAGCATAGTATCGACGATCTCAAAGACATGTCGACACAAATATTAAATTCTGCAACAAGCAATGACATGTATAAGAAAATTTATGAAAGACAAAAAAAACAACGTAAGTGTATTTTAATGCAAGAATTCTTTAATCATAAATATAAGAAAAAAGTTGGTATGGCAACATTCCTAAGCATAATAAATAATTAGGCGTTCAAACTTTAAAGATTAAACGCAGCAATAAGTTTTGAAATGCTTATGTCAAAATTTCTGTCAACTTGCCCGATCAATTTAAACATTTTGTAAGTGCATGAGAGTCAAAACCTCAAGATAATAATACATTAAAAAATCTAAGGCGTTCAAACTTTAAAGATTAAACGCAGCAATAAGTTTTGAAATGCTTATGTCAAAATTTCTGTCAAGCTTGCCCGATCAATTTAAACATTTTGTAAGTGCATGAGAGTCAAAACCTCAAGATAATAATACATTAAAAAATCTAATGACCAGACTGCTCAGCAAAGAATTCAAAACAAAAGATTAAAAAAAAGCGATAAAACACAAAAAAAGACATCTGGCAGCAAAATTCAGAACTAAAAATCTTTCATTAAGATGCAACATCTGTAAGAAGAACAACCACGCAGAAAAATTGTTACTACCGTAAGAAAAGTGAAAACAAGTTAGCAAACAAAAGTGAGGTATTGTTTTTGATCAAAACAAATAAAAATGATTGGATAGTATACTCCGGATATATGTCACACTTCACCAATGATTTAAAACTTCTGTGTGAAACACAAAGCTACAGTTCTACATTAAAAATAGCAAAAAAAAAAACAGAATGTGCACAGAAGCAATAGGAAAAGTGGTGACAAGGCAATGTAACCTGAAAATGTGATGTATGCTCCAGAATTAAGTAAGAATCTTCTATCAGTAAGTGCAATAACCAAAAATAGAGGTAAAATTAAATTCACTAAAAAAAGGTTGAGATATACAAAATTATCATAAAAATGTTAGAAGGAAAAAAGAAAAATTATCTTTACAGCATAAATCTCAAAAGTGAAAAACAAGAAACAGCTTTAACAAAGACATTAAAAGATGGGTCATTTAAGCATAGAAAACCTATTAAAATTAAGAAATTTATCCACTGGTTTAACTTTAGACAAAAGACAATTCAATTTTTTGAATGAGATATGCAAATGTTGTGTACGAGCAAAACAAACACAACTTCCGTATGAAACAAAGCAAACAAAAGCAACTAGACCAATAAAAATAATACACTTACGGTGGAATTCATGAAAGCTGATTAACGTTAATCAGCGTTAAATGTGACAACATAACCTCAACTGTCAAAATTAATTTTATTAATTCAATATAAATACTTGATATTTACTTTGCGATAGTTACAAATATTATTTTCTTTTTATTTCTGATAGTTATATATTGTGTCAAACTTGCCTTTGTGGTAGCATTACTATAAATAGTTTTGCGGTTGTCAAATTTAATCAACCGTTACTTTAACTGGCTTTCATGAATTCCAGCATTAGACGTGCGTGGCCCAATAAATTTTATAAAATGTACAAAGGAACTTTTATACTTAAAAGAATTAGTGACCAAAATTAAGCAAAAATTTGTTTGTAAAATTAAGAAACTTATTCACTGGTTAAACTTTAGACAAAAAACAAATTGAATTTTTAGATAAGATATGCGAATGTTGTGTACGAGCAAAACAGACACCACTTCCGTTTAAAACAGAGCAAACTAGACCATTAAAAATAATACACTTACTTGACTTGTGTGGCCCAATAAATCTTATAACGTAGAATAAAAACTCATCACTTCTTATTAGAAAGTCATAACTCATAATCAAATCAAAAATGCAATAAAAGAATTCATAAATATGGTCAAAGTAAAATGGAATCTAAAAGTAAACAAATTTAGATGTGGCAATAATGGCAACTACATCTCCAAAAAAGTCAACGCTTGGTCTAAACAAAAAAGAATGATTTTAGACTACACAGTTTCACATACCCCTCAACTCAATGGTAAAACAGAACGATTGAACAAAACCTTGTTAGAAAAAGCTAGAACATTTATTTTGGATGGAAACCAACACAAAGAAATGTGGGGAGAAGCTGTAAGAACAGCAGCCTATCTAACAAATAGAAAACCTTCATCAACTGTTGATACAACTCCACATAAAAAATGGACAAGTAAGAACCTGATCTTTTTAGAGTAAGAGTATTTGGAAGTAACCTCTTTGCCAAAGTGCTAAGTACAATAAAGAAACAGCATGATCAAAGTAAGAAATTAGTAATGGTTGGATATAGCTTAAATGAATATTGCTTGTGGAATATAGACAAAAGGAAAATAACAACCCATAGAGATGTAATATTGAATCAAAAGTTTCGAGAAAAATAGACAACTGTTATAGAAGAATTAGAAGAGTTAAAAAAGTCCAAAAACAAAATTAAAAATAGATAAAGAAATTCCGACAAAAAAAGAAAACAACAACAAATCACAAAAGGCAACGAGAAGTAAAATATTTAAAAAAATATGATCAAAGGTTCCAAAAGGAATTAGTGGATTAAAGCTATCAAAGAGGAAAAAGAATCACCTCGAGAAAACAAAGTTTGGATAGAAGTTGAAAAAAATGAAGCAGAAAGCAAGAAAATACCTAGTAATAAATAAATCTTAAAAGTTAAAAATGATAGAAGATACAAGACAAGACTGGTGATTAGAGAATGCAAACAGAAACATGAAATTGATTACAACTAGATATTCAGTCCCGTGGCAAATAGTACTTTACTGAGAATACTATTTGCACTAGCTGCAGCTAAAAATTATAAAATTTAGGATTTGATATAAAGACAACATTCTTCTACGAAGACCTTCATGACGTAACCTACATGCCAAAAGGATTTGATAATCAAAACAAGATAGGTAAGTTGCAAAAATCACTATATGGACTTAAATAAGCGCCAATGCTATAAAATAAAACCTTCAACAATTTTCTGAAACGCTACGGACTACAACAGATCTCTTGCAAAGATAGACACACTGTCTATAAAAGCAAAAACGTTGAAATAATATTGGCAATATATGTAGATGATGGGTTCATAATTGGAAATGATCAAAACAAAATCGATAAACTACTAATAAATCTAACACAAAAATTCAAAGTAACAGTGTATAGAGAAGATAATTTTTTTATAAGGATAGAGATTGAAAAATGTGCGGATAGACTCAAGCTAAAACAAACTGAATTTGCAAAAAGGTGCTAAAAAAGTTTTAAATTACCGAAGCCAAAATAGTAAGAGGACAGAAGCAAAACGTCCCGAACAAAAAATAAAAATTCAAAAATGTGCATTTCCGTATAGAGAAGCAATATGAAGCCTCCTATATCTCTCTACTAAAACCAGATCAGAATTGATTTACGCTGTAAGTTCTTGCTGTTGTTTTGTAAAAAACCCAACTTTGTTGAACGTAACTGACCTAAAAAGATGTCTTAAATATTTAAAAGAAACAATATACAGTAGGAAATGCTCCGATCAGCTGGTGTTTAAGATTGCAACCTATTATGGCGTTATCAAGCACAGAAGCAAAATTTATCGCAGCAGCAAAGTGTACAAAGGAACTTTTATACTTAAAAAAATTAGTGATTAATTTGGTCACTAGTTTTTTTAAGTACAACTGTACAAGTAAAACTGAATCTAGAAATTGACAACCAGAGTGCAATTCTCTAATTTAAAATGGATTTTTGCAATACGTAGTTTAAAAAATGTTTAGTTTAAAAATGTTTAACTTTAAGAATGTTTGTAAAAAGTTATTTTTTGTTAAATGAAGTTTACATTAAGAGGAAGTAATAAATATTGTAAACAAATATAGTTACTTTAGTAAAATGTAACTAAATGTTGTAAAATTAGAACAAGTAGTCGGTGTAAAAACACGGTAGAAACACGTTGTGACATTTTTAACATAAAAGTGTTTCTACTTAATTTACTGAGATATATTTCTACTTGATATAAAATACTACAAATACGGTGTTTTGTTTAATCCCAATTAACAGATTGTAGGTGACTAGTTCATTGCCAAGTATTGTTTGTTTTGCTTTTTCTGTCCTTGTGTGTGTACATGTATATTGCTTCTTCTTCTAGTGTTATGTTTGAGAAATTTTTTGGTAATTTTTATTTTTTGGTTGATTTTAATTTTTTAATTTTAATTTTTTTTGTATATTAGTTTGCATTTTTCTATTTAAATTTTTTTGATTATCTTTGTTTTGGTAATTATTTTGTATACTTTTTCTGTTGGTGTTAGTTTTGGTAGTTTGTGTATTATTTTAAGAATTTTGTTCTGTTGTCTTTGTTTGTTCTGAATGTTTGTTTTTGTTGTTTCTCTCTTTATAATTATTAAGCAGTTAATTTTAGCTAAGTATATTAAATGGTATATACTTAATGCAGTTTTTTTCGTTTGTCATTTTCTTGCTCTATACACAGCTCCTGTTTATCTCAGGTAAGTTTTTTAATAAAAATTGCTTTTAAATTGTCTGTTTTGTTCTAGTAATTAGTATGATAATTATTTCAATTTTTATGTCAATATCTTTTGTGTTTTTTTGTCTTATTACTACATAAGTTGTTTTTTCTTTACTTATCATCATCGCAGGTTAATTTTTAATTTCTTTATATTGTTTGTATATTTTTGTCGTACCGTTTAGTTAATTTCTTAACGTCTTCATTTGTGTTTTTTTTTTTTTTTTTTTTTAAATTTTTTCCGAGATATATAATACATGTGCCATCAGCATAAGTATATATTTCACCAGTCAACTTTATATTATATATATTATTTATGTATAATATATACAGTATTGATGTCAGCACTGTACCTTGTGATAGCCTTATATTCTGCTTCCGTTGTTTTACTAAGTATGTTGTTTATTTTTGTTTGTTGTGTTCTATTTTTAATATATGTTTTTATCAGTTTTAAATTTGTGTTTCTTATTTCTAATAACTCTATTTATTGAATCAATTTGTTTCTGTCGATAGTATCAAAAGGTTTCCTTATGTCTACAAATATTAGTATAACATACTGTTTCTTGTCCAATTTTCTAGCTATATGTTGTTTTATATCAGTTGTTATGCTCATTGTACCTGATTTTTTTTGGAATGTGTATTGCTTTATATTTATAATGTTATGTTTGTTAATGTGTGTCATAAGTCTAATATATATTGCCTTTTCTGCATTTTTTCTAAAAACTGATATATTGGTCTATAATTTTCAGATTTTAATTTTTTTTTTGTCTATATTGGTTTCATAATTTGTTTTTTAAGTATATGTGGGTATTCATCTGTTTGTATCAGTTTATTTATAAGTTTTTTTCAATATTGATACTACTTCTTTTTTATAACTGTTATCACTTTATGGGTTATTTGACCTTTTCCTAGCGCGCTTCTTATTTTTGAATGTTGGATTATAACTTCTATCTTTTTTTGTTGTTGTTTTGTTAAATGTAGCTTTTTCTTTTATTCTTGCAATTGTTATTATTTCTTTGCCATAATTCTTCTTTATATTGTCCGCCAATTTTTTTTCAATTCTTGTAAAACAGTTGCTTAGTTTGTCCGTTATTTTAGTTTCATTTGTCTTTTTTTGTAATTTCAGTTAATTCTTGTTTTGTTTTTGTTTGTTTTATTTAGCATACTATTTAATTCTGCCTATTGTATAATTTGGTTTGCATTTGCATTTTTTTATTTTGTTTTTGTAGAATTTTTTTTTTTTTTTATTGTTTTTAATTATTTTATTGTTTGGATTTCTGATGTATCTCTCTTCTGTTTTGTTTCTATCTTTTATCATCGTTATTATTTCCATGTTTATCCACTTATTGTTTTATTTTTTTTTATTTCCGTTATTATTGTGTTTTAATTTATTGTGTTTTGTAATATCTAACATAAATATTACATGTCAAAATAATATACTGTTTTATATCTATGTTTTCAAATTCATTCTTGATTTTTTGTAGATTATTTTCTTTTTTTGTACTTTTTTATATTTGGATTTTTACACATTGTGTTCCATTCCGTGATTACTGCATTATGATCTGATAATGTTAGTTTTTTTACTTTTATTTTGCTGTTGTACTCTTTTATGTTTGTTATAACGTTATCTATAATTGAGCCAGGTTTATCACCGTTACTCCTTCGTTTATTTCATTTAGAATACAATTACCATTTTCTACAATTAAATTTCTGTAGTTGTTTGTTATATTGTTATTTTCTCTTAAATTTATGTTCATGTCTCTTAGTATTATATTTTTAGTTTGAGTTTTTGTTAATTTGTTTATTACTTTTAGAAAGTCATCGTCATTTGCGGTCTGTGGTTAATATATTGCTGTTATATGTATGTTGGTTTTATTAAGTTTCACTGTTCATATTTTAGTATTATTTTTTATTCTAATTTTTGTAACTGTTGTTGTTATTTTGTTTTTTATGTATATTGCAATGCCTTCACTTTGTATTGCTCTATTACTAAATATTGCAGTATAGTTTGGTGTTTGAAAGTTTTTTTTTGTTTGTGTAAAGCCATGTTTTATTTATTACTATAACATCTGCGTTGTATAGTTTAGGTATTGTTAATATTTCATCAAAATTGTATCTTATGCTTCATGCGGTGTGTAAGTATGTTTTTATTTTGTTTGTTTTGTTATTGGTTTATCAGCTTCACTTTTTCTTGCAAAGATTCTACTTTCTTTGTACTATATCTATCGGAATTCATGTATTTTTTAGCTTTCTTGCTTTGTAGAATAAGTTGTTATTTGTCTGAGTTAATTGTTCTGATATGTAAATTTCAGTATTTTTACCTTTTAATCTGCATTCTTTTGTTTTAATCGATCCTTTTTTGCTATTATGATTTGTTTTTAATCTTATATTGCTTTTAATTTGACTAATATTGGAGCTGTTTTTGTTTTATTCATTCTGTATACTTTTGTTATATAATTTTTTTCTATATTTATATCAATAGTTGTAAATATTTTATTGATTATCTCCATAGTATTTTTTTTTTCATTTGGTTTGATTGCACCTGATATAACAATATTGATCTTAATTTTATCTTGCTTGGTTTCATTGCATTTAGCTTCCAATTTTATAATTTTTTTCTTTAATTCACTGTTTTCATTTTTTATTTCTTTTGGTGTTTTTCTTATATCTTCATTTTGTTTCCTTTCTTCTTCAAATTGTTCCGACGTAAAATTCATTGATGTTTTTAATTTATATATGCTACTTTTAATCTACTTTAGAGTTACTCCATCTTCTTTTTCCTTGTTTTTTGCTTTTTGTAATTTTTATGTTGGCATTTTATTCCGTAAAATTTATTAATTTTAGTTAATAATCCTTCACTTCGCGTTTTATTTTATTTTATTCGGAGCTTATACATGTGCGTACACTATATATTTTCAATTATTTTTTTTATCAATCAATATATTTTATAATATAACTTTATCTAGTCTCATCTGAGTAATTTGTTGAGTAAGTTTTATTTCGGGCAGTACTAAAAGTTGACCCACAATGTTTTGATGTTGGTTTCAATAAAGAAATTGGAATTGTTAAGACTATTGTACCTTTCACAATTCAATTGTTTGGAATTTTGTTTCTGTAAAAAATATTCTAATGTAATAAACTTTGTTTATTTGCTGAACTTATTCTGATTTGATTGTTACCATCTTTGGTCGGCAACTCTTGTAATTGGAATGGATTTCTAGTAGTAGTAGTTGATGTATAGAATCTTATTTTTGTGTAGTAAAATATAGAATGGACCTTGTTGCATGGTTTTGATGCATACTTGAGCAGAAATGTGTTAGTTGGTACAATTATAGTGTTGTTCTTTGTTGAAATCGGGTGTAGGTGGTAATTCGAGTATTTTTTATTGAAAAGTAAATAATAAAAACAATTCGATTGTCTAAACAACATAAATTAATTTTAAAAATTTCATAATATTTAATAATATTTTCGGTTTTGGTTGAGAACATTAATTTATTGGATGAATAAATTGTATTCACAAAATTGTATATTAATTTAAGTTTTTCCAATTTAAGAAGACTGTTATAAACAATTTTAAATCTCAAAAATGTGTCTTTATTTTCTAAGTCAATATGATATTTAATGCAATGTTTATCTGGTCTAATGCATTTGTTGCATGTGTATATTTCTTAAAGCTAAAAATAAATTTGTTAACTCTTGTGCTTAAACTATTGATATCATTTTCTATTATATCTTGATTGTGCTTAATTAGACTAATTGTTTTATTATAATTTTTAAGTATTATTTTATTTAGAGACATGTCAGAACTTAATTGAGATATTAAATTCTGATGATTATTTTTTGTTTTTTTTTTGTACGGTTTAATGAATTTACTTTTGTAAGAGTTTAATTAAAATTGCAAAGTTTGATAAAAAAGGGTTTTCTGTTTTTAAACCTTCATTAATTATATGTTTGGTGTGTTTATATAAGTTATTAATAATATAAATTTGGTTTGTGGTATAAATATTATATTTTGCTCAGGTTTTTGCTTTGCTTACTTACAAAAAAAGAAATCAGGACTATCTTTTATGTTTGTCATTTCTATCTTATGGGTTGATACTAGCCACAAAATGGCAAACCTGCAAAACTTGGCTGTGATTGACAATTTGTCTCTTAAAATATTGTTTATGTAATGTTTTTGTTGCTGTATTTACTTTGATATCATGGTTTTCTACAACTTTTTTTTGAAATATATTGAATGGTTATTAAGGTTAAATATTTAATTGTAACTGAACGAATAATTGCAACGATACATGCTGCAATTATTCTTAAATGATCAATCAGGGTCAATTGAAATCTTTTGGTAGATCCATTTGATTGTAGATTGCTTGGTGTAATATAGTGAACACCTATATTAATTATGTGCAAATGCAAACTGTTTCATAATATTATTTTTTAGTTTGAATCCATTATTCATAGTTATAATGTTTAGTGAGCCGTGATGTATCATAAAAATTATTAGTGCTTTTATTACGTTTATCGCATTGAGGCCTATAAGAGAATATGTTTAGCAATATTTAAAAAAGTATCGATTAATGTAAGAAATTTTGTTTTTTAACTGAAAATTTGTCAATATGAATAATTTTAAAGTGGTTTTCCGGGAATTGGAGTTATTAATTACAAATTTTTGTTTAGGTAGATTTCTGTCATATTTGTTAGTTTTACATATGCTACAATGGTTAATATGATTAGTTACATCAATTTTAACATTGGGTCAATAATTTTTCTTATTTTTGCTTCGGTTTTTATTATTCCACAATGGTTTGTTTTGCCCACGTGTAGATTTTTAATTACTTCTGATTGTTGATTTTGATTTTTTATATTCAATAGTTTAAAATTACTTCTTTCTAGTCTATAAGAAGAACTCCTAAATGTTGTTCTTAGTATTTCAGATTTAGATGTATATTTGTCATCAGATAAATATATGGCATAAAGATATTTAGAATCAAAGTGTTCTTTAAGTAATTGAATAAAGTCTTCTTTTTGTAAAAACATGTGTTCTATTGATGTTAGAACTAGAAAGTGTAACCTAAAAGTTATTTTAATTTAATAATCGTATCTATTAAGTGTTTTTTTTTTAAATAAGTATAGTTAGTATTGGCTCTTCTAAGTTGGTATGCGTGTTTTATTAGTATTTACGTAGCAAGCATTTTTTTGCATTTTCCAGTATAAGTTGTTTTAAAATCGTACTCTTTTAACTTTAGTTGCTATTTTATAAGTTTAGAGTTTTGTTGTTTGAGTAACATTAACTATTTCTCGGTTTATGTTTGAGCATTATTTTAAAGCGTTGTCTATAAAGATAAAGACAAAAATACTGTGTTTAATTATTAATATGCAATATCAACCAATTTTGTTTTTTACAATCTAGTACATTGTTTCATGTGCACATGTAATGATTTATTTTGTAGACGCGTTTGTTTGGATATGCTATTGGCGGTTTGCTAAATATTTATGTATATTATTATTTATTTTGTCTTACAATTTTTATTTAAAATTCATTATGATACTCACTTTTTATTGTGTTTTTATTTTTATTTGTTTTTTTTATTATAAAACTGTTTTATATGTTTTGTTTTTATTATTAATATTATTCTATATAATTCTCTCAAATTTAAAAATATATTAAATTAATTGTAATTTATTGTATTGTCAGTAAATAACACCACATTAGCACCCATGATATTGTTTAGGGAGACCTCCACCCTATATGTAAAAATTAAAAATTAAATCGTAAAACTTTATTGTTTTCTTAAAAATAATTATGAAATAAATAAATAAATTATTGAAACTTAATCCAACATTCACAGCGGGGAAGAATCAAGTAGAAACAATTGTTTTAGTTTTACAAACCCCTTGAGTGTATCTTGTATGACTACGGCATTGCATGATAGCGATAGACACATTTTAAATAAATAATTTTGTATCAATAAACACAATTTATCTAGTGTTATTTAATGTTAGCTTTACAGCGGCTTAGATTGAGTTTGAATAAATTATTTATTTATTTTATGAATAATTTATTGACTATTAAATATTGTTATCCGTAAAATGACTACCAATACTATAAATGCTAAATAATATCAATTAATACGGGCATTTAGTATTAAATTGCACTAGAGAAAATCAGTCCTTTGTAGTTTGTTTGCATTACCACTTTTATAAACTGTCGAAATATTAACCGCATAGATAACAACATTACGCATTTGATTTCAGTGATCTTATTTAAAAATTAGTTTTGTCAAATTGGCTCAAAAAAATGTAAATTTTCTATTTTCTTTATTAAATTTCAAAAGTACAAAATAAATAATTTAATTTTTAATTATATTTTTTTTTTTCTATTTAAATTTAAAAATAAACTTAAATATTGTACAATTAAAATCTAAAAATGATAATTTAACAAAAAATATTTATTATGTAAATTACGGTTGATAAAAACATAAATTTAGCTTTCAAAAGAAAATATGAAATTATAAGTTTCTTTTTGAGTGGGAAAAGGAAAATGTTAAAAAAACACTGTACTGTTTAGTAGTATAAAGTTTTAAACTCTTTATTTTTTCTAGTCATCAAGTGTAGCAGACATAAAGGTCTATCTTTACTTTTATTTTATGCATGTGCTGTGACCTTTTGCAAAATAAATCAACTTGTGTTATTATGTTTCTTTGCATTTTTCTCATAGGTTACTGTGTTCCGCATCAAAGTTGCTGCAGATTATTTTTTCATTTTTGTTTGGGATTTGAGCAGATTTGAGTTCAGTGAATGTTCTCTTCGCTTTCTCTTTGGTGAGTTGGTTTGCTATAAACCTGGTACAATTATAGATCATGTGATAACAAACATAAAAGATTACAACAACAAAATAAAAGTAGAAAAGCTAACACTATCAGATCACAATGCGATAATCACAGAATGGAACACAATGTGTAAGAAAACCAAATATGAAAAAGCACAAAAAAAGAAAATAAACTACAAAAAAATCAAAAAAGAATTTGAAAGCATAGATAATGAAACAGTAAAAGATTTTGACATACTAACATCAATATTACAAAACACAATAAATCAAAACACAAAAATAACGGAAATAAAAAGAAAAGAAAACAATAAGTGGATAAACATGGAAATAATAACGATGATAAAAGATAGAAATAAAGCACAAGAGAGATACATCAGAAATCCAAAAAATGAAATAATAAAAAAAATACTGAAAGAAAAGAAAAAAGAAGTAGAAGACAAAATAAAAGAAAGAAAAGAAAATTTTTACAAAAACAAAATAAAAAATGCAAACGGAAACCAAGCTAAACAATGGGCAGAAATAAATAGTATGCTAAACAAGACAAAGAAGAAAAGAAAACAAAAAATAACTGAAATTATAACAGAAAACGGACAAACAAAAACAAATGAAACTGAAATAGCGGACGAACTAAACAACTACTTTGCAACAGTGGGAAAGAAATTGGCGGAAAAAATTAAAAAAAATGATGACAATGAAACAATAACAACCGCAAGAATTGAAGAAGAAGCTACATTTAACGAAACATCAGAAGAAGAGATAGAAGAAATAATCCAACAACTAAAAATAAGAAGCGCGCCAGGAGAAGATCAAATAACCCATGAAGTGATAAAAGTCATAAAAAAAAAATAGCACCAATATTGAAAAAACTTATAAATAAAATGATACAAACAGGTGAATACCCACAAATACTTAAAAAACAAATAATAAAACCAATATACAAAAAAGGAGAAAAATCAAAATGTGAAAACTATAGACCAATATCACTTATATCAGTTCTGAGCAAAATTACAGAAAAGGCAATATATAACAGATTAATGACACACATAAACAAACATAATATTATAAATAAAAAGCAATACGCATTCCAAAAAAAATCAAACACAATGGGCATAACAACTGATATAATACAACATATAGCAGAAAAGTTGGACAAGAAACAGTATGTTATACCAATATTTATAGACATGAAGAAAGCTTTTGATACCATTGACAAAAACAAATTGATTAAAAAAATGGAGTTATTAGGAATAAGAAACACAAATTTAAAACTGTTAAAAACATATATTAAAAGCAGAACACAACGAACACAAATAAACAACATACTTAGTAAAACAACGGAAGCAGAATATGGAGTACCACAAGGTGGAGTGTTGGCACCAATACTGTATATACTATACATAAATGATATATATAATATAAATCTGACCGGTGAAATATATACGTATGCTGATGACACATGTATTATATATCACGGAAAAAGTAAAGAAGCAATAGAAAGAAACATAAATGCAGACATTAAGAAACTAACTAAATGGTACAACGAAAACATACAAACAATAAATGAAGAAAAAACAACTTTTATGGTAATAAGACAAAAAAACACAAAAGATATTGACATAAAAATTGTAATAAATAACATACCAATTACTAGAACAAAACAGACAAAATACTTAGGAATAATATTAACCGAGAAACTCACCTGGGATGCACATATTAACAAATTATTAAAAGAAAGCGCAGCAACAATAGGAGCTGTCTATAGAGCCAGAAAATGCATACTAAAAGAAACAGCAATAAGTATATACCACTCACTTTATTTAGCAAAAATTAACTATTTAATAAATATATGGGGTGAAACAACAAAAACAAATATACAAAAAATCCAAAGACAACAAAACAAAATACTTAAAATAATACATAAAATTTCAAAGCTAACACCAACAGAAGAAATATACAAAATAATTAACGAAACAAACATTAACGAAAAAATAAAAATAGAAAAATGCAAACTAATATATAAAGTTAAAAATAAAGAAATTAAAACAAATCTACAAATAATATTTAACAAAGAAATTCACGGACATAACACGAGAAGAAGAAGTAATATACTAGGAAATGGACTAATCACGTACAATCAACTACCTGAAAATATAAAAAAAACGAAAACTTTTAAAGAATTTAAAACAAAAATAAAAGAACACTACATAATAACAAGACTAAAAAAAACAAATTAATTAAAAAAAAGAAGATAAATGGTGCCCCGAATACGAAGCTCTGCAGCCGACCATACATGGAAAGATGCAAAGCAGCAAGTGGGGAGAGAAAAAAAAAACTTACTTAACAATTTATTATTTATAATTTATATAATTATTTATAATTTATATGACAATAAAAAAAAAAAAAAAATAAATAAAAAAAATAAGGGCTTTTGTCCTCTTTTAGTATCCAGATCAAACAACTTGAAATCACTTGCGTAGCCTAAGACAAAGACGCACATGTTGTTATGTGAGGTTAAAAATACATCTTCTTATAGTTGGTTAAAGTCTGGTTATTAGATTTAAAGATGGCACAATGTTGAACAAAAAGGTTATTTTCTTGATTTTTTAATGCCTTTGCAGAGGATTTAAAAGTAGTATTGTCAAATGCCTCTTTAATATTTCAAAAAGCACTCAAAACCATTTCTTTGTAATGGATGGTAATTTTTGCACTTGCACTAGCTGGTGTATAAGTAATTTGCAGGATTTTTTAATTTAATATTTAATCTGGTGCTGATGTAGCTGCCGAGTCTTTAGTGCTCTATCCCTGCAGACTATTTTTAATAGTTTTTTTATAAACGATGTTATGCTAAGTAAAATTTTGTCAATGCATACGTGTTTTAAACGTCTTAACAGTTTCTCTTTAAGAATTCTTTTTTGTTTTTTTATGTATAGCATTGTTATATGGCGTAGGACCACTTTTATAAGTGGCCTAGTCACTGTTTTTTATCTTTATTAAACTGATTCTAGTTACTTTCTTGTTCTACCAAGTGATATTGTTAGAGGTGTGTTTGGCAGTCTTTCTTCAAACTTTTTAATGTAAGTTATAAGTTGACAAACATATCTGTCATTATCTCTAACTAATTTGACGTTTTTGCTACCTTTGACTTTGATTTGGATAACTAGTATTTTATTGTATAAATCCCAGTTAGCTTTTTTGTTTTTTTTTGAATAAAAGAAAGAACGTTCAATATTAAACAAAATGTATGCGTAATCAGACAACAAAGGTTTGTCCAACATGTATTATTAATTATTTTAATATCATTTTACTTGCGTTATGAGTTGCTAAAATGAGATCAATAACCTAGCTCTGCAACGCATTGTAAAACGTTGACAGTTAACTTTATTTATAATAGTAAGATTGTATTGAACTATATATTTTAAAAGTTTATCACATTTTAGGTTTATGTCTTTGCTCATGAGGCTACTTGATGGGTCATCATTTGTAGTAGATTTATGAAACAGGTTGCAAAATGAATTACATTTGCCCTTTCATAATTTACCGTAAAGATTCCTGGACAGAGACAATATCAATGTTGTGTTTGACAATATAAGCACTGCGGGCAGTGAATACTGCTTTATAATAATGTAGATTGATTTGCACAATGTTTAACATTGTAACATTAAACTTAGTGATACAGTTATTTGGCAATTGGCAATAAATTCTAACCTAGAGCTTTTTCAAAAGTTCTTGTTATTTTGAGTTTGTCTTCAACTTTCTTAAAAACGGACATAGCCTAAATGATTATTGTAGAGAAGCCCAATGAAATTTGCTCTTTGACGGTGGTATACCTTCTTCCAACGCTTGTTTATAAGCAAAAAGTGTTGAGTTTCTTTGGAATCTGGTTTTGCCAGATTATAAAAGTCTTTGCAACGCCAACCTACTTAGTAAGGTTTTTGGTTTAAGCTGTAGTCCCGGTACCTATGTTCTAACCATTTCAACATTTAACCGGTAAATACTTCATCGCTTATTGTAAAAATAATCTTTTGTGATTTATGGGTTTATGCGTGGTGTGAGTACTAAAGTGTGGCAATACGCATGATTCTGTCTATTTCTCTCTAAACCGTGACGTCAAGTGGGTGATAAACAGTGATGCCAATGTGCGGGTAACTACCCAATAAGCAGAAATTAAAACTATTTAATGTCTGTTCTTTTGGTTTTTTGTGTATGATTTGTGCACATATACACAGAACAAGATGGGATAATGAAGTTTTTGATAATAATAATTTGTTTGATCTTTTATTTTTTAAGCAAAGCATATATTTAATAATTCACCGACAACGCCAATAATACACTGATCTAAGATCAATTTTATAAATAAGTGTGTGAATTGCGCGTTGCCATAGTTTTTATCACCCACCTGACATCAAAATGCGTTCTCGAGACGGACACACCATTATACTCACATTACGGGTATATGGCCTGCCGTTAAATTTAATTCATTATTTATTTTGTGTTGATAATATTTTTAGTGTATAATATTATTTAGTTGATTTAGGAAATTAGTTTATTTGTTTAATTTATTGGATGCACGTATTGGACCTTATCAATTTAATTATGTTGTTTTCAGAAAATTATGATTACATCTAGCTTAAGGAGTATTTAAATAGGTCTACAGTGGCTTAAATTTTGTTGTACAATCAAAAATTTCCAGCACTAATTGATACTGGAAAAGATATTATTATAAAATCCACTTTGATTGACATACATATACTTTCTATAAGCAAAGTACGCGTCACAAAAGAACTTAGAAGTGCAAATAAAATTAATATACATTAAATACTATTACAATTTCTTATAGCAAATCATAAATTCAAATTGAACATAAATTTGATGTTAATTCCACTTTATTCGGTAATATTGAGCTCAAATTCATTGCGCACGGTTAATACGCATATTAATTTAGAAAAATCTCAAATATTTTTTCTTTTATGAACACGACATAAAACTTGTTAGACGCCCAAAAACTAATCAGTTGCATGGAAGCAGATTTTGAACTGCTTTGGTCAGTTGACGACATAATGCATGATATTGGAGAAGTAAATTATACACTTGCTTGTATCACCGTCTGATGATGCTCTTGTAGATAGTAAAAAACATGTTACGGTTTTTAAATATATATACATATATTAATTTTTTTTGTACAATTTTCAAAAACTTGATGTCATGACATCTTTTTTAGTATCCGCAAATTCAGTTGAAGAAGTAAACAACCTAGTTAGAAGCATATTAACGGAATTTTTAGATTGGTGCAGTTGTAATATTTTTTTAATAAACATAAACAAGACAGTAATTGTTAATTTTAGAAACTATAATGCTACACTTCTATCAGAAAGTTACAGTTTTTTAAATAACGAATTATTCATGCAATCTAAAGTCAAATTTAAATAAAAATCTTATAAGCTCATTTTCAATTAAAGCTATTATCAATGTTATATGGATTATCCTACTGTATACTCAGTTATGATATCATAGTGTGGGGTTTTGCTTTAGACATTAATAGAGTGTTTATTCAACAAAAACGAGTGATCCGACTGATGTTCAATCTAAAATCTAATGAATCTTGTTGCAACACATTTAAAACGATGCGCTTTTTAACTGTTACTTCAATTTATTTGTTCAAACTTCTGTGTTACGTTTTTACTAATAGGAATACATTTATGTCAGCCAAGGATGTACATCATTATGAGGTATTGCAGAAAGCTACAAACTGACAAAACTCAAACTGCAAGTTTTAATAAATTGACAAAATATGCAGAAGCACATTTTTATAATTTGTTAAGCAACCCACTAAAAAATTGTACTAACATAAAATTATTTTAAAGATTAAATTAAAAAAAAATGTAATTATAAATAAATGTATGCGTGTGTTTTTATATTTATTTATTATATTTTTAAGTTTTCAATACCTTGTACTGATACTGTTTATATTTATAAAATGTTTTGTAATGTTTATTTGTAATTTTTGTATTAAACCTTATTTAAATGACATGTTCTATCGACTTATGTAGTTGCATACAGGATTAATAAACATCTATCTATCTATCTATCTATGAACCAAAAAAAAAAAGTATTCCCAAAGTTTTAGCTCTTTAGACTCATTTTTGCCTATTTTAGACCCTTAAAAGCACCAAAAAATGGCTTTGAAAAGCTATTTTTTAATTTCCGTTTTTCAGCCTTGAAAATAAGTACCATTACGTACCCGGCAGCAAATGATTTGTTATTTTATGTACTTTGGGTCTGAAATGTATTTTGTAAATACATTATATACACCAAGCGATTGTGAACACATTTTATGAAATTTGACCTGACTTTAAAGTGGTGCCACATTGCAATATCACAATAAAATTAAAATCACAAGGGCTCAAAACGTTTTTTATTTAATACTCATTTTAAATGTTTAAGATTTTTTATGATCATTCAAGTACTTCCGAAGATATAGTGTTTCAAAGTTTGCCATTTTTGACAAAAAACGCAAAAATTGACATTTTTAAACATTCGTAAAATTTTTCTATCAAAATGAAATAATTTGAAATTTTAGGACAATGTTCTTCAAACATGTATAAATAAATTCTGAAAGTTTGAAGTAGCTAATATGAGGTCTAAAAATTTTCTGCATCACATTGTTCTTTGAGGTTCTAATCAAGAAGTATGCATTTTTTTCAAAACTTCATAAAGAACACACACACAAAAATTACAACTCTACTTTTTCCAAACACTTACAAATACACAAACACACAAATACACTTTCAGTATCAAAAACAAAAATAATATAAAACTCTTACACCAATGTAAAAACGCTTAAAAATGACAATTTTAAAATCATATAAAATAGACAAACTTAAAATCAATAAAAACTGCAGATGCCTAAACAAACAAATCAATAACTCATACCAACATATCTGTACATTTAAAAAAAAAAAATAACCACACTACACTCATGCCTGTATTAGACTGTCAATAATTATATCTTGAATTATATAAAAATATTTAAATCTTAAAAAGTTTGTAAAATGCACAAAATATCATCAATTTTATTGCAGATTAAAATTTTAAAAATAATTTTAGGTTTTCTTTATAATAAACACATAAAATGTAGAAAATAGCTTTTATAATATAACCTAACTATTTTTTTATACTGTTAATTTGTACATTTTTTGCGTCTATTATAAAGAAAAACTAAAAATGTTTTTAAAATTTCAATCTGCAATAAAATTGATGATCATTTGTGCATTTTACAGGCTTTTAAAAGTTCCATCCATAATTATATATATATAATTCTATAAAGAATTATAGATAGTGTCATACGGGCATTAATCAATTAACAACAATAACCACAATACACAATAACCAATCAATGTAACAGTATCCACATCAAATTCACACCATCCGCAATACACAACAATATCTGTGAAAAGAATATAGTAAGTTTTGTTAATAAGATCTATGTAACTTATATACATACAAATATTTATAATTTCTGTAATATTTCAGATCTGATGAGCGCCTAACATCCAAAACCGGTCTTAATAAATAAAAACAGTAAAACAACATATTAAAGTATATTAAATTTACATTAAAATACCTAACCTTAAATATTAATAAATTGTGCAATAGTCAGATACATAGCTACTATAAATATGCTAGTGTTTCTCAAAGTTCAGTTTTTTGCCAACTTTATTGTAAATCAATCAATTTCTTCAAATTACTAAAAGTCTTCTTCATAATTTTGCATCTTACTGTTTAAAAATCTAAATCTGAGGTTTCATTAGTACCAAATATTATACTAAACAACAAAAAATATCTAAATGGTTTTCAGTTTGTCTTCTAAGTGTTACAACTTTACATAATTTTTTTTTGAAAAAAACATTTTGTCGACAAAGTTTTGAAAGTATCTAATAAACTAGGATTTCTTAATAGATGTAAATTTTTTTTTATCTTTTGTTCAACTTTTGCATATATATAAAACTTACATTTGCCTACTTGTTACACGCTATGATTACAACTCAACAAAAATCGGAACCTCAATCTACAATCGGACTGTGTTAACTTTGTTGCCAGCAAATAACTCTATTTAGCAATAAATAAAGTTCTTTAAAATTATTAAATTTTAAATTAATAATAATAAACTGCGTAATGAGGTGAATTTTTTATAGCATTGTTGCATTTATTAATATTAAATAAAATATTTAAACTACATTTTATAAACAACACAATTAATATTTCCAGTCCAATTTCAGACAATTTAAACGCGACTCGCTCGAAATGCACTAAGATGGGCTGCTTGCGGTTTTATTGACACCTTAAGCCCTCTTATTTACCATTCCATTGTTATTCAGAGGGCTCCAGAATGCTGTACAAGTGTAATCGGCTTGTGGCTTAGGACGCGTGAATCCTGTACTTCAGCCTTTTTAGTCCTGCATACTACACACGTATCGTTACAGACATAAGCAAAAGGGATAGTCCTTTTTTCTCCACTTTTCGATAGATATATAAAATAAAACCGTCACGTATGTGCTGGCCAAAACTGATAATGGTAACTCACACGAACCGTCATATTTATTTAATTTAATTTGCTGAAGCAGTATCAGAGCTTTGCTTGGTAATATTTTATTTAAGTATTATGCGCAAGGACAAAAAGAACGCTGTGAGTGATTTATATGTAACAAAGGAGACTTTACTTCACTTTTTGTCTATTAAAAATTTATTTCTGCCTAAGAAATTAAAATTTATATAGTTATATGTTTTATTGTTTATTAGCAAGTAGTATTCATTTTTAATTTAATAAAACGTATTTTTAGATACAAATAACAAAATCAATACGTATTACAATTAAAATATATTTAACCTTTTGTGTCATTTATATTTTTGCAATTAGTGTAAAATAAATGCGTTTCATTTTTTTGTTTAAAATTCACGCAAAAAAGTTAATACCAATAATAACGTTTATTTATAAACTAAAATCATGGATGAAAACTTAATGCGTTTATTATAATTGATTTGAAATTAATTTCGCAATATTTGCGCGTAATCACATTATTGTTAGTACTACATAAAATATATATACATTTCACTGCGAATTATTATTACTCGATGGCGGGCGCGTACAGTGCATTTCAATACTGATAAATGGCTTATGTATAAAATATTAATTGCATTTACGTGAAATCAGCACATTAAAATGAGTTTTTGTATGTGTGTGATTTGCCGAATGAGGATGAATGTATATGTGTCACGTGGCCAAACGGAAATCACCTTCCCATCGCTGCATTCAAATTTTGCAATTTCCGATTTGAATCGTGCCTGTAATTCCTCCGTTCAAGTATCTCTAATGCATTTATACTTCAATTTGTGGGGGAATTCCATACAAGATTGTCATCTTTTATAAAGACGGCAATATTTCAAGAATATCGTTTCATTTGTTTATTTTTTAGTATGCGAGTGAGCGATAAATATTTAATACGGTTTGACTCCATGTGAAATTACAATTAACTTTTGTTATGAGGCACCCGCACTCTGTAAAGCTCTTGAGTACTTTTTGATTGTGTTTGTATGTTTTTATTTGCTTATATTCATTGTATGTTTACATTTTTAATTGAAGTATTTTAGTTGGATCAAAAATGTATTCAATCATTTTCTACTACAGCTTAACAATATTTGAAATCTATCTAAACACTTGAATTCTTTACGACTGTACACGGACCGTACGAGAACAATCGGAAAAAATACCTAAAATGGTATGACTCACTATTTGTTTTTTTTTTTCATAGAAGCCCGTTAAATTGTATATCCTTTATAAATAAAAATATCTCTTAAAAATGATATTACATACCAAAATCAATGGAAAAATAAAAATAACTTTATAGTAAATAAAAATAAATATTTATTTGTTTATATTTACAAAAATAAAGAACAACTTTACATATTAAATTAGCACTTGAGGTCAATTTTATGCACTAGATATAGATGCTGAGTGAAACTTCTAATCATTAAATTTCACATCTTTATTATAGACAAATGACAAAGGCGTTTTGCAGTGTTAACTTTTTTATATAAGATTTTTGAATTGTAATTATTTTTGTTAAAAAGGGCAAAATAAATATTAGCCTCTATGTTTTATATATGTATTGACAGGTTTTTTAATAAATTAATCATTTGACAAAAATCTAAAAATGCATACAGATGCGGTTTAGCTAGAATATCAAAAAAAAGTATTTTATGTGTTTTTTGCTACTTTTACTAATAGGTTTTTATCAGTTGAAAATGAGTAAACTTACTTTCTTTAAGAATGTCTTAAACAAAACATGATACTTCTAAATGTGCAGCGCGTGTGATCAAATTGGTATAGGTTTTAAAATGTTTGTTAGTGTTTTACACATCACAATCAAATGCCTAAGCAAACATATTCTAATCTTTATTTTTTATTTATCAGTTTTTATTTATTTTTACTAAATCAATTTCTGACAATAAATTGGTTGTATTACGACATTACACATCTTTTTTTTTTTTAACTCTACACAGTATTATAATGATGATGACATATCAGTAAAACCAGTTAAAATTATTTCTTGTGATAAAAAATTTAATGTCATTAGCTTCTATGACATATACTCCAAATAATTTAAAATTTACTGTAAATGTAATATGTTTATTAATCAAATATAATATTAATATATTTAATTTTTTGTGTTACTAACTTTAAAACTGCTTATCTTGTATCTAAATGCGTCTCCAAGCCGATTAATTCTACCAATGTTTTGTTTACATAAATTGTCTTGTAGGTCAATTTGTCCAAGAATAAAAACATCAAAATTATGGCATGTTTTGTTGTTTTTAATGCGGTTGTGTTGTGACACATTTGTTATCTATTTTTAAACATAAAAAATAAGGTAAATCAACAGAAGACACTCTGAATAAAATTATTAAACACTTTTAGTACTATATAATAAATATTAATACATTTATTTCTTGCATTTCTCCGTTGAAAATCACATTTACAAATATATCCATAACTTCCAAAAATAATAAATTATAATCTTTAAAAATAGCACAACAATTTTTTTTTTGTTTGTCTACTTTATTTTTAATTGCTCTCAACTATTCTATCTCTTTTTTCCTTTCAATATCCCATTTTTTATATTTGCAATTTTTTTGTTTTTTTATACTTTTTAAGATATTTCTAAAATATGTTCAAAATTTGAGTTATACTAAACTTGCTCACTTGTATTCTCTTTTCTTGCTTTTGTATATCTCTTTCTCTTTTCATAATTTTGTGCTACGCCTCTTTCTCAGTTTTTCTTATATTTCTAGTTTTTTGGCTAGCATTCTATTTCTGATTTCTTGATCATCACTAGTTTTCCATTTTTTGCTATTAATTTTTATTTTATGCATTTTTGTAACGTTTTACATTTGTGTTTATGTCTCATTCTTTCTGTATACCTCATTGCTTTTTCTTCTGTTTTTTTTTTTTTTTTAATATAGGTAATTTATATATATATACATATTTACAATTTAATTCTATTTAATTTTTTTTTCTTCACTTGCTGCTCTACATCGTCTCCATATGGATGGCTGCAGAACTTCGTATTTGGGGCACCATTTTATGTTTTCATTTAATTTTAATTTTAACTTATCTTTTTTTTTTACTTTTTCTGGCACAATATATGTGCCGGATTTTCTCTATTTAAACCCAGTACTCATCTCCAATATTTTCTTTCACTACATTATTTGTTTTTTGAGCCATATTTGTAATATGCTTGCTCTTGCTGTTGTTTGTCTAAAAAACATATTCTGAGTATTTAAAAGATTTTACTTCTGCTATACTTTGCTTATTCTATTTCTAGTCTTTTACTATTACTATAAAACTAATACTATGTTGTCGGCATATGTTAGCAACTACACTTTTTTTCAACCACTCTCTTTTATTATTTTTATTAGTTCTTTTTTTCTCTATTTTTTGTAGTGTCCTTTGATTCTTTGTTTTTTGTGTGGTCATATTGTTTTTTCTTATTTTTTTTCTAATTCTTACATTAAAGTCCCCTCCTTTTCTCTATAATCAATTTTCTTTTTGTTGTTTTTTCTATTAATTTTTTTTTCTTTTGCCTACTTATTTTATACTTCTGCTATATTGTTATTACTTTATATTTGTTTCTTCTCCACAAAAAGTTTGTTTCTTTTCTTATTTTCCATAATTCTATTATCTTCTGTACATATTTTCTTTTGTACACTAGTTTATTCTTCTTTTTTTTTATAGCCTGATAGCATTTCTAGATGTGTTTGACCGGCATGTTCAGTTTTAATTTTTTTTCCAATCTTTTTTATCTATCCACATCTCTACCATTCTAATTATATCAAAAGTTTTTTTATAATCACAGAACTCATGATTCTTGTTGTTGATTCCAGCTACGTTCTAAAACATTTTTTTGTATTTATGATATTTTTTACATTTACTTATGCATAATAAATGTCTGTGATAGTGACGTACTAAACTCCAAGAGTGTATTGTAGGCTTAAAAATACAAAAAATCATACATTATCGTTTTGGTAATTATGGCTTTCTTATATTTTATGTTTAAAATTGCCAACCTTCACTTTTAAACTCTAATTTTAAAAACATTTTTTATTACGCTGTAACCGAGCTGTAACTTAAAAACAAATAAAAATTGGAATACACAAATTTTACGTGTACAATAAACTCTTGATTGCTCTGTTTATCCTAACTCACTCTGAATAATTTACAAGTAAAAATTAAAAAAAAAAACGATTAAAAAATAAAAACATAATTTTTGGTATTTATTATTACTAAATCAAATTATCCGAGCTTGGTATAAGCTTAAGTTACAAGATAGAAAAACATACATACTGCAAGAGCAGCCTAAAATGTTTTAAATTTAACATAGAAACAAGGTTTTTTTTTGTTAAATTAGTTTTATTTTTCTCTAACCTTTTAACCCATCTAAGTAATAGTTGGTATGGCTTTAATTGATAAAAACCTCTGTTTTTTGAACTTAAAAATCAAGGAATCGTTGCTTAGAGGGAAATTTAGTGAATAACTTGAGTTGCCAATTAATTCAACTTTTTGTGAGTATTGGCCATCGCAATTGCCAAAGTGTAGACCCGCACGTGGTCATAATTAAAAATTACTTTTGTCCATTTCAAATAAGCTTTTCAGCAATTTCAGCTTTTAAGTAATAAAACAGTTTTTGTTATTTTTATTGCCTTTTGCAAACTACTGTTTTGACTATTTGTTTGTCTCAAAAGTGTAATGGTAGACCCAAGTATTATTGACAGCAAAAATGTTAACACTCATTTTGCAAAAAAAATTATTTCAATTTTTACAATAACACTGACACCAACTGATACAGACGACCGTCAAAAATTTAAGCGTTCAACATGATTCTTTCTGGATTCTAAATTGAGTTGGAAGCTAGAAATATTTTTATTGCGTTTAAACCTTATTTTATTGCACAGGCACATATCCAGTTTATTTAGTTGGTGTATGCTAAAACGTTGGTTAAAAGGGTTTTTCTTATGCTAGCTAAGTCAAACCAAAAATCTTCTAACATGCATAAGGGAGTGCCAAACAAATATATAGTACATACTCAGTTGTATCGTCATTCTTTTCACATTCTCTATATATTGGGCTGTCTGCGATGCTTATAGTATGCATGTGTTTTCTTAGTTAAAAGTGCTTTATTAAAAATTTTATGATAGCTTGCAGATTGTTTCAGGACAGTTGCAAGTAGTATTGCAGCCCGTATTGGTGTACTACCCTATTTTAACCTGTATGTGACTGACAGGGTACCCGGGTACTTTTTTGAACTTTAAACATATACATTTTTGCCGTTTAAAATTTTTAAATTTTGAGATTCAGTGACATCTTTTAATTATCTTTAATGTACCGTATTACATTGTTTTTATTATTAAGTTTTTCTGTCTTACTGAGAAATTAGCGTCGAAACTTTTTACATACTTTGGGTAATTTAAAATAAAATAAGATAAAAACTATTGTAATTAATTGAACAAATGTATTTTTACAAGTACATATAATATGGCTAATTTGGTAATTGTTCACAATTATTACCGCGTATTGTCATTGCAACGCCGTGCTTATTGCAAACAGGTTTTGCACAAAAATTACATGCATTTTGTGTTAACTTGTTAACAAATATAACATTTTGCAACTACCGGAGTACTTCTAGAAGCAATGCAAGCTAGATTTTTAATAATTGCAGCAGTGGGATTTTTTATTCGACGTTCTAGAACCATTCTACAGAACTGTTGAATGCATGATTGACAAAAAACAACGGATTTGTTCTTTTTAGAGAGCATAAAGTTTATTTTTTACTAAACGCAATATATTTAAACTGGTATTATTAAAGAATCATACCAATTAATCTATCTTTACCAAACAAGTTGCACTTTGTGGAAGTTTCATCTTCATCGCGCTTTCATCTAAATTGGAACTTTTTATTTCAATATTTTGATTGTTTTTTTACATCAGATTTTTCCAATACACTATTTTTTAGTTTTATAACTTATTCTTTTTTATCAGAAGCAACAAACGGCATATGCATAACGTGTTTTTGATACGAAGTACCCGGGTACCCACGCCGTCATTAGAAGGTGTTTTATTTCCCAGTCATATAAAGGTTAAAGACATTTTATGTATTTGCTTTAATAAAAGTGTTGACATTTTTGTGGTAGTGCGGTTTACGGTTCAGGTCCACACAACTTACAACTTAAGAGTTGACCCTTTACGTCCTTTGCAGCCCAATACTGTAAAAAGTTTATTATTTCTTTTCCTAATTTTAATAGTTTTCTTTTAATACAAATGCTACTAATATTACCAATAATGAGCTGTACAATAAAATTGAATTACTTAACTTACTTAAAAAATTAATACAAATGTAATTTTTAATTTTTTAATTTTAATAATAACACTTATGCTGGGTTGCACCAACATCAGTCGGTTCGAACCGTCCGTTAATTTTTTTTTATAAAGTTGCTTGTTTCGTGGTGTAGTGGTTATCATACCCGCTTAGCACACGAAAGGTCCCCGGTTCGATACCAGGCAAAATAAAACGTTTTTTTATTAAATTATGGTTTTTAATTATTATTTATTTTAATTTTAAGTGATTATCACTCATTTACTTCAAATTTTATATTTTTATATATATTTTCAGATTATTTCAATATTTATAATATTCATCATATACCTATATTCAACTGTTCGGGATGTCTTCATGCAAATTAATTGAATTAAATTAAGATGTAACGTTATTCCTTGCTTTAATTTGTTTTGTGTTTGTTAGGTTACATCATTTATTATATTCAATAATATATTTATATTTTAAACAAATATCTAACAAATAATCTTTTTTTAATTCAATTAATTTATATAAAATATAAAAAATTAAAACTTTATAGAACAAAAACAACCTATTCAGAATAAAATAAAGTAAAGTACTCATAATTTAAAAAAATTATAAATATAAATTTTTAAAAAAGTTGGTTTTGCTCTAGGATCGAACCAAGGACCCACCTTCCGCTTGTTGGGCGGGTCTGATATCCACTACACCACGAAACAATAATTAGAAAATCAGTTAATACTGGATACTATAATGGAATTCTTATACACAAAAAGAAATACAATAAAAAGAACAATGAAAACGTTTATGATAGGTTCCATTAACTACAGTCTTTCAGAAATTTGATCCGATTATTGACCGTTTTCTGTTACACCAACATTCAACGGTCGGAATCCTCCGTTATTTAACACCTAAAAATCGACTGATTTGAACCGACCGAATTTCGGACGGTTATTTGAATTACGGTGTGTTTCTAACCTCAAAATTGTGAATTAATGAATTTGTTTACATTTGAAAATGGATTCATCAAGTTCTAGTTCATCTTCTTCAGGTGGTTTAGATGATATAATACATATGTTAAATATGATAAATTATTATTATATGTTATATTATTTATTTGGACAATTAAATTTGAAATGTCATTCGCTTCGGCGCATACATCGTAGAACATCGGTTTAAACTGACCGTTTTAACCTGCGGATTGCAACCCAGCAAAAAATATTATTGAATATAATAAATGGTGTAACACAAAACAAATTAAAACGTTACATCTGAATTTAATTCAATTAATTTGCAATCAAGACATCCGAAAAGTTGAAAAACATATCAGAATTACAATCTAAAAATATATATAAAATTATAAAATTTTAAATAAATACGAGATAATCACTTAAGTTAAAATAAATAATAATTAAAAACCATAATTTAATAAAAAAAAGTTTTGTTTTGCCTGGTATCGAACCGGGGACCTTTCGTGTGCTAAGCGGGTATGATACCCACTACACCACGAAACAAACAACTTTATAAAAAAAAATTAACGGACGGTTCGGACCGACTGATGTTGGTGCAACCCAGCATTAATATTTATTTATAAAAAAATCATATACAAATTCAGATATTCCTAACATTTTATCATGTAATATCAACAATATTTATTATATTGGCAAGCAAAAAAACTTAATTAAAGTAGAGTTAACCTAACATTTAAAAAATCTAAACATGAGAAAGAACTTAAACAAACATAAAAGTACAAAGATTAGCTTTTTAGATAATATATTGCTAAACAACAATACTTTAGAAGCATTTACAAGTTGCTAGGGCTAAATCTTTAAATGCAAAATTTATTGGTTTAAGGTAATATTTATACTGTAAATTATTTAAAAAAAACGGTATAAACGGTATTGCAACTACCGAGTCTATAATCCATAGTATTTTGGTTAAGCTATGACAACAAGCTGTAAAATATACTATCAGAAATACGAGGTATAATGACTAAGTTAGATCAGGTATATGCAATAACTTATGATCTATTCTAAATAATGTTTTGAGATTTGTTAATTTTGTAAAAGAACATAATTTGCCAATAGGACTGTAGTATATTTATTCATATTAACATTCAAAAATTAAGTGGACGTTTTAACTCACTATTGTTGTCTTCTTCAGCACTACAATCGATACATTTTAGGTCAATTTTGTTTTTTTACAAAATAAATCTCGAAACCTAATCTGAAGAAAGACGTTCAACCATTTATATCTAATTTTAAATTATTTAAAATAAACAATATTAATTTTGATAATTAGTCAGTTATTTAATTTTGCTGTTTTTCTTATTTTGTCATCTATCTTTTTGTGTAATATTTTGTTGCTTTGTTTTATTGTTTCTAAGTATCTGTATTATTCAACCTGTTCTATTATTCTTCTTTTTATTCTTATTTTGTAATTTTTTGTTTTTTTATTATTTTTATGTTGTGTTGAAGCTTTTCTTCTGTCTCTGCAATTACTGTCATGTTGTCTGCAAATAACAGTTCTACTAATTTCGTTATTTTTATCTTCTAATATCTTGTTTTTAACATTTTTGTTTTTGTTTTTGCTTGTTTTATTGCCTAATCTATCACAATTGAAACGAGCAATGCGCTTTCTTTGCTTTGCCTTTTTCTTTGTTTGAACTTCTTTTGTATTTTTGGTGTTTATTCTTACTACGTTTTTGTTTCCTGTGTGTTTTTAATTACGTTTATTTTTTTGCAAATTCCCTTGCTTCTATTTATGTATCCTCTTTCTCTTGATCTAGTCAAATGCTTTTTCAAGGTTAACATAACATACGTGCATTACTCTATTCTTTTTTATCATCTTCCTACTTAGGTGTCTTATTATAAATATTAGGTCTTGTGTGTGTTTTTTTTTATCCAAATTGTCTGTTTTTTATTGTTGTTTTTAATTTGTCTTTTTTTTCTACAAATCTTGTAAATATTTTGTTTGATATAATTTTTAGTGTGATTTTTTTTGTAATTTTTACATTTTCTTTTATCTCTTTTTTTTATGTATGGATAGGATTCTTTTTTTATTTAATTTTTTTGGCGTTTTTCCTAGTCTTATTATGTCAATGTTCCGATATTTGTGCAATTCTTTTTTTTAATTTTATTTGTTCCTAGTGTTTTACCTTTCATTAATTTCTTTCTTATTATTTTGTTTTTTTTTAAATTTTTTAGTTTTTTGTTTATGTGTTACAGGAACACTACTTTATCTTCCCTTGCTTTGTTTTTTAAAAAAATTTGTAATGTAAGTTTTTGAAAGTATTGGAAGCAATCTATCTATTATCTATATTTTTATATTTTGTTTTAGATGTTTTATCGTTTTGTAGAATAGTTTTTAGCTCCAGTTAAAATTTATATTCATTTTCTTTTCAAGTTTTGTCTATAATTTTATCTTTGCTTCTTTTAATATTTTCTCTAATATAGATATCTATTTAATTTTTTTTTAAATTCTTATCTCCTTTTTGACATTCTCTGTTCACCAACTTTTTTATTTTTTTTCTATGCACATTATTTTTTTTTTAAGTTACTTTTGGTACCCAGCATGTATTTATTTTTCTTTTAATTTGAAGGTTTTTATCTTTATCTTATTTTTTTCTTTTTTTTGTCTGTTTTTCCATTTCATGTCTATTTGTAGTAAATGGTAGTTGCTTTCTATTTTTGCCTGTTTTGTTACTCTTACATTTTTTAATATGTTTCAGTTGTTTTTGTTAACTAAGTCGATAATTGATTTTTTGCTTCACTTCTCTGTGTTTGAATTTTGTGTTTGTTATTAACTAGATTGTTTTGAGGCATAATTGAATAATTCTTTTTTTGTTGTTGTTTTTTTTCCATTGCTTCTTTTGTTTTGTTGTTTTGGTTTCCCACTCTTCCATTTAAGTCTTTTAGTGTCATTATGTTATCTGTTCCTATTTCTTTTTTTTTTCTAATTTTTTATAGAAGCTGTTTTTTTTGCGTTTAATTTGGTCCGTATGCTACTATTGTGGTTTATGTTGCATTTTCTATTAGCTTTATTTTTACTGATATACTGTTATAACTCTTTTATGTATGTGTATTTTTCCTAATGTGTTTTTTATTCTTTACGGAGTTATTGTCATTCTTACTCCTTTTGCTCTTTTCTTTTTTTTCACTCTTCTCCACATTAACCAGTATCCTCTATGTACTCTTTCTATCCCTTTTGTTTCCGCTATTACTAGTACTTTAATTTTTTGGTTTATCATTTCTTCCACCATTTCTGCTTTTTTTCTTATGTATCCTCTTATTGTTTATGTTTTTTCTGTATTTTTTCTATTTATGTTCTGTTTTTTTTTATCGTTTGCCGTCGTGTTTATCTTTTTTTCTTATATATTTTTGCCGTGTTGTCTTGTTTTTTTTAGCTGTTTTCTAATTAGTTTTCTGTATCTTTTACTTATTTTAGACTTATGACTCATTTTCTATTTATTCCATCTATATTTCTCTCCGTTAATTATTAACTTTTGGTAACCTATTTATATTCTCTTGTTATTTACTTCTTCTTCTTGTGCTATGTCTTTAATTACTTTTTGTTTGTATTTTTCTTCATGTGTTGTCAATTGTCTATATAAATTTTAGTCCCTTTCAGATTTCTTTTGGCTTTTATTATTTGTTGTTTTCTTTCTTATATTTCGGCTTTGACTTACTATTTGTTTTTTTTTATGTATTATTTTTCTGTTTTGACATTTAATAATTTTTCCACTTTTTTTTTCAATCTCATTTTTTGTTATGCCTGTTATTATAGCGTTATCTCTTTTTTTTTGTCTTTTTTCTATTTTAACTTTGTTTTAATTTTTTTCTATCACTTGTATTTTTTTTTTTTTTTTTTTTATCTTTCATTTTTTTTTTAATTTCTTATTTTAGTTTGTTTGTGTTTTTTGACATCTCCTTCATTAATTTTTTGAACCTGCTCCATGTTTTATTTCCGCTATTTCCTTTTTTGTATTTGTATTAATTTTTTAGTCTTTTCTGTGTGTTTTATCATCGTTTTTGTCTTCCTTTTCTTTATTTTTTATATTTTGTGTTGTTTCACTATTGTATTGTTTTTCTATTGTCAATTTCATTTCTTTCTCTATTTTTCTTTGTTCTGGAAATCTTAATATATAATTATTTTTTTAAATTCAGGTTTTATTTGATATTTATCTAATATTATTTTTAATATTTTCTATTTATTATTTTAATTTTTTTTTTGTTTTTATGGTGACCTTACTATATTTATTGGTTTACTTTGTTTTGTTTCACTTCTTTTACTTCTTAATATCTTATTTTTACTCTATTTTATTTATTTTGCTATGTTTTTATAATAATACTTAATAATAATAATAATACTTTATTGGTCAAAAGATCATATTGCAATGATATAGAACAAGTTCATAATATACATACATAAATATAAATACACAAGGTTAATATATTAATTACAATTTAAAAATATACACATATACAACATAAATGTTTACAATTTAAAACAGTTGTTATTGAAATATTGATCTATATTATAATAAGCTTTAAATACAAGTATTTCTTTTACTACACGTTTAAAATCTTTCTGGTTTAGTAGTTTAATACAAATTGTCAATTTGTTGTATAACTTGATGCTCATATAATTTGTACTCGTTTCAAACAATTGTAGATTATGATTTGGAATACTCAGCAGTGAATGTCCATGCCATTGTTACAGTTGACCCTATTAATCGCATATAAGTTATTTTATACATATAGTAATGTTTTGTAAATATATATTCAATACACTGTAAGTATTTTTTTTTTCTGAAATAACGGTCTACAATGTTCATCTGTTGATCTGTGTAACATGATCCGTGGCATACGTTTTTATAATTTAAAAACACGACTTATTTTACTCGACTTGCCTCATGCAACAATACAGTAAGATGTGCGTGCTTTAAAGTGAGCATAATAAAATAGCTTAAGTAACTTAAAATCTACAATTTGCCTAAGTTTTAAAGCTACATAACATAAAGGTCCTATTTTTTTATACATAATTTATATGTTTATACCAATTGCAACATTGATCAATTATAACTCCTAAAAAAATTGTATAAAGTGTTTGTTTTATAGATACATTTTTCCACTTTATTAAAACTAAGCTGTTGTTTTCTACATTGTTGGCACACATTTTGATAACTGTTGATTGGTTCGAGTTCACGTACAAGTTATTTGCTTAATACCATGTATTTAAATTTTTAGTTATTTTATTTGATTCTAACAGGGCATTGTCTAGACGCTTTGATGCGACCAACAACGACGTATCGTCTGCAAACCTTTCACTTTTTTCTTGTAATTTTATGTCATTAACATAAATGATAAACAAAAAAGGCCTTAAAACTAAGCCTTGCGGTATCCTTCTTTTTAATTTTAAATTTGTAGATCTAATATCTTGTATTTGCACATAATGTGTTCGTCTTTCTAAATAGTCTTTAAACCAATTTAAAGCAATGCCTCTTATACCGTATCTATATAATTTGTCTAACAATATGTTATAGTTCACTAGATCAAAGGCTTTAGTAAGATCTAAGATTATGCCCAAACACTGCTTTCCTTTATCTAACCCAGCGTAAATATATTCCAAGTATTTTAAAATAGCATCTGTGGTTGACCTGTTTTTCCTAAAACTATATTGCGTCTTATTAAATAACTTGTGTTGATTAAAAAAACTGATTAATCTATCTGCCAAAATTGTTTCAAGAACTTTTGCAAATGTGCTTAAATTAACTTATAAACATTTTTAAAAGTTTGCTACTAATTCCATCAGAACCCGAAGAGTTTGTGTAATTTGTGTACAGCTTGTACTGCTTCTAGTTTGGACGCAGGTTGTAATTATATAGAATTTCTGTTAAGTTCAATATGTGTAACATCAGCAGTTATATCACCTTCTATTAATGAGTACGTAATGGTATTAAAATAAGTGTTGGTATATATAATTTCTGATCTATATAGTTTTTAACTTGCTATTAATTTTATATTGTTTTATTTTTATATACTGAATGTTGATAATGTAAACCGTAGATTGTAGATTAGATGTTTTGTTGCTACACCTATATCTGTCACTCTTCCACACTAGTGTTCATTTACTTGTAATGTAGTTAGCTTCCAGTTATTATCACGTAACCACTTTCCTAATTTTTAATTTACAATGCGTTTTATAAATTGTTTTATTCTTAAATTATTTATTTGTGTTGTTTAATTTTATTTGCAATTTGGTATTGTTTCTCAATTGCTGTTAAACCTGGCCGCCAATTTGTTAATAAAAGCAAGCAAGTTATTGTTTCAGGGATATACTGGTCTCTTTTCCACACTATTTTTTACTTTGTATTTTATTTAATCTGATTTTAATCATTTTTCTACTACCTAAATTTACCACAAATGTGTTTCATAGTTATCCCATTTAGTTTTCTAAAAATTTAAAAAAATTAATAACATCTAAAAAAATTGCACATAAAACCTATAAAGATTCTGGTCGATTTGAACACTATTTACATTTAACAAACATTCGAAATAATTGCAAGTTAGAAAATTTTTTTATGTTATAAGGAGTACATCAGCAATCTGGAAAGAGAAGTTATATAATAACTCAAAAAGTTTTTGGAGACATGTCAAATCTAAAAATTCTGATCATAGCATAACGTTATGCATAATGATAATGTGACGGCATTTACTGGAGAAGATATTTCTAACTTATTTTCTTCATATTTTTCATCAGTACTTACAGTTCACTCTGCTATTGACATTAACTCTTGTAACATCATTTTGAAAGAAGTCAAAAACAAAATATTTGGACTTAAATCGGACATTAGACTTGGTGTTGATGGTATACCAGCATCTATTCTTAAGCAATGTAAAAATGAAATTGCCACTCCTTTAAATTACATCTTCAACCTTAGCTTAAATACGGGTTTTTTCCATTTATATGGAAGTCCTGTTATGTTGTACCAATATATAAGTCGGGAGATAAATCTAATATACAAAATTATAGACCAATTTCTATTGTAAGTGCTATACCAAAACTTTTTGAACATATTGTCTAGGATAAAATAAATGTGGTATTTAAAAATATTTTAAATGATCATCATGCATGGTTTTTGCAAAGAAAGATCTATTTCTTTTAATCTTCTTATATTTGAACAATATATTCTGATAGGAATCAAGTAGATGTTATATATACTGATCTATCCAAAGCATTTGATAGAGTTAATCACAATGTGTTAATAAAAAACTGGAAAATATAAGCGTATCAGGAAATCTTTTAAAATGGTTAAGAAACTATCTTAATAATAGATCACAATATGTCACTGTTATTGGTTTTATTTCTGATACAATAGCAGTTACCTCAGTTGTTTTACAAAGTAGTCATCTGGGGTCGCCTTTATTTCTACTTTTTATCAATGATATAAAATTGTGTGAATTCCTTCTCTTTGCCGATGTTTTAAAACTCTTTAGAGCAGTAACAACAGCTGAAGATGCATTTTTAATTGAAAATGACATCAAAAATGTTGAAAAATAGTGTACTATTAATGGTATGGACTTAAATGTAAAAAAAAATTATGGTTATGACATTTAATAGATCAAAATCTAATTTTGCATACGACTATAGTATAAACTCACATATATTAGAAAGAATCTATTTTTTTAAAGATCTTGGCGTATTTATGGATACCAAATTGAAGTTTGTTAAACATTTTAATTATGTTACCAACAAAATTTTAAGAATATTAGAATTTATTAAACGAAATACAAAGCATTATACGTCGCTAACAGCTCTTCGATTGCTATTCTGTGGCCTAGTTCGCCCTATTTTGGAATACGGTTCTGTGTCTCTATCCTATGGAATTTATATTGATCAAATTGAAAGATTAAATATTTGTCATTTAAAAGAGGAGATATTTCATATAACTTTTCTTGTACTGAAATGAGAGAACTAATCCAACTTGAAACACGTATTTTTGCAGTTAATTATTAATTCACTATCGGAGTGATACAACCTAAAAAATTGAGTTCTAAATATATTTCAATTGCATCTAATAGTTTGGCTGTCCAAGCGTTTTAAGCAACCGAGTTGTTGTTGAGGGCCTTTTTGATAAGATTGAAATTTAGGCCGACATTAATACATGCCAGTTCTGGATTTTATTTGAAATGTTTATACTTGCCAGTGCAACACGTGCAACACTACAATTTTTTTAAAGTTTTTTGTCATTTTTAACTTAATCGCATTTATTGTTTAAAAATTGAAAATTTAACACAAAAAAAATAGTAGTGAAATCAATCAAATTTTTTTTGTAGAATCCAAAATCCAAAAGCTATAAAACCATGTTTTTGTTCTCAGTAGGCTGAGCACATTTTTTAAATTTTTCTTAACCGCTAAAGTTGACGTATTTTGATGTAAATTAATTGGAAAATAAAAATTTGTTTGATGTATTTAACTTTTAGGAGTCTAAAACTCAAGAAAACTGCAAAAATAGGTTATTTTTCAACTCTCACAAATACAGATTAGGCAGTTTTCAGAAGAACTTTACACCAAATATTACAAAAAAAATTAAATTTGCAAACAATTCTACTTTAAAATATTGAGTGTCGTGATTATTTGACGTAAAAAAGCCAATCAAAAAAAAAAATTTGTACATAATTTTTTTTTTACTTAAATAATTTTTTTTTAAATTTTTTCAAAGATTATTTGGCTTAAATTTTTTAAGCTTATTTCAGAAATTTAACAAAGACATTTTTTGTTGCTTGAACCAATTTTGGGCTATTTTACTCTTTGTTTGAAAGTTTTTGCGCTTGCGGCACAAATTTAGACTCGATCTATCGACGCCAAAATTTGAGAATATTATTATTTTTGACATTTATACATAAATTTTGTTTTAAACCACACTTTAGTGTGTTTTTAATATTTTTTTGTAAATATAAAAATATAATTAATTTAAATTAAATTAAACTTTTCTACGGCCGATGAGTACAACACTGACCATTTTCCATGTAAAATTGTCTCCAGAGTTCAAGTTTTTAATAATACTTAGTGTACTGTTCTTCATTTGAACGCGGCTCAACATGTATTTGTAAGAGTTTATGTTCAAGAATAAGCCTACTTTGCCTAGCTCATTGAGAAAAAAACCTAGTTTTAAGGTTTTTGCGGATTATAGACAGGGTGTAGACTTGATTTGAATTCTACCAAAAATTTTTGATTGATTTCGCTAGTAAATTTATTTTTTAAGTTCAATTTGCAATTTTTAAACAAAAAATGCGATTGATTAAGTTAAAAAACAAAGATATAACTAAAAAAAATTGTAGATTTTTTTTTAAAGTTCCATAAACCAATCAAAAGACTACTAATAAAATATAGAAACTAAAAAAAAATACTAAAACAAATTTCTTAATGCACTCCCTCCTTCTCTGGTCCGTTTGTAATAGAATGGCCTATAAGTGTATTCAATTTGCTAATGAAGTACCGTTTTACTTTATTTAGAGATTAAAAAAAAAAAGGTTCTAATAAATATTGCAGTCAAAACTTCTTAATACTTATCATAATTAAGTTCATAAATTATATTACAGATAAGTTTAAAAGACAAGTTTTTTATTTATTAAAATCAAAAGCAAACGTTTTGATTAATTTACTTGCAAAACATAAGCTAATCATTATTTCTGAAGTTAAGACTACATTTGTATATTTTGCCGCAAATTCAGAAATTCTAATCTAAATCATTAAATTGTTTTAACGTGCAAGTAACATTGAGACATGGGGCCTGTTAAATTTTCTTTTCTTATCAAAAAGAACAATCTCAAGTTTTTTTTAACCAGAAAAACTTCCTTTCTAAATAGTGGACTTAAATCCAATACCCCTAGTATAGAAGTCACTAACACGCTAACCGGTAATCCGCCTGAGTAATATGCATTTTTAATAACCTTTTTAGCAATTCCAAATATTAATATATATATATATATATATATATATATATATATATAATATATATATATATAATTCAGAATAACATAATTATGACTGCAAAATAGAAAATTAATAGTTACGAGTATAATTATTAAAATTTTTAAACATTATTTATAATAAGTAAGTCATTATTAATTATTCAATTAGTTTATAAAAAATTGTATACAAACCATTCTTTCATGTTTAAGTTATTTGTGTTAGTGAATAAAGTAAATTTATAACATTTTCGTAGCGCAAATTGTACATAATCAATTAGAAAATCCAATATACGTACATCAAGGTGTAGTTATACAATTCAGAGTTGGTAATAAGAAATGATTGTTAAGTAGTTATAAAGGGAAACGGATCTCACGGATCTCTCGCAGGGAAGTTGAGCGGTGTTATAAGATGTTCCTGCATACTTATGTGACACTTAAAGATATCTCCTCGCGGAAAATATTTAATTAAGATTCTGTAATGGCGTGCGAATGAACGTTTGTCCTTCAGTGAGAAAATGGTTGGGGTTTCACGCCAACATTTAGACACATATTACACCTGCGTAATTCGGTATGCTGATGGAGTGTTCTCATTAATGTCAACTTATATCAAAGGGAGCGCGGAAATTATCCGTTTTTATAGTACTGTTAACAAGCATTATAAACAATCATATTCTAAACATACTTATAATATATTAATGAAACAACATTACTATATAAAAAGAATTTTTTTTTACTTATAATTTCTATAATATAATTGCACTTTTTTGTATTAATATATAAATTTAATTATAGTAATGATTTAGCCTGAGCTAGTATTGATTTTAAAATTCAGTCCATGCCGTCGGAATTAAATTTATGAATGGGAAGGTCTTATGTATAGATAAAGGTACATATTTCGTATCGAGAAAATGATATATAATATAGCTTCTACTGTATGATGATATCCGAGACATTTCATCAAAAAAAAGTATAAAAGAATCCGGCCCTACAATAAGTCGTTAGAGTCATCAGATGAAATTTACTGGAAAGAAACGTATCTAATCGAGTCTGCAGTTGAAATTCGGCATTTTTGTGTTGAGGTATTTGAAAGTGGTCGCAGCAAGAATTTCCCCTGGAGAGCACTGCGACTTTTTTTGCGTTCGAGTGTATCGGGGGTATAAGATCGCATTTATCTAGTCAAAACCGTAGATCTCGGTCTATGACACACGTCCACGGATAGCCGCATTGTCAGCTATTGGAAATTGTCAACTTCAGGGTCTGATAAACATGTACATGACATACGAAGCATTCAAAAGTTTAAAATACAAAAGAGTCATGCAGTTAATTTTAAAAGTATACATTGTCTACGCTGTATGGTAAATCATTGAACAGTTGTTAATTAGTTTACGTAGTATTGAATCGAATTCGACGGTGAAAGCAATGGCAATTTCCTTAATTCTAAAGTAACTCAATATTCCAACCAACAAATAATCATTTCTCACTAGTTAGGCATCCAGTCACGAACGTCTTCAACAATAAGTTCAAACATACTGTAAGTAAATGATTAACAACAGACAATTTTGTTTTACATACAGATATATTAATTTATCTTTATATCTTTATATTTATCTTTTTTAAGCTTAGTGTTTAAATTCTAACCGGCAAAGTATAAATAAAATAAATCTTATATTATATTTATTTTTAACTTAATTTAAATTACTTTAGCATTTAGTTAGAGAATTAGAAACAAAACATACAGAAAAAAGTTTTGTTTGAATTTTCTAATAAAATCTTGTTTTCATAATAGTAAGTAAGTAATCCTTTATTTATATATACCAGTTGGTGTAGAATATATAATACATACATAACAAATGATAAAATAAGAGAAAAAAAAAACATAAAAATACATACAAAAAAAAAAAATTAAAAGTATACACTATATAAACAATAAAAGTTAAAAAAGTTAAGAAAGCATCAATAAAATGTTTTTACATTTAAACACGAATTAATTACCATAAAATTCCTCTAAGGTATAAAAACGTCTTCAGTTTTTTCAGACATTGTTTTTTAATTTTAACATCTCTAATCTGTTGCGGAACGTGTTTAAATAAGCTAAATGGTAAAATATAAAATACATTACATTGCCAATTTAGTAGCTTCTTAAATATGTATTTGCTTAATAGTATTTTAATAAATCAAAGTTAAAAAGTATAGTTTTTAATTTATTTGCATTTTAGCTACATTAATGTAATGACTACTTTATTATTTATTTATATTTGCTAAATATTTTTTTGTTATTAGTTAGCTTTTACTAATAATAGCTGGCTGTTATTAATAATTACTATTAACATATACATCATATAAGATGGTTTTATTATAGTTTTAAAATAAAATAAAAATGTATAATAAATTATATTATAAATTGTATCAGTAATAGCTTACTTGCCAATTTCATTTAATTCTTATCACACAACGAAACGCATAACTATGTTTTAGATTTATTTGTACCATTACCACGGCCAATATATCGCAAGTGCTGTGGTATTTCACGGAAGTGTAATAGCTGTTCTGATAAATTACAGACACCAGAATAGTTTATATGCGAAATATACCATTATTATTAGTTTTTAATGCTGCATAGTGGTGTAATAAATGAATCATAGATATAATATATAATATTATAACAATACATTATATTTATTGAGAAAAAGAAAGAATCATTGTAGCAGTATAGATTATGAAATATTAATGCAGGTTAAATTTTAATAGTCATATTTAAAATAAGTATAAGTTTCATCTTTTGTAAATCCACTTATAATTTATTGCAGGCTGAATTAGTTATGGATTTTCTATAGCAACTATTTTTTTTATAGCAATATTGTAATTGTAATATAGTAAGACAATTTGACAAAATATCAACTATGCGACATCCAAAAAACACAAATCAAAAATCAAATTTTTAGAACCGGTTTTATAGATAATATGTATGGATTATCTGATGTGTTTTATTTATTTTATCAAATTTCAAAATGTGATTTTTAGGAATAATTTAATATACTACAAAATCACAAAAAACTTTTTACATTTTATTTAGTAAAAGCACACTCATTAAAACTATCACATTAAAAATAAAATTTATGCAGTCTGTAAACATTGACTGCTTATTTATTAATGTGTTCCCACACATAAAAGTCAAATAAATTTAGATCAAATTATCTTCCAAGTCAGTTCACAGGTCTTTTTTTATCAATCCACCTATTATTAAAATGATTGTTGAGCCACGAAGCTACATATTGTCTAACATAGAGCGGTAGTCTTTTGTGCTAGAGCATTCAAACAAGCGGCCAAAACTATCGTGCTGCTGAGCGAATTTATGCTGAGCAATACCCTCAACGAGCCAATCAGTCAATAAATGTTTTTTGGCGCATTGCAGAACGAGTTAAAACAACTGGTAAGCTACAGCCCAGCCACAACAAAGGTCGAAGTATCAGAAAACGTGTACAAGATGAAAACGCACCAGATTTTCTTGAAACAATTGCTCTGGACCCAAACATCTCGACTAAAAAAATTGAAATCGATGCTAAAATAAGTCGCTCCACTGCTTAGAGAGTATTAAAAACAAACAAATTCCATTCATATCATATCTCTCTACACCAAAAACTTGAAGAGCAAGATTTTCAAGATAGGTTGAATTTTTTTAAATAGTTGTCTCAAAGAAATTCAAGATGGTTGATAGTGAACTTAACAGTTCTATCGCTCTGAAAAATATTTAAAAAGACAAGTGTCCAATATGAAAAGAAAAGCAGTTAATGGCATAAAGTGGTCATCATGTGAGTTTATAGGTCATAACAAATGCATTAGTGCAATATGTGAAATATTAGGCCAGAAAGAAGATAGTAAATTTGTAAGTCCAATGTGTTTTGATAAAAAAAATGTCACTTTGAATTGCAAAAACTATTTAAATTGTGTACATAAAAATGATAGTTTAAATACGTTACTAAAATTACTAGTAAGTGAATTAAAAAATAAATATTCAGTAATGAATGAAATGATTGAACATTAACAAAGTGAATTAAACAACAAAAATAATGTAAACATTACATACACTGAAAGAAATTTCAATAAACTTAAATTTGTCATGCGCGCTGAACTCAACCTCAGTGCAGCAATCCAACGCCGCTGATCAAAGCAGAGGCTAAGAAAAGCAAGGCACGCCTGTTGAACAGCTATACTGCAACCTTCGGGCCGTCCAGACAACAAAAGAAAGCAAATAAAAACAAGTAATAAAATAACTGAAGTAAATAACAAAGTTAATTAAGGATTTACAGAAGTTATCAAAAAAAGAAAAAAAAAACGCATATAATAGGCACAGCACCAAGCTATGGAAATAAAATAAAAAGGCGTTTTTAACCAAAAAAGCATGGTTTTATGTGGCTGGATATCCTCTAGATACAACAAAAGAACAACTTACTGAAAATGTAAACAAAAAATACAAGAAAAATGATTTTGTATGTAAAAAAATAGATTCTATTCACCCAAATCCGACTTACTCTTGCTTTAAAGTAGGTGCTAATGTAACTCTTTTAAATACATTAAATGCAGCAGGACTTGGGAAAAAGATTTACGTGTCGGACGGTTTAATTTTTTAGCCAAACAGTACTAGATTTCTTTCAAATAAATTTTTTAACGCATTACCTCAACGTATTATAACTCTTGATGAAAATAAAAAAAAAATTAATTGGTAAAGCCTTATATTGTTTTAAAAGTTTTTTTAATTAATGATTTTGTAGATTTTTATTAAAATGTATTGTATAGTCTTTTATTTATATATTTTTACTTAAAGGTGAACCTAGACTAATAATTTATTGTTTTTTTAAATAATTTCTTAAAGTGTTTTATATAGTTATTTTTTTACAATAGTAGTGTATTTATATTTTTATTGTAAAAAGAACTTATAACTACATATTAATTTTGTATATTTTTGTTATTATACTTACCATGTACCTGACTTGTGCAAACTGTATTGTATTAGCATGTTAAATAAATTGAATTAAATTGAATTGAATTATAGAAATGACATTCAAAAACAACAAAGTTGTTAATTTACATATTGCTCACTACTAGAGTAATGAAAACCCTTATTGGTTAAGAGAAGTTGATAATCAGCATGTGTGGACCCTTAATGTTTGGTGTGGTATTTTAGGAAACGGAGCTAAATACGCTGGTTTTTTAGAAAATAATCTTAATGTTTTTTTAGATAACGTTCCATATGCGACACGTTTAACAATGTATTTGCAACAAGATAGTTGTACAGCTTATTACGCAAAAGTTTCTCGTCAAACCGTTGATAGCCTTTTCCCTGGTTGATGGATTGGAAGGCTAAGACCATTTCCATGGCCACCTTGTTTTCTTGACATAACGCCTCTTGGCTTTTTCTTGTGGGGACGTATCAAAAACCTAGTCTATAAAGAGCTTTCAACCACAAAGGATAATATGAAGGTGAGGATACGGAATGTCTGCCGTTCATTTAGTGAAGATGAGATACTACGGGCCGGCAACGACGTTCCAAGTCGGCTACAAAGATGCTATGATCAAGAAGGAAGGCAATTTGAACATACCATAAATAATTGAATAGTTGTTTTAATTATAATTTTTTTTACTTTCACACTTTTATTTGAATTGTTGAATAAAATACTTCCAAACAATTGGTATTTATTAGTTATCGTAAATATGCAAAATATTAAAAAAACATTTTAATAAAAGTTGTTTCTTTTAAAAAGACCTATTAATTAATACCATACTTGACCTATGTTGCCATTTAAAATTTTAAAGTTACTTCTGGTTCCGGGTACTTTCGGATTATTCCGATAAAAAATAAATTCATCAGTGGATTCTTTGGGTAATAATTTTTTTTGTCTCAGTCGCATTCGACCAAGCGTTGTTAAAATAATAGGCTGGTACGGGTGGTCTGAGATATACTTTGTGTGTATTGTATCTTTTTGTATAGTTTCATTGTTCTATAGTATTGAACTAAAAAGTAAATATCTTGTTGATGTCATTCAAGAAGTAATTGAGAAAATACAAGTTGTTGTGCAGCGTCACCTGGTTGTAGGTGTTGTACTTTTGGTAATGATATTAATAAAAAAAAATTATTTAAGGTTTTTCGAACAATGTTTTTAGATATTTGTAAATAGGCAAAAAGTAACTTCTGCCACGGTGTGCTGTTGATGTGAATTGCTGCAATAGAGCAATTTCCAACTCCAAATTTACGGAGCCTTCAAAATGCGTCCAAAAATACGCGAGAAGAAATTTCTGTAGTGAAATCCTAAATGATACTCGCGACATTTATTTATTTATTACTTAACGTTTAAAAATACAATAAATAACATATAAAATGACAAAAAGATTACAATTGTGTAATAAGAGCACGACGCAAAGTGTTAAGAGAATCTCTAAAAAAATCTACATTAATCTTATTAGCATGCCGCAAAATACGTGTAGACGCAAAATGTTGAGCATAATCAGTACGTCTATATGGGACATGAAATAAATTGTCACTGCATAAAACACGAGCAGAAACATGTAAACCAATTAAAGTAAACAATTTAGGACAATCAATAATTCCATGAAACACTTTAAAAACGAACGTTACGTCAAAGTTAAAACGTCTCTTTTTTAAACTGGTCAAATTAAAAATAGAGAGCAGTTTTTTGTAGCTGCCAACAATGTTGCATTAATATGCTAAGAAACAAACAATTTATTTTTGAATCTGTTCAACTTTTTCCTTTTCTACTGAAGTATATGAAGACCACACATTATAGCAATATTTGAGGTGTAGGCGTATTAAGACGTTGTAAAGAATAATAATGGTTTTAAGATCACAAAACTATTTGGAATTGCGCTTTACAAAGCCTAACAGCTGATATGCTTTAACCACAATGATATTGATATGCAAAGTAAATGATAAGTTAGAGTCAAACGTCACAAATAAAACACAAATAGTGTTAACCCTCGACAGCGGTTCATCCATCAGGGAGTATATATACACTATCGCAGACTTACGTCTAGAAAAGGTTACTTTGCACTTATTTAAGTTAAGTGATAGGCAATTAATCTGACACTAACTAGAAAAGGTCTGCACCTTCTTATCAAGTAGTAAGGCATTGTCTAATGTATAAATTCTCATAAAGATTTTTATGTCGTCAGCAAACAATAAACAGAGCGCATTTGTAAAACAATTCTTTACATTGTAGATAAAAATATTGAACAGTAGAGGTCCTAAATGTGATCACTAAAGAACCCCAGACGTAACGTTAATATTACGCAAAACGCATTGACTAATGCGAACAAATTGGGATCTGTCCGATAAATAAGATTGAATCCACTGTATTAGAATGCCATCTACGCCAATACTACGCAGTTTACTAATTAGTATTTAGTGATCAACGGTATCAAAAGCCTTTAAAAAGTCAGTATAAATTGAATCTACCTAAAATCGATCTTCGAGCGCATGAGTAATATAAGCTTCATACAATAAAAAGTTGGAAAATGTTGATTTACCAGTTTAAAAACCGTGTTGGTTGAAAGCAATTTCTAATTGCAGAGCGGTAGACAAGTGTCTTGTAACTAACTTTTCAAAAACTTTTGGCACAACCGATAAAATAGATATAGGCCTATAGTTTTTAACATCATTTTTGGCACAAGATTTATGTATTGGAGTGATAAAAGCTTGTTTCCAGCAAGTAGGAAAAATACCAGTGGTAAGAGATAAAGTAAATAAAAGCCACAAAGGTCGGCTTAGGGCAAATGCACACTTGTTAAGAAATGAAGCAGTCAATCTATCGATCCCTGGACAGTTGTTGGACTTTAAAGCTGATTGTTTATTAAGTTCTAGTATATTTTTAGAACAAGACCCGATTTATTTATATAAGTATGAATAGATGATTAGTTATAGTTAGTGGGCAAACCCGTAAATGTAGATAGCAGTCTATAGACAAATCCAAACAAATTTGCAAATAGATCCACTATACCATCACTAGTATCAATTTGAGAAACACCATCCATAAAAGAAGTAGGAATCTAATTGCTACTACGTTTAAATTTGACGTATCCCTAAAACGCATTCGGATTAGATTTAATCAATTCTTCCACCTTTTTAATGTAATTAGAATAACACGTATCAGCCAATTGCATACATTTATCACGGGTAGCACTAAATTTGTAGTAGTCAGTTACTAGACGAGATATCACATATAATTTGTGTAATTTTTTTTTAGTAAACACCAGGTCTTTCAGTTCTCTAAAAAACAATATAGGAATTAATATGATTTTTTACAAGTCCCACTAATTTTTGGAACACAGAGGTCAATTATGTCAAAAAAAAAAAAAAAACGAGAACATGTTTTATCAATGTTGCAATTTACAATCATTTTATCTCACCTTGTATTAATAAAAACATCATTTAAAAAAAAGTAATCAGCATTTTTAATGTTATATACAGGTGCGTCATTGTTGTTGCACCAAGTTTTGTCCGATAAATCATGTGAAGAGTCAAGTTTTAAAACAAGATAATGCAGGATGTTGAGGATCGCTTTGTACAATAGAAAACTGAGATTTAGAAAAGGTTACGTTTAAAAAAAGTGACGAAGGCGCTAATAATAAATCCAGCAGTACTGAATTGATGTTTAGTATGTGATTCAGCTGATGGGAATTACTATAGCCAAATGTATAAGCAACTAATGTGGCTTTATTGCAAGTGGATTTGGTTCTTACACCGTATTTATCATTAATCCAACAAGCACGTGGCAAGTTGTAATCACCGACGATAATGACGGTATTGCTCTCGCTAATTGATTCAACGCTTACTTACACAGTGGCGTTGATAAACCGAGTAGTCTGAGCCAGGCGTAATATATACTGTTCCAAACACCAATTTAATACTGCTAATAAGGACGCAGACATATAACTCTTTATAGTCAGAGCAATAATTAAATATTTTGTAAGAATTGTACTTATTCGAAACTGCAATAAAGACACTTTTACCATTACAATATGATTGCGATCGCACCGGTAAACCTTATAATTAGAAAACCATAATTTCAAATTATTAATAGAGTTAGTTAGCCACGTTCCTTTTAATATAAAAATGTCATGCCACTTAATAGGTATAGTCGAATTGAGTACAGCAAGTTTAGTCTGCAATCCGCGCACATACCCAAGTTTTTCAATTCATCACATCTTGCGTATTTAACAGATGCACGTTTTGTAGTTGATGCCGTTACTGCAATGTTGGAGGTTTGGCTGTCGTTGTCGATAAAAAATTATGTGTGCGGTGTTGATTGGTAAATAAACAAACGAATACTTTCTGGGTCATTTATCTGCATTCAATATATAATTGGTATTGCTATCGTTTCCATTTTCAGTAGTCACTACACCAATTTTAAATAAATTGTATAAATTATTTTTGGTGAGTGGAATGCATGCAAGGTCACTTAAGCCTATATTCAGTTCTAAATACTTTTTAATATCTCCAAACTGGTAGTAGGAGCACAGTTGTTGATATGGTAAAAAAATACGTTTGGCAGCTTGAATGATTTGATTTATGGCTGTTCCAACAACAAAAGGTTGTGTTTTAGTTGTATCATCTGTATTAGTCATCAAAGCTTGATATTTAGGCTTAGATGTAGGCTTTGCACTTTTAGTAATAGGCAGATCACTATTAGTTGAAGAAGTACTTGCAAGATAAACAATAGAGGTAGTCGGCGTCTTTAACGGTTCAGGGGATACCATATTAGTGATATTTGCAATAGTAACACTGTTTTTAGTTAAATCATTATTAATGTTTGTTAAATTTGCCAATTATTTGTCAAGTAATCTATTGACTTGCTTTAAAATAATTGTTTTATCAACAAATTCAACAATTAAAATATCTTTATGATTAAGAAATTTTTTGAGATGACTGTTCTCTAGCGTTAAACAGTCAAATTGCGGAGTAGGTGCAATTGAATTTCTTCTAATATTGCTGATGTTGAGTGTACTGGATGAATTTAATATTTCAAGTAGAGATTTATTGTATGTGTCATAGTAGCTAGGCATTTCATTACAGAACCTGTAGACAAAAATGATATCTGCGTATTCTATGTTGCATTTTTATCAAATTTTAGAAAGCGAACTATAGAAAACTATTTTGACAAGTATTAAAAGCTTGCACCAACGCACACTTGTTAAAGTATTGCAGTTATTTTTTTACTAAATAAAAAAGTTTCTATTTCAATTGTATTTTTTGATTATCTTGAAAACAAAGCAAGATAGACAAAAATGTTAGATTTTTTGTTTGAAATTAAAAAATGTACCGAAAGTTTTATTTTTGCTCTTCAAATAGGAAACAACCTGTATATACAAAAGTTGTAAAAAAGTAAAAATTTGTTTACAACTATTACAATATCTTATTTTTTCTCTATCAACAACATGCTTGTTTCAAAAAAAATGTATAGATTTGTTATTTAGTTTAATATTTGAAACTGATAATACTTTGAATCAGACTTTTAGTTATAAAAAGAAAGTTATTGATGTAGATAAAAAATAAAGTCAACAAAAAAGCAGAATTAAAAAAAAAACACCAGCATTTATGGTTTTAGGGTCAGAGTTAACTAAATTCTAACTATATTTTTTGTATTATTAAGATAAAAACTTACACTTTGGAGCTTGTTAATAAGATTAAAATGCTATACCTTATAAAATACTTTAAAAATGTTTAAAGCTACTGCAATGTTTTCTATTTTTTTTGTGGTTAACATATATCAAAAAATTTGTTGTCAATCGTTTAGATTGAAATCTCTATCTGAGATAAAGTTTTTTTGTTTTAATAACGTGACAATGTTAAAAATTTATATTTAAATTTATTTATATTTAAAAATTAAGTTGTACAAATTGGTCAGTAATGCAATTGGTCTTAACTTGAAAAATTAAATTTGTTGTTTATATAGGTTGAATAATTTGAATTTTTTTTAATTGTGGATAAAACAAATATTTTAGTCAGAGTGGGAACTGCAAATATATCCATAATAATAAGTTAGCCGACATTGCAAATAATAATAATAATAATACTTTATTTACATAATTAATGATGTTTTTCAAAAATATATAAAAATAAAAAATACAAAAAATAACATGTACAATAAATTGCACATATTAAAACAAAACATTAGTCAGCTGACTTCTAAACGTAGACTTAGAGACACAAAATAAATTAAAGTTAGTTGGTAAAGTATTTGCAAATCTACACATTCTACTCAGTGTATAATTAAAACCATAATTAGTAAAATGGGTAGACTCACGGAATAAGGAAGAATGCCTACTGCGTCTATTATTAGGTGCTATATGGAACGAAAGAGTACCATGTAGCTCCGGACAATCAATCTCTGACATAATCATGCAAGAATGACAAGTTGGCCCTTTTTCGGGGCAAATCTTTAATGACAATAAATTATAGAGTGAGAATGTAACTGTAATTATAATTTACAGATAGTATACCCAATTTATAGGTACTTGCAAACGCACTAACGCACAATATAAAAGTTCTATGAAAATTATTGAAAAACATTTATTAGCATTAAGAACAATTTATTAATAAACCGACAATTGTTTATAGAGTATAAGTCCAGTTGTAAATTATGGCAGTCATTAAGAAAAAATAATCTTCTGTACATTTTTAAATCATCAGCAAAAAAAAAATGACAATGAATTGATATACTGTAGGAGATTATTAATAAAAAGCAGAAATAAAATTGGTCTACAATGAGATCCTTGAAGAACACCTGATAAAACACGAATGAGTTGTGACAAAAAAATATTTAATTTTACACACTGCGTGCGATCTTTCAAAATGCTAAATAACCCGGAAATTACATCATTATGAAAACTCTAAGCTCAAAGTTTAGCAATCAAAATATTGTGGTTTACACGATCAAACGTCTTTAAAAAATTGGTATAGATAGATTTAACTTGTACTTTAGATTTAAATGCATTTAAAATATCATTTTCATAACAAAGTAAGTGTGAAACGCTCTTTACGAAATCCGTGCTGCTCTTCCACTAAGAAGCATTAGCACATCCATTGTAACTGACTAGTTAATTTTATCAAACAATTTAGGGATGGCAGATTAAATGCATATACCTCTATTGTTAGTGATATCATTTTTGGCTCCAGATTTAAACAAAGGCGTACTATAGCTTTGTTTCCATATTTAAGAAAATTTAGTTTTATTTAAAGAAGCATTAAAAAGTAAGTGCAATGGCTTTGCAATAAAATAAATGCATTTTTTTAACAGTAAAAAAAGAATGCCGTCGGGTCCAACGCTTAAATTACGTTTAAAATTTTCAATTCTCTTAAAAACATCACACAAACTAATATAAAATTTTGAATAAATTTTGTTATTAATAAAATTAAACAATGAAGTTGGATGGGTTTTGTTATCATAGACTGAAAAAAAAAACATTAGTTTTTTGGTTTATTAACAAATATCTAGGAATGTTCTGAATTATTTGGAATTTTACTTTTAGTTTGTAAAATATATTGCTTGTATTGCAGTGCACTGAGATTTATGCACGTAGTACGAATAGATTAGAATTTATTATAGTCCGATAGTAGTTTTAAAAATGTATAACATATCAATTCTTTGTTAAACCAAGTAATAAATTGCTTTTACGCCACAGTTTTTTAAGAACAAAACAATCAATAACCTAATCAATTTTAGAATAAAATACATCCATATCAATATCAGAGTTATAAAATAGTGCAGTCTAATTAACATTCACTGTAGTTGGCAAGTTTAAATTCATTAAAAACATAATTACAATTTAAAATATCACAGGTAGTATTGCATTTTATAGTTAACAAGTACGCAGTATGGTATTGGGGTATTGGCTTAAATTTAATAAAACATCTACAGCTTCTATCACAGAAATATCACGATCGCTGGTAAAACATAAATCTAAAAACATTCCCTTACTATTAGGAATGGAAATGCATTGTAAGCAGGTTAAGAACCCAAACAAATTAGCAACTAAATGAGCATGGTAACTATCATTACAAATTAGTTCTATACCTAAACTATCTTTAACCCAAGATGCTGCAAGTAGATTGTAATTGCCCAATAAAACTAGTTTACTGCTTGGAAACTCTTCGGCAATAGATTTGACGGAATGACGGAATAATAATAGTCAAGATATTTATTACTTATTAAATTAGGAGGTAAATATACCGCACAAATTATATAAGACACAAGAATAAACTTAACGACTACAAACAAATGTTCAACACCAATAAACGTGAGGTAAAGTAATACAGATTTAAGGTTAGTTTTGATAGCAATTAAAACACCACCTCCGCCTTGTATAGAGCTTGTTAGGGCCGAGTAACCCCACCTAAATAAATAATAACTTTTAAAATTTAATTTAGACTCACTGATGTCCGGAGAAAGCTAGGTTTCAATAAAAACAATTACATTGTAGTCTGATACGGTTACAGCTAGAAAAAGTTTAGTTTTTAAACCTTCTACGTTCTGGTAGTAGATAAAGAAACCATTATTATTAGTGAAGATGGGTCCAAATTGTTGACAGGATTCAAGCTCCGAAAATCTTTTGAAGACGAAGCAGGAACATTTTGTGAACAATCATAATTCACAAATCTTTTGACAGCAATGTTAGCTGGCCAAAAATTTTTGCAAAGAATAGCACGAGCATGGTTGGTTGGAACTAAGACTTTAAAGTTACTGTAGCTTTCAGATTGTACTGCTAAATCTACAGAGTCGATTGAAATATTAGGGTATATTAATTTAATGTAGTTTATAACATCGGATTTATTAGTCCCGAGTTTAAGTTTTGAGATACGGATATATAAGTTTAACACATATGCCTGCAACGTATCGTGATTTGGACCACAACCAAAAATTGTTAGGGTTTTAGACTAAACTTTCTGCTTAAGTTTAGATTGAGCAATAAGAGTCGCAAAAAAAAATTATTTGCAGAATTATTTGCAAGTGGAAACAATTAATTTTCCTCATTAATAGTTAGTGAAACCACACAAGGCATAGATACTTGAATACGAGTTTTGTATAAATATAACCTTATCCTTGTCTGCAATCTTTTCTTCAAAAAACATTTCTGTATCTATTAGCAATTTATTGTTAGAGCAAACTTCATCTAACAAAACTTGATATAATACAATAGTCTGTTTATAAAGCTTTGGAAGTTTGAAATTGTCAAGTTTGAATGACGTACTACTGTGGCATTTACTTTTATGAAATATAATTTCACAACTAGTACATGTTACGCCAGATTGTGCAACACTTTTGTATTTGCTAGCTTGGCCGGACATGATAAAAAATTAAAGTTTAAAATATAAAAATTTAACCATAAAAGTAATTAAATATTGAGAAATAAAAATAATACAAATTTGATACACGGATAAAAAATTTACACCGGTATGTGTAAAACAAGATTAAAATAAAAAATTACAAATTAAAAAAAAAATACAAGTTACGCCACTGATAAAAATATTGCTTTGCGCGGACTATAAATTTAGGTTAACAAACTTTACCAAAAATTTTACAGAATAATGTTTAAGACATACAGCACAATTACAAATATAATTACCAGTACATTAGGTAAAACTTTACAACTAAAAACACTTATAAACACATAAAATTGTAGAAGTAAAATATCATAACTCAGAAGTCTCGTGTGAATAACTTAATATTTTATTAATTAAAAGTAGTAAATACAGAATACTACAAAAAACAACATACTAAACATTTAATAGTTTACAGCAAGTGTTAAAAGAGTTCACTATTATCTTCAATACACATATCAGCACGTTTCAACATGTTTTGGAAAACTTTTGCCAATTTATTTGGTGTGATTTTTGCAATTGTATTGCAAATGATCATTTTCAAATCTTCAATTGTATGCGGATTGTTACTGTACACTTTACCCTTTCAATTACCACACAAATAAAAATTGCAGGTAGACCGATCGGGCGATCTGAGAGACCATAAACCTGCAAAAACTGTACGTTTTTTTTTTGGAAAGCGTCATGGACGTATGCTTTTGAAAACCGTGAAGTATGCGCCGTAGCATGCTGATAAAACGCATATTTTTGTTTTTCCTCCGTCAGCTGCGTTGAAACAATTCCGTTACATACACTTCAGAGTTCACGGTGTTATTAAAAAAAAAGCTTATAATCCGTCGGGCTGAAACTGCTCTCCAAACGCCTATTTTTGCGTCATGTAGAGGCACATCAAAATGTTCCCTGGGATTGTCTGTTGACCAATAGCAAGTGTTTTGATAAAAGTTCACGTACCCGCTAAAGTGGAACCATGCTTTGTCTGTGTTAAAATAAAGATTTGGATCCAGATAACCATCAGCGACATGAGTGAGTAACATTCGCAATAGTGTTGTCGTTTTGCGTAGTCCACAAATTGTAATGTTTGCATCACCCTTACTTTGTACGCTTGCAATTGTAACATGTTATGTCTTCCACATGTTCTAGCATAACGTTCGTTTGATGTTTAGTTGAGAGGATAGACGTCTGGTTGATTTTCGTAGATTTCTTAGTATAGTCTCGTGAATATGTCAAACATTTTCCGGCAAACAAACTATATGTACACGGTTACAATTGGCGTTAGCGACTGAACCTGTAGCTCTAAATTTAGCAATAATTTTTTTGACAACACTTTTAGCAGGAGCAGCAGTATGTGGATATTTTGTGGTAAACTTTTCATGTAACGTTACAAACGATTTACATCCGAAATAAGTTTCAACAATAAACACTCTTTGTTTGATTGAAAATGGCATTCTGCAGAACTTATTGACAACCGTTATTAACATGTGACAACTCAACACTGAGCAATACACAGTTAACACAATCAATATCACTTTCAGTACACGGAGCCTCCTTTATTTTGGCCACACTCTACAACACTAAAAAGATTTAAAATAGTTAGAGGCAAATTGATTTGCAAAAATATCTGTTTTTTTTTAATTGGTAATTAAATTGTTTTGATTATTTTGAAAAAGAAGAATTAAAAATTTTGAATTACCTTGCAATGAATTAATTATTTTGTAAATTTTTTTGTTTTGGTTTATGTGAAATTTTTAAAAAATTTAACAAATTAATTGCAGTTTTTTATACATACCTTATCAAAATTTGCAACAAGTTTCCAAATAAGTTTGAAGTTGCCTTATTGAGAGAACGGTATAATGATAATAAATTTATTTAACCAATGCCAACACATTGTTCAATACATAATAATATAAATAAAATATATATATTCTTGACAAATTAAATGTTGTGTAATATTATTACATTAATTTTTATTTTTAATAAATCTAGAAAATCATCTATTGAATATTATTTATCAATATCATATCAAAATCAGAGTTAATGTTTTGTAATATAAATATTTTATTCAAGTAGCCACTAACACCTTACTATTTAATTCCATATGAAATATGTGAGAAAAATGAGAAATGATTATTTGTGCATTGATATCAACACATTCAACTTGTGACTTATTGAGTCTACATGAACATTTTAAGTTAGATAGTCATTAAATGTTATGCTTAAGATTTTAACATTTAAAACTTGTTTTGCTTTGTAAGTAGTAGAAAATAATAGTTTTTGCAATTTTTCTGTATTAAGACTCAAGTGATTTGCAAAAAAACAATGTTTAACTTTCTTCTTAGCATTTTCGAAGACTCTTAAATTTTGCAAAATTGAGTTAATACAAGCAAGGAAATCATTTATACAAATCAAAAATAATGATATTATTTACAGAAACAAATCGACCTTCCAAGTATAAATTATACAGATTTAAAAAAATACCGTAGATGCAGGCAAAGGCTTTGCTCAGATCATATACTGTTGCAGCGGAACGTTTTTTTGCTTTATAAAACTTATTAACCAAACTATAATTATGTTGTTTTTCTTTATAAAACTCAATAATATAACTTTAATTATTATTTCAAATACTTTTAAAATGGTATAAATGAGTTTAGCCAGAAATTAATTTTGTCTTTATTACCTTTAGTAAAAATAAGACTAACTTTTAATTTCTTAAAATTTGACAAAAAAAAGCCAGTTTTAAATCAAGCATTATCAGCATTGTATTTTAATAATTGACTTGATAGATGATACATGTTTTTTGTTGGTATCACTTCCTCCTAAGTAACAGGGTTCATAAAAATAGAGTTTGTGATTGGTGGTGTTTTTTAAATTAATTTTGTTGCTTTATCATAGCCAATAATACTAGACAGTTTTTTATCAGCAATTTAAGCAAAAAAAAACAATCAGATAACTTTTAACTTACTTTTTGCATTTTTAATAGTTATAGGGTATCTTTTGTTTATTTAAAAGCACGTTTTTATTTATACTTGAGATTTAAAAAAATACCCGTCATATTTAAAAAAAAAATATTTTTTCTCAGAACTTAAAAAAACAATTTTTTATAAAAAATATTATGGGTATTTTCTATTTTTCAAATATTGATAAAAACGTGGTTGCCACAGCAACTACACTAAAAATAAAAACATTCATGTGTGTACCGGCCTTTATAATACTTAAAAAAAACATTTAAAATGGTTTTTGAATCATATAAATCGTTTAAAAAACAACGTTATTTAGCCGTACGTTTTTGTCTAACCCTGTATAGGAAATAACCAACGGTTGTGGGACAAGGATTTGTCAAACACCGCGTCACAGAACAACAGTATTTACGCTTTATTTTCTTTGGTTAGTACCAAGTTATAAAAGAGACAAATTTCACTTTGCGCACTTTGGAAGATACGACAGACTTACAAGAAAAATAGAAAGTACTAAGATTTCCGCAGTAGGCACGATGTATTTTACAAAAAAATATAATGTTTTCAAACGTTTTTACTCTTTAAAACTAGGTAAAAAGATTATTGAACGCTAACCTGTAAAAAAAAATTGTCATTATGAACGTACGACTTAGTAGATACGGTTTGGCTTTCTAAAAACTTAAAACCATTTTTGAGTCACTAATGAAACTTGCCGTGTTAGCCCGGGCATAAATATAGAGCAGCTGTAATTCTACATGAGATAAAACTTCTTTAAGTTATCAACAGTAACATGATTGTGTAAAGGTGTGTGATTGTATGTGTGTATTGTGTTGTTGGTTTGTGTATTGATAAGCAAAAGTGGTCAACTTTTTTGGCACGGGGGTATGGGGAAACACCCATGTACACTACTTATAACAACTTTGTAAAAAAAAACGTGGTTTATGTTGGTTTCTAAGACGGATGCAGTAATAAATATTGGACAGTCTTTGTTTCTATGTTCTGTTTCTTTTTATTGACCGTTTGCCCGCTACGCTTCAACCCCCAAAAAAAAGTGTTAAAGAAGTTTCTAGACTAGGGGACCGGTTGCAGGACTACAGTTTACTACTTTAAGAAATCTTTGCTTTCAGCCGTCTGTAATCAGCTCTTCCAGTTACTGCCAATACTTGCGTGATTCCAAAGTGAATAGTTTTTTTGTTTGTTTTTGTTTTGTTTTTTGAGTTATGTCTTGGTATGTTTGCGTTAAGCAAACGGCTTGCTGAGACCCTGTTTTACTTTGGGTTTACTTGTTTTGGTATTGATTTTGTTTCTACGGAGAACTTTATTTTTGTAAAAAGTTTTTTTTGCGGAAGTAAGAAGAAGAAAATAGAAAGTAAAATTTACTTTTATGTAACTAAGTTTACAGTATCGTTTTAGATGTAATGTTATTTTTAAGAAATAATAGCGTTATTTTTTTATTAATTAGTTAATTAACTACTACTTAATTAGTTTAATTTGGTTGTATAGGTGATTCAGTACTTACATTACTTCTCATATTTCTATTTTAGTCTTATTTTGCAGAAGGTGTTAGATCCGCTTCAAAAGCTAACTTGGGTTTAGCGTAACTGTTTAGTTTAGGTATGTTTGCAGTTACGCGGATAGGTTTTATGCACTGCGGGTAGTATTGAAACTAAGATTTTTGTTATTGGTAAAGTTGAATGTTGTGAATACTGTCCAAGGAAGAGTTAGTTTTGATAGAGATTGGGGAGTGCTATTTGGATTATTAGATATTTGTTATTGTTAAGGCGCTTATTTCATATTATTATTTTGCATGCAGTTTTACTGAAAAAATGATCGGTTTACCAATTGTTGATGTGGATCGGCTGATTTCTGGCTTATTTTTAGCATACATACGACTTTCAGAACTGAAAATTTAACTAACAATATTTGATTTAATAAAAAAAAATGAGAATGCGTCAATTTATTACTAAAAAAAATATTTATTTTGTATCTTTAAAATGTAAATTTGCTTTTTAAAGCTTAAAATTTTACTGCTACTAAATTATCAATTTGGTTTTTAAAATTGTAAATCGGGGTTTTAACTCTGAAAACCTGATAATCAATGTATTTAAATTTACTGTCAAATTATTTATCCAATCTTCAAATTGCAAATCTGACTATTAAAACTGTAAATTTTAAAAATGTAAAATTAGTCTTTAAAGTGTAAAATTTATTTGCCAAACATATAATCCAGCTTCTTAACTATAAATCCGATAACAAGTTAAACTTTATTGATAAAGTGTAAATTTAGCTTTTAGAATATAAATCCGGTTTTTAAACTATCTGGTTTCCAAAACATGTAAAATTTTACTAACAAACTGTTTACTCGGCTTTAAAATTATAAATTTAGCAGTTAAAAATGTAAATCTTGTTTTTAAGAGTGTGAATCCGGAATTTATAATGTTAAGTTTTACTGTCAAACTATTAAGAAAATAATTTTAAATTTAATCATTTTTTAAAGTTGTAAATTTAGCTTTAAAACTTGTAAATCTGGTCTTTAAAATGTTAATCCTGCACACAAACTATAAATCCGATTTTCAAAAATGATAAATTTAACTACCAAGTTATTGACCCAACATCTAAATTATTAATCTAGCTTTTAAAAAAGTAAATATAGTTTTCAAAAACAAAAATCTGACTACCAACATATCTAATCTTCTACTAAACTGTTAATCTGGTCTCTAAATTTCGTGTCCAGTTGATTATAGTGTTAATAGTTGAAACGGAATTCAGGTTTTAAGTATTGTTTTTTTGTCTTTGCAAAGTTTGTTTGTTGTTGTAGGAAAAAGTGATGCGACCGGCATTTAACGGTGAGATAGCTCAGTTATAGAGCGTTAGTGTAGCACGCCAACAGTCCCGGGTTCGATCCCCGAATATGACTAAAATAATAACTTTGCTCTTTATCCACCGGGGAGATTTGGAAGTCACCTAATAAGCCGTTGGTCCCATCAACCCCTTTCAAACAAGTCGTTAGACTTCTGGGGCGATGTAAAATAGCTGTAAACGCGAAATAAAGAAGAATAGTGCTTTTTGGCTGTCTCTGCAGAGCAAGTTTGTTCCAATTTTCTAATTTGCTGCAGGCATTTTTAATATTTATTAGAATTACCGCCACCATTTAAGCTGTGTACGGCACACAGCTCAAATGGTGGCGGTTTTAGAAAAAACCTACATTATTTAGTAATTTTTTTAATCCTGTCTTTTAATGTTAAAAAATGCAAAAGTTTTTTTCATAAATTGTCAAAAATTTAGTCATTAACTGTTAAAAAGTGCAAATGTCTATTATAAAAAATCAAAATTATCTAAATTTAGTTACAAATATTTTTAGATAAAATCAAAATTTGGCCAAAAACTGTTAAACTTTATAAAAATTACTTTTTCAAATTATCAAAAATAACAAATTCTAGCCATAAACTATCTAAACATTGTTAGAAAGCACCGGCCATAAACTGTTAAATAGTTTTATAAAATCTTAAAAATTGCAAAATCCTGCTATAAAATATCAAAATTTTGTGAGAAATATTTAAAATCCGGTCATAAACTGTAAAATAGTACAAAATTCTATTTATAGAATGTTAAAATAGCTAAATTTAGCCATTAAGTATAAATATATTGTCAAAAAATACCAAAATTTACCAAAAACTGTTAAAATTTTTATCATTCTATTTATAAAAAAAATCAAAAATGGCAAAATTTTGCCACAATATATAAAATTTATGAAATTTTAAAAATTAGTTTATTATACAATTTACTGTCAAAATGTTAAAACATAGAAAAGATTAAAAAAAACATTTCTTGCGCGGATGACCTAAATATTGCATAAGAACTACTTGAAACAAGCAAAAAAAATATTTTTTGCATAAAATTTGCTCAAAAATTACGTTTACCGCACAAAAAAATATTATTATAAAACACAGAAAAGCCCAGATAAAAACATAAATATCAAGTAAAAAAATTATTTACAACTACAACATAATTTTTTTTTTAAACTTAAAATTGCAAAGCAAAAACATGAAAATTGAACTGAAAACTTATTTCTAATATAAAGTTTATTGAAAAAAAACTTTACCAACATGAACGCAAAAAAACTTAACAGCAAACCAAAAATGAACGGAAAAGTCATTTCTACTCTAAATATTTCGCAAATAAACAGTTTTGGCACAAAATTTGCTTAAAAAAATGCAAGATGCCAAGATTTGTAAGAAAGACCCAATTTAAGTAAGGCAATTCCAATTCCCTCAAGTGAGCAGTCCATTTCACGCGACCCTCTCCGATATAGCTCAAATTTTGTACACTTATGTATGTATGTATTTAAGTACCCAAAATATGACTTCATGCCAAATTTCAGATCTGTAGGTCACATAGTTCGTTTCGTAGAGCCAATTGAATTTTACGAATTTTTAAGTTCAACTCTTAACTTTATGTATCTTATCCTGGAAAAATTTTGGAATAGTTATAACCGATGGGAAATTTCTTAAGGAATCGAATGCATTGGTCAAACTTTTGTTATTTTGTCCCGCACGCGCAGAAAACTCATTAAAAACAGTTTTTTTTTTCAAAAATTCATTTCTCAAAAGTTGCCACCGATTAAGATTTCAAATTTAGGGCAAAGACAGCCAAAAGTATGTACTTTAAGATGCTTAAATAAAAACTTTCCACACTAGTGGTGGTTTTCGCTCTAGAGTCTCTTGAACGCACAAAACCATTTTTTAATCAAAATTTTAGCACATCTTGATTAATATACAGGGTGTTAATGAATAGGGGTAACAAACTTTTAGGGTGGGTAGGGGGGTTTATTTGAGACACTTTTTAATCATAAACTTATAGGCAAACATGTTCACCCTAGAAGCTGCACGTCAAAATTTTGTTGTTTTTTTTATACAATATTCGAAATATCTCTTTTAAAAGTCTAAATTAAAAAAAACAATAGAATAAAAAAATTAAAGGCAATTAAATTGTCCATTTTTTTTAACAGCATATCTCAATCTATCTCTAACCGTACTTATGTTATAAATTAAAGAATAATTTTTAAATTTTTTAGTTGTTGTTTATGTTAAAAATTATGTTTAAAAGTTAAAAATTAAAAAAAAAATCAAATTCGAAATTAAAGGCTATTCAATTGCGCATTTTTCACCTAATAACATGTTTTAATGTAGCTCCTACAAATTGTGTGCTATTAAAGAAAAACTTCAAGCATTTTTTAAAAAAACATTAATAGAATGTTACAAATTTGACAAAATAAAAAAATATGTACAATACGTCATTTTAAAGGTTTTTTAAATTAAAAAAAAAATTATAGGCCTAAACCTTATTAAATTCTAATCATTTTAGTTTACAAGTCTAATTTTATTTTCAAAATTTAAAATATAATTAAAATATTATAATTTAAAAAATATATATGCAGAGTATATTGATGCAAAGTTTCATGTGGAACCTAATTAGCAAGTACTCATTTGCTTTTTTGGGGACCCAAAGTATGCATCTGACTCAAGTCTGGAAGCTAATAATACTTATTAAGAATATTAATTTTAAAAACTCAATGCGATACGTGTTCTTTTGAATATTAAGGTTTGAAATTTCTCATGGCATACTTTTTTTGTATAAAAATCACTTTCTGAGGGTGCACACAAAGAAATTCCACAAAAAAATTTAAAAACCAGTCTAATATCGAACATTTTGACTAAAAAATGATTTTGTGCGTTCAAGAAGCTCTAGAGCAAAAACTACTACTAGCGTGAAATTTCTTTATTTAAGTATCTAAAGCACATACGTTTAGCTGCCTTTTCCTAAAATTTGGAGTCTTAATCGGTAGCAACTTTTGAGAAATGAGTTTAAAAAAAAAAAACTGTTTTTTTGCGATTTCTGCGCGTGCCGGACAAGATAACAAAAATCTGACCGCTGCATTTAATTCCTTGCGAAATTTCCCATTGGTTATGACTATTCTAATATTTTTCCAGGCTGAAATGCAATTAAGATAAATAAAGTTAAAAGTTGAACTTAAAAATTGCCGTAAAATTCAATTGGCTCTACGAGGCGAACTATGTGACCTACAAATCTGAAATTTGACATGAAGTCATATTTTGGGTACTCAAATAAGTGTACAAAATTTAAGCTAAATCGGAGAGGGTCGCGTAAAATGTACTGCTCACTTGACGTGGAATTGCCCAGTATTAAAACAAAACAATAATCGAAAACTTAATTTTATCATAAAATTTGCTCATAAATCACAAAAACCAACATTTTTTACATAAAAATTGAAAAAAAAAAAAATTTGCAAAAAACTTGCTTCAAAAACCGCAAAATTGCACAAAATAAACACTAATGAAAAAATAAAACATAATAAAATTAGAACATAAACTTCATAAACTTACTTAGAAAACATCCAAAATACACAAAAAAACATCTGTGCAATAAAAATCGTACAAAAGTCAAATTTTAACATCAAATTTGCTCAGAAATCATGTTTATTGCATAAAATTTATTAAAATTGACCTATAAAACCCATTTATGAATTAAACTAAACCTTAAAACTAAATTTTGTTGCATGAAATTTGCTCGTAAATTAAAAATATTACACAAATTAGCAGTATAAAGTTTGCTTACATAACATTTGGACAGAAGAAAATGTATTACATATTAAAGGTATTGTTAGTAAAAATTAAATTCCAAAATAAACTGATAAAAAGTGCAATATCAACATAATGTTGAAAAGAATCTAAATTCGGCATCAAAATGTTGTCAGAAAGCACCAAAATCCGGTTATAAACTGTTAAAAAAAGCAATATTCTTTTTATGTAATGTCAAAAATAGTTAAATCTGGTAAAAAAGTATGAAAATATTGTCAAAAGGCACCAAAATTAAGTCATTGTCTGTTAAAAATACAACATTTTATTATAAAAAGTTAATAAATGAAAATGTTGAAATCTGGTTTATTCAATCAAAAAGTTTAAAAATTAAATTTACATTTACATCTTAGATTAAGTATTTTTGACAGATAATATTTTATTGATTATATTTTGATTGACAGATAATTTTAGATTTGACAGTTGATCATTTTAGATTGTGTTTGTGCATTGAGAAACTGGTTTTAGTATTTTTTTTTTCAGTTTTTTATAATTTATTAGTAGTTTTTTTATTGGTTCATAAGAGTACAAAATCTTCTACAATGTTTTTTAGTTTTTTGTCGTTTTTAACTTAATTGCATTTTATGTTTAAAATTGCAAATTTAACTAAAAAACATTACTAGTGAAATCAATCAAAACTGTTCTGTAGAATCCAAATCTGGCGCCATTTCAAGTCTATAAGCCGAAAAAGCTATAAAACCATGTTTTTGTTCTCAGTCGGTTGCACAAAAAAAAGCATTTATAAAGTTTTTATGTGTATTTGAGTTTTAAGGGTCTAAAACTCGAAAAAACTGAAAAAATAAACTTATTTTTCAACATAAACTTTTACAAATAGAAAATAGTCAGTTTCGTGTTTATCTGGAGTAGAAAAACCCATCTAGTAAAAAAAAAATTACACATGTACATTTTTTCTTTACTTAAAAAATATTTTATTTAGTAAACATTTTTTTCTAGATGGATTTTTTTATGGCTGATGAGTACATTATTTTCCATGTAAAATTGTCTCTAGAATGAAATTTTTTAATGTTATTTGGTGTATTGTTCTTCTGAGTGCAACTAAACGTGTATTTGGAAGAGTTTATGTTGAAGAATAGGCTTACTTTGCAGATTTTTCAAGTTTTAGACCCAAATACACAAAACAAATATTTTTTAATTAATTTACATTCAAATACGTCAACTTTGGCGGTTAAAAATAAAATTAAAATTGCTCTTTTATGCACAGCTCACTGAGAAAAAAACATGGTTTTATGGCTTTTGCGACTTATAGACAGGGATTTTTTAATATTTGCGGTAAAGATGCGGGTGTAGAACTTAAAAGTACAACTTTACACACAAATATATTTAGTCAGTTGTTGGAATGCAATTTTTTATAAACTGATTTAGTACTAAGATAAAGATTAAGGGTTTTAGGGTAGAAAGGTTAAAAACATCTTATACTAGTTTGGTTATATTTCTTAAGCAATTACTATTTGTTTGAATAATGTAATATAACAATATAAATACGAGTATAAAAACAAAAAACATAAATATATTTGTATCACATGGCACTGTTCCACTTTGTAAGAGAAAATCCCTTAATATAGAGGCAGTAAACCTTTTAACAAACTATCCTCTGCAATAGCCGACAGTGCCAATATGAAACGTTTTAAAGTATCAAAACCTCTGTGAAGCTACAATTATTAATTTAATTTATTTGTTTAATGTTTTTAGTGCAATTTTAATTTATTTTAAGATATTTGTTAATTATTGCTTTTTTATAGCATTATTTAATACAATTTTCAATTGTAAGTTTTAATATAACATAAGTATAAATCCGACTTATATTTGCAATTCATATTCAAACACTTAATTTAGTTGGTTAACTTTCTTAATTTGTTTTCTGTTTCTTGTCAAACAGTACTAGAAAGTTAGCAAATTGTTTTGCAAAATATTAAATGTGCAATTGTCTGGAATAGCGTCTATCATCGACAACCGCAAAATCAAGTAAATTCAATACTCAGCATAGTAAATATTTTTGTTGTAAATTAGTTGCTATTTTAAAGTAAAATTGTTACATGCTTGAGTAGGAATTAAGTAAAACCGGTAACACATGTAAAATTTATCCCTTCAACGCACTAGTATGAGTCTACAAATTAAAAGTTAATGTTAAACCATAGTTAATATGCTTTCAACATGTATTTATTATTTACTGATATGAAAAAATATGATTTATATAAAAAAATATATAAATGCGTTATTTTTGTAAACCATATTTTTATTGTTTTTTTTTTTATATATTTTGTGTGACTTTAAAACCACACAGTCACTATATAGTTCCAAATACAAGTATATATTTTTCATATATTTTTTTCTCTCAACACTAAAACAATCAATTTATAAATAGATAGTTTTCAAGAGATTTTTATTTTGAGCTTAAGCATATTATACAAACTATAATACAATTACGTTTTAATTAAAAATTACTTTCAAATAGTTTAAATTTTTTTTTTTTTTTATTATTTGTGACGTTGAATATTGCATTTAAATTTCTTTCATAATTTAAAAATCTTACGTATATGGTTTGTTATAATAAATTATTTATGATACATTACGTATTTGCATATTTTTAGTATATGATGAAGACAAAATGATTATTATAATAAGAGTGGTGGTGGAGACGGAGTTTATATGCAATACATTATTTTAGGTTTCTCTTTGTATTATTATTATAAGCTCTCGTGGGCTTTTACTCGAGTATGTTTTAGGATATGCTAAAATAAAATGCGCACCTTTTGCGGTGTAATAACCGTACACGAGGGAGATACGATGAGGGACGAGTGACAGAGTACGTCAACGGCAGCGCAAGACTTTCATCCCCTTTGTGCTTTCTCCTAATGAAAAGACCACCGGAATCAAAATATCTCAGCGCCGCGTGTCTGATCACTTCCTCGAACTTTTCTAATCTATCCGCAAATCTGACTGCGGCAGACTTTTCGCAACACGCGAGATCCGGACGTACAAACAATCGCTATATTTTTTTAGATGTTATTAGTGCAAAAGGTGCGACTCCAATAATGCCACCCGCAGGGGAAATGTCAATTCACCTTTACTAATTTGTAACTGCGCGGGGGGTGCTGGTTCGTTTCTATTAATATTTATGCGTTTGATGATGGCGTGTAGTATTCTGAAGGGAAACGCAATACCCCTAATCTCACCCCTATCCGTAATCTCGGTACGTGTGACATTACACAAGCAGTTTGTGTACGATTACACTCTCTACCAGCTATTACAAGCAGATATCAATCTTTTTTACGTGTTTACACACCCATTATTAACACGTGTTCATTATTTTTAAGCTCTATTTTTAAACTTTCATTTGCACTGAATGCATGCAAATCGACAGTTTTATATTTTTCTATTGTAATTCAATATTTTGAAATTAACTTATCATTACTAACTAGTTATTAATAACAACTTAATTACAGTTTTTATTGTTAAATGTAGAAGCACTGCAATGCCAATAGATATTTTTCATTTTAAAATCTTCAACGACAAAGGGATTCAACTCATGCCGGATATAGAGGATTAAACTGTAACGCTCCAACCAACTAAAAATAGAGGCAACTTAAAATGGGGTTTACATTGATAATTAATGATCTGCGTATTATACAGAAAGTGGATAAAGTTATTTTACTAAAGCTGAACACTTTCAAAATATAGTTAGTGTGGAAACAATACAAATTGCTGGTTCTATTTTTTATTAATATAAATAAATGTAACTCTCATAAATAATTGCATTTTTTTATAGTAAATTTATTCAAATTTATCTGGATTGCAATAAATATTTGTATATCGTTTATTATGCAATTCACATCAGTTTAGGTTAATATTTATAATCTGATTTGTCAGGTGATAAATAATGATGGATGCTGCAGGTCTGGAGTTTTGATAAATTAAAGTTTATATGACATCAACGATTGAAGATGAATTATTTTTCCATGGATACCAATTTACTTATTAGTTGGGCGATTTCCACAAGGGAAATATAATTTTATATTTGACATATAAAAATTGCAATTTTATTATTGTGTAAATTTATATGCATTGAAATCCATTCACAATTATCCGACTACACTTTGTTTCTGTATATTTCGGAAAGATAACCAACGGAAATACAATTAACATTGTTGCGGCAAACTCGGAATTGTTATCACTCCATCTCTACTAGGTACAAAACAAACATTATAATTGAAGATAGAAATATTAGTTTGATGGTAGTCGAGGCCTCTGGAGATTTGCTAGCTAATCAAGCACATACGGCACCAAATTTACATCATATTTTATGGCATGCATATCCGAACCGCTGTTCGCGCTCTATGTGCGCGTTGCATCACATCCCCACGAGCCGCCCCCCAATTCCAATTCCTCCCACTAGTAACAAACTGAAAATTATTTCCGGGACGACTGATTGCTCGACCTTTAATCAAATATACAAGTAGTTATGCGCGTTTTATTATACTGGAGATTGTTACATCTGGGAATGTAAATATATCAGAATTTATTTTCAATGTAATTAATTTATTGTTTCATTTGGTGGAGTGCGGGTGCGTAGTTCAACAGCTCTCAACTATAAACCGGGTATTTAATCCGGTTATATCTTGTGGGGGGGTATATACCAACACATCAATTTGTTATAATTAAATTTGAATTAATTACTTTGGAAAATGTACAATACTATATTACATATTACTATTCAATTTTAGATAAAACTGTTTATCAACTGTATTTACATTGACTAATGTTTTTTTAATTAATATATAGTGTAATAAATTAATTATTTTAACAAAACCGAAAAACACAAGCAATACTATTGATGTTAATTAAATAAATAAAAGCAAGGATAAAAACTATCTTAATAAAGTTATTAAACAAAATGTGTTCAGAGGATTTCTATCACCTATATTAATTTATATAATAATAATAATAAAACAATATTTATTAGTAAGGTGCACACTGAATAATGAATAAAGAATACAAAATTACACTTACAGGTTGCTACCACTTTGTTTGTTATGTAAAAGATCATAAGCCAAGATGCACGCAAATACTCTACTGTACGACTGTGCAAATGAACGCTTTGGATTGGCGTTTGTTGGGTTTGCAAAAATTTGGATTTTACTATTTATTGTTTCTGGATTATTGTATCCTGTCATGGCTGCTTGGTAGTGATTGATTTACGTCAATGTAACATGTCATTTTTTTTCTTCTGGGATGTTTTAAAGAAGTGCTTTTCTATTCTGTTTTTGAGCAAGTCAACTTTTTTTTTACCTTTATGTTTTCCTACAGTTGCGTTGCATTTTTGGTGGATACTTAAATAAAAGCTTTAAGAAATCTGTAATTTTTTTAATTATACGTTTGACAGCTATTTTGTATTGCCCCAAATGTCTTACGACTTGTTTAAAGAGAGTAGATAAAACCAACGGCTTATTATGTGATTTCCAAATTATTCCGTTAGATAAAAAGCAAGTTGACATTTTAGTCATATTTTGGAGATTAAACCCCAAAGTGTTAGCAGCATGCTAACGCTCTATAATTAAAAAAATCTTATTTTAAGCTGACTTGATAGTATTTTTCATTTTACTTTTTGGCGTCTTCTCTCTTATATTTACATCTAGTCTTTTTTTTCAGGTCACTTAGGACCGTCTCAATGCACGCGGAAGTCTCAAAAGCCAAAAAGTGGCTTTTATCTGCTTAAAGAAAAAATTGCTACGCAACGCTAAGGTTTGCCACAGTGGTTATATGCTAGAAATTGTTTATATTAACTACTCTAAGAATGTGTTATTATCACAAACGATCTTAAAGATCTCTCTTATATGTGACTACTTTTCAAAGATAAAATATGTTTTTTTAAAGGTGGACAAAGTTTTATTCAGCTGTCGAGTTAAGGCAGCTTTAATTAACTCTAATCGTGCATTATTAGTTTTAATTAAAGAATGGGACAGGTTGGTGATAGATACTTAAAGATGATAAAATACAGCTCTTTTGAAGGTGGATTTTAAATTTGGCCTAGATTTATTTGTCTTTTTTTTAGGTTGTTTAAGAGAGAGCTTGGAAGTAAATGATTTTTTTTTTCTAAAAAATTTTTTTGCTTGATTGGAGTTTCTTTTGTGTCGGCTTAGCAGGAGTTGCCTGTTTTGTAACAGCCGGCGGTGTATTTTTTATCTCTTAACTATAACAACGCAGAGTTGCGTTTTAAAACGGTTCTGTGAGGCTTGCATTGCAGACGTTTTAATGTTAAGTAAAGTGTTTGACTTAGACGCGTTCGTTGCTGTTTTTTTTTAAGGTATCAGAAGATGCACTTAATAAATTTGTTTTTTCAAGTTTCAATCTTCTATGCTACTAAAAAAGTATGGTTTCCAAAAGTGGATTGTACACAAACGGGTACTACATACAAAAATTATTAAGTAGCTCGCTGCTATTTAAAACACCCTGACGGCTAATTGAATGGACAACGTTGCCAATTGGTCAAAGTGAGTTAGTTTTGATTCCCATGTTTAAAAAGTAGAGTTTTGCCAGGCTTTAGGGATTTGATTTGAAAAAGCTTTTATTCTAACTAAAACCACTTGTTAAGCTTTGAAAGTTTATTGACGCAATCCCGCAACTACAGTGACGATTTAATTTTTGATGGAGAAAAGATGTGAAGACTAGCTTGTTCTTATGGGGTAATTAATTAATATAAAATATTGATAAAATAAAATAATAAAAAAATAATAAAAAACACACAGAAATTTATAAGGTAATTAAATTAATTAAGTAGTTCTAAAACTAATTTTTAAATATGCAAAATAAATTACAAAATTTACCATTTATAAAATATTATAGATGCTTTTCTTTCACTATTCTGGACGGTTTGAACAATTCTGTGCATGACGCCCCATGTACCTTTCACAAAAAACCCGACGCCCTAACTGGCCTAACTGGTTCCGAGTTTCTTTTTCTTCGCCTCTCATGCACCACATATTACGACGGTGCATCAAAACTGTTCTATGCGTCAAGCCCCGGGAGCCTGTTGCTCTTGAAAGGAAAGCAGTATATGCTAACAGTACTTTTTGCTAGCATTATTTATAATAGTTAATGCATCATAAACATCCAAGATAAAATTCTCAAGAACCAGCCAGTTTCCGACATAACTACCATTAAATCAGTTTGAAAATTAAAAATCAAAATCTTGTTTTTACAAAACTTGACAAATCAACTACTATAGTAATTAAAAGTTTAGCAATTTATTAACGGTAAAACCCTATAACATTATGTTCAGATCCAACTAAAAAAACTCAAATCAAACTTCAATCTTTTCTTTTCAATAGTAAACTTCTTTATTTTTTTTCCCAAATAATTAAACTGTAAATATTAGCAATTCATTAGCTCTAAAACTATACGGTCTTATAAAAAACTACAAACCAGATGCCTTAATACGCCTGGTGGTGTCATACATTAACAACCCTGCTCATAAGTTAGAAATTAAATTAAATTAAATAAGTAATTCAAAGTATATACTTTTTTTTTAATTTAGTTTAGATAATTTGTTTAAATTTGTCAACAATATCAAAAATTTAAAAACTTTAAATTTTTCTAAGTTAGTTTTCTTTGATGTCAGTAGTATGTTTCCCAACATTTATCTGAATAGATAGATAGTGTTTTATTCATAACATAGAAATGTAGACATTAGCAGTACATAAAACATATTTACAAACAGTAATATAAAATATATAAATTATACATTAAAAGTGTAGCATAGTACTACAATGACATATATTCTTCAAGTAAATAGAATATTTTAGCCTGAAAAAAACCTTTTGCATTTGTTTTAAATTCTTTGAAATTTTGTGAATTTTTTATTGTCGTTGGAAGTTTGTTGAAAATTTTACACATGTTAAACAGGTAAGATTTTCCAAACGCTGATGATTTTGGTATAACAGGTCTTAAAATTAAATTATTTCTTGTGCTATGAGCATAAACATCGCTACCTTTGTGATACATTTTGATATTTTTGTAGCAAAATAAAAACTTTTGTATAAAAATAAATTTATTACAGTAAAAATTTCGGTTTCTAAAAAAATATTTCTACATGAATCTCGATTTTTTAAGTTGTTTATAATGCAAATTGTTCTTTTTTGCAATAACAGAATTTCACTAAGGTAAATAGAATTTTCCCAAAGTATTATGTTGTATCTTATAATTGATTCAAAGTATGCATGATACACCATAATCAATGTTTTCCGATTAACTGAATATCTTAGTTGTCTAAGCATAAATATTGCAAAGTTAAATTTTGATTTTATATAATTGAAATGATATGACCAATTTAGAAAAGAATCAATAACAACACTCAATATTTTGCAGTTTTCAACTGAGTTTGAAACATCAGATTGTTTACCAAAAATAACTATTTGTGTTTTGTTGTTGTTAATAATTAATTTATTTGATATGCACCAATTATTTATTCTGAAGGTAGTTTCTTTAATCTTTTTATATCATCTGCATACAATGTGATGGGTTATTGTATTTGATTATGTAAACTGTTAATATATAGAGCCTTGCGGTACCCCTACAGTTGTGAATTTAGGATTAGATTTAAACAATAGGTTATTATTAAAAATTTCTACAAATTGGGTTCGATTTGATAAGTATGACTTTAAAAGTTGTAAAAAATGGCCTCGTATCCCAAGTCGCTCCAGCTTAAAGTATAAGATTTGATGGTTTACCAAATCAAACGCTTTAGAAAGATCGTAGTTAACGCTTGCAGTATGTTTTAAGTTATTTAAATTATTATATATACTGTATAGTATATCATGAAGAGCTGTAGTTGTAGATTTTGATTTTTTGCAACCATGTTGATATTTTGATAAACATTTATTTTTTAAAAGAAACGATTCAAGTCTATTATAAATGGCTTTTTCAAATATTTTAGAAAGTGAATTTATTATTGCAATTGGCCTATAGTTTTCTATGGCTTGTTTGTCACTTTTCTTGTGTATAGGTCGAACTTTTGAAACTTTTATTACTAATGGAAATTCCGATATAGCAAAATAATGATTTATTAAATAAGATATTGGTTCAGATATATAGGTTACAGTATTTTATAAATTTTAATAAGTATTTCATCAAAACCTACTGCACTTGTATTTTTAAGAGATTTTATAATTTGTTGTATTTCTAGTACAGTTACCGGAGTCAATACAATTGAGTTAAGACATCTGTCATCAGGGATAGATTGATTATTTTGTATACTACTTAAAGGTTAAAGATTATTTATAAGTGATGAAGGCAAGTTTGTAAAAAAGTCATTAAATTTGTTAGCGATTATACTATTAGAAGTGATAATGTTATTATTTAAATTTAAGGTTAGGGTTTTATCTCGGTTTACTGTAATTTTATTGTTTTCGTGTTTTATTATGTTCCAACAAGTTTTAATCTTATTATCTGATTTAGATATTTAGTTGTAATTATATTTATATTTAGCTAATTTTAAGACTTTGTTATATATTGTTTTATATTTTAAATAATATTGTTGTAGAACAATATCATTGGGAATTATTTTTGTTATTTTGTAAATGTCCCTTTTTGTTTTGCTTGATATTTTTATTGACTTAGTTATCCAGCATTTTTTAATGTTTTTTTTAGAAAAATTACCACTCGGTGTGCGATACGATGAAATTAAAATAACATTATATTTTGTTAGTTTAACAGCACAAGTTTCAAAACAAATTTCTTTAGAATTAACTTTAATTTCTTTAAATTCAACATCTTCTCGTATTAATATCATCGTGCCACCACGTTCTATAGTTATTCTACAATAATATGAGGCTACTATAAAGTTGGGAATTTTTATTAATTCATTTTCGTTGCCGGTTAGCCAATGTTCGTCTACACAAATTATATTAACATTAATTTCAGAATTAATTAATTCAAGATATTGTAATTTATTTAAAAGACTACAAATATTTAAGTGTAATATTATAAGGTCGCCGTTTAGTCTAAAAAAACTTGTTGATCGGAACTTAGTTGTATGCCTTCAAGTACATTGCCTAAAGGAATTTGTGACAGTCCATCCGCTTTTGTTTCATTGCTAATATCTACTAATTTATTTGTTTCATCCTGTTTCTTCACCATTCTATTTGGTTCTTCGTTGATGGAATTATTATATGATGTTGGAATAATGTGAATAATGTTACCATTTCTAATAAAATTACCATTGGGTGATGTCTTCAAGTCAACTTTATGTAAAACTAATTAATATCTATAAATTTTAAATCAGATTTTGTAATTAACTCATCATAAATTGTATTATTTATTGCATAAATGAAACGATTGAGTACAAATCGATGTTCCCAATATGGTGCGATATAACAATTCCATTGGTTTAAATTAATTGCATTTTTAAATTTTCTATTATTTCTTTGTCAATACTGGAACCTTTAATATCGTTTGCAGTTCCACCTAAAATAATTACAGTATCATCTTTTGTGTAATCAGTGATAAGTATATTCACGTTCTCTACGATGTTTTCAAACTTTGCATTTGGTTTAATTATATTAATTATAGAATATTTGTTTTCTAACTTAAAGGATAACATTTCTCCCATTTTTTTTATATGTCCAGATGCCAGAATCAATAAGCGCGGCTTAAGTGAATGAATGCATTGAGTCTAAAACTTACTTGAAAATATAATTACTAACCTTTACCATTGCAACAAAATGTCTTGTTTAAAATTTTGTTTTAAAAATAGTTACTTTCAAATCAATAGTAAGTTCTTCAAATAAAACACAGGCCAAGAAGCTATGGGCTCACCTCTAAGTCTCTTGTTAGCTAAAATATTTATGGTTTCTTTCGAAAAAAACATTTTTAATTCAGACTTTGCTAAGAAACATATTTCTTTTTGGTATCGATATGTTGATGATACCTTAACTTGCTTTAAAATACGTCACGCCATCAATAGTATTCATCCTAGTATTAAGTTTACAGTAGAGATCAAAACTCAGAATAAAATTAACTTTTTAGACTTAACAATATATCACAATAATAATAGTTATTTATTTGATATTTTCCGTAAACCAACCTATAAAAACTCAATCATTTTGTTTGACTCTGTACACCTAACAGTCACAAATTTTGCAGCCTACTTTTTAATGGTCCATAGAGCCTTCAGCCCATTATTAACACTAAATTCTCTTCAAAAAAAGCTTAATAAAATCATATCAATAGGTCATAACAATCGATTTTCAAAAAACACAATTAAAAATATTATTACTAAAAAAAAAGTAAAGTGTCACTATGCAGGTAATTTATCCTAAGATATAAATCATAGAACTCATAAAATACATACTTATTTTTTACAATTATGGTAACATATCCAAGAAAATAGAAAATATTCTTAAAAAAATTAATTATAAAGTTGCATATAAAAGTCAAAATAAGTTAACATTTAATTCAACGCTAAAGACCGTACAGAAACAGTAAATTGTCTTACATGTAATGCACAATATATAAGGCAAACAGAAAGAAATTGTACTAAAAGAAATTAGATTTAAAAAAACATTACTGTTTTTTTAGATTACGTCATTCAGATAGTACTTTTGCTAATCGTATTTTAGAAAATAGTCACATATTCCCAGATATTGATAAACTTAAAATCAGTCACAACTGCTCTAAAAGCGGAAAATTAAATTTGTTAGAAGCTCTTGAAATTATCAAATTAAAAAATAATGCTTCTGTATACTTGTTTAATAATCAAACCAATCTGTATAAATTTCCTTTGTTTAAAATAATTTAATCCTCTCCCTTCTTGCGGAATGTTTTTGTTTTAATTACCTTTAAGAGCATACCGGCCGCTACCTTGATTTGCAGTATTTTAACAAAAACGGCAACTTTGGCTTTATCTGTTTCTACAAATAATTTGATAATCGATTTATTTTTTTAGCTAAACATTTAAAAAAAAATTAAACTATGATATGTCAAAGTCTTTTTAAATAGCAACAAACTGCATTCAAAAATACAGAAAAACGCATTTATTTCAATATTTGATGGTTTTTTCGGCTATTTTTTAATTATTTTTTGACTAAATAACTTCGAGATATCATAGTTTATTTTTTTCTAAATGTACTGGTAAAAAAATAAATCAATTATCAAATTATTTGTAGAAGCAGCAATGAAGCTAAAGTTGCCGTTTTTGATAAAATTCTACAAATCAAGTATGCTCTTAAGTAAAAACCGCTATTCATTAATCTTTTCTCTACCTCCTTAATCTGTTTTTTTTTTCCTTTTTGTATTATTGTATGTATTCATAATAATTTCAATCTAATTTTCACCTCTCTGTACATTTTATGTTTTACTGTGGTATATATGCTTTGTAATTTGTTTTTATATCCATACTTGTTTGTTCTACCGTCTGATAATGGCAATGTAAAAGATTGAAATATGTTACGGTTTTTAAATATATTTGTAATATAGTACATAGTAAATCTATTTTATTTATCTTAAAATAAGAATGGTAAGTAGTCAAAAATGCTTAGCGGTGTATTTGGATTCACTTCTACTTATTGACCCCACAAGTATATTAATGAGCTTAACTTACGTGTATTGTACAATGTTTTAACTACGCCCGACTATAATAAAACACACGTTTTAGATTAATAAATTAAAAAAAAAATATGTTATTTTAAAAATCAACTTTTTTATTAATTTCTGTCATAGTAACCACCATATCATTTTAAAATGAGCAATGCCAGTTTGATAGTAAACAATTTTGTTCTCACTATTTTGTAAAACTTTTTATTTATTTATTTATTTATTCAAATGCCTTTCTACCTTTCAGTGTATGGCTAAAATTTTTACAATCTTAAATTGCAGATTATTTTATTTAATATAAAAAAAGATCAAACAGAGTAATTTCTAAATTGCTTTCTAAAAAGTCCAGAGCAAAGTATAAGTGTACATACCACAAGATTGAAAAATGGTGCATTGAAAAAAGTACACAACAATGCAAAATCAAAAAGTTTAGTACACTCTGATGCAAAAAACCGGGTCATTAAGTAAATAACCCAAGTTTTTTTAGCAAAAAATACTCAATACTTGGTTTTTATGGATCTGAGTGTATCACATACTTACCTATTACTTATAAACTTTTATTTCTCTGGGTTTCTTATTTGTACAATAAAAATAAATGTACATCTGCAATTTGTATATAATTTAGTAGCGTTTTCTAAAAGAAAATCTCGGTATTAAAAGTCAAAACTGTCGTTTAATGCTAAATTTTTGAAAGTACGTAAAGCTCCGCTAACCCGGATCAATTAAAACATGGCTTGATCCAAATTATTGAACAATCCGGATTACTGGAACAATAATAAAAAAATCAAGCAAAAGCCACATTATATAATAAAGCATTTATTATAATGACAATAAAACAAATTTTCAAGAAAAAATTAAACTTCTTAAGAAAAACTCCGATATCTTGCTTAACCTCCATAGCGCAACTTTGTATTATTTTTTTGTTTTTTGACTAGAGTTAATGTTTTGTGTGGCCGTTTTGGTGTCATGTTGAAATAAACTAAAAATTGTTGGTAAGCGTGCTAGGTACGGGGAACCGTGGTCCGTTGGCCAATCTAGATTAAATCAGTCCGGATTACAAGGTACATAATGTAAAACTAACTTTTTTTATTTTTGTCCAAACTGCAAGGACATCCGGATTAAAGCGATTTGAATTGAAAAAATAAAAAAAATTTTTTTTGTAAAGTAGCATTGATTGTTACGTTTATGTTGGCAGATTCAAGAGCGGACTTTTTAAGAGTGTTTTACTTATAGTGACGTTCTAACACGGTTGCCAAAGGTTATATTAAAAATTCAGAAAAGTTTAAAAAAAATAAGATCAAAAGTTTTGGATAAAACGGAAAATTCTTGGGAAAAAAACAGAAAAAAAATGAAACAAAGCTATTAATACTATAAAATGGAAAAGAAGAAAATAAAAATATTTCAAGTCAATGCAAAAAATTCGATTTACACCTACTTTTGCTAAATAAAAATACCATATTAATATTAGTAATTCTATTCTTCATATGAGAATAGAATAACAAAAGACATACTCAACAGAAAACTCTACTACAAATACAATAAATTAAATCAAATTGAAATGGAGAAATATAACATATACCAAATACTAACAAAATGTCTACATCACATTGAAATAGAAAATCTAAATATAAAAATTATTAATATTCTTGCACCAATTAAAACAAAAAATATTAACAAGAAAAAACACAAAATTAAAAAATTAAAAAAAGAAAAAGAAAAGAAAATTGAGTTAGAAAATATCAAAACAGAAAACAATTTTATAAATTTACACGTTTCCTACAATAAATATACAAACTTAACAAATATAAAATTAAAAAAAAAAAAAACCAATCTCCCCAACAAAAGATTTAAATATGCAACAAAAAACTTCAAGAACAACTTACAACTACAATCTATTGAAATTGAATCTGCAATATATGGACATCCTGCACGAAACACAATCAAAACAGAAATAATCAAATTATTAAAACAAGAAAAAACAAAATTACTTCTTCAACATCTTTCAAAACAAATCCTGAAAATAAAATAATTAAAAAACTTTAAAATAAAATTAATAATAATAACATCACTGTAATGATTGCTGTCAAAGGAGCTGGCTTAGTATTATTGAAAAAAGGAGAATACAACAACAAAGTACTTCAATATATTAATGATAACAATTTTATAGAAATTACATCAACATACACCAATACCCTCAACCAACTTGTTCTATGTACCAAAAATATTTTAATATCAACTGAACAAACAATCAATAAATATAACCTTACCTACAATACATTAATACCAATGAATCTACAACTTCCTAAACTATATGGCCAACCTAAATTACATAAATTAAATATGCCTATAAGACATAAACATAAACATTTTATTTGTCAATCATATTAATGTCAAAAATATTTTTTATATATATATATATATATATATATATACACGTAAGTTATTATTATTTAAATAGTTTTTTAATTTTAATTTTATTTATACTTACTGACAATGCCTTAAACGGCGAAACCGTATTAAACAAAAATAAATCATATAAAATTATAAAAAAAATTTATACAATTTAAAATATTAAGCAGAACTTTATGCAACGACTAGTTTAAATAATTAAAATAAATGTACTGATTAATTATTTGGCAAATGTTGATGCTTTCTATCATTTAATGGCTGCTAATATTGTGCTATTAACATTTGTAATAAATAACTTTTGTGTTTAATAGTTTTCAATGAAAAATTTTAAAAATATCTTGATATTAATTTAAAATTGAAAAAGAGTGTTGTAATAAAAATGCGCAAATTAAGAAGCTTTTAACTTACTTAAAATTAGTTAACTAGCTTGTTAACACACCGGTATAGATAAATTAATCTGTAGCTCGGTGTATTCGACATATAGATGGACTACCCCAAACTATAACCTAGTGACTAAGTATATAGGTATACAATTATAGTATTTTATATGTATTTTGTTCTGTAAAAAAATCCATTCTTGTAATTGTTATTTGTGTAAAATTTTAATCAATTTGTTTAATCCGTATTATGCAAAAGATAAAATACGTGTAATAAAGTAGCAACAAAAATAAGATATTTTTTTTACAAATTGTTGTTATTAAAAAAGTTGTCATTAAAAAAAATAAATAAATTTTGAGCATATTAAATTGTGTTATGTTTTTTTTGCACGTAGATTCCGTATGCAACATTTTATATAGGCAAAATCGTTGAATCGGATAAAATTGTTCAGATTTTTTTTTTTAATACAGAGCCATTTTTAAAGATATTTTACATTAGTACGTACAGCTAGACACGAATAATTTGGCCGGTATAATTGGCAACTTAATATACACAACATTTATGATGGCTGTGGTTAAACTTATGCGTTTGCCCGTTTTCGAAAATAATTTGATCAAAGGCATGAGTGCAACCACAGTCAACATAACTTGTGGGTATATTAGCGCTGCATACACACAAAGATTTATCTGCGGATTTTGGACTGTCCATTCCAAACCCACCGATAAAATTTTGTGTTGATGTGTACAAAAGAGACGAGTCTAAACCTGCCGAAATAACTGCATAGTTTTACTCTCCCACTCTTTCCACTAGCACATAATTTAAACTTAAAATAAAACTGCATTTAGTTTTGAAGTAATATATTTTAACAGAATTTATTTATTTATATATAAAAAAATCTGTTTATGGAAAATAAAATCAAACTTTTTTTTTATTTTGTTTTATTTGATTGTCTTTTACTAAACTTAGTAAATGTTGGAAAGTATTATTGTCCATCCAAAGATAATTTTTATAATTATTTGGATCGTTCATTTTTTTAATAGTTGCATGTGGTTAAAATTTCTCCTTTTAGATTTGTTTAATCAACGTTTGCTCATATTAACTGTTTTCTAGTTAGTTTTTGCGGTGCTATAATTATTGATAAGTAGTGCCATACAATTAGCACAATTTATTTATCTGACATATGTCAAAAACCTTTAATACTTTCAACATGTTAAAAGTTTTTGTGCAAGGCGAAGGGTAAAAATAAATCTGTGGGTTTTGCATATTAACACGCAGTTTACGTGTAGATTTCCGAACTAAAAGTTTTATCTGTCAATTCTAATTTTGTGTTAGTGTGCAACGGCGGTACTGAACCGGCGCTGTCTAAAAAATGTAGATATAACAGTACGGTTCCAAACCGCAAATAAATCTTTGTGTGTATGCCGCGCTATTAAGTTGCTTATTATACCAGCTAATCTATTTGTGTCTAGCTGTAAATCTCTACGACTTGTTCCAAATCACTCGGTCAATAAAGAGCAAGTTTTTATTAGGTAATATTTTAAGGATATAATACTATACAAGTGTTTTATCATTAGGCAATGTTACCGTTAAAGAATATTAAAAATTAAATAGAGTAAGACTAAGTTCCCATCTATGATAAAAGTACAAGTATCCGAGTCTGAAAAGCCGTAAAGTAATGTATAACGTGTGTATCAGTTATAAAACAGTTAGAGTAGACACGTACTTTTATTATTGCATTACAGAATAAATAAGTCTGAAACGTCCTATTAAGATATGTATCACTTGCATACGCAATATGCGTGTGGAAGGTTTTAATTTTACATAAAATTTTGGTGAATGCGCCGGGTTATTGGTACATGTGCATAGGAACTGTCATCTAAAACAGTAATAAAAATAAAACACTAAGTTTTTTACCACAAATATTTGTGTGTATACTACATAGTATAGGTTTTAACCATTCTTTATATTAAAATAACAACACTTTTTTTATTAAAAGTTTATTAATTATTTTTTTATATCAAAGCAAATTAGTTTGACATACCATAGCGAAAATATTAACTTTGGAGTGATAATCTTTTTTATTAGATAACACCTTTATACATTACACTTACTGTCGGCATGTTTAAATTTTATTACAAAATTTATTACTGTTGACATTATTAACATCAAGTATTTAAGTTACTATACATTTAATATCTTAATTTAATTCTAATGACGTCAAAATTTGTCTGCAGGCATTGTTGAGTTTTTAATGTTTAATTGGGTTGTACCACAAAAAAGCTACCATAAATGTTGCTAAACCTAAGCAATGATTTGATGCACCGTGTTTCTTTGGTTCTGCAAAAAAAAATACAAACTGAGACAGTAGTTTACTAATTTGATGTAATAAGTTAAGTATAACACAAAAAACAAACACATATTTTTTAAGTATGATTATTGATCAGGAATGCAACTGAAGTGCTCATATAGAACACGTCGCAAAAAAGTGATTATTTATCTGTTATAATAATTAAAACACATTTACTATGTACTATATCAAAAATATATTTAAAAAACCATACACATTTCAACCTTTACAAAACCATCATAAACGGTTTTTTAAATATATTTATGTATATATTTATATTTTCTGTATATTTACGTTACAGAGCCAGACAATGACACTTCAAATTGTTGAAACATGTTGTAATATAAACTAAGACCACTACAGCATACCAAAGTATAATTATACCTAACCCACTTATTCTTACAAGTATGCAAAAATGATTAAATAAAACAATGAAAAAAACTAGTAGTTTAAAAGGTAGTTACTACTCTTCAAATTTTAGATCAGCTTTGAATGCTAGGTTTAGCTGTCTTGCAATTAAAGTTAAAAATTAAAAACGTAAATTTATAAAACAAATATTTTGTTGATGTAAAATTTGTAGCTACTGCAAGTTGATTATTATTTATAGCAAGTTGTTTTATTTTTTATAAGTGATAAATGTAAAAATAAAAGATTTAAAACACAAAAAACATTTAAAAATAATAATTTTAATAAATTTTAAATATTAGTACAGAATTGTTGCAGGTTTGATTTCTAGCTGCGGCTGGGTTATGCAATTGTTGTTTATATTTGTTTAGCATTTGACGCTATCCAAGTACCAGATTAAGCGTTACTTTTTATTAAATGTTTGCACTTTAATTGCATTAGTGTTGTCATCTGCTTAACCCCATTATTATACTGAAAAAAAAATTCTTGGATTGTTTTGACTTGCTCTACTGCTTTTCGGCCCGTTATTGTTTTTACAAATTCTTTTATTAACTAAACTTAAATAATTATTAATATTTTTTGAGTAATTAGCACACCACCGCTAGGTAATTATGCCAGAATATTTGTAATTTTAAAACAAAATTTGAATAACAATAATAATAAAAGTTTTTTTATCATCATTTATTCTTTCTAGATACGACTTTGATTAGAGGTTTTAGTAACATATAACCAAAGCCATATCAACCATAAGCTATTACACCTTTAATCAATCGGTGGATAAAAAGTTTTTATTTAGTCGTTTATCGGAGATAAAACGGAGTGCAAACGTTTTATCACTGAGCTACTACCTCCAACTTTATACTATTGTAAATTACATTCGCTCAGTTTTGAGGAAAACTTTTACCAAAAATTATTATCAATTTATGCTAATTATTAGAATGATTTCAACTCCTCAAACATAAGCAAGTCTGTGTTAGACTAAGCAAAAGTGCAAAGAACACCAACAAACGTTTTGCGCCAAGACCAAAGATTAAAGACCGCCTGAAAATGTTATTACTTAATAAAGTCTTAACCAAAAACTCTAGATTACAAATCTCTAAAAAAATCATTGCTAATCCAATAAACACTAAACAGTGCACAAATTGCACTATATAACACCAAACAACAAACTTAAATACCTCGTTGTCAAAACAAAATCCAAAACATAAAAACAATATTTTTTCCAAAACAACATAACACTAATTATTTAGTTTCCATAATAAACAAGTCAAAAAACCTTCTTGAAATCTCCAGTCCATAGCAAATAAAACAATATGGCTTTTTATACAGAAAAAACAGTTGGTAACAACATACACCTATCAACAGCTACTTTCACTTAACCCATCATCAAAGCATTACAAGAAAATCAAACAAAACCAAACTCACGCATAATTAATTAGTTCTATTATTGCAGATATAGCAAATACAACCCCAACGTATACTATATTACTTATTGTTTATAACAGCTCAAGAATAGTGTTATGTGCCTTGCATACAACGTTAAGGCCTAACCTGTAGACTTGACATACTTTTGCAGTTATTTCAAAGTCTCAAACGGCAGTGCTTGTTATGCTTTCATTAGATGTTACGTATAAAGATTAAAACCTTCAAGTGTGATGGTAACACACAATCACAAAGTTTTAGTTGCTAGTGTGTAAATAACAATTTTCTACGGTTAAATACAATTCTTACTTTGAACATGCTAAGGCTGTCAAATGCTATAATGACCTCAATACCAAAATTCTTTACCTTTCTTCTTACTTTCTAAAATCTTTTTTGGTTTGGCTTATGTATAAATAGAATTTTCGACAGCTATAAATTACACCTTTACAGCATTCTTAATTATTGTATAATTAAATTTTTTTTAACTTGTAAAGTAAAAACAATTACGTATACTTAACAATTTATTTATTTGGCAAAAGTTTTTATTAAGAAATAATATACTAATCTATAACTAGTTTAATATAAATCTTTTAATACAATACCAGATACTCTACCTATACGTTAATAATAATGTATACAGGGTTAGTCAAAATTACAAAAAAAAACCTAAATAATTCTTTAACTGTAAAAATAATTTAAAAAAAAATCTGGTTTTAAACAAACTATTGTTTAAATATGTTTCACATTTGCCATATAAGTTGCATACAATTTATACCTTTTTTTTATCTTATCGGTACCGTGAGTTAAATACAACTTCTTTTACAGATTGTATTATTTGTTCTGTGACTTACATACACTTCACAAATAATAGGTTATTTTAATGCCATACATTTTGTATGGCATCAGAGGCAAAATACTGAACGTGACATAGATTTTTTTGCAAGAAGTAATTTTTTATATGTCTCAAAAATTAGACATTTTTTTAATGTAAAATAAACTTTTTATTTTTATTTTTAGAAAAAAAAACATAAAATAAACACATATTTTTAAAACTGCTATAATAAAGCATAACTAAAACATACATATTGCACATTTTTTGGGATACTAAAATAGAAAAATAACAAAATCAAAAGAAAAACAACTAAGACATTTTCAAAAATTGCATCATATGCATACTAAAATAACCATAATTATTGCATTTTTATTGCGTTATGTTTTACAACAAAACATTCTACACAAAAATATAAATTGCACTTTTTACATTTCCATGCAGTTTCTTTGCATTTTTTTGTGGCGTAAACTCTCTTATGTTTTTGTATCAAACGACGCATCTTTTTCTTACCACTTTTGCTTAAGAAACATTTTATTTATTTTTACAGGCGGGAACCAATCTTCTTGTTGAATATTTCTTTCAAATATATCTTAAATTATACGTTTTCTAAAATTTGTGATTGACATATTATCTTTTGTTATAAATTTGTAAAGAGCATGTGCATTGTTTATTGCAGTTCCAGTAATAAGTTCAGCAGCTAATTTACAATACCACTTGGCACTTTTACGTAATGCATTTGAATAATACTTCATCTGGTCAGAAATATTAATAAATTTCTTACAATTATTATAATCAATCACTGCTTCAGGTTTGTTTCTTTTTTTATTTATATGGACCGTGCTCAGCATCATAAAGTCTCTCTTATCTATTCATTTTATTACAACAACTCCGGTGTTACTTTCCTTGCTTGCACGACATCAGAAAAATTCAATTTTTTATTTGATCTTAGAGTGTCAACAAGATGTGTTGACCTTTCCAATAACTGATAAGCTAAATACACACTGGCATAAAATTTATCGGTGTATAGTATTCTTTCAGAGTCCAAACGATTTACCATTATTGTCATAATAGTTGAAGATGACACTGAAACTTCTTTCTCTACAACATCCTTTCCGTAGTAGACTTTTATATTGAATGTGTAGCTGTTTTCTGTGCATAACTTATAAAGTTTTATACCAAGTTTATGCTTTTTATTTTTGCGGGCGCAAAAGAAAACTCATTAATACATACCTTTTTATCTAGAATATTAGCAGTTTGAGCGTATCAATTTGTTTCATTCACTATACTTTCGATTATTTTGTCAGTAATAAAATATTTGTAAAAACAATATGGCAATTTTTGAATCATCAAATAAATCATAATTTCTTTGGGAAATTACTTGTTTTATAATGTCTTCAACGTGCGTAAAAGTTGTAGTTAAACATTTTCTGACATGGTTCTTTGTTTTCACTAGATTCTGAATGCAATAGGGATCATCAAATTTTTGTTATTTATATTCATATTTATATATTGCGCAATTGCTAAAAGAAATTTTGTTCCGCTTTATAATTATTTATGTATGTAGATTCTGATCTTGATAAAGATTTTAGATTTATGATTTCTTTAATTGTAAATACCACTCTGTTCTTTCGATAGTGTGCACTCAACTTGTTGCCTAAGTCATTCCTCTAAGATTTGCTCTATTAATTTTATTGATGTATTTAACGGCGTAATATTTCTGTAGTTATTACAATACATCTTGTTGCCTTTTTTAAGTATTGGTAAAAATAATCCTATTTTCCATTGCTTGGGAATTATTTTGTTAGTTCATACTTTATTGCATACTTTCAGCAACAGTTTTCTACAACTTTCTCTCATATTTTGCAACATTTCGGTTGTTGTTTTATCATGTTTAGCAGCATTACCGTATTTTAGTCTGTTTATAGCTTCTGATCTTTTCAATCGTTAAATTGTTTTTTGTATTTTTGTCTTTGTTTTCAATTTTTTTTGAGAATTGTATTTCTATGTTCGGTCTTTTTATCTTCTAGTAACTTTTGGAAATAATTTTTTCATCTTTTTATTATTTATTTTTCGTTGATTAGCATTTTGCCTTTCTCATCTTTTATTGCCAGTCTGTCTGTTTTTTTTCCATTTTCTCTAATATTTTTCAGTTTTTGATTCTCTTTGCTGTATTTTTTCATTTTTTCTCCAAATTCTGTTTTTTACTTCGATTCTATTACCATTTTTTACTTTTTTTTGTTGATCTTTGTATGTTTCATAATTTTTTGCTGTCTTCTTGTGTAGATACATTTGCCAGTTTTCCTTCTTAATTTTTACTTGCTTTTTTATTTGTTCTGTCCACCAAGCCGTTTTTTTTTATGATTGTTTTGTCTTTGTACTTCACATTTTTTTTTTGCTGCCTTCAAGTCTTTTGTTTTTATACTATGCAGCTTTTCCTGTATTTTCTTCTTGTATTTTTTTGCTATTATCTTATCCTTTACTTTGTGTGTTCTTAGTTATTAGTTCAGTGTGTTCTTTTGTTTTATTTTATGATTTTATTTCAGCTCTCTATACTATTGCTTTAATTTTTGCACTGCACACATCTTTTTACTATTATGTAGTCTATTATCGATTGTTCGTCTCTACTTTGCTAAACTTGAGTATGTTTTTGTGTTCAAAGAATGTGTTAATACATGCTTGTTTGACGTGACGTGACGTGATACACGTAGTGCAACTCTCAAGTTTATTTATTTAAAAGAAATAAGTTTTCTATAAGTTTTTATGTATGTGCTATAGATTATTTTGATAGATAATGTTAATCTATTACAATTGCATATAAATGTAAGTCTAAGTATGCTAAACAATATTAAATTAATATTAAATCATTTTACAAATTACTATAACCTATAAATATTGTTTACTTTTAATAACAACTTGCAAATTTAATTTATATTTATATTTCAAATTATATATGTATCTACATGCTAACGTATAGCCGCCGTAGCTCAGTTGTAGCGTACTTTGATTGAAACCAGCGATTCCGAGTTCGATCCCTGGCAAAGACACACATTTTTAAATAAATTTCTTAAATTACACTCTTAATATTTAGTTCCCAACTAACATCCTCTCCGAGGTCTTCCTCTGTTTGTTATTATTAGTCACCACAATAGACCCTGTGGTGTGAAGCTAAGTATCCCTTGTATATTTTTATGTATTTATTTAACTGAATTTTTAATCAGCATATTTGTTTTATTGCGCTATATTTTATCAATTATTATTATTCTTCTTACATCATGCGTCGCGTAACTCGCCAACAACACAAATCGATGGTATCAAATATTGATTTATTAAACGAAACGTTTAATAATGGTAATACAATTGATACAAACAATACAGATACGGAAGAACTAGAAGAACTAGAGTATGATAACTTATTATCAGAATTGGAAAAAACGTTTACCAACACAGAAGACGAAAATAATAAATTACATAACAAAATTTCAAAATTATATAAAGAAATTGACTTGCTACGTAATGAGCTTAAAAACAAAAATGAAATAATTGATGCTTTAACATTAAACGCACAAAAGAATGAAGAAAAGAAAATAATAAAAACTTCAACACAAACTCAGACAGATAACTGTATCAAACAATTTCTACATTCAGAAACTCAAACTAAAAGTGTTCCAATTGGTCCCATTGAAGTTCAGATAGCTAACACCAATATGATGGTTAAACTTAAACATAATCAACTAAATGTAACCAACTCAACAAAAACGCTATTCTTGAAAAATGTTGTAACAACGAACAAAACATCCAAAAAACCACAAATGTTAATTCTAGGTGATAGTCATTGCAAAAATTTAACGATTTTGTTGCAAAATATTGTAGGCAGTAACATCCAAATTCAAACAATTATAAAACCAAATGCTAAGTTTGCAGATATTGTTAGTGAATGTGATAAATTAACCGAAAGTTTTTCAAAAAATGACTTTTTGATAGTATTTGGTGGTTCTGTTGATGCATTGCATGGAAATAACTTAAACAATACTATTGTATGTAATTTACTTAAGTTATCCAAAACCACAAATTTGATATTGTTGTCTGTTCCTTTTAACGTCAACAAACCCATCTTTAATAAATTTGCGTTTGCTATAAATGACAATTTATATAATTAATCTAAAAATTATTTTAAAAACGATGTAAAGTTTATTGATATAAACTCTATAGTGTCAAAACACAATATGTTACCAGACGGATATGCTTTAAACCGTACTGCTAAACTAATAATATCTCAATATTTGTCAAAAATTTTAATAGAGCCATTTGTAACTTACATAGTTCTCAATAAAAATCTTATTTATGTGCAAACAAATAACTGCCATGTAGATAGTAATAGAATAGAATTAACTAATATCGATATATTAGATCAATCATCAACTTTTTTAGCAGAAAAGCAGAACTTAAAATTGCTCACGTAATTGTACAAGTTATTAGTAACAAAATAAACAAAATTGAATTTTTTTGCATAAACGAAGAAATTGATGTTCTGTGTATCTCAGAACACTGGTGTTTAAACGACAGTTTACTGTTTATTAATATTCCTGGATACAAACTTGCTACCCATTTTAGTAGAGATAATCGACAACTATTGCTATTTATTTAAGTTTACGTAAAGATATAGATTTTAAAATAATTAACTTTGATTTGTATGTTGAAACTATTAATTTTGAGATATGTGGTATAACTGTAAAATTAAACAATGTAAAGCTAAACATAATAACAGTTTACAGGTCTGATTTGGCACCTTTTGAATTATTTAATAGTAAATTAAATGCAACATTAAATGATGTTTATAAATACTCTAAAAATTGTATACTCAACGGTGATTTTAATGTCGATTATTTACAAGAATCGCAAAACAAAAAGTCATTAATAGATTTGTTTTATTCCTACGGATTAGTCATCAATTTAACTACTCCTACTAGAATATTTACTAACCGCAATAACGTTACTTCCGAAACGGCAATTGACTACTTGGTTACTGATTTGCCCAAAGATCAATATTTATCAGCTATTGTACATGCTTCAATTGCAGATCATTTAGCACAAGTACTTAAGTTTTATCCGCAAAATGTAAATAATCAACCAAAATGTAAAAAAACAATGTATACTTACAGATGCATGTCACCTTCTAATATTAATAATTTAAAAACATATTTAAAAAATGCAAACTGGGTAACTGTATATTCTTCAATAAATGTTGACGAATCATTTGACGCATTTGCAAGAATTATGCATGCCGCTCTGAACTTAACATGCCCGCTAAAGTCTAACAAACATAATGTAAACAATATTCAAAATTGTAGTTGGCTCACTTCAGATATTATAAAAACTAGTAAAAAATTAAAAGAACTTCACTGGATAGTAACGCACACAAACGATTTAAATACTAAGCTAACTTATAAAAATATGAAACGGGATCATATGCGTAATGTAGATAATGCTAAAAAATGTTATTTTTCTAACCAAATTCAGACTGCTGAAAATAAGTGTAAAGCAACTTGGAAACTAATTAAAAATAAACTTGGTAAAGACAAAAAAGCAGTTGACATCAAATTAAATATTGACGAAGTTTTAGTTACTAACAATGGCAAATTGTCTGATATATTTGCTAACTATTTTGCCAATGTTGCTCAAAACTCTCTCATAAATCATTTTCATCATAATTTATCTAATAACTGCACTACATCGTCAGATTTTTCATTAAATACATTTTATATTCATCCTCTAGATAATAAAAAAATATTAAATATAGTAAAAACTATGAACAATAAATCATCGGCAGGAGTTGATGGATTATCCATCATACTTTTAAAACAAATTGTTCAGTTTGTAGTAGATCCTTTAAAAGTACTATTTAATTTTTCAATATCTACTGGAGTTTTTCCTTTTGCATTAAAAGTAGCTTTAGTAATTCCATTGTACAAAAAATCGGATGTAACTAATATTCAAAATTATAGGCCCATTTCTATATTAAATACATTTTCTAAAATTTTTGAAAGATTAGTATATGATCGTATAATGTCTTTTCTAGATAAAAATAATGCATTAGTGAACAACCAACATGGATTCAGGAAAAAATACTCTGTAGAAACTGCTTCTATTCAGTTATTGCAATTTGTGCAAACTAATGAAGATAAAAATAAGCTTGTGCTTGTACTATTTTTTGAAATATCTCGTGCATTTGACACTGTTGATATTAACTTTGTTATTAAAAAACTAAACTCAATTGGCATTAGAGGATTACTTGCTCAGTGGATAAAATCATATTTAGAAAACCGAAAATTAATTGTAAATGTAAGACATTGTTCCTCATCTGAGTATGATGTTACATTAAGTGTTCCTCAAGGATCAGTATTAGGACCTCTGTTATTTCTTTTGTATGTAAATGATTTACCATCACACATTTTAAATGGTACAGTTGTCATGTTTGCTGATGATACATCAATTGCCGTTTCTGCTGATAATGAAACAGAACTCTTAATAAACACCATTGCTGTAATCAGTGAATTTAAAAAATGGTGTTTTCAAAACCGTTTAATACTTAATCACCAAAAAACAGTTGCGGTTCATTTTTATGGACGTAAATTATTGTCAAACAATTTTATAATTAAGCATGAAAATTTACAAATCAAACTTTCTAGCAGCGTAAAATTTTTAGGAATTACAATAGATTCTAAACTATCTTGGCGTTTACAAATTGAACAAGTTTGTAAGAAACTTAATCAGGCTTTTTATGCCATTCTACAAATTAAATCGGTACTTGACAACAAATCCATTATGGCAATATATTATGCAATGGCTTACTCACATATGTGTTACAATATAATGATATGGGGTTCATCTGTTGACTTGAATCGAGCTTTTGTTCAACAAAAACGCATAATAAGGTTGATTTTCCAAATTAAAAACCGTGAGAGGTTGTAAGCAGTGTTTTATAAATAATAAGTTGTTAACATTGCTATCTATATACATATTTAAATGTATAAGTCATGTACACAAAAATATATCTCAATTTGAATTAACCTCATCTAGTCATCAGTATAATACACGACATGCTGATCACCTTCGTATTCCAATTCATAATACGTCAAAATATGAAAAATCAACTTTATATATGTGTGTAAAAATGTATAATAAATTAGCTCCAAAAATGAAAGTTTTAAATGACTATAAAATATTTAAAACTGAATTAAGAAATTTTTTAGTGTCTAAATGTTATTATAACATACATGATTTTTTTAATGATAAACTGTAAATTATGTTTTGTTAAAGTTGTATTTTTAAATATTATATTTTTAAATGTAATTCTGTAACTTTTATATTAAATGTATTATATTATGTGATATTTTTAGACTATAAGATTTTATTGTATATTTTTGACATGTCTTATATCTGTATTCAGATCTTTAGATAAATAAACTACTACTACTACTACTACTACTCATAATAATATAAAAAAAGAATATGAGATTTTTTATTTTTAAGAAGCTGATGACAAAATTAATTTGTATTAGACTACAAATATTAAAAAAATTAACTTTTATACTACAAACTAAGTCAGTGTTTGATTAATTAAATTGGTTGGTGAAAGTGGACTAAACTTTGTACACATTGGCAGTTTTATAACAGTAGCTTGATAACGGACGGGGTGCTTAACATGTTGCCACTGCTCCCGACTGAAACTAAGGTATCCTTTTTTTGTTTTTTAAACGTAATTTTTTTGCTTTGTCTTATTATCATAATATTTTATAAATTAAGGGCCGGTATTATAAAACAAATTAATCTATGATTAAAACTTACTTGACAACTAAACTAATTTAACTGAAGATTTCGGTACTATAAAAGTCAATTGATGATTAAATCTGCCATTAAACTAACTGACAAAAATCATGCTATTAAATTTTAATTAACGTTTATATGCATCATATTTAAGGTTATGACTATTATGAGGTTTTATAAACTTATTATTTAAATTTTAAAAATGTTTGTTTTGGCTGTTTCAACATCGATTTCCTCTGTGTCTGATATATCTTTTGTTGATACAGCAGACAACAAGTTTGAAAATCCACCACAAAGATTAGCGAGAGTGTTTTATAGAATTAATCCATTCAAAATGTATGATAAAGTTAACTTTAAAATGAGATTTCAATTAACTAAACAGTCTGATATAAATTTGTTAGAACAAATTAAAGAAAACATTAATCCGTTATCGCTAAGAAATCTATCTATAACTGCAATGAATCAGTTATTAATTACATTAAGATTGCGTTATCATATAAAATATTTTTGTTAATTAATGTACAAGCAATTTGCGATGCTTAACTTTATGTAAATGATGTAGTTTCTTAGCCAGAAAATACTTTTGATTCTAATAGATCATTCTCTCTTACGAGCAAAATTTGAAAACAGTTTGGATATCTATTGGGAGACTGTAATATCGTTATTACATCCAAATACTCGAGTAAAACGCAGTTATAACAAAGCTTATATGAAACCACAAAATACATTAAAAAAAAAAAATGATGTAATTAAATTGAATTGAGTTTTAATATTGCGTTAGATCAAACTTTAGCAGTTATAGTTCCAGTATGTATTGTACATAACATTGTAAAAATAATACTGATAATATGGACAAATAATCAAATAAAGATATTCTCAAAGATGAAGAACAAATATCTATAGTGTTTGTTCATTTACATCAAAATAATACAGTGAGGGTGGCTGTTATAATAAAATATTCAAGCAACTAGTTTGATTAAACACAACTTTATTTTTGTAATCTTTATTAAATATCAAAATTTTGAATATTTTCTTTATTAGCTAAAATTTTAACTTTTTAGTTATTTTAGTTTGCTTTTCTTCTTTCTTTAAAGCTAAAATATATTAATACCAAATTTTATGTAATAATTTGAATCTAGGTGCCTGGATACAAAAAACAAGTCATGTACACACAACTAAATTTAATGTGACGCAATTTTATTCTCTAGTTGGTTAATTAATGGGAGATTTTGTTTTATAATACCGAATAGATATTTAACTGACAATTAAATTTATTTGTCAGTTAGTAAATTAATGATTAAATTAATGTTTATAATACCGGCCCTTAGTTCTGTTTATTCTATACTTGATCTGGCAAGTTCTAGTAAACGGACTTAAAAGATAAGATAAAAAAAAAAAAGATAAAAAAATATTAAAAAAACACGGTAATTTGGACCCGGGTCGTGAGTTTGGGTAGGCGAGGACACTATGTCTTGAAAGTTGGACCGATCTACTCAAAACCAGAATCCAAGTCACTTGCGTTTAAAAGCATGTAAAGCAACAATTCAAAAATTATAACGCTATTTTAACTTGCAATCATATTTTTTTCAAAAATCTCTCATAAAACCAACAGCAACAAAATAAAATTTATGCTGTAAAAATGTTAGTGGTAAGTTAAAAGTTTGTGAAACGGCAGTAACAATGGTTCAGTGTGAATGCTAGAAAAATTTGATTGACAAATATTTACCCCTTCCTACCAACTCTTTTTTTACATTTATAATGATTTGCCCCTGAATAAAAGTGCCTCAATATAATTTAATCAATAAAATAATTTTATTTTAATACGCCACTGTTACAAAATATAAATACAAAATAATACAATAAGGTTTTTTATCAAATCATCTTTTTTTGTCAATCTTCCTTATAATTAAACTTACTTTTTTAATACGCCACTGAACAGAAGAGTAGTAGAAGCGGCAGCTATTACTTTGAATTGTTTTTTTTCTGTTGCATAAACACGTTGCAACAAACATTTTTTGTTGTTATATTTACCTATATCAAATTTAGGTTGGTTTGCTACATAACAAATGTGAAGCGTCATCAACAATACAAAATAATAATAATAATAATAATACTTTATTTACGGTATAATCTTACCATTTACATCTAGATCAAATATACATAAACAATGATGTTTTACAATAACATACATAATAGCGCACATATTAAACATTAGTCAGCATGACTCAGCTGACATATAAACGTAGATTTAAAGACACAAAGTACATTAATATCAGTTGGTAAATTATTTTCAAATCTACACATTCTACCTAAGTGAGTTGTTGAAACCATAAGTAGAAGAATGAGTATACTCACGGAATAAAGAAGAATGCCTGCTATGTCTGTTATTAGGTGCTACATGGAAGAGTACCAAGTAGCTTCGGACAATCAATCTCAGACATAATTAAATTACGCAAGAACGACAAATCAGCCCTATTGCGGCGAATCTTCAATGGCGGTAGGTTATACAATGATGCAATGTAGCAGTAATCATAATTTACAAATAATATTCTCGATTTATAAGACAATAAACGTCAAAACTTCTTTTGAATTTGTTCAATACTACGGTTATGAGTTTCATAAACAGAATTCTAAACTGACGGAGCATACTCTAAATGCAAACGCACCAAAGAACAATATAAAAGTTTTAGTGTACTGGCTGATAAATCCGCGGACATTCTATATACAAATCCTAACATTTTTTATGGCAGGATTGCACACGATGTTTATATGTTTAACAAATGTAAGTTTATGATCAAAAATAACGCCTAAATCTTTAATTTGTGTGACTTTGTTCAACATTTTTGTGTCAATTATATAGTTAAAAGTAATTTTACTTAAAGTTCTATGGAAATTTATTGAAAAACATTTATCAGCATTAAAGAATAATTGATTAATAAAACAACAAGTTGGCATTGAGAGATGATATTTTTTTATACATTTTTAAATCATTCGCAGATAAAAGAAAATGATGAAAAGCAAAAATAAAATTAGTCTAAATTGAGATCCTTGAGGAACACCTGATAAAACAAGAATGGGCTGTGAAAAAAATTTATTAATTTTTACACACTGCGTGCGATTTTTCAAAAAATTAAATAACCAAATAATCACATCATGATAAAAACTCAGAGCACTGAGCTTTGCAATCAAAATATTATGGCTTACACAATCAAACGCCTTTGAAATATCGGTGTAGATTAAGTCAACTTGTATTTTAGATTCAAATGCATTTAAAATATCATTTTCATAAAAGAATAAATTAGTAAGTGTAGAACGCCCTACACAAAATACATGCTGTTCTTAAATTTAGATGCTTTTGCACATCCATTGCATCAGACCAGTTTCAATTTTATCGAACAATTTTGGTAAAACATCACACAAACTAATAGAAAATTTTGAATGTAAAACGTTATTTTAAACTTAAACAATGGAGTTGAATGGGTTTTGTTATCATAGACTGAAAAAAAAAATTTGCGAAACTATTGACAAAGTCGTTTCCATTTTCCTTATAATACATTGTGGCTGGAAAACCATTAGTTTTTTTGTTCTTATTAAAAATTATCCAAAAATGTTTTAGATTATTTTAAATTTTACTTTCAGGTTGTAAAATCTTATGCTCGTATTGATGTGCATTGAAATATTTAGTAGTACAAATAGATTGGAATTCATTATAGTCCGACAATAGTTTTGAAGATTTATAACGTTTGTGTACAGTTTTCTTGAGTTTAGTATGTGATATTAATTCTTTGTTAAACCAAATAGGAAAATTGATTTCACGCCATAGTTTTTAGGGACAAAACAATCAATAACATAATCTATTACAGAATAAAATACATCAAAACACATATCAATATCACAGTTATAAAGTAGTGCAGTCCTATCAACAATCAACAAATAACTATTGATTGCGCTGTAGTCGGCAAGTTTAAAACATAATTACAATTTAAAATATCACAGGTAGTATCACATTTCATAGTTAACAAGTAAGCAATATGGTGTTGGCTTAAATTTAACAAAACATCTACAGCTTTTATCACAGAAATATTACGATCGTTGGTAAAACATAAATCTAAAAACACACCCTCACTATTAGGAATAGAAATGCATTGTACGCAGTTCAAAAACCCAAACTTATTAGCTACTAAATGAGCAGAGTAACTATCAATACAAATTACTCCTATACCTAAATTATCGGTGCAGGTAGATTGGAATCGCAAAATATAACTAGTTTACTGCTTAAAAACTTGTCAACAATAGATTTGACGGAATGACAATGGTCAAGATATTTACCTCTAGTTGAATTACGCGGTAAATATACCGCACAAATTATATAAGACACAAAATTAAATTTAACAACTACAAACAAATGTTCAACACTAATAAACGTGGGGTAAAGTAATACAGATTTGAGGTGAGTTTTGATAGCAATTAAAACACCACCTCCGCTTTGTTTAAGGCTTGTAAGGGCCAAGCAATCACACCTAAATAAATAATAGCCTTTTAGAATTAATTCAGAGTTACTGACGTCTGGAGAAAGCCAGGTTTCAGTGAAAACAATCACATCGTAGTCTGATACGGCTACAGCTAGCAAGAGTTTCCTAAGTTTAGTTTTTAAACCCCGACGTTCTGGTAGTAGATGGAGAAACTGTTATCAATCTTGAAGATGGGTTTAGGCTGTTGACAAGATTCAGGCTCCAATAATCTATTGTAGATGAAGCAGGAACATTTTGTGAACGACCGTAACTCAATAACAAATTTTTTGACAGCTATGTTAACTGGCCAAAAGTCTTTGCAAAGAATATCTCAAGCATGGTTGGCTAGAACCGAGACTTTAAAGCTACTGTAGCTTCCAGATTGTACAACTAGATTGATTGAAATATCGGGGTATTTCAATTTAATGTAGTTAATAACAACGTATTTTTTAGTTCCGCGTTTAAGTTTTAAGACGTGTATATATGAGTTTGGTACATATTGCTGCAACTTGATGTGACTTGGACCACAACCAAAATTTGTTGGAGTTTTAGGCTGAACTTTCTGTTTAGGTATTGTTTAAGCAGAAAGGGTTGCAAAAAAGAAGAATTATTAATTACAGAATTAATTGCAGGTGGAAGCAATTAAATTTAAGAATTACCTTATTTTTGTCTGCAATCTTCTCTTCAAGATTCAATACTTTGTCTAATAGCAAATTATTGTTAGACTAAACTTTATCTAACAAAACTTGATACAATACAATAATCTTTTTATAAAGCCTGAAAAGTTTGAAATCGTCAAGTTTGAATGACGTACCACAGTGGCATTTTTTATGACAAAAGGCGCAACTATTATAAAATATAATTCCACAACTAGTGCATGTTACGCCAGATTGTGCAACACTTCTGCATTTGCACGCTTGACCGGTCATAATATTAAATTAAAAATTAACTGCAAAAGTGATTATAAATTTAGGAATAAAAAATAATACAAGGATGATAGATGGATACACAATTCACACCTGTGCGGTCCTCCACCTAGTGAACTAACTACAAAACAAACAAAAACAAACCACGGTTGGGATAACACAAGAAAACAAAAGAGTGTTTGAAACAAGCTTAAAATATAAAATCACAAGTTAAAAGAAAGCAAGGTACGCCACTGGTAAGAATATTGCTTTGCGCTGCGCGGATGAGAATGCGCGGGCGGCGGCTATAAATTTAGGTTAAGTTTCAATAAACAAACTTTACCACAAATTTTACTGAATAATGTTTAAGACAGATAGCACAAACAATCACAAATATAATTAAACTTCACAATTAAAAACACTTAAAAACACATAAAATTGTAGAAGTAAAATATCATAACTCAGTGCAGTGCAGTGCTACAATATTCACTTGTTTTTATTTTACTTTGTATGTGTATAATGATCAAAAATAATTATATTGTTCTGTTAAATTGCAATAGAAAACATTATTTTACTTTCTCTCCTCCTTTTCATCAAACGTATGCACGTACATCACTGGAAAAGTTTGCAAACTGGTAGCTACAAGTCAATATAATTTAAATATATGCTGTAAAATTATGTAATACGTTGCAAAAGCTTTGTCTTTTGACAAAACTAACCAACAGTAAAATTTCCAATTCTAACAAATTTGTTTTTGTACGTCACTATACAGTTCAAAATAATCAAAACTTATGCTGTAAAATTGCAAGTAAAACAAAAATTATTTTTGTCGTCAATGCCTCCTCTACCCCGTCCAAAGTTTTCTTTTCATATTATAACCCATCGTCAGTACATGAGTAGTAAGTGGCAAAAATGTGAATGCCAGATGTGGTAAACATAAAAGCAAAACCTGCTAAAAATATGTTTTTTAAAACACAAAATTTTAAGTTATTTTAACCAAATTTTGATCATCAAACAGCGCTAAGATCATCGAGCAGCGCTTCGAGCATAGAACACTAAAAACTGTTCTAAGCTCAGACCCTTGCACATTGCTCAGATTTTTGTATTTATATATTGATTTAAAACGTTTTTAGCGTTGTGAGAATAAAACTATTTAAAAAGTAAAAAATACAAGATAAATTGGTGATAAAATTAGTGTATATTAATAATTTTACTTGCTAAACATTTTTTATTTTAATATATATACCAGGATTGAAGCAATGAGCAAAGGTCCGAGTTTAGAACAGTTGCTAGTGTTCTATGCTCGGAGCGCTGTTCGATGATCGGAGCGCTGCAAATATACAAATTAAGAACTTTGAAACATATTTTTTACTTTTGTAAAAAATGTAAAATTATCAAAACGTACAATCTTGTCAACTGAGCTTATAAAAAATGTTTTTTTAGAGGCGGCGAACTTTAAATTGACAACACTCTTATATATATTTTTTTTCTGCCAGAGGTGGAATCACTTTACTGACACCGTGTGGGACTCCTTCTCTTATTCAAAAGAGGTCATACCCACTAATACCACCCCCCAGGATGAGCTTCATAATAAGCCAATAAGCCTATAAGGCTTAAATAATAATATATAAGGCATAAATTATTATTCCTTGGCATGGTTCATTTTATTAATAGTAAATTAGTAATTTAGATGTCTTGACTCTTAGTAAGAAAAAAGTACTTTAGTTTTTCTTTGGCGTCATTTAAGGTTTTTGCATTTTTATTGTGTTCGGGTAAACTATTAAATAATTTTGGTATTCTTGTACCTTTTGTTCTATCAGTAGCATAAATAAAGATTGATTGGTGTTTACGTTTTTTAGAATTTGTTTTTGGCTTCTTTCTAGAGTGTCTATTAAGTACTTTAAAGCGTAGCCCCACACCGTGATACCGTAGTTCATTATGGATTGTACTAGTGCAACGTATACACTTAATTGGCCGGAGACTGAAGGTGCTCGGGCGCCACCACACCGGAGTGTGGACACAAAGTAAATAACACACGTGTTAACACAAAAAACATTTATTCTTGTATAAAATTAAAAAAAAAAAAACAAAAAAACAATAAAAAAAATATAGTTAACAAATATCAAAAGAAAGATGGATCGGGAAACGTCGGTAGGGACTTGGGACTGGATCGGGAATCTGGAGGTGGCTTGCCTTCCGGCTGCCGCACACTCTGGCTTATGGAGAAAGGAAAAAAAAAGGAATTTCAATGGGGCTTGGGAGATTGTCGGCTCGACTTACGGTTATCTGTTATATCTGTGTATTCGGATCTGGTCTGGTAATTTCTCAGGACGGATTTCGGATCTCACACTGGACTCAATATATGACTTCGGACTGGAGTTTACTGGACTGGACTCAATTCGGACTGAACTCAACTTGGACTGGACTCAACTCTACTTTACTTCCTGGTCTGGCTTCCGGACTGGACCACTGGACTCAATTGAATTTATGAGGATTGGACGGCGGTATTTAAAAGGAAAGAAAAGAGAGGGGATAAACTTGAAAAAATCTGGTGTAAGGGAGAAGAGCGGGAACAGGGTAGCCAACATAAATGGGGATGTGCAACATCAGCTGTGCGGCAAGTTATGTTTGGTAAAAAATAAGGATGCCGTGAGTGTACAGTGTGTGCAGTGCAATAAGGGCAGTGTCAAACTAGGGATTACCACACTCGCAGGTGAGTAATAAAGCCCTATTGATAACATGTTGTGGATTGATAGGTTAGTTCCGCGTGCATCCTCAAACATGGGGGTGGCATAACAAGCGCGCGTTCGCGATACTATCCAACATAAACAGACGAACGTTTTGGGCATTATTTTAATAAATAATAACGGGGTTTGTTACAACTGTGGCTGGTAGAAATAGTCTTAGGTAGTAAAATCTTTCAGCAAAATGACGAAGTTTGTTGTTTAGTGCCGAGGTTTGTTCTTTCCATAAAAAGTTATGGTCAATAATAATTCCCAAATATTTTATATTGGTTACTCTTTCAATTTTTTCAGTGCACACACAATTTGTTATTTCTGTTTTTAAACAGTCATGAGAATGATACATCAGTTCCAAGATAGTTTCATCTTTGTTGTGTGGTAATTTAATGTGCATTACTTTTGTTTTATTGTTAATTACCAGTTTTTTGTCGTGTGCCCACATTTAAAATCTCCTAAATTCTACATATAGTTACTTAACGCAACATCTGGATCTTTATGTGTAGAAAATATTACAGTATCGCCTGCAAACAAAAGGTATTTGCATTGTTTAAAGCAGTATTTAATATTATTAACGTATAATATATATAAGAGAGGCCCAAGTACACTTCCTTGTGGAACACCGGTTTTTACGTCTTTAGAACTACTGTAGCACTTTCCAACATTTACTTTATATTTTCTACCAGTCAGATAGCTGGCAAACCAGTCTAGTACTTTTCCTTGAATTCCGTATCCTTTTAACACGTTGATAAGTTGGACATGATCAATCGTGTCATCTGTAATTGCTAATTTGACAGTTTTCGGTTGTTTTGAGGTTTGATTGGTTTGGCAAATTATCATAAATAAACTCACACCAGAGCAACGTTTGCAAATTGTTCAAATTTATTTTGAAAAACATAAAACATAGTTTAGTTTACGAAACGTATTAGACACTACGTGCATTGTATGGTTCTCATAATTGTCCATTAGAGCAATTAGTTTAAAAAACTGTGCATGGTTTTTGCAATACGTTTAATCTAAACGATAATAAGCATCCAGTACAACGTCGTACAGTGCGCACACAAAATGCAATTGATAGTGTACAGCGTAGTGTTAATGATGATTCAAATGTGTCAATTCGTTATCGTGCTCAACAATAAAACTTGTGTCTATCCACTTTATAAAAAAATTTACAAAAACATCTTAGTTTACGAACACAATTCAACTTGTTCAGGAATTGATGCCACACGATTATTGTTTGCCCCGTACATTTGGTAAATGGGCCGAGAAAAACATTGTTATTGTTCTTCAATTTTATTTGAAATTTTTGTTCAATGATGAAGCACACTTTTGGTTAAATGGCTATGTCATCAAACAAAATTGTCGCATTTGGACCAATAATAATTCACTAACCAATGTCAAAACATCCAGAAAAAATTAACGTTTGGTACGTTTTATAAGCCAGTAAAATTATTGGTCCATTTGTTTTAAAAAATGGTAATGAGCAGTACAGAAACATGATCCGGACAGCATTAATGTTGCAGACATGTAGTTTCAGCAAGACGGCACCACACACAGCGCGCGATACAATTAATTTACCGAAAGAACATTTCACAAATGATTAATGTCACAAAATGGACCTATTAACTAGCCACCTTGTTCGTGCGATCAGTAAAGTCTCATGTCTACACCTATAAACTAAAAACAATTGAGCACTTGGAAGCCAACATTTGACGCATTATTGCTAAAATACAACTTGAATTACTGCAAACAATGTGTAAATATTAGTCCTCTAGTTTACGTCATGTACGCTTCAGCCGCGGCAGTTACCAGCCGCGGCAGTCACATGCTCAAAATCATATTCAAACATTAACGCCATAAAATTATCTGTCAGTTTCATTGATATTAAATACATTTTTCTGTGTTTTATTTCAATTTAAAGTTTTTCTTTTGTCAAATTTTCAGAATTAATTTTAAGTTGTGCAAAGTTTATAATTTTTTAAACCAGAACTGATTGTATGTATGCACTACAAAATGCAATTCAATACCTTACAAACGTTATGAATACAATATATCAGATACTTATACTTTTTTTAGCAAATCTAGTTTTGCCAAAATTTATTTTCAATATCAGGATATAATAATCTACAATACTGTATTCACATAAAGTCTTGCATATGGAATCTATGACGCTTAATCTATCTGTCTTAACACTATTATTGATTCAGATTTTTTTAGTACATATTTATTTACGAATTTATAATTATTATTCTGATAAAAACTTAAATTTACAATTAAAACTAATCTATTAAAATAATTAACTATTAAACAGCTAAAACCATTATTTATATTATTATTTGATAAAAATCTTTGATTTATTGAAAGTTAAAAACAAAGTAATACTTATTATAAAACTAACTTATTTTAATAAATTAATTGTTATTGATGCCAAAATATGTAACACACGTATTTGTTTTTATATAATAAGACTATCAAAAAAAGTTATCTATCAGTATGCCACTAAGTTGTAAAAAGTTTTATTTCAATTAAAAATAAATTATAAAATGTAAAGTGAGTCTGTATGTATAAAAATTATGCTTAAAATGTCTCAGTTTCATATTTAAATAAAAATTGGAGTGAACACGACACCTTCACTAGGGATCGGACAACCGCTAAGACTAAAAGTCCCTTAGTACTAATTAATTCATGTTTCTGAATTGGATTCTGTGTTTCAGTAATGAAGGATGTGCTAAGAATGCCAAATTGCAGACCATTGATTTCACACAAATGATAAATACTAAATTTGTAGAATTAATACGCTTAACATAGATACTAAATTTACAACATAATCTACATTAAGTATTTATGTATATTTAACATTAAAAACTAAATAAAACTGCATCCTTATACAAAAACCAAACAAAACTAAATTCTACTTTATCTTCCACAATCTAAAGAGAATCAGTTATAAACGTCGCCCACTATACATACACAGCGGTGTGCATATTACAACAGGATTGTAATAGAATGTCTTTGCCGGGTGTATCGTTATAAATTTATATGAATCGTGAGATGTGAGTCTCGAGAGGAGGGAGCTGATTTGCATCGATACAAGACCTATATTACAGCTGCCACTTTCATGCAACGGATGTATATACACACAAGGCACTATACCTGTCCTCATTAGAGGGCTATTGCACGCTGGAGATGACATAGTATCATCTTAAATATGTCACCTTGTATTATTATATTTGCAACGCTTTCTATATACATAGCAAACAATCTTTTTAGCAAGCAGTTTATTTTAGTTTTACAACAGATTTAAATATGTATTATAATTTACAAAAAAATATGCAATATGAAATGTATGATTATATGGGAAAATCTACACATAAAACATAATGTTTCAGTAGATAGCTGTTCCAAAACGGTTTGGTAAATAGATTAATCATGAAATGGCACGTGATTCTCGCGTTAAACATGTTTATTATCCAAATATTCATAGCCATCATTTTAAAATACATGTATGTATGGGCCGCTGAAAACGTTGATGAAGTTACATAATTACTTAATGAGGCCCGACTTTTGGATTGCACTATTTGTCAACGAGAAATTGTTAAATTAGTTTTCGCGCGCACAATAAATTGAGTGCATTGTGTTTAGCAAACTATTTTCTAACAAATGCATGCGGCTTTATAATTAATTTTTGCAATTGACACAAATTTATATTTACATACTGGTGAGATTTATTTAACATTTCAATTTATACTATATACGTTACAACGTAACTACGTTACACCATATTAAATGAAATTAATTTTATATGAAATGTGCACCACGTAACCTGAAATGGATCTATAAAGTAAAAATATATTGCTCATAAAAGTGACTAAATCTAGAATTGCAATCTTTATTTGAAACATAAAAGTGGACTGTAAGGACTCACAACTGCACAAATATCACCGACGAATTGCGTTTATAAACTATAACTTTATTGAAATTACAATTAAATTATGAGTTTTCAAATAATATATCTTTTGTCTTAACCAAATTTTTATAAATAAAAAATAGAAAGATTATTATTGATAGCCGTAGTTTTACTTAAGAAAATAATTATTGATATCAAAGTGATTAGAAATTGAACACAAAATAATTGAAGCTGGAAATTATTGATTTGAAAACAAAAGATATAATATTAATTTAAAGATTACTTTAGAACAACAGATAAAGATCGATTAAAATGAAATTAATTTAGTGCGTTTGGTTATGTAGATAAGTTTCCTGTAGAAACAGAAGCAGCAGCACTTAATAGTTAATGAAATAGTATATTACAATACGTTTTTAATGTGCATATTACAGGTTGAAATACTAATATAGCAAATCAAAACCAACTGAACGAAGTTTGCTAATTGATGCACTGAATAAGTCTTATACTATTTATTGCATTAAGTTGGTTTTGTTAATACAACAGAAAAAATGTAAACTTAAATTTTACTCTACTATTAATTATTTATAATCATGTTATATTTAAAGTAAAATATCAAATATAAAATTAAAAAATGTCAAAAATAAATTTCATTTTTTAGTTTATTTTCAAAATGAAAATAATTTAATACAATTTTTAAAATTTATTTTGTAATAATTTTTTAGCTTGGTTTTTATACTTATAGCACAATATCTTTTTTAAACAATATTTTGCGAATTTTCAATCAACCGTTTTCCAAACAAATGGAAAACAGAAATTACGTTAACTGTTGTTGGTAACTAGCCCACAAATAATAATTATATTTTGTTATCAGTTTGTTTTTGCATATGTTTTATTTGTTGCGTAAAGCGCAATTTACACGAACAAGTAAAACCATAGCAAGTTTATATCTGAGAGTACTTGTAAATGATTTGCGCAATGTAAACAGTGTCCGAGAGTTCTCTCTCGGCAAGTAGTACAACTTGCGGCAAGTAGTTGCGACATAAATCGCTTGCAGCCTAATTTACACGGGATAGTAACTTGCAATAGCACTTCTGAAAGTAACTTGCGCAAGCGTTTACATTTAAGCAAATTTTAAAGGCATTTTCTCTTGGCAAGTGCTCTAGATAGTAAATTGCAATAGCACTTCTATAACTTGCGCTAGCGTTTAAATATAACCAAATTTTAATGGCAATTTTTCTCAAAGGCTAATTACATGAGCGTATATACGGTATAGTATACTCTGCCACTGCTGTTGTTATTTCAATTTGACAAAAAAAAACAAAGAAAAAGCTAAAAAAATAATGTAGGTTAAAGAATGGATAGCTAGAAGGCCTACTCTTTAAACTTACGCGATGTTATTAGATGAATTAAGGAATAAAGATCCAAATACATTAAAAACCCTTTTGCGTATGTCAGAGACCAATTTTAACTTTATTTTGCAATTAGTTTTGAATAAAATATTAAAATTGGACACAAATATGCGTAAATTATATAATTTGCAAATGTTGATTTTGAATTAACGTGAAAATAAAAAAAATTATGTTCTCTAAATGTAGTTTAAAATTTTGACCAATTTGACCTATGTATACACTTTCACAATCAGTACAAGTTAGCTTCTAAGCTTCTGATTCCTCTAATTTATTATTTCTTTTTTTGGCGTTATAGAAAAAAAAATGCTTTGAGAATATTTCCTATTATGAATTATTACGTAATAACTGTCAACTCCATCAACTATATAATAATAATTTTGTATAAGCAATAAAAACGTAGTATTGTATGTAAAATAGACTCCTAATGCTAGTTTGTATTTTTAACAACAATATTCTTAACATTTATTCATGTATTGTAACGAACCCCGTGATCATTTATTAAAATAATGCCCAAACCGTTCGTCTGTTTATGTCGGATAGTATTACGAACGCGCGCTTGTTATGCAGCGTTATTCATAGACATTCTTTCCGAACGCACTCATAACAAGCCGCGTGAAGTATACCACATATACTAGGCAACCTTGGTTGCAACTAGCTGTATTTAGGGTGGCCTACTTTGCTTCCATTAATTAAACATCGTAATTAGCCGGCTACCGACACTTTTTATGTCCGCGACATGATGTTTAATTGATGGCGCAACAAACCTGCGTGTTTGTCGGCTTGCCACTCCGTTGTTTGAGGATGCACGCAGATCTAACCTATCAAACCACGTGCAATCTCATGTAATCAATAAGGCCCCTAGGCGTCCCATATGGGGTTCGCCATGGGTGAGACAAACCTCCGCCGGAAGTAAGAAGTATCCAAGAGCTTCTGTGTGCAGTAATTAGTGATTTTCTATTAATAGGTAGATCACTAATTACTATATGCAACCGTCCAAACCCGGCGGACGTTTGTTTATTTTGTAAATATCTTTGTAATTAAGGGGAATGGGATTGTAAGTTTTTGTGAAATTGTTTATGTATTGTCAAGGGTTATTATGTTTAATTTAGTTTTAGTTAATTAGTTTGGGGTGTATAGGCCACCCCCTATGCACTCCCCATATATGTTGGCATCCCTGTTCCCGCTCTTTCCCTTTCCACCAGATTTTGCAAAGTTTATCCCTTCTCTTTTCTTTCCCTTTATATACCGCCGTCCAGTCCTCATCAATTTAGTTGAGTCCAGTCCAAGTTGAGTCCAGTCCGAGTTGAGTCCAGTCCGAGTTGAGTCCAGTCCAAGTTGAGTCCAGTCCAGTAACTCCAGTCCGAAGTCCAGAATTGAGTCCGAGCTGATTTAAGAACAGTGAAATCCGAAAGTCCGAAAGTCCGAAAGTCCGAAAGTCCGAAATCCGAAGAGTACCAGACCTGATCCGGAAACCCCGATAACCGTAAGTCGAGCCGACAATCTCCCAAGCCCAATTGAAATTCCTTTTTTTCTCTCCTTTCTCCTTAAAACCCAGCGTGTGCGGTAGCCGGAAGGCAAGCCACCTCCAGATTCCCGACCCAGTCTCCAATTCTTACCAACGTCCCCCGATCCATCCATCCATCCATGCTTCATAATTATTTTTTTTATATATTATCTTTCTTTCTCTTTTTTCTACGAAAATAAATGTTTTATTTGATTACCCGCTTATTATTTAATTTGTGTCCACACTCCGGTGTGGTGGCGCCCGAGCACCTTCAGTCTCCGGCCAATTAAGCGAGGGGACCCTGTCGATCACGACTGCAGATACCCCCGCACAGGTGACGCCTCGCGTCTCAAAGAGAAAAGACGTCACAGTATGTTGCAATTCAATCAGTTTTAGATCGAGACAAGATCATAAAACTCAACCAACAAAAAGTTGAACGTTCAAAATAAACAAATTGGTCGCAAACGACACGTCACTATTTACTTGCACACAACTTTCAACAAAGTCGAAATAAATTTTAATTTGCCTAGAGCGCTCTTTTAACTTGTTTAGACCTGCAAGCAATTTATGTCGCAACTACTTGCCGCAAGTTGTACTACTTGCCGGGAGAGAACTCTCAGATACTGTTTACATTGCGCAAATCATTTGCAAGTACTCTCAGATATAAACTTGCTATAGTTTTACTTGCCAGTGCAAACTGCGCACAAGTTGGGAAAGCGCTCTAGGCAAGTTAAAACTTATTTTGATTTTGTTAAAAGTTGTGTGCAAGTATTTTGAACGTTGCCAACTGTAATTATTGTTGTATAAGTTTTATGATCTTGTTTCGATTTTAAACTGATTAAATTGCAAAATACATAATTTATTACTTATTATATAACTTGACTCTTTACAGGATACACCTGACAACAAAGATAACGTGATACAATATAATTTCAAGGATGCTGATTATGTTTCCTTAAATAATGTTTTCCTCAATACCAGGTGAAATAATATGTTTGTCGATTGTAATATTGATGAAGCATGTCACCGTTTTTATTTATTAGTTTTTGACACAATTGACCATTATGTGCCCAAAATAAATAAGTGTTCTGAAAAAACCTACAAATTTTTAATATAGTTTACAAGAGAGCTAAAAGACCTTGTGTTATTTAAAAAAAATACACAAAGCATATGTGATGTCTAGATTAGCAGCTGACTACCACAAATTTAGTTCAATACGTGATAAGTGTAAGCAATACAATACGTGTTATTCTAATCACATTAAGAAAGTGGAAAATTTGATTAAATCTAATCCTAAAGCTTTTTGGGGGCACGTCAAATCTGAACGTAGCAGTAATCAAATACCATCTACTTTCACAAATGATAATTTTCAAATAGACACTACTAATGGCATTGTAAATCTTTTTGCTGAATTTTTTTGGTCAGTTACACAATCCGCTTACGGCATCTATAAGTCTACACAGCACATATTTTTTACCATCTATTCCTATCCTTATAAATAAATTGCATCTTGTTTAAAAATATCTGATAATGTCAACAAACTATCACTATTAAAACCCAATTACTGTCCAAGGCTTGATAGCTTAACTGCTTTCTTTCTCAACAAATGTGCGTTTGCTCTTTGTCGGCCCTTATGGCTTTTATTTAACTTTGCTCTGGTTATGGGTACTTTTCTTACTTGCTGGAAACAAGCTTATGTCACTCAGATTCATAAGTCCGGTGCTATAAATGATGTAACAAACTATAGACCTATATCTATTTTATCAGTTATTCCAACAGTTTTTAAATAGTTAATAACCTGTCAATTGACTGCAATTCTGCAATCTGAAATTGCTCTCGAAAACCGACATCTTCCAACTTTTTGTTGTATGAATCATATAACAGATGCGCTCGAAAACAGATTCCAAGTAAATTCAGTTTACACTGACTTTTCAAAAGCTTTTGATACCGTTAACCACAAGATACTAATTATGAAACTACGTGGTATTAGAGTTAATGGCACCTTGTTACTGTGGATTCAATCCTATTTATCTATCAAATCTCTTCTCGTAGTATTAATGTTACGTTGGGTGTTTCACAGGAGTCACATCTTAGACCTTTACTGTTCAATATCTTTTAAATGATGTGGTACACTGTTTTTTTTATAATGCGCGTTGTTTATTATTTGCAAACAATATAAAAATCTTTATGAAAATTCAGTCTTTGGATGATGCTGTACTACTTAATGAAGAAATACAGATTATTTCTAGTTAGTGTCAGACAAATAACTTACTACTTAATTTAAATAAATGCAAAACTATGACATTTTCTAGACGTCAGTCTACGGTGATGTATGGTTACTCTCTCATAAACGTAATGTTGTTAAAAGTTAACACTATTTGTGATTTAAGCATTACGTTTCATGTAAGCCTTTCATTTACACTACATATCGAAACTGTTGTGGCTAAATCTTATCAACTTTTAGGATTTTAATTATTCTTTAGAACGCTCTAGTACGCCAGTCTTGAAAAAATACGTTTTAATTTTGACGTGACATTAGTTTTTTAAGTGCTTTGTGGGATTATTGACTGTCCTGACTTGCTCAGCTCTATAGGTATTCATGTCCCAGCTTGAGTTTTACGCAATGACTATTTATTACATGTACTGTTCAAACGCACTGATTATGCGGTTCACTCTGCATATACACGTATTTTGCGGCACGCCAACGAAATTAAAGTGGATTTTTGTTAAGATTCTCTTAATACTCTGCAACGTGCACTTGTCACCCATACGTGACCTTTTTTATATTTTGTAACTATTAAAGTTTTATTATTTTTAATATTAGTTGTTTTACGATTAATTTATGTTTTATAAATTGTAAATATATACTTATTTTGTAATGGCTTCCGTTGACTAGCAAATAAATAAATAGTTATATAGTTGATGGAGTTGACCGTTATTACGTGATAATTTATAAAAGGAAATATTCTCAAAAACAAAAAGTAAAATTAAGCAATTTTTTCTATAACGCTAAAGAAAGAAATAATAAACTAGAGGGATCAGCTAACATGTACTGATTGTGAAAGTGTAGGTCAAACTGGTCAAAATTTTAAACCACGTTTTAGTAAATATGAATAATTACATTTACACGGTAATTCAAAATCAACATTTGCACAAATTGTGCATAACTCAAAAAAAAAAAGAAAAAAACCAGAGACATTTTTTTACAATAGCGTATACTTCACTGAGTATACGCTCATGAAATTGGCATTTGCCGATAGAAATTGCTTTTAATATTTGCTTATATACAAACGCTTGCGCAAGTTACTCTCAGAAGGCTATCGCAATTTACTATCTAGAGCACTTGCCGAGAGAAATTTTCTTTAAAATTTGTTTATATGTAAACATTTGCGCATGTTACTCTCAGAAGTGCTATCGCAATTTACTATCCCGTGTAATCAGGATTTAAAAAAAGAAAATCTTCAAAACATACTGAGCAGCTTGTACAGCACCCAATCGAATACACTGGCCAAGAGTAAATAAATTAAAAAAATATTTTTAGCTAATTATTTTTTGTAATAAATTTCTGTTTGATACATAATGTAATTTATCATTCTTTACATTATCATTCTTGTGATTGGTGGCAAATACAACTAAGAAGTTAATTTTAAAATTTAAAAAATGTTTAACGCTATTTTTAATAATTTTTGAACAAAATGCGTCATTTTAAAATACGTTTTTAGATAATATTACGTTAAAATAAAAAACTATTTTTAATTGTCGTTGTAGTATTTGATATAACTTATACTACAATATCACTGACCTTAATCATATTAGTAGCTAAAAAGTATCAACACTTTGAAAATCAAAATAATATTCAAATTGTTTAAGCTGATTCATACATTTTTAACAGAAAAGTACAATCAAAATATAAAAGTTTTGGAATTTGTTTACTCCATGATGCGATGATATTTTCTATTTTTTGTTAGGAATCTAAACAATTTATTTGCATTTAATTTTTTATTGCAGACAACGATATATTGTCATTTGTACTTGTAATAACGTTTTACTGATTTTATTTTTATTGGTTATTATGTGTCGTTACAATTATGCCATAATAATAATGTTTATTAATGTTTAGTATATAAAAGATATTTACACACGTCAATAAGTACAATATAATTTTATACATTAATAAAATCTGTGTTCAAAAAATTTGTTGTAGGCATTGGTTATTAAAATGTTTTTAATATACCTTTTAAATGGTATTTTATTTAACTCTTGAATTTGCTATAGCAGGCGTTAAAAAATTTAATTGCAAAATAGTTAGTGCCATCTCGAGATCTATTTAATCTTAATTAATCGGTTTATAAATTATGTGCATGACAAGTTGGATAGTTATGAGATGTTGATTGTGTGTTGTATGAACTTATGTTGTGTTTTTTACAAATAAAACACTCTGAGTATATAATACAAGAAACGGTGAGAATTTTTAACTCATCAAATTTTGTTTTACAATTGTTTTTTAAATTTGGTTTACCAATAACTCGGCTGCTGTATTTGAAATATAAAATAAACTGTTGCAGCGTGACTTCAATTTAAAATACCATATGATAGTATTGAGTAAATATTAGCAAAACATGCACTCATTTAAAGTTTAAAAGATGAAACTTCTCTTAATTTTTGCAATAATTATATTTGTTTAGCTATTTTAATAGAAACATAAAAAGTGTGTTTGTTCCATGTTGATTTTGTATCAATTTTGATCCCAAAAACTTTTACACATTTAGTAGAATATATATCTTTAAGTATTTTGCGCATTGAAAATACTAGGTGTAGTTTTTTTTAATTTGACTGTGTATCAACCATATCAGTTTTGAGATTTGCCACGTCGTTGTTTTGATTTTGATTGTTGTGTCATCGGCAAATAGAAAAAAAAGGTGAACGCATATTGCAATAAGTAAGATTGTTTACATATATTATGAAAAAAATGGGCTCTAAGGCGGAACCTTGTAATTGGTGTTCAATAGAAACTTGCTTAAATCACAAAAAAATAGTTAATGGTACAACAATAACATTTAACAACCTTTTAATTATATTTGTGTTGAAGTTATAATAGTTTTTACTTGTTGTGTTTTTTAAATTTGCTATAATATTTCGTACTTTAATATAAATTGCTTCCTTAAAATACAATTTAGTAGCATTTGGTAAAGTGGGTATATACGATTTGTACGATGTTGTGGTTATTAGCAACATTAATAAAATTAGTTACAAAAAAAATATTGAAGTCATCAGCAATTAATTGTAAATAGTTGTTTTAAACAGTTGTTTTATTTGTTTGAGATTTGATAATTCCAAACTGATTTTTGTAAAGAATTTAAACTTTTAATATATTTTTCATTCGCCGCTTTTTTTACAAGTTTAATATTTTAATTGTAATGTATTCTTAGTTTTTTTTTTAGAAGTGTTGATATTTCAGAAAACATTTGTGATTTGTTATGTACAATAAATGCATTAATTTTAAAATTGCAGTTTATGATTTTACTTTTCTCTGAAAATAAATGTTTGATTGCACATTATTATATTTCTGAACTTGAAAAATTTACCAATTATATTAAATGTATTGTTTTGAATGAAATTTTTGTTTTTTGTGGCATATTTAAATTAGTATTTAATTCAAACAATTGTATTAGCGTTGTAAAATGTAATGTGTTTGTTTATAGAGGTTGATTAAATTTTACTTTAAAATTGCCAGTTAAAATGATGGTTTTGTTTTTATGATTAAGAAATAGTTTAAAATCCCTACTTAGTGGACGGTATACTGCTGCTTGTATACCATTTTCCCACAAGTTAGGATCTTTTAGAGTATTGAGTAATAAGCATCTGCACTAATGCGGAAGCTGTTGAAGGTGGGTTTTGGGTGTTTACTTTTTATTTGCTCAACTGTAAAATCATTTCTTTTATAAACTGAGTTTAGTTTGTATTTTAGATTGTTTTTATTAAGCGATAGAATACTGGGATACATAGAACCATATTTTCATTTCTTTACTCTTTGCTTTGTATAAATTATTAGTTGTGCAGCCTATTCCGGTAATTACATTTTTATTAGGATTTGTTTTTTTTATTTTGTTTATATATTGTTTATTTTTGTAGGTAACTATTGTAAAGTTTTTATCCTTTTCTAATGCTAGTTTATTAATTTTAGGTTTTTTTGTATTAATATCATTTGACTTTTCTTGCGATATATGTTTCTTTGTTTTAGAAGATTCTATTATTTTTTTTTGCAGATGTATTTTGTTCATTTTCAAAGTTTGAGATGGCACTATTAGCATTGTTTTCAAAATTTACATTTTGGTTTGTTTTTTCAACTTTCTCGTTAAATTTATTTTCATTTAAAATTATGGAATTTAAATTATCTATATTTTCAGTATGTGATTATTTGATTATGGATGTTCAAGGTGTGATCCAATTTCAATAACAAATTGTAAAAAGACACCTTACTTACTGTTTTACTCGGAACATGTACCGTGGAACACACAGAACACAAGATTGCACAATCCGCCACACTTAATAATTATTTCCGTCAAAACTATGTTTGTTTGCAAATATTGCAGACTGATGCTGCGTTCGCCATTGCAAACAATAATTAAACTTAATACATATTAGATCTGACATTGTTAATAAGCACATTATCAAGATTTTAGATAATAACAAAGACTAAACTGCTTTTAATTAAAAACATTTTACCAATTGCAAAAAAATTTATAAAAGCAACAAATTTACAAAGTTGCTCTATATTTCCTAGTGTACTCGTGCAAGAAAACATCAATGTTTAGCCCACTTATTGCAAACATTTTAATAATAAATATTTGTTTAGTACTTATATTAGATTTGTTCATCAATCATCAATCACTAAAATAAAAAAAATAAATAATTAACCACATAAAGTTGACTGTAACATTATCACAATTTACAATTATATAGTAAAATACGTTCAGTGCTACTGACGTATACGGTGCGTCTGCGCACTTTGTGTTATATGCTGCCAATAAAGATTATTTAAATACTATTGGGTGTTTACACTTATTTAAAAGAATAATGTGTTCAGCTCTTAAAAAACAACCTTAAAAATGGGTTAGCAGCAAGAGTGTTTAAGAAAACCACAACTAGAAAAAAGCAATTAGTACTACTAGCTAGTTAACTGATTTAGATTAAAAAAAAAACATATGTTAGCTGTACCAGGCTAAATTTCAATTTTATTTAAAGTATTTTTAGCAACAGTAGAGTTAATAAACGTTGGCTGAATATGCCAACCTGGTCACAAATAGTAAACAAAAATACAAAATATTAAGTGTAAAAGTAAGAATTTTTTAAACAAAATTTACATAAAGTACAAAATAGCAGAAGTAATTTTTAAGATAGACTGAGATCTTGCTTACGGTCAGCTTCATATAATCGACAATGCAAAAATGACATTTGCTGGTACCATATAAAATTCAGAAGCAAAGGAACAAAGTGCACACAGCTATGTTCATTACAGGAAACTTAACAGTCAGTCGTAAATGGCAACAGACGACATTTGTCTGACAACATCACGCTGTATTTACATGACTATGTCACAAAGACACTAATCCAAATAGATTTCGGCGCTGATTTATTTGTGTTTTTTTTGTTTCTATATGCAAACATATAGCAACAAACGGTACCGTGACGTTAACACTTAATTTCAGACTCCGCCAAGACTTTACATTGAAGTTTGTGGTAGCAGATGTCACTTAACTTACTATTAAAGTAGATTTTTTTGCAACTGGTAGACGCAACAACACTTCTCACTGCACAATGAAAAGCAGTAACAAAAATAATACCTAGCATCAAAACAATTATAGGAGTGACACAATTCCACAAATTTCTATCAGTTTCCAAAAATTTTAAAACTAGACGGCGCTTCAAAACCAGTGAAACATCAAACTAATCACTATATAAGAACGACAACAGGCCCACCGATAACATACAAACCACTATGATTGGCCTCAGATAAATTAAAAACGGCCCAAATTATATTGAAACTTGGAGTTGCCAGATTATCTCAGAACTGTTGGTGATCGCTATTTCACATAACACCCTGTAAAAACTATAAAAAATTAAACGCACAACCAGAACCTGACTGGTACCTAGTCCAGCACATCTAAGACTTCTCTCAAAATCTTCAAATCATCAAATACCAGTTACAGCCAAAGTTATTGCCAAAACTGCAATAACGACGCTGTTTGGATTGTTTGAGTTTTAGTGTATGACCTTTGGTCTTTGTAATGCTGCGCAAACGTTTTAGAAGTTTATTGACAAAGTGCTCAAAGAATTAAATTTTTGCTATGCTTATATAGATATACTTATAGCATTGTTTTTACAAAAACATCTGAAACATTTTGAAATTCTATTTAAACGCCTTCAGGACTACGAAATGATCAACAACTCATCAACTTATCACGATAAGCCAAAAACACATTTGTTTTTTTGGCCAATCGTCCATAAAATTTCTTGGCAATCTCGTCTTTAATAAAAAATACTTGACCACTGTTTTATAAGGTGGTAACTATACGAGGGACACTGCTAAAGTTTGCGGAAAATGTAAAGCTAAACACAAATTACGTTATGTTTATTGCTTTATTGTTTCTTTTTTCTTTTTTATATGTCAAAATAATAATAATAATATAATAATAATAATAATAATAATTTATTAGTGCCAACTATAAAAAGTATTACACAAGTCAGGTCACATGGTTTGAATTAACAAATAAAATATACAATGAAATATTTAAGCAAGAAAAATATGTTACAGAAATAAAAGTACATTAAAAATATAAAAAATACAGTTATACAATACAAAGTAAGACAAAACAAATAAATTTAATTAAAAGTACTTTCAACAAAATTATTGATAGAATAAAAAACCCCTTCATTAGATAGTTTTTCATATATTTTAAGAAAGCTTTCTCAGAAAGATTTCTAATATGGTTTGGAATTATGTTGTAAAATTTGATGCAGTAGTAGTTAGAGCCCATTTGTGATTTTGACAATCTTAGCTGGTTTGGGTAAATATCAACTTTATTCCTAGTGTTATGTGAATGATTGTTTTTATAAAGTTGGAATTTATTGAGGTTGTTTCGCATATATTTTATACACTCATATATATATACAAGCACGGAAATGTTATTAACTTTAATACACAAAATTGATTCAGACAATCATCCTTATAACCAAAACCTGATATTACCCTGATGGCTCTTCTTTGTAGGGAGAACATCCTGTTACAAATAACAGAATGTCCCCATATCAATAAACTGTACGTTAGATGTGATTGGCACAGAGCAATATAGGCCGTTTTTAAAACAAAGAATAAAAAGTTATTGGGCAATAAATTAGACAAATATGGTCAATGAGTCATTAATTGGATGTTTTTACTGGTCAAAAACTCAATTTGTTGTGCTGTGCTGTGTGAGCGCATGCATTGTCGTAATGAACAATGATTCGCCGGTTTATGTTGTTCTTTTTGATTTTAGCGTTTAGTTGCAACATGGCCCGTTTTTTCGAAGTAACAAGCAATCATTCTTTTTGAAACGCTTTGTAAACGCACAACTTTTGTGGGTTAAGGTTCATTTTGAAACACTCATACAGTCGATTGCTGTTTAGTTTCAGGCTTATATAAATATATCCAAGATTTGTCACCTGTTGCAATGATATATACTAAATTTGAACAACCCCTTTCAAATTTCTTTAGCATTTTTTTGCACTACTTGACACGTGCCTGTTTTTGTTTTTCTTTAAAATTGTGTAGAATCCAACGACTGCAAAGCTTTCTGACATGCAAATGATCGTGCAAAATCGTATGTATTTGTTTTGCTGCAATGACTAAGGATGTCTTTATCTTACTATATACTAATAATACTTAATTCACGGTATATACAAAACCATTTACATCTACATCATTATGTACATAAATAACGATAAATTACAACCAATATTACAATTACACAAAAATATATTAAAGAATATTGAATAATAATAGCATGAAAAAAAGTATACATAAATAAAAACAAAATATAAAATTATTCATCAACACATTTTAATTGACACTTAAAACTACATTTTGAAACACAAAATAAATCAATAATATTAGAGAAACTTATTGCAATTCTACACATTCTACCAATTGGATTATTAAATCCATAACTGGTAGAATGTATAAATTCTCTAAATAATGAAGACTGTCTGGTTTAGCGATTATTGTTAGAGACTTGAAATGGAAGAGTTACTAGTAGCTCTTGGCAATCAATCTCAGACATTTTTAGTCCACGTAAAAATGATAAATCCGTTCTTTTTCGCCGAATTTTCAGCGGCGGAAGATTATATTGCAATGCAATGAGGTTAAAATCGTAAATTTTGGATAAAATGCCTAATTTGTACAATAATAAACAAAAAAAAATTGTTTTGAATACGTTCTATATTGCATATATAAACGCTGTAGAATGGACACCAAACTGACGGAACGTACTCTAAATGAGAACGTACTAAAGCGCAATAAAGTAATTTGAGTGTGCTAGGAGATAGGTCAGTAGACATTCTGTAAACACATCCTAACATTTTTATAGCACGGTTGCACATATATTTTATATGCTCAACAAAAGTTAGTTTTAAATCAAAAATTACGCCCAAATTTTATATTTGTGTAACAAGTTCCAAAACATTATTATCGATAGTATAGTCATACGATACTTTACTTAAAATTCTGCTGAAGCTTATCAAAAAACATTTATTTGCGTTAAACAACAAGTTATTAATAAAACACCATAAATGAACAGAATCTAAATCATTTTGCAAACTAATGCAGTCCTCGATAGATGATATTGTTTTATAAATTTTAAGATCGTCAGCAAATAAAAGATAAGACAAGGAATAAATAAAATAAACAAAATCATTAATAAAAAGTAAAAACAGAATTGGTCCACAATGAGATCCTTGAAGATCCTCAGAAGAAACAACAACTGGTTGTAATAAAAAAATATTAATTTTCACACACTGTGAACGATTTTCCAAAAGCTTGACAACCACGCAACAACAGATTTATGAAAACCCAAAGCCCAAAGCTTAGCAATCAAAATACTATGATTAACGCAATCAAAAGCTTTTGAAAAATTTGTGTAAATAGAATCTACTTAAACTCTTGATTCAAAATATTATTTTCGTAACAAAGAAGATTTGTAAAAGTAGAACGACCCTTGCAAAACCCATGTTGTTGTTCCACTAAAATGCTTTTGCACATCCATTGTATTTGACCAGTTACAATTTGATCAAACAACTTAGGAGTAGCAGACTGGATGCATATATCTCTATAATTACTAATATCCTCCTTAGCTCCAGATTTATGTAAAAGCATAATGTAGCTTTGTTTCCAAACTAAAGAAAACTTGGCTTTATTAGGAGAAGCCTTAAAAAGTAAATGCAATGGCGTAGAAATTGAATAAATACATTGTTTTAACAGCATAGATGGAACATTGTCCGGTCCAATGCTAAAGTTACATTTAAGGTTTTCAATTCCTTTAAGTATATCAAACAAACTCATAGAAAACGCTCGATGCAATACGTTTTTCTTAAAGTTAAACAAAGAAGTTGGATGAGTTTGTGTATTGTAAACAGAGGAAAAGAATTCAGCAAAACTATAAACATAGTCAATTTCATTACTGCAAGTTTTTTGTTTATACTACATTGTAGCTAAAAAATTATTAGTCTTTCTAGAGTCGCTAACAAATTTCCAAAAGTGTTTAGAATTACTTTGAATGTTGATTTCTGTTCGAGTAATATATTGCTTGTATAGACATGTACTGAGATTTTTACACAAAGTACGAATTGATTAAAACTCGTTATAATCAGACAATAGTTTTAAAAATATATAACGTTTATGAACAGTTTTTAAGTCTAGTAAGTGAAATCAATTCTTTATTAAACCAAACTGAAAAATTGTTTTTTTGTCATAGTTTTTTGGGAACAAAATAGTCAATAGCAAAATGCAACACAGAGTAAAATAAATTAACTCAATTATCAACATCATAATTATAAAATAGGGCGGACCAATCAACATTCAACAACAAAATTATTGATTGCGTTAAAGTCGGCATGTTTAAAATTATTAAAAACATAATTACACATTAAAATATCACGGCTAGTATTACATTTGACATCAATCACATAAGCAATATGATGTTGGCTAAGTTTTAACAAAACATCCACAGCTTTAATCACAGAAATATCACAGATGTTAGAAAATTATAAATTTAAGAACACACTACCATCATTAGGTATAGAAATACATTGAGCGCAGTTTAGAAATCTATAACAGTTGGAAACAAAATGAGGAGAATAACTATCATTACAAATAACACTTATGCCTAACTCATCATTTACCTATACCGCTGCGGGTAGATTACAATCGCCTAGTGAAATTAGTTTACTGTCTGGATGTTTGTCAGCGATAGATTCAACGGAATAACAATGATCTAAATACTTATCACATGCCGAGTTAAGTGGTAAGTAGACAGCACTAATAATATATGATACAAACTTAAACTTAACAATTACAAACAAATGTTTAACACTTAAAAATGTAGGTTGTAATAAAGTACAACTAAAACAAGTTTTAGTAGCAATTAAAACACCTCTTCCGTCAAGCTTAGGGCTTGTTAATAAAGAGCGATCACATCTAAACAAACTGTAACCAATTAATTGTAGCTCCGCATCGCTGATGTCCTGATTTAGCCAGGTTTCGGTCAGTACAATAATATTGTAGTTAGATACAGCTACAGCCAGCATAAGTTTTTTGAGTTTAGTTTCTAGGGACGGGTTTAGATTGTTGGCTGGATCCAGATTACGAAAATCCACCAAAGATGAAGCAGGAACATTATTAACTTGCCCATAATTTATAAATTTCTTGACCACTATATTTGCAGGCCAAAAATTTTTACAAAGAATAGATCGAGCATGATTAGCTGGAACAGAAACTTTAAAGCTGCTGTAGGATCCAGATTTGACTTTTAAATCAACAACATCAACTGATATCGTGTACTGGATACTATATGTAAACCATAGTTTTAGATGATGCTTCATTCCCAAATAACAAACTAAGATTCAAAATTTTCATTTTTCACACATATATTACTTTCGTTAAATTTTGTTGAAACAAAACTGAGCAGTTTTAAATCTGTCAACTGAATTATAAGTAAAAAACGTTTAATTTTACGAATATGACAATCGCAGAATGCTGGCAACACAGGCAGTACTTGATTTTGCAAACTTTAGCAGTGTCTCTCATACAATTGTATTTGCCACCGTACACCGTAAAGAAAACCCTTTTAAAAATGGTAATTTTTTACAAAAGATTTATTTCCAAGGCGGCACACGTACAGGCATACAACAAAGCAGTTGAAGCATGCAGTTTTGAGATTCTAATTAGTGTTTAATCTTGCTCCTGAGAGATTATATTTTTATTTAAAATATTAAAAATGTTTTGTTTAATTTTATGTATTTTACCCATATCAATAAAAAAAATTGTTTTTTTACAAAGCGGCAAATAAAACAAGCGTGCGGAGTCTCAGTCCGCTGCATAGAAGTCCGCTGCCAGTGACGGTACAGCTAGGATCAGTGCCAGTGACAGAAGGTTAACCTAAAATTAATTAATTATATTTAAATGATACATCAGTTTAATCGTTATTATATAAATTTTAAAATTAAATTTATTATTTAAATAAATAAACTACAATTAAATTAAAAAAAAATTATAACATTGATAAAAAAATTTAATCTTACATTTTTTTTAATAAAAATAACTTTTAATAATCTAATTTTAAGCTTATAGTCAAACGTATAGTTTTAATTGCTAATTGCTTACACGCAGAGAAGAACGTTGATTATAAAAATAAGCATGCTCAAAATATTACGTTGACTATTATGAGGTTATTTCAGATATAAAAACCTGTAGTTAATGCTTAGTGGGTTTTGCGCGCTTTCTGTCTAGTTCTGTTAATATAATAAATATAAAATAATAATGTGCTATTGACAAAATAAAATAATTATGGTTTTTCTACAATTATTGTAACTCTTTGCTGGCTTTATAGATATGCTGGCGCAAAATTGTAATTAAATTATTAACATTGTTTTATTTTGATTTGGATTACTTAACAACCAAATAAAAATTAAGATAATACATTTGAACACTGTCAAACACATTTGGACACAGTTTAATATTATCTTAAGCTTTGTTTTTATTTTTATTTTTATAGGACTGAGCATAGAAAGCTTTTTTCCGCTTTTTCTCCTTATTTTATAAATTCTACTGCTAATTTTACTTTGATCCTTAACGCTGCTGCTATAATTTACAGTTTTAAAGTAAATATTTACCGCCCGGGTTTGAGCCTCAAGTCTCCTATCTGGAAGGTCAATTTTTCTGGTTGTTGTGATGAGCACGCCTTTTTTCGGATAAGAAAAGAACATTTAGTGGGTCCCGTGTACTGCCTTGATGTTGCGTGCACGATAAAGAACCCAATAATTTAGGTTGGAATTCCTGAATTTGCGGCAAAATTCCCAGATGTAGTAGTTTTAACTTCTGACGTCGGTGATTAGACTTGGCATCAGAAACAGACCGACGTTAAATATTTAAATAAAAAAAAAAAAACGTAATTATTGGCATACATGTTAAAATCATCTAGAGAATAACACTTTGGTTAATAATTTTAACGTCGTTATTTTAATATTAGTTTTAACAACGGTGTTAACTTTAACTTTGATAGATAATACACCCAAACGCCAGTTTGTTTACGGCCAAATTTTGAGTTAACGTCGAGCTGTTTAGTGATTAACTTTAGTTATTGCACTCAAGTTACCTTGCCATTACTTGCTATAATTATTTTTACCTTTGATTAAATTACCTTTATGCCCAGTTGTGACAGCAGTTGTTTGCAGGTGCTGCGGAAATTTGGTTTCTGTTTTTGGGAAGTGCTGTAGATTGTTAGTCAACTAATGCCAATCTATAGACATGTTGTACACTTATTTAATTACTGTTAAATTTAGATGTGTCTTTCAAGTTACCGTAAAGCCAATGGTGATTCACTACAGTTATGGCACTCAAGTTACCTTGCCACTGATTTTGTTATTCTTTGCAATTTGCACATTTTTGTTATTAAAACGTGTGCAAAAATTAATTGTGAATGTCTTTGTGATTTGTTCCTACTGGTGCAATTTTTCAATAGTTTTAAATAAAGCATTTTGATGTTTATACGCTAACAAAGATAATACTAATAAATCTAATAATAGGGTGTATTAACACGAAATGCTTGTACCCGCTGCCATTTAGTACATAAAAATCAATTAAATCCGGTTTCTTAATTTCAGCCACGTTTCTTATCTTAAAATTGATTCAATTAATCTATATTTATTAATTTTAATTGATCAATACAGCCAACATTATTTTTTTAACAAACTACAATTCACATTGTTAAAATAGTATTTTAATATAATTTTATTGATAATTGGGTTACTTTGTTTTTATTATTCATACTGCAGCTGGTTCAAAGTAGTTTATATTATGTGTATGTTGCATTTATTTTATTTTTTACATAATAAAACAAATTTTTTTTTTTAAATTATATCTATTTTGAATTAATTAGAATAAAATATGTTTTTAAAACATTATTAAAGAAACATCTAATAGCATCAAGTTAATTTTTTTTGCATAGCTCATATTTACAATAAAATAAAAAATGGATTTTATTTCATTTTTATTTACTTAATTTTCTACGTCTCCGACTATTGTTATTCTCATTTGGAATTTGAGCCAAGAACGAAATAAAGTAGCACATGTAAGCTATATTTATAGCTCGGAATAATCCGTTTTTAAAAAACGTTTTGTTTTATTAATAATGTTTAATACTGTAATGCTAATTAACAAATAACTTAAAACTACGTTACAATGCAATTATACATGGTGCAAAACAATCTGCACCTGCATAAAAGATAATGATTAGTGCTGATGCTGCATCGACATGTATGCAGTTGCACATATAACATATTATATAATAATGTAGATATAGAAGGTAATTTGTTATATAACTCCTCCTTTCTCAGATCCTGGCATTGCCGGGTAATTGAAGACTGTTGCTTTGGTCTAATGTTGGTTCTTGGTTTTGGCTAAGTAGTCTTCTTTTTCTTATCCATTTAGTTGCAATGTAACTAATAAAGGCGACAACTAAGATGTATAATATAGTTGTCCAATAACTAGGGGTAGTTAAATCAGATGATTTGTCTATTATTGGTACTTGCTGCATGATTTGCACGTCTTGTAGGTTTAGTTTCTTTAATTCTATATGAAATTGGAAATAGTTTTCTTTTTTAAGTATTGGTTGTAGATCGTTGACTATGAGTGGGCTTCCAAATGTGGTAACTTGGTAGACTATCTCGCAATTCCTGAAAAATATTTTGCAGTTTCCTTCTTTGATTAAATATATTCCGATAAGATGCCTTGTATCGGTTTTGTAGTCGCAAATAATTTGTATCTTCTCTTCTTTTGGGAATACTAATAGATAATGGTTTATTTCGTATATTAATTCCATATAATTGGAGTTGATGGTAAGTTTGGTATGTTTGCATGCTCCGCTATTACTGTGGAGTATGATTTGACTTTCGCAATCTGTGTTGTAATTTTTTATAAGTTTATCCGAACATTGATAATAATTTTTACTTTGGGTGCACAAATAACTTAGAGGCCAAATCTTGTTTATATCTTTTGCATTTAACAAATATTTTGTATTTGGTATGATTGTGACGTACTCAAATGCATACTTGGTGGGGATAGGATTTAAATAGTATAATTAAAAAAAAAAATTATAGTTTATAAGGATTGAAATAAAGTAGTTAATCCTCATTGGGTCAATTTTGCAATTTACTTGGGCAACTGTTTCAAAATCTAAAATATTTTCCATTTTGATGTCAAAAGGAAATTGTTCATTATAATGTACAGATATTTTCTGCAATTTTGATAATAGATTATTTGTCTTAATAATGCTAGGGTATAAAGTTCCTAGTTTGCAGAACGTAATTAAATTTTCAATGTCATGTAAAACATTCAGAATTATATTATAGGATAACGAGTTGGTTGTACAAGTCTTTTACAACTAATAAATTTTGGTTCTATTTCTTCTTTTAATAATTACATCGAACTGTAATATTCTTAATTTAAGAATAAGTTCGTTGTGCTCAATGGCACACATTAAAAGTTTTTATGACTTAATTATTTAAATTGTATCCTAATTTTAGTTGTTTTTTAATATTGTTGTGGTTGGTTGTTAAATGATCTAAAATTGAATTTAATCAAGTTCAATCGTTTGCATCTAAATTTCTAGTTATAGCTTTTACAATTGTTTCAAGTTCATCAACTAGTCCTCTTTTGTTTTTAATATTATTTGCTAAATTAATTTTAAAATTATTAATTAACAATTTTATTGTAATTTTGAAAATCTCGGGTTTAGTTCGAGTTATTTTGTATTATATGTAGATGTTTATATTGATCATTTAATTTTGCATATTCTTTATATAATTGGTTTAGATTATAATAATGAACAAATGTGTGGTGGGTTTTCTGTAATTTAGCATATCTTAAGTTTATAGGTAGTAATCCTAGATTTTGAGTTATGTTCTTAATTTCAATAAGTTAATCAGACGAGCCTAATCCTGCAAAAGAATTATCATGTTCAAATTTATTGATGTAAATGTGTATTAAATTATTTAAATCTTTAAAAATATATTGAATCATTGGTTTGACCTTTTTATAGTTTAAGCGGTCTAGACCACATCCTAGTTTAAGTATACCTAAATTTGAAATGTTATTTAATATACAAAATTCTTTTAAGTGCCTTAAATAAATCTTTGTATGTAGGTTTATTATAGTATTTTTTTTTAGTTATCAAATATATAATATATCGATTGTCTTGTTTCAAATAACAGAGTAAATGTACTTTTGGGTCTTGCGCTTTAAGTAATTCTATTTGTCCAAATTTGTTTTTAAATTTTTTGCCTATTTCAGCACCTTTTTTTTAAATCCTGACTTACACAATGAGCTAGTGAGAAATTTGGTGGAGTCCAAAACAGGCTATCATTATTCTCTTCAATATTTTCGTTAATAATTGATGTATGAGTTTTCATATAATTTTGAAATTGTTTATAATTTAATTTCGATTTTTTATTATCATTACTTTGTAATTGTTTACTGTAATGATAAGTTGTAAATCTCGGTCTTTTCACATTGGAAAGGTGGATTTTATCAACAGTGTTATGATGTTTTGGTTCTATTGTTGCCGTTTTTAATTCAGGGTTTATTGACTGAATTATTTCTGATTTAAATTTATTTTTAGTTTTTGATTGTTTCTGTTTGTTTGAAACATATACTTTTTGTGGCATTTTGGACAAGCTTTTACGAGTTTTATTTTGTTTACTTATTGATTTTTCTTTGTTTTCTAAACTCTTTTTATTGGTTTCTTGGTACAATAATTTAATTTTTTCTCTATGAGAAATTACATAATTATTTACAAAACAAGTTTTGATATCAATATTAAGAAGATTTTTTATATCGATATGACCAGAAATAATTTTAACAGGTTTTAGTTTTGTTACCGAAAAAATTATTGTACGCCAATAGTGCGTAGCTTATTTTAATTTTTATCGGTTTTTTATATAACTCTTGATTAATTAACAAACGTATGTGTTCTATTATAGTAGAATAAAATCGTTCCTTTGTTTTATTTAAATCCGGATGTTGAGTACTTATAAAATGTAACTTAACCTTGTGTAACTCGAATAATTCTTTAATTACCGAGTTTTTGAATTCCAAATAATTATCTGCTATAATCTGTATGGGTATGCTATGATGTGTGAAAACTTTAATTATTTTGTTTGCGATCTCAATAACTTGATTTAAGTCTAATCTGTACATTTGTGTATATTTCGAAAAAGAATCAATTATTGTAAGAAATTTTGTTCCTTCTATTGATATGCCATCAATATGTACAATTTCAAATGGTTGTACAAGCGTTGGTGTTATATTGAATTTTAATTTTAAGGGATTTCTTTTGTATTTACACGTTTGACAAATTTCACAATTGTTGACATATGTTTGTATGGAACGTCTCTGATCAGGCCAGTAGAAATTCCGATTTATATTTGCTTCGGTTTCATCAACACCGCGATGGTTTGATTTGCCTTCATGATATGATTTTATTATATCAACAATTTGTTCTTCTGTTTCCACATCACTTAGCATTTTCGGGCATTTTATTAAATTAATTTCAGAATTTTTGAAATTATTTTGAAGTACTGTACAAAACTTTTTGTAAATGTCATCATTTTCAAAAAAATTGTGATATTTTATTTAAGGGACTATATAATCTTTTAAAAACTTAATGACATCAACTTCAAAATTTGATTTTCATAATTGTAGAATTATTCTCATTTTCTTATTGTTAAATATACTTACAAGTTTTGTTTGGAAAGGGCATAGTTAACTTCCGAAATAATAACTTGGTTTTTTTCCAATATTAACAGGTTGTTCAGTATTGGTAATTGTCGTTACTAAAATCTAAAATCTAACATCTAAATCTTGTATATTATAAAAATAATCTTCTAGATCACCTAATTCTACTAGAAGAGACTCATTACTTTGTGACATGATTTTAGAATCATTTAATTGATCTTTTTCATCTGTAGCATTTATTTCAATACGCGATAAAGCGTCTGCATTTTTATTTAAAAGACCCATTTTATAAACTATTGCTTGATCATACTTTTAAACGCCACCTAATTAATTTGGAATTGGATTCTTTTAAATTCATAAGTCACTGAAATGATTTATGATCATAAATAATAGTAAATTTTCTACCGTAAAAGTATGGCCTAAAGAATTTTACAGCGTACATTACGTTTAGAAGCTCTTTTTTAAAAGTTGAATAATTTTTTTCCGTATCATTTAAAGTTCTGCTGGCATATGCAACAGGTAAGTCTGAACCTATTTTACCTTGCGATAGCACAGCTCTAATTGCAACGTTACTAACGTCTGTTGTTACAATAAATGGTTCTTCAAAATTTGGTTATTGAAGCAAAGGTTCATTGATCAAAAGATCTTTGCTCAATTTAATGCAATTTTGATAATCCGGGTCATTTATATTTATGACAGCATCCTTTTGTAAGCACTTAGTTAGTGGTTTTGTTAACTTTGCAAAGTCTTTTATAAACTTTTGCTAATAACCGAGAAGTCTTAAAAAGCTTTTTATTTGCTTAGTCGTTTTGAATATAGAATATTTTTGTATTTCTTTTATTTTGCTAGGATTGAGTTTAACTCCATTAAATGTAACAACATGTCCTAAATATGAAACTTCTTTTCGAATAAATTCTGATTTATCAATTTGAATTTTAAAATTTGATTCGTTTAACAGATCAAACACTTTTCTCAAACGTTCTAGGTGTTTTTGTAGACTTGTACTAAAAACAATTATATCATCAAAAAATACAAGACATTCTTTGTTTTGAATTTGTGGCCGGGGCATTTTTTAACCCAAAAGGCATTTTGAAAAACACATAGTGGCCATTCTCGGTGTTAAATGCCGTTTTGACAATGTTTTTTTCATCTATCTTAATCTAGTGAAAACCAGATGCAAGATCTAAAGTAGTGAAATAATGACATCGGCCAAGTTTATCGAGTAAATCTGTTATATTAGGTAACGGATAACGATAGCCAATACTCTTTTCATTTAATTTCCTGTAGTCGATGACTACTCTTTATTTACGAACGCCGGATGCTTCTAATTTCTTGGGTACCACCCAAATTGGTGATGACCAAGGACTAAAAAAGAGTCTTATTATATTTTGATCTAACATTTTTTGTACTTGAGTTTGTACTTCTTTTCTATGGACCTCTGGATACTTATATGACTTAGTGTATATGGGTATATCATCCGTTGTTTTAATATTGTGTTTGATTTGATTAGTGAAAGTTAGTGGTTTGTTTTCTACGTAAAATATGTCTTAGTATTCCTTGATTAATCCAAAGATTACATGTTTTTCTTCGCAATTTATGTGATTAGTGCGAATTTTATTTATGTCAAGTTTACTTTTTTTATAGTTTTAATAGTATAGTTTTCGATCGTACTTAATGCTTTATAATTCCTTACATAGGTAGCACATTTATATAACTTTACCTTCTTTAACGTTTTTTATATCGACTTCCTTAGGTTATCTAATCCTAATAGGACGTCAAAGTTTGAATGAAAATCAAATAAATGAAATTTCAAATTCAATGCTTCTTTACATTTAAATAAATAAATTTACAAATGAAATTTGTGTGCTGTATTTTTCTTGTAAATCACCATGTGCACTGGCTACTTCAAAAGGGTCCACTTTTATTTTGTTTTTAAACATTTTATTTGCAATTATTGGTTTAATAAAAGACCGTGAACTTGCAATATCAACTAAAGTTTTTAACTTATATTGTGGGTCAATTACATATGGTAATTGACTAGAGTTATTTATTAAACTCATTAATTCAATTCCATTTCCGGGGCATCTACCTCTAAAAAATTTTGTGAGGTATCCTCCATATCTTGCTGTTCTTCGACATTATACAAATTTCTTTGTGGTCTGAAAGTATTTGTTGTGCTAATAGACATAGGGGTTGGCTCAGCTTGGCCGTTCCTATTTTTATTAACAACATTTGGAACATTTTGAGTGTTAAAAGTATTCTTCGGTTTTTGCACAAAATTTCTATTGTTATAATTATTGTTGTAAATATTATTATAATTTTTATTCCAGCTTAAAGGTCCTGGTTTTGAGTAATTATAACTTATATTTTGTTTTACAACATTACTAGGTTTACTAAGTTGATAATTAAGCGGTTTAACATTTTTTTCATATTTACTTGCTGTTGTTTCTATTTGAAAATCGTTTGTCAGCATGTTAAGCGCAATATTTAAATTTTTGGGATTTTTTACCCTCATTTAAGGACCTATTGGGTCTCTCAACCTTTTAAAAATACTCTTAAAGCATTATTTCTAAAAAATACTGCTAAATAATTGCGTTCAATATTATTGTGACAATGATTTGTAATATAAGAAATTTGCAGATTTAATAATTGTAAAAGTTTATTATAGAAATCATAAGGCGACTCATTGATGTTTTGTATTAATGTAGTGATTTCGTAATTTAGGCTAAAATGGTCCCGTTTATCTCCGTATGAACTTAATAGCGCGTTATTTAAATGTAACCAATTTCCTATTACAGTCGATGCTATATTAATAGCAGCTTTTCCTTTAATTTTTGAAATTATACTTGACATTAAAAATTTGTTTTGAAAATCAGTTGGGTCTGTCGCATTATAAAATTTTGTAGAGTTTCTCACTTATTTCTAAATAACAAGTGAGAAGTTCTACTTCTCCATGAAATTCTGGTTTCATAGCCAGATATTCAGATTTTAAAACTGGTAATGTCATTATGTTAGTAGTAGTTTTATTACTTAAACTTGATCGGGATCGATTTGAATTATTGGGATAATTTGAGTTTGAATCTGAGTTTGAGTCTGAGTTTTCAGTTATAGCATTCATTAGCAAAATTGAAACCTCTAAATAATTTTATACACTTACAGTAATATTATTAATATTTCTATTTGGAAGTGTCTCGATGTGGAACTCGTACGGCAGAAGAACTCGATACGTCGTGGTATGCTGCTCAATGTTCGGGGCGGCATCCAATGCGATGATGAGGTATCCAATGCGTCGAAGTTGCGTAATTTATTTAGGAATACACTGATTAATTGTTGAAACAAATAAAACGATATTCTTTTGTTTTATCAGAGATCCGTACGACTGCGCCAGCTATATTTATAGCTTAAAATAATCCGTTTTTAATTATATTAATAATGTTTAATACTGTAATGCTAATTAACGACTGACTTAAAACTACTTTATAATGCAATTATATATAGTGCAACACAATCTGCACCTGCATAAAAGATAAGGATTAGTGCTGATGCTGCATCGACATGTATGCAGTTGCACATATAACATATTATATAATAATGTAGATATACATTGTGATTTGTTGAGTCGCGGTCAATGTCCGACGGAGAACGGACGCGCTTGCGAATGTGCATAAAGGCGATTTAAATAATGGTGAATAATCTACGTTATTTAAAAAATTAAAAATTCTGTGAATTAGAACAAACAGTGGAAAGGTGAAAAGTTTATTGTGAAAGTTCACAAAAGTGTAAAACAGGACACACTAAAAAATAAAGGTGCGGTCGTGTTTTAAAACACACTCGTGTCGTGACGCGCGACACGTCTAGTGTTACATAATAAAACATAAACGCGGAAACAGCAACTTGATATTAATTAAAAGTGAAACTAGGCCAAGGGTCAAAAAACGTAATAAGATAGATGCATTTTTAAAAAGCGGGATGTTGCAAAGAACACCGCCGGATAAAAAAAAAGATAAAGAATTAGGTCAAACGAATCAAAAAAGAGGGAGAGAAATAGATTCGCCAGGAGGTAACAACGAGGCGAAGAGAGCAAATAACCCCACAACAATCCAAATAATAGAGAAATTAATTAGAGAGTTAAAAAACTTAACCAGTGAGTGTACAACCACTAAACTGGAAATTAAAAAGGTAGCGAATCAACTAGAAACAAATATGGAGAGAATGGAATTTGAAGAAATCCAAAAAAAAAGAACAAGAGAATGAAATTAAAACAAAAATAGGTATAGAAATGTCGACACAGACAATGGAAACTGGAGATATAAGGGAAGAAAACCGTAAAAACCATTTCATCTCGGACGAGGAGATATTAAAAGTGGCTAATGAAAAGGATATAAAAAATATTGTAAATAAAGAATGGAGAAATACAGACTATAAATATGTAAACGTGGAAAAAAAAAACCAATAATAATAATGGGAAAGGAAATGGATACAGGACTTTTAATAAATAAAGATGAAATAGGCAAAGAAGGTGGTATCTTACAACAAGCAAAAATAAAATACCCTGAACTAATGGAGGAAGAAGGAGAAGATGAAACGCCATATATAGAAATAGTTAAAAATTTAAGCGGAAAAAATCAATAAGCAGAAAATCGAAACAGCATGGAATAAGGAGATACTAATAGCTATCGAAAAAATGCTTATCAAAACAAAAACATTAAGTATTGAAGAAATAAATATACCAATACCAACGGGAACTACGGCAAGAGATGCAAAAAAAATGATGGAAATAGCAGGAAGAAGAACTAACACAAAAATTAGACTGTGCGTGCCAACACAGGGACAGGTAGCAAAGACAAATAGAGAAAAAAAAACAGGTACGGAAACAGGTGCTATAGTAGTGAGCAAACAAGGTGTCACATATGCAGATTTGCTGAGACAGGCAAAAACCCAGATAAAAGGATCTACGTTCAAAGAGGTAAGAGAAACAAAAAAAAGGGAGTTGTTACTAATTACAAAGGGTAATGAGACGGAGAAAAAGAAAGAAAAAATTAAAAATGGAATGGAAGGCTGCAATGTACGAAAAGCCAGCAACAAAACTACAGAACTGGTGATAATCAAAGATATTAGCCCAGAAATTAAGAGAGAAGAATTACTAGAAAAAATTATGAACAAAGTGAACACAGAAGGAAGTACAATAATTTCCATAAAGATAGGTTATAGAGAAAAACAAACCGCTATAGTCAAAATGGACAAAAAAATAGCAAAACAGATAATAGGAGAAGGAAGAATAAACATAGGACTCATAAGATGCAGAGTAGAAAAAGTTAAAGCAAATGAAAGAAAATGTTATAAATGCTGGAGGAAAGGACATGTAGCGGCAGAATGCAATGGGGAAGACAGGTCTTTGCTATGTATAAAATGCCAAAAGGAGGGACATCAGGTTGCCATATGCAGAAACAAAGAATACTGCATTGAATGCAAAGTATTAGGACACAAAACGGGAGAGAAAAGATGTTTAGCTACAAAGAAAAAACAAATGAAGAAAACAAAGAAGAATATGGAGGACAACAACCCAGATAACTGGAGAAAACAGGAGGAAAAAATAGTATTACATAATGTATAAGTTTATACAAATAAACATAGGGAGGGGAAGAGAGGCTCACGATTTACTAATAGCAACAGCGGAGAGAGAGGAAATAGACCTAGTGCTAGTGAGTGAACCTAATAAAAACAAACTAAATGGTTAGTGGATAAGAGACTAAGAAACAGATGCAGCAATTTTAGCTAGGGGAAAGTGTAGGGACAAGGTGGAAAGATGGGGAACACCAAATAAAGGAATAGTGTGGGCAGAAGTACAAAACATGATAGTATACAGCTGTTATATCAGCCCAAACTGCGATCTGGAATACTATCGAGAGTGGATAGAAGAATTAGAAAAAAGTTTAAGAAAACAGAAAAACAAAAAAGTTATTGTAGGAGGAGATTTCATCGCAAAATCACCGAGATGGGGAGGCTACAAGAACGATTTAAGAGGAAAAATCTTAGAGGAGATGATAGCAGGGTTAAATCTTACAATCTGCAACAAAAGAGACAAACCGACGTTTGTAAGAGGAAGCTTAAAATCACATATTGACATCACCATAGCAACGTAGGAAATGGCAAAAATAATAAATGAATGGACCGTGACTAAAGAAAAATCACTGAGTCTACACAAACATATACAACACAATACAATACAATACAAAGGAGAAAGGAAAACAGGAGCACAGGAGAGAAGGTAAATGGAACGTAAGAAGAATGGACAAAGAAAAGATAAAGAGAGGCATGGAAACAGAAGAAGCGACAGAAAACGAAAATATTGAGAAAAGATGCAAGAGGTATTCAGAAAAACTGAGAAAAGCGGCGGAGGAAGCAATTCCTAGGTACAGGGAAGGCGGACGAAAAGAACCATATATGGTGGTGAGAGAAAATAAAAGAATGCAGGAAAAACACAATACAAACAGCGAGGAAAATTAAAAAGCTGAGAAGAAGAGAAGAGATTACAGAGGAAATAGAAGAGAAACTAAAAAACGACAGAAAAATTTTGAAAAAGGCTATTAGGGATAGCAGAAAAAGATGCTGGAAAGAAATGATAGAATCTATAGATGGGAATCCTTGGGGAAAACCGTACAAAATAGTGATAAACAAATTGGGTGGAAGAACAAAAGAAATCTGCTTAAAAAAAGACGAAGAAGAAGAAGTCATAATTAAAAAACTATTTCCCAACGGAGAACCAGTAGAAAAACCAGAAACAAAAGAAGAAGAAGCAACAGTTACGGCAACAGTGGAAGAGATTTAAGAGATCATAAAAGAATTGCTTAACAACAAAGCACCAGGTCCGGACGAAATAACAACAGAGATTGTTAAAGCAGCTTTAGACGGAAACGAGATAGAAATAACTCAAATAATCAACAGGTGCCTAAAAGAAGAAACTTTCCCAGGATGTTGGAAAGTAGCCACTCTGGTACTGATTGAGAAAAAAAAAGAAGCAGGAAAAGCAACATCATACAGACCAATATGCTTAATCAACACACTGGCTAAAATAATGGAGAAAGTTATTGTACGGAGAATAGAACAAGAATAAGAAGAAAAAGGAGGATGGGAAAAAGAACAATACGGATTTACCAAAGGAAAAACAACCTTAGGAGCTATTGAAAAAGTGAAAGCATTAGCAAAAGAAGCAAACAGCGGAACGCAGAGGAAAAGGCAACACTGTGTAATGATAGCGTTGGACATACAGAACGCGTTTAATAGCGTATCATGGGCAGCAATCATAGAGGCGGCAAAGAAGAAAGAACTGAACCGAAAAACAATCAAAATTATATGGAGCTACTTACTAGACAGAAACCTAGTGACCAAAAATGGAAGATTCAAACTTACTAGAGGGGTACCGCAGGGCTCAGCACTGGGACCAAAACTGTGGAACCTTGTCTATAACGAGTTACTTCGAATGAAGATGCCGGAAGGCGTGTCAACAACAGCATTTGCGAACGACATAGCAGTAGTAGGTAGAGACGTAAAAATAGAAGTACTAAAAGGAAGATTAGAGCTGGCAATTGATATGATACAAAAATGGATGAGAAGTAAGGGCTTAAAACTAGCAACACAAAAAACTGAGGCGGCATGGCTATCGACTAAAAGGAATAATAGAGGAACAGGTAAGATACAGGTGGGAGATCAAGAGATAACAATAAGAAAAAAAATCAAATACCTTTGAGTAGCACTTGAAGCAAAGGGATGGAATAAACAGGTTAAGGAAGCGGTCATTGGAACAAAGGAAATTGAGATAAAGCTTGGTAGACTTATGCCAAACAACGGAGGTCCAGGAGAAGAAAACAGAAGGCTAATAGCAACGGCAGCAAAAAGCAAATTGCTGTACGCCGCAGAAACATGGGGAGAAGCCATGAAAAACAAAGAAAAACAGAAAGGAAGTAAGAGGAGCCACAAGAGCAAGTTCGCTGAGGATTTGTAGAGCTTACAGAACAGTGTCACAAGAGGCAGTAGAGGTAATTGCGGCAACACCTCCCGCGGATATGATGGTGGAGGAAAGAATAGAAATAAAAAAACTTGTAAAAGAAGGAACGAGTAAAAAAGAAGCATAGATAAGAGCAAGAGAGAAGACTATGGAAAGATGGCAGAGAAAATGGGATACAAGAGAAAAGGGGAAATGGACGAAAGAATTAATCCCAGACATAAAAGAATGGGTAGAGAAGAAACCCGAGACGTGCTATTATACAACACAAATACTGACCAAGCACGGAGCATTTGGAAAATTCTTGCAAAAAATTAAAAAAATAAATGAAGAAGAAAGGTGTACATTTTGTCAGAAAGAAACACACGATAACGCAGAACACACTCTAGTAGAATGCGAGGCGTGGGAAAAAGATAGAAAAAAATTAGAATATATACTAGAAAGCAAAGTGAATAAAAGAACAAATGCTTAAAAGATGAAAATAAATGGAGGGCGTTAAAAAACTTTGCAACAAGTGTACTAAAAAAAAAATTGAAGAGTTTGACAATAGAAGAATATAGAAAAACAAACAATGGAAACAAACACACAAACTAAAAGCCATAGAAGAGAAAGGAAAGAGATGAGATAAGCTAAATAGAAACAAGAAAACAGAGAAAAAGATCAAAAAGAAAAAAATAAGAAAGGACATGACAATTGTGCATACCAAGAAACAGAAGAAAAAAGAAGAACATTTACAGAGACTACAATACCAAACGAAATTGCAGAGATAAGGAGAAGGAGAAAAGAAATATTGAAGAAAAGCAGAATAACAGAAATAACATGGCAAATACTAAATGGTAGATATGCTATCTCGAGGATGACTGAGAACGCAACCTTTCAGATAATCAAAATATACCTGGCAACGAGAAGACATGAAGAAGTAATTCCTGATGGAGATACAAGGATATCCCTGGAGGTAAAACTTACAAATCTAAGACTGCCAAAAGGAATACAACTGATGGAACTGCATAAATTATTCATAAAGGAGAGGAGATACGATAAAGAAGAAGTGAACGAAGACCTTAGTAAGCTAAGAACACATCTGAAAACAAATTATATTATTAGAGTAAATAACACAAAGATAAGAGAAAGAAGAGAATGCAGAGGTAGATGCCAACGCAGATAAGAAAACGCAAAATGACAAAAGAGACAGACAAAGGTAGGGGCGATAGGGAGATAGGAGCAAAAACCAGCCCGCATCAAACTAGCACCAAATGTAGGTTAGTTTAGACAGGGACATTAAAACAACAGGATTTGCGCAGAGAAGAAAACCGGAAGGTATTACCATGCGTAAGTTATTCTTAAAGGCCACTTGTTGAGAGCCAAACAACTCACTACGTCCTAAAAAAAAAAAAAAAAAAAAAAAAAAAAGGATTATTCGTTATATAACTTGTATATATTATGCGCCACTTACGAGACAACGGATGAACTAAATTGAAAATTGATAACAAAGATGAATGGCTATTTGCAAAAAAGCTGTCCATTAATTTAATAATATTTAGTCACCATTGTATTAAAATGATTCTAATTCAAATTTATGTTACAATAAATATTGTTCAACATAGAAGATCAAAAACGTAAATAATCTACGTATTTGTGCAGATTTTTGTCAAAATCAAATTTTGATTTAAAATAATTAATATAAAAAAGTAATGTCAATTTAAAAAACTTTTTTGAAAATCCATTAGTAGTAGTTTTTTCATATACCAATTATTAAAATATTTAATAAACTATTAATATTTTCATAATTTTTAATTATTATTGTTCAATATTATGTTATTAATATAATAATAATAATAATAATAATAATCGTTTATTTCTTGCCTTTCGGCTTTGAAAATTTTACAACTTAACATAACATAACATTTATCATATAACTTAATTTACTACTAATATAATATATATAATCTTAATAATCCTAATTCCTTTTTTTAATTAATTATTTATTAATCCTGTTTCAATTTTCTTTCTTCTTTTTGTTACCGCCATCATCCATTTCATTCCTTCTCCAACTTCTTTCAGTACCTCGTTTCTTTCCATTTGCTCTTCTTTCATCTCATTACATTTTAGCATGTTTTCGATGCTTTCTCTAACTTCTCCACACATCCTACACATTTTCTTTTCCTTTTCCATCCAAAATTTGCACACTTTCTCCTCATTTCCACATCTAAATCTTGAAATCATTCGTTTTTCCATTTTTTCATCATTTACATTTTTTAGGTACTTGGTAGTGCATCTGTTATAATGTGTTCATAATTTGAATTGTACCTAGATTTATTTATCTGTGTTTTTTGCCCTTGCACTTGTATATCTCTATTTCTCATCATATTATCTCTTCACATACTTCTATCTATTCTCAATCTTTCTACTTCCTTACTAGCATATCCATTCCTGTTAAAATATTTTTCTCTGCATGTTCCTATTTTTCCGTATTTTCTCTTCATTTTCTTGTAATATTTTACATTCATTCCTTTTTGTCACTTTTTCTTCATACCTCATTGCACGCTTTTCTGCTTCTACTCTTAATTTGTCTATTTTAATTTTTTCTATTACAATGTATGCTGGGGTTTCTTTGTTTACTTCTAATACCCATCTCTAATATTTTGTTTGAATAGCCTCTAACTTTTCTTGCTCTTTCTATCTCCAACTTATTAATAATATATTAATTAATAAAAATAACATAATATTAAACAATTTTATTTAAAAATAATGAATACACAAACGTTTCATAGCGTGAAAAAAAAATTGAATATATTAAAATTTTATTTGATTTTTTTTTCTATTAATAAAAAGTTAGATTAAATTTATTCAGTATGTTTTCTTCATAATTTACCGTTGATCAATAAAATTACATCGAACCAGGCAAAAACAAATAAACTTATAGGCTTTTGGCAAACGAATACATATGTAGCATATGTTCAGATATCGTTTCCGTTGATATTGAACTTTCCCAAATACCCCTGGGTGAACACACATACAGGTGTTGTGTAAAGAATAGACAGAAAAGAAAATTATCGCTGAAAGAATCAACGGATAGAAAGTTTCATAGAAACCTTGACATTGTAATAGGTCATGTAAAAAAAATTAAGTTATTATATTACTATTATTTTTTTAAACCAGTTTTTGATTTATAAAATCAAAAAAATACTATAATTTAATTAGACATACAATATGTACAATAGATTATTAATTGTATGTGACAGCGTTTTAGACAAATTACCAGTTTTAATTAGTGCGCAATTAATTGTAAAAACCTTCTATATTGTGTAACAATTCACTATAACCTAATCTATTCTGTTTTAAATATACCGACTTGGCTTGAATGACCCATTAAAATTTATTATTTATTGTACATTAAAAATACTAACTTATATTATATTAACGTTGGGTAAATTATTATTACAAAGTTATCTTAATATAAATAAAAAGAAAAAAGTGTCATCCAATTCCTAAAAAAAATGAACATATTAATCATTACAAAGCGTATTCAATAAAAGTTGGAAGTAGTTGAGACAAACACACACATTCAAGAAAGAATAAATTTATTTTCCTCCGGTTATAAATGGGATTCTTTCAGAAAATAATTGTTTCGAAATAAAGGGCGAAGCGAGAAAAGAAAGGAAAGGAACTTCTTTAAACTACATAAAAGTTTCGAGTGTTTGTTTTAAAATCGCGTGTCACATATATCTTTATGTTATAAATCATTCGATCAGATTTCGTCCCGATCATTTGTCTAACGCGCGGGTAAACCCGATATCCTTAAAGAACGATGATGCATCTGAATCTTGATATCTCTTTTTTGCTTCCGCGCCTTCTCTCTTCCTCGTTGTTGTCGTCGTCGTGCGCGAATAATAGAGACAGCTCTCTTAAACGCTTTGTCTTTCAACACGGAAACCTTTCCTTCTGTACCGGATTTGAACGTTCAATCTGGAGCTTTATAGAGAGACGTCGATTTGGGTTGTCGATATTCGGATACCATTGAGGCTCATCCTCCATCCAAACTACATCCATCCCCCGATACATACATTATCCAGACACAGACACGACTCTCATTTCAGACCTGACAACTTCATAGAGCGCATCTTTTAGTTTCTTGCATTCACTTTATACAGTGCCCCTGATTGCAACTTCTGATCTAATAGAAAACTCTTTCGTTGGCCATCATTCTCTTCGAAAAGTCTTTCTTTTTTTAAATTGACTTGTTTAAAATATTTAAGAGTATGTTAAATAAATATTTTGTACGCTTATTTATGTTTAAAATATAAACATAATGTGAACAAAAATTTGTATTACTAAATTATCATTAATATAATATATACAATTAATTAACTAAAACATTAAAAAATGTGCAAATCAATTAATAATTTCTGTTTGTAAAGTATAATTAAAGTTAAATTTCTAATTAATGATATTAATAATAATAATTTTAACTTATGTAAGCACTTGCAGATCAAATTTGTCAAAATATACAATAGAAAAAATACAAATAAAAACACAATAATAATGTTTTGTAATATTAAAAATGTTATTACAAACCATTTTTTTAATACTAGGTTTAAACATTGTATAAGACAAATTTATTAAATAGGATCACGCAAAGTTTCGCCATTCTGCTGCATTGTTAAAATATTCAACAATTTTATATTAATTTAATAACTAATAAAAATATTTACATCTTTAAAATAACTTCATAAATAAAAATTATACTTTCCATATTAATAATTATATTTATAAATATATATTTGTCTTAATTTAAGAAATTAAGTTTGTGACTATTAAATAGAAATTATAATTATTAGGTAAGTGGTCAATAATAAATTAATATTTCGAAAAAATTATATTTCCTTTTTTCAAGACGCTACAATAAATAACACAGGTAGAATTTAGATAAAAATAATAAAAAGTACATTAGTGTAATAAGTATATTAGGTATTAGGTGTTAGGTATTAAGGGTTAGGCATTAGGTATTAGATATTAAGTATTAAGTATTAGGCATTAAGTATTAGGTATTATGTATTAGGTATTAAGTATTAGGTTAGGTTAGGTTAGGGTATTAGGTATTAGGTATTAGGTATTAGGTATTAGGTGTTTCTCAAGACAGATATTAAAGATCTCATCGGGAAATTGGGCAAGTATACCAAAGTAAGTAGAAACAAGGCCATCAAAACCTGGTTTGAAAAGCACAAATGGGAACTCCCTGATCCTAAAGAAATAGACCCTAAAACAACAGAAGGGAATGTGGACAAAGAAGACAAAAATGGGGCGTCGAGTAAGCAGAAGAGAACAAAAGTATGCTACGGCAGGTGAGAAACGTTGCAAAGGGTGTAAGCAAATGAAAAAAGGGTGCAGAAAAAAGCGGCGGAAACAGTTTTAATTGCCGCTATATGGAAAGGTATGGAGGAGCAGGCAGGGATGTCAAAAGATGCTTTTCAAAAATTCATGCAAAAACATTTAGGAGGTTAGGGTGCCCAAACAAGGAAAGCACGTATTAGTTATTGCCGACGTGGAAGACAAGGAGAACTTTACCTCAAAGCTATATAGGGAAAAAGGGGAGTGTTATAAAATACATTATTTTGGGTAAAAACTAGGCGCCGGCAATGTGGCCTGTATAGCAACAAAAACTTCACCTTTCTGCTAGGTGCCGACAAAGGCCAGGACGTCAAGACGGGAAAGTTCTTAGAAATGGTCAAAAAAACGCTTGCTGTAGTGCAAGTGAAGGAAATGGCAAACTTATTTGTGGTATTGGCCCCTAGTAGGGGCACTGAAAGGGTGAGAAAAATAGTAGATAGGGCCTCGGAAAACATAAACTTTCAGCTGACTGTTTAGTCGCTTAAAAGAAAAGGGCTCAGTGGAAAACAGACAATTTTCTAATTGAAAGACAAGGTATGGGGGTAGCTACTCTGATAGACTAAAAACGCTCAAAACTAGAGTAGGAGCAAAAACGGGGGTGAAAGTCCTAAGGAAACTAAGAAAGGAGGCATTAAACTCAAATTACAAAGAGGGGGAAAACATTTCTAAATGTTTTTAGGAAAACCGTAAACAAGAACCAAACCACTATGGTTACTGTGAAAGATTTGTCAAGGCCTAAAAAAATCTTGGTGTGGGGGATAGATATGGCAACCACGGAAAAAGAACTGAGAGAAGCTATAGACAAACTGGTCGGGAGTCAAGGAAAAAATGGCTGCAAAGTAAACATTCTAAAAATACAAGAAGGCAGGCAGGATCGACAAAACCAGTTTGCCGTAGTTTCCTTAAAGAAGAGTTTCCGTGCTCAATTACTTAATATGAGCAGAGTGGCTGGGCGCGGTGTAGAGCAGAGGCCTATGCAGACAAAAACAGGTGTTACAGATGTCAGGAACTTGGACAGATTGCGGCCAAGTGCTCCAAGGAAAGAGTAGACGCACGCTGCTTTAAGTGTGGGCAACCAGGACACTTGGTCAAAGACTGCAAAACTGAAGCTTATTGTAGCATGATAAGTGTCATCCAGGTAAACCTCAATAGGTCGGCCGCGGCTACTGACTTTGCGATTTAACTGGGTGCGGAGATTGGGGCGGACATTGCCTTGATCTCCAAGCCCAACTTGCAAACGGCAAGGGGTAGCGCCTGGGCACTGGATAACAGGCAAGACGGTGGTAGTGTTAAACAGTAACTTAGGATTTGGGAAGCGGGGAAAGGGAAAGGGTTTTGTGTGGCTGCAACTTGATGAGATTGGCAATAGGGTGGCAGGTGCTAGAGAAAGGAAACCTCAAACCTCAGTGACCACCAATCTATTAAATTTTAGGTTGGAGCTACAAGTACGACAGCGCCTGCAGTTGATTAAAAAAAAAAGTGGGTAGTTTTAATGGAAGGGTTGAAAAGTATAATTAGGAATTTTGAGGTCATGGCAATAGAGGCGGGAAACAGCCCGGCAGCTCTGCGCATAATCATAAGAAGTCTCTGCGACGTACATCTTACCAGGAAAGAGCGTTTGCAACCGGGTTTGAACGGCGGTTACTAAAGGCAAAGCCATGAGAAAAAAAATACGGAACAGTATTGGAATACAAGGGATTGCGCAAAAAGTTAGGGGTCTAATCAAATCCGCCAAGAGAAGTAAGTAAAATCTTTTGGTGGAAGAGGTGGGAAAAATTAGGAAAACACCAACAAGGGTATCGGCAAAAATGCAGAAAGCAGTCGTAGAAGAACTTTTTCCAAACCAGGAGGAAGTAATTTTAACAGGGGGGGGTGCCAGAGAAAACAGTTCTAGGCCCCACGTTGTAGAACGTTTTCTACGACAACGTGGTAGGTCTGAAATTGCCAATGGGTGTTCAAATAGTAGCTTACGCTGACGACTTGGCGGTGATAATTACAAAACGCTTTAGGAAAGAACTGGAGGAAACGGAAAGCTGCGGATTTGCCCTCATAGAGCGTAAAATCAAGGAGCTGGGCTTTGAGTTGGGCCCAAAAAAAACGGAACTTTTAGTGCTTGCCTGTTCAAGAAGAGTACTATAAGTGGAGATTACAGTTTCCGGTATTACCGTCAAGTCGCAACGTCAGTTAAGGTATCTAGGTGTGACACTTGGTACTGACGTAGCGTGGAAAATGCATGCATGTGGCTTGGTCCTTTGCAGGCGCCTGATGTGCTTGGTAGTTTCCTCCATAGTACTTTAAAACACAAGGAATTAGTTCTGCAGACTCAAAGAAGATGTTGCCAAAAAGTTTGCAGCGCATACAGGACAGCGCCGACGGCGGGCCTTCTGGTTGTGGCAGGCACTAAGCTGTTAGATCTTGTAATGCAAGTAAAGACGGCGGTCTGGGAGGGTCGCTTTACTTAGTGTGAAGCGAAAGAATGGATGTGGAAAAAATGGCAAAAGAGTTGAGAGAAATGCGTGTCGAGTGGGGCTGGTAGCAAACCGGCATGGTTCAAACAACTCATCGCAGACGTAAAGCGTTGGGTGGGTCGGGGCCATGCTAAGATAAAGTACTACCTCACGCAGGTACTAACGGGACATGGTTGTGTTCAGGCGTACCTGCATTGGATGAAATTGATTGAAATTGATGAATGTCTGTACTGTGGGCAAAGGGATACGGTTGAGCACATTTTGTTTCATTGCGAAAAATGGTTGGAAACGCGTGAAAGAGCAAGTGTAAAACTTATAGCAGAGAGCTTAAACACGGATACATGGTGGTAGTAATTCTGTCTTCGGTGTATAATCGGGACATTTTGGCCACTATGATAGAGTCCATGCTACGTATAAAAAAAAGAAAAAAGGAAGTTAGCCTAAAATTGAGTAAACAACCAGAACCACACAAAAAAGCAATCCAAAACGCATAAAAAAGTGCAATCTAAAACGCAATAAAAAAAAGTAGTATTAATTTTATGTAAATGTGTGTTTTTAATGTGTGCTTTCAAAAACTGTGATTGCGCTTGAAGACTGGCGCGCGGGAAGGAACTTCTGCCTCAATAATACTCAAAATTGAGGTGGAGAGAGATCGTTATTTTTGCTAAAAGAAAAAGGTGAAATGAAAATCGGATAACCACATTTAAGTTTTTTTTACATTATTTTTACGTGTACAAAACAATCTTAGAGTTTGGTCCGTTTTTTCCAACTCACCCTGTTTACATATATGTATATCAGTAATTCAATTACTTTTGTAAAATTCTCAAAAACTTGTGTCTGCAAATTGCGCAAAAAAATTGTACATAAAATTATGAACAAAAAAAAAAGAATTCCCAAAGGTTTTGCCTGCTAGACTTATAAAATGACGCTAATTTTTTTTTATTTTTGTTTTCTCAGCCTTTGGAATAGGTACCAATACATACTTGGCGGCAAATGATTTTTTATTTTATGTTTTTTGATCTGAAAATTTTGCATATTGAGGTATCTTGTAGATATATTGATATAAACGCTCCGATTGTAAACACATTGCGTAATCACAATATAATTATATTTACGAGAGCTCAAATTTTTTTTTATTGATACTTTTTCCGAATGTTTAAAGTTTTTTATGATCACTTAAATATTTTCAGAGATATAGTGTTTCAAAATTGCCAATGTTTGACAAAAAATGCAAAAATTGACATTTTCAAACAGGCGTAAAATTGTTCTATTAAAATAAAATGACTTGAAATTTTGGAAAAATATTCTTCAAACATGTATAAATAAATTCTAAAAAATTGGATAATAAACTTGTAGTTTCAAGTAGCTAAATATAATTTTTAGAAAATTTTAAAAATTTGTTGTCCTGCATCACACTGTTTTTCTATGTTTTGATGAAGAAGTATGCATTTTTTTTAAACGTATAAGAAAAAAATGTGTTTTTTTCAAATGCTGCGTAAAAAACTACAAATTTTATTAAAAAATAACGATAATCTATATAAATTGTTCAAAAATTCAAACAAGCAGAATTGAAATTTTACGTATCACATCAAATCAACTAAGACGGTAAAGCAGAATACTGCACACAACGCTTGATTATTACAATTGTGTTTACATTACGTGTGTTAGTTTGTGTAATATTATCACTTAAAGTGATAAATATTACTAATATTGTGCGTTTGGCGTGCCATATCACTTGTCACATGGATCACATCAGCTACTTTGATCACGTCGCAGCAGTTGTGGCGTTTGTTTAATTAATGTGTTTACTTAAAATCATTTAAAGTGATTCATATTTGTAAAATTGTACGTGCGGCGTTGTCATATCACCTATGATATGGAAAAAATCAAGCTACCAGTCACGTCGCAACTGCACTACCTCCAAATCAAATTCATTTTATCACTGATAATACAAACGGCAAATTTAAAATTTATATAAAAATCATTAATGCTAAGTTAGTTGCGTATACAGGGTGGAGATTAATTAGCGGACAAACGCCAAGTAACTTTGTAAACCGTGCCAAAAGAAAACAAAAAACTTAATTCCAAAATGCTGAGAAACTTTTTGTTTGGCCTTACGAGGTTCTCAAAGATTCAATTTTGTCAATACAAATATTGTTTTAATTGCGTAATTCATGTACCAAATTTCTTTCTTTTTTAGTATAATAAGAGTTACAAGGTTTATTAAAAATTAATAATAAAAAAATATTGAAAAATGTGCAAATTACTTTCCAAGAATAAATAAAATTTAAATAAAAAATACACTTGGCAACGTAGCAAATTTTTTAATAAAATTAAAATTATACCGTAGGTTATGCAATGCATGCCAGTTGATATTTCTATTTTATTATGACTTTTACTTTAAATGTTTTATGTTTTTACGGCTATTTTACATCGCCACAGTAAGTCTACGACTTGTTTAAAGTGGTTTTATGGGACCAACAGCTTAAAACGTGACTTCCGAACCACGCTGGTGGATAAAGAGCAAGTTATCATTTCAGTCATATTTCGGGGATCAAACCCCGGACTGCTCGCATGATATGCAAGTGCTCTACCATTGAGCTATCACACCATTTTTTTGAATATGCAAATTACGCCGGTGATGCTTGAGAATGATATGAATTTAATACCGTATAGTGTTTAGAAGTAAACGGTAGCCAATATAAACATTTGTAGTTTATAATAAATGATAACATTTAATGTATGTATTAAGTTGCCTACATTATAGGTTTGAAAATAGAAATAAAATTCAAATTATAACTTAGGCTATGTAATGAATGTCAATTGATATTTCTATTTTATTATGACATTCACTTTGAATGAATATGCAAATTACGCCAGTGATGCTTGAGAATGTCATGAATTCAACACCGTATAGTGTTTAGAAGTAAACAGTGGCCAATATAAACATTTGTAGATTATAATAAATAACAACATTTGATGTGTAAATTAAGTTGCCTACATTATAGGTTTGAATATGAAATAAAAATTTTGCTACGTTGCCAAGCGTAACGAATCTTTGAGGGTTTCGTAAGGCCAAACAAAGAGTTTCTCAGCATTTTAGAATTAAAACTTTTGTTTTCTCTTGGCACGGTCTACAAAGTTATTTGGCGTTTGTCCGCCAATTAATCTACACTCTGTATAGATGGATGATGCACAACATGTTATGTTATGAAATCTTTTCTGACAGCTGACTTTATAGAAGCGTGTTTGTTTATTTTCCATGTAGAATTGTAGTGTATAGTTCTCTGAACGCTGCTAAATGTGTATTTGTAAAAGTTTATGTTGAAAAATAAGTCCATTTTTGCAGTATTTTTGGACCTCTTAAGCCAAAATACACAAAACAAATTTATATTTTCTAATTAATTTACATAAAAATACGTCAATTTTGGCATTTAAAAAAAAATAAAAAATGCTTTTTTTTTGCCCAGCCCATTTACAACAAAAACATGGTTTTATGGCTTTTGCGGCTTATAGACAGGGTATAAACTTAAAATAGCGTTAGATTTGGATTATACAAAAAAATTCTGATTGATTTTTTTTTTAATTAAATTTGCAATTTTTAAACAAAAAATGCAATTAAGTTAAAAAAACAACAAGAAAATTAAAAAAAATTGTAAAATTTTTATTTAAGAGTTATGACCTTCATGTACTGGTAAAAAAAAAACTACTAATAAGTTATAAAAACTAAAAAAAAAATTAAAGCAAATTTCTCAATGCATCCCCCCCCCCCCTGCTCTGGTCAGTTTAAAAAGTCTTGTAGCTTCTTTATAGAATGTTTTAGAAGTTTTTTGAGTTTACGTTTTTAAGGTTTAACTTCCACTAAAGAGCAATGCGTGTCTTAAACCGTTGCACAATCTTTTGATATACAAAGCAAGCTAAGCAAACGCAATGTAAACATTGTCTATTTTGACTTTTTTTTTCAACAAAAGTTTTTACTAACATCCGCAAACGCGTTTTAAAAATCCGGGTTTTTTTTTTAGATTGCTGACTTAATTGGAATAATCAGCAATCAAAGCTTTTTTTTAAGATTCCAAATGCATTTTTCCCCAATGTAATCAAAATTACTTTCTGATGACGGATGAAAACTGATGATAGAATCAGAATTTACCATAGCGTGCCCGTCATTTAAGATAATTCCTCATTGGTTACTTTATTGAGGTTGTCTATTTGTATTGATCCATCAGTTAGGATCACAGTACAAACTACAGATTATAATATATATTTGCAGAACTTTTATTTTGTCTTTTTCATTTCTTTCATTATTTATTGCTGATGCGGCCTGAAGAAGTTAATATTTCTTACATGTTGTTTGTATTTAACTAGATTAATACGTAATAACAAACAATTTTTAAATTTAATAGTAACTTAATACTTACAAAAATTTTCAACACAATATCAATTAGAAAAAACAAAAGTAACATCAATTTTCTTATTCAAATAAGTTTAAGTATTACAGGTTTTATCCACAGAACAACTTTATATAAAATATGTTTAAACACGTGCATGGTCTACGCTTACGCGGAATTGCATTACGGCATTAGTTATTAAATTAAGCATTGTGACGTTTAGGTGGTTTTACAGACACCAGCAGAGATGACTTAATAAGTAGATACAGTTAAAATCGTATTTCTATTAAATTGCGCTTACGTGGTGCAAAAGTATTTCCAACAACAATATGTAAATATTATTGACAATGTATTAAAACTACTGTATGTTTGTTTGTTTAAAAAATTAAGAAAATTGAAAATGTTTACAAATTAAATAAAGAAATATAAAACATGACTTATGATATAATTTTATATATCTATATAAATACTATTATTTTAAAGATTCAATAAACATGACTGTTATTAAAGAATATTCTAGTAGCAAATAATATTATATATACATTTATAATTACCTACCTCATTGTTAATAATAGGAATAATTATAATATAAATACCGATTAATTTTAAAATATCGAATAAAATGTTATATAAACTTTATTAAAATCATGCATAATTTAATTGAATAAATATTTAATCATTTATTATATTTGATTAAAATATAACCACAAAATGCATACAAATAATTGTTTTATATACGCATATATGTAAATAACAATAATTGCAAAACAATTGTATTTGTTTTCATATAAAAACTAATATTAGTACTTTCAAAACAATATTAAGTTTCTTTTAATTTAAAATTGTTAATTAGGTTTCAATAAATGTTTATATTTTTAATCAAATTTACATCACGTTTAAACAAATGTAAAAATTGAATTTAACTAGTTGTCAATAAAATAAAATAAATTTATTATAACATAAATATAAAATAAAAATAACAATAACAATAATAAAAACAGTTTATACAATTTAAAATGCATTCCAGAACCAACTAAAATAGTTTAAAAAAGTTAGATGTTTACTGGACTGGAGTAATTATTCAATGTCTGGGCTTACCAGTTTCTTGATGCAACCTGTAAAATAGTTTTGCTTTTTGTGTGCTAATTGTGGTACGGCATTTTAATGATATTTTTGTAATGTTTATCAGAAGCGGCAATAATCGTAATCCAATCCGGTTTTGATATTTGAAGATGGCGGATGGTCGCTTGGGCATACACAACAAACCGCTTGCGCCTCTGCTAATATTCTCTTACTCAACTCTAAAATATAATTAAAATGTTGCAGCAGTTTGTATGTTAGTTTTGTGCATACACGTAGTACGTACAATGTAAAAACTATACAATTAAAGAATAAACCTATTTTAAATAAGTAAGTTTAAGAAGTGAGATATTGTTTAATTATTCTACTTAATAACTGAACTAATATCAAATAGTTATTATTTATCGAGTTTGTAAAAATTAGTTTTAGGTATGTGTTTTGTAACTTTTTTATAAATATTTACAATAAACGAGCCATAAAACTTAACTGACAGGCACAAGTTGCAATTTATTGTTTTGTGTAATTGCAACTTATTCAAATTATTCTGGTAAAATTACAATAAAATTAAACATTTTCTTGCGGCAATTTAACAAAATAGACGATAATTGGTTTTTAATAATTTTTCTATTTTTTACTGAAATGTGTCGATTATGCAACTAGTATGTATTGCTAAAAAATATATACTATTTATATTTTATTGCGGACGCATAATGCTTGTGAAAAGTGCCTATTACGCACTAAGTGCCATTAGATAGGTAAATATATCTGTAAAATTATAAATAATTTTTTTTGTATACGTTATGATTATTGAAGTCGTAGAAAAAAAAAAAATGTTTATACAATAATACTGTGCCTTTGTCGCACAATATACTATTTCTGCCCGCCCACTCTAAAAAAAATTTTTTTGCACGTGTTTTAGATTAAAAAATAATGTTTTGTGAGCGTAGGAATAGCAAAATCTTTTTTGCAACGTGTTGCTAAAACCTATTTTTGGCCTTGATACACTTTATACTATTGCAACCCTATTTATGTTTTAAAAGCATGGCTTTAAAACATAAATAGTGCCAAAGTAGTATTATAAATACTTATTTAATAAATGCATTTTTGAAATATTCAATAAATAACTCTTGTGAACTATTTTTCCCGGAATAGGCTTGAACAAAAAAACAAAACATTGTTGGGTTGTTTTGTGTTTATTTCTTAAAATAGTTTTTATTTAAGTCTACACACTTATTCCAACAATGTTCTAAGGCCGTTATGCCATACTGATAGATTGATTTGTTAAGGGCATCAATATATTAATTTACAATGTCGACGACTTCATTATCGATTGCAAATCATTTTTCCACCAAGTCACTTTTTAAGAGTTAGAATTAGATAGAAGTTGTACGAGGCTAAATCAGATAGTAAATTTTAGCCATCGCAATGACTGGCGTGTAAAGCAAAGCATTGTCTTAAAACAGCACTTTTTTTGCTAAATATAGCCGTATTCTTTTAATCTCATTGGTTAAATTTTGCAATAATGTATGTTTTTTTTAATCATTTTTGGCGTAGTCACCTTGTTAGGGCGTCTACTGCGTGGTTCATCACTAGTGCATGTGCAACCTATTTTAAATTCAGCAGCTTACTACTTATTCGTTGTATTTAATGAAGAAAAATTATTTATTGTTAAATTAAGTTTATTTTTAATATGTTTTGCGATTAGGTTTAAAAAAAATGTTTTTTGCATAATTTCAGTTTTATTCTTTGTACTAAAATCACTTGAATAAACCACGTTTATTTTAATAAAATGTTGTTGTGATAAGATAAAAAAAACTGTGGCTGATCAAATTGATAAAATAATAAAAGAAAATTTTAGTAAACTTCTAAAAAGTGATTCCGGTTATAACAGTTATGCCAAGTGAAAATATGATTGATAATTTATAGAATTAGAATTTATATTATACGCTTTGAAATAACACAGTCAATTCCTACACAGTTCATTCCAGAAACATTAAACACAAATTGATAAATTATCACCATTTTAGAAACAACATTACAGTTCTATTTAAAAAAATTGAAAACTTCTATTTTCTAACAAGATAATGTAAAACCAGTAATATAGCTAAGCTGCTTCTAATTAGACATTTTATGGAGATTTACATGGGGACCAAAAACGACGGTTAGGTGTGAGTGCAAAGCGTATAAAAAAACTCAAAAAAGTAAGATAGAAAATGTGCATACATTGAGACGTCAAAAATTTTAATTTTGCTGTTGTAACAAAAAAGAGGTTATTTGCTGGAAGTGCATCCGCTAAAAAACACAATGGTAGGTGCTAAAAGACGAGAGATACTGAGAGACACGCTGAGAAACGTTATGTAAGCTGACATGAAAATCTTCATAAAAAATCTAACTAAACCACATCTGGTCAGCCAAACAAACATGCTCAAATAAGCTTCTTTACCTAGATTGGCACCTTTGACCGGATAATTGATCCAACCAAAATGGCAGTTGATTAGTTATTTTTGGTCCGCATGTAAGTTTTTATAAAAAATCCAGTTTAGCTATACTACTAAAACTGCATACAGCTAAGGTTACTATAAAATTCCTAGAAGTAACTAATGTTGATTTATTTTATTGGCGTAATATAATTTTATTTAGATATGTTTGTATTTCTTATAAACGTATTCATAAAATCTTCTTAAAAAATACAAAATATATTGCCATCTAATAATACATTTACTCATAAAACAAAACTTTTTAAATTTTTTTAACAATTATTTACTAACAGTTTATAGATGCATAACCATAATTTCAAATTATTTAAACATTATCACCTTTATGCATAGTTACATTTAGTAACTACTAAGGTGCAACTAGCTAGATATTACTGTTGATCGTATGCATAATGATATATAAAACGCTACTAAGCTTATTTGTCAGATGGAATGAAAGAAGAATGGACAAAAAAAAGATAAAGGGAGATACGAACACAGAAAAAGTTACAAAAAACGAAAACATATAGAAAAGATGCAAAAAATACTCTAAGGTACAGAGAAGGAAGGCAAAAAAACCATTCTGGTGGTGCAAGGAAATAAAAGAATGCCGAACAAAAACAATACAACAGGAGAAAAAATCAAAAGCCAGAGAAAAAGAGGAGAAAATACAGAAGAAACAAAGGAGGATCTAAAAACAACAAAAAAATCTTAAAAAAGGCAATCAGGGATAGCAGAAGAAGATGCTGAAAAAAAATGATGGAATCTATAGACGGTAATCCTTGGAGAAAACCGTACAAAATAGTGATGAACAAACTGGGAGGAATAGCAAAGGGAGTCTACCTAAAAAAAAAAAAAAGAGAAGAAGTCATAATTAAAAAAATGTTTCTTAAGGGAGAACCGGTAGAAGAATCAGAAAATGAAGAAGAAGAAAAAACAGTCATGGCAACATTAAAAGAGATAAAAAAAATCATAAAAGAATTGTCTAACAACAAAGCACCAGGTCCGAACAAAATAATAACAGAGATTGTTAAAGCAGCTCTAGACGAGAATGTGGAAGAAATAACTCAAATAATCAACATATGCCAAAAAGACGGATTTTTTCCAGAATGTTAGAAAAAAGCCACCCTAGTACTGATTGGAAAAAAGAAAGAAGTAGGAAAAGCGACTTAAGGCCAATATGCTTAATAAACACACTAGCTAAAATATTGGAGAAAGTCATTGTACGGAGAATAAAACAAGAAATAAAAAAAAAAGAAGGATGGAAAAAGAAACAATACGGATTTACCAAAAGAAGAACAACGTTAAGAGCTATAGACAAAATAAAAGCAATAGCAAAAGAAGCAAACAGCGGAACGCAGAGGAAAAGACAACACTGTGTAATGGTAGCGTTGGACATACAGAACGCCTTTAACAGCGTGTTATGGGAAGCAATTATAGAGGCGGCAAAGAAAAGAGAACTGAAGAAAAAAACAATCAAGATCATATGGAGCTACTTACAGGGTAAAAACCTAGTGACCAAAAACGGAAAATTCAAACTTACGAGGAAGGTACCACAGGGCTCAGCACTAGGAAACCTTGTTTATAATGAGTTACTTTGAAAGAGGTTGCCGGAAAGCGTGACAATAACAGCATTTGCTGACGACGTAGCACTAGTAGGTAGGGACGTAGAAATGAATATACTAAAAGAAAGACTAGAGCTGGCAATAGATATGATACAGTTATGGATAAGAAATAAGAGTTTAAAATTAACAACACAAAAAACAGAAGCAGCCTGGCTATTGACTAAGAGAAGTCATAGAGGAACAGGTATGATACAGGTAGGAGACCAAATAATAACTATAGGAAAAAAAATCAAATACTTCAAGGTAACACTTGAAGCAAAAGAATAGAATGAACAAGTTAAGAAAGCAGTCATGAAAACAAAGGAAATGGAGAAAATGCTTGGTAAACTTATGCCAAACAACGGAGGTTCAGGAGAAAAATCCAGAAGGTTAATAGCAACAGCAACAAGAAGCAAATTGTTATACGCCGCAGAAACATGGGGAGTAGCCATGAAGACAAAAAAACCAAAAATGAAATAAGAAGAGCTACAAAAGCCAGTTTGTTAAAGATCTGCAGGGCTTACAGAACGGTGTCACATGAGGCAGTAGAGGTGATTGCGGCAACACTTCCCGCGGATATGATGGTGGAAAAAAGAATAGAAATAAAGAAACTAATAAAAGAAAGAACCAGTAAAAAGGATGCTAAGTTAAGAACAAGAGAAAAGACAATGGAAAGATGACAGAGACAGTAGAATAGAGAAGAAAAGAGAGAATGAACAAGAGAACTAATCCCGGAGATAAAAGAGTAAGGAGAGAACAAACCCGAGACGTTCTATTATACAACACAAATACTAACCGGACATGGAGCCATTGAAAATATCTTGCAAAAAATTTAAAAAAATCAATGAAGAGGAAAGATGTATATTCTGTCAGGAAGAAACACACGATAATGCAGAACACACTCTTGTAGAATGCAAAACGAGGGAAAAAGATAGAAAAAAAGTAAAAAAATTACTGGAAAGCAATGTGGATAAAACAACAATTATTAAGAAATTACAAAGAAATAAAAATAAATGGAAAGCGCTAAGAAACTTTGCAATAAGAGTACTAAACAAAATGAGGAATTTGACAATGGAAGAATATAGAAAGAAAACAAACAAACAATAGAAACAAACACACAAAATAAAAACCATAGAAAAGAAAGGAGAGAAACGAGAAAAGCAAAATGGAAACAACAAAGTAGAGAAAAAGATCAAATAAAAAGAAATAAGGAAAGTCAGGACAATTATGCATACCAAAAAATAGAAGAAAATAGAAAAGCATTTACAGAAACTACAATACCAAACAAAATTGCAGAGATAAAAAGAAGAAGAAAAAAAATGCTGAAGGAATGCAGAATAACAGAAGTAACAAGGCAAATACCAAATGGTAGGTACGCTATCTTGAAGTTGACGGATAACGCAATTTTTGAGATGGTCAAAATATACCTGGCAACGAGAGAACACAAAGAAATAATTCCAGATGGAGATACAAGGATATCACTGGAGTGAAAACTAACAACTTTAGGACTGCTAAAAGGAATACAGCTAATAAAACTTTATAAACTATTTATGAAGGAAAAAATATGCAATAAAGAAGAAGTTAACAAAGACCTTAGAAAACTAAGAGCGCATCTGTGGACAAACCAAATAATTAGGATAAATAACACACGAATTGGAGAAAGAAAAAAATGTGAAGATGGATGTCAGTGCAAATAAAAAAGATTAAAAAAAAAATGACAAAAGAGACAGAAAAAAGGTAGGGGCTATAGGAAAAGAAAACGGCCGGGGACAGCATGCGTGCTACAGATTTTGTGTAAAAATCCGCTAGGCAATAACTAGCCTACCTCGAATTACTGCAAAATCTAGACTAGTTTGACAGGGACATATAACAACAAGATTTACGCAGAACAGAAAACCGGAAGGTATTGCCATGCGTAGGTTATTCTTAAAGGCTACAACACCTTATTACGTCCAATAAAAAAGCTTATTTGTCAACTAAAACGTTTGTAGCTATATGGTTTGTTTTGCATAAAACTGTTTGCATAAAACTGTTTGCATTATTTATTGTATTAGATACTAATATTTCAATATTAGCACCAACGTGTAGCGGTTGCCTTAAGTATAATCAACAATAAAAATTTTAATGGCGGACGCAGCATCAATCTGCAATACTTGCAAAAAAACTATAGTTTTAACGGAAATAATTATTAAGTGTCGCGGATTGTGCAATCGTGTGTTCCACGGTACCTGTTCTAAGTTAAATAGTAACAAAATACGGCTCTTAAATGGCAAAAACTTACTTATGTAGTTATGTTTACAATGTAGACAAGTCATAAATAAAAGTCAGTCTATTTACAATTTGCTATTGAAATTTGATCACACCTTGAGCATCCATAATCAAATAATCACAACATATACTGAAAAGTTAGATCATTTAAATTCCATAATTTTAAATGAAAATAAATCTAACAAGAAAGTTAAAAAATCAATACAAAATGAAAATTCTAAAAACAATGCCACTAGCGCTATTTCGATAAACAAAATAAGTCTGCAAAAAAGAAAACAATGAAATCTTCTAAAACAAGCGAATATATACCGCAAGAAAAATTAAATAATATTGATACAAAAAATTCGAAAATAAATAACTTTACAGTTAGTTACCTACAAAAAAAAAAACAACATACAACAAAATAAAGGGAACAAAACTAAATAAAAATGTAATTACCGGAACATGCAACACAACTAATGATTTATACAAAACAGTGAGTAAAGGAAAAAGAGGATGGTTTCATGTATCCCGGTATTCTCTAACGCTCAATGAAAATGACCTAAAAACAAACTAAACTCAGCTTATAAAAGAAATGATTTTACAGTTGAGCTAATAAAAAGTAATCACCCAAAACCCCTTTTCAACAGCTTCCGTATTAGTGCTGATTGGTCATTACTCGGTACCCTAGAAGATCCTAAATTGTGGAAAAATGGTATACAAGTCAACAGATGTCATTTTTTACAAAACACCAGAAAAACTCACAAAAATACTTATATCAACAAGATACACAAAGTATAAGAGCCAAAGCTACGTTAACCAGTCAAGTAAGATTACTTTATATCAACACACAAAGTGTTAATAACAAACTACTTCAGTTAGAAGTATACCTATATAATAAAACAATTCATTTTCAGTCTAGCTCTTACAGGCTTATATGATATTAGTTAATATTTTTACTAATATCAGCATTAATAATTATCATGTCAATGCTGTAAACTTAGGCTTTTCTGACCATCTAGGTATTAATATGCAAATTGATTACAATTTAAAATTAAAAAAAAAATACTTGAGTAAATTAACGCCCAATCACTGACAATGAGCTCAATGTTCTTTATAATATAATAGAAGTAACTAACTGGGATTTTATTTAAAACAATACAATTGTAGTCTTGCACAATATTGGAACTAGTTTAAAATAATTCCACAATAAGGAATACAAATAATTAGATAATGGCGCCACGGAAAGGTAAAACAAAAATTGAAGCACAGGAGTGCTAAATTGGTTAATTATATCAACTAAGAAAAGAGTTACATGTCATTAATGCACACAATAAATCACAAATGTCTCTTGAAATATCAACACATATAAAACAACTAAAAATACATTCCAATTATAAAATTAAACTTGCAAAAAAAGCGGCAAAGAAAAAATATATTAAAAATTCAAATTCTCCACAAAAATCGATTTGGAACATTATCAAATCTTAAACAAATAAATCAACTGTTCAAAACAGCTATTGATAATTCACCGCCGATGACTTTAATAAATTTTTTTAACTAATTCTATTAATGTTGCTAATAACTTACCACCATCTATAACATCGTACAAATCATATATATTCACGATACCAAATGCTACTAAATTTAATTTTAATCAAGCAGCTTATATTGAAATACGTAACATTATAGCAAATTTAAAAAACACAAGTAAAGACTGTTATAACATCAACACAAAAATAATTAAAACGTTGATAAATGTCATTATTGTACCGTTAACTAATTTAATCAATTTGTGTATTAAGACGAATAAATTTCCAAACTGTTTAAAAATTGCTAAATTTGTACCAGTTTTGAAAAAAAGATATTTACTTTTACAAAATTTTAAACCAATATCTATAACTCCAACAATTGGCAAAATATTTGGAAAATGTACTACGTTGCAAGTTACAAACTATTTAGAATCTAATAACTTACTTTATAATAAACAATTTGGTTTTAAAAACATCAAATCAACAACACAAGCTATACAAAATTTAACAAACCTAATAAAAAGTGGTTTTAAAAATAATAGCTACACATATGCGCTTTTTTGTGATTTAAGAAAGGCGTTTGTTTGACTGTGTATTACACTCAATTCTTTTAGACAAACTGATATTGCTTAATTTCAGCATGGAAAGTAACATGTTGTTATCATTCTATTTAACAAACAGGTACTAATATACAAATGTAAACGCAACGCAATCAAAATTACCGAATGTGTCTATCGGTGTTCCGTGTTTTTTTAACTTATGTGAATGACTTTTCTTATTGCAATATGCATTCACAATTTACCCTATTTGCTGATGACACAACAATTGTAAATCAAAAAACGATGTAGCAAATCTTAAAACTGATGTGTTTGATACACAGTCAAATGCTAAGAAATGGTTTTTAGCAAATAAGCTGTTTCTAAATGAAAATAAAACTGAACACTTAGTATTTTCAATGCGCAAAATTCCTAAAAATTTATATCCAAAATTAATATGAGACAGACACACTTCTTATGTTTCTATTAAAATATCTAAACAAATATACTTATTGCAAAAATTGGGAAAAGTTTCTTCCCTTAAACTTCAAATGAGTGCATGTTTTGCTAATATTTACTCCATATTTTCCTATGGTATTTTAAATTGGGGTCACGCGGCAACAGTTTGTAATATATTTCGAATACAGCAAAGAACCATCAGAGTTAATGGTGAACTAAGTTACAGAGACGATTGCAAAGCAAAATTTGTTGAGCTGAAAATCCTCACCGTTTTGTGTATATGTATTTATACGTGTCTTACTTATATAAAACATAACTTTATACAATACACAATCAACATCTCATGATTATCCAACTCGTCATGCACATCATTTAAGAACAGATTATTTGAGGTTAAATAGATCTCGAAATGACCCTAACTATTTTGCAATTAAATTTTTTAACGTATTGCTAAAAAAAATTCAAGACTTAAATAAAACACCATTTAAGACATATATTAAAGTCATTTTAATAACCAATGCCTTTTATACATATAACAAATTTTTTGAGTACAGATTTTGTTAATGTATAAAATTATATTGTACTTAAATATTGACTTGTGTAAATATCCTGTATATACTTTACATTAATAAACATTATTATTATTATTTTTATTATTATTATTATTATTATTATTATGAATTAAAAAATTAGTTAATGTTATTTATTTTAATAGTTAAACTAAATTAGTGTTTTTTTTGTAAGATGTCAGCACATCTAAAATTGAGTTATATAAATTATAATGGCAGCAGCAAACACATCTTTAATTAAAATAATTATAACGTAAAAGTAATTAATTGTGTGTGTTATTATTTTTTCAAGTTCTTCAATTGCAATAAATGCATAATTTATGTTAGATAACAATAAATTGCATTTTAAAACAAATCAAAAATATATTTATACATTTGCATATTTTTTTTAATCAATTTTGTTAATTAAGTTTTTATTTACAATCATTATTGAATTTGTATTTTTGTGCAAAATCTTTTTATTTTGTGTTTTTACTGCTCAAAAATGTGATATGAACCAAACTTTAAGTCAAATAATGCTGTGTTGACTCAAGGTTCTCTAAAGCATCATTTTCATCAATCATAATTGATATGCCTTTTTCTATATCCGCTTTTCTTGTAATCAACATCAAGCAACTTTTCCTTGGTTTTTCTTCAAAATAATCAAATATATCCTTAAAACTTTTAAGAAAATCCAAAAACAATACAATTTCCTACATACGTTTAGACTAATTTAGAGGTCAAGCAATGATTGACTAATTTTGTAAAATTTATCCAGCAAATATAATTTCTTTATTTTATTCAATAGTGTAGTATTAATCAATATACAATTAATGCAATGCAGAAATTATTCTATCAAAACTATCAAATGACGCACTTGCGGCCATTGAATGTGCTTTCCATCTAGTCTTTTACAAAAACTTTAAAACTTTTAAACTATTTTAGAATGTAACAAACCCCGTTATTATTTATTAAAATAATGCCCAAACGTTCATTTGTTTATGTCGGATAGTTTTATGAACGCGCGCTTGTTATGCAGCGTTATTCATAGACATTCTTGTCAAACGCACGCATAACAAGCCGCGTAAATTATAACACGTATGCTATGCAACCCTGGTTGCAACTAGCTGTATTCGGGGTGGCCTACCATGCTGCTATTAATTAAACATCGTAATTAGCCGGCTACCGACACTTTTCATGTTTGCGACATGATGTTTAATTGATGACGCAACAAACCTGCGTGTTTGTCGGCTTGCCACTCCGTTGTTTGAGGATGCACGCAGATCTAACCTATCAAACCACGTGCAATCCCATGTTATCAATAGGGCTTTATTACTCACCTGCGAGTGTTGTATTCCCTAGTTTGACACTGCCCTTATTGCACTGCACACACTTATTTTTTACCGAACATAAATTGCCGCACAGCTGATATTAGACATCAGCTGTTGCTTGTGTGCTGGGCCCCATAGGCGTCCCATATGGGGTTTGCCATGGGTAAAACAAACCTCCGCCGGAAGAAAGAAGTAACTAGAAGCTTCTGTGTGCAGTAATTAGTGATTTGCTATTAATAGGTAAATCACTAGTTACTGTATGCAACCGTCCGAACCGGGCGGACGTTTGTTTCTTTTGTATATATTATAGACATTAAGGGAAATTGGGTTTTGAGATTTTGTGGAAGTGTTTATGTATAGTTAGGGGTCATTTTGTATAAATTAGTTTTAATTATTAGTTAGGGATGTATAGGCCACTCCTATGCACCCCCTATTTATGTTCCCGCTCTTCCCCTTTTTACCAGATTTTTTCAAGTTCTCTTCTCTTCTTTCTTTTCTTTCTCTTTAAATACCGCCGTTCAGTCATCATAATTTTAATTGAGTCCAGTGGTCCAGTCTAGTAACTCCAGTCCGGAATCCAGTCCAGCAAGTAAAGTCCAGTAAATCCAGTCCAATATTGAGTCAAGTGTTTGTAATCCAGAATCCAGCCTGCATTGCCAAACCAGTTCCAGATACCATAATCGTAAGTCGATCCGACAATCTACCAAGTCCATTTTAAATTCCTTTTTTTCTTTCTCCTCAATCCAGAGTGTGCGGCGGCTGGAAGGCGAGCCACCTCCAGCTTCCCGATCCAGTTCCAGGTCCCTACCGACGTTTCCCGATCCATCTTTCTTTTGTTATCTATATATTTTTTTTGGTTTTGTATTATACCGGAATAAACGTTTTTTTTTTTGTTACCACGTGTGTAAATTTTTTTGTGTCCACACTCCGGTGTGGTGGCGCCCGAGCACCTTCAGTCTCCGGCAAATTAAGTGGGGAACCCTGTTGATCCCGACTGCAGATACCCCCCGCACAGGTGACGCCTCAAGTCCCATAGGGAAGAGGTGTCACAAGAAGAATAAGAACAGTCTATCTATGTGTAGATAAAATAAAAATTATATATTTTTTAAACATTTCTAAAAAAGTTGACATTTAACAACTGTCAACTGCTGCTCTACCAACAAGAATTAAGAAATGACCAGCACATAAAATATACTTAGTATACCTGTTAATCTTCAATATTATTTTTTGCATACCATTGTATTTGTCAGTCATATTAGCAGCGTTATCATATGACTGGCTTCGGCACTTACTAAAATCTATTTTGCATTTATTTGTAAGGTAGTTGTGCACCATCTTAGCCATACTTAATAAATAATGGTAGTTATCCGTTAAAGCATTTTCATACTTTTCTAAATTATCAACACCTTGTACATGTGATTTAATATTTCCTTATTGTCAATTTATTTTTTCAACAAGCAAACATTTTTATAAAGAATGTCTTTCGGTCGTAAAATAAATAATAAAAAATAAATTCACAGACACACTGTATAACAATCATACAAAAATCGTTTGATTATTTATAATATCAATTGTGTTCATAAGAACAGAAATATTTATTCAAAATTGTCTTCGCTATCATGCGATGCCGTGGTCGTACAAGGCATACTGACGAGGTTTGTAGAACCGAAACAATTGTCTATGCTTGACCCTTGGCCGCTAAAAATTGCAACTAGATGGCAAACCAGTCTTTCGTTTGATTATTTATAATATCAATTGTGTTCATAAGAACAGAAATATTTATTCAAAATTGTCTTCGCTATCATGCGATGCCGTGGTCGTACAAGGCATACTGACGAGGTTTGTAGAACCGAAACAATTGTCTATGCTTGACCCTTGGCCGCTGTGATTCGATTGACTGATTTTGAATAAATTATTAATTCATTTATAATATCAATTGTGTTCATAAGAACAGAAATATTTATTCAAAATTGTCTTCGCTATCATGCGATGCCGTGGTCGTACAAATCATACTGACGAGGTTTGTAGAACCGAAACAATTGTCTATGCTTGACCCTTGGCCGCTGTGATTCGATTGACTGATTTTGAATAAATTATTAATTCATTTCATAATTTATTGGCGATTCAAAATCGTTTAAGCCGCGAAATGACTGCCAATTGCATAAATGCTAAAATGATACCGATTAATGCGGACATTTTAGTATTAAAAATTGCAACTAGATGGCAAACCAGTCTTTCGTTTGATTATTTATAAAAAATTTAGTGTTACACTTTTCTGTTAAAGTTTATTCACTAAAAAAGTTACACAAACTTATATTTCTTTAATGATATCTACTTTTGTCTACTTGTTGAACTAATTACTTTTATTGTTTTTATAAATATTACTTATGTTACGCCTAGTTATTTAAATTTATTTTTTATATGACTGACGCAACAAACTCTTGACAACTCAACAACCACACTGTGTATTTGGGCAGTGTATTAATTAATTTGACACTAATTTATTTTAGAAACGGGCATTGTTGCTTAACGTTAAACCATTTTTTGTAGCCAATTTATTCGATCGCATGACTTCACTGCAAAAAAAATCTTTCACCTAGTATGTTTGTAAATTGAACTTTCAAATATCTATTAATATACTCTGTGCAATAAACAATTTTTTTTTCCTTTTTCTAGCATAATACCAATAGTTTATTATTCTTATCATAACATCAATGTCTATTATAATACCAGTTACCTAATTAGCAGAGCCCCAAGGTATATTTTAATACCAGTATGTTTATAATTGTTCTTTATTAGTGTAGAGTAATTTGCATCAAATTCAAAGCTCAACCTGCTAGTGGCAGCTTGAGAATGATAGCTTAATAAAATATTTTGCAACCCCAAAAGCTTCAAATGTCAGTGCAAACAACTTGTTTTTAAAAATGATATGTATAAAACCTCAATGCAGTGTTAACACACAACCCCAAGACTATACAGGCCAGTGCATAAATAATAATATTTTACAGCTAAGTACAAACTCAACTCTGGCACCGCAATGATTACAATGCCAATATACTATGCTTTACACATTTTCAATGCCCTTTCTGTCTAAGTAAATGACCTCAGATAGTTGTGAAATACTTCAATGACTTTATTGTTAAGAACCACTTAGTCTTAGTGCAAATAACCTCTTCATACTTTTAGACACTACTTGTACAAACATAACATCAGACAAGAAAGCAGGCAGGCCGTAAAAGAGACTAAGGATCGAGAAATTCATTAGTGAATGATTAATCAACCTTGAAAAATATATGTTTCCGTGACATTAAATTGTATAAAGTTATCCAATAAGAGGTTTTATTTTGATATTAAAAAAAAAAACAGGTACTTTTTAATAGAAATCAATATATATTTATTTCATTGTAAAGAGGAAGGTATGCCATTAACATTTAAAAACAATATCAGTCAAATGGCCCCCACCGTCACGGTTGCAGTACTACATTCTTTTCATGGAATTTTCCATAACCAATTTGCACATTTGCGGCTGTATGTCCTCGATAACTTTACAAACTCCATCTTTAAGGTCTTGAATTGGTTGTGGAACATTGGCATAAACTTTATGTTTCACTTGGCCCCAAAGAAAAAAGTCTAAAAGTGTTAAATCACAAAATTTTGGTAGTTAATTGCGATCACCTCTTTGAGAAATAACACAGTCAGAAAACTTTTCTTGCAAAATTGCGATTGTTTTGTTGCTTGTGTCGCACGTAGCGTTGTCTTACTGAAAACAAACGTTGTCCACATCAATATCTTCTAATTTTGGCCATAAAAAATCATTAATCATAGCTCGGTAGCGCCATCCATTTACTGTAGTCTTCAGTCTCATTTTAGATAAAATAGGGTCCTTTCACACCGCCAGCCCAAAAACCGTTAAAAACACTTAAGGATGCAAAGACTTTTGAAAATAAGCTTTATCACTGAAGATAATTTTTTGATAAAACACAGTAAAAACATATATGGCTTTGATACAATTATTTTAGCGTTCAAAACTCTGTAGATTGATATTATCATATTTTAATAATAGAAAGGAAGTAGTAATTTTTAATAATAAATTTTTTTGATAAACTTCCAATGGGGTATGTTGTTCCGCAGGATTTTATTCTTGGGTCACTGCTATTTTTAATATTCATTAACAATGGTAGTATTATTTACTGATGATACCACACTGTCAAATGAAAACAACTTACTTGCGGATTTGTTGGAATAAATAGAATATACACAATTTAAAACGTTTGGTTGGTACAATAATAACAGACGATGCATATACTAGGAAAAACAGTAAAATTGCTTCTTACTGTATGAAAGCATCCAAATGTAAGCACTGCATTATTTGCTAAATTTTTAGAAGTGTATACTGATCTTCTGCTATAATGACAAACACATGGTGATAAGTTAACCGGAAAACTTGCTAAAAATATATTTTAACTTAAAAATTTGTTAAGGTATGTTTCCAAAATATATTTTTGGCTTCTTATTATGCACTTTTTTATTCACACTTTTTTTATGATCTGGTTGTTTGAGGTCATTTAACAATTAGAAATAAAATATTTGCATTGCAGAAAAAATCGAGTTATAGTTTGTAATCACTGTTTTTAGTAGCTTAATATTCTAACCTTGCCATCTATGTATGTACTTATTCAAGTTTTATTTTAGTAAAGCAAATCAGAGATCTATATCTAAATAATGATTCTTTTCACAACTATGATACAAAATCAGAAAATATTAAATACATTTATCTCAAATTAGATTAAAAAAAATCTCAGAACAGTACTAGTATACTGCAATTTCTTACAGCTACCGGTTTTTTTGACCGTATCTTGATGCTAAATAAATTGTCGTTAAGTTTTTAGTTTTGCTCAGTACCTATCAGTCAAAATTTTACGCCAAAGACAGTGATGGTTCAACTGTCTCACATAAAACACTAGCAATAGAGCTAATGCGGAATGCGCCAATTGCTAAACAACTTCCTGTAAGGTGAACAAGATTAACAGTACGTCATGTAGATGGAGCTGCAAAAGCATAGATTATAAAACCATAATCTAGTTTTAAACGTAACTCAAAAAATAGCATGGTTTTCCGATCTGATTCCCATAACTTTCCACTAAACAACTTAAATCAAAACTCGGTCAAATATAACATTAAGAAATTAAAAAATTTTTTGTACAGAAATAAGTTCTTTTCCAAAATTTAAAAAAAAATTACTCTGATATAAGGTTTGCTTTCTACAAATGGATAAGCTACGTTTTGATAGTAGAAAAAGTAAACTTATTGTTATTAACTCAGTTCAAATGCGGTTAATTGTTAATTGAAGTTTTAATGTTGCCATGTTATTAAGGCACAATAGATAACTACGTCATGAACTTACATACATCCGCTTACTAAATGTTTGATAAACCAATTTGTGCCGTTAATAGTTATTAGCTATAACGTCACGCTATAGATCCTTAAGAAATACCATTAAGTTGCTGACATATGCCCAACATGCTGTCACCTACACGCACCTTAAATAAACGGAAAGATAAAAAGCTTTGTATAAACAATACTCAGCTTTTGCAAATAAAGCATGTGCAGAATATTGAAAATATCAAAAAGATCGGTAATAAATTGATCACCTGACAATAACCTACTAACAGATACAGATGCGGCTTAAACAAAAATTGGTTGACATTTTCTCACATCTTTTTGATAAGAGTTCTCGATTTGATAGATGTAACGTATTCTAACCGTAATTCTATTTTAGCTTTTCTGGAAATTCTTTGCGCAATAGCTTAGTAGTACAAATAAGCTAACAGGTTTTCTCTAGTTGGAGTTGGATGTGCTGCTAGTATAATGAAATTAGTAAAATTTTTAACATTGTTGTCAATAGTAGCCTAAACACTGTCATCATAATTTAACATTTAAACAAAACTATCCCAATCAGCATATTTTATTTTTTAATTTTGATGACGGTTGTGGTCAGTATCATAAAAATGTTTTAAATTTTTTTAACTTTGACTTATACACCACATAGTGTTATAAGCATTAAAATAACTTATAAACAGGATTTGGACAAAAGTTGTTCAAGTAATTGATTAATCAAACAAAATATGTCCAAACTGACATTTGGCAAAATATCGATTAAACAAACTGTGAAAATAAAACTTGTAATTAAAGGGCTACTTTTTTTAATAAAGTGACTCAAAGTGTTTTTGCTGAAATGACCTCTTCCGTTAAATAGTATAATCACAAAAATTAACTAAACCTTGCAGTTGCATTGTATAATGGTTGAAACCATTTTTAGAGCTACGTTAAAAACGTAATTTTAACTTTTTGATGATTATGATTATTAAATTATCATCTGGGTAAGTAGAACTTTCACTGTTTGACATAATTATATTTGTCAGAGTAGGTTGTGCGGAAAAACTTCCACATTTACTTTGACAACATATTAATATTAGAGTCTGTGGGGCAGGATTGCTAGGAACCTGCACTTAGGTGGCGGTAGCCTAGCTATGGGCTGCCGTCTTTGCAGGTTTGACTTAGACTAAGTTTTAGCCTGTTTAAGCTTTAGGAATGAGTTGCTACCATAGTTAATTTTAATCCGATACAAACCAACACCTTAGATAGTTTAGGCTTAAATTTTTTTTATCTTGAGTAGATTTGCTCAAAGTTCCACTTGTTGTAACTTTGGTTCAGATTGAAACGTAGTTAGTTTTGGTTTTAAACCTGAAAGGCCCGCAAGCAATTTTTGACCTTTCACATTAGAGTCCTTGTCTTTACTTGGAGAAAATTTTGCAACAGTAAATTTTATATTTGGTAATTGATAAACAATCGGTGTTTTAACAACTGTAGCAAACGATCTAAAAAAATAAGAACTGTAATCGTATTTATTTGTTACTATAATCTCGGTTATCTTCTGTTCTTTTTCATTTTTGGGCAATCTTGTAAATAAACTTGTGCATGGATCAAGGTCATGTTTGTTTGCTACATTTTGCACAAGTTACAATACCTGGATATCTAACTGCGGTATGTTTAAAAAATTGGAATTGAAAACACCTCATTAGATTCGGAATAAACGGACGGACCGGACAAATATGGTATGCTTTTTTAACTTCATCTGAAAACTGTTTAGTGTTTAATGTTAAGATTATAGATGTTGACTTTGCTATTCTTTCTGCGGTTTAACTTTTAACAATCGATAACGCAAGTTCTTGTATGAATTATTCAACAATTGTGTATAACAACTGATGCCATAATATAATTCCTTTGGTAATGTTTAGAGATTTATGCGGTTCAACTATAACCGCAATATTTTCTAATTCCGTGCATTCATGCATTTTACTGGTCTGCATTTTATCTTTAATTTTAATAAGTCAGGTATTATCTTTTACTTTTTTGAAAAAATTTAATAAGTTTTATTAATAATGTTGAATATAGTTTTGTAAATTAAGAAGGAACCTCCTTTAGACTTTGGCTACTTTTCAAACATTTAACAATCAATTACCTTACAAAAATTTCATTGAACAACATCTTTCTGTTGAAAGTTTTAAAAAATTTGCCATTATTAAACTCAACAACATATGGGGCGCTACATCACAAACTGATGCAGTCGTCCGGGCTAATTAGTAAAAACTTCTGCAAACACAAAGAATACTGTCGGCTTCTAAATTACCACATAAATAATTTGTTACCCTAAAGTTAAACATAACAAGCCGGTTGAATAAAACTGGGTTAGGTTTAACCTCACGTTTTATCAAAAGCTAGGGCCAAACCAGTGTGTTGGAACTAACACTTTTCTAAACCTTAGTATTATCCCCTCAATTACCAAGATTATTTTTCTGCCATTTGCGCACGGCAAACGCGCAAGTAAGTTTTACAAAATATTTAATAAATTATATCAAAAATGAACTCACAAATAAAAGGAAAAGAAGTCAAACCCTTGACAAACAATAAGTTTTTTAACAAAATTATTTCTTTGCCTTTCATAACCAGCAAAAAAACTAGCGGAAGTGTTCTTTTGCACCACCTTTTTCCGCATGGGGGTTATTATTGTTGTGATTTGCTTTATGATATATTATTTAAATAAATAATCATTATATTAAAAGTAGTATTGTGTTTGTTGTCTACATATCATTGTGTGTGTATTAAATGTAGTTAATAGTGCAACAAAGCAACTATTACCCTGATTAGTGTCTCACTAAAGGACCGCAGCAAGAAGTACAAATTGACAGTATGTTCAACAAAATATATTTTTAAAGGTTTTACGCAAAAAAGTTGATCTAAAAAATTGACAAACAAAAATTTTAAATTTTTAGAGAAATATAAGCAAATTGACAATAATTTGACAAGTAGTAAACAGTAACAGCTATTAGAGTTAAAGAACAAGTTTTGAGTTTGTTTTTCTCAATCAACAATAAAAAGGTAAATCCAACGAAAATAAAAATTAACAGATGTAGTTTATAGTCGTTGCCAACTATTTCACTACAAACGTGATATAGTTTAAGGTATTGTAGGCAATATGTTGAACTACAAAATTATTAGCAAATCTGACTTGCCTTATAATCTATTTATTTATTTTGCGGTTCACAGCTATTTTACATTGCCTCAGAAGTTTTGCGATTTGTTTAAAGTCCAATCTTGTTAGTTCAAAAGAAAATGGTCAACATTGAATGTGTGTAGATTATAAAAAATTAAAAACCTGCACCGTAAAAAATAGATTTTTTACCAAGAGTAGTTAACCATTTGAACAAGTTGAGAGAATGTAGGTTTTTTACAAGATTGGATTTAGCGAGTAGATATTAATAGATTTTTATCATCAGATAAGGAGCGGCGTTTTTTACTCTAAATAGGCATTATGAATACTTGCAAATGCCTTTTAATTTGGCTAATGTACCAGCAGTATTCTAGCAAGTTATCAACAAAGCATTTGGTACACTACTTCATGGTAATACAATGACCTATATAAAATACGTTTTATTGCCATCAACAAACTTTCAAAGTAGTTTAATGTTATTTCTTTTGTTTGCAGATAAAATATGCGATTAAAGATATTCATTTATTTTGTGAAATTTTGAAAGAAAAGCGTTGGTTTATATCAAGACTAGTAAGACCCCACACATTGGTATTAGACACTTAGATTAAAAAAAACCATTGGATTGTTATCTAAAGATTACTAGTTTCCAGGAATGAAAAGATATATCCATGAGTATGTGAGTTTATGTATAGAATTTCTGTACAATAAGAAATCTGGTAAACAAAAACCTGGGTTCTTAAACCCAATACTAAAAAACCGTGTCAATTTAATACGTTGCACGTAGATCATTTAAGACATTTTGTAAAAAAAAAAACAGAAAAATTTGTGTTTGATTGTTATGGTTAATTCTTTTTGAAAGTTTGTTTTTATAGAAGCAATTTTTAATACTTAAATGGAGCCTGTGATTGAGTAAATAAACAGTGTGTTTAAATGTGAAATTGGTACTAAACGCAAAAACTACCTCACGTACAAATGGTCAAGTTAAATGATATAATCAAACCATACTTTGAATTAGGCTACGAGCTAAACTCTATACGAGTTACTCTTTGGATATAATCCAGGCGTAACTGACTCAATTATATCTAATGTTGTAGGTTATAGCAGCAGAGATACAAAAATTCAAAACCACTCAAATAGCAGTAAACTATAAAATAATCAAAAAGCAGACGTGCAGCACAGTCGAGAAATTATAAAATCTGATGTAAACCAAAAATTTACAAAGTGGAAGATAACTTAAGCTCAAATGATAATCAAAGCACTTTTGTCAAAGTTTAGTGGTTTATGTGTATTGTAAAGAAAGTCTTAGAAAACAACCGATATCTTGTTAGTGACATGGAAGTTTCTACTAGATTTCAAAATAAAGAACGAAAACTTATAACAAAGCAATAAGTAGAGGACACAGATCATACAATAAAAAATAAGTCAATTTCCTATAAATATTTCGCCACGAGTTTTAGCGCCTCTTAGCACCTGGAAAAAAACATTAAGTTTGTAAAACGGACGCCTAGCGGCGCTGAGTTACGTTTGCGTCAATAAAAGGCGCAATTTTTAAAACTTGCCATTTTCCTTCTTTATTTTCGGGCTGGGAAACTGACAACGGCAGAGTTAAAAATAGCAAATCACACAGAATTTACAAATAAATAAAAATTCTATTAAAATAAATAATAATTCTTTAAAACAAACAAAATATAAATTCTGTAAAAATAAATAATAATACATATTATAGTCTTATAACTGCTATCAGTTATAGAACTATAATATAATATATATTATTTCAAAATGACACTTTTCATTTATATTTGCAAATACCTTGTGGTGCCATTTTAAAGCCTTTGAGGCAATCCTTAAATTTAAACTACAAAACTAATAACAATGATAACTAAAAACTATGAAAACATTGAAGTGATTGCGAATAGGTTATGCCCGTTATGCCGACATTCATGGCATGATGCGCATGAAATCGTGCGTCTAAATAAACAGCTGTTCGACCTTGACGGTAATAAAATAAAACCATTATTCGAGCCACTGCTTGGCTCCTGGGTCAGTGCAGTTTGTGAATTATACGTGTGGCCATATCCTCTATCTATACCTATTGATACCCCCAGATAGTGGAGACAAAACAACAGACAAATTGTCTGATAAGTTAGTAAGTAATAAAGTAGCTACTAACGTAACATTTTATCAGTCAATGATTAATTATCCGTGAAAAATATACGTGTCCGTGACATTGAATTGTTTAATTATTAATAAAACAAATGATTATTATATTAAAAGCATCAATGTGTTAATTTTTACACATCTTTGTGTGTGTTTTAAGTGTAGTTAATATATAGTACAATAATTATTATAAACAAAAACCACTTTTAACACTTAATTTTTAATAATGTTTATTTTATTTTTTTTAATTATTCTCTAATAACTTTTAGTCATTTTTTTCTGCATCTAATTATATGTTAATATAATATATATTTTTATTATTTGATTAAATAAACAAAAACAAAAATATGATTGTATACGGACATAATTGCATCATTTATTATGAACTATCGATTTATACAAAAATATGGAACTATTTAATACTGATATAAAAAAAAATTATTTTAAAAGTGATCTACTTTTTAATAAGACTTATGGATATAAATGCAATTTTATATTAATATTAAATTGTAGTCATTATAACAAGATTAAATATAGTTAAATATAATTGGTTAATGGTTGTGACCTCTACTACGTGATTATTCATGTTTATGAAATAATAAAACAATTTAACATGTTTTTGTAACAAGTTTATTCTGACAAATACATTACTAGTTTTAGCTCGTCTTAAAACATAATAGCAAATTGTTTTATTATTTCTTATCAACTTTAATACCTGTTACAACCTTAGTATAATAGGAAATTAGTATTTTATAAATTTTTATTACAACAAACAAATAATTTGGTCTAGAATAGTATAACAATAATATCACAAAGCGTTTATTATATTTAATTCCCATGGTAATATCTCTGTCCTCATATAAAAGTGTTTTGATGGCTGTCGTACGGCAACACTGATTTTTATATTTTTTCTACGTGCTTGTACTGAAAAAAATACACACAAGGGTAACATTTCCCACAATGTTTAATCCCGCAGCAAAAAATTGTCTTGTCTTACTTAACGCTGTTTTACACACTGAACGTTATTATATATATATAATTCAACAACATAAGTAAATAATGTCTTTTAATAATACTTTAAATATTATATAAAAGTATATTTATTTACGGAACAATAAAATTATTGTATTAATGGTTTTCTTTACAATAAAACAAATGAAAGGATTACAAAGAGATTGATGCAAATAAGCTTTGCGTCAATTAAATTTATTACAACGGTGTCTTTTATTATTGTTGTTTTGCAATTTATAAAGGACGCAAAGAAAGTACATAATTATGAAGACTCTAATTACGTAATGGAGTAGTTATTTTCCGCGATGCTAAATAGCATTTTTTTGTCGATTATTCTTGTATATTATTTTTCAAGTAGAATTCTTTCTTTGTGTATATATTTTAATAAAAAAACTTCTTTGATCTGCGAGCTTTTGGCCGTGTGCTCGTTAGTGGCTCCAACTGGCCGGCTTTGTTTGTAGATGACTGTGTGCACTTTGCCTACAATACCTTAACGTGTACTGCAATCAGAATTCTTGCGTGCTTTGATTTTTACCCGTCTCTTCACAAGAAAACTACAAAAAGCCCACAAAGAACGAGAATTTTAATAATAAAACTTTAAATACAGGTATGCATATACCACATCTTTCATCCACAAAGAATATTTTTAATATCGCGTCAGGATATCTTTTAGAATATATTTTTCATAATAAATTGCAGCAACTTGCATGTAATTGAGTGCGGTGGAAATTAATATGTATGCCATTTTATTTTTCAGATAGAAACATTCAATTTTAAATTGTCTTGTTCGGTGCATGTTTTCACTGTGTTCTTTTTTACTGTAAATTCAATAACATCGTGATAGTTCAGAAAGGTGGATGATGCCACCAGTCAATCCAATGCCTCTAAAAAAGCCACGGCATTATAGCAACCCATCTGGAAACCAATATCGAAGAGCGAGACGAAGCTAGCCGATCAAATATTGCAAGAGTGAGAACGGACTAAGTTCAAGAATGACTGCGTAGCATCTGTGCAGATTCCCAATAATGTGCAGCAGTCGCGTGAAATTATATTAAAATACCTACAGTGTACCCTGGAGGTGTATTTGGCCGCCACATACCTGCTTTATGTTCCCGGCGATGCGAAATCAATACTGATGGACCTATCCTAATTCCGGCTACGTCAGATAAATGGATATATTGTTTTGTTTTATGGACGTCTTTCACTATACGTTCAGGGCATTTGGCAAATGGGCACGTATTTTTATCGGGATGTAGTAAATAAGTAATTTACATCTTGTGAACTAAAGAAAACAGCATAATTCCACTACATTTTCCAGCAAGTACACGTAAAAACATTTTCTAGCATTGTAAGACCCCGAGCTAGTTTTTAAATTTAACATTTAGTGTTCTCTTTCATGTTGTTTTGTTTACTATTTGAGATTTCATACAAATAAGACTGAACAAAAATGTAACAGTATTTGCTTGCTTTCATATAAAATAATTAATTAAACAATTTTCAATTCTTAAACATAAATGTTATTTCAAATATAATTTCATTCTTATAATTAATCTTATAACTGAACTAAATAATTATTTGTTTTTTATTACGTGTATTATTCTTTTAAATGTTAGATTCAATTTAAATTTTTATTGATATCAATTTATTGCATCTATTGACGGACAAATTAAATTAAAATTTACATCTTAAACAACAAGGTTTTACATTCATTTCAGTATTTTAAAATATATTAACATTCACATAGCAATTATATCAATGCTGCATCAAACGTTTAGTAGTTGATTTTTTTAATTTAATGTAATGTTTTAATAAACAAAAAATAATTAGGTCAATTAAAATTGAATTTAAAAACTATTGTAAACATATTTTCATAAGAACAAAAATCTAACCATATAGTTATGTTACTGTACGGTTAAAACCCACCCAACCATAGAAACGCATAAAAATCAGGAAGGAAACAACTCTGCAATAACATTTTATGTTTCAGGTTTTAATTTAAGTTAAATTTACGTGTATTGAAGGATTATATCTTGATTATTACTTATAATAAATACCTTTTTTGCATGCATACTCTGAATACAGTTTTTTTGCCAGTATTTTAGATCGGAAAGTGATGTTTTTCAGGCCGCAAAACATCACTTTTTGATTTTGGAAAACCATATACTATATCATATACTATTATTTCCTTTATATTTTTTACATAGAATCTATACGAACATAATATAATATAATATAATATAATTATATAAGTATTTACTGAGAAATTATGTAGTTTAAGATTTTTGCAAAAGCAGTTTTAGTGTTTTTACACTCAACTTTAACAATTAAAGTATTTGAAAGTATTAATAATAATAAATAAATACGTAAAAAAGAACAAGATTAGTCTAACATAAAAACTTAGTTTACATTAAAAATATTGCATTTTTTGCTTTATTGACGTTAATAATTTATTATAAACATGCACAATTTTACTTAATTGTGCGTTTTGCATCTATTTTTACATTGTCCTAGAAGTCTTCCGACTTGTTTGAAGGAGGTTGATGGGACCAACTAGTTATTAGGTGACTTTGGAATAATCCCGGTTGATAAAGACAAAGTTATTATTTTAGTCATATTTTGTAAATCAAACTTTGGACTGACAGCGTGCTACGAAACAGCTCTATAACTTAGCTATCTCATCGTTTATTTGCTAACCAAAACTAACTTATAAACATCTAAATCACAGTTTTGAACAATGCTTTTATAACTACTTAATAATTTGCAACGGCACTATGCATCGTCTACGTTTAAACATGTTTAACCAACTTGTGACTTTTAATGAAATAGCAATTTAATTGCAAAGTACATTTACCTTGGAAGTCATTAAGGTATGTTACAACTGCTTGAGGTACATAATACCAAAAAAGTACATTGGCAATGAGATTATCGGGATACTTCTAAGCTGTAGCACATTAGATACGTGCTGAAATTAAGAAAAAACAAATAGTTTTTGGCTAATTTGAACTAGACAGTGAAGGTTAAGTAGTGGTGTTTAATACTTTTTATTCACAATTCAAAAACAATAAAAACATTTAAAATAAAACAACATACTAAATCGAATAGATTGTTCTATATCTTTTAGAGTTTTTAAAATCTTGTCAAGTACATGCATCTGTAATTTAAAAATTTATTATTACAACGAATTATCAGATATCATAAATCAACAAATTAATTTCTATAGTAAATCTGTTATAATCACTCACAAAAAATAATAATAAACAGCTTTTTCAGAACATTTTGTTCAAGTATTTGTCAAGAAAAAAATATTAAACCAAAAAAAAACAGATTTTTGCAAAATAAAGTACACAAGTATTTTCTGCGAATTTACATATGTATGGCGATGGAAAATTTGTTTTTGCTCAAACCACTGAAAATGCCTTCTTCTACATGAATCCTGATTATGTGAATTTTTTCAGATTTTTTCAGTAAGCCATTTCCGAGTAATAAGAAATCAAAATTTTAAAAAATTTTAAAGCACGTTTTTATCCATATTTAAAAAAAATACTCGTCCTATTTTTTGCAAAATATTCAAAATTTAATTTTTTGGATAATTTTGAAAAAAAAAGTTTCTAATAATTTCTTCCTAAAAATGCAATCCTGAGAAGTTACAAATGATCAAAAAATGTACACTCAAAAAGCTCGATTTTTTTTTTAAATTTTGATTGCATATTACTCGGAAATAGCTCACTGAATAAAATCACATAATAATAATAATAATACTAATAATAATAATAATAATAATAATAATAATAATAATAATAATAATAATAATCATAATAATAATAATATTAATAATAATAATAATAATAATAATAATAATAATAATAATAATAATAATAATAATAAAAAACTGAATACAGGACAAGACATGATAATGTGGGAAAAATTCTGCACCAAGAACTGTGTATTAAATATGGTCTTATAACTGAGAAACTACCATATTACCAATACACCCCAGAAAACGTAATAGAAAATGCAGACATCAAACTATACTGGGATAGAAGCATCCTTACAGATAAGTCTATAAGTCACAATAGACCAGATATTACTTTTGTTGATAAAAATAATAAAGAAGCATATCTCATTGATATAACAATACCCAATGTTGCAAATTTACAGAAAGCTCATGCAGAAAAAATTGAGAAATATGCAAACTTAGCAATGGAACTAAAACAACAATGGAAACTTGACAAAGTTTGTACAGTTCCTATAATAATATCGGCAAATGCAATCATACCTTTAACGCTTCATGATTCTCTTCTACGACTTCACATTGACAAAGACATCTTCGTCCATATGCAACGCGCTGTAATCCTTGGTACATGCAGCACAGTAAGAAAATTTTTACAATAAATTTCTTTCTACTCTGGCTTAAATAGCCCGTAGAATAGAAAAAACACCGTGAATAACACGAGAAAAAACAAGAACATAATAATAATAATAATAAAAATAATAATAATAATAATAATAATAATAATAATAATAATAATAATACTTTATTCACGGTATATACAAAATCATTTACATCTACATCATTATGTACATAAATAACGATGAATTACAAGCAATATTACAATTAACCAAAAATATATAAAAGAATATTGAATAATAAAAGCATAGAAAAAAGTATACATAAATAAAAACAAAATATAAAATTATTCATCAACACATTTTTATTGACACATAAAACTACATTTTGAAACACAAAATAAATCAATATTATTAGAGAAATTATTTGCAATGTGTAGATTCTACCAATTGGATTATTAAATCCCTAATTGGTAGAATGTATAGATTCTCTAAAAAATGGAGTCTGCCTGGTTCGGCGATTACTGTTGGGGACTTGAAATAGAAGAGTTACTAGTAGCTCTTGGCAATCATTCTCAGACATCATTAGTCCACGTAAAAATATTAAATCGGCTCTTTGCGCCGAATTTTCAGCGGCGGAAGATTATATTGCAATGCAATGAGGTTAAAATCGTAATTTTTGGATAAAATGCCTAATTTGTACAAAAATAAACAAAAAAATTTGTTTTGAATACGTTCTATATTGCATATATGAACGCTGTAGAATAGACACCAAACGTTTATTCTGTACACTTAACTCATTGAGCTATCGAGCTTAATCATTCCTATTAAAAAAAAAAAAATACAAAAAATAATAATTCAAAAAGTATAACAGTATGGTTTTATGTAGTATGGCATGTCGGATAATTTTGTAAGTTAGTCATTGTTATTAATGTCAATCAAAAATTCTTCATATAAAGGTAGGACAAGTTTTTTTAAATTTTGCAATAATTGTTGGGTTTCTGGAGATTATTAAGTTTTTTAGGATGCTAAAATTATGTAGATTATTTGCAAATTTTACTTAAAGATCAGGAAGTCGCGCAGAGAGTAGAGTAATGTTAGTATTTTCGTATTTGAAGGATTGTGAGAAGGTTGTTAAGATGTCGGATTTTAGTAATAGATCTAAGAGATGTTCTTTCACTTACGTATAGGTGAATGAGAGTGGTTTTGTTAGAGTTTGTAAGTATTATTGATGCGTAATCCAGGATTGAGCAACAGATAGTTTTGTAAATATGTGGTGCACATTTAATGCTAGTTCCACTATTTTTGTTGGAAAGTGAATAAAAGTGGTTTGTTTAGGATTTAGTTTTATATTTGATAAAACTAATATGAAACTTGAAATTAAATTTAGCATTAAAGTGAACGCTTAAGTGTTTACATATTTTAGATAAGTTTATTGTTTGTTGGTTTATTTGGATTTTAGGAGAGTTTTTGTGAATTTTATGGTGAGGTATTAGAAGTTTAGTTTTGATAAGATTTGCACAAAGCCACCATTTATTGAACCACACTTGCGTATTGTTGTGTCATCGGCATATTGAAAGATATAAAAAGTTGGATTTAAGTAGGTTAGATTAAGGTTCTGTATATCAGCACAAAAATATTATATAAAAAAGCAACAGTGGTGAGCCTTAAGAAACATCCTGTTGTGAGCTAAAAAGTTCAGATTTATTAATTTTTTTTTTTTTTTGTTAATTTTGTTGCAAGCAGATATATATTTGTCTTGTCTGTACTAAAGCACTTGTTTTTATTCAAGTCATTAAATTGCCTTCTTAGTGTTCTGTCATCAGTAATTCTAAACTCGCGGTAATTTTATCGTTTTTAAAGTACAGCGGTGAATTGATGAAGATAACAAACTTAAAAATGATGTGATGATGTTGGTAGATATATTTGGATAGGAATTAATAAATGAAATAAGTTTTTGATTTTAGTTGTGCTTTTTGGAAGCTGTTAAAGGCATGACATTGACAGAGTGGATGAGAGGTTTTTTGCTAGATAAACAGAAAAAAAAATAACCGGAGTGGTGTTTTGATTATCACTTATAATGAATGTTGGAATGTGCATTTTTGTAAAATCTGAATTTGATAAAAATTGATAGAGATGTGAAGTTTAAGTTAAAATTACCTACAATAATAGAATAAAAATATAAGCAAACTTTTACAAAAATGATATCTTTAATTTTGGATGTTGGATAGATATAGACAAGGAATATATAGATTTTTTTTGTAAAAAAGGAATTGAAAAATGGATGCAATTATTTATAGGATTGTTGATGTTAAGAAGGTTTTTTTTTTTTCTGACTCTAAAAAATGGATGAGTCATAGATATAAAGCTACCTCTATAGTTTTGATTAAATACGTTGGCAAAATTTTGAATTATGGACCAGTTTTGGAACAATATGGAATTTGGGGTTATAGTTTCAACAAACAATCTACAGGAAATATTGTTAGATTGTTTTGGAAAAAAGTATTTGTTGTAGTAAAAAAAATTAAACTAGACTTTTGGGTTTGAGTTATGGTGACTTGTACGTTTCCTATGGGGAAAGTGAGAAGAGGCTGGTCTGGTAATTAATAATATAAAATCGAGTAAAAAGAAAAAAATATAAATCTGTAACTTAGCTAGGATTGATCAAATTACACAGTGCACTAGCACTAGATCATAAAGATTTTGTAATAATTTAAAATAAATAGAAATAATTGATTTAATAAACTTTATCAATTTTATTAAAACATTGCAGGTAGGTACTTTTTAGAAGAAAAAAAAGACATGTGTTCACAAAAAAAACTTTCTAAAGAACTTAAAAACTGCGTACAGAAAAAATGCAAACTGATTATTAAATAATCGATTAATTAATTATATAATATTTTCAAACTTTCATTTAAGCTACAAAAAGCAGTATTTTACTAGATAAATTTGTGTAGTATTAACAAAAGTAAAATTACCAACCAAGAAATTTTGTAACAGACAGTTTTGTTATGATATTGTTATATGTTACACATAATTAAATAAAAAATATTATACATAATTTATATACTACAAGTAGCAAAAATATTATTGATTATTAAATTTTTTTTAACTTATATTATTACCATTAACTATTAGTTAAGTTGATTATTATCTGTTTTAAACAAGGTTTATATTCTTCTATTCTAAAAATAACTAACTTTCAATTTTTGGAAAAAAAGATCTTAATACTATACTGGTCTGTTTTTGTACACCATTGTTCTCAACAATATTAGAAACAGCGCTTAAAAATTGAAGAAACTATATGGAGAAAGAAAAAAGTAAATATCACTTATCAAGACCATCTTCTATGCTGACGACATAACTTTAATTTACGATACTTTAATAAAAGTTAAAAAATGGTGCTCTGCAAATGATTACTAAATTGGCATTTTTTAGCTTATGCCAACACAACTAGATAAATTATTCAATTTTTTTTGGTATACTTATAGACGCCAAATTTATTTAAAATTGTAAAAAACTGTCTAACAAATAAAATTAAAACACATACGCTTTAATAAATTTTCAAGAAACAGTATCAGAATAGATTTTAAAATTGTAATATTTTTTAGATTAAAAAAAAAAGAAATTTACAGAAAAATATTATAAGAATTTTGGCTGATCTATCATGGAGCAGACTGCAAAGAAACTATTAAACAGTTGAAAATTCTAACCCTACCTTCTTTATTTATGTTTGAAATCATGTTGTATATTTACAATTTATATTTTTTTTTTACTTGCTGCTCTACACCGTCTCCTTGTGAATGGCTGCAGAGCTTTTATGTTTTCATTAATCTTATTTGTTATTTATGTTGTGTATATTATTTATTTTTATTCATTTGTTTGTTTTGATTTTGTTAATATAAAGTGTTCTTTTATTTCTATTTTGAATTCTTTATAAGTCTTTATTTTTTTTAATTCTTTCAGGCAGTTGATTGTACGTGACTAGTCCATTGGCTTGTTTATTGCCTAGTTATCTTTGTTTTGCTTTTTCTGTTTTTGTTGTGTGTACATGTATATTGCTTCTTATTTTTGTGTAATGTCCGTGAATTTCTTCGTTAATTTTTATTTTAAGGTTTGTTTTAATTTCTTTATTTTAAATTTTGTATATTAGTTTGCATTTTTCTATTTTTATTTTTTTGTTTATTTTTGTTTTGTTAATTATTTTGTATACTTTTTCTGTTGGTGTTAGATTTGATAGTTTGTGTATTGTTTTTAGAATTTTGTTTTGTTGTCTTTGTATTTTGTTTTTGTTGTTTTTTTTTTTCTATATGATTATTAAATAGTTAATTTTTGCTAAAAATAGTAAATAGTATATATTTATTGCTGTTTTTTTTGTTATGCATTTTCTGGCTCTATACACAGCTCCTATTATTGCTGCGCTTTCTTTTAATTTGTAATTTGTTAATATGTGTATCATAAGTGAGTTTCTCAGTTAATATTATTCCTAAGTATTTTGTGTTTATTTGTCTTATTACCAAATAAGTTGTTTTTTCCTTATTTACTGTTTGAATATTTTTGCCGTATCATTTAGTTAATTTCTTAATGTCTTCATTTATGTTTCCTTCTATTGCTTTTTTATTTTTTTATCACTTATCAGTATATGTATATATTTCACTAATCAAGTTTATATTATATATTTATCATTATGTATAATATATACCCATATTCTGCTTCCGTTGTTTCACTAAGTATGTTGTTTTTTTGTGTTTGTTGTGTTTTGTTTTTAATATATGTTTTTAACAGTATAATATGTTTGTAAATTTTTGTTTATTTTTACTTGTTTGTATCACCGTCCGACGATAGCACTGTAAAAGTTGAAACTAGTTAAAGTTATTAAATATATTTATAATATAGTTCATAACTAATTTGTTTTATTTATTAAAAAAAAAATGAGAGCATAGAAGCTGTCGTGACGAAGTCATTTTAGGTTAGATTTATGTTAAAATATTAACACCAAAATCATTTAAAGTTTTTGCAACTTTAATGTTACTTTTGACATTAGTTTTAAATTTTAATGTGTTGTGTTGTTCTGTTTAAGCTTTGGATTAAAATATTTTTTGATTTTTTTAAACATTGACACGTTAACCGCCAGCCAATTATATAGATAAAAATCCCAGCAAGCCAACATGGTTTTTGTAAGTTTGAAAAGTTTACAATAGTAGAATTAATTTTAATATAATAATTTTGTTTTTCTTTATTTATTTTTCTAATTAAAAACAACAATATGGGTTTCTAGGGATTGCCGTACGCTTTGTACATCATTTAAACATTAAAACATTATATATTCGCGGTCCTATAGCAATTAAAGAATTTAAATTTTATCATCTATTCTTTCCTACGAAGTAAGGATACAGTCAAAAAGATGCTTAAGAATAAATAAATTATAAATGTAAATATAAAAACAATTCAGACCATTAAAATAGGAAAGAGGCAATGATAATAGCAGAAATAAATAGCTGGGAAGAAAAGCAAGACATCAAGAAAAATAAAAATAAATTAAAAGACACAAAAATGTTTATAGATAACGATCTAACTAGAAAACTAAGAAAAGTTGCAAAAAAAAGAGGAAAAAGACACATAGCGTAATAGTAAAATACAAAAAGATAATAATATATGAGAAAACATGGAAATGGGATAAAAAAGAAAAACAATAATTCTAAAAAACTAATACAAAACAATAGAAAAAGATAAGAAAAAATCACAACGACAATAGCAATAGAACTGGACAATGTAAAAGGAAAAGAAATAAAAAGAAAAAAAAAAAAAACATAAAAAATGCATAGAAAGTAACAAAGAAAAAAGGTAGAAAAACAATTAAAAAAAAAGAAAAAAAAAAAAAGAGTGAACTTGAATTAGATACATGGATTATAAGAGGTTACAAAAATAAAGCTGAAGAGATCATAGAAGAAATGAACAAACAACATATTGAAATATTGGAAGTAACGAAAACAAAAAAAATTGAAACAGAAATTGAAAGGATACATAAAGAATATTGGTTTATATGGTCAGGAGTCGAAATAATAGATAGAGCAAAAAATTAATAGGAATAATAATATCACCGAAAAGAATAAAAGATGTCATAATGGAACAATACGGTAACAAATAATAATGTTATTGACATTGTTTTCAAGAAATTAAAAAAAAAAAATGATGAAGGAACAGAAAATATAATAATCATGGGGTATATAAATGGAAGAGTGTGCAAGAAAAACAAAAGAATAGATTAATAAAAAAAAACTGGTAATAACAAATACAAAATTTGCACACAAAAATGTGCACAAATCACGCGAGCACAACCATCTAGAAATGAGAAATCAAAAATAGACTACTTTCTAGTACACAAGAACAACTGGACAAGATAAAAAACGTAAAAGTAGTAAAACAAGCAAAGATAGGAAGCGACTATTACCTTCTAAAAATGAACTTAATGTGGAATAAGGAAAAAACATTCAGAAGACAAAAAAATAAAAAAAAAAGATAAAAACATCCAAACTAAAACAAACACAAATACAAGAGCAATATCATTAACACAAGTAAGATAATAGACTACAAAGTATACAAAACGAAAAGAAATAAAGTGAAACAAAAAATAAAAAATCTTGGATAAAATTTGGTGAGAACTACAGAGAAAACCAAAAGTTGTTTTATGGAACTTTTAAAACAAATTAAAAAAAAAAACACAATATGATGAATATGAAAGACAAACAAGGAAATATAATAACAAACACAGAGAAAATCATGCAAAGATGGAGACAACATTTTGAAGAATTGAGAGACAATACTACAGTAGAGATTGAGTTGGGGAAAACAAAAATAATAAACAAGGCGAATCAAATTTAGAAAAAATTGAAGAAATAACAAAAAAAAAAAATAATAAAAGCAGTAAAAAAAAACTGAAAAACGGAAAGGCAGCAGAAATAGACAAAATATCACTAGAGATGATTAAATTTATAAGAAAAGAAAGATAACACTATTTGAAAAACTACTAAATTAATTAATTAAAAACAGAAAAACCCATCTTCATACTTTCAATACACAAAAGAAAGATAAAAGAAATTGAAAACAAGGAAATAACAATAACAAGTGTTGTCAACAAAATCTTAACTAGAATTCTAAAAAAAAGAATAAGAGATCAACTAGAAGATACAATAAATGTGGATTCAAAACAAAAAGAAACGCCCAAAACCTGATTTTTACTCTGATTCAAATAAACAAAAAAATAATAAAAAAACAAAAACAAAAAAACACACACATCTGTTTTGTAAATATCAAAAAGACTTTTGACAAAATTTGTAGAGAAGAAATATGGAAAGAACTAAAAAACAGAAAGATTAAGAATACAACAATTAAACTAATAAAGAACATGGATAAAAAAAATTCAATTATAGTTAGAACAAATAGTGAGAAACCAAGAAAATTTTCTACAAAACAAGGTGTAAAACAAGGTTGTGTGTTTAGCCCACTATTATTTACAATAGTACTAGGCAAGACAATTAAAGAAGCATAAAAGAAGATGATAACACTAAAGATTGGATACTGGAATATGAAATCAACACAAATTACAGAACTACTATTTGCAGACAATATAGCAATTATAGCAGAATTGGAAGAAGACCTACAGCACAATATGGATATATTAATAAAAAAACAGACAAAAATACACATAAAAATAAACATTGAAAAAACAAAAAGCATATTAATAGCAAAAGAAATAAAAGCACACAAAATTGAAATACAAGAAAATAAGATTGGAGTATTGAAGTAAACAATTCAAATATCTAGGAACAATAATACAGAGTAACGGTAAAATAGATGACAAAATAGAAGACAAAATAAGAAAAACAGAGAAAATATTTAACATGCTCAAAACCACTTTTTTGAACAGAAAAAAAAATAGAAAAAAATGCAAATCAGAAATTGTAAAAAAGAATAATACGACCCACTCTAACATACAGCAGTAAAACGTGGGCCATGACAAAAAATCAAAAAACTAGAATAAAAGCTATAAAAACGAGGTTTTTCAAAAAAATAGAAAATAAAACACAAAATAAGAAACAAGACACACAGACAGAACCTTCAAATTTGACCAATAAACAAAAAACTATAGAAGGACTGATAAGATGGTTTGGACATGTAAGCAAAATGAATAAAAATAGAAACACAATGAAAATATATGAGACACGAGTAACAGGAAAAAAACAAATAAAAAATCTAAGAAAAAAGTTGAACAATGCAATAAAAGAACAAGCAGAAAGAAACGGTACAAAGTGGGAAAATTTTAAACAAATAACTCATAACAAAATAAAATAGAAAAACTTTTACAAAATAAAACCTGACTAAAATAAAAATGTACGCTTTACATTGTTACGGTAGAAAGTCTTAGAAGTAAATAAATAACTATAAAGAAGAAAACTTTATATTTTCTTTTTGACCTAAGCCAATATTATAAAAAAAGATTCAAATTGCTTTTATTTACTAATTTTCGGTTATTATCAACATTTATTTGCAAATACACAATTTTTTGGTTTTGCTACAAACATGATATAAATTGCTAAAAATTCAAAGTAATAAACCAAAATCATTTTTTTTTAAGTTTTTAATAGGTTTATTATACATATATAAGTGCATTAACAAATAAACAAAAATTTGATTCTTATTAGTTACTGTTTAAGTTTAATAGTAACTTAAGAGAGTGTTACTGTCTAAGCGACCAATTTTAGACTGTTTAAAAAAAAACCTTTGCAGCTATAAGGCGATATACAACTTTCTGTTTTTTTTGCATATTGTTTTTTATATATTTGAGTTATAAAAACTCATTTTTGCGTGGGAAAAATTTTCAGCGGTCAATATGACCGTGTCACGCTGACACTCACCGCTGGCCGATAATAATTCTTGTAAACCGCTAATCTGAAACAGAAATTGATATGCAAATAATGATCTGCATAAGATTTTTTGGCAGATGGACCACTTTTATTTCAAAATGTTGATAGTTAACAAAATGGCGGCCATACGAAAAAAGTGGTAAACCTTTGCAAAATACGTAAGGTTGCTATTTAATTAACATATCAACATATAATGAATAACAATAGTTCAAAATCAATTACTCAAACCTAATCCAACTTCAAAGCGGCCAACTTAACTTCATCAGTGTGGTAAGAATTGCTTTATGGTAAAGGACAAATTCAAATAATTAATTTACGTCCTCTTAACACAAGTTATAGATAATACTTAGTGATGCAAAGTAATTGTAGCTCCATCATGTTGTTTCAACCAAAAAACCCAAATACTATCAATAAACTTCAGCATAGCAACTGGCCACCAAATTTTTTTAAATTAAATTATATTTTATTGTCTACCTATTATAGATATTGTAATTTGGTTCCTAAGTACTAGGCTGTTTATCGATAGTATTCAGTTCCATTGGTTGAAACAACACGATGGAGGTACAATTACGTTGCACCGCTAATAAATAAAATTGATGAAGTTTAGTTTTTTTATTGTTTAGTTACTTATTATCAAAATATTAAATCTTATAATGTTGGTATATTTACAGCTTTAACTAATCAAATTGGAGATGTTGCTTTTTTAATATAAAAGATATTGAATATTAAATTATAGAAGTCATTACTAGAATTATTAATCAATATTTTAGTTTTATATTTTTGTGGTAAAAATGGTTTTAAAAAACAAATATGATCCAGTATTTTGTCACTAGTCTGGATATTATTTTAGTGCTGATCTGAAAAGCAGATAAAAATGCTTGTTCTGATTCTACACTTGTTGGAGATACTCACCTCACCCTAACCACTGTTAGGAATTCTCCAAAATAAACTCGCCAATGCCACACCCATCAATAAAATAAATAATATCGAAAAACCGGTATTTTTATGTTTAATTTTAATATTGTATATCGGCTAAATTTTGTACAGGATTCCGGGATCCCGGTATTGCATTCTATAGTTTTAATTGAATCAAATCCTAATAAAGCAGGCTTATTAATCATTATAAAAAAACACAGAATATATGATATTTGTATTCAATTTATTTATGTACTATAGTGTTAGATAAATTAAGATATCTATAATTTTTATACATACAAAAATACAAAATGATTGCAGATTAATATCCAGGTATCAACAATCGTATGATTGATTACATTTATTACACGCTAAAGCCTTTAGCATTAAACCGCACGTACTTATTACATCATTTTGATTACATTTGAATGATTTATCATATTTGTACACACGATTAGATGATTTTATCTATAATGCAATTTCAATTTACATACACGTATATTTATATTGGGGCAATTACAAATGAGGGATTGAAACATGAATGCTATATTTATCAGCCATCGATTATTAGCTTTTTATGTTTAGATGATGGTTAAGTGATTTCAGCGGACGTGATGATAAACTTGAATTAAATATTTTTTTATAATAGAATTCTTTATTACGTTACCATAAATCTATGTATGATACATTTACGTTTTTTTCTGTTTAAAAAAAAACGTCGCTATTAATTCTTGAAGAAAAATTATTATTATTTGCTACATGATTGTAATATATGAAACAAGTTAAGTTATTGAATCAGAAAGAATAACGTCATAAAATTGAAAATGCTTTCCTGCAAATAAAACAAATTAAAATATTAATTCACATGTTTAAAACTTATTCTAAGTACTTAACATAAAATAAAAATTCAGAATTAAATTAAAAACATAATTTTATTTCATTTTTATTACATCATGTCATTTGCTTTAAAAATAAATTCGATTCCATTTAAAAGCGGATTTAGTATAATATATTGAGGTAGTTTCTTATAAATTGATTATAGCTTCTCCGACGATCAAACGTTAATGTAAAATCAAACATAAATAGTGGCAATAAAAAGTGAAAATGTCCTAGTAGTGCGATGTATCAATTTTACTTGGATATTCATAAAATAAGATTGTCCATAACGGCTAGCGCACCGGAAAGTAGTTGATATATAAGAGAGATGGAGAACCTTATCGTTCTCCGGCAGACTCCGTAAGTTGGACCGTGAATCTTGGCTTGTCTTATAACATGCCGACTGCTAGTTACTTCACTTTAATACTGTGTTAGTGCGTACTTGGCACGTTATATGCCGTATGATTAGACAGATTTATTCCGGGGATTTCCGGGGTTATGTCAAAGGAAGTTAGAAGACACTGGCTTTATGGACGACATACTGTCTCTAATGAGATTCTCGTCTTGTAACAATAATTTCCTTGTTATTATGTAATTTACATGTGTATCATAACTCTGTTGGAACACTCGTAGCACTTAGCCTTAATAAATTTAAAATCGTCGCTTAAATCATTACCGATAGGACTCGTCGCTCTGCATGGTAAACTTTGCATTCAGCGCACATCCAGATAACGCATTAAACATGCCCCAGTCAGCGCCGTCGACTCGATTCCATTACAATAATATTGTGTGTCAAGTTTATAACTCCATATTTACATCTAAACAGACACATTAACATCGTGAATAACAAGTAAGTTAACTAATTTAACTGTGGCCTAACCGCCGGGTTCTACGATGCAGAATATCAGTGATGCATTCCGGAGCCCAAAGTTCACTCTTCATTGAATAATAATAAAAGAGAACGTCGCCTTCTATATATGTGCAACTTTTGAGAGCTTCAGAACAAAGTTTAAAAATAACTATTACCAAGTTGAATTGGAAGCTACAGCGGAACAATTTGACAAATTATTATTAACTTATGGAACTGTAAAATACTTACCTTATATAAAGTTCTATTATTATACCTAATTATTCTACATAATAATTTATGAACGTAAAGCGGCATTTAATAACGGTTGTAACCGCCGTTTCTATGCTTTCAGCTATAAACAAATTTATTTAATTACAATACTACAATCTTTACTACGGTCTGGAAAAGGTTCATAAAGTATAAACAGCCTCTAATTTTTGTAGATTGTAGTTTATATATTGTGTTTTAGTTTAAACTTGTAAAACACATATTTAAAAATTTATTTCATGTAAAATTGAATTATTTTGTTCTATCTTCTGTATTTTTTTTGCAGATTACTATATGTACTAGAATTGTACAAATAGCATAGTAAGTAAACTACTATTTTTACAATAAATTCCAATTGGCAATAATTGTTACTAAAGACATTTTTTGTTACTTTGCAATCCCCTTTTTGACAGTTGTTTAACAAATAACGACTATGACGTCAAACATTTGACTCTCTTACCTTTAATTAGTTAACTGTACAGGCGCTTTTCAATACCTTTCAGTTGCAACCCATTTTAGCATAGTCTTGTGTCAGCTTATTGCAATAGGAGATTTACCTGTTACGGGCTGTAAGACCGATGTTAATCTCCGTGTTACTTATAAGAACTAGGTATTATTATATAATAAGCTTTTAAAGATACGTAATAGCATATTAGGTTAAATACAGTATTTATGAAGTTTAATTTACATAGCTTTTTATCAATTATTTTGACATTGCATAAAAATCCAATAAATGCAACTTTAAAAAATATGCTGTTTATAATATCAATGCAATGTGTACTTTACTTTACAACAAAAGAAAGTTAAAAAAAATATCAGGTACATTAGTTTTTATTACATAATATAGTTACCAATTTAACTAGTAAAGTTTCATTCAGATTTAATGTTAATATGCTATTATTTTACTTTTTCTGGTTCAAATTTTTAATTTTTTTGATTTTGTTTTACATAAAAAAATTTTACAAATTGTGAAGAGAAAAAATAAGATTTAAAATTATATAATAATAATATTTAAATTTTACTTAGTTTTATTTACCAAATGAAATCTTTTTTTTTAAATATTTTTCTGAATACCTACATATTAACAATTAACTTTTAATTTGCTAATCATACATTTTAAATAAGCAACATTTTGTATACAAAGCTTTTATTTAGTTACACTTATTTGTTATTAAGTTTAAATATACAAGGTGTTTCAAAACATGTGTCGGAAAATAAAGGGTGAGATTGGTTGGCTAATTATAAGAAAAAAAAGTTCTTATTAACATGGTTCCGCAAACGCGTTTTCAAGATACAAGGTGTAAAATTTTTTTTTTTTTTAATTTTTTGACAATATCTCAGGAACCGTTTAAGAGACAAAACTTAGCTTTTGTACACATCTTAGCATTAATATTAGCTACTTTTTAAGCGCTTAATCATTATTTTTTATGTGCCATTGACGGAGATTTAAGGGTTATGTGAGGTTTTTATGGCTCTAATTTCTATGACACTTGGCATTCTGACAACACATTGTAAACCACCAATATTTTCCACACCTAAAAGGAACTCCTTGTCAAAAACTCTAACGTAAACCATTTTAGAGAAATATGGCATTTTATGATGGAAAACATGACAAAAAGTAGCAACATGCTTTGTTGTTGATATAAACATTTGTTTTTGATCTAGTCGTCTGCGTTCATGCATTTGTTTTATGCATTTGAGTTATTGACAACTGTCGTTTAGTTGTTAAATAATATTTTTTCAAAAGGAGTCAATATTGCGGAAACTTATTATTTTTATTACCCAATTAATTTGCCCATTCTTAGTATATTTCTTGAGTGGTGATAGCAAAATGAATAATTACAGTAATAGCAAGATGTGCAATATGCATTTTGTTTATGGCTTTGCCGATGGAAATTCAGCAAAAGCTCGTCGAATTTATCAAGAAAGGTTTCGAAACCCTATGCCAAATGAAAAAAACATTTATTTGTGTTCACGAACGTCTACATCAAACTGAAAGTGTACATAAAAGAGCTGCAGGAAATGAAAGACCTCGCCTGCTTCCTCTGCAAATTGAAAAAGATGTTCTTCAAGAAATCGAAAACAATCCATTAACTAGCACTCGAAGAATAGCTTTAAACTAAAACCTTAGTCACGTTACAGTGAGGAGGATAATAAAAAACGAGATGTTATATCCGTATCACATACAGCAAGTACAAGCCCTTTTACTAGTTTCAAGAAAAAATTGCGCAAAATTCTCGATTCTTAGAACAAGTTTTATTAACGGACAAAGCAAATTTTTTTTGCGATGCGTTTATGAACGTCCATAACAATCATGTATGGGCCGATAAAAATCCACATTCCAAAATAGAAGGCCATCATCAACAAACATTTTCCGTTAATGTTTGGGCAGGTGTTGTAAGAGACCATTTAATAGGTCCATAATTTTTGCCGACTAGACTAAACGGTCAACTATATTACAATTATTGCTTCATCACATTTTAGTTTAGTTGCGCGTCAATTCTTAAACGAACAGAATAAAAATTGTTGGATAGATCGAGGAGACCTATAGGCTTGGTCTCCTCGGTCTCCAGATCTAAAAGTTTTAGATTTTTTTTGTGGGGTCACTTAAAACGTCAAGTTTACACTACATCAGTTAATACTGATGAAGAGCTAAAAAATTGCTTTATTGCATCCTGCAATACGATACGAAACACTCTAGGCATTTTCGAACGGGTACGTCAGTTACTAAGACGTAGATTAATTTTTTTTTTTACAACCTGTATCACGAAAACGGTGCGTTTGCGGAACCATGTTAATAGAAACTTTTTTTCTTATAATTAGCCAAGAAATCCCAATCTTTATTTTCCGACACATGTTTTGAAACACTCTGTATATTTTTAGTTTTAAAAACAAAAAAATAACAAAACATAAAAAAAATTTATTGTAATATTCTAGATCAAAGTTTGTCTTTATTTGACATAGAAGTTGTGCCAAGTGGAGAGACGTTAACTCTGAAAGGTTAAATCTCTTGTTTACACACTTGTTTTTAAATGACATTGTTTTTTATTTTTTTGTTTTTTTTTTAGTAAGTTGCCAATAGTGATCAATAAACAAAATTCTGGTAATAGTTGTGGTTTAAGTTATTTACTTAGTATATAAAATCAGGTAGCGTCATCTGTGAGTAGTGCAGTAAGACGCACATGGACCGCAAAAATATTGAAAAGATTTCTGTCTTTTCCACCCAAACAAAGGTGAAATACTACTATTAGTAATTTCTACACTAAAAAATTAAATAATAATTTATAGGACCCCCGCAAATAAATATAACTCTAGCAAAGATAAATTGCACAATCTGAGGGGCTAATTTATGTCCAAATTTTGCAAAATAATGCACCCAAGAAATTTCACTGCAATTGTTTTACGGCACTCTAGGGCCATCTTGTTAAAAATACAAATTGTATATGCTCAAGTTATCTAATAATGAGCTAAAGAAAATCAGTTAGCATTCCTTTTCATTATTTTTCAACGATTTTTAAAACCCTAGATGCGGCAGTTGTGTCTATTAACTAACCCACTGAAATGAAAGTAGGTTTTGTTGCTAAAATTATTTTTATAAAAAAATCAATTTTTTTTGTCTGCATTTCAATAAACAATAGTTAAAAGTTGTTTATGATTAGCCGGCTTTAATTCTTGCGTTAGCTGAAGTTTATATGCATGCAGGCTGAGATCTTTATGCAGTATGCGATGATGGCTGCACTGTGAGATTTAATTGCTGCAAACGTTTTGAGATTGACAAACCCGGATTTTCTGCAACATTGTTAGCAACAGCAACTTGACCATTATGTTTAAACGTTGTAATTAGCTTCACAATGGCTTTGCGAGAAAGTGATTTACAACAAACTCTGCAAACTGTCTCCGCAAAATTTTCACCGTGTCAATAATAATTTTTTATTATTTTTATACGTTGTTAAAGCGTGTATCGTATGATTTTCTTAAATTCTATAATTTATAACAAAAAAATGTTAAGGATTTAAGCTTGTTAATTAAAAACCAGAAATGCCGCATTATTTTATAATCAGATAATAGAATGAATTATTTAATAAAATGCATTTATGGGTCCTTGCATAGTTCTTTGTAAATTAATATTTTTTTTACATTTAAGTTTTTAAGCGTAGTATTTATAAACAAATTTCCGTCTAGACTCATGGTGGTCAAAAATATGCGTATAAAAAAAATCTTCATTATTTTGCAAAGTACATAAAAGATCATTTTAAAATTCATACAGCATGTAAAACAATTCAACCTCAGAAAATTTGAATTATCAAAATTATACATTGCATTTATTTTGATCTGATAGCGTAGGAGTAAAACTATTTAACATTACGGCAAATTGCAAATCATTTTTTTACTGTTACCTGAAAGAAATTATGTAATTTTATATTTATAACATAATTCCACTTAAAATAGGTGACTCAAATTTTGGCGCAAATTTGTTTGCAGGTTTGAGCTCCAGCTTTAGCAAAAAAACTTAAGAAATTATGCCATTTAGGACGTTAGTCTAATATATGATTACTGCGATTTAACCATAACTAAATCTCGGAAAACGCATCAACTTTTTCATTGCTCTACTGATACTTTTGTGACTGGAGATCCAGACAAGAAACAGTGACAATTTTTGGTTTTGCTTCAGGTATCTAAAATATACCTGAAGCACAACCGAATCAATTTGCTTTAGCAAGTAATGATCAGGATATTAATAAACTATGGCATTTAATGCTCTAACTGTAGTTGATCTATAAAAAAAACACAACCCACATTGTCGTTATTTTTTGAGCCATCGGTAAAAACCCAAGTGCTATTTATGTACTTTAATTAAATTTTTGCAACTTTATATTGATATTTAACTGGCAAAATTAGTTTTTTACTCCTTCTTAATAATGCAGTTATTACCTATGGACATTAATGTGGCAAAGCGCAATGCAATGGTAGCATTGTATTTTGATTTGCTTCTCATAGTTTTTTACTTAACTTAACTTAACTTAACAAGTTTAATGCCAAAACACATCTTGATCTAAGATTTAATACCAAAAATTTGACACCAAAAAATTGAAGAGTTTTCTGTATATGATAAGGTTTTCCCCCAAGAAATAATGAAAGGTAATAGATAAACAACGTTTTACTAGTAGAAAAAGTAAATTCATTAGCTCAATTCATAATGCGGTTAATATTTAATTGAAGTTTCAATTTTTTCAAGGCACAATTGATAGCTACGTCATCAACATACATACATTCGTTTACCGGATGCTTGATGAACTGACTAAAATAGTGCCACGATTAAAATGGACCTTTGAAAAACTATTTTGTTGCGCACGTAAACTCAAGATGCTATTACCTACACGTGCTCCAAATGAACTAAAAGTTAAGAAACTTTGTATAAACAATGCCATTCTTTTGCAAATTGCAGTAAATGTTTTAATTGGTGGTTAAATAATAGTTGCTTTAACAACTAAAACAAATGATCTAGAAAACAACAACAAACGTGGTGCTTACTATTATAATTTACGCATAAAGGTAAACTGGTGCATGGATCCGGATATGTTTTTCTTTGCTGCATTTTGTTACAATATCTAGACATCTAACTGCAGTATCAAATCAGAATCAAATGTTAGAATTATAAATGTTGTATTTCTTATCTCACCATTCTTTCTGTGAGTTAACTTTTTGCAATTGATAACGCCTTGCAACGCTTGTTCTTATTTGCATTATTCAACAGTTGTGTATAACAACTGTTACTATAAAATAACTCTCTTGAAAATTATTTGAAGTTTATGCGACTCAACTATTGCCGTGATATTTTTTAATGCCGTGCAGTGCTGCATTTTACTGCTCTGCATTCAATCTTTAATTTCAATAAGTAAGATATTATTTCTTAGTAGTAGTGTGTTGGAACTAAGACTCTTCCAAACATAAGTATTTAGCACCTTCATGCCGTTTCTTGCTTTTTGGGACATCGCACACTGCACACACTTTTTACAGTTTTACAAAATTTTGTATAAATAATGCCAAAAATTAACTCATACCGACCAAATACACCACAAACTCTGCAAACTGTCTCGGCAAAATTTTTACCGTGTCAATAATAAATGTTTATAATTTTTATACGTTGTTGTACGATTTTCTTAAATTTTATAAATTATAATAAAAAAATGTCAAGGTTCGTTGCTTCGAAACTACGCTATGTGAGTGAAGTGAAAACGTGTTCCGTCTTTATTTGGTGCGAATGAAAGTTTTATCTTATCTAATATTTTACGGATAATTTACGGAAATTAGCTCTCTACGAACGTTGGCGATCATCAACTTTATTTGGGTCTTGTTGACAACTCTACAAAAAGAGTTGTAGTGCTGACCCCAAACCACTGTTGTAAGTTTTTCAACCAGGACGTTTTTTTGTGTAATTGTATATTAATAATTTTGTTATACATTTAATAGCGTATAACATCTAGGAATTTATTTGAATCGTTTTTTATCACTCACAAAAAATATTTTATACAAATATTTTTATTTTCATATTTTATGTTTTATCAATAATATTATTCAATACACATACACATCTTTTTTAATAGTCCTATGCTCATATTTTTCTTTAAATCTTTATTCCTTTGTTTGATTAACCATACCGTGGCTCTCGCTTCACTTGTGTTTGTTTAGTCAATCTTAGCACTGCGACAGGTCCCCCTAGTGCGAGAAGTGTCCTTGTTTAATATTATTATCCTTCTATTTGTTGAAATACCCGTAAAATAGCATTATTAATAATGCCACTATGTAATTGCAGCTCTGGCTAAAGAAGTCAATATCACTAATGCAATGACATGCTCAGTATGTGAAAACCTTTTTAGCAATGCCTGCATCAACTTGTCAACTGCAGATTCTAGAGTATTAAGATCAAAGTCCAACATAAAGTGGAATTGTAATGCTTGCCTTAAATTTGATGAAACATTAACAGAATTAAAATAGCTTATTATAAAGCTGAATGATTAATAAAAATATTGTTAAATAAATCATTGCCAAACTCAAAATTACTTTGTGAAAATACTGAAGAAATTATGTCAGAAATAACTGATAGGCAACTAAGAGCTACAAATGTAATTGCATATAATATACCAGAATCACAAACCAAATAAGAAGATATGCTTTAAGTAAATGACATGTTGAGAGTTGTAACACCTGATGAAGACATTGATAACATACACATTATCAGATTAGGCAAAACTCCTAATGCTAATACACCAAGACCAGTAAAAATAATTTTAAAATCCCGGGAACTGTCCATTACTATTTTAAAAAGAAAGAAAAAATTACAACGCTCAGATACTTTTAGTAGAATATACTTAAATAATGACTTAACAATTCAACAGAGAGAGTATTCCAAATTAATTCGACAAAAAATAGATGATAAAAAAGCTAAGGGTGACCTAGAAGTAATCATTCGGTATAAAAATGGCACCCCTTATATAACTAAAAAAAAAACTAAACGTCTCCCAACAGTCTAATGTTCTAAATAACGAATTTGTCATGTATTACCAAAACGCGCAAGGTCTGAATACTAAAACACATATACGTTATTTGATAACATTTGTGCTAATATTTATACTATTATTTGTTTAACAGAAACATGGCTAAAAGAAACAGTATTTGATTCCGAACTCTTCCCTCCACATTACACAACTTTTTGATCAGACCGTGTCAATAAAAAAGGCGGGGGTGTCATACTTGCAATTAATAGTGACGAAGCTCATTCAAAAGTTTTATTTACTTTTCCTATTCCTAAAGTCAAACTTATAGTCTTACAAATAAATATGTTCAAATTTAAAACCCATTTCATAATTGTGGTTTTGTATATAACTCCATGTTCTAATGTTGAGATTTACAATAGTATTTACAATTTTTTAGAAGAAAATATTAATTTTAATAACAATATATTAATAATAGGTGATTTTAATATTCTAAAATTGGTTGATATTAATTCTATAAAATCAACTGTGTCATAATTCAACAAATTTTGTAATTTCAATAATTTTAAACAAAAAAATAATGTTTTAAATTCATATAATAGATTACTTGACTTGGTTTTAATTTCTTCCAAATTTATTTGCACTGTTAACAGATCCAAATTGCCTTTGGTAAAAGAAAATATTTATTATCCTTTTCTAGTTGATTCTGTTTTAATTATTGCTGATCAATCTACACCATACGAACCTATGCAATCTTCAGCGTTCAATTTTTGGCGGGTTAATTTAGCAAACTTATACCAAGATCTGCAGCATATTGACTGGACTGACGTTCTAAGTAGTTATGATATAAATGATTCCTGTAGTAAGTTATATGATCATATTAACACTGCTTTTAATATACATGTTTCTAAATATACTGAAAGGAAAAAATATCCTATATGGTTTAGTCATAATTTGATTTGTGTGATTAGAGTAAAAGATCATTACTATAAGATATATAAATCAAAAAAATCAAATTGGTACTTGGACGAGTATAAAGATACACGCACAACTGTTAAACGTATGTATATTAGTTTTGCTAAAGGACAAATAAAAAATGACCCCAAGCATTTTTGGGCATACATTCATGCTATTATAAATACATCTGTTTTTCCATCTCTATTTGTTCATGAAGATCGGACTATATTCTTTCCACAAGATATAGCGAATTGCTTTGCTAAGACTTTTAGTAGTGTTTATAATATTTCTTCTAACGCACCTCAGACTGTATATTCTAAAGTGCAAGATAATTTCTTTGATATTTCAAAAACAACTGAAAACAAAGTAATTTTGGCTGCTAATAAATTAAGTTCCAAATTAACATCTGAGTCTGATGGAATTCCGTCATTTATAGTAAAGGATTGTATTCAAACATTTGCAAATCTTTTAGTTTATATATACAATTTAATATTGTTATCACAAAGTTTCCCTGAACTTTGAAAAATTTCAAAAGTGTATTCTGTACCAAAAAAAAGAGACAAATCAGTTATTGCAAATTATCGCCCAATTATATTAATACATAACGTTGCCAAAGTATTTGAAACTATATTATGTGACCATATTTACTTCAATGTTAAAAATGAATTGGATATTAATCAACACGGTTTCTGCAAAGGTCGGTCAAAAACAACAAACTTAATGGCATTTACTGAATATGTCTCAAAAGCATTGGATTGGCAACAGCAAGTTGACGTTATTTACACCGATTTTAGTAAAGCATTTGATAAACTCGACCATAATATCTTATTTCTAAAATTAAACTCATTCGGATTTAGTATCAAATTAATTGGAGTTTTATCTGCATATTTGAAAAATTGTGCAAAATATGTGCAAATCTCAAATGTTAGGTCTAATAACTATTTATCTACGTCAGGTGTTCCTCAGGGCTCTAATTTAAGACCATTGTTATTCTTGCTCTTTATAAACAATATAGGTACCTGTTTTCAGTCACACTACTTGTTATACGCCGATGACTTGAAACTTTTTCGAAATATTACTAATATTAATGATGGTTTTTACTTACCAGATGATTTAAACAAATTGGATCAATGGTGTAAAAATAACAACTTACTACTAAATATCACTAAATGCAATGTTTTGTCAATTAGCTTAAGGAAAACTTTAATTAAATATGACTACTCAATTGGATTAGAAAATCTTACTGGAGTATCAAAATTCTGCGACTTAGGTGTTGTTTTTGACACTCAACTTTGTTTTCACCATTACATTGAATCTATGACTAATGTTGCTTCAAAATTATTAGAATTTACCTTACAAAATGTTAAAAAGTTTAGCAATTCAGCGTCATTAAAACTTTTATATAGCTCATTTGTTTGGAGCAAATTAGAATATTGTTCATTTGTTTGGTCACCTCACTACAAAATACATAAACGCAAAATATTCAGCGTAAACTACTTAAATACTTATATTTTCAAGAACATCATTTTTACCCAAGAAGAAGAGAATTTAACAACAATGAATTAATCATCATGTTCAATTATCAATCTCTTGAAACAAGAAGAAAAGCAGCAATGGCGGTTTTAGGATTCAAGCTTACTACTGGTGCTTTAGAATGTCTTGTTTTGCTAAAAATGGTAAATTTTTGGGTACCTCAGAAGAGGACAAGGTCCAAGGATATCTGCGTCATTTTCAATAACAAAACAAATATGGGATTCTATTTACCAATGAACACTATCATGCGTACTATTGATGCCACCTGAATTGGATATTTTTTCAATTAATCTGCCACAACTACGTGCATTTTTATACAATTAGTAATATATATATATTTTAAAACTTGTTAGTTTATACTATGATTATTTTAGCATTACCCTGTAATTGGGCATATATGCCTGTTGGGATAATAAAATATTATTATTATTAATATTATTATTATTATTATTATTATTATTATTATTATTATAATTTTATTCTGAAAATATAACCATCTTTACAAATTGTGTTTCTAGAAAAAATGCAGCATATATTTGACCATTATTCTTTTACCACAGTGTCGATTCTAAGTCACACACAATTTTTATAAAAAAACATCAAATTTTGATATAACAACATCAACAAAATTATGCATTGCATTCATTTTGATATTTAACATTACGGCAAATCGTAAATAATTTTTTCACTGTTACCTAAAAAAAAATTGTAATTTTATTTTTAAAACATAATTCCATTTAAAATTGGTGAGAGTAGCTCAGTTGGGTAAACGGCCTAACTCAAATCTTGGCGTATAATTTTTATCGGTGTGACCCCCAGCTTTGGCAGAAAATTTTATAAATTTAAGACGTTAGTCTAATATATGATTAGTGTCATTTAACCATAATTCTAACTTGGCAAACGCATCAACTTTTTTATTGCTACTAATACTTTTGTGACTGAGGATCCAGACAAAAAACAGTGACATTTATTTTAGATACCTAAAACAAAATCAAATAAATTTGCATTAGCAAGTAATGATCAAGATATTAATAATCTTTGGCGTTTAATGCACTCAACGAGTCTGTACTTATAACATAAAAAGTATAAGCACTTAATTGTATGTAGAGACACATGGTAAGCTTCATGCTGTAGACAAGTCGTAAGACTTTTGGGCCGATGTAAAATAGCTGTAAAACGCAAAATAATAATAATAATAATATTTAACTGGTAAAATAAATTCTTTGTTTTTTTTTTTAATAATAAAGTTAGTAACCTTGTACAGTAATGCGGCAAAATTATAATTTGATTTGCTTCCTATGACTTTTCACTCAACAACTTGAACAAGTTCAATGCCAAAACACATCTTGATCTAAGATTTAGTAACTTGAAACGCTAAGTCTAAACACTGTCAAATGTGACATCAAGAAATTAAAGAGTTTTCTGGACAATAAAAGGTTTTTTTCTAAAAAATAATGAAGGGTAATAGATAAACAACGTTTTACTAATAGAAAAAGTAAATCTTTTGCTATTAGTCCAATTCATAATGCGGTTAATAGTTAACTAAAATTGACGATAAATTATCAACATACATACATCTAATTACCGAATGCTTGATGAACTGACTGAAATATTGCTACAATTACTAGACCTTTAAGAAACCACTTTGTTGCGCATGTTATCTCAAGATGTTATTACCTACACAAACTTCAAACAAACTGAAATTTAAGAAACTTTGTGTAAACAATGCGATGCTTCTGCGAATACCCCACAAAGCAATATTAAATAATACAACAATAAGTTGTTGATTTTATACAAAGTAATTTTTATTTTCTGTATCTAGTCAAACAAGGCGATTAGTCGTTGAACAATGACGTCTTAAACCACATTCTAAATCAGCAGTTAGATTTCTTTAGTCTAAAAGTAATGTAAAAAGCTTATTGATCATTTTCTCAAGTAACTTGCATAAGCTGCTATATTTAAGAAGATAGGTCTACAGTTAGTCAAGAGCTTTTAATCTTTACCGGGTTTAAGTACTGGTATTATGATAGCCAATTTCTACAACTCAACGAAACAGTACCCTGCTAACAATCCTTAGTTGCTGTTCGGCTAACAAAATTATTAATTGTTTACACCTTTCTTACGGAAGCTCTAGAATTAATAGATGTAATGTATGCAAATGCATATTGGATTTTTTTTTAGCTTATTTATATTTTCTTATTTCTATATATTGTGTTATCAAATGTATTTGTATTGACGTGTCTAACGTGGTGTAAGTATATAGGTGTGGCAATGCGCATGATTCTATCTATCTCTCTCTAAACAGTGACATCCAGTAGTTGATAAGCAGTGTTGCCAATGTAAGGGTAATTACCCGAAAAGCGGAAACCGAAAAAATTTAATGTCAGTTCCTTTGGTTTTTTGTGTATGATTTGTGCACTTATACACAGAAAAAGATGGCATAATGAAGTTTTTGATAATTATAATTTGTATGGTCTTATATTTTTAAAGCAAATCATATATTTAATAATTCACTGACAACGCCAATAATACACTAATCTAAGGGCGATTTTAATAATAACACACCATTATACTTACACCACGGTGTTTAATATCTCTATTAATCAAAACATTAATAAAGTATTATTATTATTATTATTAAAGTTGTCACTATTGTAAAGATGTTTTCAGACATTTTAATCTAATAATCCTGTTATACTTTGAGAACAAATTGGACGATCAATAGCTAAAAATGGTCTATTGGCCATGGAGAAGTAGATATTATTACCGTTATTTAAAATAATTAAATCTAATCTATTTTTTTTTTTAATTCTAGAAATAAACATGGTTGTTACCAGTATAATTCACACATAAAGGTAAATTGCTGCATGAATTCGGATCATTTTTTCTTTGTTGCATTGTAAGCATGTTGCAATACTTGAACATCAAACTGCAGTATGTATTGGCATTGAAAACACTTCATTAAGTTTAGAATAAACGGGCAAACCAGACAAGTATTGTATGCAACTTTAACTTTATCTGGAATCCGTTCAGAATCAAATGTTAGCATCATAAATGTTGTATCCTTGACCTCACCATTCTTTCTGTAGGTTAATTTTTTGCAATCAACAACGCTTTGCAACGCTAGTTCTTTTTGCATTATTCAACAGTTGTGTATAAGTGCTACCATTAAATAACTCCCTTGAAAATTATTAGAGATTTATGCGACTATAACCGTGATATTTTCTAATGCCGTGCATTCTTGTGATCTAGTGTTCGGCATTCTATCTTTAATTTTAATAAGTACGATACTATTTTTTGTAGTAGTGTGTTGGAACTAACACAAACATGAGCAATTAGCATCTCTCTGCCATTTCCTGCCTTTTTGGTCTCCAAGCACTGTAAACACTTGCCTTAGACAAACTGTGGGTTTTTTAACATGGTTATTTTTTTGTTTATTGGTCGCCTATTACGACCAGCAAACAAACCAGCGGAAGTAATTTTTTTGCATCTCCTATGTTTTCTTCAAAAAATTGTGTGTTATAATAAATGAACTTGGTTGCAATTTTTGCAAAAAAATACACAATTTGCAAAAATGGTTATATTTCCAAAACAAAAGCAACGATTTAGCATTCTAAAACTGTACATTTTTTAAGATTGAATTGTTATATGTGCTCTGCAAGATAATAATTTTTTTTACGTTATATTAATATTCTCCGTTATTGGGGAAGAACAATATAAGAATTTGATGCACGATTGAGCCAGAAGATTTGTTAATTATTGTTCTAGAACCTTGAAAAGTTTTTGACCCATTGGTGTAGAATTTAAAGCTTAGAAATAATTTGTTCTTATCTACTCCTTGCATTTGTTGTTTATGTGTATGTGCGGCGTTGTTTGTATACCAGTTGCACTTAAGCATGCCATTTGTTGTAAATGATTTAGCAGGTTTGCTAAAGTTTTCTGCTTAGTTCTTGGCCCCGCGACTAGTGTCTCATAGGTAAGAAAGAATAGATCTTATTACAGCTGTGTATAACCATAGTACTATCTTTCGGAGACTGTCTCCAAAGATAGTACTATGGTACATGTATTACCAACAACCCGTTTATATTACTTATGTTTGAATGTGACCTTCAAAATAACACTCAGGTGTTTTACCTCGTTTAACAGCGTTAATGAGATGTTTAGAAGTTTTGGAAAATTTAATTGACTAATTTTTTTTGCGAAAAAACCAGATTGAGTTTTTGTGGGTTAACCGTAAATACTTGGTCTTTGCACCACGTTTCTATTATTTTTAGAGTTTGTTTGCATTAAGCTGCAGAGTATGCCTTCACCTTATTATGTGTCGCCTACAGTAACTGTTGAGGCTTTTTTCTTTAGCATGTGTTTTATCTATCCACTAATTATTGGATTAACACTATGTGTCAAGAGTGTTGTATTTATTATATTGAAAGTGGTTTTTGTCAAATGCACCTTTGATGTCTAAAAATATTTCTAACGTAGACACCTTGTTCTATATTGATATTTTAATTTAATCTGTTATGCAGTATATATGCAATTTTGTATGGGTTGTAGCTGAAAGCATTAATATGCTTATACTAATGCTATTTATTTATTGAGAATGACGAACTAAAACAATGATTGAAGTGTAGAAACTTCTTTATTGTTTTTCAAAAAAACTTCCTTTAAGATGCACGGCAGTTTTTTATTTCAAAGAGATATCAACTCTAAAACATTTTTAAATGCATTATCAGCTTCTTGTGACGTTAAAAAACGCTATCCAATAGTTTGTTCTTTATTTGATAAAAAAAATGAAAATTATTGAGTACTAATCCAGAGATGTACGGCGGATGACTTATCAATTTAACGTTTTGAGTGCTAAAATATTCGAGTGTTTGAACCAATGTGTTTAAGCTTGCATTGTCATGGTAACGAATAATCTTTAGTTGGCGGTTTGTTTTCTTTTCTTACTGACGACGTCTAACAAACAAATAATTGTGTACTACCTGTATTCAGAGTTGACCGTTTAACGTTGTTCTAAAAGCACGGCTGCTACATGACCATCTATACTAAAGATTTAGGCCACTATTTGCTTTGAATTGCTGCAAGCACAAACAACTTTTGTTGTATTTGGCTCATTTTGGAAAACCTATACAGTCGACTGCTGTCAGACTGCATTTGACGCACCGCGGTTAATTATCCTGTGTGTGTATTAATATTGTGTATTGGTTTCATGTTTGTTTGTCAATTAAATATAGTTTTAGTTTGATTTTAAATTTGTTTATTAAGCTCATATTTTTGATTTCTTCTGGTATGTTGTTAAATTCTTTAATGCCTTTGACAGTTAAACTTTGATTTTTTTATGTTGTTTGATTTACTTCCATGTTAAGGTGTCCTTTTTTTTGTGTGTTGTGTGTATGAATTTCTTTTCTAGTTGTTAATTGTAGTTCTGTATTAGTTAGTCCAAGTTGTATTTTTTTATAAAAATGATGCATTGTTGTAAAATTTTATTTTTTATTGTTAGTTGGTTTTTTTTATGAACTTTACTTGTAGGTGTTAGTTTGTCTATTTGATATAGTGTTTTTATTGCCTTTTTTTGTTGTCGTTGTAACTTGTCTATGTTTCTTATATTGGTTTGTGACCATATGGTCATCATGTAGTTAGTTTGTGTACTAAAGATTGCATTATAAATAATGTTTCTTGTTTTTGTGTAGTTAAGTTGGCAATTTTGTATAGAGCTCTTATAGCTTTTGTGTTTTTTTTTTCATAAGTTTCTGTACGTGTTCATCCCATTTTAGATTATTGGTAATTGTGATTCTAAGGAAGTTAGTATGTGAAACTTTACTTAATTTTTTATTTATACATAGCGTAATGTTGTTAATTCTTTTTTTTGTATTATTAGCATAAAATTTGTTTTGTGTTCATTAATTGTTAGAAGATTGTTATTAAACCCGTCACTAATTTTATTTAAGTCTTCTTGTACTTCGTGTTGCAATTTAGTTTTTTTGTTTATTTCTGTATGTATCAGAGTTGTATCATCTGCGTATATGTATAGCTTTCCTTTTAGTTTTAATTCAAATATATCATTAAAATATAAGATATATAAAAGTGGTGCAAGTACACCACTTTGTGGAATACCGTAGTCGCTATATTTTACTGCACTTAGTATGTTTTTGATCTTTGTTTGTAAAGTTCTGTATTTTAAAAAACTATTAATTAGATCTATTTCTTTTCCACAAATTCCCAGTTTTTCCAGTTTTTGTAATAATTTTTCTTTGCATACAGTATCAAATGCTTTCTGCATGTCTATAAATACTGTATGACATTCTTTTCTTGAACTTGTACCGGTTAATTTTTGGAATGCATATTGTCTAGTATTTATAAAATTATGTGATTCCACATGTTTGAGTACCCGTTCATAAATAATTTTATTGACTATCTTAGCTATAATAGTAAGTGTTAATTGTTAAATTGTGCGTAATTTAAAACAAACAAATCTTTGTGACTGCTAAATAGTTAATCAATATCTTATGTATGGTTGTTATACAAATGCTCAAGAATGACCCAACGTTACGATAGATTACACGGCAATCTTGCATTATAAGTTTGTACACACCATTAATGTTTTCTGGCACAACGATCAATTTTGGACAATTTTTTTTACTAAACCATTAAAATATTGTGGCTTTAGATGATGCTTTATCACCAAAAGTTTCAGTAAGTTGACCAGCACACTGCTGCTTAGGTCAGGTAAACTACACTTATAATTTTGCCCTACTGCAAAAAATCCGAGAAAATTTAGTCTGGTCCTTGTGCCTTGTATGGTGAGAAGCGAGGTGAAAAGTTTCTAATTGCCTAGGTTATACGCCTATCTTCTACAAGGCGGTGTGTACCGTTCTAGCTTGATATTAGTGGAGTTGCAGCATCAGATAATCCTTGTGCCGGTTATACGTGTTAACTGTAACAAATTAGATAGCGTCACTGTCTTCATTTTGTATTTTGAAGCGTTTAATAATTCTACAATGATTAATAACTTTTATTTAATTTGACATAATTTATAAGAAAGACAAAATAATTTATTTCTTTTTTTTTTGTTATTTGAATCTATATATTAACAACAAAAAATAATAACAAACTTTGTTAGTTTTTATTTATTTTTAAATCAGTTTTTTTAAAGTTTTATATGTTATTTTTAGTAATGCAACTAAACGCATTAGTTACTGCGGTTAGCCAATAAATGCTCTATCAATGCAGAATCCAAACCATAAACAAAAGTTTGGCTTTTTAATTTTATTGGTTTGAAACCAATATTTGAATTAATCAATATGTTTTAGCAGTTTGCCTGCGCATGTATTTATAAGAGGTTTATTATTTTAGCAAAGGAAAGCAGCAACAAACGCCAAAAACAAAATGTTTACTAAAAATGTAATTGCTTCTTTAATATTAATTAAATAAAAAATACATAGCATTTAAAATAGATAATCATAGAATAATGTGCTTCTTTTAGAGTAACATATATGATTAAGATATCAAAACTTGCTAAAAATAATTAAAACTGAGATAAATTAATTAATTATCAAAACTAAGTAGTCCTAATTAAATAATAAATTTTAAAATTGTAATTTTTGTAAAATAAAACTTTAGAATGAGTAAAAACTGCAAGTTAAAAAAAGTCTGTCTACCAGTTGTTTACCATCTGACAAATACGCCGCCTAGTTGTCGAGAATTGGAACCACTCTACCAGCATCTGCTTACTATTGAGAATTCACCTAAAAAACGTTTCTTGCTATTGCAGAAACCTGCCCTTTGTTTTTATTGTTACTTTGTTGAAGTTGTAAGTAAGTGCTTTTGCGACGCTCTTTTTTACTCCGTCAAAAAATTGCCCCGTGACAGGTGGATCCTAACTCTTGGACCAAGGAAATCTACACCTTGAGAAAAATAACAACAAAACATCACCGAGGGCATCAGTTTTCACCGGGGCCACCGGCTCACAGTAATCCAAAAACAACAGCAGCAAGCAAACAAAGCTCCAGGAAACTTAGAGAATTATCACTAGTAACCAGTTCCAATATGGGCGATGGGGATGACAGTGAACATCCTACAGCAAACGAGATTCCGCAGCAAGGTAACACAATAGACGCAAATAATGACCAGCAACCTTACTTGCAGGAAAACGTTGCACCAACAAATACCTTGTTCAATAATCAACCTGACAACTATGCAACTTTTTTTTTTATATATCAGGTTTTGGGAAAGCTGTGCCAACCTGTGTGTGGGGCTCTCACCCACTAAAGCCCTACTTCCACTTGACGTTATACCGCTTAGCCTGGAATTAGCTCGTGCCTTTCTTTAGACTAAGTACGCCCGGACACGCATTTTGCGCACCCTATATGTATCCGTCTTCTTTTTTTATTAATTTATTGGATTTTGATCCTTTATTTCTCCTCTTTTTAACTTCCATATATTGGATTATTCTTTTAATGTACCCATAGATCATGCTCCATTTCTTCTCCGTCTCCAACATAACGTCTACTGTATTTTCTTGGGTTATTTTTTTGTTTATTTCCTTTTCTAGGTTCCTCTTGTCTTCTTTCCATCTTCTGTATTTGTAGAATACATGCTTTGGCGTTTCTGTTACGTTGCATGTGCTGCACTTGTTATTGTTTTCTTTCTTGATTCTCATTAGGTATTCCTTAAAACAGCCGTGTCTACTCAATTGTGTTAGAAAGTAGTCCACTTTCCCATGTTTTCGTCTGACCTATAGCCCTACTTCTTTTATTATTGCCTTAGTCTAAGTGGATTTCCTTGTTACCTTTTGCCAATTTGCCTGCCACTTGTCCATTACCTCATTTATGATTTCTTTTTTTCTTGTTTCTTTCTTTCTATAGACCTCTATATTCTGCCATATACTGAATTGGCATTATGGATACTATTACTAATATTGCATCCGTCAAAATTGTATTGTATCCGTTTGCTATCTTTATTGACATTCTTCTTTGTTGTGATACAATTATACCCTTATACTTTTCAAACTTTTGTACATGACCCCATATTGATGCTGCATACAAAATGATCAAATGTTCCACTGATTTGAGGATTCTTCTTTTATTAGAAGCTGGTCCGTTTATGTTTGGCATTAGTCTACCTAGCGCCTTTACTGTCTTCTCTGCTTTGTCTGTTATTTTCTTGACATGCTCTTTCATTTCAGCATTATAATCAAACCAGACTCCTAGGTATTTTATAGCCTCTTTTGTTACAAACTCTATACCTCCAATTTTCAATTTTATTTCTTTGATTTTTTTGCCTCCATATAGAATCACAGTTTCTGTTTTGCTTTTCGCTATTTTTAATTTTTTTTTTTCTATTTTTCTTTTTACCAATTCTAACATTTTGTTTGCTTTAGACGCTAAATTTTTTTCTGATTTAGACGTTACAACCATTGCCGTATCATCTGCAAAGCATATCATATGCACTCCTTCTGGTCTTTGAAATTCTAACAATTTATTGAAATTTGCCTTTTTTCACCTATATTTAACTTCTTATTAGTTAAATAACTATCTATAATCTTCTTTGTTACATCTTTAACTTCCATACTCTAGAGCGTTGACATGATACCCTCCCATGGCACTGTATTAAAGGTATTTTGAATATCTATGGTTACTAATAGACAGAATTTCCAATTTCGAATGGCTATATTTTTAGCCTCCTTAACTATGTTCATAAGCTTTTCCATAGCTCCAATCGTTGATTTGCTCTTCCTGAATCCATACTAATCATTGGACAGCTTGTTTTCTACTTTATCTTTTAATCTGTTAGTGATTAAGTGTTCATATAATTTACCAAAAATATTTGTCAGACATAGCGGTCTGTATCCTTGCGGCTCTTCTGTTTTTTTGGGTTTCTCTATCAATACCAATCTGGATTCCTTTCATCTATCAGGGAATATCCCTGCTCTGAATAGCTGGTTAAAGATCTCCAGTATTGCCTTAGGCACCTCTTTTACTGCCTCCTTTAGAAGTACTGGTGGTATTTCATCCGGACCTGCCGCCTTTTTAAGCTTTATCTTGTTTACAGCTTTTTCCAATTCCTCTCTGATGTACATGTCTACTTCTCCTACCACTTTTTCCTCTCTAATACGTTGAAAACAATTTCTTTGCCCACAAATTTGCTGCTTATCAGTTTGTGTCATGTTTTATCCAAATCTTAATTTATTTGATACAATTTTGTATTCCAACCCCCATATGTTGTTGTCTATTTCTTTGCAGAGCGCCTGCCAAGATTCCTTTTTTACATCCATTATTGTAAATTTATACTTATTACGTTTTATTTTGTACTTTATCCTTATTTCCTCCTTTTGTTCTACGCTAGTATCAGGGTTCCTATTCCTCCTATTATACTCTCTTCTTACTTTGGTGCATTCTTTCTTAATTATCTCGAGGGTATCATTCCACCAGTTTATCCTTTGATTTTTCATTATACTTTTATTTCTCTTAAAAGACATACTTACAGCTTTGTTTATACTCTCCAGTAAAGTATCAAGATCCAAATTTGTTTTGTTATTAACCTCTTTTTTAAGTACATTTCTAAAATTTATTATTCCTTTCTCGTTTATTTTTCATCCTTTATTTATATATCCACTTTTTCTTTTATTTTCAGTCCAAACCTCATGATAGATATTTTTATGTAGACTTAGATTTTTTTTGTCCACAATTCTCTAGTTCTTTATTTTATTTATGATGTTTTCACTACATATTGTAATATCAATGCACGACCTTGATTCTCTTCTGACAAAAGTCGGGGTTTTTCCTTTATTTGCAACCATCAAATTCATGCTACTTATCCACTCTACTAGTATTGCTCCCTTTTTATCATCCTGATCACTTCCCTAAAGCCTTGCCTTTGAGTTAAAGTCTTCTACTATGTCTACATTCTTTTCATGCTTTTGACATTATCTCCTAATTTTTGCAAGTATTCTTCAAAACTCTCTACTGTTTTGTTTGGTGACCAATAACAAGAGTATATGATTAACTCCTCCAATTCCTCTAAAACAAAACCTCGGTTACTATTATCACATCTATATGCTTTGATATTTTTATTATAAATGCGGATAGCCACAACCCTATCTTTATCCACCATCCAGTGTCCACTTTCTGTAATTTTTTTGTTTGGCTCTGCTATTATGCCAATATCTACTTCATTTGAGTTAGCATTTTTGTGAAAGAGGTCCATAGCTGCTTTCCCTCTTCTTACGTTTCTAAATCCTGGGCATGCCATTTCATCTGCTTTGTGTCTCTCTTTATCACAGAAGTAACAGTGCGCGTTGTTTGTGCAAGTTTTTGCCACGTGTCCTGTAATATCGCACTTATAGCAGATATTTTCTTTCTTATCCTTGTTGCAAACTTTGGCATCATGCCTAAAGTTGAGGCAGTTATAACACCTCGTTGGCGTTTGAAATTCCTTTATCCTCCCTTTTAGCCATTTTACCTTTAAACTGCCTTTTTTATCAATGCATTGGTGTGCTCGATCGGAAGATTTAGCACAGCATATCTTAAATTTTGTTTATTGATCCTTTTGGATACCTTAATTTCATATACGTCTTCTTCCATTGTGATGTTACAATCTTTTTGTAATGCTTCCTTAACATCTTTTTCTATCGTGGTTTTATGTAAATCCAACATTATACACGCCTTTTTCCCGCTAAACATATGTGTAGCTACTTTATCACCTAGCTTCTTTTTTACTTCACTTGTCACTATCTTCTTCTCTACCTATTATATTAATTTTAACATAACCCTCCTTTGTCTTTGTTATATTTTTTACTGTAACTCTTTTGTTTACTTTCACCTTGCTTTTCATTTCATTCACCATGTCAGCATAGGTTCTTTCTTGCCCACCGCATGGTTTGACAATAATTGTCTTAATCCTTTTTTTCCTTTTAGCTTTCTGCCATTCTTGTTCCGTATTTTTACTTACATTTTGCTGTTTGTTTATTTTAACTTGGATTTCATTCTTCATAACATAGTCTAGATCTATTCTGATTTCTTTATTGTACTCCTTGGCCAGCGAGATGCATCTTACCTTATTACAGTTTTTATTCTGTAATTTTTCCTTAATTTTTCACCATCACCATGTACATATTTTTTATAATTTCATTCATTTCGCCCACTTTTGTTTCAATTATGAATACGTTTTTTTGATCCTGCTTCTCCAGATTCATATCCTCTATTTCAATAGTAGTAGAATTCTTGATAGTGGCAAGCCCACCTTTTTTATTCCATCTGTTTTTAATTGCCTCTTTAATTTGTGGGTATCTTTTTTCTATTTTCTTTATAACTCCACTCTCTATTGTTACACCTGTGTCTACTATTAGGGTTAGATATTCCTGTTCCTTTTCTAATAAGCTTTTCATAGACTCTATTTTACTATTATAATCCTCTTGTGTCCACTTAAGGTTTTTTTCTTCTTTGAGTCTTTCCAGGTCACTTGTTGTGCTCATTATCTCCTTTATTTTTAACTAATTTTTCTTTTTCTCCTGCTCCTGTTCTTGTTCTAAGCTTTTTGTTTGTTTTGTCTCCGCTTTTCTCTTACTATTTACGTACCTCTCTACTTCAGCTGTGAAGATTTCAATGTCCTCCCTTTTAACCCTGCTTATCTGTGAGTCAATTTTATTTATCGCTTCCTTTATTTTCGTCTTTGTGCTTACGTGCTTCTTTATAAGCAAAGTCAGCGTTTCACTTTCTTTTCTAATGTTTACTAATATCTTAGTTATTTTATTAATTATTTTGGTATCCCATTCTATTTCAGTAGTTTCGACTTCTATCTTTTTCCTGTTTCTATTCCCTTCTATGTCTATTCCAGGTACCGTTTTTATAATCTAGTCACTTAGGTCTGAAATACTACTACCCATGGAATTTTTTGTCTCGTTTCCTTTAATTTTGTTTATATTCTTCTGCACCTTCGGTTTTTCCTCTTCATTTATCTTTTCACTTTTACTTTTTTCTTGGCTGACTTTATTTTTTTTTTAATTTAGACGGCTTCTTTTTGTTTCCTTCCTAACTTTTCTTAGTAACTCATTTTCAAATTCTGTAAATTTCACACTTTGTGATTTTTCGATATTTCTTGGGTCTACCCCTTTTTCTCTTTTTCTTCACTACTTTGCATTTCTATCTATTTTTTATTTTAAAGGTTTTGCCCTTCTGTGCAATCTTGTTGCTCCGCGTGAGCAATTTTATTTTACTTCGCCACTTGGGGACGCGCTTGGTAAGGGTTACAGGTGTCCCCCCTCCGACGACTATGCAACTAGAATGATCACAAAAGATACATACTCTTGACGGCCGACACAACAAACAAACACGTAGGCAACGAGTTACCCAGAGCCGGAAATCCCGCAGAACCGTTATGGCAAAACGTCACACTATAGCGTGATTCAGCGTGACACGGTTATATGCATGATAGAATTTGCGGGTGCCCCTAGACAAAACGTAGATTTTTTTATAACAGAAGTAGAAACAACACTGACAGAGTCCAGAGTTCTCCGGCAGAACTGGACGAGAGTGGCCGAAAGATGGTTGAAAGGAGCTGCCGTGCGGAAATTTAAGCTAGCGGTAGACATTAACATTGCGTGGGAACGGTTGACAAATGCGTTAAGGCATGCGTTCGCTCTTCGCGCATTGCGCATTACGGAGATGGGCTTGCTGTGGAGTGAGAAACAAGCGGGCTAAGAAGCTCACAATTTTGTGCTAAAAAAGCAAGTACAATACGAGCGCTGGTGCCCTAACGAGAATGAAACGGATATGGTCACCTAATTTTACACTTAACAAAACCATACTTTAAGGAGGCCGTAAGAGTTCTACCGGCAACCATAGATGACCTAATGGGCCTCGCCGTAGTGATCGAGCGGCCCGCACAAACATCGAAAGCCACTGGTCCACCAAAAGACAACTGGCAAAAGAATGAAAATGAGCATTTACCCGAATGCCGGTACTGCTTACAACGCACACGGCACTATTACCAAGACTGCCCAAAATTACACTCACAAAGACAGTCGGGAAACAGGAAAATGGCTAAATGTCAGAATGCAACAATGCAGCGTCATTGGACGGTTGTTGCCAATAGTACCAGTAACGATTCAGGACAAAATCTATAAATGCCTGATCAACCACAGTCGCTGACACAAATTTTATACACGCAGACTTGGCACCCCGCTTTCAGTTACACAAAATTACAATGATGACTGACCAAGGATGGCGAGCTGGAGGTTATTGAAAAGACCACAATTTTTTTCCAGTTAGGCAAAAAAATCTGCACCGACGAGTTCCTAATATCAAAAAATCTACGGATGCAAATGATACTAGGAACACCGTTTTTAGGCACGCACGCCAGTCATTTTGATTTTGCCCGCGGCTGTTTAAATTTGGAAAGACAACTCCGCGACACCGTGTTCTGGGACACTACACAAACAACAACCCGGAAGAAAGCAGAACCGGAAGAATTGGAAAGTGGATTTCTAACTAAACTCTCAAATTCCACAAACTGCATGAGAAATTTCTAGAACTATTCAAAGCAATAGATCAGTTTGCCGACGTGCCTCACAATATCGAACACACGATCCGACCCACCCACAACAACCCGATTGAGACACGACCCTATCGGGTAAATTAGGCAAAGAAGAAGATTATAGACAAACAAGTCCGAGAACTCCTGGCCCAGGGCATCATCAAACCGTCCACAAACCTATACGCGTCACCGATAGTGTTGATTAGGATAAAAACGGCGATTTGCGGTTTTGTTTGGACTACCGCAAAATTAACAAAGCGACTCCATCTGAACCGACGCCAATGCCAATTATTCAAGAAGCACTCCGCGACTTTAGAGCTGCCACCATCTTCACCACTTTAGACTTATCAACCGGATACTGACATATCCTAATGGCATTGGCGTCCAAGAAATACACGGCATTCAGCACCCCTGACGGTGGGTATTACCAATTCCGGATAATGCTCTTTGGACTAAAAAACGCTCCAGCGATTAATAAGCCAGGATGTGTTAACCGGATTTATGCATCAGTTTGCGATGGTCTATTTAAATGACATCATCTACAGTGATTCCTACAAGGAACACCTCTACCACATTGCCTTAGTATTCGAACGGCTTCATAAATTTAATTTGAAGCTCGGTCGAGCAAAATGCTCATTTGTATAAATCACGATGAAATACCTGGGGCACATGATAGATACTGACGTAACAAGGACCCTCGCAAAGCACATCAATCAGATAGCGAATTACCCGCCTCCAAAAAACCGACGGCAGTTACGTCGATATATAGGAATATGTAACTGGGTGCGGCAATACATTCTACAATTTGGCACATTGGCAGCACCCCTGAACAAACTAACGGCCAACACAAAGGCTTTTAAATAATTACCTGCCGCTACAGCAGCGATGCAGCAAATACGGCAAGCAGTGACTAAGTCGCTGCAACTTCATTACAGTACCCGACTTACCGTACGTCGTACAGACTAACGCGTTCCAACTAGGGATCTTGGCGGTTTTATTTCAACTATTGCCGGAGGATGAGAAAAGGATCATCAGTTTTGACTTGGCCAAACTTAACGACACCGAGCAACGATATCACGTCAACTAGCAGGAGTGCTTGGCCCTGGTGTGGGCCCTAGGACGCTACAGACTTTTCTAAGAAGGCCGTCACTTTACGGCCAAAACAGATTTACAGGCGTTGACGTGGTTAAATAAATTCAAAGACCATCGCTCGAAACTGGTGAACATTGCCCAGGAAAGCAGAACAAGCTACCAGACTTACTATAATGAGACCGAAAGGACCAACCTACAAATCACGTCTTTGATTTGGACCAATTTGTTCCACCACAGTTTCATGCCATAAAACTGCCCCTGATCAAGAAAATTATGCTGGCACAAAAACAAGACAATAAACAACCCCCAACAAGTGGACACAATTACCACATAGAAGTGATAGACGGAGTTCTATATAGGAAGGCCACCAAAAATTATGACCGGTGTCTGTACGTCCCGCCAGAACTCCGGCAGCGCGTGCTCCACAAGTTGCACGACAAAGCCACACACCCCGGAAGAGACAAAACCGAGCGGGCCATCCGGAGCTGCTATTACTGGACCGTGTCAAAAGACGTCCGAGAGTACGTCAGAGAATGTCTAATTTGCACCGCTACCAAACGCGGCAAACAGCAACCACACGCTCCATTACAAGCCAGAACTAGTAAGGCACCCTTCAGTTCAGTGGCTGTTGACCTGATAAGGTCTTTCCCGGAGACCAGAACTAAGAAACGACACATACTCGTGCTCTTTGATTTGTTTACAAAATGGACCAAAGCGTTTGTGATTGGCAATGCCACAACCAGTACTATTACAAAAATTCTAGAGAAGCAGATGTTCCACCGGTTTGGCTACCCCGGCATCATAATAACTGTCAACGGCACCCAATTCAAATTTTACAAATGGGCGTGGACGTGCAGACGATGGGGTAGCCAAATATATTACATGCCAATTTACTATCCACAGGCCAATTCAACGGAACGACAAAATCAAAAAATAAAGAAAGGCCTGAGGGTGCGGATGCAAGGACAACCGCCAAATGCCTGGGCGCAACACATCCAACCCTTGGCATTTGAGCAACGCACCCGGAGAAACGTAGCAACATGATATACCCCAAGCCACGCGCTGATGGAGTACATTCTGCCTCAACCAGGGGATTGGCGGATTTTCACCACAAGGCCGACAGAGGCCCCCAATCATACCAACCGCGACAAGCAAATAGAAAACATCCAGCAAAAGCAACTGCGCTACTTCTAAAGGTATGATCGACCTGAGGAACCCGCTTTAGTGGCTATCGGAGATCCGGTCATGATCTGAAATCATACAAAAACTGACAAACATGGGCATAGCATGGCTCTTATCATATTTGCGACTTCTTTGCAGGACAGGTGTATGAGGTAGATAAAAACGAAAAGAGAGTTCGCATGCATGCGGATGATGTACAACCCTCTTCACCAGTACCCAAACCTACGCCGACACCTTCAACAACACCCAAGCCGTTCAGCGCCAAAGAAGCACAACCCTCCTCCGACGACAACTAGAAATTCCCCAAAACCGGGACATGCGGAAGTACATGTAGTGGAGCTCACACCCCTCTCGATGACTGGATGGTTCTACCTCTTCCGGAACCGTTTGTCACCGGCGTAACTGACAAATATGCCGCTTAGTTGTCCAGAGTTGAAACCACCCTACCAGCATCTGCTTAAAATTGAGAATTCAGCTAAAAAAACGTTTCGTGCTATTGCAGAAACCTGCCCCTTGTTTTTATTGTTATTTGTTGTTATTTTGTAATTACTGTCTGAACCGTGCTTTATATTTGCATTTGCCATTTTAAATTTAAAGTTATAGAGTAAAGTCCATTGACTTTTATCACTATAAATTGATTATTATATATTGTGAATATTACCATGCTATTGTGTTTATCATAGGGGGTTATAAATTTTTAATTAATGATTGTCAATTGACTCATGTCAGAGAGTTATAAAATGAAACTGTAAACAATATATGTATCATCGTTTACTATACGAAATAGAACATTTGTAAACTGTGATTCTGTGTATAATTTTATTTTGCGCGTTGAAGTTGTAAGTGCTTGTGCGACGCTTCCTTTAACCCCGTCAAAAAATTGCTTTGTGACAACAACGTTTTACTAGTAAATAAAGTAAATCAATTGTCGGTCGCTTGGGCTATTCGGTATATCATAAGACTGGAGTATTAAATTTTGGCTCAGTATTATACAAAGTGACTTTCCAAATATTTTCTATTTGCACTTTTATGTTCACATATTTACTGTTTATGTTATGTATAAATATTTGAATGTGTAAATATTTAATTTAAATTCAAAAACAAGTGAGTTAGTATAGTAATTGCATGGACGGTTTAATGAGAAAAGTATAGATATCTGATACCGCAAAAGCTGAAATTTGGTAATTCAATAGTTAACTGAATAAGTTAAACGAAAATAATATCCAGCTTTATGTTTATGGAGGGAAAAGTGTCCAGCTAGTGCAGTCAAAGATACGAGGCGCCTGAGCGCATACCTATGCGCAGCGCTCTTCACTGCATCAGCTGGACACTTTTACCCCACTAAATGTAGTTGGGTGTTATTTTTGTTAAGTTAATAATTTAACTATTAGTTCACCAAATTTCTGCTTTTGCGGTATCAGTTTACTTAGCGCATATTTTTCACTTCTTTACAAGAAAAGTTGAGGCATAATCCCCTACTCTAAGTTTAGCTGGATACGTTTCTTCTTTTATTTATAGCGTGATCTACATGTGAACAAAGTTTGATCTTTTGCGATATTAGTTTTTTAAAATTATTATTATACGTGTGTCGGAGGCTGCTAAAGCTACACCCCCTTGAAGATGCGCCAGCTGGAGGTCCATTCACTTACCAGTGATACCAAATAAAGCTTAGGAAAAATTTTCAGCTTTTGTGAAATGACTAACTCTAAACGGTCGCTGGCTCCCGGACTATAAGTGAACAAAATTTTTACTAACAATGTTTTGTGAATGTGTAGGCTGGCATAATAGGAGATGTTTGGATAGGGTCATTTTTCCTGCCGAAACGACAAAACAAACAATTGTATTTTAAATTTTTTCAAGAGGATGTTTTTGACAATATCCCACTTAATATAAAAAACAAAGTTTGGTTTATGCACGTCGGTGCACTTACACATTTTATTATCGAGGTCTGCCGGTTTTTAAACAGAACATTCCAACAATTGTTAGATAGAACTTTATAGACATTTTTTGTGTTAGATTTTGACCAGGAATCTCCCTGTGTAATATCTCCCCGAGATTAATTAACACCCCGTTAACCCTGTATATACAGACTTCTTGAGTGCATTAAAAGAATATAATTAATATTATGGTAAATATATGTTAAGGCAAATTTATTTAACTTTTCTTTAAGTGTTTAAATGAATTTTACTTATTTTATCTCCAGTCACGTAGGTATCAATGACAATAAAAAAACTGTTGAGCTCAATAATAATAATATCTTATTTGATTGTAGGCAGTTCTCAAAGCAGAGAGATGCATCAAAATTGTCACTATTATGTGGATTGTTTTAATTTGTTTGAAGAAGCAAGCTGGGTTTATAGTTATGAAAGTCTATTGTGTTTAATATATGTTTGTGTACCGTAAAACCCGGTAGTGTTTAGAACTTTTTACATCCTAGACACTCTATGGAAACATCTACTTTGTTATTATTTGTAGTAGTTTTATTATTGATATTTATTTAATTAGTTTTATTTTTATAATATTACTTTACAGCATATTGTTTTGCATTAATAGTTTTTTATGCTGACTCAATATTTGAAATTAATTTAAACTGACAAAAGGCAAGTTTCTGATTAGTTACAGTATTGTTTAAGATTTGCAACTTATAGACATATAATATAGTAACAAAATGAACATGTTGATTAAAATTTAATTATGTAATAACAAAAGATAGTGTAACTTTATATATTTAAATGTGTTTCGAGGTATATTGTTACAGTTATTATAATAATCAATGCATGATGCAGCATTGTACCAATAAATTTCTTAATTCGATTAAAAAACTGCATATAAAATATTTGCATAAAATACCGAAAATGTGTTGTATTTATGGAAATATTACCAATTTGCATAAAAAATATTATAGTAAAGCAATTAATAACTTCGATTGAAAATATCAACGCCATAATTAAATTTTGTCGCATCATTCGTTTTCATTGTCGTTCGGTGCTCACGAGTGGAGTGGAAAAATGAATATTTTATAATTTATTATTCAATGAAAGTTAAGTTTATCATTAATGGTTTTACTTTTCCTAACTCGTCGTTATAGTATAGGCTCAAGAACAGGCTGCGCGAGAACAGAAACAATCATCAAATTGTAATCAGAAGCCGCTTTAAATCACAGGAAGACTTTGAACATCTGTCGCCAGAATGGCTTTCTGCTGGACCAAATATTGTCTCCTGCTGTTTCCTTGATTTACTACATAAATTTTCTAATGACATATATTTTATCAAGTTAATAATATCTCTTTATAAATTTAAATAAATTATTTTCATAAAAGAACTTTCAATATTTATGCATTTATTTTAATTAAATTGAAAATGACTCAAATAAAATTCTAATTAATTATGAAATTCAATCGATACTGTCTTTAAATTACTCCACGTCTAGTCGCTTTAAATCCAAGACTGAGAAAATATTTCAGTGTCAGCTTTTTTATAAATGATTAGTCATCATCGTCTGCACCTGTTTCAATATGTTTTCTACACAACGATATCAAATGTCGATATATATGTCTGTTATTTTTCACATGTAGGAAACAGTTTTTTATTAAATTGATAAATACATTAGTAATATATTGAAAATTTAAAATGTTTGAGGCATGTAAAACATATAGAAGAAATAAAAATAACTTACGTACATGAAAAGACAAGCATCTCAGGCACGTGCATATCAAATGATATATGATAAGAATAATATTGGCATACTAAATTTTAATTTGATAAGAATTGTAAGGTACTGGAAGGAATTTGATCAAAGTAAGGTAATATTGCATTCTTAGTGTCATGAATGATTTGTGTTCTGTTTTAATGGAATAAAATGGTAAGAGTGGAAGCCGTTTAGGGAAAGCGTGCCTCAGTGAAAACCCAGACAGACGCCCACGTCGTATTTTCCGACCAATTAGATAGTGCGCCAGCTTTTTCTCTGTCCCGTAAGTTTAATATAATTCCACTAATTTTAGAATAAATCTTTCATGGGCACCGCTAACGATTTCAACTTGCACGTGAGAATTATTCTCTGCGGCCTCAGTGCAAATGTTTGAGTAATCAGCAAACCATTCGTGCATTTTACTACATCAAACATGCAATTTATTTGTAGATTGTGTTGCTAATTAATGAATAGAGTTAAAAACTAACAGTTTTTTGTATAACTATAATTTTTTTTTTCATACATTGTTTATTTATTGTGTTTTTAAATATATACAATTTTAGTAAATTGAAATGTAATAGAATAGTTTCTTCATCAAGATGGTTGCGACGGTTACTATGTGGTACTCCATATTTAATAAGTAAATAAAACAACTACTCTGTTTTTTCTAGTTTAAAATGTACTTTTTTAACTCTATTTCAACAGAGAAGTATAAAACATGTATAAAAGTCAATAGTAACAATAAATTTTGAAATAAATTAAATGTAACAAAAACATGTTTTTATATACTTTCTACTACTACTTTTCATCACAATATAATTAAAAAAAATGGCAATGGCAAAATCCATATGGCAACATTGGATTTTTCAAGCACTAGTGCTGCAAAATATTTTGTAGTTATTATGCAATTAATAATGAAAAATAAAATGTGATAAAATGACATTTTAACACAAAACCGCAAAATAATTATTTCTGCATACATACGTCGTTATTAATGTTGATCCCAACAAAATTACATTTTACATATCTTGGTAGTAATTTTTTGCTTGGCTTTGGCAGCACAAGTTTTATTTATTTTTTACTATTATAAAAAGTATTATCTATTTTTAAACTATGGGTAATGTTGTTGCCAATTGTGTTGAAGATGTTTATTATCAACTTTTTGTTCAAACAACGATTGCAGTCCAATAATATTACACGACACAGTGTATTGCTTTTAAACGTATATTGCAGGTTAAACAGTGATATAAACGTAAAGCTAATAAGTAGAACAAATTAATTCTAATTTCAAATGTTAAAACATTGCCTACTAATCAGTCGACATAACGTTTATTGCTTCAACATCTCCTCTCGGGATGGTGGCTGACTGATCGTTTCAGCGTTTCATCATCAGGATAAATGAATGGTGTTTCGGTTTATCAAGACCCTTTGTTAAGATATCGGCGATTATCTTGTTTGTGGAGACGTTGTCAAACATGACGTTGCCATTATTAAATGAAATGGTACCTCATATCGATATTCTTGCTTCGGTTGTAGAATACTGGGTTTTTGGAGAGTTTTAGTGCTCCCTGATTGTCATTGTGTATTAGTATAGGTCCTTAATCCACACCAATTTTAAGCATTAGGTTTCAGAGATATATGGTCTTCTTGGTTGCTTCGAAAATAGCCATGTATTCTGCTTTGTTTGAGCTTAACGCCATGATATTGAAAAATTTGTTCACAAAAAAACAATAACCAATGAACGATTTTTGGTCCTTTGAGTCGCTTCCCTAATCAGCGTTCACAAAACCTTTCATTTTTGTATTGTATATATATGAGACTGATGTTGGCGGTACTTTTTAGGTATGACCCAGGTAGCTGACAACATGACAAATATCAGGTCTTGTTGATGTAGATAGATAAATCATTGCATTAACCAGTTTACAAATCTTTTTGATCTATTACAGCGTTTTCGTCTCTCGTTAGTTTTGTGTTTGGAACGAGTGGAGTCAGTACGGGTTTGCAGTCCAACATATTAAAACGTTTTAGTAATTTTGTCATAAACCCTTGTTGATTCAGTCGTATTTGGTTGCTTTTGCTGGTGAATTCAATTCCCAGACAATACTTGATTTTGCCTAAATTATTGACTTCAAATTCTATATAAGCTGAGATATCCTTCACTTGCTTTATTAGGTAAATGCATGGATCTGCATGTGTAGGTTCAGTTCCTATTTTACGCAAAGTGGTGTTTGATTTTTTGTACCACTTTCTGCCTGCTTGTTTTAAGCCGTACAATCTTCTGTTTAGGAGACAGACACAGTTGCCCTTTTTAAGCTTGTATAACATTTCTTTGGCCGCTGTATTTAGGCCAGTTTTTTCTTTTACTATAACTTGTAGTAGTTTGGCTAAATTTTAGGCTTTCATAAAAAAAAATGTATTTAAGTTCTTGTTTAAATATGCGGTTGACAAGTCGAATTGACAAATTTTTATTTTTTGATTTGCTGCTAATGCCACAACTATCCTTATGGAGCCGATTTTAGCGACTGTTGCAAAAGTTTACGTAAGATTATTTGGCTTCCGATTATCAGTTTATTTGTTGGTCTGTTCCAATTTCCAGGTATTATGGCGGAGAATTGATTTTATTTTGTTTACCATTGCCTCGTTCTATTCTTATGCTTCTGGAAACAACCTCGCAATTTTGGTTAGAATTTTTTTTGCTTCATTTTCGTTTTCTTTAATTATTGGAATCATGTTGTAAACTACTTGATGGGCAGCAATTTTTGATGTAGCAGGCCGTGTTTATCGCCTCTGCTTAGAAGGATTAAGGAAGTTTGGATTGCATTAAAAAACACCTTACTGGTTTTAAGAGTGACCTGTTGGTTTGTTCGGAAATGCCGTTTTGTTCCGGCATATAGGCAATTGTCAATCTTCTTCCAATACCTTTTATTTTTAAGTACTCGTTGAATGACTTGTTCACATACTCTGTACCGTTATCTGATTAAAGATATTTTATTTGTTTTCCAGTATAATTCTCGATTCTATTCACGTATTCTATAAATTTTGAAAGCACTTGGTCTTTTGATTGCAAGAATTTTACTTTCCTTCAAATTTTTTTTTTAAAGATATTGTTTTCATTGGGCTGCAAACGTTTGTGTGAACAATTTCAAGCATTTTGGTTAATCGTTCAGGTGCTTCTGAAAACTGGAACGCGTCATTTTTGCTCTCGCACACACGTTGCATTCAAAATCTTTGATTTTTACTTTCCTGCATGCAGCTCTTGCTTGTTAGGGCGTCTTTTAAGCTGCGCAAGTTTAAGTAAGCTATTATTTAGTAATATTTGCAAAAACTATGGTTCAATTTTTCTATGCATACTACGTCATTGGAAATGCTTTTAGATACAATATACAAGTCGCCTACGCGCTTTGCATTAAATACAATTTTATTTTGATTGTTCCAAACTATTGCCTTACCGCGCGTAAATAGCAATTTGTGATCTTTATTGGTTATTTTACTTAAAGACATCAGGTTTGTCTGGAGAGCAGGTGCGTGTAGTACGTTTATTAATGTTACGTTTGCTACACTCTTGTTGTTTTCAGCCCTAAAATCTACCTTGCCGACTGCCAATATGTTTGTTGTATCCCCAATAGCTAAACTTAGCTTTTCGATTTGATTTTTGTCAATGATTTCAAAACTTTTAATATTTTTGCACAAGTATGACGTGGCACCACTATCGAGACACCACTGTTTGTGAATGTTCTCATTTACATGAAAACGTGCGTTTGTTGTCTTATTTCTTGTTATGTTTAGGCAATTTGAGGACATGTGGCCTACTTGTTTGCATTTGTGGCACTTGTACTTAAATTCTTTTGTTGGTTTGGTTTGCTAGGGTTTCTCACGCCGCTTAGTTTCCCTTTGTTTGCATCGCTTTGTTCTATTAATTTCACCTGTAGAACTTCTGGAGTCGGCAACTCGTCGCGCAATTCGATTGCGCACCAAAAATTTTTGTACCTGCTAGGTAGACAGTGTACAAGCAAAATGGATAATAGGTTGTTGTCAATTTCTACGTTTATGCTATCTAGCTTGTCTACGCCGTCAAAAAATCGGCTTAAGTCATGGTGTGTTCACTTATATGTAATTGGTCAAATTCGTCAATTGGTGGTAGCAACTTTCAATGAGGGCGCCAAGAGCGTAAAATCTACGATCATGTCGATCATATGATGAGTCAGCCATGACATTTTTTTGAAACTTGTTTTGTTTATATTGTCACTTGGTCAGTGTTTAGTTTACATCTATGGATTACATTTTTTGTTTGTTTTGTTCGTTTCGTTCATCTTGTGCTTCATCCTGCCTGTTTTGTAATATTACCGTGTTTTGTGTAAAATCATTTAGTGTATAATTTAATTTACAATTATTGTATATTGCTTTTAAAGTTAGTACATAATGTATAAGTTTGTAAACTATTATATTTATTTATAACAACTAATAAAATATTTGTAATGTAATTAATTATACATATATATATATATATATATATATATATATATATATATATATATATATATATATATATATATATATAGATGTAAAACAACTAATACTCCTCCAAAATATATACACGCTGATAGTACTGGCCTCCAGGCAGGTACGAAAAACTGGAGGCAAATACGTTTTGGTGTGTATATCAATTTATTTCAACATAATACTTTACTAGAAGTCATTCTACAAAATTTTGTTCGGTGACCATTTCGACTCATACACATATACAGTTATACATTGTAGTACATTAAAGTCAACACTACGTGGCGCTATGCTTTTATACTGATATACATATTTTGTTGCGGGCCAGTAGAATAGGCCTCCTCATAAGTTAACGTTCTAATACGCCTCTTACAATTGGCAACATAGCAAATACAATTTATAAAAATAATTATATACTTTTAATATATAATATATATAAACGGTTCACGTTGTTTATTAGTTTTGTATAGAAAATATGTAAAAATAAAACAGAAAATATTACTCAACTTTACGTCCAATGAAACAAAATAAATAACATTTTTTTATAATATATTATAAATATTTTTTAAATAATTCTATCTAGGTATTGTGCTATGTAGAATAGATTTTAAAAATATTATAAAATCGCAGATATAATACTATTTAATATTTCTTTAATAATAAATTTTTAAAATGTGCAAACAAAAAAAAAATAATTATTTTTAGATATATTTTTTTAAATTAATCTTGTTTAGTAAACTTGACATAATTTGCTTGTTAAATTAAAATTAATTCTTTTCAGTTTAACACTAGAGAATTGCCAGGTTTAGTCGCACTGTCCTGTGGGGGTGCTACTAGTAGTATTGTTATGAAAAAATATTAAATCCTATCATATCTACAAAAATATCGGCAAACCTTTTTTTCTAGAAAAATATTGACACGTACAGCGCCGTTTTTGAATTAAAATTATTTCTTATGGGACAAAACGCCAACCAACTCAATATCCAAAAGATAAGATTTTAATTATCACTTTTTTATATGTTGAACTACAGACAATATTCTATGTTTTCATGTTTTTGTTTAAAGATTTGAAGTTATAATTAACGAGTAAAAAATTAATAAAGAACTAAGTAAAAACGCCACATTAAAAAAATTAATTGCGGAGAAACGACTTATTGCATCAAATTTTTACAATTTAATGACACAGAGTAGACTTTCTTCTACAATGTGTGAAAATTTTATTTAATTATATTCATGCGTTTTCTTGCTGAGTTTGATTCTGTAAAGCCTTATAATAGCACAACTATTTTCCCCCCTTAATTAAAGTTATCATTATTTTTTTATCAATTTGAATAAATTGTTAGATCATTAACTACGGAGATAAATATAACTATTCCATATTTACATAATTAAAATTATGGTACAAAAGAGGTTTTTTATGTTATCTAACTAGCTATAACAATAATATACTATTGCAAAAAAAATTATAGTGTTATCTTCAAGTTTAGTTTCAACTGATTAACACTTGAACACAAAAAACGCAGTAATTTTTTTTTACAAATGACTGTAAAGTTTTTTTAATATAAATCTAATAGCGTGCGGTTGAAGATCTACATTAAGGTTCTAACTAATTTAATTAGGTAACTCATTGATTGCTAGTAGTGACATGTTAAAGAAGGTACGTGTTGGTATGGTGTTCAAACCAAGATAAGTATTTGCTACTAGCGTTCTTGGAGTCTTGTAGCACATTAGAGATGTTCAGATTTTTGTATAGAGACTTAGTGGTGATAAATCTTGAACTATTTGTAATTGATATATCTTCAGCTTCAGAATGTTAGAAACTTACTGTCCCATAGTTAAGAACAGTTGGCCCATATAGGTTTTAAAATTTATTTCAAAGTATTGGTAGATTGTAATAATTGTTTGCCGGAGAGTGACGGTGACATGCTGAAATTTACTTTGATTGGCCCTAATTTACAAGGTTTTTAGCAATTTTGGATGTTTTTAAAAAAAGTCTTTCTCAGAGACAAAACTTGTAATTTTACTAACTGTTAGAATGACAAACGTAACTCTTGAAGGTTTTCTGTAAAAAGTAGATATAGCACCGGTGCAAGAATACCTTCCTGTGGTACCGCTGATTTGATGAGGTGTAAGTTAATTACTTTATCTTGATGTTTAACCATAAAAATGCTTTGGTTAGGTATGATTATAATACATGAAATGTGTAATGAGCAATTGCGTTTTCAATTTGCTTAAAAATCTCCGGTGTCAGACTTTTATCAAAGGCTTGGGTGTTGTCAAGAAAAGCAGCCAAACAATATTTGTGTTGTTAGTTTGCTTTATTACTCTGTAAACCTGCTCTGTAGTTGTGTGTTAATTTAAAAAAAACAAATTGGTGATTTGGAATTAGATGAAATGCTTTTAATTTCAGTCTTTTCAGAAACATACATATCTTTAAAGATACATTTTAAATAAACTTATAAAGCAACAGAAAAATGTTTCTGTCACAGGTTTATCAAAATGATTTGTGTGAGTGCTTTTTGCACATTTTTTGAAAACTAATTCTAATTGCTGTAACTATTTTCATAAAAATATGAAGATCATAGCCATGTTTTAATCACGTGTTTGACTCACATGGTATGATGACGTTAATAAACAATGTCATTGATAAAGGTATTCCAAAACTGATGACTGCTTTTTGTCTGCTTGTAGTAGTGGTAGTTTTTTTAGAAATTTTTTGATTTTTTAGTTTTTTCTCTAAGAGTAGGCTTTTAGCGGGTTGTATTTAGTTTTGTTTTGTGGATTCCATATTCTTCTATTTATTGGTAGTGTTTTTTTAGTTACTTTTAAATCATTTTGTAGTTTGTTTGTAGTGTTTGTGGGTTTCAAAACTGCTTAATGATTAAATGTTGTTTTAAGCAAGACATTTGGGTGTATTTCTTTTTCTAATATGTTTTAAAACTGGTTCAAGTTATTTTATTGGTTAAAAAATCTGGTTTTTGTATATGGTGTATGTGTGAGCTTAAGTAGATTAGGACACGGAAATAGTCTGAAAAGATATTAAATTTTTTTTTACTTGCAGATAATTTTAGGGATACCTTTTGTATGCAAAAAAATTGAAGACATTTTTTTTTATGTCACATGGCCAGTGTGTAGTTGCTTTGGGCTGGCCAAGTTCTAGGTCTCAGCGCTGGAAATTATGTTTGCTGCACTTTCTTGTAGACTCTGATCATAAATGCAGTAATTTTTGGTACTTCCCAGTTGAAGGCAAATAGCACATTGAGGCATGACAAAAACTGCGTTATTAGTTTAAATAAAAAGTGTTGTCTTGCACATCACGATTTTTTGGTTCTTGAACAGCTGCTTGATATTTTAGCACATCTGTTGTTGACAATTTGGTTATTATTTATTTTAAGATTATATTTTTGTTTGCTACTGCTGGGATGTATATTGGTGGGTTTTTATGTAATTAAGTAGTTCTTTTGGTGGTGTACTCTTGTATTTGAGTTTATTACATGTTTGTAATAATCTATTAATAGCCGTTGTTTAACATTCCATGGTTTGGTTTCTGAAGAGTTTTTACGTTTAAACGTATATTAATTAATAAATAATAACAAAATAAATTAAATAGATTAAAATAAAATAAATATCAGTTTAACTGAGGCAGGGAATCCATTCATGAACCGGTAACAAACAGTACAGTGTAGTATTTATTATTAGTGGTTAATTGTTTTGCAATATATTTTTTTAACAATGAGAGTTAAAATACCACAGCAGTAAGTCACCGCTTAAAAAACGCTATAATGTAGAAACAATTATTCACCGTTAGCATACTATAGTTGTTGTAATGTACACCACATAAAAAATAAAAATCAAAACAACTTCAAATAACTGTTCGTACCTACATTCGATAATTTTTGAAAATAACTATTTATTGTAGACTGTGTTACGGTTTCAATATTTTTATAATCTTATACACACAAAAAACAATATACTAAACCACCTCTTGAATAAAACAAATATATGCCTACTAATAATAGAAATTTACAAAATACGATATATTGATAGTGGCAACATTGGCAGAGGCGTATTGGACGTTTTCACATATATATTTTATACAACTGGAGCCTAAAACGATGCTTTGGCATTTGGAGTTCTATTGGTATTATTAATATACCATTTTTTTGTATATAATTAATGTTATATTTCTTTACCCCTCTTTGTGCATCCTAATAAAGAATATTTTAAATAACTAAATGCAAAAAAATACACAGTTAAAACTATTAGATTTAGGGTGGAGGCTAGGTCGCCTTATGTGTGTACGGAGGCGAGTAAGATAGCTATGCATATATATATATATATATATATATATATATATATATATATATACTTAAGTGAAATAACTGACGTATTATATTATTGTGAAAGGGTTAACGGGAAAACAACGTCAAAACATTAATAATGGCTCCTATCTCATGTTGTTAAACAATTTTATTTTATTCGTCCACATTGTTATTTTGATTCCAATTGATTTTACAAATAACAAAATCAATTAGCCAACGTTTCGCTACTATATTGGTAGCTTCTTCAGGGCCTAAAATATCACACAAAAACAAACACCAATTAATTCTAGGTAAATCAAGACATAGTAAAATTATATATAAAACGCACACATGATATAATTAATATTCCAAAATGAACATGTGTGGAAACTTGTAAAAGTGAATCTCCAACACACCTTACTAACTAAACACATTAAAATTTATTACAGTTAATACATGTACAACCTTACTTACATTACAAAAATTGTAGACACAAATATAAATTGATGAGAATAAGTGCAATTGAACATCCATCTTATCATTATTGAAAGTTTTTTATATAAACTGATTAATTTTGAGGAACATATACCCCAGTCCATGAGGAAACAACCACCAGACACACACGTGGAAATTAACAGGTTATGTCCAAGGTGGGACATCAATCAAACGGGAAAGAAAAGGGCAAATGCGCACGCAAATTTAATGCCAACCTCGTAAAATTCTTTGTTTCGTTATGTCGAAACTATTGGTTGCCTGATCACACAGTGGCGGCGTAACAAATTTACATAAATATTACTCAGACCTGCAATATCTTTTTTAAAATTTATTGAGTTATTTTGTGATTGTATATAGCACATTTCCAAGAAACTACGTTTAAACGTATGATTTTCAGAGCATAAAATTCGTGTGTCAGCATAATTCGGTGAGTGTCCAGTAGTATCACAATGTATGCTCAACCCTGTTGATTTAGGTTTGTAACGAATGTCACTTTTGTGTTGTGCCAATCGTTTATTCAATCTTTGTGAGGTCTGTCCTATGTAGACCGACTCACATCATGGCATTTTATGGAATACACCAAATCATGTGACATGATTTGGTGTATTCCATAAAAAGCCAAAAAAAATAGCACCAATATTGAAAAAACTCATAAATAAAATGATACAAACAGGTGAATACCCACAAATACTTAAAAAACAAATAATAAAACCAATATACAAAAAAGGAGAAAAATCAAAATGTGAAAACTATAGACCAATATCACTTATATCAGTTCTGAGCAAAATTACAGAAAAGGCAATATATAACAGATTAATGACACACATAAACAAACATAATATTATAAATAAAAAGCAATACGCATTCCAAAAAAAATCAAACACAATGGGCATAACAACTGATATAATACAATATATAGCAGAAAAGTTGGACAAGAAACAGTATGTTATACCAATATTTATAGACATGAAGAAAGCTTTTGATACCATTGACAAAAACAAATTGATTAAAAAAATGGAGTTATTAGGAATAAGAAACACAAATTTAAAACTGTTAAAAACATATACTAAAAGCAGAACACAACGAACACAAATAAACAACATACTTAGTAAAACAACGGAAGCAGAATATGGAGTACCACAAGGTGGAGTGTTGGCACCAATACTGTATATACTATACATAAATGATATATATAATATAAATCTGACTTGTAAAATATATACGTATGCTGATGACACATGTATTATATATCACGGAAAAAGTAAAGAAGCAATAGAAAGAAACATAAATGCAGACATTAAGAAACTAACTAAATGGTACGACGAAAACATACAAACAATAAATGAAGAAAAAACAACTTTTATGGTAATAAGACAAAAAAACACAAAAGATATTGACATAAAAATTGTAATAAATAACATACCAATTACTAGAACAAAACAGACAAAATACTTAGGAATAATATTAACCGAGAAACTCACCTGGGATGCACATATTAACAAATTATTAAAAGAAAGCGCAGCAACAATAGGAGCTGTCTATAGAGCCAGAAAATGCATACTAAAAGAAACAGCAATAAGTATATACCACTCACTTTATTTAGCAAAAATTAACTATTTAATAAATATATGGGGTGAAACAACAAAAACAAATATACAAAAAATCCAAAGACAACAAAACAAAATACTTAAAATAATACATAAACTTTCAAAGCTAACACCAACAGAAGAAATATACAACATAATTAACGAAACAAACATTAACGAAAAAATAAAAATAGAAAAATGCAAACTAATATATAAAGTTAAAAATAAAGAAATTAAAACAAATCTACAAATAATATTAAACAAAGAAATTCACGGACATAACACGAGAAGAAGAAGTAATATATATGTACACACAACAAGAACAGAAAAAGCGAAAAAAACAATACTAGGAAATGGACTAATCACGTACAATCAACTACCTGAAAATATAAAAAAAACGAAAACTTTTAAAGAATTTAAAACAAAAATAAAAGAACACTACATAATAACAAGACTAAAAAAAACAAATTAATTAAAAAAAGAAGATAAATGGTGCCCCGAATACGAAGCTCTGCAGCCGACCATACATGGAAAGATGCAAAGCAGCAAGTGGGGAGAGAAAAAAAAAAAAAAAACTTACTTAACAATTTATTATTTATAATTTATTATTTATAATTTATATGATTATTTATAATTTATATGACAATATAAAAAAAAAAAAAAAAAAAAAAAGTGCGTGTTTGCAGCTGTTTTTTAGATTAAAGATTCAAAAGTGAATATTGGTCTGGTCTGATTATAATAGTGTACATCCGAATTTTGTTTTAAAACAACATGCCGCTGTTTTGTCAAAGAATTGAAATCAGCAGGTTTTTTTAAGATGGACTTTACATGTAGTTTGTAATCTTTTATTAGAGGTAATACCCAGATACTTGACAGCATCGGACCACGGAATAGAAACGTTGTACAGAAGTTTAATACCAAAGTTTGGCGGTTTAAATATGAAGCTTTATAAGACGCAAAAAAAAATTTAGTATGTGCAGTTTTAAAAGTAAACTTTTGTGGCAGATTTTGTCAAAGGTTTTTTCAGTCCAAAACTTGTGACAATGTGGACTACAGAGTAGTTCCTTTGAAACATATATTGGTAAGCAGGGAGAAAATTATTTAATTCTTTGTAGTCTTGAATTATGTCCAAGAGCAAATTAAGTTTTCAATTTTGAGATCATTTTTCTAGTTCAAGATGATTAAACGCTATGCGTTACATGTGCGTTGTTGTCAGTGTCCTCTAAGAAGTTATTAATTGTTCACCAAGTAGTGTTTTTAGTCATTGAAAAAAAGCTATAAAGTTCTACGCTATTGGCAATTGACTGCACAGGCTGGAAAATTTCTAATGTTCTATAAGTAGGTCTAATAATGACAAAACTGCGTAACGGGCGACACAATTGCATAGAATGCCGACTATATGTAATCTCAACTCATTTTTTTTTGCTGATGCGAGATGCATTTACAATTTTACTGTAACTGTAACAATTGTTTTTTTAGAAAAATAACTAAAAATATTTTATTAAACTGGAAATTTCATTCTCTACACGTTGCAAAAAGTTTTGCTTGTAGTTTTATGACACTCATCAAACTGCCCCTTTAATTTTTGCATATATATATATATATATATATATATATATATATATATATATATATATATATATATATATATATATATTACTTATGTTTGTCCTTGTATTGAATATTATTTATAAGTATGAGGAGCATCGGAAGCTACTACTACTATCTCTTTTAAACTCCAATCCACAATTGACTAATTATTTAGAAATTTTACAATACAGGCGTAATGTTGCAGATCTTTGCATTTTCTATAAATATTTTAATAGGCATTGTTTAAATTGAATACAAGACATATTCCCATCTAAACAAATATTTACTCGTAGTACAAGACTTGCTAGGAATTCTAACAAATATTCACTGACAGTTCAAAGATGTAGGTCTAAAACTAAAGAGAGTTTTTTTAACCGTATTAAGACATATAAGCTTCAAATATTCAATGTCAATGTTTATTGACTGCTTAAATCTAGTCTTCAATGTGATAGTTTTAGCGAGTGTGGTTTCACTGTTTTAAATTTAAAGGTATTTTTATAATGTGGCATATTAAGTAATTCCTAAATATCACATTTTAATATAAATGAAAAAAGAAAAAAAAAGTGAAGCATGGAATTATGTTTTTATGGCAACATTTACACCTTTGCAAAACAGGCAAGTTAAAAAAGAGTAAAATTAACATATAAGTTTAATATATAAAAATATAAAAACACATATAGGTAATCAGTAATAGTTTTGTCAAGTTTAAACTCTTACCGATATAGCTTATGTAAAACTTTCTTCTTACAATAAAGTAGTACCAACAAGGAAGACAAACTTTTGTTATATAATTATTATATAGCAAGGTGGTTCTGTTGTGGTGTAAAAACCCGGGCTGCTCATTTAGTTCTTATTTTAACATACCGACACGTAGTAGAGAGACGAAAATAAATAAAATTCTAAAATGTAAAACTAAAAATAGAGGTAATGAAAATGTTATAGAGGAAAAAGATGATGGAAAGGTGGATGTGACAACATATACATCGGAGCAACCAAAATTTTTAAAACTTGAAAGCGAGTTACTGAGCAGAATAAAAAAGAATGAAATTAGAAGTCAGCCTACTGGAAAAGCAAAACTAAATCCGACCAATAAAGATGAAAATAAAATTAAAGTAGCAGCTAGACCTGAAATAATATTATCTATAAAAAAACAAATAGGATAATATAAAAATCTTTGAAATAAAGTCAAATATTGTCAACAATTCATGTGGAGAGAAAAGTGGCTCTACAGGTTATGCTACAGACCTGCAAACTTGGATGAGGAAGTTTACGTCCACAAAAATAAAAAAACTAAAAGACAAAAAAAAAATGTCAAAAAAAATGTAAAACAAAAAAGAATCAGAAGACAAAGAAACAAACAAGATGTAAGGGTGAGACATAAGCTACCTCAATTTATTTAATGAAATTATAACGAGTATAAAAAAGAAAAGTAGTATACTGGCCTAATTGAAAAGCATGTATCAAAATTCTAGATCAAGAAAGCTATTAACAGATTTAACTTTTACACCGGCAAAACTAAAAAAAATTAAATGAAAAAGTTGACGATAAAAGTGGCTAATAAATCAAAGCAGAGAAATAAAAACGCGACTGCGCGTAAAGCAGTCACAAATGCAGATAAGGAAAGAAAGAAAAACATAAACTAAATTAAGAGCTTAAATAACACCTGTGATGACAGGAAATTATTAAAGGAGTGCCTAATATTTAAATGGAAGAAACAAATCTTTACTAATAAGGCATATAACATGAGCAAATTATTAGAAAGAGAAAACCTCATCATGATATTAGATACAAATACAAAAATGGAGGACAAGATTCTGGCCAAAATGAAGGATAAAAGCCCATAGCTAAAAGAACTGGTGGACAAGAGATGAAAGGTTGTCCGTTTTCAAAAATAGTATGTCTATGGAAGTAGTATATATTCTAGGAGTAGATAAAAGTAATAAAAATCTTGCAATAGAGAGTATTTACAATACTGAGTCAAAATCAAAAAAAGTTAGAAAGGAAAATCACAAACATATTATGAGCATCTCTAAAATTAAAAGTAGTAACAAGAAATATTAATTTATATTAGAATATATACTTAAAGAAGACATAAAAGTCAAAATGAACAGACAGAGAAATATTTAAGAGACTGGAGAAAAAGCATGGCAACTAGGAAAAAAAAAATTTCATTATTATAAAACAAAATTCAAAATTGATGAAGATAAACAAATGATGAAAACATAAAAAAATACCAATATAAACAAGGAAAATAGTATAAAGTTTATTTGTTTGAATGAATGTATAGTTTTGACTTTGTAATAGTTAACAAGGATAGAAACCCTACTTTTGTGAGAAGAACATCTAACTTTTATATTGACCTAACCATGTGCTTGGAAACACTATATAACAAAATGAGGGTTGGGTAGTGGTTGAAGAGAAAAACTTGAGCCTCAAAATATCTACTATAAAATAACCGCATACTAAAACAAGGTGGTGAAAAACAGTAAAGCATTCTACTATTTATGCTACTCTTTTACCAAAAGCAATGGCTTGACGTGTAGAAACTAGGTATACTTGTGGAGCCCAAAACTAGACAAGCTTAAATCAAAGTGTAAAAAAGCTAAGCGCAACAAATAGAGGCAAATGTAACCTAAACCTGAGTGAAGCAAACAAGAAAGAACTATGACGTAATTACCCAATAGAGTGAAACAAGTTTAAATATGTTATTATGAGAGCTAAGAGTAGAGTTTAAAAACTACTATACACTATACAACAAAATAGATAATGATGTTTAGGAATTTGACTATAAAATAATGACCAAAAAACTAAATCTAAAACCAAGAATTACGCATAACAAGTACGCAACATAAAAGTATTGCCAAAAAACTATTTCCAAAACCTCACCCATAAATATATAGGAATATTTAAAAACGCTAGATGTAATTGATTTTACAGAAAAAAATCTAAATGAAACCGTCATAAAAATTAAACCTAACAAAGCGCCAGGCCCAGTAATATTCCGGCTAAGGTTGTAACTGAAACTGTAAAACATATACTAAGGACTATGCTTCATGTAATAAACTAGGAATTAAAAAAATGTTATGAAATGGCAAGCTGGTCTGGTTAAAAAAACCTATCAAAGGTGACAAAACCGAAAGCTACAGACAATTATGTTTGACAAACGGTTTTGGCGAAGTGTATGAGCAAATGATTGTGTCAAGGATAAAAAAATATCACCAAATCAATATGGTTTTATAAAGAGAAAATCTACAATTGACGCTATCAATAAGGTTTCAAAATTAGTTGCTGAAGCCACCAACAGAGTTACAAAAAACAAGAAATTTTGCATATTAATAACGGTAGACATAAGAAATGCTTTCAACACGGTGTCATAGGAACCTTAAATGTTATAAAAACCAAATCGTAAGAACGAGTTACGTGAAGAACATTTGCCAAGTGGTAGGACCTATGGACAAGAAACACTGACAAAACAGTATAGACTAAGATTCTAATCCAAGAAGTAAAAAAGTGGGGAATGGACTAATTGATTACAATCTTTTGCAAATCTTTAGTGAACATGGGTGCTTCAACTGTGTTTCATTTCGTATTTAATGAGATTTAAAAGACAGAATACTGGTATGTGCACACACTGCACTATGGAGGATACAGTTCTAATGTCCAAGATGGACTAATTAAAGAATGGAATTGAACATATACATCAAAGACACCATCACTAAAAACAACAACGTAAATATAATGCTACATAATAATTGAAACTGACTAGAGTTCATAAATATGTAAAGATGATAGTCAAGCGGACTGAGTTTAATGAAAGAGTTAAGGATCTATACCCATCATCAACAAATAAACAGTAGACCGAATAAATCTAGGGTGAGCTGAAAGCGTGTTCGGACGTTTCTTTTCTGATGCAATTCTTATTTGCTAATTCTAAAATTAAGGACTAAACGTTACGTGGAGATAGGGTTTTAGTAGGTAAAAACTCCACACACAGACTAAAGAAATGTTTCAAAAACACGATTAAAAAAAAACATTAATTTCCGTCTGTGTTACTACGACTTGTTTTTAATCTGTTGTTTTTGGATTGGTTTAGTTTAGCGTATTTGGTTTTTATATTATTAATTAATTAAACCTGAACATATTTATTAAATTTAACATAATAAGCACATTTTTTTTAATTAGAATTAATAAGTTGTAATGTCAGAATCAATATAAAGTATACCTTAATTTTAAATTATTCTGCTCAAATTCACTTAATTAACTCAACTTTTAAGTAGATTTTTGTTCCAGGGTTGATCATTACTATTGTACTGTGTTTTCCAAGGTTGCCAGCTAAAACCCAAAAGCTTTAAACGACAGCCATGCAGTCTCTCGGCTGTTACGTATAAAGTCTGAATGCCAAGCAATGGCAAAAAGAATACTACTCAACCTAAAATTGATTTAACAATTTGATTTAAAATGTTTAGTGCTGTAATGTATTTGTTTCAATTTATATAAAATATTATAAAATGTCTATTTTTATTTATAATGGATTTTTTTAAATAATATATAAACGCGCAATAACATTTAAATATTTTTACATACTGTACCTACATATATTTTAGTTTAAACGTTTAACAAAACAAAAATAATGAGCCAGGTCTGATACGGATAAGCCGCTTACGTTTTGTTAAATCCGATTTGATCATTATAAACTATTTAGTGTATATGCAATAAACACCTAGTAATATTTTTTTATAAACGTATGTATGATATAATAATATGTAAATACGCTCAATTTCTTTTGTATTACACTAATACAGACACGCTCTGTAAATTTCAAAACAACTTGTGTAATGTATTTTATATTGCTGAATTTTATGTTATCTATTGAATCTGATAACAACTGCATTATAAAATAGTAAGTTCAGCTCAATAAAACGTTTAAGAGCCGTCTTAGAACCGTCTTACACGATGCTTATTTTATATTAAATTTAATATTAAATGATGCGCGCGCCGAGTTAATATGTTTTGATGCAAGAAAATAGAACCTGTTCTAATTTCATAGACAAAGTATGACTTTATATGCGTACGCATTAAAAGAGCACCTATTGGTATATTTACATTCGTTACCTTAGCTTGTTTGGTTTTATTAATCGATTTGTTCTGTTAATATTTTTTGTTCCTTTTTGTTGATTTGTTAATTTTATTTGTTATTACATTATTAACAAGTGTTTAATTATGTCTACAGAAATATATTTGCCGAATTCCTTTACTTAACCTAAAATTAATTAATTATAATTAAATATTATTATATTAATTTTAACATTATACATAAATTTTAAAATTAAATTTTTTATTTAATTTTTTGTCACTGGCACTTGATCCTAGCTACAGTCACTGGCAGCAAACTGAGCAGTGTTTTTCCGCGGTTTTGTTAAAAAATATAAAATTGGTATTGATATGGGTAAAATTCATAAAAATAAACAAAACATATTTAATACACGATTAAACACTAATTAGAATCTCAAAACTGCCTGGAATTTCCGGTGTTCTTAGAATATAAAACTACATCAAATATAAATCAAGAATACACAAATCTTAAAGATTATTTTATTTCAAAATGTGAGAACATGTGTATTAATTTGTAAATTATTTAATAATTGCAAAAAAGTGTTATATCTAATAGAGTTTCAAAGTTTAAAGATATTAAAAAAATAAAATCTGTGCAGAGTGAGAAATCGCGCCAGTGACGGAAGGTTAAACAAATAAATTAAAATTAAAAAAAAATAATTATAACAAGCTTATGGTCAAAGTACAGGTTTAATTGCTAATTGACATGTATAAAACACACCCGTGCTTATACGCAATGAAGAACGTAAATTATAAATTTAAGCATGCTAGAAATAGTGCTTTAACTAAAATATTAAGAGATTATTTCAGATGTTTGATACTCCATTTTCATTAAAAGGTTAGTTCAATGCGCATGCTTAGCATGCTCACGTACTTATATTATAAACTTTTGAGTCATACAGCGACTTCCGAAAAATTCTAAATTCTTATTGTAAAGTAGCGCGCGCATCATTTTATATTAAATTTAATATTAAAAGAAGCATTGTGTAAGATGGCTCTAAGAATTGATATTGCAACTACGTACCACGTACGTAAAATGTAATATTGAATTATATAATTTTTAAGATTTGTAAGTAATTAAACTAAAAAAAGTATTTGACAAAATATTTTATAGCATCTTAACATAGTTGCTAAAAAGTAAATTATTGCGGTTTTTAATGATTTGTTGTTTTCTGATATACAATTATTCTTAAGAAAACGTGTCTTCCACATCTATATTATCAATTTGATGATATTAAAAATTGGTAATAATTATTCAATTGCTAACTATGACAACAAATTAGTGTAAAATGGTTTTCTTTATTTATTATTTACATACATTGGCTGTGGTTTTATCTGTAGGAACAGTACAAGGACGGCACCTGTTATTTTGTAACAAAACCGGTTGACTTAAAATTATCAACTAAATTTACTCAAGACTGTTTTACTAAAACTAAATTGCCAACCAATGGTAAGATAATATGTCAAAACATGCAACCATTGTCGTTGTGTTGCACAAGCATCTTTTTCTATCTTACAGTGTATGAGGTATATACAAGACATAAAATTTAAAAAAAATATATATTTTTCTTTCTACAATAATTAGTTATACTAGCACATATTAATATAATTAATAAAAAAATAAATATTATAGTTTTATTTAATAACCTTAATAAAAATAATAATTGTTTTTTTGTCTATTATAACGTACAATAAATTTTCTAAAGTAAATATATATATACAAACATTATGTTAAACTCACTTAATAATTTAAAACTATAAATAGAATAGAATAAAATATATATTTTTTGTTAAAAATACTTATTTAAAACAACGTCAAGATTACATAATTTAAATACAAACACAATTAATATTTAATACATACATAAACAAAAAAATACACATTAAATACACAAAAAACAAAGAAATTTAAAAAAATTATAATTACCATTAATTACATGCTCGTAGACATTGTTCAATTTGTTTTTTGACAGTTCTCAAATCACGCGTTGAGTGATAAAAACTCAATTTATGTGTTTAGAATGACCGTACAAAATTATGTTATAGCGAAGATAATACCGTTATAAAAAAATAAAGTAGAATACCAAAAAGAGTTTTTTATAATCATAATAATATTTAATTTTTCAGCAAAGTTTGTTTAGCTTATATAATTAATAGTATATTAAGTACCGAGAACACACCGCACAAACCGAGAACACACCGCAGACATCAAAGTGCTGCAAAATTTTATCTTCCCCGTAGTGTTTTTAAATATATTCTTAGAAATGATTTTGGGTACATTTGGGTTAGCTTGACTTATTTATAATATACAACATATTGGCTAAGAACTATAACAAGAAAAATTTAGTGCACACCTAAGATTATTAAGGTTAACAAAATGAGAAATTGACAATAAAAATTACAAAAAATACAATTTATTAACAACATAAAAACTTACTGCGTTTTCTAACTTACTAGCTTTATTGGTTGTCAAGATTAATGAGTTTAATTTATTAACACATTACCCAAAAAGATTGTTTTGCCTGACTCTACCAAAAGCATCTTTTTCGGCTCGTCGTCATACCTTAAAATCTGATAGTAGTGACAAATTAAAATAAACAATGAAAATAAAGTTTTTAATTGGAACAGGCAAAAAAATATCGCTTTAGCAGCCCTTTGCTTTAGCAGCCCTCACTCGCTTTGTTTGTTTTTGCTGCTAAAAGCGGCGGGCTGCTAAAGCCTATTTTTAGCCTTTGATACACTTTATACTAATTAATGCCAATTGTTATTATTTTTTTCTTCCCAGTTTGCATACATCAATAATTCGAAGTTGTACAGTGATGACAGTGTTAAAATATTTAATGTCGTAAAATAGGATTTACAAGAAACAATGTTTGCTAAGTTTAGTATGTTCTTTATAGCTCTCTTCTGAAGTACACATATTTTATTGATCAGTGTAGTTGACGCCAAATCTTAACAAATAATGCCATATCTCAATATTAATTCAAACTTAGCTTGATAAAATATTTTAATAACACACAAGTTAGAAATATATATAAGTCTTTTTAAAGCATAGCAAATTGACGTTAATTTTGAGCATATGTTATTAATTTGAAGCTCAAATAATAATGTTTTATCAATATTAATGCCTAGAAATTTACAGTTTTGAAATTGCTAAACAGATTTACTTTGATGATTTATACATAACGTGAGTACTAAGATTAATAAATCAATCAATTTCTGCAAACTTGCAACTTAAGTCAATCTAAATGGCCTCTTACATGTCAATCTGAATGACCTCTTACATGTTTATTATTCCTTAGTGTAATCACACTTATTTTATAACGTGTTGTGGAGAAATTCTCGAACAATTTTTATTAAAATACAAAGAATCTTGTAAAGATTACTTATCTGTTACACCAGCGGGTTTAAAGAATTCAATAATTTAGGTTGGAATCTTTAAAGTTTAGTTGTTTTAACTTCTGAAGTTGGTGATAAGTATTTACAGCAAAAATTGGCCAACGTTAAATATTTAAATTTGATCACCTTTTATGTTTAAAAACGCAAATTTTTTGTTAATAAACAAATTATCAATAAAGTAGAGTTTCAACTGTACAAACTCAGACTTTAAACTAGATTCAATCGTTTTCTTATTTTTTGTTTCTACACGTACACCAGAAACACTATTAATGATTGTACGATTGTACAAATTTAAAAGTTTGAATTTGAGAAAGATCATTTGCAAATAAAAATGAAGAATTGTATATTTTTCTTACGTTGATATGATAAGGTTCGAAGATGGCGCAAGATAAAGAAGAAAAGAGTGTTTTCTCCGACAAATCTAGTAAAAAACGTGTAGTTTTTGCCGATCGTCGTTTAAAAACTTGGTGTTATGTATTTAGTGTAATAGAGCAATACATGAAAAGTGCTTTGACTTAATGTGCAAGTTGATTGTGTTATACACAAAAAAATGAGTGTCAAAAGACTGTGTTTCAATAAATAATGAAGCTGATACTTCTACAGTGAAAAATTATATAGAAAGTAACATGAATAAAATCATATTGCTCAGCAAGCTAAACCATGAATTAATAACTGTTAATAATTCGCTTAAGTTAAGGTTAAGTGAGACTGATAAAAACTATTACCAAGCATTGTTGTTGTTAAAAAAAACTTCAGTTTTCTGAAACAAATTTAAATAATGGAGTCAAAGATGTTGTCCGTATCCACTTACAGCAATATTTTAAAATCTAATGTTAGTCAAAAACCAAAGAAGATATTTTTTTCTTTTGTTCTTTTACTTAAGCGTAAAAATAATAAAAATACGATGAATGCAATAAAATCGTCAATAAACCCAGCCAATTTGGTACCGGGAATAACAAAATTCAACAAGAGAAGTGATAACTTAATAGTTTTAAACTGTGCAAGTGTAGATTGTGTAAATAGCATCAAGAAAAAAATCTAGCATTAAAAAATTAAATTTATGAAAAAATATTCTAAACTAAAATCATCCATAGACGCGTTTCGAGGTTTACCTCTCATCAGTATGGCTTTATTTATTTAAACTTAATAATTGATTTATAACTTACTTCGTCAACATTGTTCACCACCACAATTCAAAAAGAATATTTTAAAGGGTGTATTGACTATTTATACTAACTGACTTAATGACTTTATTTAATGGCTATGGTTAATAGCATTCTGAGAATGAACAAATAAACTAATTATTTCGGGATATTTAGCTGATGGTAATGACATGAAAGAATTAAAAAGGAAATTTGAAAATTAAAAATAGAATAAATTTTTTTTTTGCATAAATTATAATTACTATTATACAATTTCGTGTATATCAGAACATATATAGAATATATAAAGAAGAGACGCAATGTCCTCAAATGAGACAGTTGTAAAAGCAATAATTTCGAATAAAGCCTAGTTAAATAGGTAAATTTATACGAATGCCACAACATATTAACACAAAATATTAAATATTAAAAAACAAAACAACTTAAATAAGAAATGGAATTAAATTTTTTTTATCGTATTAATATTACAAGCAAAAAACAAATAAAAACAGATACTAAGCTAGTTTACATAATTGTTTAATTACATCCTAACACTTTCTACCAAATAATTAAACAAGGTCATCTTTATGTTGGATGGAAAAAGTGTTTGTTAATGAATATTATAACACTTTAAGATGTTTTAAGAGTTCTGGTTTTGAACATATGGCTAATAAATGTTATAAGGAATTAGTGCTAAAAAAATTTGCCAGATCAATGTAAACTAACTCCGGTATTAAAATGCATAAACTGCACATTAAATAACAAAGAAAAAAAACTACTACAGACGTAGGACACTCTGCAATTAATTAAACAACTGTCCAGCTTATCAAATAGCAATTAAAGACAAATACTACTGCATCTTTTTCTATAGCTTAAGCACACTTGAATGCTGGAAGCATACAAAATAAATTGGAAGAAATAGAATTACTCTTATACAATTATAATATTGACATTTTATGTATTTCATGTATCGTGCATTAGTCAAACAGAGTTGCGTATTCTTACTTTTTGTGAATACAATATAACAGTAGCTATTGCAGAAAGTGTGATAAACATAAAAGCATATTACTAACTGTTAGGGATACACTTGAAACCTGTGAGATAACGGAGATAAAAGTGTTAAGTGAAGATAAAATGTTTGAGTGTGCAGCTTTAAAATTAAAACTACAAATAGAATATTTAAATATTATTTGTGTGTATAGATCATCCAAATCGGACTTAAATTTGTATTTTTATAAACTTGATGGTCTAAACGTTGTTATAACAATAAGTTGAATAAGGCAATACTACTACTCAATAAGATCGCCACAACAAATAGGTGAATTGACTTAATGCAGAGTTATATTTTAGAAACGGTTTTTTCTAAACATTAATAAAATACAAAAAGAAACCACAAAAGCCATAAAGACACTATAAAACAGAAAATCAGCAGGTACAGATGGAGTTCCAGCAAAAGCATTGAAAACAGGAGGATATACAGTAATCACAATGATGCATGAATTGTTAAATAAAATATGGAAAAAAGAAAAACGCTCAAAAGAATGAAACAAGGAAATCGTCATTATGCTACTAAAAAAAGAAGACAAAATTCTATACAAAATTTGGAGAAAAATAACATTGCTTTGTACAGCAAGCAAACTGCTTACAAGAATTCTGTTAGAGAGAATGAGATATGGCGTGCTTGGAACTCTATTAAACAATCTAGTTGGTTTCAAACCCAGAAACTCTTGCACGGACAATATATGCATATTACGTATAATCTTCGAACAAAAAAACTATAAATGTTAATTTTATAGACTTTAAAAAAACTTTCGACAAGATAAAAAGGATGAGGAAAATATTAGAGAACTATGGTATACCTACAAAAATCATTCAAACAATATAAATATTATACAAAAAATATACACCAAACATTGAAGTAAATGATATTGAAGTAAGACAAGGATGCATCCTATTGCCAATGCTTTTCCTGGTCATTATTGATTACATAAAACAAAACATACAATAAAACCGGGATAAACTGGAAATTATAGGAAAAACAAGAAGACTTAGAATTTGCCGATAACGTCTGCCTAATTGAACAACTTACAACAAAAACAACAACAAAACTTAAGAGATAAATAGCAAAAAAAAGTAGAACTGAAAATAAATGTGAACAAATGCTTTTGCATTCAATAAATAAAACCCAAAATGTAAAGATTAAATCAAATGCAAGAGAAATTAAAAAAGTAGGCAAATTCTGCTACTTAGACAGCGGTATAAGCAAAACAGGTGGAAGCAAAAAGACATAAACACACAAATAAAAAAAGCATAAAAAACTTGTTATGGAAGATTTGGAGATCAAATAAGATATCTACAAATAACAAAGTCAGAATTTTCAATAACAACGTAAAAAGTAAAAAGTTTTTCAATAAGAAGTTTCATTTTGAATAGCAGGTTATTTGGGCAGCTGTCAATTTTGAGACCATTATCTTTTGACATTTGACAAGTAAAAATTACGCCATTATTATAAATGAAACGATACACGCTTTAACAACGCATTGAAATTATCAAAATTTACTACAAAAATGGGGAAAAATTTTCAGTCGCAGTTCGCAAAACTAAAGCATTTTTTGGTTGTTGTAAAGCACCTTCTCGGTCGGCAATAGTAAACCTGGTAGAAAAATTTAAACTGTTGAGACAAGTTTGTGATGTGAAGAATCGAAACCGTGTGCATCGCTCAAAAACACATGACAATATTGCTGATGTAGCTCGTAGTGTTGAAGAAAACCTAAGTTTGTCGGTTCTTTGTCGGTCTTTAAAATTAGACATTCCACAAACAACATTACACCGTATTTTGCATAAGGACTCAAGTATTAAAGCTTTTAAAGTTCAGTTAACACAAGAACTCAAGCCGGTCGATTACCATAAATGTCGTATCTTTGCTGAATGGGTTTATCAAATGCATCAAAATGATCCGGAATATCATCAAAAAATTCACCTTGGAGGCTACGTTAATAAGCAGAATTAACGCATTTAGGGCTCAGAAAATCCAAGAATGATTGTTTAAAAGTCTTTACATTCTCAACGTGTCACTGCTTGGTGCGGTTTGAGATATTGATGTAGACGACATTTATTTTCAGCAAGACATACGTGACACACAAGCAACGTCACAATTGCAATTTTGCAAGAAAAATTTCCTGACCGTGTTATTTTCTTTGGGGCCACGTAAAAGATATGGTCTATGCCAATGCTCCACATTCAATTTAAGACCTTAAAGATGGAATTCATAAAGTTATCGAGATCATACAGCCGCAAATGTGCGAATTGTTCATAAACAACTTCATGAAAAGAATATGGTACTGCAACCGTAACCATTGTGGCCATTTGATTGATATTGTTTTCAAATGTTAATCGCATACCTTCTTCTTTACAATGAAATAAACATTCATTGATTTCTCTTAAAAAATACCCGTTTTATTTAAATATCAAATTGAAACCTCTTATTGGAAAACCCTATATATTACTTTATGCATCGGAATCTTGGACTTCCATAAAAACAATAAAAATGATACTGACATTTGTAAACAAATGCTTATGCAGAATACTAAAATCATTTAATCCTGAAATATTCTCAAATAAAAAAAATGTGGAAAAAATGTAAAACAGAGCCAGTACAAGTCACAATCAGAAGGAGAAAATGGAAACGGATAGGACACACACTAAGAAAAGAAAATAAGCATATAATCAAAGCAGCTCTAGAGTACAACATAAGAGAAATGAGGAAAAGAGGAAAACCAACAAACACCTGGCGAAAACAATTGCACAAAAACAAGAAAAAATAAACTTATTATGGAACGACCTTAAAAGAAAAGCAGAGAACAAAGCAAACTGGAAAGAAACAGTAGAATAATCAACAAACAGAGAAACACATAAGGCTTATTTAAAAAAAGCCAAGAAACACCAAAAAAGAACGACAAGGATATATAATATAATATACACAAATTTGAAAAGCCTGTTAAACTGCCGTATTACCAATTTTATTAATAATCAAAAAACAAATTATATTTAACAATATATCCGATCATTTTATTTAAATTATTGCATGTCATGAAATCGTCGTACAAATAGTAATAGTTATAGTTTTTGCAGACAATTTTCAAATTGTAATTGTTTTACATTAAGTTGGAGTATTGCATCAGAAAATTGGATTAGCGTGAATATTGCAACAGAAGCCAACCTTAAATTTACAGTGTTTTTATATATATTCTAAACTATCACTTTAGTCAAGCATTTTCTCTAGTCAGAATCCGTCAAATCTCTACAAGCAAACCTTGGATAACTGCGGGTATTCAAATCATTGTTTTTTGTTATGTCAACCCAAAGTACGATAGATAATGTCTATTATAAACATTATAAATTAATTTATAAAAAAGTGTTAGGACGTGCCAAAAAGATGCATTTTAACATAAAAATCTCAAATGCAAATATAAAATCTAAAGTTGTATTGGAATATTATAAATAGCTCTGCAAAAAAATAGTTTTCAAACCATTTCTGAGTTTTTAATTAACAATGAATCTACAACAAATCGTCAATTTATTGCTAATGCTTTTAATACTTTTTTTAGTAATAATAATAAAAATATCAATATGATTGCTGATTTTGCAAATACATTTTATCGCAATTCATCCATGTTTTTATATTCTGTTGACAGTACCGAAGTAATAAATGCTATACACAGTCTTAAAAATATCAATACGTGTGGGGTTTACTGTATTTGGTATACAGATATTATTAAACACAATGCAATTCATTTTTCTAATGTGTTATTCGACATAATAAGATAAGATAAGATAAGATAAGATAAGATAAGATAAGATAAGATAAGATAAGATTTATTTTACACAAAATCCAGTACAAAAAAATATACAGTATGTGCTAGTCAAATTAAAATAAAATACACATCAATTGCATTAAAACATTAATCAAATACGTACATACAGTTTAAAGTTACAATAAATTAATAGACAATAAAATTATATTTGCAATCTTAACTATACTTTAAAATTAATTGCCATGTATTCGTCGATGGTGTATATTACTTTAGCAGTAAGGTGTTTTTTTATTACAGTTTTGAACAGTTTATAATTATTTTTCTTGATTTGTTCTGGTAAATAATTGTATAATTTAATTCCGGCATAATCTGGACTTTTTTCAAAAAGCACACTTTTATGTTTAACAGCGACAGTTGTTGACCGTGTCTAGTATTATACTGATGATGGTCGCCAAGATGTTCTAACTTATTTATATTCTGTTTAACATAACAAAGTGTTTTATATATAAAAATACTAGGCACTGTCAACAACTGCTTTTCTCCGAATATTGTTCTACATGTAGCATTAAAATATAAATTAAATAGTAATCTTATTATTCTTTTTTGAAATACAAATATTCTTTGAGCACCCGAGCAATTTCCCCATAGCATGATATTAAATTGAATGTGGGAATAAACCATAGCATAGTAAATTTGTATTAAAGCATGTACATCTAAGACAGGCTTTAGTTGTAATAGTGCATAATAAGATTTGTTTAACTTTGAACAAACAGCATCAATGTGCAATGACCAGTTTAGTTCATGATCAACAATTAGACCTAAAAACTTACTATGTTGTGAAAAAATATAGTCATTGTTGTTTATATTTATTTTTGTTGGTATAACACGTTTATTACCAAAACACATACAAATAGTTTTTGATTTATTTAATATTAGCCGATTTTGTTCGCACCAGTTTTCAAGTTTGTTAATTAAAATGTTAGCTTTAACCTCTAAATCTTCAAGATGTTTACCTCCAGTCGATATTACAATGTCATCGGCGTACATAATAATATTTTTATTTTCAAAAAATTGAGGTAAATCGTTAACAAATAGTAAATACAGTAATGGACCACAAACAGTGCCTTGAGTAACACCATGTTGCGTTCTTGCCAAATCTGAATATAACTTATTACATTTAATTTTAATTTTTCTATCTGATAAGTAAGATCTCAAAAAAAATAAAAAATGATCCTCTAAAACCAACTGCTTCTAATTTTGCTGTTATATAATCAATATTTACTATATCAAAGGCAGCAGTCATATCAAAGAAAAATGAATATACATAATTATTTTGATCTAAATGTTTATATATATATTTAGTGAGTTCAATTGCCGCGGTTTCAACTGATCTGTTTTCCCTATAGCCGTGTTGAGAGTGGTGTAAAATATTATATTTTTCCCGAAAATGCGTCATTCTTTGACAATATATTTTTTCAATTTTTTTTGAAATTACAGAAACAATTGCAATTCCTCTATAATTATCTAGTGATTGCAAATTGCCCTTTTTAAGTAAAGGAGTAATTACTGCTATCTTAAGAATGCTTGCATAATCACCTTGTTCGACGGACTCATTGTATAGCTCTGTTTAAATTGAAATTATATGTGGAAAGACTAGCTTTATTAAATTAATACTTAAACTATCTGGCCCACATGAGCTATTATTTTTCATGTTACAAATGATATCTTTTACATCAGATTCCAAAATTGGTGACATAAAAAATGTTTTGCAATTTCTGCTAGGCAATGTGCAATGTGATGTAATTGGTTGATTGAAGCATGAAGAAATTTGTTTTTCAGCAAACGATGAGAAATGATGTAAAACTGCATTACTGACTAATTTTCCATCGATTATCAGCGTATCATTAATTTTTAGCATTATACTATATGATTCAGATTTATTTTTATGATTAGTAAGTTTTTTAACTTGCTTCCAAGTATCTTTAGTTTTGTTTTCCGATTTATTAATTTTATTGGAGTAATATTGTTTTTTTACAGTTGTTAGTTTAGAATTGTGTTGCATTTTTTTATATGTATATGATTTAATTAACCCTGGAACAACAACATGGTGTCGCCGGCGACTAGCAAAATCTAAAATTGCAATTTGCGCACGAGCAAAATTTTATTTGACATTGACCGTCTCAGTACCTTCCTGTGATATTCTGTAGAGTGTTATAGTGACAGGTGGATGTTGTATAGTTTTAGTATCCTAAAAAAAGTGCTAATCGGGTCGGATACGACGCGACGTTGTTGCTTACGTTATATAATATTTGTTGGTATATATATGCGGAAATAGGTTTTTATTTTGTATTTATATGAAAATTAATATATTTTAGATCATAAACATTGAAAGAATAGATAGAAAACGCAAGTTGGCTGATAGTGAATTTGAAATAATTGCACAAGATATTCTAGACGGCCGACACATTGATGAAGATGATAATATTAGTGAGGGTGAAGAAAGCGAGAATGAAGATGTAGTAATAAACTACAATGCAAAAAGAAGAAGTTTTACAAAGAGTTGAGCGTCCATAAGGTTGTTGTGAATATTGCCCTCGAATAAAAAACCGAAAAGCACAAATAAATGTGAACATTGCGATAAAAATGTTTGTGCACAACATCGGCTGGCCATTTGTATGGACTGCAAGTGAAACACACACATTGCCAAAAAAGTGATAAATTGGAGTTTTATTAACACATTATACATAAAATTTAAATAATAAAAATATTTAAAAAAAAATGTTATTACATTAAACAAATTAGTCGTTATTTTCACATATTTGCTTTGTTTCTTTTTTGTACCTTGTTGACAAAATAAGATCTAATTCTAACATTAAGAGCTGATTACTAATGAATTAAACTATGTTTATTGATAATTAGATCTATTAATTACTTAACCATAAATACGATATGACCCTTTTTGTATGGCGTCCTATACGACGCCACGTTGGTACTAACAGAACTCAAAACCCACGTTGTTGTTCTAGGGTTAAAACATTGTCTTTTAATAAATGCGCTAGCCAAAATAAATTTTCTAATTGTTTGGCATCATTAATTATGTCATCATCTAGCCACCCATTTAATCTTGAATTAATTTTTCTAAGTTTTATAGGACAATATATATTCAGTAAATTTTCAAGGTTATTTAACAGTTTTGTAAATTTACTATTTATGTTGTTTTCGTTCCCTATATCTAACCAATTTTGATTTTATACTGCGGACTCAAAATTTTCCAGGTTAGATTTAGAACATACACGACTATAGTAATAATTATTTATTTCTTTGCATTGAAATGATATATTTTTAACATCTAATACTATTGACAAATGATCACCAAAATTTGGATTTACAGCAACGCAACTATAATTTGTTGAATGAATATTAGTTAGCATATAGTCTATTCCAGTGATACTGGTATGGTTGTTGCAATTAGTAAATATTCTTGTAGAGCCAGCATGAGCAAGTTGTAATTGAAAAGAATTTAGAACATCAAATACAACCTCTCTATTTCTACTTGGTTGCAGAAAGTCAATATTAAGATATCCGCAAAGAATTATATTGTTGTATTGTAAAGTTACTTTGTTTAATAAATCAACTAATTTGTTAAGAAAAGATAATATATCAGATTTAGCAGACCTGTAAAAACATAAAATATAATATTTACAATTGTTACTGTTTACTACGGTGCAACAAACTTCAAAATTGATATCTTTGCAAATATTTATAATATCTGGTTTTGTTATTAATATTTTATGTTTTAATGCAATGAATACTCCGCCATGTATATATTTAGTTCTGCTATAGCTGCTTACTATTTTATACCCAGGAATTTTTAAATTGATTATATTATCGCCGATGCACCAATGCTCACTTATACAAATAATGTCTATATTTTCTTTCAATAAATACACTATTAAACTATCTAATTTATTGTTTACAGATTGGATATTAATATGCGAAACTTTTACGTGTTTAGTTGATTTGATGTTAAGTCTTCGTTTTTTGAAACTTGATTTAAAGATTGTGTTTGCCTAATAGTAGTATTTATTTCTGAGCTGCACCATGTTGATTTTCTGACGAAATATTAAATATATCTTGCATGTTTTGAAGAGATCTGCATTTGTTAGAGCATTGAATGTCTTGAACAAATCTACTATTTCTATTTTGTATTATTTTGCCTATTTTATACAATAATACTCTCTTGGCCGCAGGGTTGAATTCGATTACGTTATTTTTAAAATGATTTATTAATATCGTGTTAGTATCTAAATAAGTAACATGTTTCATACTTTTATTGTTATGAAGCATCTTGCAAATCTGCAAATTTTGTTTATATATAAATGTGTTTACGTTTGGTGTATTTGTATACGGGCATCCCAGTATAATAACATTGGTATGAATTGCTGAATTTAATACTTCCAATATATGTAATGGTGACAGTTCTCTTTTCTTTGTTGCGTCTATTTTTCCAGCAAAGATAATTAAATAATCATTTTTGTTAAAATGTTTAATGCTATTAACGCTGTTGGAAATAACTTCATCGTATGTTGCGTTTGGTTTTATCATGGTGCTTACTGCATATTTGTCCTTGGATAAATAAGTATTTAAAAGTATGGTTCCATTTCTACCATTTTCATCGGATAAAAGCAGGATGTTTGATTTATTTATTATTTGAATTTTACTAACGTTGGTAGTTGAAGGATCAATGGAATCGTTAATTTCTGCATCCTTTATAGTTCTATTAGAGGCAGCGACCAGAATACTTTTATCAAAATCATTAATTTCTGTTTGAACTAAGACATCAATATTGTTTGTAGTATCTGTTTGGGTTAAAACATAGACATTTTTTTTAATATTATTTTTTTTTTTAGTTTGGATAGAAGCATATTTTGAGTTTATTTCTTGTGTGATTTTTTCTTTTTGCGTTAAGTCATCAATTATTTTATTTTTGATTTCAACTTCATTTTGAAGCGATATTATCAATTCGTTTAATTTAATAATTTCTGCATTTAGTTTGATGTTTTCGTTGTCTATATTAGAAAATGTGTTTTCTAAGTCGAGTGATAAAGCGTTGTAATCAAGTTCTTCATTACTTGTGTCGCTTGCGTCATTCACATTTATGTCACTACTATTTAAGGTTTTATTTAAAATATCTGTCACAATTGATCTGAGTTTTTGACGAGTTATGGGACTCATAATTTACTTAAATTAAAAGTTAAAAACATACGTTTATGATAGACAGAAATTAAAAAAAAAAAAATTTCACACCACAGGACCAGTTGTGGTGGCTAACAAATTTTCACAAACAACGGAAGGCCTAAATAAATGTTTGTAAAAAAGTGTTTCCTGAAGCATTGAAAAAAGCCAGAGCTGTTTGTTTGTATAAACAAGATAATCAACTTTTTCTAAAATTCTAGATAAACAAATATCAAAAAAAATTATTAATACTAAAAAACTACTGATAAAATTTAAAAACTCATAATCAACACTTATACAATAAAACTTGTTGATAAGGTTAAGAAGCTATATGTTATCAAATGCTTTGGAAATGTCTAGAGTTACTGCAAGGTTTTTTTCATGTTTGTCTAAAGTAGAATTTTATTTGTATCTAACACAAGACAAAAGATCTGTTGTCAAAATAAAATTAAATAAAATTAGTTTGTTTTAAGAACATGACAATGTGGAAATTGATATATTTTTCAAAAGTTTTTGACAGATTTGACAATAATGCAATTAGTCTGTAATTTGAAGAATATATAAATATAAATTTGCAGTTTTCTAACAACTTGAGAATGTTTTATTTTTATATGATAAAACCAATATTTTCGTCAAAATGGGAGCTAATTTATTTGCAAATATTTTAAGAGTGAATTTTATCTATACGTAATGCCCTCTTGGTATTTAATTTAAAAAGATATCTTTTGACAACCTGTTGTATAAAATGAATTGAACTTATTATTTTACCACTAACCGGCATTGTAGGTACAGCAATAAAAGGATTTATAATAGTAGTGCTAGTTGCAAAATGATTTGCAAAAACTGTTGTTTTTCTTTTTGGATTAGTAGTATGTTTTGATTATTTTGAAGGGGTATTGTAGTTTTTTTACTACGTTGCAATGAATTTACTGTTTTATAAAAATTTTGTTTGTTTATAAAAAGTTGAGAAATTTGTTTTTGTTAATACTATCTTTTTTAGACTGTATTAGATTGTCACAATGTTTACAAGTTTTCTTATAATCTTGTTTAGTCTGTTTTCTAAATATGTACAATGTATGCATTTTTTATCAAGTACACAACAATAAATTGCAAACAAGCAATTTTCAATAAGACGAAGTTTAAGTTTCATATATGTTTCTCAATGTAAAGTTAAACTGCGAATTGAACGTTTAAATTATTTTTTTTTTAAATGACATACATATTTGCTTCAGTCTTGCTAGAATTAAATTAATTAAAAAAAAATTCAATGCAAAAATTCTGTAAAACATCTGTAAACTATAAATAACTAATGATAAAATGGTTAGCAGAAAGGAACTGCACATGTAAATACAAACCACCTAGCAAGTCATTTATTTTAAATAAAAAAGTTGTTCACGATATACTGCATTGACTAGAACAAAGTCTACAAAAATTATTAAAGAAACTATCTACCTAAACTAAAGTTTTACATGAACTTTATCATACATTTTAAACGAATTAGTTCTATAAAACATTCTTGCTAATCTTTGTGGAAGATTTTCAAGTTTATTACAAATGATACAGATGAAAACAAAAATGAAACAGACAAAACAAACATTTTTAAAATTTAAATAATAAATTTATGAAAGCACACAACAGATATAACCACATAAACGTCATTTAAAATTTAATAACATGATTTTTGTCTGATAACTTACTTGGCAGATTTAATAATTGATTAAAGTTAATTGATTTTTATAATACCAAAATCTTCAGTTCAATCAGTTTAGTTGCTAAGTAAATTTTAATCTTAGATTGATTTGTTTTATAATACCGACCTTTCGAATTGAAAAATAATTTGGTTTTTTAAAAAGTAATTATAAGTTATAATTTATAATAAAAGAAATTAAGAATACTATTGGCGCAGTTCCAGTACTATTGTCAAAATGGTTAAAACCAAATTATAAAAAAAAATCAAGTTTCAATCACTTCAAAACTTTTCAGTTATTTTTTCAGGAGAGAACGTAGAAGATTTCGTCATGAATCCTGCCGTTATATGTAAATTCAAATATGCAATTACAAGCGCAGATGTGGAAAGAAGCTTTCCTACATTTAAAAACATACTGTTTTTACATTATTTAAAATTACATTTATACTTTTGATATCATTAATCATTTTTTGCATACTCTACTATGCTGTTGTGTATGATATTATTTATTTTATTATAGCTACATGTTTTTACATTTTAATACGTCCTCTTTTAGCTTTATATTATTAATACACAGAAAACATAAACATAAGATGAACATTGAGAGATGGTACATATTACAAGTAAGATTTTGGATGTACAGTATTATGAAATATGACATCTGAAGATGACATAATAAAATGTAAAATAAGTCTATCATACACAACAGCATACTAGGGTATCTATATAACCAAATACCATACATTTATATTAAGTTACCAATATTTTTCAAAAATAAACATTTATTTTCACATATATTTTTATGCTTTTTTAAAATTATTTTGTGTTTTTTAAAGGTTTGTTTTAAATTTATTTAAGCTTACTTATTCGGTCTGTATGTAAAGGGTAGGCCATCTTTTAGATAAATTTTGAATCACATGTTTTTACCAACGTTATCAATTTTTGTTTCGCAATTACTTGTGGTTTGATACCTCCGCTGACAAAAAAGACTCAAGAGCCTAAAAACATCAACTCGGCGCAGAACAATATTCGGTGAACCTCTCTGAAGCATATATTTTACAAAGACTTTGGTATGTTTGCTTACAATGTGCAGCTCGTCAAAAAAAAAAAAAATGTTTTTAGTAGTAGTATACCGACCGCTACTTTGATTTGTAGTATTTTAACAAAAACGGCAACTTTGACTATATTGCTGCTTCTACAAATAACTTGATAATCAATTTGTTTTTTTACCAGTACATTTAGAAAGGATAAACTATGATATGTCAAAGTCTTAGTAAAATAATAGTTAAGAAATAGCCAAAAAATCCATCAAATATAGAAATAAATGCGTTTTTCTGTATTTTTGAATGCATTTTGTTGCTATTTGCAAATATAATTTCACAAAAAAAACTTTGACAAATCATAGTTTAATCTTATCTAAATGTACTAGTAAAAAAATAAATCGATTATCAAATTATTTGTAGAAGCAGCGATGAAGCCAAAGTTAAAATAATCGAAATATGAGCCGCTTGTTCTTTATTTTATATGATTAAAATTTCAACTTAAAAATGGCTTACCGTTTAGAAATACAGTACACCCATTTTCCACAAATATGAAAACTGCTTACGAGCCTTGACGAATTGTGCATATTGCAATATAATAGTTCTGATATCATAAATAAATCTAGTGGGTAGTGGTGGTATAGAAATTATGTATGTACAATTATACTTGGTTTGTTAGTTATTAACGGTTTTACCAATTTGTTAAATCTTTTATGTTGGATTTAATTAAAAAAAATTTATTGTATTTTGTTTTAATTTTTAGTACAATATATTAATAATTTTTTTTTAACTATTTTGAAACCTTTTAAATTATTTACTATTTCATAGACAATAGAAGAATAATTATGTATGTTAAAATAATATAACTGTTATAATTATCATTGTTTGATAAATAATTTGATTAAATTTTCCATCCGTGTTTGTATCTTATTTTAAATTACAAATTATATGTTTGGGGCAAAATATAATGGGACATTAAAGTTTTGGCCAAGTCCGGTCGCACAGCACAGACAAGTAAGTTACAGGAAGTATCGTCAGCTGACGCATGCAACAGAGCGGGAACGTGCAACAGAGACGGAGGGAGCGAGTCAGAAACAGTTCGGATTAATGTCATTACTCGATTATACAAATCGTTATACGCTCCAAAAAGTCGTCAGATTGTAATATTCCGCAAATTCGGCCAACAATTTGCCTTTAATAAACTTTAATACATCTTCCACCCCCTAGTGAAAAGTAATTGCAGGCTAAGAATTTCATATCGGGCGGGTCCTGCTCACCTGAGTTTAGTTTATGTGTGCGCTAAGATGCCAGCTCGCATATTACCATGTTACAATAAGTATTGGAAACATTATTTATCTCTGCTATGGGCATTAAAGATTAATTTGGGAGGAAATTTACTCCGTCTGATGACATCCGCCGAATTCTACTTAATTGGAAAATTCAATCAATTTTACAAATTATTATTTAAAAGTATGATATACCTTGTTATGTATGAAATATGCATAATCTTTTAATAGTAAATTAAAATTCTATATGCACTTGCATTAAATAAATTAGTATTTACAGAATAAATAAAATTAGTTTTACGAGAATTAATTTTTTTAATTTAATATCTCATTAAGTAAGTTAAAAATTTTGTTCTGGTATGTATTAAAAATATCAATTTATACTACAAAATTGCTTAGGTTTACTTTTGTAAGTAGTTATAATATTAAGTATAAAGCTTGATTTGCTTATTAAAGAATGTTGTAATATACGAGTAGATAGAATAATTCTTCACAATTTTTATTTTATTAAAACTTTAAAATTAAATAAGTTAATAAATGTAGAAATTTAATAACCATAATTTTCTCACTAATAATATGATCCTAACTTAAGGCTATGTAACAAAACAATTGGGAAGAGAAACTCGTAAAGATGAAAGAAACTGGGAAATTATAAGGGGCTCCCTTTCCGCATTAAAATCCTTCCGCTTTCCAATTATCAAAGTCGTGAAATTTTGTTTGTTTTTCGCGCCATTAAATTAAATGAAATTGATTTGCCGTTGCTTCCCCTTTATTAACATGAGTTTGATTAATGCATTTTTTATTATCGTCCCTAAAAAGAATAAATTATTTAATCATTGCTATATTTATAAGGAGATTTATTATTTATCGCTTAATATTGCCATCACGGACGGCAAATAATATATCGGTTAAAAGTTAGCAAGAGATTGTTGAGAAAGAATCTCGCTGCACGCTTTTGACATAATAGCAATCGTCATCATCATGTATCTCTCGATTCGAGTTCATTCTAGCGGAACATATAGGCCAGTTCGATCTTTGTAGCGAAACTTTTTTTTATTATTTCTCATCTGTGGCATTCCATTTGAATGTCAAAGCTGCAGTAAATTAATCTAAAATATTCTTCATAAAAATATGTTATCGGGATACTTTTATAATTTAGTATTATTAAAGCATGGTTTTATTAAATTCTTTCTTAATATAAAAAACATATATTAAAGACATACATAAATATTTTGTTGAATATGTACTATAGATTTTGAGGATGTATTGAAGCGGACGGGTAGGAAGTAGTAAATAATGAAAGATGCCAAACATATGGTTGTTATGCAAAAATATTTAAGTCCTGGTTTATGACACAACTCCTCCGTAGCAGCAGCGGTTCGGTGAATGAGGGCTTTTTTTTTCAACGCCCTCGACTTTTACACTTTTTTTCGATCTTCTACATCTTAACCGCACTTTATGTAATATATTTACGGCCGTGTTTTAATTATGCAAAAGTAATTTCATAATTTACTTGAGTTATGTGATTTTCAAAGTTTTTCATTTACTCTAAAACTTTTTTCTCTTAATATCTGAATTTGTTTTGAACAATAATGAATTCCACTTTATTATAATTAGTCTAAAAAAGTAATTTTATATTATTTATAACATACTTTTGAAATATGATTATTTTATATTTTAAATGGCACTTCAACTGAATAAAAATGCATTTTAGATAAATTCAAAACATAAACAATTGACTTTATAACCAATTTGATATTATCATATGACTGTATATGTTGACATATATTTTATGGCGTGTATATTACAAATATATTCCCCGAGGATGTACATCCTAGATTTTATACAACAGTAAAACTAATTTCCTTTTACAATTTCATGTTATGAATCTCTATCAAATTTTCCATTTCATTTGATAAATAAATAGAATTTGAGTTATTAGTTAATATATAAAATTAATAACTTTAATTTAAAATTTAAAACCATAATAAAATTAATGCTAGAGTAACAGCAGTTTAAATACATATTTCTAGATAGACGTTTTTATTTCAACTAAATATTTGAGTTTTTGGGCTATAGGTGTAGATTTCAATCAACTTTTTTAAATGTTTATTTTTAGTGTGTTTTATAGTGAAATGCGGTTACCTGAAATTGGTTACAAGCGATTACAAACAAACTAACCATAAACGGTTGATTTCTATAAATCCACCTATAGCGGTTAATTTCAATATAGGAATGTTATATACATATATACATATATTAATACATCGCAAATATAAATTATTAGCCCTTGTCACTACAATCACGATTGCAATAAGATATAATAGGATAATTAATACATAAGTAATGAATAAATTACACAAATTGGTAAATACAACATTATTTATTTTTATTGTATTTTTGATTAAAATAAAAATCATTATACATATAAACAAATTATAAGATAAAGAACGTTTTAAAAAAGCTTGAAAGTGGTCCAAAGAAACATTAAAAATAAGATGTAAGAAGGCGGAAACAACAATGGCAAATCTATTCTGAAACATATCAGAATTAAACAATAAAAAATAAGATTTTTGAGATTGCATTAAAACGTTTGACGTAATTATAATGGTAGAAACCTGGGTGGACAAAGAAAAGTACAAGGCAGACGAGAGAACATTGATATTAGGAGAAGACTTCAATGCAATGTTAGAGATGATGGAAGAAAAAAATAAAGCAGGGGACAAACAAGAGAAAAATACATATGTAGGAGCAAACGGTCAATTGTTAATTCACTACGTGGTAGTAAATAAACAAGCGTAGCAGAAAATAGACAAACTTGAAGTGGTAGAAAGAGTGAAATTAGATTATCAGCCATTGAAAATATATTTAACAAGTGATATAATAAATAACACAAACGAAAAAAAAGAAACATTAACAAAAGTAATATAGTTGGAAAAAAACATACAAATTTACAAATAAATTTGAAAAAATTTTTTTTTTTTAGAAAACAACATATAATGCAAAATGGAAGAATTAAAAAAAATAATACAAGCAAGAAGCAACAGTAAAAAAAATATGTAGACACAAATGAAAACATAACTACAAGCAGATGGTAGAATATGGAGTGCATGCAGAAGAAGAGAAAATCAAAAAAGATGCTAGGCAAATGGAAAAATATCTAAGCAACTAAACAAGACTAGCAAAAGGCGACAAAAACAAGTGCAAAGAGAGCAAAATAACAAACAAACAAAAAGAAGAAATAAAAATAAATGCAATACCATCAAAAAACCAAGCATAGAAATACATAAACAAAGATAGAAAACAGCATCAATTAGAGCTAAACCTAACAATTACTATGAAAAAATAGCAAAAACATAATTTAACATTTTTTATGGAACCGATAAAAAAAAGGAAGATCAAAACAAAAAATTTCAAAAACCCACTTAGCAGCTAGAAAAAATAACAAAGGAAACAATACAAAGGCAAATAAAAATAAAAACTAAACAAATTAAAGACGCCAGGTGTAGATGGAATACATAATTAGGCTTGAATGTATGAAACAAAAAAACTAATTAAAAGATTGAGAAAAGTAATTAATAGAGTATGAAGGAAGAAGAATTTCCTAACAATTAGAAAGTGGGTCTTGTAAGCCCAGTATACAAATAAGAAAAAAAGAGTTAGTTAAAAAATACTATGACGCTAGAAGAAAGTTCAAATTAAAAGAAATATTATCGGATGAACAGGCAGAGTTTAGAAAAGAAAAAGGCACTACAGACAACGTATGTATATATGGCCATGTATAAGTAAAGTGGTACGAAAAATATTTTTTTATGTCGCTACTTTAGGAATTGGTTCTTTAACATAAACTCTGGTCTCCTGATTTTTTTTAGATTTTTTGTGCTACTCAATGCCGAGATATTTAGGGTACAACCTTCAAAAATGTCAATTTTTTACCTTTTTTGCAATTTTCAAACGCCTGTAACATTTTAGTGATTTTTTTTTTTAAATATTAAAGATAACATTAATTAAAATGAATTAATAATTTATTCAAAATCAGTCAATCGAATCACAGCGGCATTAATTGCTTAAAATTGGTCAAAAATTCTAAAATAAAATGTGTTAAAGACATTTCCGTTAATTTTTAAAATGTTTTTATACTATTAAAAACAGATAAAAAAATGATGTTAGGTATAATTAATTTTTTGTTTAATAGGTCAAAAAAATACTCTTATATGTTATTGATATACTCTGAAATTTTTGGGATGGGCAATAAAGAACTTTTCATGAAATCAGCGATTTAATTTTTGTAAACAGCCAAAAAAAACAACTTTATTATGCAATTGTCGCGATTTACACCTAATGCTTTAAATTATGTTAGTTTATTTAAATAACCAGTTTTGTATTTACAATTGGCTTCGACGTAGATGTTCCAGCAATTATGAACGCGTTAGAATTAATATAACATTAATCAATCGGGTCATTTGGCAACGCTGGATCGATGCCAAATAAAGTGAAATTTGTACAAATAATGGCATTTACACTTAAATTGAATTTTTTACTGCTTTTTTAATAACAAAATAATAAACAATTGCAACTAATATATTCAAACATTTTTACAAGATTGTAATAATAATAAAAACACTTAAAAAAAATAGTGATTTTAAATAACAAAACCTAACCAAAATAAAAGTAAACGTTAAAAATTACAGTTTGCTTTTATACCTCATTGAAAAAGGTTATGTTAATTTGTAAATACGTTACTATATGCAATAGAAATTATTATGCAACTACGATCTACCGTAAATATAACATTTATGCACGATAAATTCAATCGCGTCATCTGGCAACGCTGTATTGATGACGAATAAAGTAAAATTTGTACAAATAATGGCATTCAAATTAAAGTAAACGTCTAATTTGACAGCTTTTATATCTCTTTGTAAAAGTTTATGTTAATTTGTAAATTCATTTGACATTTTTTGGGTTCTTCAGTTAATAAATAATTTTTTGATTATAATGTTTAAAATAAAAAAAGAACGACTTTGGAACAACCATTGTACTTATATATTTAAATTAGAAAATAAAAAGTGTGCAAAAACTAGTTTAAGAAAACCGACATTGGATATGATTAAATATTTAAATCTAGGAGATGACATGACTTTGCTCTGTTTGCTATATAGATGCAAGATTAAGAACTAAAACTATAGTTGATGATATTTCAGGTAATCATTAGTTTTTATATATGTACATAGTTTTATAATCTGCTAACACTGTCAAATTATCTATAAATACTTAGGAAAAGTCTCAATATCTCAAATATCGACTACTTAAAAAAATTCAGAGTATACAGGAGAGAGTGCTACTTTAGAAATCAACAATTTTAAAACGTTAGATTTGGATAAACGTCCTTCATCATTTAATTTAAAAGACGTTTAAGATTACGTCGAATTTTTTAATAATCTTAAGACAATTTTTAAAAATTCAACTACGACAAGAATTCATAAATACAACGTTTGACGTTAATGCCATCGCACTGGAGTACTTACAAAATAACAAGTATTTTTGGAATCTCACACAGAGTTGTAGAAGCTTCTCAAAAAGTTTTAGAAAAGAGTGGAATATTAGATTCACCTAATCTAAAACAAGGTATTTTATTTTGACCATCAGTCTACTTGTCATTTATTTGATATACTAAATTTGTACTTATAATCATAGAAAAAATACTCGACGATGAAACAAAAGAAAAAGTTATTAAGTTTTATTTAAAAGATGATGTTAGTTCACAAATGCCTGGTAAAAAAGATTTTGTCACCATTAAAAACGATGCTGGGGATAAAATAAAAAATCAAAAACGATTACTTTTTTGACTACTGAGAGAAATTTATGCTATGCTAAAAGAAGATATACCTCATTTGAAAGTTGGTTTCTCGACCTTTGCCATCTTACGACCGATTCAATGTGTTTTTGTCAAGAGCGCTGGCACTCATACCGTTTGCGTGTGCACTATACATCAAAACGTCAAATTATGTATATTAGGTAAAACAAATCACTCATGTGTTATTAATTAATTATCAATTTTTTAATAACAGGTGCAAATCTAAAAGCTTTAACTCAAGGCAAAAAACATGAGATTGCTATATATCAAGACTGATTGAATTTAATTATGTGCAATATTTCAGTAGAAAGTTGTTATTTTTTAAAATGTGAGTTGTGTCCAGGATATTCAAAATTACGTACATATATTGAGAAACTGTTTGATTTAAATGAGGTTGATTCTGTAAGTTTTAAGCAAGGGGTCAACACGCCGTACTGTACACTCGAAACAATTACAAAAAATTTAACGGAATTTATTGATTACTTTTCCGAACAAGTCCATGTCCTTTTGACACATGCTTACATCGCAAAACAGAAATCAATATTTTTGAGAGATTTAAAAACAAAAATATCTGAGACAGAATTTATTGTTATTATGGATTTTTCTAAAAATTATAGTTTTGTTGTACAAGAGGCTGCACAAGGATTTTATTGGAATAACAATCAAGCTACAATTTTTCTTGTCGTGGTATATTACAAGTCTAGAGAAGGAAATCTTTTGTATAAAAGTTATATTATTACCTCTAACAATTTAACTCACGACAATGAATGGCATTTTTCCCAACAGCGCATGGCAAAGGACCAAGCGACGGACTAGGTGAAACCGCTAAGAGAACTGCAGCAGCTGCAAGTTTGCAATTACCTGCCGATAAGCAAATTTTAACGCCGCAACAACTTTATGGTTTTTTGTGTCATCTGAACGGTTGAAAAATATCAAGTTTTTCTTTTCTCCGGCTTCTGATTATACTTTCAATGAAAAGAAACTTTTTCAACGATTTGTTAATAAAAAACGAATTGATCATATTCAGCAAAAACATCATCTAATTCCGACAGAAGATGGTATGTTTTCAAAAACTCACTCTTCAACTAATAATTTCTTTTTTACAAAATTAAAGTAGTATGCTATATAGAAGTTTTTACAATGTACAGTATAATAAATAAACGAGTAAGTGTAATTACACAGAAGTTTTATTTTTTTTTATTATGAAAAGCTTATGTGATAATAAAAATAAATAAAAAAAAGAATATAAGTATTATTTACAAATGCACAATAGCTAATCATTAAGTTGAATTTTATTTAAATATATCATTTATCAATATCATTTCTGAAATTATTGTTAATTCTAAAATAATAAACGAAATAGACAGTGAGTAAAAAACAACGTACTAAGAATAAAGTTGATTTTTTTGTACAGCAGTTATTTTACAGTTCAATCTCTAAAAATATATAGAAACCTGTTTTATTTTATGTAAAGTTTTCCGTATAATTTAAATATTGCTTAAAAAAATTACAATACTTAAAATAATTTAGTCATTATTTTTGTTGTTTTTTTTTCGATATTTTTCTTGATTACAAAAACGCTGATTTCTTAAAAAGTTTTTTATCGCCTATCCTAAAAATTTCAGAGTATATCAATAACATATAAAAGTATTTTTTTGACCTATTAAACAAAAAATTAAAAATACCTAACATCTTTTTTTTTCTGTTTTTAATAGAATAAAAACATTTTAAAAATTAACGGAAATGTCTCTTAACACATTTTTTTAGAATTTTTGTTCAATTTTAAGCAATAAATGTTATCTTCAATAATTTGCAAAAAAAATCACTAAAAAGTTACAGGCGTTTGAAAATTGCAAAAAAGGTAAAAAATAGACATTTTTGAAAGTTGTACCCTAAATATCTTGGCACTGGGTAGCACAAAAAATCTAAAAAAAATTAGGGGACCAGAGTTTATGTTAAAGAACCGATTCCTGAAGTTGCGACATAAAAAAAATATTTTTCGTACCACTTCACTCATACATGGCCATATATTTAATCATACAGTAAAAAAAATAGCTGTAAAAAAGACAAAAATATATATGCATTGTTTGTAGACCTTAAGGCGGCTTTTGATAGTGTGGATAGAGAAAAATTATAGTCAAGTCTGAGAAAAAAAATATTAGTGAGCATCTGCTAAAATAAATTAAAGAAGTATATGCATAAGCAGCGAGCAAAGTGAGACGCGCCTTTTAAACACTGTGGTTTTAGGGCTAGCTTCTTGACTCAGCTTAGAAAAACGGGCTGGTTTGCACAACAAAACAATGAAATAGTAAAAGATATAAAAAAATATATATAATTAAAAATAAACGTAATTCAGAACACAAAACTGTTCTGGCAATTTACATACACTCACACTTACATTTACACAATCACTTGCTAGCAATTCCAATAAAAAAATTAGAAGAAATATACATATAAAATAATAAGCAATTGTACCCCTAACAATAAACTAAATTATAATTCACAAATATGCTAACGACAGCGACTTGAAGAGGGCTTCTTTACGATTTAATTCTCCACAATTCTTCCACGGCCTTCTTCAAAATTGCTTTTTGTTTTATTATAAGACAAAAAACAAAATTTAGAGGTTTTAACTTGTGATGGTTTATCCTCATGTATTTATTTATTTATTTATTTACTAGTCAACGGAAGCCATTACAAAAAATGTTTATATTTACAATTTAAAAAACATAAATTAAACATAAAACATCTAATATTAAAAATAAGAATAAAACTTAAATAGTTACAAAGTATTAAAAAGGTCACGTATGGGTGACAAGTGCACGTCGCAGGGTATTAAGAGAATCTATAAAAAAATCCACTTTAACTTTGTTGGCATGCCGCAAAATACGTGTAGATGCAGAGTGCACCACAAAATCAGTGCGTTTGAACGGTATATGAAATAAATAGTCATTACGTAAAACTCGAGGTAAGACATAAATACCTATAGAGCTGAGCAAGTCAGGGCAGTCAATAATCATAGCACTTTAAAAACTAGTGTCACGTCAAAACTAAAACGTATTTTTTTTAAACTGTCATATTAAATGTAGAGAACAGTTTCATTATAGCTGCTTACACTGTTGCATTTATACGCCAATAACAAACAAATTTTGTTTGAATTTCTTCAAATTTTCATTTACTGACGGCGGTTGCAATGCATAATTAGAGTACGATGGTCACAATGTACATAGAATAGCACAAATTAAAGGAGGAATACTACAAAAAAAAAAAACAAAAACTCAAAATAAATAACAAACAAATAAAAACCAAAATATGTAATTGTACTTACTTGAGTCTGTATGCTGCTTAGAGGTATAAACATTTTAACTTGACTTAGCGCCAATTATACGAGGTCTGGCTATTATACAACAAAACTGCTTATAAAAAAAAGTTTTATTTTAAAAATTATTTTATAATTGAATGTGAATGCCTTCTATGTATTTTACTCTCTTTGCCACACACCGTTCTATTTGTTTTTCTATTGGTCAAATCAATGCTTAGTTTTCTTTTGTAAGAGCTTTGACAATTTTTATTTTACCTCTTTTATTGACTTGAACCGGACGGCACGTGTTTGAGCACTAGAGTGCCTCTAACGGTTAAATAACGTTTTACAGACAGAGCTTTTTTTCACAAATTTTACCGTTTCTTACAAACTTGCTCTCGTAGTGTTGCGAACATTTTCAAATAGTAAGTTTGGTTTACAGTTTGACCTTTTAGAACCTATTAAGTTATCACGATTGATTTTGGTCACTGTTTGTAGAGTTAAAGGCAAATTGACTTGGACTTTGGTTATCTTCGGTGCTCTCTTGGCCTTCAGAAAACCGTTTAAATTATTAAAAACACGCGCACAAAATAAGAAATTCTTACCATACGCCTCGTTCAACAACTTATAGCTTTCGGCCAAAGTTTTTTTTAATTTAACTAGAAATTGTACATGAATTCGATGCTCGTGTTTTTTGTCACACATTGTTATAGGCACGAGAAAAAAAAACGTTTGATTCTAACCTCTATAAAAAAATACTACTGCAGCGACAAAAACCTGTTTTTGTACTGGAGTAGTAGACACTAGCTATCCAACGCTGCATTTGTCTTCCCCTCCCCCTTTTTTTTTCTTGCACGTTTTCTGCGATTGCAGTCTTGTTATTTAATAGTTAAACCTTGTATATTCCGCTATAACAATTAATAATTCTCTTATCTAATATATTGGTCACTGCCGTATCCGCTTACGCGATCATGTTTTGGCAAAAGTCAGAGTCGAAAAGGCTTTTAAGTTAGTTTCTTTTTGGGAGCAAAATTTGAAAGTCCCCCTTGCGCAGGCCAGTTTAAAATAAGTACATTTACATACAAAGGAAAACAAATGAATGAGGGGGTAATTAAAAACAATAATATAATAACTCAAACAGGATTAATTACTTAAAATTAGTCCGACGTATTACTAAGATTAAATGGTTCAACCAGCAATACTGCCGTTAACAAAGAGCACTGCTTCTAAGCACTGAATTGAGTGCTAGTACCAACCAGAAATTAAATCTTACTACTAATAATGTAAAAATAACAATAATGTGACAGTAAAAATAAATTAAAATAAACAGTAATTAACTGAGTAAGTGATAATTAAAGTGATAAAGTGCTACAATTCATTATAGGAGGATTAAGCAAAGCGTAAGTAAGTTTAATTAATAATATTAGAACATGACAGTTATATTTAATTATTTTACTAGGTTATGTTCAGGAAAACAATAAGGAAAGAAACAAGATAAGATAAAAAAGAATACATATAAAAGAAAAGGCAAAGAAAATTAATTGTTGGAATTCATTGGTATGATTCCTTAGACGTGAACCATCATATCAGATAGTATAACTAGTATCTTAAAATTACATGTGTTATTAACTTAAATTATCATCATTATATTTTATTATTCTTAACATATTTATTAAATTTTATTGTTAAAGTTAAAGCCATAACCGGACATGCTACACCATCAACCCGAGTGACCAAACAAAAGCCAGTTCTAAAAGATAATTACCCTAATTAATTAAAATAATTATTACAAACATTTGTGTTTTTTTTTTAGGTTTCGGACAAACAAACCGTCACATGTGTAAATGGTAGAAAAAGTGAACATTTATAGACAACAAAATCTGTAAGACAGGGATGACTACTTAGTCCAAGTTTGTTTGCTGCATATATTGCAGACATAGAAAAAAAGCTAAGTCTTTTACAAACAGGTGGAGTTGTAGTAAGTACTAAGTAGCGCAAAAGTCACCATCCTATTGGAAAATGCTATAATTCTTTTAAATAGCGGTAAATGTCTGTTCTGCTTTGACATTTGTGAAGTAAATAGATACAAATTACACGTCAATAGTACATGAATTGCTATACTCCGTAAAAGGTTTCGATTTTTTTGCGTAATAATTTATCCCAGCTTGAATTTAGCCGTAGATTTTTTGGTTGCCCGACACCAATTGGGCAAACACTACGGCGTTTAGCTGCTTGCCTAAAAAAGTGTGAGTCAACACAAAATGCTTTTAGGTCTGGGCGGCACTGGAACAGTCGTTTTGCTAAGAATATTGCGGCTGTAGTTGAAGATGTTGCATTGAACTTTGAAATTGAATTTTGGTAAAAAACTTGAAGATGTTTCCTTACAAAATGCAGACAGTGCATCAGCAGCTAACCGTTGACCGAAAAACGAGTGTAATCTACGCTTAAGTCATCACCACAAAAAAGACAACTTTTTATCAAAAATTATCATGAGCGATAAGGCCTATTTCTATCTTTGTAGACACGTAAATAAACAAAATTATTGCTTATGGGGTTCAAAAAATTTGCGTAAAACACACAAAGAGCTATTACACCTGCTCAACAATACTGTATAGTGTGGTGTTTACGCTGGAGGCGTCATCGGGCCTAATTTTTCAAAAACGCCGCGGGCCAAACAATTACTGTGGACGGCGAACACTACATAGCCATGCTCAACAACTTTCTTTTACCTCAACTGAACAAATTGGGACTAGAGAACATGTGGTTCTAACAGGATGAAGCAACGGCGCATACTGCACAACCTACAACCAAAATTCTGAGGGCTGCATTTCCGAGTTCCCTAATCTTTTGTTTTGGTGATTTGAATTGGCCGCCAAGATTGCCCGATTTAACCGTTCTAGACTTCTTTTGTGTGGTTTCTTAAAGTCACAAGTCTATGTCAGCAAACCTCAGACTCTTGAAGCCCTTAAAGAGAATACCCGTCAGGAATAAATAAATCTATTGCTGGAAGTTCTGGCAAGAGTGTTGGAAAATGCCATAAATCGAGCCTGTATATATATATCATTTTTTCTACTTAATGAAAAAAAAAATTTAGACATCAAATAAACACAATCCAAAAGCAAAACTAAAGTTTTTTATTTATTAACAAAATTACAGTCAAACAATATGTCATTATTAATTTAAAACATCTGCCGGTGATCTCATTTTGTAATTCAGGACCATCTAGTAATATAAAAACAATACCAAGCTTTAAATTTATTGCATTTATGTATGTCAATATGTATTATTAATGATACATTTATAAATTGCATGTCAGTTTTTCTCTCCGATAGGGGAAATCTATGACGTGGCACAATATCGAAATGAGGGCTAAAATAAAAGCCAATATGGCGATTGTGGAAAAAAAGCAATAGAAATGATGTTTAGATGAGTTTATTTGTTTGAAACAATATTTTAGAAAAATAGAGTTAAAAGTGAATGTTGATAAAACAAAAATTATGATGTTTAAAAAAAAAAAAGATGACATAAGAAAATAAATTAAAAATGGGAGGAAAAAATATTGAAAAAGTAAAATTATTTTAATATTTAGGATTTGTACTTAATGCAAATGGCGGCAACAATGAGCACATATAAAAGTTAACAGATAGGTAAACGAGATGATAGGATAAGTGTGGGGAATAGGTAAAAAAAAGTTTGAATGTATGAAAATAGGGGGAACACTGTATGATACTCGAGTTAAAAGTAAAATGCTTTATGGGTAAAAAGAACAAAATAATTTAGAAACTATACAGGCAAAATACTGAAAATTAGTACTAGGATTAAATAAAAACCCCAGCATACATTGTGTTAAAGAAAGTTAAAAAAGATAAAATGAAAGTAAAAACAGAAAAAAAAGCAGTAAATTATGAAGAAAGATTAAGAGAAAGAAATGAAAACAAAGTTTTAAAAGATTATCTGGGACAAAAATGAATGAAAAAGGTAGAGGCAAAGAAATATTATAATAGAAAAGGAAAAAAATGAAAATTAGTAGATGAGTTGTATAAAAAGATATAACAATGCTGGATATAGAAATGTAAAAAAAACAAGAGTATATAAATTAAAGTACAATAAAAAATATGCAAGTATTATCTAAAATAATATCCCAAAATACTTTACTAATTCAAAGTACACAAAGACCAAAAAAAATATACTAGCAAGATTTAGATGTAGAAATGAAGAAAAAGTTTGTAAATTTTATGAATGAACGAGGAAAACAAAATGTGTAAAGAAGCCAATAAAATAGTAAAACATATGTTAAAAAATGTATTGAGATAAAAAAAGAACAAATTGAAAGAAAGGATGTGTTGAAAAAAAATGGAAGAAAAATTGTACAGATAAAAAGCGTCATTTAAAAAAGACAGGAAATTGACAATTAAGTTTTATTAAATAATGATTTTGTTTAAGTGATGTATAAATTGTATAATGTATCTATTTTTTAAAGCCAAATGGCAAAAAAGCTATTATTATTATAACAAATTTATTCTGTTTTTTTATTTGTTATTGGTTTTTCTCATAATCTTTTTTATAGGTTATGTGTAATATATTTAACATTAACGTTTTTATAACTGTATACAAAGATAAGGATGTCATGCCAAAAATAGCATGTATTAGTAAATAGTACACTAAGAATATATTTTCAAGTAAAACCGCATGTAAGTTACTTTGTGACACGCCATTTGAAATTTGGAATAAAAACTAACATTTTTTATAAGAGTTAAGTTTTTACAACGAGCAAATCTAATGAAAAGCTTTTGAAATGAATTGAACAGTATAATATTGATAATGTAAGGTGTTATAGAAAACATTTAAGAATGTTATTTGAAAAATTTAAAAAAAATTTAGTAATAATAATAGCAAACAAAATTTAAAAAAAGTTATATGTGACACAAAATCTAGGCACAAGATGTAGATCTTATGGATACTGACTTGCTCGAGAAACGCTTTGTGTTTGGATCACACTGTTGTGTGCCACTTTTTTAGAAGTTGAACAAAAAAAAACTCCATAATTACAAATAAATATTTACTTTATTGTCTAACTAAACTTTACATTAGCTGTTTTACATAAAATATATTTAACTTGATTGGCATGTATATTTGTCAAGTCTCTTGCTGTCTCTCTACTCTGCTTGCTTTGAGCTAAATTTTTTTTTCTTATAATTAACTAAATATTATTTATCATCAAAAGAGAGTAATACTGAGTTTATATTAATATACTGAGTGCATATACTTACATTTTTTTTTTATTGTTGCAAATAATACTATTTGCATTATCACACATTCAAATAAAGTTTCAAATTCTTTACATAATACACCCCCATACATTTTTAATTTTTGAATTCTAAATTACAAACGTTGCGGATTTTTTTTCAAACTCTACATAAAGAATACGCATCTGCCAATTTAGCAATGATATATTCACCTGCATTTGATAGTTGATAATTTGAAAGTTGCCTTTCTCAAATTCCAAAGGTTTGCGCCTTAACCTAGTTTAATGTTGTGACTTTCACACAAAACTTTGGTATTTTAGTGAGTTAATTAGCTAATGATTTTCTATTGGCTTTGTCTAGCGGTTTATTTTTTCACAGTAATCTAAACTGATTACCTGTTAATGGCAAGTTTTTTTCAAAAGTTGAAACTGCGGGAGTATGTTGCGTTATTTGTGCTTGTGCGTCACTCATATCTGAATATAACCAAGTTTTTGTACTATTATCGGTAGTTGTTGTAAACAAACAATGCAATTGTTTCCGGTTATATCTTTATGTTAGGTTCACTTAAACGTAGTAATTTGGTGTGTGCCATATTTGAACTCTTTAATTTTAAAATGATTTGAAAAGTATTGTATTTTGTTATTACAATAAATAACTTGAGGTATTTTAAATACTACAAATATAAAACGCATTTACTATGTACTATATAGTAAATGTGTTTTATATTTTTAGTATTTAAAGTACCTTAAATTATTATTTGTAATAACAAAAAACTTTTGGTTTATGCGCTACATACTCTGCTGTTATTACAGTAGCGTGCGATATCTGCAAACATGCAAAAGGGCAGAAATACACCCAACTAATTTGTGTGTATGTTGTAAGTATACCTAAATGACTCGCAGTTGTGGTATTATAATTTTTTTTGGTTGGTTGTTGCAATAAATTTTTAAAATAGGTCAAGGTGTTTTAATCCTAGCTCTTCTGATCAAATAACTACTTTAACGCCAAATGGTCGATTACTACAATAAATAAGATTGTTTCTATACAGGGTGTCAAAAAAAATGTAAAATATTTAAAAAAGTAGTAGTATAAATTAAAATAAACAAAAAAGCTTTAATAATCTTAGGTCCGCAGAGTAACGGTTTTGGAAATAAAAAAGTTTTTTTTTTCTAGCAAAAACAAAAAACAAAATTACGTAGATGTTTAAAGTGCTGTCTTTCTCATTCTAAGCAGGGACAACATTTTAGTCTAAAGGATATTTGAACTTTTTTTAAAACTTTCTTATTGGCACAACGTTGACAGGCATTTATTATTAATTTGTAGCTGCCACTTGTCAAGACTATTTATAGAAGTACTATAGACAAATGTTTTTAAATATCCCAACAAAAAAAATCTAGAAAGTTTAAATCAGGCACTTGCAGGCCATAAAACAGGTCAGCTTTTTTGTATCCATCTACGAGAAAAAAATGATGTAAATGTTCTCTAACGGCATAAAAAATAAGCTGGAGTACCATTATGCTAGAATTACATTTGTTGTCTATGGTCAATAGTGACGATGTCAAAAAAATTATAAATTGTGTTCTTTAAAAAGTTTGAGTAAACAGCGCATGTTAATCGGTTTGGTAAAACAGCAGGATCGAAAAACACGTTGCCTACAATACCTATCCAAATGTTTAATAAAAAACGTGTCTAATGTTTAGATTTTATTAGAACATGAAAATGTTTGTTAGTTCAAACATGCGTATTATGAAAATTAACAATTCAATTTTGGGTAAAACCCGGTTTCATCCGTTACAAGAATATTGGCAAGAAAACGTTTTTTTTTAGCATCATTGCGTAGAATCTAGCGACAAATAACCATACGTGCTTGATGATTAAGTGGATTTAAAACTTGCACTTGTTGTACAAGATACAGATAAAACAGCTGCTTGTAGAAGATTTTTTAAACAAGAAGCGCACTAACATAACCTATCTTGCCCAATACTCTCTGCACACTTGTTCTTGGATTATGCTCAAAACGTGCTAGAATTTTTATTTTTGTTCTCTTAGGTTACTCTTGCCGTTGCTTAATTACTTTACGAACGTACTTTAGATGTTTTTGTACTTAAAATCACTTGTTAGAAACAAATACTAAAAATAGTTGTAACGTTTAATTTAAAGTGTGTTAATATTGCTAAAAGAGTATAAATGATATAAAATAACGTTATTATTAGTAAAAGAAGCATTGACAATAATGGCAACTATTATGTTCTTTTGCCCGCGTAATTCTATATGGATTTTGGGACAGCGGTATAGGGGTTTTTCCACTTAGGAATGAAATAACTCACTGTAACTCAAAAATACTTCTATTACTCCTCGTGCTCACTCAGGTCTGACACAGAACTAAATCCTTATATATCTTGCGCAAGCGCCTAAAACTATATACAAATAATACCAACTTAATACTAATAAATACTTTAATTCTATATACATTACAGCAACAAAAGTAACAAGATGAGCATGTTGCTTGAAAAATTTGATTACGTACTAAAACACTAATTTGGCAACAGAATGCAACAAGTAAATTTTTTGAGTGAATTGTAACTTAGTATTACTAATAGACCATTAGTCTAAAAATATAAAAAGTACGGGAAAAAGATCCGACAACGCAGACGATACAAGCATTCTTGCTTCGAGCAGAAGCTTAGATGAATTAAAGACACATGTAATCAAAATTGAAACCAAAGCTGATGAATGGTTTGGGTCTAACAAACTAGTTTTAAACCAATCCAAAACTAGTCATGTTCTTTTCTCAGGTTCAAATAGTAAAGAAAGCCAAAATGTTAAATTTTTGGGAGTTACTGTAGATTCTAATCTTTGTTGGGATATCCATATAAATAATGTCTGCGCTAAGTTAGGAAAAGCAATATATGCCATACGGTAACCACGGTTAATAGCTGGAGAAGATGCAGCTCGAGTGGTGTATTTCACTTTATTTCACTCGATTATGGTTTATGCTATTCAAGCTTGGGGCAACGCAAGTACAGCCAGCAGAGTTTTTATATTGCAAAAAAAAGCAGTAAGGGCAATACTGGGATTGAATATAACTGCATCGTGCAGGGAAAGTTTCAAAAAATGTGGCATTCTGACATTCTCGTCAGCTTACATATTGTCAAATATTATTTATGTTCACAAAAAGCAACGTAATTACTCAAAACATGATCATCCTTACTAAACAAGAAATAAAGAAAAACTTTTAGAACCTTTTTACAAACTATCTAAAAGTAAAAAAAATGATTCTTGTATCAAATTTTACAACCATCTACCGGAACGCTTTAAAGCTTTGAATTTAAAATTATTCAAAAAACAAATAAAGCCCACATTCCTCAGCAAATCTTTTTACTCTATAAAGGATTTTTTTGATTGTACTTTTAATTAAATTATATTTTTTTTGTATCAAATATTTATATGCAAATTATTGTATTGTATGCTTAATTTTACTATATATTTATTGACTTATTACGTACAACATATTGTATTTTTTTCTATACGTTGTAACATGTAATGAATAAACTATAACTAACTAATTTATCTGACAATTGTAAAAGCAGTCCTAAAGGCTTGGTTACACAGTGCGAGCTAGCATCCGAGCTGTCTTAGTCAATTACTGCAGTGCAGCTACTTGCATCATCACGAATTACTGCCATGTGCAAGTCGGTTACAATAACATTTTTTTTTACTTGCTTCACGCAGTAGAAGTCCACTGTCAGGTCAGCAACTAATATTGTTGGCTATAGGTGAAACAATACTGTCATATTTAATTCAATTAAAAATTTTAATTATTTGATAATACATGTTAATAAACTGCCAGTAAAAAATGTAAACTGTTTATTAAAAAAAAAAAAACTATTTATGGAAGAATTTTACGATTAATTTTTTTTAGCGTTGTTTTTTAAATTTGACTGACGTTTTGTATATTTATTGTAATATGCTTTTTTACAAATAAATCACTATTCTATTTTATTCATTTTTTGCATAATTAGAAACATACGTTGGGCTGTCCGTTTTTGTATTTATTTTTTACAATTTTTACTATATCCACTACTTGTTTATACAATATTGACAAATCCTTTTGCAACTTAAAGTACTTATATGTACCACTCATTTTTATGTCAAGACCAAAAATAATTTATAAAGTTATATAATTGGTTTTTATGTGTACAGTTTAGTTTTAAAATGCGCAAACATAGTGTTTACGTATGCATTATTCTAATTTTGGTTGAATTAACATATATGTTATTGTAAGAAAGATTTTGTAGAAGACTAGTGGTACATAAAAGTACTACTACAAAAGACAAACAAATAAACCCCGCAGAAACCGGCAAGAAACGCCATCCATATGCAACCCAAAATTTTGAAGCATTTTCTAACAATCTTGCAGATACTGGAAAATAATTAAAAAATACTTTTTAACAAACTTTAGGTACTTGACAAACATTTATAAACATTTGTAGATAAAATGAAGTACACACACATATACCTGTGTTTAAGCGCAAGACTTTTCTGTCAGACGCATTATTCTTTCCTACTCTAAACAAACACTATTCTTATGCGCTCTGCAAGGACAGGCAAAAAACATTTACATTTTTTATGGTTTTATCATTTTCTAATATAAAACATAGTATTGATTTATAAAAAAAACTTAAATTGTTTAGTTATGATCTCTAAAAAAAAGTTAAAAATATAAAGTCTTCTCAAACACTGCACTAGGTAGAACAAGGTTTTAATATTTAATTCTTGCATAATAAAGAAATAAAACCTACATTTATTAATATTTTGTCACTTAAGCCAATGTATAAGTAGAGCAACAACATTAAAACCGGGTTACTTCCGTAGCTAATTTTTACCGATCTGATTAAGCAAATTGTATCCTAACGCCCGAGTTAGTTTTGATAGTTGGATTTTTAGTAAAAAAAATCTTAATAAAAATTTACAATATGAGCCAGCATTTAACAGTAGAATTCAAATAACAATGTGTTGATGTTTGTCTAGCAATCTTTTTTATTTTGTTAGTCAACTTAAAAGCCATTAAGTGAGAAGAAATTTTAGTATTAATTTTGTGATTTAGGTATGAGTTGCTGTTTGTGAGATTTTTTATATTTAAGTACTCGAAACGGTAGAGAAAGTACATACAACTTAATGTGAAATATGTCAAAAATGCACATACTTGTTTTTAACATTATTTTAATAAATTTTGATTAACAACAATTTAACGTTTTTATTGAACTCCAATTTGTACTTAAGACATTTAAAGATGGATTTACTTGTAAATTTATTTTTGTTGTATATAAACGTCTTTCTTCTTGACAACCGACAATTTTTATTTGAAAAAAAAACAAGTAACTTGTTGTTTATTTTTTTAATTTTTATAGTAATAATTTATTAAAATTTGTAAAACCAAGTAATACATGGTATAAGGTATAATACATAGTTTAAAAATTACATTAAAATTGTTATATTATAAAACATGACTAATACTCGTGTGACACTATCTATAGTTTTGTATTAAATTATATTATAGATAAAAATCTGCAAAATGCACAAATGATCATCAATTTTGTTGTAGGTTAAAATTTTAAGAATATTTTTTTTTATAATATATATTTATTGTAAAACCCTAAGAAAAGTCTGCCAAATGCACAAACGATCATCAATTTTATTGTAGGTTAAAATTTTAAGAATATTTTTTTTTATAATATATATTTATTGTAAAGGCTTAAGAAAGAAATGATTAATTTATTGACTACCAACCCAAAATCTTTGATTTATAAAGAATATGTATAAATGCAAATTAGAATGTTCTGATTACTTCTTGTTTAGTTTTATATGCAATTTTTCTAAGCAAATAAAGTTTTTAGCAAGTTTAAATACTAAACTTTTTATATAAATTGATTAGTAACTTTGGGTGCTGAGGCGAATCAAAGTGATTCAGCCTCATAAATAAACATAATTAGTTTATTTATGATATTATATTAATTTTATAAATAAAATAAAAAAACATATTTATTTTATATATATTGTTTACAAAAATCTCAGAAATTCCACATTCTTTTTGTCTTTGGAAAATATCAATTTTACCTTGTTGTAACCTAGTAAGATTAAATGTAATAAATTTACTCTTACCTGGTCCTTTTACCTGTGAGCTGTTGTACAGCTAAGTTGCTTTAAATTACTTACTACCTTCCGGATCGAAGGAATACTTAATTTAAGTATTTTCACACTTGCGTAAGTTAGTACACTTTAACATTAATAACCCAATAATAACTCTCTAATTGTAATATATTTTTACAAACATTTTATCAATTTCATTTGCAATATTACAAAACCGCTACCGAACACATGTTGGTGGGTGAATAATAATAATATGTATCCTTTTAGGTAATTTTGATAGTCAATTAACAATATCACAGCAAGTGTACTTTTATAGTTTGTGGATTCCTGAAAATAATTGAAATTATTATTGGTATTAACCCACAAAGTAAGCCTTGAGATCTCGTTTTGTTACAGTGCATATGTATAACAAGAGTTTTTCATTCTTTATTTTAAACAAACTTTTGATGAAAAACTGCATGGAGACAGTTATTTGCATTTTTTGCAAATATATTTGTTTTTAGCCAAACACTTACTTTATTCAATCTTTGATTAAAACTAAAACTAATATCATATATATCTTGTAAAAAGGTTGTATTATCAGCATACAGAAAAGTTTTGGCAAATTTTATGATATTGTCTATGTCATTGATGTGTATTAAAAATTAAAAAAAAACTAAGAACCTTGAAGTACCCTAACATATAGTTATGTCTTTTCTGACCGTTTATTGTTAACCATTATTGACTTCTGTTTTTAAGGTACGATTTTTTAGGCATCAGCTTTTTGTCTCTTAATACATAATGTTTGTATCAATTATTAAAGTATTTATTTTTTGGCAATTTTCAAATGCTGTACAAATATTTTGCACAAGTAAATAAATTGCAATCATTATTAATCTACCATGTCTTTAGTTATATTAAACATTAGTTAGTTTATAATTAGTAGCAATGTACCAAAGAATCGAATATCATCGATAAAACTTTAGTATTACAACTGGAAATTAAAATGCAATGTCTAAAGAGGAAGATAATCAAATCTAGTTTAGTAAAAAACAAAGGTTTAAAATCAATTATTTAAACCCAATCCAACTTCAAAGCAGCCAACCAAATACAGACAATTGTTTTTGTTTTTACAAATCTTAATCAGTGCATCTTGGTGGTACGGCATAGCTTGAGGTATAGGATGAATTTAAATAATTGACTTATGTGCTCTAAAACACAAGTTAGATAATAATTGGTGGTGAAAAGTAGTTGTAGCTCCATCATGTTGCTTCAACCAAAAAATCGAATATCATCGATAAAACTTCATTAATTAGTTTGTTGTTTATGTAATAGTATATTCTTCTACATTTTTCTATGTTATTGTTAGTACCGGAATAATTGAAATAGGTCTGTAATTAGATACTTTATGTATAAGGTTTTCCAATCAGAGGTTTCATTTTGATATTTAAAAAAACGGGTTTTTTTAAGAAAAATCAATAAATGTTTATTTCATTGTAAAGAGGAAGGTATGCCATTAACATTTGAAAACAAAATTAGTCAAATGGCCGCCATGGTTACGGTTGCAGTACTACATTCTTTTCATAAAATTATCCATGACCAGTTTGCACATTTGCGGCAGTATGTCCCTGATAACTATACAAATTCCATTTTTAAGGTCTTTAATCGATTGTGGAGCATTGCCATAGATCTTATCTTTTACGTGGCTCCAAAAAAAAAAGTCTAAAAGTGTTAACTCACAAGATCTCGGTGGCCAATTGTGATCTCTTCAAAAAATAACACGGTCAGGAAACTTTTCTTGCAAAATTGCAATTGTTTTGTTGCTTGTGTGGCACGTAGCACCGGTTTGCTAAAAATAAACGTCGTCCACATCAATATTTTCCAATTCCGGCCATAAAAAATCATTAATCATAGCTCGGTAGCGTTATCTAATTACCGTAACAGTTGCACCAGCTTCATTAAAAAAAAATAGGGTCCAATTACACCGCCAGCCCAAAAACCGCTTCAAACAGTGACTCTTTGAGGATGCAAAAACTTTTCAACAATCATTTTTGGATTTTCTAAGCCCCAAATGCAACAATTCTGCTTATTAACATAGCCTCCGATGTGAAAATGGGTCTCATCACTGAAGATAATTTATCGAAGAAATTCCGAATCATTTTGATGCATTTGAAGAACCCAAGCAACTTAGATACGACCTTTATGGTGATCGACCGGCTTAAGTTTTTGTGGTAACTGAACTATAAAAGCCTTAAGACTTAAGTCTTTATGCAAAATACGGAGTAATGTTGTTTGTGGAATGTCAAATTCCAAAGATCGACAAGGAATTGACAAACCTGGGTTTTCTTCAACACTCCGGGCTACATCAACAATATTTACAAATGTTCTTGAGCGATGTATACGGTTACGAATCTTTAGATCACAAACTTGTCTCAACAGCTCAAATTTTTCTACCAAGTTTACTATTGCCAACTGAGAAGGTGCTTTCGACGACCAAAAAGTGCTTTAGTTTTGCAAACTGTAAATAAAATTTTCAACATTTTTGTAGTGAATTTTAATAATTTCAATGCGTTGTTGAAGCGTGTATCGTTTCATTTTTAACACTGGCGTAGTTTTTACTTGTCAAATGTCAAAAGATAATAGCTTCAAAATTGACAGCTGCCCAAATAAATAAAACTTCTTATTAGAAAACTTTTTATATTGTCGTTTTTGTAAATAGGTATTTATTTAGTTAGTTATAGTTGATTGGGATATATGTTCTGCTTAAACTTGGTACGCTAATGTACCACATATCTCCAAAGAAATAGTTTTTGCTCAACAAAGCAATAATTTTTTTAATTTATATAATATGATTTTTTTTTTACTTTAGGAAACGCTGCTGCTAAGAATTGTATAGACTGCATACCATTTGGTGTTGAACTTAAGAAATAGTATTATCAATATTAGAAAAGTACAATTGGTACTATAGTGCTATTCAACAGCACACTAAAAGTTTTAAGAATTAAAATTGCTACCAAATTGAAATTAAAACTAATAAAAAATATTTATTTTATAACTAAAGTAGAAACAAATATTTTATTGTTTTAATCAACTAGAATAATTGCGTATATCTAGTTAAAAAAACATAGTGTTTTCCTTACAATACTCAAATACAAAACTTTTCTGTAAAAAAATTATAATTTTTTACAACAATTAAACAAAAAACATTTAAAATTTATTGATTCACATATATTATAACATTCAAATTAATAATAGTGCTGATAAAATGTATTTAAGACGCTTGTCGGCATTATTGTTAGTTTCCTTCACAATTTCAATTCTTTTATGCATTTATGTAACTTTGATTTTATTATATCTACATTTTATTATTGTTTTTACTTTAGTTAGTTTAAGATTTTATAACCATCACTTAATTAAATAAAGTACTTATAAATATCATTATTATATACAGAGAGAACGCAATTAATAAATTTCATAAAACACTCATCTCTATTGTAATGATTAAAAAGGAATAACTACGGTACACATCATCTTTTCCTTTGTTGTGCTCGCAAATCAGTCTTTACAGTTTCTTCCGCTCGAAAAATCATAATCCTAATGAGGGTCTGCCAAGTCCGCTTTCAATGAAGCTTCTTAAATCTAAATTATTTATTTTAATTGTGTATTTCTTATTCTAGTAGCAATATTAAATCTATTTTATTAATATTACTATAAATGTAGAACTGAATTTCTAATAATTATCAGTTTTATACTAACAAATAATAATAATAATAAGAGAAATTGTTTTTTCAGAATATATTCATAAACTATTTGATATGACAAATAAACGATATAACAATATTGATTAATATATTACCTGTCAATAGTAGTATTTTGTTTGGAATAAAAGAGTAGAATAATGCAATTAAGCTTCAACAAATATATAATAATCAACAAATTGTATAGAATAATTAAAATTTATTAAAGTGATGTTCTATTATAGATAATTATAATATATTTAAGAATAGAAACAATATTTTTATTAAATTAATATAAATTAAACAACATATCGGTAATATTCTTCAAACTAAATAAACAAATATTTGTTACTATCACTTATACAACATGTTTGTAACAATAATACCAATTGATTGCGTGGTATACAAGTATTAAACTTTTTCTCTCTATCGTGTGAACGTGTTTATTTTTCTTGGATTGACGTAGGTTTTAGAATTAGAGGCTCGAAAGGTTTAAGAGAGATTGAGGACCGGTATCTCCAGGAACACTCGTGTCGACAAAAAGCCAACAAAAATATACTTAGCCGCACATATGACAGCGTTATATAAGATCCGCAAAGCTTTTGATATATATACGTTCCATTTTTTACATGATTGTTAATTTCTGCCGCATTTAAACCCGTTTAATATTTCAGGCACCTGCATTTATTCCGTAACAGCCGGGAGTATTATAAAAATAGAATTTGTTGCGGTATGGGGGGCGAATTTCTCAAATTTATATCATGTATAGCGCTTTACAAAACGTTAACAATTTATCTAGCTCGACTTTTATATATCTCATTTTCTTCTAGTGGGTTTGGTATTATATACGTATGGGGTGGTTAGAATGTGATGATGCTTTATTAAAAAAATACATAACCGACACACATTCTATACTAACAGAACTGTTATCTGTGAACTAAGAAGAAATGTATTATGACTTGTGGTTAAATAGCTATTTCAATTAGCGATGTACTATTCTCTGAAATTACTACATTTATCTTTGCAGCAGTTATAGATTAAGACGCATTTACTCCCTTCACTTTTCTTAGTACACTTTATTTGATTTCATATAAATCTCTTATGCCATTAAGATTATTATGGTTTCAGATTACTAGAGATAATAATAATCTTATCATTTTTTGTCAAAAATATTTAATATATAAAAAGGACACATAAGGACATTTTAGTTTTATTAAAGGCAGACTGCGTAAGTAGACAAACATCAGTAAACGTTTATGTAATGCGAGTCCTAACATCGCCTCTGCACTCTGGCGGCAAATGTATACATTAAATTCAGCTCACGAGCTTTCGCAAGCCCACCCATCCTATCAAATACCACCCTATACCCCACCCCATCATCTTGACACTGCTAAACGAACTGTCTTTGCAGGCCTAAATATACAATTACATATACATTTAAAAGGAGGGGCCACATTTTCAGGATTTCTAAATTTAATTTAATATCCACAGTGTAGAAGTTGTCGTTTAAAATTATACAGGATATTTAGTGGTAATTAACAATTTCCTATAAAGACGGTTACGTTAATATATTTATATAAATTGAATATTTGGTGCTCAGTTTTAAGAATTATATTTTTTATTATAAAATGTTAGTAAATGATAACATTTGATGCATTATTAAATTAAATGTACCTATTAATGGAAATTAGACACATTTTGCTTGATACCAAATACTAAATGCCCGTATGTATTGGGTACATTGAATTTAACACAGATCAGTATGTCAATATTATAATACCCCTATGACTCACATATAACATTCAATATTGTTTAACTGTAAATACCAATATTTAAAGATAATACTACGAAAAACTAAACTATACAACGATTGCAAAACTAATAAATAATTTATTATTCATATTTAAAAATTACAAAGTAAGTTCAAAATTATTTTCTGCAACATACAATGTGTAATGTTTTTATGTAAAACTATCTATTTTAAGATTTGAAATAAATCTTTTGAAAAATATTTTAATACAGACAACATATCTGAGTAATTCTACACACCAGTATGTTAAATTTTTTAATTTTTTTTTATTATAAAATTTTTATTGTTTAAATGTTACTGGATAATGTAGGTCATTTGTAACCGACACGTTAACATTTTTATTCCACAAAAGATGTTGCAAGAATAGCTCGAGATTTGCTTTGCTGTATTGTGCACAACATTAGCATCTAGAATTAAAAACTGCATCAATTAGCCGTAGGCAATTTAGTCTATGATGTTAACATTGCACACAAAAAAAAATTAAGTAATTAATTCCACCATAGTTTGGACAAACGTCCTCAAATTAACATCTCCAATTTTGTACACATTTTTGGGATACCAAAATATGACATTTTCTAAAATTTTAGATCGCTAGGTGCAATACAGTGTAAATGGCGGTCATTTTAATTTTTTGGGAATATTTTATCTTCTTTTAGTTTTTGTGCTGTAAAAAAGCAAAAAACAGTCAAAATAAAATTTCTAGCAGAACGCGATCTTTATGTCCGTTTTTTTTTAATTTCTTTTGGAAAAAGACGGAAAATTAGTAAAATTACAGAAAATCTTCAAAAATAACCCATTTTTAGCAAATATTGTGTTATATTTTACCCTAGGGCAAGCAAATCTAGTTTTTTTTTAATTTTTGCAATCAAAAGTACTGTTTAAGGAGTAGCATATTTAAATTTTAAGTCTCCAAGTATAGCGGAATCAAAAATGTCAAATGGTTGAATATGATTTTTGACTACTTTTTGCACAAAAACTAAAAAGAGACAAAATATTCTTAAAAAATTAAAATGACCGTCATTTACACTATATTACATTTTATTATATACACCTAGAAATCTAATATTTCACAAATCGTCATATTACAAACATGTGTACAAAATTTGAGCAAAATCTGAGATGTCAATGTAAGAACGTTTGTCTAATCTAAATTAGAATTACCCTAATTTAATTTAATAATTAGTTTGTTTTAACATTAATCTCTACAGTACAAATTCAGTAACTTAGTTTAATTTTTAATTTTCAGCAATTAATATACAATATTTACAATTTCTATTAGCAAATAAACAACCACACAAGATAAACAATAACTAGTAAAGTTACGCTATAACTTTTTTATAAAAGACAGGTAGTGATGTAGAGTAGAATTTTTGACGTTTTTTTCTAAAATTAAAAAAAAAAACAAAAAAATAGTTAATAAAAAAACTGAGAGACTAGTGTTATGGCACATCTAAAAATACGTACAGGGTCATTCTATCTATCTAATATAAAATATAATATTCTTTATTTAATTTATTTCTTTACATTTATTCTTAATTTTATTGTAATATTTTTTCTTATATAATTATGTCTTTTATTCATTTTTTTAGACATTTTTGCATTTGATTCTTTTTTTTAGTGTTTCTTATGCTGTTTATTTCTTGTTTTCAATTTTAATTTGTTATTTTTATCTTTTTCTTGCTCATTGTACGCTAGAGTTTCTATTTAATTATAACGCCCTTTGTTATGAAAATATTGAAAGTTTACTTAGTTTTAATATTCTTGTTGTTTTCTAATTATAAAAATAAATTACAGTTTTAATAAAATCTTTATAAGAAAAACAAACAACCAGTTCTTTGATGACAAATGCATTCAGTTTAGTTTCATCTAGAATTTCCGTTTACCCATCCAACTGTAAGTGATTTAAAAACTAGATTTTTTATAGAGTGACTGATTCAACTTTTTGATAATAAACAGTTAAGTGGGTGGGTTTCTGACTACCCACCCAAATGTTAGTGGCACTTGACAGTAGTTTTAACTGTTAAAGATCTGAAAAATGATTTTTTTTTTGTTTACGTACGTACGATTCAGAAATTGATTTTTTTTAGAGTGACAAATCTAATTTTTTTATTATAAACAAACAGAAAGATGGGCGGAGTATTTATGCCCGTACTAATAGTCAGAGATTAAATTTTGGATTAATCCTGGATTTATAAATCCAAGATCAATTCAAGATTTAATCTCTGATTACTAGTACGGGCATTAGTTCAGTAATTGCCGGACTATAGTTTTAACTGAGTTTTCTGACAACCCATCCAAGTGTTAATGATTCACAAATTGATTTTTTTTAAGTGACAAATTAATTTTTTTTATTACAATCAGGTTGGTTGGCACTTAGTTCATTGACAAAATTTTAAATTCATAATTTATTTAACTGTTAGTGGTTTAGAAACTAAATTTAGTGTAATAGATCTAACTTTTTAATAATACACAGTTGAGTGGGTAGTGCAACAAAATACTTTTCTTTAAAGTTATAAATTTTTAGTAAACGGTCTGTATTATAGTTAGTTAAAATATTACTCTTAACATTAGCATTATGTTTTTTACTAAACTATTAAACATCATTTTTTCTACTTTTTTTATCTATTTCTTATGCTTGTCTTGCCACAATGTATTTTTAAATTGTTTATTTTTACCAATGTTGCATTTTTACCCTAATTATTTGAAAAATTTTACCTTTTAAGTTTTTCTCCTTATTATTTTAATTTTTTTTGTATGTTTTTCGTTGACTTTGAAAACTTTTTTGTTTGTTTTTTTTACAATTAGCTTTTTTATCTGAAATAATTTTTTATTTACACAGACTAACTTACCGTTTTTATATACAAGTCTTTTATTATTCTTATTAGATACTTTTTTTAGACACGTTCACAGTTTCTCTCATTCTATACTATCAAAAATAACCTTAATGTTTAAAAACAACGCATTTATTTTCTCCCTTTTTCAGTTTTTTTTTTTTTTTTTTTTTTCTAAATCTAATGTGACTATTTGACAGATATTTGTTTTTTAATATTTTAATTAGTTTTTTCTCTATCACTGTGCTGCGTTTATCTTAAATGACGTATTAAGTAAGTTATGTAATTTGTCCGCAATTTTTGTTAATTTTTATGTATTATGCAAATAAAACTTGTTTTCCTTTAGTTAAATAACTCTTTTCCACCCATCATTTTTTTGAATCAATCAATCAAAACTATTCACAAATTACCAAAGCTAACAGAAGAAATATATAAAATAATTAACAAAACAAATAAAATTAAAAATAAAGAAATAAAAACAAATTTCAAATAAAGTTACATACATACATGTACACACAACAACAAGGACAGAAAAAATAAACAATACTATATTTTATTTTCTTTACAAACTTTAAGTAATGCTTTCAATCTCTTCTTTATTTTTTTTTTAGGTTTTTTTTGACAAAACAACGCTTGCATATGAAATATTAAGTTTTTTAATACATTTGTTTCAAACTTTCTGGCTTTTGTCTCTGCTTACTCTTTTCTAAATCTTTTCTTGAATTTTGCTCTATTTTATTGTCAATTTTTTGTACTCTTTGCGTTTTTTGTATATATCTTTAGATTATTTTTTTTAACCTTTGTAATACCGTCATAGAAAAACAACGTAGAATTCCGATAAGGGTCCAAACAGTCTTCATGATAATGTGTGCTTTTGTGGGTAAATTTTAATTTTTTGTAATTATAATAATGTTTATTTTTACAGTAATATTGGTTTGACACATGCAAACAATATTCTATAGTGTGTCAAAAATAAGCTTTAGCAGCTTTCAATTTTAGCAGCACAAAGAAGCAATCCGAGTGAAGACTGCTAAAACTGCTAAACTGCTAAAACAATTTGAGCCGAGTTACACATAATATTGTTTTGCTTGCTTTACATAAAAACATTTTATTAAAAAAAATTATAGTCTGTCACTACTGTCAGATTTTAAAGTATGTCTTTATCATGTAAAATAGTGATTTACAGCCAATCAAATACCGCATATAATTTAATTGACGTTTTGGTTCGCATTTCAGAGCTAAAACAAAAGGTATTGATAAAGACTAGCAAAATAGTATATAAAGTATTAAGATCAGAAAAGCGTTGTTAGCAGCATGCCGATGTTTGGCCGCACACACAAAGCGGCCCTAGCAGCCATTAAAGTGCTGCACATGCTTTTTTGTTCGTGGTGCTTGACTGTCAGATTTTTAATTGTACTTCTCTATAAAAGTCAAATTTGTGTCATTCTTTAACGCACTAAAAATTAGAAACAAAATTTTTTTTTATCAAAGAGATAAAAAATAATTATTTTAGAAGTGATACATGGTGTTTAAAGTTTTTAGTATTAAAATGTAAATGTTTGTCTATTAATCACATTTTAAACATAAAACAAATAATAAATCTTTTTAAGAACACGTGCAATATTGCCTAGATAGAGCGTAGAACTATCTGCTTTAGAGTGATTGTAGTTAACATCGCATAACAAACTTTGTATAACAAATACAGGTTTGTTATTTTCTACTACAACTTTTTATATGTATGTTATTTGAATTATTGCCAATTAAAAATTGATTTATTATGTATCTAGTACTAGAACGGCGTAATGTTGCAGATATTTACATTTTTTAATTATTATAAATGTAAAACTCAAACCTTTAAAAATCAAGTAAATTAAGCTTGTAAGTTGTTTATTTTCCAAACATTTTAATTTTTTAAAATAAATGTACACAGGCCGCTTAAAGTTTCAACAACAAAAAATAGATTAACTAGCATCTACAGTTTGTACGTTTAGAATCTTTTATATTGGATGTACTTTTATTCACAACAATTTAAAAATATTGATTGTGTTAGCAACAAATAAAAAAGTTACTCAACATAATGCGGCCTTCAAAAAATTGATTATCTTTCTTACAGTGCAGACTTGGCCAAAAACGACTATTTTCTAATTTCAAAATAAAAATCAATCAGGGTAGACGACTTTTTGACGATGAAGAGGTGAAAACTGCTGTTGTAGAGCATTTTTTTAATTATTTATTATAATATATTTACATATTTACAGTTTATGTTTTTATTTTGTTTTGTCCCCACTTGCTGCGCTACACCGTCTCCATATGGATGGCTGTGGAGCTTCGTATTCGGGGCACCATTTTATGTTTCCAATTTATCTTATTTGTTATTATTGTTGTGTGTATTATCTATTTTTATTAATTTTATTTCTTTATAAGTCTTTGCTTTTTAATACTTTTAAGCAGTTGATTGTAAGTGACTAGTTCATTGCCTAGTATTGTTTGTTTTGTCTTTTCTGTCCTTGTTTTGTTATGTCCGTGAATTTCTTTGTTGGTTTTTATTTGGAGGTTGGTTTTAATTTCTTTATTTTTAATTTTGTATACAACTTTGCATTTTTTTATTTTTATTTTTTTATCTTTGTTTCGTTAATTATTTTTTATATTTTTTCTGTTGGTGTTAGTTTTGGTAGTTTGTGTATTATTTTTAGAATTTTGTTCTGTTCTCTTTGTTTGTTTGTTTGTTTTTGTTGTTGTTTTTTGAATTTATTTATTAAATAGTTAATTAGCTAAGTATATCGAATGATATATACTTATTACCGTTTGAAAGGATAAATTTACTAATTAAGCAAAACAATAAATGTGTTGAGGTTAAAGTAAATTAATTATTTTTTTGTTGTTTTATAACTGCATGATTTCTTGCTTAGGCCGGTAATTGTAGGCGGATACTTTGTACGTCGTCCGTCATATGTAAATCATGTTCTCTTTGTTTTAATTTTTAATATAAATTTGAAAATAAAAAACTATTTTTACTATACGTCTGTGTATAAGTGATATGTGATCATTGTATGTGATTATATTTGTAATATACAGGGTGTCCGGAAAATACGTGTACAACGTTTGACGACAGACTCCTGACGTCAAAATAGGTCGATCTAAGCCGACTTAGTTATATCCAAAATTGTCTCGTTTAGCCGGTAGAGGGCGTCAAAAATTTGTAAATATTAAAAAGAAATTACCTGTAACAATAATTTTTTAAGTGACCTTGTTGCTATGGCGTTTAATAATTTGAAAATTATTGACAAATTGTCACCAGTCTATGAAATTTACTCAAGTATACGATCAACATTCTTGAATTACAAGTTCATTTTACCATTAAAAATGGAAAATTATACAAACTCTCAGAAAGTTGACATGCTCCTGGTATACGGGTTTTGTCAAGGAAATGGGCGTCAGAGTGTTAGGGTTTACATGGAGAGGTTTCCTAACCGTCGAATACCAAACCACCAAACATTTGCCAATATTGAGCGTCATCTTCGGGAAACGGGCAGTTTTGAGAAAAAGTTTGAAGGCAGGGGTCGTATGCGAACAACTCAAACTGTGGAAACAGAAGAGATGATTCTGGAAAGAGTTGAAGAAGAACCAAGTACCAGTACCCGTCTCTTAGAACGTGAGTTAAATGTTCCTAAAACGATTGTCAATGAGGTTTTAAGAGAACAGTTGTTACATCCTTACCACATACAAAAAGTCCAGGAACTTTTACCGACTGATCCCCCCATGCGGCTTACATTTTGTCAATTTATTAGAAACAAAAGAATCCTTGTTCCAAATTTTTGTAGAAAAATTATGTTTACTGACGAGGCATGCTTTACAAGATCTGGGGTAACCAATCTGCACAACGAACATATTTATTTCGATGAAAATCAACATGCCATTAAAGTTGCACATCATCAGCATCAATTTAAAATTAATATTTGGGCAGGTATTATTGATCACTACTTTATTGGTCCCATTGTTATTCCAGACAGGTTAGATGGAAATATTTATTTAAATTTTTTGCAAGACACATTACTAATTCTTCTGGAGAATTTGCCCCTTTTACTTCGGAGGGAAATGTGGTATATGCATGATGGTGCCCCGCCCCATTTTTCCGTTGCCGTTCGGCAATACTTACATCATCAATATCCCAACCGATGGATTGGAAGAGGCAATGATGCACCAGTAAAATGGCCACCACGTTCTCCTGAGTTAAATATGTGTGACTTCTTTTTGTGGGGCGCTATTAAAACAGAAGTTTACAAGACTCCGGTAAACACACGCGATGATTTATTGCAGCGGATTTTAAATGCAGGCAACCATTTTAATAATCCCGAGACATTAGATAGGGTCCAATATCATTTTTTAAAGAGTGTTAATAAGTGTATTCAGCAAGATGGCGGTCATTTTACACATTTGCTTAAGTAATGTTTTTGTTTTACTTAGTTTCTTACAATAGATACTTTCAACTTTGTTATCCTTTTGTTTTTTTTGACGCCCTCTACCGGCTAAACGAGACAATTTTGGATATAACTAAGTCGGCTTAGATCGACCTATTTTGACGTCAGGAGTCTGTTGTCAAACGTTGTACACGTATTTTCCGGACACCCTGTATAATAATTTTAGTTATTTTGGCTGAATTGCATCTATTATGAATAAATTAATTATGTATTTTTCAATAGCTCTATAATTAATTTGTGATAAAAAAAAGTAAAGAATTTTTCGGTTTTCATTTATAACAATTTTCTAACCATTTATATATGACATTAATTCAATTTTAAATTTAATTTATTGTCTACCAAAATTCAATTTTTACTTTATTTTATGCAATGTATTCTTTACATTTAAATATAAAACATATTTTATGAAACATTTTATAAAATAAAAACTCAAACTCAAAAGTAGCTGTGTTTTTTCTGCAATTCACATATGATTTTTTTTTTGCTTTAATCTATTTTATTAAACATAAACAATTTCTCTTTAGTTTAATTAACTAATTAAATAATTTATGATAGATATATTATTACAATGTGGCACATGTTCTAAACCTTATCATCCTAGATGTGCAAAAAAAAGTAAAATTACTAATAGATAATAAAAATATTTAAACATGTAGAAGAGACTGACTTGACTTGAATGATTTACAAATTTAAAAAACAATAATGCTTAGTAAGACAAACATAATAGAAGAAGAAAAAATAGAATACAAAGCGCATTTTTGCTTGAAATAACAGCGATAAAAAAAAGTATTTAAAAAAATTGTGGATGCCTCTCTCAGTTTAAATGGTTTAAAAATCATTTATCAAAATTAGATTGTGGTATTTTCTGTGTGTCTAAACATTAACAACGAGCTTATTAAACATAATTCATTATAAATTAGTCTTGTCGTTCAGTAAAAAAATAACCAACTAACTAGCTATTAATGGTCAACCTAGTAATATAATAAACAATATTTTTGAATGTTTTGTGTTTAAATGTTTAGAAATAGAAATTAAAAATAAAGATAACAACCTGTTAACAGATCAAACACTCAAAAAACCATTTACAATAATTTTTGAATAATATAAATCGGTTAAAAAATAACGAGTTAATCAGCGGTATGTTTTTTGTCTAACACCCTGTATAAAACGGTGATTGCAACAACTTCAGTAACTATCTCAAAAACTGTTGAATACTTTATGTCAAAATGCATTATTCAGAATTTTACAAAACACAACCTTTTTGGAAATTTTCAACACGGATTTTTAACAGGAAGGAGGATAAATATAGCCGTTGTAGATTATCTAACATTTCTAAATGCGGCATTAGATTCAGGTGACTTGGTTTGTTGTATTTTTTTAGATTTATTTAAGGTTTTAGATACCATTAATTATAAGATTTTATCAATTAACCTAAATTTTAAAAAACACATTGACAACAGTTACAAACTGTTTTTCTGTTTTAAAATTTGGTGATATATTTTGAGGTAATTGTAATGTACAGCCGGGAAAACGTGGTCAAAGTAAACTTGGATCACTCCCAAGCTAAACATATATATTTACGGTTAAATGTACACTGCCCAATTTAAATTAAATATTACGCTACATACATACATTACACTTCCTTCCTTATTTTTAATTAATTATCCGGCTTAAACCCAAAACGCACAGGTTTCTTTTTCTTGCGTTGTGGTCGAACAGGAGAATTAACAGCATTATTGATCAACTCTGATACAGACATTGAATTTGGTAAATTGTTATTGATTTATTTCTTTGATTCAATTAGTTGTACTGACCCTTCATTTTCTGTATCAGGTTTGCTTTTAATTTTTAAAACATCAATTATTTTAATTTTAACATTTGATTTACATGTCTTTGCCACATCATTTTATTTACATTAACTTCATATATACCTTTAGATATAATTTTACAAACTTTTCCTTCAATCTACCTAGGTTTTTTAAATCTATAGCTTCTAAACCAGGGGCGCTCAGACTTAGAGCATCGGCAATCTACTATAAAAGTATTAAGCAGCAAGCGATTGACTAGGTTACAAGGTCCTAATAAAATAATAAAACCTAGTCACTAAGTAAAAATATCTATTAAAAAATAAATATTTAATGTACTTTTATACAATAATGTCAAAAATTTCAAAAATATTTTATAAAAGGCAATCGACTTAAAAACCTCTTGCGGTTGACCAGTCGATCGCGATTGACTGTTTGAACGCTCTTGCCCTAACCAATACGTTTTCATTAACATCAAATTCAATGTTTAAGTTTTCTTTGTAATTATCTAAGTTGCAAATTTGAATCTTTTGTAAATTGTTTTTGATAAGTTTTATTGATTTTGTTTGTATTGACTTGTTATTTGGCTTAATTGCGTCAAGTACTGTTTGTAATGGTCTACCAAAAATGATTCTGGTTGGGGTTTCTATTAATATTTACTCAAAAATTGTTGCAAAGCAACTTTAAAATTATTATGATTGTTTGATGCACATTATTTTATCAAAAAACCTTTAACAGTTTTTACGCTGTTTTCCGCTGCTCCGTTTGATGCAGAGTAAAATAAAGGTAAACTAAGAAATTTAATATTATTCTTTAAAAAAAATTGATAAACTCTGTTAATTTAAATTGAGGTCCGTTGTCAGACACAAGTACTTTTGGTACTCCAAATCTTGCAAATATAGTTTGCAATATAAATTTTGTTTTATTAGTTGTAATAGTTGACATTGGAAAAACCTTAAACCATTTAGATAAAGAATTTGTCAATACTAGAAAATAACTGTTTTTATAAGATCTTAAAAAGTCAATATAAACTCTTTCTCATATTTCTTCTAGTATTGGTCATTACCTCAATTGTGACTTAATTGGTAAAGCTCTGTATATTTTACAAACTTTACAAGAAATGCAAAAATGTTTGACATTTGCGTTAAGTGATGGCTACCACACGTATGAACGTGCAAGTGACTTAGTTTTGACAATTCCTAGATAAGAATTATGCATTTCTTTTAAGATCAGTTCTCTCATTGTCTTTGAAATAATTACTCTGTATTCTCAAACTATAATATAATTTTCAATATTAATTTTGTCTTTTCTTTGAGCATATGAGATTATTTTATCAATTTTTTTTTATGTTTGGCTAATCATTCATTATATAACTTTTTTGCTTTACAAATTATTTCATCATTTTCACATTCTTTAATTATTGTTTCTAGGTTTAATGTTAATTCTGTTAAATTAATATATTTTATACTGACTGAATAATCTGGTTCGCTTTCAACAATGTAATTTAATGAAAGCCTAGATAAAAAGTCAGCTTCATTTTGTGATGATTTGATATAAGTTATATTAAAATTAAATCCTAGTAAAAATAAAGCATATTGTTGCAACCGGTTTGCTGCCATTAGTGGTACACTTTTCTTTGAACCAAAGATTGAAAGATAGATATTGATAGAAACGTTTTACGCCAAACACAATTGCAAGAGCTTCTTTATCAATTTGTGAGTAATTATGCTCGGCTTTTGATGATGTTCTAGAAGCAAATGCAATTGGTCTATCTTCTCCATTTGGATAGGTGTGCGATAATTCCGCAACCAACCCGTATTGCAAAGCATCAACAGTTAAATTTAATTTCCACTTTAGATTAAAGTGAACCAGTACTGTATCAGATAACAAAACTAATTTTATTTTAGAAGACGCCTTATTGCATTTTGAATCCCAGTTCTATTCAGTATTCTGCTTAATTAAATCATACAATGGATGAAGTATATTTGGCATATTTGCTACAAATTGGTTATAATAATTAATTGTTTCTAAAAATAATTTTAATTGAGATTTGTTAAAACTGTCATATCTTTAATAGGTTTTAAAATAATTTTCGATTTGTGCAGACCTTCTTTATCAATTACATGACCCAAGTATGATATGAAATCTTTAAAGAATTCACACTTATTTTGTTTAATTGTTAATCCCGTTAATCCCATATTTTTAAAACGTTATTAACTCTAGTTAAGTGTTTGTTTTTGTCTTTTTTCGTTATTAGAATATTGTCAAGGAATATATATACCCCATCATCTAACTGTCTTAACAATTCTTCCATAATGCGCTGAAATTGCGTCGGTAAATCTATTATAGACAAATGTTCCTCTATGGGTTGAAATAGCCGTATGTTTGCGGGATTTATTACTCAGTAGTACTTGCTAATAAGCATCTTTTAAGTTTATTTTTGTGAAATGCACACCACTTTGTACTTTCGTAAACAGATATTCAATTCGAGGTAACGGGTAACGATCAATATCTAAAAATTGATTTAAAGTTACTTTGTAATCCCCTCATAACTTGACTGTTCTACTTTTAATATGGGTACAATTGGCGTTCCCCAATCACTATTTAAAATAGGAGACAAAATATTACAACAAATTAATCTATCAATTTTGTTGTCAATTTTGCTATTCATTGCATGTGATAAAGCCCTTGTTTTATGAAATTTTAGATTTGGATTTAAAGTTTCCAGATTATTTTCAAAAACAGATGGATATTTATTTATTAAACATTCTGCAATATTATCTGATTTATTGATAAAATTCATTGCTTTAAATTCAATTTAGAACATCTCTAAAAAATCACGCCCTAATAAAGGTGAACCACCATTTTCCTATACATATAAGTTTATGACCTTTACCTTATTATTATAAATATTAACAGAAACTTTACCCAGTGGTGAAATTTCTCCACTAGTATACATCATTAGTTTTAATTTTTTTATCTGATAACGGTAATTTATTTAAAAAAAAAATTTCAAAACTTTTTTTTAAATTAAAGAAGGTGATTTTAATAAAAACAGTGGTTTATTTACAATACTAGTTAAATATCTAAATAAATTAACACTATTACAAACATTTGCCAAGTGTTATTTATTATTACATTTATTACAAACATATCCCTTATACCGATATTTGCCAGAAGAATGATTTGTCCGTCCACATCGGTTATAAGTCTCGCGCTGCTCTTGCTTAGCATTCAAAGTAGATGGCTTTTGGAAATGCGCTTGCTCTCCATGTCTTCCTCTGCTCTAGCTGTTGCCTCCGCTACCGCGTCCTTCTGGATAAAATTTTCCACGCTCGGATATTTTATTTAAATCGAAGGCCTCAACTTTGATATTCTTATCAGCTAGATGATCATTTATTCCATAATGACACATTGCTGCTTCTTCACTAATTGCAATTTTAAGTACATTATTAAATGTTAATTGCACATTTTTGGTAAATAATTTATCACTCACTTTTCCAGCTTCTAATCCCATGATAAACTTGTCGCGCATTGCTGTCTCCAAGAACGTGTCGAACTCACAATAAGACGCAAGATTTTTAATCCGCGCAGCCCATTCTTAAAACGTTTACTGCAGATTCTTTTTTGCATTATAAAACCGATATCGTTCTACAAATATGGCTTTTGCTTGCATACAATATTTGTCCATAAACTTAATTATTTCTTTATAGCCACATGCATCAGGTTTCTTCGGAATCACCAAGCTTTCAATTAATTTGAATGCTTCTTGCTTTAGTTCATTTAACAAAACTGCACGCTGTATCTTTTCATCCGTGATGTCATTAGCTATAAAATATTTAGCTATGTTGAAATTATATTTTACCTCATCACCACTGTAATGTACATCAGGGAAAACGTGGTTGGGGTTAAAGTAAACTCGAAACACTTTTAAACCAAACATATATATTTACGGTCAAACGTACACTGCCCAATTCGGCGTTCACACGCATTAACATTTGCCCGTGCGCACATATAAACCTAAATTAAATATTACGCTACATACATACATTACAGTAATAGTTGTAATATCAATATATTTTTTTTTACTCAATAAAAAGCAATTATAATAAGTTTTTAGATAAAAAAACAGAATAGATGCAGAAGAGTGTTTAAAAAAAATAGATTACTATTAGTAATTGCCAATTATGTATTGGAATCTATAAAATTAATATGGAAAAATAGGTCTAAATTTACTAACGTGTAATTAACTAGACATTATGATACATCATAATTTAACGTTACTGAAAAAAAAAACACATTATGGTTGTATAAAACTTTTACATTCTAAGGTTGATAAAACAAGAGCTAACCTATAATAACAAGAAAACACGTCTTGTGAACTCTATAATCTTTTGAAGTTTTATACTTATAAACTGGATTTGTAAATTAATTTAAACTTGTTTTGATTATATTATAATTATGTTTATTCTATACTATACTGTTTTTACTATTTGATTTTATTACATTTCTTTTGTTTTCACTATCTACTACGCTACATTGTTTGAATTGATAGTACAATACAAAATCATATATGACAAAAAAGTAATTATCTTAAATGACTTTAACATTACTAAATATTTTGATTTTTATAGAAACATTACTTTTGATCAGCAATCTTATTTACTCAGTAACTTCACTGATTTTTTTAATTACAAACAATATAATTTTATAACTAATAAAAATAATCGTCTGCTAGATCTAGTAATATCAAATGTTGAATGCATAGTTGAATTAGAAACATCACCTCTTGTATTTATTGATTGTCATTTTCCACCTCTATCGATATCTGTTTTTAAATTATATTCTTATCACAAATCATTCTCTATTAACTTGTCCAGCTCTTATTATAATTTTTGTAAAGCTAATTACCCAGCTCTATATAATTTGATGATAGCAACAGATTAATTGTTTTTAAGTAATTCAAATGATGTTAATGTTGTCTGCGAACTATTCTATACAAAATTATACAAACTTCTAAATTCTACAGTACCTATAGTCACACCCAAAAAGAGTACCTACATGGTTCAACAAAAATATAATTGGCTTTATCATAATTTACATAAGTTGCTATCTTAATACAAAAAAAATTGTGCTAATATTAAACTATTAATACAAACTGGTTATAATAATTATATAAGCAACATCCAAAACTTTATAATAAAAGATCCCAAACAATTTTGGCACTTTATAAACAACAAAAAAAAACATGCACGCATACCAAATACCTTAAAATACCATGGTGATAAATTTAATGATTTGCAAAGTATTGTAAATTGTTTTGCAAAATATTTTAGCAGTGTTACACACAGCAGAACAATACAGATGATTTTACAGATAAAACTGAATTTAATTTGAATTGTGTAATAAAACCCACCTTTGATGAAGATGAAATAACAGCGTCAATGAAAAATATAAATTCTAAACTGACCTGTTTAGAGGATAACATTCCCGAATTAATAGTCAAAGACTGCCGATTTGTCCTAGCCAAACCTTTATGTATAATATTTAGTCTTTCACTACAAACTAGTCAGTTTCCCTAGATATGGAAAACTTCAAAAGTTTGTCCAGTATTCAAAAGCGGAGATTCACATTTAATTAAAAATGACAGGCCTATTTCAATCGTACCTTGCTTTGCCAAAGTTTTTGAGGGTTTTTATATAATTATATTTACAGTAATATTCAGAACATCATATCACCTTACCAACATGGCTTTATCAACATCAACAAACGCTCAACCATATCAAATTTAAGTTGTTTTACTGAATATATTTCTACTTCATTAAATAATAAACAACAAGTAGACGTAATATATACGGATCTTTCGAAGGCATTTGATAAAATTAATCATGTTAATTTACTAAATAAATTAAGTCAGTTTGGGTTACACAAAAAGCTTATCACGTTTTTTAAATTTTACTTGCTTAACCGTAGTACATTCGTGCAGTATAATGGCTTTAAGTCATGTGCATTTATTCTTATTTTTTATTAATAATTAATGGTTGATGTTATCAACGTTGAGAAACTGTTATAAGCAGATGACCATAAATTGTACACCGTCATCAATACTCACAGCGATTGTCTTTGTCTTCAACAATCTTTACAAAATCTGTGTTTATGGTGTGTCTCTAACAAATTAGATCTAAACTTTAACAAATGTATTACACTCACTTTTAGCCGTATAGTTAACAATATTTCAGTTAATTATTCAATCAACAATGTTATTTTATCAAAAACTGATACTCATAAAAACCTAGGCATTACTTATGACTCTTCATTATCATTCAGAAACCATATTAATACAATAGTTAGCTCATCTAATAAATTGCTAAGCTTTATTAAAAAAAGCTGCAAAGAATTTTACAATTTGCAATGTATATCCTTGCTGTATAAAACGTTAGTAGTAAGTAAACTTGAATATGGTGCGTTGATTTGGGATCCATATTACTAAGTGAATATCTTTCAAATCAAGAGCGTACAAAGAAAAAAAAATTGTATAAGAAAAAATTTAGAAATTATCCAGTTCAAAGATGAAACAAAGACGTACAATCTCAATATTATTGTTTTTACATAAAATTATTCATAACCAAATTGATTGTCCAAGTTTGATGAATAAAATAAGCTTTAATATTCAGATGCAAATCTCTAGATTTTCTAAGTATTTTTAATTTTCTAAAATTAATAATAATATGACTTTCAACTCGCCTATATACAAAATGTGTTATTGTTATAATACTATTTGCAATGACATAGATATATGCTTTACAACTTCATTAAACGGTTTTAAGCTTCATTAAACGGTTTTAAACTGCAGCTGCAAGCCTTAACATAACGTTTCTTACATCGCTCGGCATGCGTGTAGCTGAGTAGACGTATATTACAGGCTTCGTAGCAAAATACGCGTGTTAATAATTAATAAACTAAAATGGTTCTAACACAAGGACAAATAAAAGACCTCGAAAGTACATTGATTAATGCATTTAAGAAAAAAGATTGTCTTGATGAAATTACAAAAATAATAGGTGAGATTATTGAATCTAAAATATCCGCAATCATGAAAAAATGTAATAATGAAATAAACAAAAAAATAAACAAATTTACAACAACTTATGAAGCTGAAATAAATAATCTTAAAGATGAATTAAATAAATATGCTACATATTGCAATAAAAATGTGGAGCAATCAGATTATTCTAAAGGTGAACAGAAAACAGATAACCTCGAACAATATGTACGAAGAAATAATCTTCGCATTTTTGGAGAGACAGAAACAGAAAATGAAGATACTGAAAAAGTTGTAGCTGAAATACTAAAAAACAAGTTAAAACAAATATTGATTTAAATCAAATTATTGATATACATAGATCAGGAAAGAAGGAGGATGGAAAATGCTGGCAAATTTTACTAAAGTTTGCAAATTATAAATTAAAAAATCTATTTTTTTACAAGAAGAAATTACTTAAAGGTACTTCAGTAACAATTAAAGAAGATTTAACAAATAAGAGAGTAGAATTAATGAAAGGGGCGGCACATAAATATGGAATCAAGAATACATGGTCAAAAGATGGAAGAATATTTGTTAAAACAGAAGATGGAATTAAAAACTTTATCAATGAATCTGCAGTTTAACATTTAATCAATATTATGTAAAAACAGTAATGTTTAAAACTCATGCACTTTATTTTTTCTACCAAAACATCACTATAATTATTATTTGTTAAATGCATTTAGATTTTAATTTTTTGATGTCATATATTACTATGTATCTCAATTTAAACCTTTCGTTAAATTGTCGCTAAATTTTATTATTTTCTTTCTTTTCACGAATAATACAACTTAATTATTTATTATTTATATTATTCTTAAATTGATGTTGCATTCGGGTTGCATTATAGTTTGTAAATAATAAAAATAAAACAAATACGTAAACTAAATGTGAACTACAAACAGCAGTTCAGCTACGAACCTCTATCCTTTATAACACATCAATAGTTATAACATTGATAATATCAATAAAACGACTATTTATTTGTACTAATATTAATGATTTTTCACTAAACAGAAACTATATTAATGGATTAAACATTATACACACAAATATTCGTAGAATTTCAAAAAACTTTGATGAATTTCTTATATATTTAAACCATATCAAACATTTTAATATACAATATAATATTTTCAGAAACATGGAATATTGACAGCAATTTCTCTATTCCTGGATATATAAGTTATCAGAATAATTCAAAATTTAATCAAAATGATGGTGTCATTGCTTTTGTTCAGTCTGAACTGGAATGTACATTTGACGCAGTGCCCATGACTCAGACATTAGTTCTAAGATTGGTGTGTAATATTAACAACAAAAAATTGGGCATTTCTGCAATTTATAGACCACCATCTACTAATATTGAGCAGTTTATTCAAGATCTTGACATATACTTAATCTTATGTAACTTTGAAATTGAATTAATTATAAAAGATATTAACATTAATATACTGGATAATACTAATCATTTTGCAAATGAATATCTAAATATCCTCAACAGAAAAGGTTATTTTTCATTTATTAACTTTCTCACTCGGGTTCCAGAATTTAGTTCAACGTGTATTGACCATCTTTTCATTAAAACCTCACCAAATAGCTTTTATAATTTTAATACTGCAATAAATGAAACCGCTATAACAGATCATTATCCAATATTTGTCAACGTTTCTAAAATAGAATATCCTAAAGTAAACAAAAAAGTACAAAAGATAATTCATTACATAAATTATGAAAAACTTATTGAAAAACTAAAAACCGAAGATTGGAATAATGTATATAACTGCTAGTGTCCATGCGCTGCTACAACAAATTTTACATTTAATCTTTAAAATTTTATTAAAGCAACTACTTCAACAAAAAGTATACTGTTGAATAACAAGCTAAAACCTTGGATTACGGACGGTTTAATTATTTCAATAAAAAACGTAATAATTTAAAAAAAGCTACTTAAAAATGTAGACAATGTAGTACTTAAACAAAATTATAACAAGTACAGAAACACACTCAACAAACTATTACGTAAAACCAAAACAGAATATTTAAAAAAAAAAACTGGGGTACGCGGGAAACAACAATGCAAAAATCTAGAACGTAATCAAGGAAATAACCAATACAAACTTCATAATAACAAACAATATTACACAATTAGAACATAACAGTAAAACAATTTCCAATAAGGCGACCATTGCAAATATTTACAACAATTATTTTTTACATGTTGACAAAGAGTACGCATCTAAAATAACAAAGTTAGGCCAAATTGAAGATTATTGTATAAATATTCAACAAAATCCAAACTCACTCTTTTTAAGCCCGACAACAAAAAACTAATCCAACTAATTAATTTGCTCAAATCCAACAGTTCTGCAGGACCAGACGGCATATCTAGTAACATCATAAAAATCATTCATCAATATATTCTTAAACCTATAACTATTATTATATATTTTTGTTTCATAACAGGTACTGTACCAAAGTTGTTTAAACAAGCCAGTGTCACCCCAATATACAAATCTGGTGTTAAAACTTATATGCACAATTACAGGCCCATATCATTATATATTATATTATTAATAATCTTGCCAAAATTTTTGAAAAAGTGTTAAAAACTAGATTAATAAAATTTTGTGATAAATTCAACATACTATCAAACAATCAATATGGTTTTAGAGCTGGCGTTTCAACAGAAAATGCATTAGTACACATTTCCAATTTAATTTCAAATAGTTTTAATTCTAATTACAAGTGTGCTGCTATCTTCCTCAACTTTGAAAAAACATTTGATACTGTATCACATAAACAACTGTTAGTAAAGCTGGAACAATACGGGATTTACGGACAATTTATAGGACACGCCTGTAGTGTCCTATAAATTGTTAAAGGATTACTTAAATCTTCGGTTTCAACAAGTAAAAATAAACCAAGTTAAAAGTGAAACAGGTTATGTAAATATGGGGATCCCTCAGGGTACGGTGTTAGGTTCTATATTATTCATCTTATATATAAACGACATATTTAAAAACAATATTGTAGGTGAGCTAATATCTTACGCAGATGACACAGTTCTTTTTGTAAAGGATACATCTTGGGAAAACGTAAATGCATTTATTTGCAAAGATATGAGAATTATTAAACACTGGCTTGATAACAATCTTCTTTCACTAAACTGGTCTAAAACAAACTTCATGGCGTTTACACCAAATAATTATAACCGTCCTAACTTTAGTAACATAAAACTACACAACATAAATTGTGATACAGATACAGTTAATTGTAATTGTAATAACCTTTTACAATACGTGGACAAAACTAAATATCTCGGATTACTACTTGATTCCAATTTAAAATGAAATCTGCATATAGATATGACCAAAAACAAAATTAGAAAACTTATAACTAAATTCTACTTTTTGCAAGAAGTATTTAATGAAACTATTCTTAAACAAATTTATTCCGCGCTTGTAGAATCAATTTTAAGATATGGTACTGTCGTTTGGGGAACAGCCTATGAGTGTTATTTAAAACATCTTAAAACCACACAAAATTATATAATTAAAATAATGTTTCGGAAAAACAAACGTTTCAGTACGGAATTATTGTATGAATCATCACAGCTCTTGAACTTTAAGCAATTACATCATTCAACTACTGTTATATTTATTCACACAAATAAACAATTGTTTCTACTGCCTGATCATGTACACAATACTAGATTTAACAACATGCACAAATTCAAATTTCCTGCTGTTAAATCCAACTCTACACAAAAGTCTATTGTATACTACGGCATAAAATTTTATAATGATTTACCTACTTTATTAAAAACAATTACAAACGTCAAGCTTTTTTCAAAGAAAGTTAGATTATGTGTAGAAACATAACAAACTGTGCTTATCTATTTATTACTTTTTTTTATATATATATTGTATTACATTTTAATTTTTTATCTGTGCTTATCTATCTGTTACTTTTTTTTATATTGTATTACATTTTAATTTTTTATCTATCTATTACTTTTTTATATTGTATAATTTTTCAATCTTTTTCACTTTCTCTAACTAAACTTTATTTTCTTTTCTACTTTACTATTGCTGCATTATTATTATTAAATAAATTAATTTAATCTTGGTAGTGACGACACAAATTCACTTGTATTTAGGTGACTATCAAGGTTATCTGAGAAGATCTTTTTATATATACATATATGTTAATATTCTTATTATAGAAAATTTATTATTTATATTTTATGTACATTGTATTCATTTTGTTTGTTAAATATATTTATACTTATGCATATGCCTTATGTCATTTTTTTTTTAACAATTTTTTCTGACTTTTAAATGTCTACCTTTTTAATAAGTTTATTTATACTTAATTTAGAATGAGTATTTTTTTAAAGTATTTTTAGTATTATAGTTTGATACATACAGCTAACATTATAATTGTTGTGTGTTAAAGTACACATTGTTTATCTTATAAATAATACTGTTTTACTTATTATTATTTTACTATATTTTAGTATTAGATCATTTGATTTCTTTATAATCATTAATTTTTAATTATTATTAAAATTATTATTGTATTATTTTTATTTTTTAGATTAGTTTTTTATTTCTTTTACTTTAATTTCTTTTTTTTTGTCCTTTTCTGTAATTGGGTATTTAAACCTGTTTGAGTATTATTATTTAATAAATAAATAAATAAATAAATTTAATTATGTTTTTTTTTTAATTAATGTATACTGCTGTGCAAAAAACGTTAATAATAAATAAATATTATGTTGGGAAAGTAATAATATAATATATACTTGTATGCTTAAATTCATTATTTATTTTCGACTAGTTTCGACTAATATTTTTAGTCATCTTCAGGATTCTTAAATTTATTAACATTTTTATTATTTAATAATAACATGAGATTATTATTTACTATTTTTGTTTTAATGTAGATGTGTGGTGGTGACATCTGTAGTGTGTTTGTTGAGGTTTGTATTTGATCATTTTTATGATAGATGGAGTTTTGTAAAGGTGGTGAATATGATACTGGTGCCATCTGTAGTGTGTTGTTGAGGTAACTGGTTAGGTTGTTTTATGGTCGATGGTGTTGTGGTTGTATAAAAAATTATAAGAGTGGAATATATATTTAATATATAAGTAAATTTTGTTTTAGATGTTTTAGCGTGAATAGGATAGGGTTTGGTACTAATGGTTATTGAATAGTGGTTTATAGTCTTTTAGATAGGTATATAGATGTTTCGTGTGGCTATTTAATTGAGTGTTAAGACATATAACATTTTTGTTATTTTTCAATTTGTCAATTTCCATATTTTCTAATATGGTCATTTTGTAGCCTTTTTCACATTGATGTAATATTTTAAGGTTTTTTGTGTAGTAAAAAGTATGAATATAAATGTGAAGATGTTTGGAAAAATAAATGTTTGGTTATTGTCTTGGTGTTCTATTATTCTGTATTTTAAGGCTCTGCCTGTTTGTCCAATATAGGTTGCAGTGCAGTTATTGCATTTGATTTGGTAAATTCCGGATTTTTGGAGGATGTTAGTTTTTTGTTTTTGATTACATAAAATTTGTTTAATTGATGATTGAGTTGAGAGATTTGCTATAATATCATATTTGGAAAGGAGTTTTTTTATTGTATCACTGATGTTGTTGTAGTAAATTATTTTCCTATATTGCTTATTAATGTTTGTTTTTGGTATGTTTGTCAAAGATAGACTGTGGAGTTTTGATTTGATGTTGTTTTTATGTATAGGTTTATTTATTAAATTTAGAGGAAATTTGTTTTCTATTGCAAGTTGTTTGATAGTGTTAGGCTCTATAGTTAAGTTGGGTTAAGAAAGGGGTATGTCTGTTGTTCTGTGTATGAGTGAATGAAAGGCTGAAAATTTGTGCGAGTGACAATGGTTTGAATCGAAAGGTATGATGATGCCTGGATTTGTGGGTTTTCTGTAGATATCAAACTCCAAATGGTTGTTATTCCTGCTTATAGTCAAGTCTAAAAAGTTTATTTTGTTGTTGGTTTCAATGTCTATTGTGAATTTGATATTTGGATGTAGGTTGTTTGTATATTGATAAAGGTTTTTATATTCGTTTGCATTGCCTCTGAATATACATATTACATCATCTATATATCTTTTCCATAAGACTATGTTGTTATAGTGTGGGTTAATTGGGTTAAGTATTTTGTTTTCAAGTGTGTTTAGGAATATGTTAGCTAGTATGGTAGAGCTAGAAGCTCCTATGGGCAGACCATAGGATATTTTGTAGATGCTTTTTATGTAATAGCATATAGTTTCTGTTGTAAGAAATTTAGTGATGTTAGTAATGTCATTGATTTTGTTTTTATCTATATTATTTTCTATTAGAAATTTTTTTAAGGCTATTATTGTTTCATTTATTGGAATATTTGTGTATAAATTAGTTATGTCAAAAGAAACTAAAATATCGGACGGATCTAGGCAGATTTGTTGCATTGTTTTTGTTAGATCTGTAGAGTTTTTAATAGTGTGGTCTATTTTTATTTTAATGTGGTTGGTTAGTATGTTAGTTAAAAGTTTGTCTAGTTTATAAGTAGGAAAATTTATGGTTGATACTATGGGTCTGATTGGAATGTTTTGTTTATGTAATTTTGGTTGACCCTATAATTTTGGAATTTGAGGGTTCATGACAATGAGTTTGTTATAAGGTGGGTTGTATGTTTCAATTGTGTTTTTAGTGTTGTGTAATAAGTTTTTAGTGCGTGTGATGAGGTTGTCTAGTGTTTTGTTTACAATTTGATTTACCTGTTCAAAATTGTTATTATTTAAATTTTATATGATCTTGTTGTGGTATTCTGGTTGGTTGATGAGTAGAAACAGGAACTGTTCTTTTGTCAGCGATGGTTGCAATGATGTTGTTATTTTTTAATTTCTTTTGGAGGTCTTTTAAAGTTCTTGTTTCTTTGTTGGTTTTTGTTGGTTTTAATATTGTTTTCTTTTTGTTTTAGAATTTTGTTAACTTCGCTTATTATTGTGTTACTTAATAATAATAATAAGCTTTATTTCTGTAGATATACGTACATATAACAAAACAGTATAAACACATAGAAATACGAAAGTGAGTCAAACAATACAAGTGTACATATTAATTAAAATATTCTTCTATAGTATATAATTCTTATTAACATAAATATTCAAAAACTTTGGTTTTAAATTGATTAATTTTTTTTATTTTCTTGACATGGTTAGGTAAGTGGTTGAAACATTTCATTGCTGCGTACCATGGTCCTTTTTCACTTGCTTGAAGGCGATGGATTGGATAATTGTATGTAAAATTTGCGTTTCTCGTACTGTAGTGATGGCAGATTTGATTTTCTTCAAATAAATGTTTGTTTTTATGGTTGAAAATTAACAACTCGTACACGTTCAGCCCAGTAACTGTCAATATGTTATGTGCTCTAAACACACCTCTACAACTGTCATTATATTTAAGACCACTCATTGATCGTAAAATACGTTTTTGTGTTTTAAAAAGGTCATTAATGTGTGGACTACTACCAAAAAAAATAAGGCCATATCTAAGATGGGATTCAAAATTGGCGTGGTAAATACTTGCTGGGTGGCCATATATAGATGTTTTGATTTCCGCAGCTAAAATGTGTAGGTTGCTTCTTTTATTGTTTATGGAATATTTGTATCCTCTGTTGAGATTCATTTTTAGTTAGTGATATGTTGGTGAGGTTGGTATATTTATTGTAAAATCTGCCTAGATCCCGATATTTTAAATTCTTTTGACATAACTAATTTATACACAAATATTCCAATAAATGAAACTATAATAGCCTTAAAAAATCTTCTAATAGAAAATAATATAGATAAAAACGAAATAAATGACATTACTAACATCACTAAATTTCTTACAACAGAAACTATATGCTATTACAATAACAACATCTACAAAATGTCCTATAATCTGCCCATGGGAGCTTCTAGCTCTACCATACTTGCTAACATATTCCTAAACACACTTGAAAACAAAATTCTCAACCCAATTAACCCACACAATAACAACATAGTCTTATGGAAGAGATATATAGATGATGTAATATGTATATTCAGAGGCAATGCTAACGAATATAAAATCCTTTATCAATATATAAACAACCTACATCCAAATATCAAATTTACATTGAAACCAACAACAAAATCAACTTTTTAGACCTGACTATAAGCAGGAATAACAACCATTTGGAGTTTGATATCTACAGAAAACCCACAAATCCAGGCATCATCATACCTTTTGATTTAAACCATTGTCACTCGCACATATTTTCAGCTTTTCATTCACTCATACACAGAACAACAGACATACCTCTTTCTCAACCTAACTTAACTAAAGAGCTTAACACTATCAAACAATTTGCAATAGAAAACAAATTTCCACGAAATTTATTAAATAAACTAATACATAAAAACATCATCAAATCACAACTCCACAGCCTATCTTTGACAAACATACCAAAAACAAACATTAATAAGCAATACAGGAAAATAAATTACTACAACAACATCAGTGATACAATAAAAAAATTCCTTTCCAAATATAATATTATAGCAAGTCTCTTTACACAATCATCAATTTAACAAATTTTATGTAATCAAAAACAAAAAAACTAACATCTTTCAAAAATCCGGAATTTACCAAATCAAATGCAATAACTGCACTGCAACCTATATTGGACAAACAGGCAGAGCCATAAATACAGAATAAAAGAACACCAAGACAATAACCAAACATCTATTTTTTCCAAACATCTTCACATTCCTAATCATACTTTTGACTACACAAAAAACCTTAAAATGTTACATCAATGTAAAAAATGACCATATTAAAAAATATGGAAATTGACAAATTGAAAAATAACAAAAATGTTATATGTCTTAAAACTCAATTAAATAGCCATACGATACATCTATATAACTATCTAAAAGACTATAAACCACCATAAAATAACCATTAGTACCAAACCCTTTCCTATTCACGCTAAAACATCTAAAACATAATTTACTTATATATTAAATATATATTCCACTCTTATAATTTTTTATACAACCACAACACTATCTACCATAAAACAACCTAACCCGTTACCTTAACAACACACTACAGATGGCACCAGTATCATATTCACCACCTTTACAAAACTCTATCTACCATAAAAATGATCAAATACAAACCTCAACAAACACACCACTGATGTCACCACCACACATCTACATTAAAACAAAAATTGTAAGTAATAATCTCATATGTTATTATTAAATAATAAAAATGTTAATAAATTTAAGAATCCTGAAGATGACTAAAAATATTAGTCGAAACTAGTCGAAAATAAATAAAGAATTTAAGCATACAAGTATATATTATATTATTACTTTCCCTACATAACCTCAATGTATGCATCTCTGAATAACAACAATATAAATAAATATTGCTACATTAGCAAACAAAAAATAAAAGTCACTTTAAAATGATGATTTATTTTTGGAGTTTTTTGTTTTAGCTTTATGTGTGGTATTTTAACTTTATGTTTACAAATTGTAAACCAAAATAGGCGTTTAATAATTCATTTTCTGACAAATGTTATCTATCTGTTAGTTATTATCAGCGTGTTACAGGTTTTTATTAAACAGCATCTAATTTGTTCTAATTGAAAATTTACACTTTGTTAATTTTCTCTGCAAAACAAACGGTGTACTATACTTAAAATGTCATAATGCATTTAGGCTTTATTATTGTGGCACGAATTATAGCGTCGATTAAAGATGGGCAATAAAAACTTAAAACTGCAAGGTTTGTTGGTAAAAGCCTTTGTGCTGTACAAAAAGATTATCGCTACTTGAATACTGGCATGATAACCAATCTACGAAATTAACTTTATGAAGTTAGAGATGTAAATGTTAGTAAATGAACCATTAGGAGAAAGCTTTGAGTTGCTAGATTGTCTTGTAGAAAGATGGCTACAGGTCCACCTTTACAACGCCGACATCGTGTTGCAAGATTGGTTTTTGCCCAAAATCACCAGGCATGGAATAATGAGAACTAGAACTGGGTAATGTTTTCAGATAAGTTGCGCTTTTGCCTCAATGAATCAGGCGGACGTCGGAAAGTGTGGAAAAGACACGGAGAAAGATACGTTTTAGTTTGTTATAGTTATGGTTTGAACAGGAATTTTTACCAAAATTACCGTCAGACCTCACGTAGCTAGAGTTGCCAGAGATTATCTGGATAAAGTGGGAATTTTTCGGTTTGATTCGCCAGTTTTCAACTCGGACATAAATCCCATACAACATGTCTGAGATGAGATTTGACGACGTATCCAAAAGCATAAATTTTCCAAGAATTGCTTAGACAGTTGCTATTGCACTAGTAGAATATCCTTAATTTAATTCAAAATATTCCTCGTCGACTTTAAGCAGTCATATTGCAAAAAGGGGTAATACTAGTTATTAATAATAAGTTTTTTTTAAATATTTTTTGTTTCATATTAGTCGTAGGAACAAAATTTCAAACTTTGTCTGAACTGTAAATTTGTGATATTTTCATTATACGTAATATAAACAATAAATATGCTTTACAATTCAATATTGAATTTTTAATTTAATATGCAAAATACAGAACAATTGTTTACAATTTGCTTATATAATGTTAAAAGAAAAGGAAGAGGTACTATATACATCGTATATAAACTTAATCGTATAGTTGAAAAGAAGTTGGATGTAAAAGAGCAAAGTATATGCATTGTTTATAGACCTTAAAGCGGCTTTTGATAGTGCAGATAGAGGAAACTTATGGTTATATCTGAGAGAAAAAAATTGTAGTGACCATTTGGTAAAAAGAATGGATGATGTATTGCAGAAACGGTAAGCAGAGTATGTGTAAATGGTAGAATGAGTGAAAGTTTTTGGACAATAAAAGGTGAGAGACAGGAATGCCCACTCAGTCCAAGTTTGTTTGCTGCATATATTGCAGACATAAAAAAAAGCTAAGTCTTGCACAAACAGGTAGAGTTGTAGTAGGTAGCATGAAAGTAAGGTTGTTAGCATACGCAGATTATATGGTGATTGTGGCAAAAGAAGCAAAAAAATGGAAAAAATGATGATTAGATGTTTAAAAAAATATTTCAGAAAAAAAAGGTTAAGAGTGAATGTTGATAAAACAAAAATGTTGATGTTTAGAAAAGGGGGAGGAAGACATAAGAAAGAAGATTGGAATTGGGAGAAAAAAAACATTAATAAAGTTAAATCATTTAAATATTTAAGATATGTATTCAGTGCAAATAACGGCAATAACAAGCACATATAAGAGTTAGCAAAAGAAGCAAACAAGGTAGTAGGACAAGTGTGGGGAATAGGTAAAAGAAAGTTTGAAAGAAAATGAAAATAAAAGGGACAATGTTTGATAGTCTAGTTAAAAGTATAATACTTTATGAGTCGGAAATTTGGGGGTGGAAAGAACAAAACAATTATTAAATTAAATAGAGAAACTCCTGCATAGATTGACAAAATTGAGAAAAAGAAAGAATTGAATGCAAAATTTTGCAAGAATGTCTAAAAGAAAAAATGAATAAAAGATATGAAAAAATTGGAGTAAAGAGAAAAATATATTATAATAGAAAAGGATATGACTGTAAAGAAATAGTGGAAGAGTTGTATGGAAAGAAATAACAACATGCTTGATAGAGATATAAAAATGCAAAAAAAAAGAACTAGAGTGAATGAATCAAGGTACAATGAGAAGTATGTAATTATTATGAAAAATAATATTCCCAAATATCCTAATAATGCAAAGTACACAAAAACAGAAATGGAAATGGAGAAAAAGTATGTAAATTTTGGATAAATGAAGAAAGCAAATTGTGTAGAATGTGTAGTGAAGCCAATGAAACAATAAAAAGATGTGTTGAAAAAAGATGGAAGAAGAATAGTATGGATGAGAAACGTCATAAAAAGAAGACAGGAAATTTACAAGGATTATATAGTGTAAATTGTAAATTGTAATTATATTATGCTAATTGTGATAGTTATAAATTATGATATGTTAAGTATTATCGAATATTGATTTTGTTTAAGTGATGTAATTGTAAAATGTAAATATTTTTCAAGGCCAAATGACAAGAAAATAAACGATTATTATTAACATAAGGTTAAAACAAAAAAAATCAAAATAAGTGACATCTATTTTTGTTTGCTAGTATAGCAAAATTTAGCTATAAACAGTTGAAAATTGTAAAGTATTTTAATTTATAAAGTTTAAAACAACTATGTCACAAAGCACTAAAATCGGGCTATTAACTGTTTAAAAAATGTAAAATTTTATTAGTTAAATTTTAAAAATAAGAAAATTTAGCCTTGAAACATAAAAATGTTGTTAGAAAGTAACAAAATCTGGCCACAACTGTTAAAAATGCAATTTTTTATGAAACTTCAGCTAAAAACGGTTAAAATTTTAAAATTAAAATTTGTTTATAAAATGTTTAAATAGCAAATTCCGGCTATAAAACATTAAAATATTGTTAAAGAGCGTCAAAACTCGGCTATAAACTGTTCATTTTTTTTTTATATGAATTCTTAAAAATAGCATAATCCGGATAAATTACCTGTTTATAAACTATTAAAAAATACAAAATTTTATTTATGAAGTGTTAAAAATAACAAAATCTATCTATAAAGAATAAAAATATTGTCAGAAAATATTTATCACAAACTGTAAAAGACTCCAACATTCTATTTATAAAAAGTCAAAAATGACAAAATTCTGTCATAATATATAAAAATATTAAAAAAAAACAGAACTTTGATTACAAACAATCTAAAAATATGTTTGATTGTAAATCATCATTTATTGGTTTTATTTTCATAGCTGCTATGTAAGATATGGTAATTTTAGACGTATTGGGTTAAATAAAACTATTTTTGGCAGATAATAATAAAATAAATAAGTATTTTTGACAATTGATCTTAGATTGTGTAATTTTGACAGTTGCTGTTTAAGATTTCTGTATTCGTCGCAAATAGTGTTTCTCGTTAAAATCGACATTGTGGAAAAGTTACAAAGATAATAGTTTAGAAATATATCTCTAAAGAAAATCGAGAAAAAAACTACAAAAAACTATTGTGTCAGACTCAAAACATGCTTTTTTTTAGTTTAAGTGTTGGAGTTTAATCATTTTTAAATAATAGCAGTAAAGATGCTGGTGTAAGACCAGAAAATGTAACATTTTAAACCTTACTTGCCAATTTAGTTAGCTAGTTGTTAGAGTGCGGTTTTTTTTTACTATAGATAGGTTAAGAATTTAATAGTGTTTCTCTTGTAAAAATCTGGTCACTCTATTATCTATTATAGATAGATAATAATCTTATTGTGATATTTTAGAACAAACTGATAAAAAACCTAGTAGCCAAAACCAGATATAAATAATAAAAACATTAAAAACACAGCCTATAACCTCAAATAATAAATTAAACAATTATTATTATTAATGACACAGTAAAACAATACTGATTTTATGTAATATTAAATATTAAAGCTATATTATTGCATCTGTTGAATACTTAATATATAGAAATGATATGATGTTTTTAGTAGAATTATATTATTGTTCTAGTGAGACCTGTCGATATCGCATTATAAATACACAGTTGACTTCGGCTTTAGAGAATAAAACATACACAATATAGTCACGCGTCCCAGTTTATATTTATACGAGTTACATACATATATAAATGATATGCATGCAGCTGATAGAAATATAACGTTGTAACGTGGTGTACGTATCGAAAATATAGATTTTCGATATGTCATTTAAAGTAATACTTCTTATATTTCACGGTTGTCAGCAGTAAACCAATTTTCGAGTGTGTGAAGTATTTCCTTTGTGAATATGTTTGAAAAAATATGTCTATATGAGAACGTATAAATGGTAAATCGATTGTAGTTGATTGAAATATCAAAAAAGAGTAAAAAATGAGGCAAGGTACGTGTGAGTGTGCTTGTTGTTTCAATTTATTGTTTTCTGTTGCATTCTGTAGGGGATGTGATAAATGCGCGTACAATAGGAATTTGAGAAAAATCATTTATATATTGTCTACAAATAGTGTATAAAATGCAATAATGCTAGACAAAATTGATTTAAATTCTTTGTTTAGTTAAATTATTAAATATACAATACTATGTATGCACTACATAGTATAATATGTGGTGGTAATTATAACAAAATTACATATTATTTTTTTCTCCCAACAAATAGTCATATTTTTATAGTTACTGAAGTATCACATTTGTAGTGTTTAATTCAAATGTTGTTTAAATAAATGCGTTTTTTTTAATGTAAACAACTAAATTTGAGAACTAAATGTGTAACATTTAAAATAACAAAGTTACCCATAGAACACGTGTTATTGACACTGTATGCAAGGCAAAGTTATTTTTCAATCTTCTGTGCTGGTAGATCTACTGACTGAAAATACCGGTGACCCTATTTTAAATTTGCATAGTTATTAATTAAATTAAGTTATAATTCATTATTTATAAATGCTTTAAAATCTTCAAGGATTTTATAAACACATTTGCTAGTGTCGCTGTCTGCTTTAAAATGTAATGACCTATATAAGTTCCATTTTATCATATGCAGTTAAGCCTTCTTACTATAGGTCACCGCGTATCTACTTTTAATATTTTATGTATAAATGTATGTATAAATAACCAAAGTATTTTTATGCAAATTTATCTTTCAACCTGCTGAATTAATAGACCTACAGACAAAAATGTTACTAACCCAAAGCTTAGTTCTTACACATGCGGCGAAATTATAAATTTGTTTTTTTTTTAATTATATTAATTAATAACTACTTAAAAATTTTTAATAATTTAAAAAACGCGTTAATGTTGTCGTTGTCTGCGTTTAAATGTAGTACCTATATGCGTTCTATTTTATCATATGCAGTTAAAGGGTTTCTCAATAAAGGTCACTGCGTTTTTACAATTTATATTTTATCTATAATAGGCAACATAATTTTATAAAAATTGTGAATTTGAATAGTTATTAAATAAATAAATAAATAAATAAATAAATAAATTAAATATTAATTAATTGGTTATGACTGCTCAAAAATCAAAATATATGTTATAAACATATTCTGTTGCTGTTTGCGCTAAAGCCTATTTAAAATCTTTTTTATTATAAAATAGTTAGCTTTTCCACTTGAGGTCACTGCTCATCTACAATTTATTTATAATTGTCTATATTAAATATTTAAATTAATTTTATTTACTATATACAGGGTGAGTCGAGATGAACGGACCAAACTTCAAAAGTGTATTCATGAAAATAGTGTAAAAAAACTCAAATGTTTATCTAGTGTGCCACGAAAGGTTTCTAGGGCGTTGGATTGGTTGCGGTGGTCCTATTAGTTAGTCTCTAATATCTTCAGACCTCTTAGCACTAAATTATTGTTTATAAGGCCAGTTTAAAGTAAAAGTGGACACTCGGGATGCACTAATTCAACGTATTAGAAATTTTGTAGCCGATCCTAAACAAATACTCAATCGGGATAGCAATAGGCACTCTTTATAGACGAAGCAGAAAATAATTAGACAAAGCATAAAATATGAAATGAATTAATAATTTATTCAAAATCAGTCAATCGAATCACAGCGGCCAAGGGTCAAGCATAGACAATTGTTTCGGTTCTACAAACCTCGTCAGTATGCCTTGTACGATGGCAAACCAGTCTTTCGTTTGATTATTTATAAAGCATAAAATGTTTGGAGGTAAATAACGGTTTTTTTAAACATTTATAATAAGCTATGATTACCAAAACATTAATGTAGAAATTTTATTAATTTGTAATTAAGCTATAACTTAAAAACAAATGAAAATCGGATAACAATATTTAAGTTTTTTTACATTATTTTCAAATGTACAATGCATTTCTGAAGTTTAGTCTGTTCCTCCCGACCCAAACTGTATATTAGACTGGTTCTTAAATTTTTTTAATATTTTTTTGTGGAAATTCTTTGGGTGCATTTTTTAAAAGTACCTTACTTAAAAAAAAACATTATTAGAATGTTACAAATTTGACAAAATGAAAAAAATACGTACAATACGTCATTTTAAAAGTTTTTATTTCTAATTAAAAAAAAAATATAGACCTAAGTCTCAAATTTTAATAATTTTTGTTTACGAGTCTAATTTTATGTTCAAAATTTAAAATATAAGAAAAATATGTTAATAAAAAAAAAATTAAACAGAGTATATTGATGTAAAGTTTTATGTGGAACCTAATTAGCAAATACTTAATTGCTTTTTTGAGGACCCAAGGTATGCATCTGATTTAAATCTGGAAGCTATGATACTTATTAAGTACATTAACTTTGAAAATCTAAAGATAGTGCGACACGTGCTCATTTGAATCTTAACTGCAGAAAGTTGGCATAGCTTACTTTTTTTGCATAAAAATTACTTTCTGCACATACAAAAATTGCAACACCAATTTTTAAGAAATAGTCTAATATATACTAGACGGATAGCAGACAAATGCATCAACACAGTTCAAGCGCAAAACACGGTCAAAAAAATGTACTTTATAGTTGCTAGTAATTATTACTAAAACACTATTTTGTTTCAGAAAAATTCTACTGCTGCGATGTCTTTTTTAATAGCTGACCAGCAGCTCACGGAGATAAAAACAACTAAACTTGCCAATTCATAAAAAAATGCTAAAAAAATAGACACTGGTTTTTGCACAATTCAAGTCAAAAATCTTTAAAATGAACAAGACAGTAGCCTTTGCTGCATGTCCAACCATGTCAGAGATAAGACACAAATTATATGCAAATTCCAAGGCAATGCATGAAATACATATTGAGTAATTTATGCTAAAAACACCAACTCAGCAGCTCAAACAGAACATATGAAAAAAGAACCAGCAAGCTGCAAACTAGCAGCCGAGACTGACATCAACAACTCCTTCAATCACAATTCAAAAGCGGACACTTTTTATCTAAAGAAAAAACAACAGAACTCAACACAAACAACAATTTCTTACACTCGACAATAAAACCAAGCTAAGTCACAGCTTGAACAAACGGTAAAAAAAAATTGGCAAGTCAACCAAAATGATTAATAATGCTAATGTCCGACAAGTTAAACTTTTAAGCAATTTAAAATGCGCCAAATTATAAACACGATAATATTGCTTTTTCGGAATAATACTCAAACACCCTCTCAGAGAAACAATTTAGAACTCTTTTTAAAAGATTTTGTAAACTTTCGCCTTTTGTTATTTGAGACAAATGCAGTTATTTGACATATAACGCCCAATTTAAAGTCATGGGCATTAAAATTATCCGCGCAATTAAGAAGCAACGGTTATTTGGCTATTTTTACTACTTACAAAAACTACTGTAAAGCGCAATCTTGGACGGACACACCAAACTTCTAAACTAATGTTGTACTAAGAATAAAAATATTTTTAATGCAGTACTTTGCCGTATTCTTGTCAACTGCTTTAGGTTTTTAAGCTTCACACGTATAAAGTTTTATTTGATTTGGTTTGTTTTTGGTTCCTTTTTAGTCGCTATTAAAAAGCGTGAAACGTTTGGTTTCTGTTTTGTACCTAATAGAAACAATAGAACAACAAATACTCTCTTAACACAAACAGGTTTTATCAATTTTTTATAAAGTGCAAACTTGTGTTCAAGGAACAGAAAGCAATCAAGGCGTTTGCACAAGCACGGTTTAGTTTGTGTTTTAACTTAATAACGAGTAGTTTATTTAAATATTATTTTTTAAACTTATTTTTTTTTTAATTGTTGTCGTAATTTTTTTAATAAAATGAACGGTTTGCCAGATGTTGATGTGGATTAAACGTTTTCAGCTATCTAAACTTAAAACCATCTGCAAAACTACACAAGCTTTGAATATATTTGTAGCATAGTCGAGATTTAAGTTATTTGCGCAATGAAAAATTGTTGCTATGTATTTCAAAAATACATTTTACGTTTTTGCAAGCTCTGCACACACAATAGTTTTAATTTTTTTTCTCTTTAAACTATGTCTACTGTAAGGTTTAGGAGAGATGTTTATGTAAACTTAAAGCATTATCTCTTATAAGATATTGAGACTTTTTAAAGTTCTGTGTTCTTGAAAAGTACTTGCTTAAGAAAATTTTATCAAAGGCGCCCAAGCAATTTGGAAAATTAGAGATAGTTAAATATTTTTAGGCAAATGATTTCTATTTTTTATTATCTGTAACAAGATTGCATTTTAATTGTAATATAAGATTTTCTAATTCGAGGTTTCATTTTAGTATTAAAAAAAACGGGTATTTAAAAAAAAAATCAATAAATGTTTATTTCATTGTAAAGAAGAAGTTATGCCATTAACGTTGGAAAACAATATCAGTCAAATAGCCGCCACGTTTACGGTTGCAGTACCACATTTTTTTCATAAAATTTTCCATGACCAATTTTCACATTGGCGGCTGTATGTTCTCAATAACCTCACAAATTTTATTTTTATGGTCTTGAATCGGTTGTGGAGCATTGGCATAGACTTTATTTTTTACGTGGCTTTAAAGAAAAAAGTGTAGAGGTTTTAAATCACAAGACCTCGGTGGCCAATTGTAATCACTTCTTAGAGAAATAACACGGTTAGGAAACTTTTCTTGCTGTTTATGTGGCACGTAGCCCCGTCTTGCTGAAAATAAACGTCGTCTACATCAATATCTTCCAATTCTGGCTATAAAAATCATTAATTATAGCTTAGTTGCGCCATCCATTCATCGTAACAGTTGCACCAGCCTCATTTTCAAACAAGTTGGGTCCAATCACATCGCCAGCCCAAAAACCGCACCAAACAGCAAAGACTTTTCAACAATCATTCTTGGATTTTTTGAGCCTCAAATGCGACAATTCTGCTTATTAACGTAGCCTCCGAGGTGTAAATAAGCTTCATTACTGAAGATAATTTTTTCACAAAATTTTGGATTATTTTGATGCATTTGAAGGCAAAGATACAACGATTATGGTAATCGACCGGCTTGAGTTTTTGTGTTAACTGAACTTTAAAAGCTTTAAGACCTAAATCTTAATGCAAAATACGGTGTAATGTCGTTTGTGGAATGTCTAATTCCAAAGATTGACGAGGAATCGACAACCTAGGAATTCTTTAATACTACGGGCTACATCACCAACATTTTCATGTGTTTTTGAGCAATGCACACGGTTTTAAATTTTTCGTAATATTAATAGTATTAGTAATATTTGTATATTTTCAATGTTTGTTGTACAGCAAATATACAATAAATTTGTGAAAAAATGCTTAATTAATTTGTGAAAAAAAAAGAAAAAGAAAAATATTAAAAACAGTATTAAAAAAACCGTAATTATAATACAAGTTTAAATTAATTTACAAATTCAGTCTATAACTATAAAACTCAGACAGATTATAGGGCTCACATTCAATTAAAAATTTGATAAGACGTGATTATTTATTGTTATAGGTTAGTTTCTGTTTTATCGATCTAGGAATATAATTGTATAGTTATATACAACTATAATGAGGACTTCTTTCCAGTGAAGTTAAGTTATGATTTGGTATTCTGTATTCTTGGCCATGTCTTGTATCATAATGTCCAGTTAGTAACACGTTGGTAAATTTAGATCTATTTTTCTATACAAATTTAATAGATTCCAATACATACATCTCAGTAACTGTTAGTAATTTATTTATTTTAAATGCTCCTTTGCAGCTATCTGATCCTTTCATCTGAAACATAATTCTATCGCTTTTTTTTAATAATAAAAACTGTATTTATATTACTATAACTATTACCCTAAAATATAACACCAAATTTTAAGATTGAATGGAAGTTTGAGTAGTAGAATGTAGTGACAATACTTCGGTTTGTATTTTTAGATAAAATTCTTAAATATGTTTATTAAAATTCAGATTTTTGTCTATTATGATGCTTAAGAATTTTGCATTGTCAAATTATATGTTGTATTTTTTAAGTTGATGTTTTGTGGCAGTTGGTTATAATTACCAGTTTTGAATAAAATGCATTTGATTTTTTCAGAATTTAGTATCAACTTATTAATTGTATTTACATTACAAACTTGTGCCAACAGCTTAAATTTTTCCACCAGGTTTACTATTGCCGGCCGAGAAGGTGTTTTACGACGACAAAAAATTCTTTAGTTTTGCAAACTGTGACTAAAAAATTTTCATCATTTTTGTAGTGAATTTTAATACTTTTAATGCGTTGTTGAAGCGTGCATCGTTTCATTTTTATAATGGCGTAGTTTTTACTTGTCAAATGTCAAAAGATGATAGCTTCAAAATTGACAGTTGCCTAAATAACCTGCTATTTAAAATGAAACATTTTATTAGAAAATTCTTTACAAGGAGATAAATGTAATGCAAATTTAAAAAAGAACAATCACTTGCCAAATATCTAAAACAGAAAAACGAAACCATTAGAATAATATATATATATTCGCAATGTAACTGTTAAAAATGATGAGAATCTTATACAATCAGTTTTAAGCGTACTTTGTAATGATGTAACATCTAAAAAACTTAAATCCTTTTTCAAGAAATCTGCACAAAAAAACGGAATGTGGATTTTGTTGCGGCCTTAAAAAATGACCAAATTGACACTTTTAAATTTTTTAAAGATTTCTTTCTTTTTTTTTAAGATTTTGATAAATTTTACACACCTGATTTTCAAATAGAGGTGCTGAAAGTTGTAAAAAAAATCAGGCAGCAAAAGCATACTTTTCCTTCTACATCCTATATACCATAAGCTTTTTTAGCTAGTACTCTACCAATGGCCGCTTTATCTGGTACTTTACCAATAATCTCTAATCAATATATATGTATATATATATATATATATATATATATATATATATATATATATATATATATATATAAACCAATTAAGTCACAAGTTTTTGCTGTTTAATGTTACAAAAACTTACAAAACCTTGGCTTAAATTGTATCTACAGTTCTAATTCCAATGACAACTCAAAATATGCGTTTCAAAATTTGTAAAACATCATTGAACTAATTTTATTTTTTTATTAAAATTTAAACAAAAAAGAAAAAAAATTGTAATAGTTGTATTGTCTTATTTCAAAGTTACGGCCATTATCTAAACCAGTAAAATACCTTTCTTTAAAAATGTGTTTTGCCGTTGAAAATTTATTAAATAATGTTGTTGACATCCTAAAACTATTAAGAAAACTGTTTTTTTGCTTTGTTAGTTTTGGAAAAATGGTGTATAATTGCAGCCGTAAAATAATGAGAAAGTGCTCCTAATAAATTTTAGTATTGTGTCTTTGTTATTTTTATTTTTTTAAAGAGAAACAACATGGCAACTACTTGACTTCTGTTTATTGTAATTACTACTGAGCGTGTGCATAGAAAGAAACACAAAACCTAATATGAACTGTGTATGTGTGAAAAGGTTTTATTGGTTTTATTAGAACAAAACCGCAAACGTGTGAAACACTCGGATACTACAAACCTGCATCAGCTTAGCACATGGAGCACTAGAATGTAAACTGATCAATGTTGTATGTGTTAAGATTTTTCAGTTTCACTGTTGCTAGTGTTTATATATATATAATACGTTTATTTCTTGCCTTTTGGCCTTGAAAATTACATTTACAAACACATTTTTGACTTTCCAAAATTATAAAACTTAATCCTTATAAAATTAACTCAACTTAAAGTATTTTTTTCTCTGTTCATCTACTTCTAATCTATGTTTTTTAACTGCCCTCAATTATTCTAACATTCTTTCGTCTTCTTTTAATATCTCATTTTTTCTCATCTGTTCTTTTCTCATTTTGTTACACATATGTTCTATAGTTTCTTTAGTGTCTTTGCTCTCTAGGTACATTGGCAGTTTCTGTAATATGTTCATAATTTGCGTTGTACTTAGACTCTTTTATTTGTAATATCCTTTCTTGTCTTTGTATATCTCTATCTTTTTCTATTATTTTGTACCATGTCTCACTCTCAGATTCTCTCATTTTTTCAATTTCTGAACTAACATATCCATTTCTATTGTAATAGTTTTTCTTAATCTTTTCTAGCTTTCTATTTCTTGCTTTTATTTTTTCTTTTATGCATTCATGGAAGAATTTACATTTGTGTTTATGTCTCATTTTTTCATCATACTTCATTGCTCTTTTTCTTGTTTCTACTCTTAACTTATCTTTTTGATATCCTCCAGCACAATATATGCTAGAGTTTCCCTAAACCTAGCACCCATCTTTAATATTTTACATGTATTGCTTCTAATTTTTTTTGTTCCTTCCATCCACATATTTCTGACCCATACAATATCATACTTCTAACTAAACTATCAAACATAAGTCCTTTTATTCTCATACATTCAAAATTTCTTTTACTTATTCCCAAAACTTGTCTCACTACTTTATTTGCTTTTTGAGCCATCTCTTTAATATGTTTGCTCTCAGTGTTCTTTGTACAAAAAACATATCTCAAATATTTAAAAGATTTTACTTTTGTAATATCTTGATCATTCCATTTTCAGTCTTCAACTTTTTTTTTCCCACCCCTCTTTCTGAACACCATCATTTTTGTTAATGTAAAAACATTAACATCTAAACTTTTTTTTCTAAAATATTTTTTTAAACTTTTAACTATTTTTTCATTTTTTTTGCTTCTTTTGCTATAATTACCATATCGTATCCATATGCTAGCAACCACACTTTTTCTCTACCAACTTCTACCCCTTCTGCTTGAGCTAACACCATTTCTTTTTCTAAATCTGCTATGTACGTATTATATATAGTGTTTATGGCACACGCCTTTGCGTTGTTTTGGTTCTTTAGTTTCCGTTAGATACGCAGGCTCCCACGCAATAATAAACTGCAACAAAGACGCCTGTTATATGTGTTTTTAAAGACAACACACAGCTGTAAAGACTGCGCTGTGCACAATGTTTTATTAATATAAATTTTACTGCCCGTTTTATTCTCGGTTTGGAAAAAACAATCCGGTTTTTAAGTTATTTAACCTAACATTATTTTAAGCAACTCAAACCAAAACGCGTTAACAGAACTTTGCTTTTTAATTTTCAGTGGCAACAATTATACAAAAACTTTTTTAAAATACTATTACTAATACGCCAAATAATGTTAGTCTTTGTATACGTTATTAAAATGCCAACATAAAAGTGCACAATTGAAAAGTTTTTTTTTTAAACAACATTGACGGAATGTTAGTCTTAGAAACAAATCTTACACCTAGAGATAGGGTATATATAAATTAAATGATTTTACATATTTGGGTGACAGCGACTTAAATCTAAGGCATACAAAGTTTGTTAGACCATTCTTAAGTTGTCACTTCTGACACAATCACGCTGAAGGTTAGTTCTATTATAATTAATTTGTCTGATCTAAACCCCAAATTTGTTTTGGCTTATTTAAGCATCAATAGTGTTTTAACAACTGAGGATTTTGACGCAATATTTTTTTAACCACTTCCGACTATTTTAGCGAAAGATTTAAATTTAAAACTTAAAGTGGTTTAGTCAAACAACAAATGCAAAAAAACGCATTCTGTAAAATTACGCACAAGTACAACGTTCTAATATCGGGCGGGATATAGATTCAATATTCTTAACATAACTATGCTTAAAAACATTTACTATAGTTTTGTTGTTAGGGTTATCAATGACTGAAGCGTGAATTATAATCCAGTTGTGTTGACAATCTTTAGACGGGAGGTTGCAAGAAATGACCTGGTTGTTTACAAAAGTTAATGTAGACTGAACCGTCCACAGACTAACTAACAAAATAAATTTTGTTCTCCTGTCTACTACCGCAATTTAGACCTGGATTACGTTGACAGTCAGTGTCCTCTATAAAGTTAAACGCTTCTTAAAGGACAATGGCAAAATAGCTTTACATAAATACAAGTCTGCTTTAAGATACAATTCCATATAAAACACTAACAATTTTTTTTTAAACAGTCCTGTCTTTAACAAATTTACTAATAATAATAACATATAATAATGAGGAAGTGGTCTTTTTTGACGTAAAATAAGTTTGTGGCAAAGGTGGGACAAAGGTCTACTGTTCAAACTTTAACAATCCAATTTTACAACAAAGTTAATTAAATTAATTGCGCCTTTAAATTAAACAACAGAACACTGGCCGTTAAGTTAAATTGCCACGTGTCAATTCTGCGTTCAATTACTGCAAAGGTCAATTTTATAGCCAATTTTATTAAATTTATTTTTTCTAATTTAAAAATTAGCACACACACTTAAGCTACAAGCAGCAACTCACAAATACAAAAGTTGAATGAACCCTTGGTTCATCTAAGTAAATTAAGAAATAAGTAAAGTGTATTTTTATTTCTTACAAAAAACTACGCTATACCAGAACCTAAACAACATTGTGACATATGTAAACATTCTGTGATAACATGCAATAAATTATTATTATTATTATTATTATTACTATTAAAATACTATGGAAAGATTTAGCAAAACATATAGAACTACATGTAAACGTTTACAATGCAAACTACACGTCTAGAAAACAATAGAAAAAGCACAAACAGCATCCAACTGTCTATCACAACTATTAAGAGTCAACAGCAGGATAAGCTGGAAAAACAAACTGCAATTATATACAATCATTTGCTTCTAACTCACCTATGCAAGTCCAGCATAAGATACAATAGCTACTCACCAGTATTTGCAAATAGCAGCAGTTCAATGCAAATCAAAAAAATATTTTAACGCGTCATAATACGTTTGAAACATTGAGATAAAACGTGACATTAGAATTTTGTCAATAAAATACCACATAGAGAGCATAGCAACTAAATTCTACAAACAACCTAAGTCTAGCCCAACTAGCCAAAATAAACAGAGAATTTTTCAGATATAAAAGACCAATTAGTATACTAAACGCATCACTTTGTTAAACCCACCACAACTTTAAAGCAACGCTTATAAGGTTAGTGCAGAACAGCAAATTAACGAGTGATGAAAGTAATTTTATTGCACATTTTGTCATTTACTAATTAAGTGTGGTTTAGTTGGTAGGCACTGACTGACTGACTGACTTTTAAAGATTTTCCACCAAGAGTACAAAAAAAACTGGACAAATTTTCTTTTTGATTTAACAATGTTTTTTTTTTGGTAAATATGAACTTTACTTACATGCCGTTTGTTATAACCAAGTTTTGTGTTTTAGTATTTTTTAGTATTTTTTAAATTGAAACAATTTTTTTTTATTAAAAAAAAAATTAAAATATTTAAGACCATTCTGACCGCTACCTTGATTTGTAGTATTTTAACGAAAACATTAAATGTAAACTGATTACAAGTTTATTCAATTATTTAACATCAATGTTTACAGTTAAAATCATTTCTTAACAGACAGTTACTAAATTTTGTTTAATTGTTTAATTGGCCTTTAAAAGCAGATAAATATAACGTAACAAAATTTGAAAAAAGAAAATAAAACTACCTAGATTGGAATAGGCACTTTCTGTAAAACATTTAACATCAATGTTTGCAGTTAAAATCATTTTTTAATAGACAGTTACTAAATTTTTTTAACGTTTAAATTGTTTAATTAGCTTTAAAATGCAAAAAAAAATAACGTAACAAATTAAAAAATAAAGAAAATATAACTACCTGGAGCTGATTAGGCTTTTTCTGAAAACATTTAACATCAATGTTTGCAGTTACAATCATTTCTTAACTAACAGTTACAAATTTTTTAAATTGTTTAATTAGTCTTAAAAAGCAAATAAAAAAAAATGTACAAAATTTAAAAGAATATATCTAAAGCGGAATAGTCACTATAATCTGAGCCACATAAGTAGTTAATAAATTTAAAAAAAACCGTAAAAACAATATATTAGGTGGGCATTGGAGGCTTACCACGTATATTTTATTATTTGTATTATATAGAGAAAAAAAAACATTGTAAAGAATATAAGTATTTAGTGCAAAAAAAAAACAGTAAAGCAAAATTCTTGATAACGTTATTATTAAACAAAAATGCTTAATTTAATGCTTTTTATTGTTGTAATGTACAATATCTTTATCTTGGTCAAACCACTGTATAAAATTAATAATAAATGTAATTGTTTGTTGTTTTTGAAATTTTGACAATTACAATAAACCAAACATAACACAATAAAATGTTATGAGGTTCCGCGCAGTGCTGAAAATAGACACATAATGCGAGAATAAATTATGCATAATGTAAGAAAGGAATAACATTACACTAAAAAAAAGATTAGCAAAGTTAAATTGCATGATCTAAGAGACCAAGTAATGTCTGAGTTTTGCAAAATGATGTGCTCAAAAAATTCTTGTGCAGTACTGCAATTGTTTTACGGGTTGTGTTGCTTGTAGCGCCATCCTACTGAAAATAAAAATTGTTTAAGTGTAAATTGTCTAATATAAATCAAAGAAAGTCAGTTAACATTTTACGGTGGCAATCCGCTTTGACTGTAATTGCAACATTTTTGTCGTTCTCAAAATAGTAAAGCCTTATGACTCCGCTAACCTAAAAACCGCACCAAACAGTTTTTGACATCGGTCGTGTTTTAATTGACTCCAGTTTAATGTTATTTTAAACGTCTTGTTGTTATTGAGAATTGATGTGCAAGTATTATATTTTAATAACCTTTGCAGTTTGTTCTAGAAAAGACAAATCTTTCAAGAGGTTGACCCGAAATAAGTTTTTTACCGTCGAGTAAAAGTGTTTTATTCAGTTTTTTGTAAAACTTATTTTTAAAATGTTAATTTATGATTTGTTCATGTGTTATAATCTAGTGTAATGTGAAAAGAAGTGCTACCGTATATAACTCTATGTAAACTTCGTAAATAATATTCAATTTTTCTGAATGTATACTAAAAATATAATTGATAAGAGAACAAAAAATACGCGTACAAATGCAAATATTTTATTTTATATTGTTTTAAATCGGTGAATTTTAACATTTCACATTTTTTTTAAACAAAATCAATTTATATCTTATACGTTTTACTAATTATTGATTTAATTGAAGCATTTTGTAATTTAGTTTGGTAATAGAGTGTGCTAAATGTAAAAACAACCCGCTAAAGAAGCTATTTTTAAATGTGTGAAATGCAATACTATATTTCACTAGAGTAGCGTTAAAGTAAAAAGTGGTGTAAAAGTACTAAGTGACAATTGTTTTTACGTTTTATGTTATACGCACTAAACGGAAGACTTTAGTTTACCTAATATTGATAATTATAAATAGCTGTATTACGCAACAAAAATATGAACTTAAAAACTGAAGTAGCTAATATTAAAACCTAGATAATTGCTATGAAAGAAGCTTAAGTCAATCCGGATCTTAATCCTTATGGATTCTTATGAGCAAAATGTTTGTATCTATTAAAAAAGAATTTCTTGATAAAATAAAATTATTACACAATGAATTTTTTACGCTAAAATTAAATCAAAACAATAGTTTTTTAACTGAAGATGTACAGCATGTAACAGAAAACAGCGTTATTGCTGAAATAGATGATCAAATCATGAGACAGCAAAATATTATGATTTATAATATGGTTGATACGCATAGTGTAGCATCTGATATGGTTGGAGTTACCAAAACCTTGCAATAAGTCATCCAGGATCTAGCGATTGAAATAAATAGAAATCAAACTAACTGTTCATTAAAAGTAATTTTCAAGACTTCAACTAACGCATTGCGTGTCTTAAAAAACAAAAAAACCTTTTGATGTTATATCTATCCAGCCCGATAGAACACCTATGCAAAGATTGAAATTTAAAAAACTACTGAATAATTTAAAACAACGTTGTGAAAAGGTGAAGAAGTTATTCTATACTTATATAAACAATCAACCTAAAGTTGTAAAAAAACTGAATACAAAAAACTAGATACCACTCAGCATCTTAACTCAAAATTTGATATCTTTATTTTTTATCAAAATGTGAATGGTTTGTGTACAAAAACGGTAAAAATTTTTAATAACGTATTGTTGTAACTACATAGCATATTTGTGTTGACTGAAATTTGACTTCACAGCGGGATTATTACAAATAAATTGTTTTCAAATAAATGGATTGTCTATCGCTCTGATAGAGGACCTATAAAAAGTAACAGTGTTCTAGTAGCTATTGACTTCAAGTTTAAGACAACCGTAATTAATTTGAATTTTATCAGTGATCAAATTGACATTATTGCAGTACGTTTATGTTATCATAATTTATCTATTGTTATTGTGGGTGTTTATGTTCCACCAAAAACACAATTAAACGAATATTCTTTGTTATATAATTGTTTTGAATCAAACTATTTACTTTAAAAAAGTTAAATTGCTCAAATGTTTAGAATTTTGTAATTTAAAACAACAAAATACTATTAAAAATGATGATAATAAATTATTAGATCTTATATTATCTTCTGCACACATTACATGTAATGTGGCATTGGACGTATGTCCTTCAATAAGAATTGATAGACATCCTCTTCTGGATATAGAGTTTAATTTGTCTATTACAAATCATCGTAAATTTATACCTTTAAATAGATCACGTCGGCAGTACGGCAGAGAGGGCATGTACAAATACCAGCGCTAACGAAAATTAAGCAACGGCCGCTCTGGTCACAACTTGGATGGGTGAACCCAAAGTGATGCCGAGCGTAGCGTTCTTCCCAATTGGGTCCGTTACCTCATATAAGCATCCATACATGTCTTCTCTGTGGCTCGGTGTGTCCGACACCTCGACACCTAACGGTATTAAGAGGTTATTGAATATATATATATATATATATATATATATATATATATATATATATATATATATATATAAATACATCACCCAGTTATAACTTTTAAAAAGCCAATTTGCCTCTTTTATATTCAAAGTTAAGTAATTTCAAGTGGGATACTTTGTATAAAATTAAAGATGCTAATTTATGTTGTAGTTATTTGTATAAAGTGGTATATGACATTTTGAACGAGTATGTTCCTAAATCGGTGATAAGTACCAAGCAGTCTGAATTTCCACCATAGTTTTCTAAAGCCATTATTAATAAAATCAATTTAAAGCATCGGTTACAAAAAAACAATCGTCTAAACACAACAATTAAGAACACTAATATACTGAATAACATTCGCCGTAAAATTTAAAATGACATTAAAAATAGCAAAAATAACTTTGTAGCTAATGCAAAACGTTCTATTTGTAACAACCTTAAAGCTATTTGGTTCTACGTTAACTCCTTAAAAGGAGTATCATGAAGCATTTTTCAACCGTGTATAGTGCTACCAATAACATCGATTCTCATTCTGTTTCTCTAATTAGTGATCACATTGGTAATGTAACTATGACTGAATATGATGTATTGCCTAGTTTTAAACGTCTGAAAGGAAACATGACATCCGGGTTTGATAAAATTCCTTTTTTTTGGTTAAAGATTGTGCCCAGGTACTTGTTACACTTTTCACGTACATTTTTAACACTATATAAAAAGTGGCATTTTTCCAGTTTGCTAGAAAGAAGTGAAAGTTAATCCTGTTTTTAAATCAGGTGATCGTAATTTATTTTGTAATTTTCGTCCCATGTCAATTTCATCAAATTTCTTAAAAATTTTGAAGCATCGTTATACAATGTATTATTTGCTATTATAAAACCACACATATCTCAGAATCAGCATAAATTCATTATTGGCACAGATCAACATCAACAAACTTATGCCACGCTACACAGTTGATTGCCGAAAACATTAACCAACACATTCAAACTGATGTCATTTATACTGATTTAAGCAAAGCATTTGATAAAATAAATCACGACATTTTTATTACTAAATTAAAAATGCTTAATATTCCTAATAATTTGGTTGCAGTTATTAAATCATATCTCAGTGGTCATGAATCCTCACTATATACTGCACTCACAGAGATTCTTCATGGGTCTAATTTAGGACTTTTGTTTTTTTTTGTGTATATCAATGACATTTGAAATTCTTTAAAGTCTCTTATATGCAGATGATTTAAAACTATGCAAAACAGTACCTAACAATGCCGATTGTTTGTTTCTACAGGATGACCTTAATACTTTGTTGTTATGGTGCAATACCAATTGTTTATCACTAAACATTAGTAAGTGTAAAGTAATGTTCTACTCTACCAATGTCACAAAAATTAAGTATGATTACAACATTCATGGATTTACTCTAGAACGGGTAAACTTAATAAAATATTTAAAAATAACCTTTAATAACAAGTTAAGCTTTTTTGGTCACATTGATAGTATTTCAAAAGAACTAAAATGTATGTTGGGTTTTATTATACGCACCGGTAAAACTTTAAAATCTACAGATAAATTATCCTTATTGTTTAGAGCATACATTATATCAAAATTGTCTTATTGTTGTATCATATGGTCTTTTTGGCAACACAAAGTACGTTCTTACTCTAGAAGGTATTCAAAGAAGGTTTTTAAAATACTTATATCTTTGTAAACATAGAGTTTATTTGAGCTACGATATAATTTATCAATCACTTCTTTCTGAATTCAAATACCTATCCACAAATGACTGCCACAGGCAAACTATTGCTACTTATCTCTATAAAGTTTTACATTTTCTCTTAGATGACAGTTTTACTCTGTCAAGTATTAATTTTCATGTTCCAAATGTGTCTGCAAGATGCTGTCGTACTAATCATTTTGCTAATTCCCCTAGAGTACGTATGTGTAGAATTAGTACATAATTTTTATTGTAATCTTTTAAAACCTTTATTATTATATTTATTAGTTTATAATATTACGTCTATTATATTATTTTACTCCGTAATTGGCTGTAAGCTGCTGAGTAATAAATTTATTAATTTTTTTATTTATTATTATTATTGTATTAGGATTTTTGTACAACAAAATCTCAAAAATTCTGCGATGCCCGGCGCATTCACCATTTTAGAAAAAATAAATTGATGAGAAGGAAAAAGAAATGGAGAAAGTGCAGAAAGAACCAGAAATATTTTAAAGAAGCAAGAAAGTCTTCAGATCACCAAAGCAAAAAAAAATTAAAGTAAACACTAACGAGCCAGAAAAACTTTCCGGCAAAGATAAGGAAATAGAGGAAACGCTAATTCCAGAATCTGAATAAAATTAATTGATTAAAAGAAAAGGAAATTTAATTCAAGATTTGAAAAAAAAAAAATACACAAAATGACCACACAAAAAAGAGAAAATTAAAAAACATCACAAAAAATAGAAAAGAAAAAAAAAAATCGAAATGATAGAAGAGAGGGGTTGAGTCATTTTAAATAGAAACTTCACATGAGATAAAAAAAGGGAAATGCGGTAGTAAAAAAAATAATTAAAAAAAAATAATTAAAAACAGAGCAATTGGTGAAACAGCCAATGTACTCAGAAAAAGCAAGAAACCCAAAAGATGTTAAGGCAATGGAGATACAAGAAAAGCACAAAAGAAGAGTATCTAAAGAAACAGAAAGCACACAAAAATCAATATAAAAACAACTAAAACGTAGTTGTATCATACAAAAAATTTGATTGAGAGATTGAGTGAGGTAATAAATAGAGTATGAAAAGGAGAAGAGTTTCCGAGTCAATGGATAGAAAGTCTTGAATGACCAATACACAAAAGTGGAATGAAAAATCTAGTAAATAACTACAGAAAAATAACAATACTGAATACAGCATACAAGATCTACGCCATGATATTAGAAAATAAGCTGAGTAAGGAACTGGGTATGAATAAAATAATTTCAGACGAGCAAGCCGGCTTTAGAAAGAGAAGTGGTATCGTGGACAACGTATATATTCTACAGTACACGGTAAACAAAATATATATATATATATATATATATATGCGTTATTCTTTAACCTAAAAGCGGCATTTTATAGTGTGAATATAGAGAAACTGTAAAAGTGTATGAGAAAATAAAAGAATTTGCAAGCACCTGGTAACAAAATAAAAGAAATGTATAAGGAGATAGCAAACAAGAAGTATGTTAACGAAAAAATGAATTATTTTGGACAACAAAAGGAGTGAGACAGGGCTGCCTATTATGTTTCACTTTGTATGCGGCTTACATATTAGATGTAGACAAAAACTTAGGTTAAGTTAGGTTAAGTTAGGTTAAGTTAGGTTAAGTTAGGTTAAGTTAGGTTAAGTTAGGTTAAGTTAGGTTAAGTTAGGTTAGGTTAGGTTAGGTTAGGAGAAATCAACTATTATTTAAGTCAACTCCTAACAGGACATGGCTGCTTCGCACAGTATCTACACAGATTCAAAAGAAGGGCAAACGACAACTGTCAGTACTGCAAAGAATGCGATACACCGGAGCATACATTTATAAAATGCAAAGAATTTGAAGCAGAACGGGAAAGAAGCACTCAGACCCTAGATAGAGAGGTAACAGCGGACAACATCGTGGATATAATGCTAACTAGCAAGGAAAACTGGGACACTATCCAAAGTATGGTGAGGAATATACTGAGGAAAAAAGAAGAAGACGAGAGAGAAATGCAAAGAAAGGGAGAACTATAGAACAAGGTACTAACAACTGACCCACGCTATTTCGAAGACTAAAACCGCAAGGTAGTACCGGAATAACAAGACCAACTGGAGTAAGGAGGAGGCTTTTTAGCCGGTATGAACCCGGCACTACTGTGCAGCATCGGTGGCTGTCAGTGTCTTAGATGAAGATTTTTTCCTCCTCCCCGTATAAAAAAAAAAAAAAAAAAAGTTTAAGTTAGGTTAAGTTAGGTTAAGTTAGGTTAAGTTAGGTTAAGTTAGGTTAAGTTAGGTTAAGTTAGGTTAAGTTAGGTTAAGTTAGGTTAAGTTAGGTTAAGTTAGGTTAAGTTAGGTTAAGATAGGTTAAGTTAGGTTAAGTTAGGTTAAGTTAGGTTAAGTTAGGTTAAGTTAGGTTAAGTTAGGTTAAGTTAGGTTAAGTTAGGTTAAGTTAGGTTAAGTTAGGTTAAGTTAGGTTAAGTTAGGTTAAGTTAGGTTAAGTAGGGTAGATAAAAGTTGGTAAAAAAAGTGTGCTTGCTAGCATATGCCAACGACATTGTAATGATTGCAAAAAAACAAAAAAATATAAAAGAAATGATAAAAAGTTTAGAAACGTATTTTCGAAAAAAAAAATAGAAGTCAATGTAGAAAAAACAAAAATTATGATGTTCAGAAAAGGAAATAAAAAAAAGTAAAAGGCTAAAAATGGAATGGGTAAGGTATTGCGGAGGTCAAATTTTTTAAATGTTAGGAATATATTTTATGCTCAAACAACAGCAAAAGCAAGCACATTAGAGAGATGGTTTAAAAAACAAATAAAGTGGTAGGAAAAGTATGTATGAGAATAAAACAGCTGATGTTTTATAGTTTAGTTACAAGTATAATATTGTATAAGTCATAAATATAGAGATGGAAAAAAAAATAAAAACAATACATGTAAAATATTGGAGATGGGTTCTGGGTCCATATAAAATAACTTTAGCATATATCGTGAAAAATAAAAAAAAAATAAGTTAAGATCAGGAAGAAAACAATGAGGTTTAAGGAAAGAATGAGACAGAAATACAAATGTAAAATCTTAGAAGAATGCATAAAAAGAAAATGCGAGCAAAAAATGAAAAACTAGGAAAAAACAAGAAAAATTATTACTACAGAAATGGTTATGTTACTCAAAAAATTAAAATACTGAGAGCTGAAACTGGCAAAAAAACAAAGCAGAAAATTATGGAAATAAATAAATATATACAAAAGCAAGAAAATAGAATACAAGTGAAAGAGTCTAGGTATAACATAAATTAAAAATATTTTATGTAAAGTGAACTGCCAATGTATCTAGAGAGCAATAGATGTAGTATATATGATAAAAAAATGATTGCAAGATAAGATTTTAATTTAATTTTTTTTTAAACTATCAACTTAAAGAAAAACAAGTTAAAAATAGATTCTAAAAAATAATAAACAAATGTTAATTTAAAAAAATACCAAATATGAAATTAAATTAAAAATTAAAAACTAAAAAAAAAATGATGTAAAAGGTACACACAAAAAATAAAAAACCATAAAAAGTACAAAATACAAAAGAAAGTAAATAAAAAAGTTTGGAAAGTTAAAAAAAATCATGGTTTCAATTTGGTTACAAGATGACGTAAAACTAGATAAATAAAAATAATCAAAAATTATCTTATGGAACATTAAACAGATAAAAAAAATGAAAGAATGAAAAAAATTGTTATATTAAACAAAACAAAAATAAACATATAATTACCGAAAATAATAAAATAATAAAAAGCTAGAAACAATATTTAAAAAAACTGACAGAAGCAAAAAACCTGCTTAGAAAAAAAACAAAACAAAAGAAAAAAAATATAAACGTGCAAGAAACAGAGAAAATAAAAAAAAAGTGGTAGATAGATGCCACAAAATAGCAATATTGGCAGAAACAAAGAAATACTTGTAACGCTTTTCCGTTCTGGAAACTGGAAAGCAGCACGAGTAGCAAACAGTCTTATTCAACATAGTATGGATTTTGGGTGTTCTAGATGCCTCGGACGCAACCACATATAAATGTGGACCGGAAGAAAAAAAAAAGAAAAATAATAATAAAAAAATTTATTCATAAATTAACAATGTTTAAAAAAAACTAAAATTAAAATTTACTGAGAAAATATTAATATATATATATATACAGGTAAATATTGAAAGATTACAAGTTTTGATTGGGTCAAGATTTGTTTTGCCTTTAACTAGCAATATTTGTATTGACGATCCTACAATGGCCCCGCAGGATCAGGCACGCAATATCGTCTAACAATAGCGCACTCCAAAGAATATATGTTCGTCCTGTAAAGACCAGGCAATACACTATTCTGTTGAGAATTGCTTCAAATTCATATTCATAAAGTATAATAACAATGTACAGAAAACTTAAAATAAAACTTACTGCAAAAATATTAACATATATATACATATATATATATATATATACAGGAAAATTATCATAAGAATACAAGTCTTGGCAGAATCAATATTTGTAATGCTTCTAACTAGCTATATTTGTATTGAAGATACTACAATACCGCACTCCCCAGAATATATTTACGTCCTGTCAGGACCAGGCAATACAAAATTCTGGTAAGAGTTACCTTGATTTCTAGTCCTTCACCCTGGTACACTCTTGCACTGTTACTGGCTGACTTGGTCTGTCCTGGCAAGATCAAGTTGACTATGTCGGGCAGTGACTCACTTTTTTCTAACAATTCTTGCGTATTACCCTATTCTTCTGGAGAAGGTATAAATTGTGGTACCTGATTGGATAGCCAATCAGGCCTACTAACTGATTTACAATTACTACAAATATTCCTAACTAACTAATTATATATATATATAAAAAAAAAAGATATCTTAAAAATAATTTGCATAAAACATAGTACGCAATTCTCGGAAACAACTGTATAAATTGTACTTTGAAATAATCGGTACTTTCCAAAAAAATGCGTAAATTAATATTAACTAACTAAAAAAAACCTAAAATTAATAGAAATTATATTAATAAAACTAATTACATAATATGTGGCCCCTTATAATTGCATCAATCCGACCCTATAAATAATTCGTGAAAATAGCCGCAAAATCAGCTGTTTCCAGCGGCTGATTTTCAAGGCCATTTTTCACTTAAATATAGTTAAATAATATGTGTGAAGTGCTAAATGAGTGTTTGAATTAGTGAAGAGCCTGGATTAAATTATACAATGCATATGGGGTAGGTAGAAAACCTATTCAGTAAAACACGTGGCGGCTAGGTTATGTTTAAAACATTCGGCATTTAATGCTTAAATAAAGAATATTTATTAACCGGATATTTTATAATAAATATTTTAAACATAACTCAGCCCAAAACATTCTTCTTACTTAATTAATTAATTTTAATTATCAAAATTATTGATATATAGGGCCCGTCAAAATATTAGCATATACAGGGCGGGGCAATTGAAATAATTAATCATAATAAGGAAAACAAACCCTAGGTTTGATACATACTTACAACATTATATTACCATAATAGACAATGATTTAATAGAAATGAACATGAAGATTAATTTAGACATATCTAAAACAATGATAATATCAAGAGAAGCTAAAACTCATTAAATAACACTACACACAAAATAAATTAAACAGGTAAAAAGCTGCAAATACTTAAAAACAATTATTAAAAATAAAAGAAAAATAGACAAAAAATAATAATAATAATTTATTGCCCAACAAGTAAAACCTTATTACAGAACAACATAAAAAACTACAGTAAATATATAAAAATTACAAATAAATAATTAAATGTTAAAAAAAAACATAATCTTCAATAAAAAAAATCACAAATACACTAAAAAATCACATAAATTTTATTTTTTGCTTTCTGGCGTTGAAAACTACAATTACAAATATATGTATAGCTTCCCAAAATAATAAATCATAATTTTTATAAAATTAATACAATTAAATTAAATTTTTCTCTAATGCTTTACTTTTTTTCTTTGTTTTTTAACTGTCCGTTCTATTCCTTTTTTATTATTTCCTTTTAATATCTCATTTTTTGCATCTGTTTTTTTCTCATTTTGTTACACTCATTTAACACATGTTCTTAAGTCTTTTCACATATTCTGCACATTTTCAAATTTTTTTCCATCCAAAATATTGTTACTCGTTCTTTATTTCCACATCCAAATCTTGCAATCATCTTACTATATCTATTGCTTTCTAAGTACATTGACAGTTTAATATATATAATATGTTCATAATTTGCGTTGTACCTACACTCTTTCACTTGTATTCTCTTTTTTGTTTTGGTTTATTTCTATCTTGTTCTATAATTTTGTGCTATGTCTTTCTTTCAGATTCTTTTATTTTTTCAATTTCTAGGCTAATATAACTATTTCTATTGTATAATAATTTTCTTTGATCTCTCTTAGCTTTTTATTTCTGGTTTCATTTTTTTTTATGCATTTTTGTAAAATTTTACATTCGTGTCTCTGTCTCATTCTTTTTTCATACTTTATTGCTTTTTTTTATTTACTCTTAACTTATCTTTTTTTGACTTTTTCTAGCACATTATATGCTGGGGTTTTTCTGTTTTAACGAAGCACCCATTTTCAATATTTTACATGTATTACTTCTAATTTTTCTTGTTTTTTTCATTCCCATATTTCTGACCCAAACAATATCAAACTATTAACTAAACATAAGACCTTTTATTCTCATACACTCAAACTTAACATAAATTAATGGTTGATTGTTATATATAGAATATTTACTCTATAGTGATAATTTAATACACCAAGAAAGATTGATGTTGAAATATGCTAAGATGCTGTCTTTACATAATATGCGTATGTTTTTTGTATAAATGCCTAAACTTTGATGTTAGAAGTGAATGTTTAACGATAGCGGCATTTTTTTAATTTTTCCAGAAAATACAAACAAATAGTTCTTATTTGTTTGCATATTGCAATACACAATAAATATTATTTTAAAACAACTGTTAGCTAAGTAGCTAAGCAACAGCATGTTGTGATATACACACTTTATTAATTGTAACTAAATATTTTATTCTAAATTAAGAAGTTAATATTATATTTTTAAATTGGTAATTTTAGCAGACAAACATAAAGCTTTATATACATTTTGAACATAGTTTAGTTTTTGGACTTGCTCTTTATAGCCTCTCACGCTGGTCTTGCTCTGCCATAAATATATAGGTAGCTATTTTAGGCCGACATGCTACAATTCTACTAAAAAACAATTTGAGGTTTGACAATATTTCTTGCCAGATGGTCCACAGTCATGCTTTTTAAAATAAAACAAATAAATAAATAAAAAATCACTACAGATTAAATAAAATCATTTATGTTAAAAACTTAGTAATTGTTCTATTTAATCAATTCCTAATACTGAACGTTCGAACAAGAATTATATGTTAAAATAAATAAAACAAAAAAACATTGGTATAACAACCAGTATATTTTTACAATAGCATTGTAAACACATAACTTAGATTGTAACGAAGCAACACAGATTTATTGATCAAACTACTAGATTTCAGTTTGCCATTGTTAAAGCAGCAACAGCGTTTCCATATTTTTAATAAATAAATGTACATATAATTATTACAATATTAGTACAATATGGAAGATCCTATTTTGGCGGAGTTTATAAAATGTAATAGAAATATACCAAATATTAGGATAAATAGTGATTCAAAACAATACTGGGATGAAGTATTTGAAGAATTAGAACGAGATGTATTAACAGTAAGTTTTATATTTTATTGCAAATCATAAACTTTTTACTCGATTTAATCAAGTTTTGGTTAAAAACATATTTAAAACATATTAAATTCTAAATAACATAAAAACATAAATTTTAATTAAATAGATTACATTAATACACTAACAATTTCTAGCCTCCACATCAACGTCTTTCAGTACTTAAGACAATGTTTGATTCAGTAACTCTGGAAAGAATATTAAAAATTATAAATAGTGATGCAGACATCGAAAATGATATTAAAGATGATTTAAACGATGAATTAAATCTATATAATGAAATGGCAAATTTATCTTCTGCCGAAAGAAAAAAATCATTACATATAGCTGCAATTTTTAGGAAAAAAACTGATTTTAGGAAAAAATTAATTAAAGAAATAGATAAGTAAGCATTACATATATTTATTTAATTTAGTTTAATGTTTTGTTGTAACATAAATAATGTACCTATGTGATAAAATAATTTGCAATTTAGAAAAAAACATAATAATAACATGTACATGAACTATTTAATACTGCCACGTGATATGGCACAAAAATGGAGACCGAAACCACCACAAAACTTCACGGGGATGAGTCTAAGTGAGAAATGTGATGCTATCACTCGCCGAGTGAGTGATTTTCTTGGCGGGCTCAGACAGAGTAATCTAACAAATAAATATACACTTTTTAGATAGCAACAGATTTTATGCATTGGTTGAAGGAACTTGGTGGAGATGAGGCAAGTAGCTTGGATGTAGCCACTATACTCGATTTATTTGAAATCGGTTACAAGTCGCACGCAACGGACTCCTTGGCTGTAAAAGTAAAGGAATTGCCGGTTGTTACAAAGAGCATAGCCGATTCCTTAGGAATGCCAGAGGTAATATTTTCAATTATTGTGAGTAGAGAAAGTTATTTAGTTTTTATATTTTTCTAATGAATATTATTATTATTGCTGGTGTTTTATTATACATTGTTTTATTTTTATTATGTTTATAAACTGACAATAATTTTATATAACATACATTGTCTGGAAACAAAAAAATAACGTATCCGTACATCAACATAAAATTAAACAGATGAATATACAATTTTACCAAAAATATTACTTAGTAAATATTATAATAATAATATAATTGTAAGTGATAAAATTATTGAATTTGTCAATATTTACCAATTACGATTTTTACAACATTGGTTATTTTTATAATAAAAAACATAAAATTGTAAGTTAAAACATTGGTATCTATATGACCAGGGGAACCCAAATGTAACATTTATTTCACAATTACAAAATTTGATTAAAGTCTTTGTTTCTTAAGCTTTGTGTTTTTAAAATTTGATATGTAATTGGCAAAGTAAAAAAAATTAAAAAAATAGATTACAAGTATATAAACTTTATTTTTTTATTAGAATTAAATTGACCCGAGAAACACATTTATAATTATCTATGGTTTTTTGACAAACAAATATATTATTCAGGTTAGGTTATGTTTAAACATATTTTTATCATAAATAGATTTAGCAAAATAATGATCTACAATTGTTTATTATTTATTTTAAATATTTGTTTTTTTATTGACTGTTATTATTATTACTTAGTTATATATTGAGAAAATCAGTCTTGAATAATATAAAATTTATATAAAATATTATTGCTAAAAAGATAAAATACTTACATATAAATTAAATAAAATATTTTATTATTGAAATAATAGATATAATTTAATAATTTATTATTTCAATAATGAAAAATGTATAACTTTATGTTAGTATAAATCATATTAAAAAATGGCTCTCCATTAAATTGTTGTAAAGGTTTGAAAGTATTCTTAAACAATACGATTTATTTAAATCTAATACAGTTTAATTTTAATGAATAACTTAGATTTGTTTGTTTGTTAAATTTTGCATATTTTTACATTTTAGTAAAAAATATGGTTTTTCTATTTATTATGTACAGTGATTTTAGAGACCGGATTCCTAGCTATTATGCTTACGCTAAATAGTTAAAGCATCAAAAATATGTCTAAATATATGCACGAATTGTGAAGAATGTAATCATTTGGCACTAAGTTTTTTACGGTTTTTTTGCTTTTTTAGTACTTTTTTTTTAATTTGGTGCTTATTTTAAGATTTTGTGCTTACTTTTAAGCTTTTTTTTCAGTTTTGGTACATTTTTTTTGATTAATCTGTTCTTCTATGAAATTTAGTGGATTGAAATGTAAATAAAAAAAGCGTATATTTTTTATTATTTAGAAAACGTAGAACAAAATTTACGTATCAAAATCTTGCATACTTTTTATAATATTATTTAGACAAGTTTAATATAATTCTGTAAATCCCGACTGAGCTCATAGCGTATTTTAATGCCACCTCTTCAAGCAAGTCAAATAACTGCATTTTATAATTCCTAACCGAATATGACCGGTAGGTCGGAGATTCTCTCAATTTTAAAAAATTTAAAATCGTTATATACAATTTTTGGATCCTGCAAGTAAATCAGTGGAAAACTTCCAAGCAGTTCTAAAAAATAAAAAACTTCAATATAATTTAGCTTTCGTTTTTGTGTCATGCCATAAAATCGCTAGAAAAACAGGAAAATACGTTAAATAGAGAAGTCTAAATAAATTAAAGATTTCAAAGAAGCAATTTTAAAAGTACTAGGCTGTATTACTCAAACAGTGAAATCAAAATCCGAAGATGTATTTTTGAAAAATAGAGGTATGTCTACATTAAATAAAATAAACTGTATTTTGAGTTAAGACAATGTTCCATATTTTGATATGAATCCAGCTTTAAAGCAAAATTGAAACATGCACCAATATGCAAGTGTGTATGTCGAAAAAAATCTTTCCCCTTCAAAAACATTTTAAGTGATTGAAGACAGAATTTTACAGTTGAACAACATTTAATTATTAACTGTTTTCGTAGATAGTTTTTTTTAGTTATTTAAAAGTTTTTTTTTATTATATTTAAAATGTGTGTGAAAAATATCATCACTCAAACTGTTGTAAATATAAACGTTATAAAACCTTTATTAAAATATTTTATAGTTTTGGATTTTTTAAGTTTTCTTTTTTTTTAATTGTGTTATGCCTTTTTAATGCTTTTTTTGCATTTTTGGTGCTTTTTTAATGCTTTTTTAGTTATATTTTCATGCCTTTTTAAGCGCTTTATTTCGTATTTTTAATGCTATTTAATCCGGTCTCTAGTGATTATATATAGTGTTAATAAAAATTTTCTACGCTACAACTAGTGCTAATAGAAATTAACAAACACAAAATCTAATAAACTCAAATTCAATAGTTAATAGTATTCAAAATATGGTTTAATTAAAAATTAAAATACTATATATTTATTAACGCAATTAGTTTAACTAAAATAAATATTTGGACTGTTGTTTTTTCTTTTATAAATGAAAGTGAGTTTGTTGTTGAAGGTTTGCTCACTGTATTAAAATAATTATGATTTTTTATTTGTTGACAAGAGTCAACAAATCTTTGTCAAAATTCAAATTGTGTGTTAACTTCTGTGACGTAAACAATTTTAAACATTAAAACATTTCTACACAATACAAAGTTAGAGAAGTTAAGTCTTAGTGGCTTTGTAACATCAGTCTCTAAACAATTTATCTGTTGATTAAAATAGTTTTTTATGAAAAAAGTGGGTTGGAGATTTATCATGCATACAATATATAGGGAGATTCTTATCCTATGCGCATAAACTCAAAGAATTATAGTTTACAATCAATATTATTGATAAATGTTAAAAAAATGTAGTAAAAATTTTATAATAAGCGAGATAATAAAATATAAAGTTTCTGGAAAATTAAAATTTAATACTTGAAAAAAATCGGTGTGCTATGCCAAAATTAAAATAACGCACGTTGAAATTCCTCCGGTTGTTGCCAAAAATTAAAAAAAAAAACTAGGTGGCGCCTGTCAGTGAGTAATAAAATTAAATTTTAGCGCAACATAACATGACCAATACAGAATTTGTGGATATGATATTGGTGTATAGAGAAGTTTATCAAAATTTAGTGACTGCAGCTCGCCTTTATTTTGAGAAATTTCTCAAATCCGGCTCTTTGATTGTTTGAACGTTTTGTACAGCGTGCAAGAGAAACTGGGCACTTGCAGCAAAGACCATATGAGGGACGTTCTAGACCAAGGCACAATTTTAATCTTAAGGAAAATATTGTCGATATTGCTAAAGAACGCAAAATACTACCCTATAGTATTTTGCAAATGGTTGTTGCGTTAGCATAATGTAAACCCAAATTTTTTTATTATCATTTTAGTGACAGATGAAACAATTTTTACTCGTAGCAGTGTGCACAATTTTTACAATACGCATTATTGGGCAGTTGAAAATCCAAACATTACCCGGCGTACAAACTTTCAACACAGATTTTTGGTGAATGTATGGGCTGGAATTGTAAACGGCCATCTTATTGGACCGTTTTTAAAGCCAATTCGTGTAACGGGCACTGTTTATTTAAATTTTTTACAAGAGGCACTACCAGCACTACTAGAAGAAGTTCCAATTAATGTTAGACTGCGCATGTGGTATTTTTACGACGGAGCTCCACCACACTTTGCAATAGATATGCAACAACATTTGAACAATGTGTTCCTGAGGAAATGGATTGGTCGAGGAGGTCCAACTGCCTAGCCTCCTAAATCACCTGACTTTAATCCCTTAGACTTTTATGTTTAAAGGCATATGAAACATCTGGTATACGCTACCAAAATTCACAGTGTTGAAGAGTTACAACATCGCATACAAGCTGCCGCTTACACAATTTGGCAACCACCAAGGCTTCAACGTGCATGTAGCGCAACATGGCTTCTTACTTACAAATCTAGAAGATTGTATCAACAGCATTATCCCAATTGTGTAATACTTATTAGTATGACAATTTCACAAATCCATTATCGTCTATTTGATAAAACTGTTTAGAATGTTGTTGAAAATTATCTTAGTACAAGTATGTACAAACAAAATAGCGTCAGTATTGGCAATCACGCATGTTTTAGTATAAAAAATATTAAAAGATTATTTAATATATCCGTACTATTTTCAAAAGTTTTTCTGTATTTTCCTGTAGTTTTCAATTACTTCTAAACTTTTGTCACTGGTTTTTTTAAATGTTGTTTGAAATTTCCTAATTTGATCAAAAAGTATTATTTTTTGACAAAAACCTACACGAAATAAGTGAACAATGTATCCAAGAACAATTTTCCGAAATCGTGTGAGCTGGCATAATAGAAGATGTTTTGATTCCTGCCAAGAAAATTCAACGAACAATTGTATCTTAAATTTCTTCAAGAGCATTTTGATTTTTTCTGCTAAGAAAACTCAACAAACAATTGTATTTTTTTTTCAAATTTATTTTCTTGACAATATCCTACTTAAGATGAGAAATGAAGGCTGGTTTATGCACAACAATGCACCTTCACATTTCAGTATGAAAGTCTGCCGGTTTTTAAATAGGATATTCAAACAATTGCTGGATAGGTCGAGGTGGACTTCAATCGTAGCTTGCTAAGTTTGTGACCTAAACAGTCTTGAGTTTTTTTTTGGTACACTTAAAATGTTTGGTTTACAATACGTTAATAAACACAGAAAAAGAGCAAAGAAATAGAACCACAGCTTTATTTCAGAGTATTTAATACAGCTCAGGAATAACTTTTTCATCATTATTTATAATTTTTGTTTTAAACTGAAACTATAGATGCATCTTTATGTTTTTGAATATATACGTTAATTATCATTGTTATTATTAATAATAATAATAATAATAATAATAATAATAATAATAATAATAATAATAATAATAATAATAATAATAATAATAATAATAATAATAATAATAATAATAATAATAATAATAATAATAATAATAATAATAATAATAATAATAATAATAATAATAATAATAATAATAATAATAATAATTAATAATAATAATAATAATAAAATACATATTGCGCTTTTACAATTTAATTTTTAGTTTAAATAAATTGTTGTTACAACACATCAATTTTAATCTTGTAAATTTAAAATTGTGGAAAAGAAATTACATTGTATTTTGAAAAGAAAGCATTTTAAACCATAATTAACTATAGAAACTTTTTGTATTAGAATCAGACAAAGAATTTCTCTGTGTAACATTTTTCCAACTTAAATTAACACCCTGCATAATAAAATTAGCGGAAAATGACGAACAACTTCTGAGATGTTATTAGAATTCTGCATGTGTTTTACACACGTGAATCTGATCTATAACTATATACATATATAATTCAAAACATAATTATGGACAGTGCCATACAGGTTTAAGTGAAGTGACGTGTGAGTGAAGTTTTCTTTATACAGCTATTATGTTTATTGTTTAGCAAATCAAGATATCTTAGGATTTGAATGATACTCATTAATGGAAATTTTGTCAAAGAAATCTAACAAATGATCTTTGATAGGGTCTAGTATTATATCAGTTCTGAGTTGAGTGTTACAAATGTAGTAAAGTGCTTTGAGGATCTCCCGCAGAGTCTAATTTTAAAATAATTTAATTCTGTTCAGATAGGATAAAGCAGCCATACCCCAAGCTAGACATTTGTATGTCAGTATTGGGCAAATGATTTAATTAAACAGACGCAACTTGTAGCTAGTATTCATGTTGCTATCCTTGCGTAGCAACAAAGTTAATAGATTGCTTGCTTTACCGAGTATGGCTATTATGTGCAATCTAAAAGTTAATCTTCTATATATATATATATATATATATATATCTATTTCTATTCCTAGATACTGTACAGCACCCGTTAATGGAATTCTAACATCATTTAACTAAACAATTTTGTAAAAAGTTAACAATTTTTTTAAATTTAATTAAATTTAAAGTGTCTCACAAACCGCTTGAAGTCTTAGCGTGATGACATTCAATTATCTAGAAATATAAATCTGTGCTGTATCATCAGCAAACTGTGCAAAGTTCACACCAGGCGTGATGCATAAAGTTGAAAATCATCAGAAAAAATACTGTACTCTGAAAAACCCCTGCCTCAATTGTGCAAAAAGTACACACTGTCCAAACATTTTAGATTTAACCTGTGACGTTGAAGTTTTAAGAATAAACCTTGGTGCCATTATTAAAAATCTTTTCAACTTTAAAGAATATGACGCCAGTGGCTTATTTTAAATTAAATTTAGTTTTGGTTTGGTCAATCGTCCTGGTTAGTTGGTGGGTTGTAGAAAACCTGTATCTGAAGCAAAGTACTATAAACTATAAACTATATTCATTAGAAACATTTTTTCTTTGCAAACTCTTTTGGCTTCAAAAAGTTTAAACAGAATATTACAGATATTACATTTTTAATATTTCACATACACATTATACTATAAAAAAAAATACTGTTTTGTTTATAGTAAACTAATGCACTTTGTTTGTTTTTCTTTATGTTGTCTTTGGTGTATCTAACATCTTTCTGATATCTAAAATAAAAAAATACATGTTATTATATGCTCAACAGACAATAGAATTATATCAGTTTATTTCAATTATTAAAATAAACTGTTTAACTATTATTTAACTGTGTATTTATTAATTAATATTGACATTGGTATTGATAACCTAACCTAACAGTAAACAAACCCAAAACGCAAGAATTATTTAAATTAAAAACATTGGGATTGATTTAAAAAAAAAAACTATATGTAATATATCATTTTTCTTATGCGTATATTATAAATATTTGTTAAATTACACTCTTGCTACCAGTACAATGAGATCATCAATGAATGAGGTTTTTTAAGTATTTCTCGGAATTTTTTTAGTGATTTTAGTGTATTCCAGTTTATCAATTTTCATATACGTTTGTCACTTTTTATATTTATTAAAAATAATGTATTGGTTAATTTACTATAATAAAATGTGAATTGTAAAGTATTGAATAAATTTTAAATATTGCAAAGTGTGTTTTACAAAAACTGTGATTAAAGAAAAGTGTTAAGTGAATATTTAAATTATATAACAGTCATTGTTTAAGGTTAATGTTTATTAAAAATACCTATCTTTAAATCAATTTAATAATAAATTATAAATTGTAAAGTGCAGTGTAAATTTGAAATAGTGTAAATTATGTATTATGCATACTGTGAATTGAATATTTAAGTTATATGTACAATAATGTTTATACAAGAAAGAGTGATTTTATAGTCGTAATGGAACTATTATCTTATAAAAAGGTTGTAAATAACAAATTACAAATTATGCACCTGTAAGAAAAAACCACCTGACAGGCTGTTCATTGTAATTGAAGAGGTTGTTGACAATAAAAATAATGATGAAATATTGAATAAGATTTTTTTAACAATGAAGCTTGGTGGTTGTTTTCAATCCTTATTAGTTACACGAAACAACTTTACACTCAATTGGTATTTGAGTTGCAATTTTAAGGTAAAGAATAAATAAACCAATATTTGTTTATAAAACTTTATTAAATTGATTCAGGTACGACTGAAGAGAATACAACCTGTGCCATATTTATTCATTGTGCTACTGCTATAATAAATTTTTACTCTAAAAACATTCTTTTTTTGTATATATTGTAGTGTACATATAATTTAATCGTTTAATTTACAATTTTCTACAATTACCTATTATTATTATTATTATTTTAAATGCTGAGTATTAATGTTTATATTAATAATTAACCAAATAAAAGTAATAATTTGCTACTTTTCATAATGGTAATTTTGTTAAAAGAAACATTTTATTTAAGTTTCTTTATTTATTTGTATATTATATACATATAATATACAAATAATCATTGAAATTGTTGTTTTTTTTTTAAATAAAGTTTTAAAATAGTTCATCGTTGTGTATTATGTATTTATTTTAATTGTTAGCGTTGTCACAAATAAAATGTTTGTTCTTGCGTAACACCATTATACATACGTATAATTTAAATAATTTGAATTGTAATTTAGTACAATTACCTGTTGTTATTAGTCTTATTATATTTATTCTGAGTATTAATTTTTCAATAATGATTAACCCTAAAAAAAAATTATTTTTTTTAACCATTAAAATTGTTTTTTTTTAAATAAAGTTTTAAAATAATTCATCTTTGTTTATTATGTACTTTGTATATATTTTAATTGTTTAAAATTACATTAATTATCACAAGAACAAAATTTATTATGTATGGCTCAGTTTTAAGATTGGATAAGCTCTATATTCTATATAACAAAATCCGATTATTTTGTTTAAATTTCTGTCAAAACGTTGAGAGATAAGGCTAAGTAATCTGATGCTTTCTTCTAAATATGTGAAAAAGGAACAATCAGTCTTGTAGACCGACTTAACTCTTTCCTTACATTTACATAGAGATCTAAGACTACTGGGCCGTGGTTTGAGTTTAGGTTGTTATTGACCAACATAGCATTTTAAGCTACTATGTTTTTAAGTAACGTAATGTCAAGTACATTTCCAAGATAATGATAATAGGTGAGCATGTTTGGCTTTAGTACAGTATAGCCCTTATTCTAGGCATACTTCAATAGTACTTTGCCAAACTGAATGCAAGAACTGCTATTACTAATTGTTTAGTTGGCAACTGATATGTTGTATTTAACTTTATCAGTCCTAAATCAAAAATATTAATTGCTATTGAATTTGCTTTCAACTTAACAGTTGGGTCCATAACTTCCATGTAGTCAGCTGATTGCTCTACGTTTTGGGTTCCAAACGTGTTTTCCAAATACGTTAAAGTGTTTGGATTGTTGTAAACTTTACCAGGACATCAACTAATATTATTTTTAAAAAAGAAGGTTTTTAGTTCCTTTTTTGTATGCTGTTGCTATTCTAAATGCATATACAAAGCAGAATGTTTTTGTTAAGCGTATCAGTAATTATGAAATTACTATATTTAATAATATACAATTTGTTTTAAATTTTTTTTACTGCTATCATAAAACTTTACAAAAAATGTTTGAGGGCATTAGTTAATAATTTATCAGCTTTTTCACTACCAGAAGATAGTAGTTAAGTGCCAGAACGTCTATTTGGTTGGTTTTAGCTAAACTAAAGATTTGTTGTTGGCTGTTATAGGACACACTTGGGTGGTTGGGCTTTATCACTTTTTTTTAATACTGGATTCTAAGATAAGATTTTGCGCATTTTATATAAACGTGCACTTATTTAACAAATATCTCATTCTTTGGCATCTATGGCAATGACTGATCATGCTCAATTTACGTTTAATCACTACTTTGATTTTGAGATATATTAACAAAAAATATTATGATTTTTAGCAATATTAGAATATAACATGGTTGATACCCTGTCTTTTTTCTTTATTATGATTACCAAAATAGATTTAATGGCAAATTGGTCCGTAACACAACAGTTGGGAATGCCCTTCAGCTTTCAGCAGGCTTTTTTGTTTACTTTTGTCAGTTAAGAAAAATGATGTATTCCTTCCTTATCTAGGTAATAGTTTTATAGAGATTATCTATCAAACTAAAAATTAGTTTGATTCAAAGTAGTATTTTCATTTTTGCTGTGCCTGTTTTATTGCCCTGTCTATAATAATAATAATAAATCTTTATTTTCCAACAGACATAATCCAATAATAGGGAATATATATACATACAAATTATTCTTAAGCAATTATTACAAGTTTAAATAAAAAATATATATTAAATTAAATTAAATTAAAATTAAATTAACATTAAGAAATTTCATGTACAGATGAAATAAAAACATTGAATGAATTACAAAAAATATTATCACAATAATTTATATTATTATAATTGCGACACATACTGGTAATTGGTGAATAGTATCCAATATTTGTGTGATAATGTTTGCATCTAAATGTGATTGCACTACGACTAGATTACCTCGGTACATTAAAACTAATCATAGACAATAAGTGTATATCATCAATCCTGTCATTTACAATATTATACAAACATACAATAGACGCAGAATTTCTACGAGAAGCTAGACTTTTTAACGCATACATGTTTAACAATACATCATACGAAACAGAACGATCTGGGTATTGTTTTGTTTGTTTATAAAAACACATTCTAATAAAACGCTTTTGAATAGACTCAATAGTTTTTGAGTGCGCTGCGTAATATGGACGCCATACAACACTACAGTATTCAAGCTTAGATCTGACATATGCAAAATATAATCGCTTCAGGACTTAAATAGTGTCAAATTCTGAGCATGTTCTATTAATGAAACCCAAAAGCTTATAACTTGCGTTGGAAATATAATGAACGTGCTGTTTAAACGACAAAAAACTATCAAATATAATTCCCAAATCTTTAATGATATTACAACGCTCTAATATGTGTAAATTAATTTTATAATTAAATTTTATGATGTGTTTTTTGCCTGAAAATGCCATAGCTTTGCACTTTTTTTGGTTCAGTTTGAGGTTATTAATAGTACACCATTTATTAATTTCATTCAAATAATTTTGAATAACAAAAGAATCAGAAATAGTTATTATACGAAAATAAATTTTTATGTCATCTGCATATAACAAAATTGATGATTTAACGCACTGCACAATATCGTTTATAAAAAGAAGAAATATGAGTGGTCCTAAGTTAGATCCTTGTGGAATACCACTTGTAGAAGTAAACGATAGCGATCTGCACCCTTTATGCTCAACAAATTAAAAGCGGTCTTGTAGATAAGATTTTAATAAAATAACTGTGTTACCATGGATTCCAAAATGTGGTAACTTGCTTAATATTATGTTGTGGTTAATAGTATCAAAAACCTTTTGAAAATGTTTATAGATAACATCTACTTGACAGCACAATTGAGAAAAGCAATGCGCTTAACACACATCCTTGCTTCACACCTTTTTTCGTTTGGAATTCTTTTGATTCTTCGTTATTCATTTTGACTATGTTTTTGTTATCTGTGTACATGTTATTAATTACGTTTATTATTTTCTTCTCAATTCCTCTCTCTTCTAGTTCTTTCCATATGTCTTCTCTCTTGATCCTGTCAAATGCCTTTTCAAGGTCAACAAAGCATACGTGCATTACTCTATTTTTTTAATCATTTTCTCACTTAATTGTCATATTATAAATATTAGATCCTGTGTACTTCTTCCTCTTCTAAATCCACATTGGCTGTCTTCTATTGCCGTTTCTAGTTTGTCTATCATTCTTTTTTCAATAATTCTTTTGAATATTTTGCTTGGTATGCTCAATAGTGTGATTCCTCTATAGTTTTCACATTTCTTTTTATTGCCTTTTTTATGTATGAGTAGAATTATTCCTTTATTCTATTCTTTTGGGGTTTTCCCATTCTTAATTATGTCGTTTATTAATTCCGTTATTTGTGTAATTCCTTCATCTCCCATGTATTTCATCATTTTTAACGTTACTTCATCTGTTCCTGGTGCCTTCCCGTTCTTTATTTTCTTAATTGCTTCTATTACTTCGTCTTTTTTAATTTCTTCTATTTCTTCCGTTCTTCTGTCTTGTAGCAATTCTTCATCTTCTTTTCTTTTGTTTTCTTCTGTTTCTTGTTCTGTTAGTTCTTAGAAGTATTGTCTTCATCTTTCCATTATCTTATTTTCTTCCGTTATTATTTTACCATTTTTATTTTTTATGTTCATCATATTGTATTCATTTTTTTTGTTTTAGATGTTTTAACGTTCCGTACAATAGTTTTTGGTTTCGGTTGAAATTTTCATTCATTTCTTTTCCAAATTTTGTCCATGATTTTATCTTTGCTTTTTTATTATTTTCTTTGTTTCATTTCTCTTTTCTTTGTACTTTTCGTAATCTTCTATTTTCTTGGTTTGTAAGTATCTTTTCCATTTTTCTATTTTGTCCTTTATCTTTTTTTTTACTTCTTCTGTCCACCAATTAGTTTTTTTAGTATCTTTGTTCACTATTTTTGCTGATCCACAGCTTTCTTCTGCAGCTTCTAGGATAATTTGTTTAAAAATTTCCCATTTTCCTTCTATGGACGTTCTTTTTTTTTCTCTGAATTTTTTTTGTAGTATCTCTTGGTATGCCACTTGTATTTGTTTTTCTTTTAGTTTGTATGTTTTTGTTCTTAACTTTTTTCCTTCTTTTGTCTGGTTTAAGTTTTGCTTACCATTTCTTATCCATTTGTAGTTAATGATGATCGCTTCCTTTCCGCCTGTCTTGTTACTTTTACATTCTTTATCTTGTTCCAGTTATTTCTGTTAACTAGGTAGTAGTCAATTATTAAATTCTTGTTTCTGGTTGGTTGTGTTCTTGTGTATTTGTGAACTTTCCTGTGTTTAAATTTGGTGTTTGCTATTACTAGATTGTTTTCAATGCATAGTTGAATAATTCTTTCTCCGTTGTTGTTTTTAATTTTTTCTCCTTCTTTTCCCATAGCCTCTTCTATTCCGTTGTTTTGATTTCCTACTCTCCCATTTAGGTCTCCTAGTATCATTATGTTTTCTGCTCCTTTGTCTATTTCTTCTTGTAATTTTGTATAGAAGCTGTCTTTCTCTTCTTTTTTTGCGTCTTCATTTGGTCCGTATGTTATTATCATGGTCCATGTTTCGTTCTCTCCTAGCTTCATTTCTACTGTCATAATTCTTTCATTTATGTGTTTTTCTCTTATTGTATCTTTTATCCTTTCCGGAGCTATTATCATTCCTACTCCTCCTTTTGCTTTTTCCTTTTCCTCCACTCCTGTCCACATTATCATTACTCATTAAATTATTTACTTTAAATCTTCATGTAGAATTTGAAAAAAACTTGTTCTTGATATTCTCATTTTTGTAGCAGTAACTAAACGTCTATTTATTATTTATTTATTTATCAACTTCATTTTTTTTAATTTTGATGATTATTTTGTCAGTTTGTGCTTCCAAGGTATTTTCTGCACTTTAGGTTATCATGAATGTGTTTGATTTAAAAATAGAACAAGATATTTTCTTCATACACTGTCAATTTCTTATGGATATTGTTTGAACTACTGCTTTCTTTTACAAGAGACTCTGCCAAAGATTGCAGAAATTGTAAAGCAAAAAACAAATTACGTTATGTAAATTGTTTTATTGCTTTTTAAAATATTCTCTTTTAAAATCTATACATTTTTGCAACCGATGAAACCAATATTTAAAACAATTTTGCCACTCTGACCGAGGTACCTCCAAAACAAGTAATTTTAATGCTTCAACGGTCTCTTCAGGCAATGAAAAACGCTCGCCACGCATTTTGTTTTTAATATGTCGATATAAGAAGAAGTTATTAGGCGATAAATTAGGCAAATATGGGCAATGAGTCATTAATTGGATGTTGTTACTGGTCAAAAACACTACAGTTTGTCGTGCTGTGTAAGCGCTTGCATTGTCATAATGAACAATGATTTGCCGGTTTATGTTGTTCTTTTTAATTATAGCGATAACTTCCGGCAAACAAATTGAAGTATATCAGTCAGCAATAACTGTCTTTTAATCCTCTAATGCAACAGTTGCAACATGACCCGTTTTTCTAAAGAAACAAGCAATCATTCTGTTCGAAACGCTTTGTGAAAGCACCACTTTTCTGGGTTTAGGTATATTTTTAAACACTCATACAGTTGATTGCTGTTTAGTTTCAGACTTGTATAAATATATCCAAGATTTGTCACGACTTTTTTCAAATTTCTTTAGCATTTCCTTGCACCACTTGACACGTGCCTGTTTTTGTTCTTTTTTCAAATTGTACGGGATCCAACGTCTGCAAAGCTTCCTGACATGCAAATGATTGTGCAAAATTGTATGTATTTGTTTTGCTGCATTGCCTAAGAATGCCTGTATCTCACTATAGGTCACATGCCGATCTAACAAAATCATTTTACGCACAGCATCAATATTGTTTGCAACAACAGAGGTGCATAGACGACCTTTGTGAAGATCGTCATCAAACGTTGGTCTTCCGAGCTTGAGTTCTGCGAACCATTTATAAACCATAGTTTTGGATGATCCTTAATCTCCAAATACAAACTAACTTTTTCCACACATTGCTGCGGTGTTAAACCGTATCGAAAATCATAAAAAATCATCACTCGGAAGTCACAACTCAAAATTTCCATTTTTCACTCAATTATTACTCTTGTTAAATTTTGTTGAAACAAAACCGAGCAGTTTGAAATCAAACTGTCAACTGAATTATAGGTGAAAAACGTCAAATTTTACGAATATGACAATTGCAGAACGCTGGCAATACAGGCGTACTTGATACCGCAAACTTTAGCAGTGCCCTTAGTAATGTTACTCATTTTTGTTTTTTTTTTCAAAATTAGAATCAAACTTTGAGATAAAACTATAAAATGCTTCAGAAAGTTGACATAAGAAAAAGTTTGTGATAGTATGTTGTTTTCATAGTTAGATAGATAACATAAAAAACTCTGCTTATATAATAAAATTACATATGGCCATATACTTACAACTACATTTTGTTGTTCAAAAACAATTAATCAGATTATTTTTTGTATTTTATAAAACAAATTTGAATTTTGCGGGCAAATACATCCCACACTTGACAGACGCATCTAGAAACTTTTGGCTTTATTGACTGTTTTTTACCATAAAAAACACATCAAAAGTGCTTGTAGAAAGATCAAACTAATTCGTCAATTTTATTAAATTAGTGGACCTATTTTATTATGTTATTTTATTTTATTAAATAACTTATAGATGCGTTTATTTCATTGTTTTGTTTACATTGCTACGTAGTCTATGCTCAAACTCTTATGAACTACATAGTAGTAGTGTTGTGAGAATGTGCAGATTTTTCAAGCCACCCGAATGGTAGCCCCAGCAGATTGTAAAACGCATAGTAATGTTTTATGCTTTTTTGAAAGTAATTGTTGATATTACATAATATTATTCTGCATGATTTCAAATGTTACCAGAAATATGCCACAAATAACAAATAACAAAATACTATCAGTTTATAGACATTTTACAAATATTACTTCTAATATCAGTTCTGATTACATATAAACTTCAATATTTTTTTATTAACTGAAGCTGGAGTTGATGTTTACAATCATCAACTTTATTTAAAACAATTAATTAAAATTATGGAAATTATGGAAACAAGTATTAAGTGTTAAAAGTATAAGTTATTCAGATAAGAGTTAAAATACATGAAATTATTGATTATAAAATTTAAAAAATAATAATAATACACTAATAGAGTTAATTATTATTACAGTTTATTTATTTTTAACATTTATATATTAAACTGATACCACCTGCGACATCTGTAGCTTTCAACTGAATCTGAAGCAATACAGTAAACTAACGATTTTCTGTTAGATTCAAGTTCTCTGTGAGGTGCCGCCCTCGTTGAGAATATATGCAAACTTTGCTCACCGATCTAACATTACAGCGATTTAACAAAACAAGTATACACGACATCTGGTGTGAAAATATAAATTTATAAATTAAAAATAATTTTATTATATTATATAGTACATCAAAATTTATATTTGACGTATATGATATGTGTACCTAACTTTCATCATTCATGTTGTTGGCATATATTATAAGAATTTGTGTATTTTAAAATAAACTTTACTCACCAATAACATGTTATTATGAGATAACAATAAAAAAACTGTTTAAAATGTAATGATGTACCTATAAACATGATATGAATAGCGACTCTTACATATTTTGTCTCTTTATAAAATACATGATTCATATAATGAGAGGTCAATTATTTAAAACAGCATATTATTGTATATCTGTAGTAATTTTTTCTTTCATGTTTATATAAGCATGGTTTATTACTTGTTGTTATTATTGATAATAATTAGTAAATATTGCATATTGCAATTTATTTCAGAAATTATATTAGATATACTCATTTTATAACTTTGATGCGGATATAAAATATTTAAAGAAGTTTGCCGTTGGCATATACACTTTTGTTATACTTGATAAAAAGATCATTTTGTTACAAATAATATAACAAATGTATTACCATTGTTTTTCAAATATTTTTATTTATTTATACAATACATAGCAACAAGTGCAAGATATAAAAGATTCTGTAACAGCTTTAACAGTTCTTTTTATAAACTAAATAATTTCTAAAAAATGAAATATTTTAGCTAATAATATAATATTATATAGCGACGTATTTTTTACGGCATTTTCACTGCTAATGTAAATATTTTTATTTAGAAATATACAATACATACCAATAAGTGGAAGATATAAGAAAATTTATAACAACTTCAACAGTTCTTTTTATAAACTAAAAAGAATCTAAAAAGTTAAGTATTTTAGCTAGTAATATAATATTATATAGTGTCGTATTCTTTACGACATTTTCAGTGATAATGTACCATCAGCTAATCCTTAAGGAAACAGGCACTGCTAAATAACAAAGAAATCGAATAAAGTTTACTTTTGGATAATCTTTCATTTGTTATTGTTTTGAGAATTAAAATTCAACAATTATAGTATATAGTCTAAAATATAAATATTTTGTTATAGTAGTTGACAGAGAATTAACTGTCTACAATAACAATTATAACATAAATGGCTTAATGAAATATGCAACATTTAATATCAATTTTGTTTGCGTTTATACGCATATAAAAAAATCAATTTTTATCGATCTAAGCAAAACAGTAAAAAATATTAAAGATGGTTTTATGGACAATCTTACCAACAGTTCTAATTTTTTTTTTCCTATTTACCTTTTAATTTTTATGAAGATCGCAACTGACATTTGAAATCAGTATTTACCCAAATTATTGTCTAGTTTTTAAGTATTGTGCTAAAATGCATTATAGTATAACTTGAATTTTGCGTGCGCTTACTACTTTATAATAATATAACCTCAACATCAAATATTAAAACGTTGTTTTTCAACTATGATATTTAGTTTTACATTGCAAGGTTACATTCATTTAAATTGTTGATTTCACATATTAAATTGTAATTGAAAAAAAAAATTGACTTTATATACAGTTATTACTCATTTACAGGTAAATAATTGTTATTTAGATGATCTGAAAATCAACATTACTAAAACAAAAAAATAATAATTAAAAAATGAATTATTAGTAATGTTCAATATTATCTTATAACGTTCTGTACGCCATTGTAGTTGTAATAATTAGTTTTAATATTAACTTGGTTATTTTATATATAATCAATATTTACACCTTAAGATTTATATTGACAATATGTAAAGAATAGGTAAGATTAAGTTAAGTTTGCACGATTAATAAAAAAGTTAGTAAATAATTGTCTGTATATTATGATTATGTTTTACAATAGAGTATCAAACAACACAAAATATTTATATTTTTACAAAACTTAAGTAAGTTCAGCTTGTACATTTTATAATAAATTTTAAAAATATTTAAAAGTAACAAATTTTCAATCCAATTAAGGAAACAAATTGTTGTAAATGTTTAATAGAACATATTAAGAGTAGCTATCATCAGTCATAATTAACCCTAGGGATCATGAGTGTGGTTTGATAGACCTTTTGCGGAATTCATTGTTATGCTTGTAACATATTGCTTTTAATATAATTATTTCAGTTTAGGAATGCTTTAACCAAACATACTAGACGCCAATTAATGTAGAACTATACTAAGTAATAAATAAAAGTAATTTTATATAATAAAGATAATGCCAATAACTCTGCTCAACTTAGTTTTGATTCGTATGTTAACTAATGATACCGTGCTAAAGAATAAAATTTAACAGAAAATATTGATGCAAAAGATGTGTATAGAATAAGAACGGTTCTCCAAAGCTGAAAACTAAATGCGTTCAAACGTCAGACTCATTGCGGGCTTTTTGCGGTCTTTTCTAAATAACTTAATTAATATATGCTTTAAATTAATTTATATTTTACACAAGTAAGTAAGACTAAAAATTAAAAAAAACTTATAAGTTGCCTGTTTTTGTAAAAAGTGTCTGCAATCAATTAATTGATGATCATAGCATTTATGAAGAGAATGTCAAACAATGCAGGGCTAAAATATACAAAATGGAAACAATATTTAACATTTTAAAAAACTAGAAACTGTAGCAACAGAAACTACAAAAAATAAATTTGCCAAATGTGCTAAAAAGTCTTGGAAAAATCACAGTAATAATTGTTTTGTATAATATAAAAAATGTAGTATTCAAATTTTAAATAAATAATTATTAAAATTATTTTAGCTGAATTATTTTAAAAAGAGTACGACGAACCCATCCTATGTATAGATGTATAAAAAGTTGCATCCTAAGGCTAACGGTAGTATTAAAATCAATCTTAAGTTCTCATAGAAAAAACATTTATATAACTATTTTTTTGCTAACGCCACTGAGTTTTTTTTTTTAATTTAACTTTACGCTAAGACGTACAATTAATTATTCAAATTAATTTTTAAGAAATTAAGTTTTTTTTGACATTTTGATTAATATTTGACAACATAAATCATGTTTATTAATATTTTTAAATATTTTATTTGACAGATAAATAGTTTATTTAATTGACTATTTTTAATTGAAAAAATGCTGCATATACGGGTTAGCCAACAGATATTGACAATTTTTAAAATAGGATTTTAAGCTTATTAATTGAAATACAGAAATGAGCATAGTATATGTTAATTATAAACATAATGCAGTTTTTTTGGTGTTTAAGTTTTAAACACTAAAGCAAATAAAAACTTTAATTTGATTTATTTTTGTTACACCTTTGAGCGGCTAATAAATTATATGCCTAATGTTTTTATTTGTTATAAATATATTTGTTAAGCGTATATTTAATTGGCTATTCATAGGTTTTAATAAAATAAATAAAATTAAAAGTTAGGTTATTCAGCTAATAGTTTATTAGGTGGTTTATTAGGAGTTGGATATTACAGCCCTAAGACCATTTTTTGATACACAATCAATGTACTTGTTTTAGTTTTAGTTTAATGTATTATTCAGAATTAAAATTTGACATTGTGCAATAGCGTTGCTGATTACAATTAATTATGTAATTCTTAATATGGTAAAAAATGTTGTTTATGTGTTTGTATGTTTGTTTTTGAATGTGTTTCTACGTTTGCAGCAAAACTAAACAAAATTAAATTAAAAAAAAATAATTACCACATATAAGAAATTACAAAACATAAAATATTCAGTATTGTGCTTGGAGATTTTAACGAAAATTTACTAGAACAAACAATTGCAAAAAAAACTACGTAAATATAATAAATAAGAAAAGTTGCCATAATATATTAAACAATATCAGTCAAAAAAGTGCACTAAAAAATACTTGTAAAAATGACAATATTTTACAATCACCAGCAATTGTACTAATATGGAACTGTAAAAAACCTTAAATAAATTTAAGTATCAGAAACATTAAAACAAATTGCAAAAAAAAAATTTAATAAGAATAAATGAAAAAAGTCCATGGGAAGGTGCCTCCAGTTTTTGAAAGACGCAGGACTTCTCAAACTGGTGTAACCAAGTTTTTGTGTTGTCTTGTAATGATTTTGGTGTTAATTTATTTAATTTTTTTTTATCAGTTTGAGTTTAGAGATGTTTAAAGCATTCAAGTCTTTTACAACTTTGATGCAATCTGTAATATTAGGTTTAGTTTGTTTTTAGGGTCGTGCATCAAAGCATTTTACAGCTTCGATGTCATCTGTGATATTAGGTTAGGTGGTGATATTAAGTTTATTTAGTTTTAAAGGTCTGGCATCGAAGCATTTTACAGCTTTGGTGTCATCTGTGATATTAGGTTAGATTAATGTATAGGTACTCAAAGTCTTTTACTACTTTTGTCAGTTGTGATAGTACTGTGATATAAGTTTTAACTTTAATTTTAAATTTAGTTTTTAATTTTAGCAACTGTGATATTAGATTTAGTATTTATTTATTTATTTAACCATTTTAATGTGATGTTTTGTCTCTTTAGGTCTATAATTTGAGGTTATTATTATTAAAGTAAATAGCTAATGACCTTAGACGCTAAATTACAAAAAAATGAATAAAATCAATTTTTTTAAAGAATTAAATATAAAAAATAAATCAAATAAAAATAAAATGGACATATTTACATTTATATAATAAAGTTAAAGAATGATAAAAATTATTAATAGACAAAAAATAATTCATACAATAAATATAAAGTGATGAAAAAAAAAACATGGATAACAAAATACATCTATAAAAAAAAATTATAATAAAATAAATTAGAAGCCACTAAAATAAATAAAAAACACATGCTCACAAATAAATTAAATAAATAAATATTTTACAAAATGATGATGGATACAAATTAAATGTTCTAAAAAAATATCAAATAAAATAAACAACTACTTTCTAACCAATTGGAAAAACTTTAGCAAAAAATAATATTAGGAAACACATAAATGAAAATGTAATAATAATAGAAACAATTACAAACAATTTGCTTACAAGAGTAATCTTAAGTTACAGTACAATATTTTTGTAATGATCATGCCAATTTTTTTAAATATAAAAAAAACAAAAAAAATGAAATAGAAAAATATATTCTACTAAATGGTCATATTGAAAAATATAGTTAGGTTAGCAAATTATTTGAAATAGATGTAATGGATGTTGAACATAATTCCGATGGATTACAAAAAAATTGATTAAAAGGAAATGTGGAGTATTAAAAAAAAGATTTGCCAGAATAAGAAACAGTGGCGTAATTATCTGTAAGCAATAGTCAACAATGCCTAAAGGCTTGCAAGCATACAAAACCCAATTTTGCTACTTTTGACATTCTGTGAAAATATTGTTTCAAATTGTATAGTCAAATTTTACATTTATCAACAGTGTATGACGGATTTTAATTTTTTCTAGTAATGTTTTTCATATTTTAAAGCTAGATTTTGCTACTCTCAGAATTTAATTTTTAAAAAATACTACATTAAAATCTGGCCAAAAACTTTTATTATAAGTTTTGATGGTTGTTAACAAGTTTGTAAAGTTTTAAAACCTGATTTTAACTTTTTTAACATTTTAAGAATAGAATTTTTTACTCTTTAACAGATTATAGGTAGATTTTGTTTTTTTTTTTTGACAATATAGGATTTTGCACTTTTTAACATTTTATAGAAAAAAGTTGCTATGTTTTAATATTTTATAGCCAGATTTTGCTAGTTTTGGAATTTCATAAAAATTATTATAATAGCCAAATTTAAATAATTTTTCACAATATTTTGATGTTTAAAAATCAGATTATGCTTTTTGAACATTTTATGAATTACATTTTGCACTTTTAAACCGCTTTGTCTAGATTTTGATTCTATGTAAAAATATTTTAATGTTTTATGATCTAATTTAGGTATTTTTAGCTTTTAATAGAAATTTGCGTTTTTTACAGTTTAAGACCAAATTTTTGTGCTTTTTGATATGTTTTTAATATTTTTCGACCAAATTTTGTTGTTTAAAAATTTATAATTATTTTTTTAAATTTTTTAACAGCTTATGATGATAATGAATTTAGTGCTTCTTAACAATACTTTTATGTTTTAATACCAAATTTTACAAATTTTGACAGTTTGAATTTTGGTACAATTTTACAATATTTTATAACCTAATTTTGATTTTAATAACTGTTTGTTAATATTGCTGACGACTTAATTAAAATACTTGAGCAAAAATCAAGTAATTCTACAACAATCTTAGTAAATTACAGCTAACTATCTAACTGCATAATTTTTTTGACTATTAAAGTTGTCTCATTTACTAATGTAAGGGATATAATAACAAATATAAAAAACAGTAACTGGGATTTTGATGTACAGTTTGTATCTAAGGTATTGTTAATTCAATTTTAATACTATAGATTAAGTTATTTAATGAGCTTATACGCAATAACATAATTTTAGACTCATTAAAAATTGCAAAAGTAGTTAAAACAAAGTGATAGTCAAAATCTTTATAAATCTATTTTAATTTTGCCAGTCTTTAGTAAAGAATATAAAACAATTTTCCTAAAATCAAATAGACAAAAACATTCTGTAAATTTGATTTTAAAAAATGGTTTACAATGGTGGAAGTTGTTGGTAAATTAGTAAGAAATTTGGAAAAACTAAACACACAAAAGTGAGTTAGTTAGACAGTGTATTACATGATATACTGCATTGGAAGCTTTATTTTTATAATATTTTCTCAAATAGCAAGTTATTGCATTTTTACTAGCAAGCAGATTGTTAAATGCAATAACATAACAGAAAAAAAAAAATTGCATATTAAACACGGAGTACTGCAGAGATTAATGTTTGGCTATATATTATTTTTTTTATACATAAACAATTTATCTAACGTTATAAACCGACTTTTTTCTACTCTAACGATAAATTCTTAGACCAGCTCAAGGGGGAGATAAATAAGCAGCGTTCCCAAGTGTTAATGGAAGAAATTGCAAACTGGTTCCACAATAAAAAATTAAGACTAAATAAAGACAAAACAAACAATATGAGTTTTTCATTAAACAAAATGTATAATACAGTGAGTTTTATTAAATTTTAAGATGTCCGTTTTAATGCTAAACTTAAGTGGACAATACATAGAGATGATTTGCAAAAAAGTTGCAAAAAAGTTTGTTTTTGCTATAAAAAGCTTGAAAAAACAATAACTAAGAAATTAGTATTTTTTATATTTTAAATCACTAATGTTATATGCCATAGTATGCTGAGGCCATGCTGTTATCCAAAATTGTTTATTTGAATTGTAAAGATAAGTAATTAAAATTTTAGGTTAGGTTATGTTTTTAATTTAATATGTATACTTTTATATGCTAAATTTTTATTGTTTGTTAACAGACTGGTTTTGGCTATTAGGCCATTGTCGGTGAAATAATTATATTAGGTGTTATTATATATTAATTAATTCGGTTTTTTGCAACGTTTAATTTTTTTTAATAAAATTGACAATTTTATACTTATTGTATAATCCGAACGTGTTTTTTAAATAATTTTATCATGCTTGTTCATTTATTGTTTTAATTTAACCATATTATTAAATGTAATTTTAACTATCTTGTAAATAAAAAAAGATAAATTTAAAAAATAATTAATAACCTGAAAACAGTAAGTAATCTAAGAATAACTATCATAACTTGTTATTAAAAGAGGAAATAGACTAGCTATTATATCCATTATAACTAATTTTATAATGACAATGACTTATCATATGCCTTCATATCTATATTCTCTAAAATTATAAAAAAAAGTTGCGCATTTACAACTAATGAAACGATTAGAAATAAATAATATAATACTGCCAACGCATTACAAAATACAATAAAATTATTAACACAATGTTATTACGTTCAATAATTATACTACATTATAAAATATAAAATGAAATAATTTTAAAACAAAGATAAAAATACGTCAAGTTTTATAGGCAAACATACCTAGTTAATAATTCAAATTTGTTTAAGATACTTTGATAATTATCATTCAGCAAATATAATTTTACTCCAATCATTATATAAGTGCATCAAGAAACTTGCTTTAGTATTTTTTGTTTCTATAACTTATTAGTAGTCTATTTAACTGTTCAACAAAATATAAAACTCTCAAAAAAACATTTTTTTTAAGATTTTTTGGCGTTATTTAATTTTGATTTCAAAAATTCGAATTTTTGTTTATAAATTGCAATTTTAAAGGGGCAGTTTGATGAGTGTCATAAAACTACGAGCAGAACTCATGTAATTTAATAATTTAACTCCTTTTTAAAATCGGTTTTTTGCAAAGTGTAGAGAATAAAATTTCCAATCTAATGAAATATATAAAAATCTAAAACCTTCAATTGTTTATTAAATTTTGAAATTAATTTGTAATTTTTTTGTCGAAATATTTGCTTAAATTATAAGAGTTATACTTCTAGTAGTCTTTTTATTGAGCTATAAATTATTTTTTTAAAGTAACAATTGTTTCAGTTCTGCTCGTAGTTGTGAATGTATGACAAAATCTGAAATTTGAAATTCCCGCCTGTATTAATTTTTTTAACAGTTTGGTACTGTTGCTACATAAATTATAATTATAACGAATGAATATAGTCATATTATAAATTAACAGATTATGGCGAAAAGTATCTTGATATTATTGTAATTACACTTATATTATATTATCATGCCACCATCTGCCATAACCTATAAATTTATAATATAAACAAAACGGTATTTATAAGAAAAAAATGAACAAAACATTATTAGAAAAAACATATTGTTTACTTTTTAAATGAAACTTTTTGAGCAGAGCCTTTAAATTGTTCTATCTACTTAAGGAATTGATTTATTGTGAGTAGATTAAAGAACAAAATACTTTATGAAATGTGCACAAATAAAAAACCTACAAGCTGATAAAAAAACAGCAACATTTTAGGAAAACAAAGAAGTAATTTAAGATGAAAAAAGTACAGTGCACAATACAATTAAAACTACTGATAATAATTACAAGCAACCGTAGATGGTTAATACATCAGAAATAAAACTTGAAAATTATATGATATATGTTTTATGATAAAAAAATGTGATTGGAAGATTTCTTAACCGTTTAAAAAACATTGTCAAGATCAGATGGAAATTATATATTTCCATCTGATCTGACATGCTATTTTAGACAAAATAAAGAGTTTTAAAGAAAAAGAGTTAAATGTTGTTTAGATGCAGAGTGTGGAAGTAATAATGATAGAAAATCTTTTTAAATATGTTTTTATGCTATCTATCTATCTATTTGCTATTTTTGGGAGAGTATGAAGCAAAAAAACAATAGCATTATCTAGTATGAAAGCTGAACACATGACTATAACTGAAGCAGTAATAAAGCTTTATTTATATTATACTTAAAAAATTTGCTAAAAAAATTCATTGAAAATATTGAGTTTATTACTTTATACAACGATAGTCAAAAAGCATATATGTAAATTAGCAATTAAACCAATCCGTCATAAAAGGTCTAATTTGTTTGTGATGTTACTTCTAATAGTAATGTAGATAATTAATATCTTTCTACTGGTAATATAATGATGATGATGATAATGTTTTAACTAAAAGTTTAAACATTTTAATTATTTAAGTTTAAATTTATTACAATAGTTTCTGGTGTAGTGCAGGTATTGAAATAATATCTTTAAACTGAATTGTAATGTTATATTTAGTAAACTATGTGTAAACTGTGTGTAATGTGTACTCTTTCTAACATTAAAATAATTAGTCAATAATAAAAACTTCAGGGCTACAGTGGTAGTACTTTAAAATAAATATCTATATTTAAGATCATACCAAACGCTTTTTTGATTTGTAGTATTTTAACAAAAACTGCAACTTTGGCTTCATTGCAGTCTTTACATATAATTTGATAATCAATTAAAAAAAAACGCATCTCTAGTTTTTGCTTGGATTCATTGCTTGCAGTGCCATTGATTTTCAATTTACAACTTACGTCGCAATTGTCATGGTTTTTTTCAAACATGATTAAACCAGAACCACTTCAAATGGTTTTGCTTTGCTCAATTTTGTTTGTTATTTTACTCTTTTGCAAGCTACATAAGTACCTTGTACGGAATAAAAAAATTTTAAGAAAAAGTTCCTTACAATTTTTTTCTAAAAATGCAACCTTGAGAAGTTACAAACGATCAAAAAATTAAAAAAAAAAACAAAAAAAATATTTTTTCAAATTTTGATTGTTTATTACTTGGAAATGACTAACTGAAATAAAAAAAAACACATAATCATAATTCATGTAAAGAAAGACATTTTCAGTAGTTTGAGCAAAACAATTATTCCGTACACTTATTATTAATATTTTTATTGCATTTTTAATTTTTTATATTTTAAATAGATAAAAGTTTAGTTATAAAGCTGTTTTTTCACTTAACTTTTAAATTTTACAATAAATTTAAACATCATATTAAATTAATACTGCATTTTACAAATTAAAAATTTATTGTTAAATCTTAAAGTATATTTACTGTTTTTATTGCGTATTTTGGAAATATCACAAATTTACAGTACACACAAAGTTTGAATTTTTGTTAATAAAGAAAAACTTATCACTAATAACGAGTATTACCCCCCTTGCATTAATATTGACTAGGAACACTTTGAATTTGTAGCGTGTTTCATTTTATACATTGTATTTTATTTTTAATATGGTTTTTTAGTAGGTAAGCCAGGACTTTAGTTTTTTGTTGATGTTATCAGCAACGAAAAATAGTGTTGTCAGAAAAAATATATTTTATATTAGAGAGATGATGTAAAAAATCATTTCTATTAATTTGTTAATATTTTAAATTAAATTTTATTATTTACAATAAATATTCTATAAATGAAAGATGTAAATTAAATTGAATTTTATTATTTACAATAAAATTGTTATGGCTATTTTACAAATGATAGTTTTTCTACAATAAATAGCTATAACTTAAATTAAAGATTACATTTTGGTCGATATTGTTCTATTCCTGCAATAGCAACTGTTTTAGCTGAGCAGTTCTTGCAGCAGGTGTATGCTTTTGGATACGTCGTCTCAACTGGTTCCAGACATGTTTTATAGAATTTATGATTTAAGAGGTGGCTAATCAAACTGCAAAATTATCATTTTATTTAAATAATCTCTAACAACTCTACTACAACTGCTACGTGAGGTCTGCATGAAAATGCCGCGTTTGCCCATAGTCATGATGGGCATAACATGACTTTCGAGAACTTCCATAATGTATATGTGAGCTGTCAGGGAGCCATTCTCTATAAAAACCAACTCAGTGCGTGCATCGCTAGAAATTCTTGCCCAAACCATAACCGACCTACCATTAAATGGAAGTTGCTCATCAATACAAACTAAAGCGTATTTTTCTCCGCTTTTTTTTTTACACTTTTTAACGTCCGTCTTACTCATTGAGGCAAAAGAGCAACTTATCTGAAAACAGTACCTTGCTCCAGTTTCCATTATTTTATACTTGGTGATTTTGAGCAAAATCTAATCTTACAACACAATGTCGGCGTTGTAAAGATGGATTTGTAACCATCTTTTTACAAAACAATCCAGCAGCTCAAAGGCTTCTTCTAGCAGTCCATTCAGTTACATCTTTAATTTTATGGTGTTATTTTCTTGTAGATAAACTGCGGAAGCTGTTTTATTCCGCAAAATTGTGGACACCAAAAAACGGTCATCAAGTAAATCTGCCTTACACAAATTCTTTTACCGACAATCCTTGCAGTTTCACGTTTTCCTTGCCCACTTTCAATTGACGCTATTATTCTTGCTACAACAATAGTGCCTAAAAGCATAATGATCTGTTAAGTACAAAACATTGTGTGAATACAAAGTTTTGCAGAAAAAAATCAACACTAAGTAAACCACAACTAAAAGTAGGTTTTCAATCAGAGCGAAATGGATGCTGCTTTATAAAACTCTGTAACACGGTGATAATAATTGACAGATAGATAACATTTGTCAAGAAATGAATTTTTAAACGCCTACTTTGGTTTACAATTTGCAAACATAAAGTTAATACAAAAAAATTCAAAAATAAGTCATAATTTTAAAGTAGCCTCTATATTTTGCTTGCCAGTGTAAATTAAATTCAATTTTTTAGGTTAGTCTACATTTTAATAATAATATAACCAGAAATTATTATAGAACTCAATTTGTACGTTAGGTATAACTGCTGGTCTATAATGATTTCTTTAAAATTGTTTGTTAATAATAAAGTAACTAAATATGTATTTTAATAAAACTACAATTTTATTTTATTGTCAATAATGATCATCTTGAGATCACCTGTAGACAATAAAGTAGCAAATACACACATAATTCAAGTATATAAATATACAAATAATATATTAATTTAAATTTAAGACTATTTATGTGTAATTTCATATCAAAAAGACTGATCAACACTTAGTCTTGACTGTGATTTTATCCAAATCAACCCCTATTGCATTAGATAATGCAATCGTGTTGTAGCAAGGGGAAACACCGTTGGTCTTACAAGAATAAGCTCTTTGAGTACACAATAGAAAAATGATTTTTAAATAAAACACAAAAGTACAAAGTCTGTAACTAAGTATTTATTACAAACTATTTATTATTATTTAATTATTTTATATTCTTTATTATTTTGCAAATTGCCTAAATATGTATTACATTTAATTCAAACTGTTTTTAATTAATTTAATTTAGTCCATACGATATTTATACTATTATTATAAATAATTTAATATAATTTAATCATCAATCAAGATGAATTATTTTATAATAACTTAATATAATTTCTTATTATATTATATTTATTATTTATTAAAGTATTAAAATATTTTATTGTAGTATTCGCATAAGTCAAGAATGCGAAGTCATATAATTCGCGATTCCCATGCAATTCGATCAAATACAAAATCGTTTGCGTTTGGAAGAACATTGCCAACTGATATGAGATCATGTCCACAACAAGAAAATATTGCTGCTGATTGGATGAAGACTAAGAAGCCCCCTGAACACATCGCAGATATGTCTATTGTGTTTGAAGGAATTGAAAACATGAGGTATAAAATATTATTTCTTTATTTTTTATTTTACAATATTGTATAGTATTTGTATTTTAAAATTTCTATACATAACTATATTTATAATTAATTATAATTATATATATATAATGTTTATGCATTTTATAACTTACAATTTGCATATTATTATAAAAAATATAAATATTACATTATTAATTTAATTCATATAGCACAATTTAATTATTGTGTATAATTTTGAAATAACTAATTAAAATAAAAGCTTATTAGTTTCGGATGCATTAAATATAATACTTTAACATGTTTTTCTTGTAGAACTACAAAAGGTTATTGTGAGTGGTTAGAATCAAATCCTAATGTAAAACCTCCACCGTATTTATTAAAAACTAAGCTTGTGAAGAAACCAAATCTATTCGACAAATCACGTTCAAACAGCAATGCATTAAACAGCAACATATAAAGGTTGAAGCTGAAATTTATTCAGTTGTCAATTTGTTAAATTATGATTCTACAGTCACTTGTTTATTAATAAAAATAAGTAACCAATAGATTAGATATAAGTTAAAAAGTTTGTTCAATTCTTATAGTAGTGTAACATAAATAAAGGCGTAATAAAAACGTTGTAATTAATACGTGTGTTATTTGAATTTAATAGTTATGTGTGTTTGTTATTTTATGTAAGTAAAATATTGTATGTTATTTATGATTAATTTATAATTACATGTACCATTTTATAAAAATGCAATAAAACATAAAAAAAATACTCCTGAATTAACTCAAGTGAATTGTGTAGCCATACAATCTTTCAAGATTACTGATGTGTCATTAAAAACAATTGTATTATTATTATATTTAATTACAAATAAAGCAGCATATTTATGTTAATCTAACCAAATATTAATTTTAATAAAATAGTTACCTTTAAATAAAATATTTTATACATAAATCTTGTTATTTAGTGCATCATATATATATATAACTATTATTTTTTTTTTAAAGTACAAAAGTTGTTTGATGTTTCTTAATATAATGACATACGTTGCGGTTTTACGGATCTTAAAAACTTGTACCTATGGAGTAAAATAATAATAAAAATATTTTTTTACAAACAAATTAAATTTAAATACAATTGTTTATTTTTTTAATAAAACTTCCGATTTCCGGACTTGGATAATCGCTACGTGTATCACGGACCTAATATGTTTTTTGTAGTAATCTCATACATATGCCTGGCAACATTGACATACTTATTTATAAAAAAAATATAAAAAAAATAATTTAAATTTTTGTATATCAAAATTAGTTTAAATGATGTTTTATTATTATTAAAAATAAATATGACCATGTATGAGTCAAGTGTACCGAATAAAATATTTGTTTTGCTCAAACCAATGAAAATGCTTTTCTCTACATGAATCCTGATCATGGTAATTTTTTTAATATTTTTTTTAGTGAGCCGTGTTAAGCAATCAAAATTTGAAAAAATTGATTGTATGCGTTTTTTACATTTTTGATAGTTTGTAGCTTTTCAGTTGCATTTTTAAGAAAAAATTGTCAAAAATTTTTTTTTTCAAAATGTTTTTTAAATTTTTTTTAAAACTTTAAAAAACAGTTTTTCTTAAAAAAAGATGACGGGTAGTTTTTTATCCACAGAAATACTTAAAGTTTAAGCTTTTTTTGCTATTTTTAAGTATTTCTGTAGAAACATTGTAAGATATCTCGGAGCGCAGTGCACGGCACTTCCTGAAATATTCAGATTATCTTTTGCACATATAAAAACACGTTTTTATCATAATTTATTAAAAAAAATACCCGTTATTTAAAAAAAAAACTGTTTTTTCCTAGAACTTTAAAATACCATACGATTAACAAACACTATGAGTTAATAGAAGTTGTACAAAAAGTAGTGTAAACAAAAAAATCAAGCAATTGGTTTGACAATTCATGTAGAATTAAGAAAAATAAATACAAAATAGTGCATTAAGATGAAAAAAAATAGAATTAGGCGTTTTAGAAAAGATAAGATCTTAAAGAAACATAAAGAAATAAAAAAGAAAAATTTCAAAAAAGTTAATCTAGAAAAAGTTAAATTTAAATCTAAAGTAAAAGTTTGGAGTTATAAAGCAACCAATCTGGAGTATTTTATTTAGAGAAAAAAAAATGTTTTAAGAACTTGTTAAAATTAATAGAAGCATATAAATAAAAATACCAACAAAAAAAAAAAAATTTAGAAAAATGCTTTTGACAAAACTATAATTGAGCTAAAATAAAAAAAAAAAAACCAAGAAAACTTAATGGATGCTGTAATGAAGCGTGAAAATAAGCAATAGTTGTGGCTAAAGATAAATTATGCACAATATTAAATCAAATTTAATGTAGTAATAGAACAACCTCAAAGTGTTGAAAGATTAGTGCAACTGCTATAGTACTTAAGAAAGAAAAACCAAAACAGAATTAAACACTCTTGTAGAATAACACAAATAAACTTAACCTACAAAATCTATGCAAAAAATTTTAAGGGCAAATTATTGCAAAGTAGAAGCTACAGCTGCTGTTGAAGAATATTGTCAACGGTATCCACATCAGAGACAAATTAATAAAATTGTATTTATCAAAGTTTTTAACAAACTGTGCAAGACCAAAAAACATCACAGTGTTAACATAAGATCTGAATAAGCTACTTGACAAGATTTAGAAAAGGTAGAAGATATTCTTGATGTAGTAGCAGAAGATGCAACGACCAGCTCACGAAGAATTAGTATTTACATGGGTATTCCACAATCAAAAGTAATAAACACACAACACATCCATACCATGTACAGAGAGTACAGCACCTACAACCGGAAGATTATCTTAAACGTATGGAATTTTGTTAGTGAATAAATAGTAATTTCGTATTGTATTGCTCATACTTTTTACAGATGAAGCAACATTCACCCGTGACGGCAATAATAATACTCACAACTGTCATGTATGGTCAGACAAAAATTCCCACGAAACAGTCAAAAGTAATTTATAACATAAATTTTCCGTAAACGTGTGGTGTTGTATGGTCGATGGTTATTTAACTGGCCTTTTGATTTTGGAAAATTGCCTTACAAGAGCCAACTACTTATTTTTTTTTACAAAATAAATTACACGGACTACTATGTAGTACCAGCACAATAGAGCTCCTGCACATTTTGCTCGTCAAATTAAGCAACATTTGAACAAAAGGTTTCCAGGGCGTTGGATTAGTTGCAGTAGTCCTATTAGTTGGTCTCCAAGATTTCCAGACCTCACAGCATTAGATTATTGTTTATGGGGCTGGTTCAAGATGAAGTGTACAACGTAAAAGTGGACACTCGGGATAGACTAATTCTACATATTAGAAATGCTGCAACCGATCATAAACAAATACATGACTCCATCAGAAGAGCAACAAACGCCTTTTGTAGACAAAGCAGAAAATTATTAAAGATAAATGGCGGTATTTTTGAACATTTGTTATAAGAATGCTATGATAATTAAAACGTTAATGTTTTTTAATTACGCTGTAACTTGAAAACAAATAAAAATTAGATAACAATATTTAAGTTTTTTTACAATATTTTTACGTGTAAAATACACCTGTATATATAAAACTTATATTTGTTATTGTATTGAATATTGTTTCTAAGTATGGAAAGAAGCATTAGAAACTACACTATCTTTTTTAAACTTTATTGAAAAACAAACTATTTGGATCATTGTCTGTTTAAAATTAGCTAATGACTTAGATACTTTACAACACAGGCGTAATGTTGCAGATCTTAGATATTTTAATGAACATTGTTTAAACAAAACACAAGACATTTTATAGTATTATAAGATTGGTAAATATGTAAGTTAACGCTAAAATGGCCGGGTAAGTAAAACTATTCAAGTTAATTGAAAAGTAAAACATGGACCACAAGTGAAAATAACGGGTCCAGAAGCAATACAGTACTATAATTCTCACATGGGCGGCGTAGACCTATCAAACCAGCTCACTGGTATATATTAAATTGATAGAAAACCATTGAAGTAATGGAAGAAAAGTTTTTACAAACTTTTTTTGACAACTACGATATTCCGTTATGTAATGTGTTTTTTACCTTACCATACATAAATTTACATTTATACTTATTAGTAGAAAGCGGATTCCTAGCTATTATGCTTACGCTAAATAGTTAAAACATGGAAAATATGTCTAAACATATGCACAAGTTGTAAAGAATGTAATCATTTAGCACTAAGTTTTTTACGTTTTTTTTGCTTTTTAGTACTTTTTTGAATTTTGTGCTTATTTCAAGATTTTGTGCTTATTTTTAAGCTTTTTTTTCAGTTTTGATGCATTTTTTTTGATAAGTCAGTGATTTTGTAAAATTTAGTTAATTAAAATGTAAATAATCAAACGAAAGACTGGTTTGTCTTCGCTATCATGCGATGCCGTGGTCGTACAAGGCATACTGACGAGGTTTGTAGAACCGAAACAATTGTCTATGCTTGACCCTTGGCCGCTGTGATTCGATTGACTGATTTTGAATAAATTATTAATTCATTTCATAATTAAAATGTACATTAAAAAAACGTGAGTTATTTTATTTTTTAGAAAACGTAAAGCAAAATTTACGTTTTGAAATTTTGCATGTTTTTTATAATATTATTTAGACAAGTTTAATATAATTCTGTAAATCCCAACTAAGCTCATAGCGTATTTTAGTGCCACTTCTTCAAACAAGTCAAATAACTATCGGTAATTTTTTTAATTTCTAAAATTTTAAAAACGTTGTAATTCAGTTTTTGGATCCTGCAAGTAAGTCAGTAAAAAACTGCCAAGCAGCTCTAAAAATAAAAGCTAATTACGGTTTTGTGAGTCATGTCATAAAATCGCTAAAAAAACAAGAAAATACGTTAAATAAAAGTCTTAGTATAATAAGAGATTTCAAAGATGCAATTTTAAAAGTAAGAGGCTTATTGGGCAAACAGTGAAATCAAAATCCAAAAATGTATTTTTGAAAATTTTGAAAAATTGAGGTTTATTTACATAAAATATAATAAACTGTATTTTGAGTGGAGAAAATGTTCCAGATTTTGATATGAATCCAGTTTTTAAAGCAAAATTTAAACATGCACCAGTAACAAGTAGGCATGTAAAAAAAAAATTATTGTTTTAAAGATAGTTTGCTTGGAGATATGATACATTTATAATGTGCATAAATTAGTTAAATACATTGTTTGACATACAGGGTGTTTCAAAACATGTGTCATAAAATAAAAGGTGGGATTGGTTGGCTAATTATAAGAAAAAAAGTTTTCTTTAACATGGTTCGGCAAATGCACTGTTTTTAAGATACAGGGTGTATACAAATTATTTTTTTAATATTTTTAGACGATATCTTAGGAACCGTTTGAGATATAAAACTCAGCTTTTGTATACATCTTAGCATTAATATTAGCTACTTTTTAAGCGCTTAATAATTTTTTTTTCATGTGTTATTGACGGAAATTTTAGAGTTGCGTGAGGTTTTTATGGCTCTAATTTTTATGACATATAGGAAATTGGCATTCTGAAAGCACATTGTAAACCACCAATATTTTCTACACAAAAAAGGTACTTCTAGGTAAAAGCTCTAACGTAAACTGTTTTAGAAAAATAAAGCATTTTATGATGGAAAACATGAACAAAAGTATCAACATGTTTTGTTGTTGATAAAAACATTTGTTGTTTAATGTATTTGAGTTATTGACAATTGTCGTTTAGTTGTTAAATAAACTTTTTTCAAAAAGAGTCAATATCGCGGGAACTTATTATATTCTACTTTATTACCCAGTTAATTTGCTTATTCTTAGTATTTTGCTTGCGTGGTGATGAATGAATAATTACATTGAAAGCAAAATATGCGTTATGCATTTTGTTTATGACTTTGCCGATGGAAATGCAGCAAAAGCTCGTTGAATTTATCAAGAAAGGTTTTCAAACCGACAAGTATCAAATGAAAGAACATTCATTCGTATTCACGAACGTCTACATCAAACTAGAAGTGTACATAAATAAACTGCAGGAAATGAAAGACCTTGCCTGCTACCTTCGCAAATTGAAGAAGAACAAATTTTTTTTGCGATGCGATTATGAACTTTTATAATAATCATGTATGGGCCGAAAAACATCCACACGTCATAATGGAAAGCTATCATTAGCAAACATTTTCCGTTAATGTTTGGGCAGGTGTTGTAGGAAATTATTTAATAGATCCATATTTTTTGCCGATTACGTTAAATGGTCAATCATAATGTAATTTTCTTGAAGAAGAGCTGCCAGGACTTTTAGAAGACGTTCCGGTTCAATTAAGAAACAAAATGTGGTTCATGCACGATGGTGCTCCTGCACATTTTAGTTTAGTTGCGCGTCAATTTTAAAATAAACAGTATAAGAACCGTTGAATAGGTTGAGAAGGCCCACAGGCTTAATCTCCTTGGTTTGCAGATCTAAATGTTTTGGATTTTTTTTTGTGGGGTCACTTAAAAAGTTTAGTTCACACTACATCAGTTAATACCGGCAAAAAACTAAAAAATCCCATTATTGCATCTTGCAATACAATACAAAACACTTTAGGTATTTTTGATCGGGAACGTCAGTCACTAAGACGTAGGTTGGAAACCTGCGATACTGTAGGAAAAGGTTATTTAATAAAAAATTGTAATTTTATCTTGTTTTTTATGTTATTGCTTAGTTTTGTAAAATAAAAGTTTTGTGATTATGTTGCTACAGTTGCTTTCCGTTTTTGAGATATCGTAAAAAAAAAATTACACCCTGTATCTTAAAAACGGTGCGTTTGCAAAACCATGTTAATAAAAACTTTTTTTCTTATAATTAGCCAAGAAATCCCACGCTTTATTTTCTGACACATGTTTTGATATACCCTGTATATATGATTTTAATAAAAATATAGCTTAATATGCTTTACTTAATTTATTACATACTCAATCTACCTGTGTACTCCAGTTAAGTTTACTGTCAAGAAATATACCAAGATGTTTGCAATTTTTACTATCTGTGCACTTTTTAATATTTACTATTAGTTTTGTAATTTTTGACATTTGTTTGAAAAGTAAACGCATTAAGTCTTTAATTCATTTACAACCAATGAATTTTGGTTTTACCAGTTGTTAAATTTTAAAATAACAACTTTTGTTTTATTTTTTAAGTTATGTTGGATTTGTGTTGAAATTCCAATTGTTGTATTGTGTATACAAATACATTGTTAAATTCGTTTTTTGTGTAAAATTTTTAAAGTTTCTTGGTTTTGTTAAATTTTGTTGTAGATCTACAAAAAAGTTGTTAAATATAGTTTTAATTTTTTTAGGAGTTGATATGTTGCTGTCTTTGGCTAATTTTATTTTTCATCTTTAGTGTCTTTTTCTCTAATTTTTTTTATTACATTCTAACGTTTTTGATTTTTGTTGCTGTTGTTTAGATTTTTTTTGTTATCAAGTTTTTTTGCTTATTTTTATAAGTTTGTTGTACTTTTTAATTTTTGATATCTATATGTATTTGTATACATTACACTGTTTAATAATTTATTGATTTCTGATATTTTTTTCAGCAATATTGATCATTGTTTAATGTTTGGTGTTATCCAAATTATTGTTTGTATTTATTTTATGATGTATTAAAATAAAGTTTTTATTATATAATGTTTTTATTGTTTCTGAAAGTTGTTGTACAATTTACGGTTACAAAAATTTTTCTTGTGTGTTTTTGTGTACGTTAGTTTGGTTTTATAGTATGTTGTGTTTTTTCTTCAGTACAATTGTTGCAATTTAAGGTTTCCGTTTTCTTTAAGAGTATATACATAATTGTTTCAGTGTTATATCTTGGCAAGCTATATGGAGTGCTGCTTTTCATTCACTTTTACATTATAAGTATTTATCGTATTTACCAATAACACGGGAGCATAGTATATACTCGTAATTACCATATTTTTATAAAAGTTAATTAATTCAGAAAGAACATTACTGGGCCTGTAGTAGTGGCTAACAGACAGAATTTAAATAGTACGCCTTGTAACAATCTCCTTCTAAAGATGAGTAGTTAAATATACACAGAAAAAGAACTAAATAAATAATTATGGCAAGTAAAACAAAATTACTTGATTAATTCTTAAATAATAAAATAAATTTTTATTAATATTATATACGGCTTTTCAATTAGAGGTTTCATTTTGATATTTAAACAAAACGGGTATTTTTTAAGAGAAATCAATATATGTTTATTTCATTGTAAAGAGTAAGGTATGCCGTTAACATTTGAAAACGATATCAGTCAAATGGCCGCCACTGTTACGGTTGCAGTACCACATTCTTTTCATAAAATTTTTCATGACCAATTCGCACATTTGCGGCTGTCTTTATCATTATAGGAATTCCATTTTTAAGGTCTTAAATCGATTGTGGAGCATTGGCATAGACAAGACTACGGTGGTCAATTGTGATCACCTTTTTAAGAAATAACATGGTCAAAAAACTTTTCTTGCAAAATTGCAATTGTTTTGTTGCTTGTGTGGCACGTCTTGCTGATAACAAACGACGTCCACATCAATATCTTTTAATTCCGGCCATAAAAATCATTAATCATAGCTTGTTAGCGCTATTCACCGTAACAATTGCACCAGTGTCATTTAAAAAAAAAAAATTGTCCAATCACACCGCTAGCCCAAAAGCCGCACCAAACAGTAACACGTTGAGGATGCAATAACTGTTCAACAATCATTCTTGGAATTTTTGCGCCCCAAATGCGACAATTCTGCTTATTAACGTAGTTAGATGTGAAAATAGGTCTCATCACTAAAGATAATTTTTTGATAAAATTCCGGATCATTTTGATGCATTTTTATGCAAAATACGGTGTAATGTCGTTTGTGAAATGTCTAGTTCAAAGATCGACAAGGAATCGACAAACCTGGTTCTTTAGGTTAACTATTGCCGGGCAAAAATGTGCTTTACGACGACCAAAAATTTTAGTTTTGCAAACTGTGACTAAATTTTTTTTACCATTTTTGTAAAGAATTTTAATCATTTCAATGCGTTGTTAAAGTGTATATCGTCCTGTTTTTAATAATGGCGTAGTTTTTACTTGTCAAATGTCAAAAGATAATAGCTTCAATATTGCCAGCAGCCCAAATAGCCTGCTATTCAAAATGAAACATTTATTGAAAAACCATTTATTATAAATTGGATAAAATTTCAAAACTTTAATGTGCGGAGAGAGATCGTGGCGCAGTCGTCTAGGCATCCGACCGCTGTACCGAAGATCGTTTCCAGTTTCTATACGCTCTCCTACTCCACAACCCGCCTTGCCAGCGAGTGGTTTTACGGCTAAAACCTTCTTTGAGAAGTGATAAATTCTCTCCAGTGGTTCGGAATCCACTTAAAACTGTAGGTCCCTTGTAATGTAAGTTGCCAGCATTACAAGCGAAGAAGAGGCTAAGACGCCAGCAGTGGCGTATGAATGGCTGACAAAGAAAAAGAAAAAGAATGTGCGGATTTGTGGTTTAATTTAATGTGGGTTGATTGTTAAAATGACTTAAAAACGTTTACTATAACACACTAAATTTATTATTATTTGCACTAGCAATATTAAAGGAGATAGTGTTTAAAGTTACAATATTTTAATTTTACATTGATTTGGTAATATATGACTATTGAAATGACTAGAATATTTCAACAGAAAATAAGACCGTATTATTAACATAACTAAAGATTTGATGTTAATTGACAGCCTTGTAAAAAGTTTAGTTATTGCTAGAAAAATAAGAATATCAAAATCAACTGTTTTTGAATTTTCACATAAAGATTTGCGAATGAGAAAGTGTCGGCACGATAGATTCCTTAAGAGCTCAGTCCCAAAAAAAGTGTGTAAACAACAAGTCAATAAACGCGGTTTTAAAGAATTGCATCAACCTTACAGTTTAAACGTTTGCTTATGTGATTCTTATTTTTATCTAAAAGTTAAAACGCATTTGAGAAAGCGTTGTTTTTTATCAATTAATTAGGTAGAACACGCTATAGAATTGTATTTTGTAGAATTTTTTTTTTAAAAGCATTATTAGAAAAATGTTAGAACAAGTGTGTTATTGTTAATAGTTTTACCGTTGTAAAATAAATCATTGTTTGTTTTGTAGTTTCTTGTTTTAATAGCTAAGTAGATAATAAAAAATCTCTAGTATATTATACTTCAAAACCACTGTTATACTAATTTTATAATTAAGCTAAGGTAGTGTCACAAATGTTTCGCCGTCACAATAAGTTTTAGTATTTTGACAACCAATCAAATAAATACAATAACTTTAAAAAAATTACAATCAATCTATAAACGTATTTTGGTCACAGTTTAAACATACGCATTCTGAAAATTATGTAAATCGCGTGCATTTTAAACAGTTTGTATAGTTAAAATTAGACGTGGCAATGGCAATAGCTTATAAACAAAGTAAGCGTATTGTAGTATACTTTGTTACAATCAAGGTACTATGCGCTAGGCAGCCATCCTGCTGAAACATCATATTTCTTCTAAATTCCAATAAAAATTTTCACATTTTTAAATGGATTAACTTTTTCAATTTTTATTTTTTTATTTGATAGGGTTTATTAAAAGCTTTCCAACAATGTACAATAAATCAGTTTTGCAAGTCATACTAACTCGAAAAAACATGTATCATTTGGTTTTTGGTGGTCCAGAAGAGGTGAAATTGGTTTTAGGTTATCTAAACCTCGGATTGCATCAAATTATATTTTTTTATTTAATGAACTTTTGATAAATCTACATTTATGAGTTTTTTGAAACTTTTGCGAGTGGTGCGCCACGATTAAAAATTATTTTATTTACTTTTTTGCCATTTTTCACAATCCAGAAAAACTGAAATTAATTTTAGGTTATCTAATCTTCCGATTCCATAATTTTTTTTTTTTTAATTTAATGGACAATTGAAAAATCTACATTTATAAACTTTTTGAGATTTTTGCGCGTGATGCGCCACTATGAAAAATCAATTTTTCTACTTTTTGTCATTTTTTTAGTTTTGGGTGAACTAGAAGAGTTAAAATTAATTTTAGGTTATCTAAACCTTCGATTGCATAAAATATACTGCTTTATTATACATAATTAGAAAGTTTTTGATAAACCCTATCCAATAAAAATATAAAAATTAAAAAAGTTGCACCATTTAAAAATGACAGTCAATGATGTGAATTTCATTTTTTTTTTTTTTTAAGAGTAGAATAAAAATATTTTTTTGGCTAACAAGAGTGTATAGTATGCCCATATCGCACAAAGACAAATTTGGTTTTTTTGAAATTTACCAATTTTGATGAAAATTAGTTTACTGATTAATTTCGATGCAAGAAATACATATCTGATATTTAAAAATATAAAAAAAAATAGTTCATTTGTCTCATAAAAAATACGATAAATTGTCTTTTGAGCTGTCAAATCATTGCAAATTGATGAAAATTTTATACTTAGGATACCTACTCAATGTAAAATTTTCCGTAGAATCCGAATTTTAGTATTATGAAAGTTATAAATGCTTTGCAGAGTCACAAAAGCAGAAAAACAGTATAAATGGCAAAAAAATGAAAAAAACTGTTTTTAATAAGTGCGCACCACACACTTGCAAAAATTGCAAAAAAATTATTTAAGATTTTTTAATTACTTATAAAGTTAAGAAATAAAATTCCATGCAATCAAAGGTTTAGATAATCAAAAGTAAATTTTAACTCTTCTAGAATTTTTAATACAGAGTTTGAGAGGCTGAAAAAAATAAAACAAGAAAATGCTATTTTTTGCTTTCTATAGAAAAGAGGGTGGTATCAAAATTTTAAAATTCTACAAAACATGTTTTTTTGATGCTAAAAACGTAATTTTTAAGGTAATTTGAATATTCGTGATAGGGAGCATTTCACCTATGTTAACCAGGGAAACCCTTTCAAAATAAAATTTTATTCTTAATATTAAATAAAACATCATAACGATAACTTTCAAAAACATATTTTAGCATGTTGATATATTTTTCTAAGCTCTTTCTTACAATACTTAAAAAAATAGATTTATTTTATTGCGTTTTTATATTTTACTGTCCAATAAAAATGTTTACACGTATAGTTAAGTCACTGGACAAACTGTATATATATTTTATACAGGGTGGTTATAAATGTTTGGGATTATGTAACCATCTAATGTACGTTAGTGCCGCTCTAGTCTATTTGTATACATTTTTATAACCTTGCTTGCTTGACAGCTGTCAAAGTTGAATTGTCAAAACAAATAGTATAGTGGACAATTTTAAAAAGACGGCATATTTAAAGTGATTACATAATCCAATTCATTTATAAACTCCCTGTACTTTGTTTTACATTGTACATAGTAAAAACAACAAAATTTAATTTAGCTCAGTAGCTGATAAATTAAGAATTTAAATTAAAATAGTAAATCGTTTAAAAACTACCTCAGTTTGTTCTGTTATTTTAATAAATATTTCAAAAACTGCAAGCCTTAGACCTATAAAACTTTATATCTAGTAATTGTTAAAAAGTTTTCTTTCTAAAAATATAAGAAAATGCAGGATATTCTATTTAATAAAAAAAAAACTAATAATGACGTAATATTACGCAAAAGATGGCACGCATTGAAAATTAAAATACTTTACTATAATAATTTGAAAATATTTTAAAACTTTTTTATGGTCTTTTTAACATATTAAAATATTTCAAACACACATAAATAAATCAACTCACAACAAGAACGTCGAAATTTTTTATAACAATATCAATGCTAACTGTAAATGCAGTTTTTAGAACAAAATGTTGTTGCTAACATTTTGCAATTTTTTAAAAAACATTGCACTAAACGCATAAAAAATTTAAAATATTGGCAATAACAACATAATAATCTGAACTCATTTAAAATTAAAAGACATTAAAGGAAATTGAGACAAAGCATGTTTCTTTAATTGTTTTAAGTTTTTCACAATAAATTATCATATATTGTGCAGAGATTACTATTCCATCTTTGCATCAATCTTAAACGTAACTCCCGTTCTCTTGAAATCTGATTGTGTATGCCAAAACAAATAGAGTATTAAGAGTAGACATTTTTCCAATCGTCACAGGTAATTAAGAAAACATTTAACTTTAGTACAATACAATACAATAACGTACAAAATAATATAATAAAACCTGTTTATTGATAGTACTGTCAGTTATGTCATGTAGTTTGTTAGTTTTTCTTTCATTTTTGTGTTTATACTAAAATAATTTTACAGTAATTATGTTGATATGCTAAAAATATTTGGTGCATGTAATTACAATGCCAGTTGCAAGTAAAACATATCAAATTATTGATTACAATTATTGAAAGTTGGTAACTTAAGTTTTAGAAAAAAACGAGACAATTCAAAGCAAAATGCTAGAAAAAGAACATGGAAAAAATAAAATTTATTTAATTTATCAATAATATAACAGTGTTTGCAAAAAACACACAAAAACTGAAGATGTTGAGTTAAAAAGCTTGAAAGAATTGAATCAATGTATTGAGCGAGTATTAGTAAAACAAAATTGATTGACAATACGAGAGAGACAGAGAGAGTATAGTGAAGAGTTGTTGACATTTACCAAATAACATTAAAAGTGATAAGAAAGTGAAATAATATTTAATATTGTATATATAATTGAGAAAATCAAAGAAGGAGATTCAGAGGAAGAAAGCGGTGTGCCGCAAAACGGCAAGGTAGGAGAAAAATCTTAATTTAAAAATTTTAATAAGCAACATAACCTCCATCGTATGTAAAACTGCTGTAAGAATCGCAAGAGAATAAATAAATAGATATACTAAACAATAATATTTACGCATAGAACACAAAAGAACGCTTGGTAGCCGAGTGGATAGAGACGTGGATTCTAAACGCAAAGGTTGGCGGTTCGAGGCTCGAGCGGAGGAAAAATATTTTTATTAAATATATAATAAAAATAAATTTAAATAAAATAGAATAATGCCGTCAGACGACGATACAGTATTCAACAGAAGGAATAAAACAGAAAGAACACCCGAACAAGATGAAAAAAAAACGACGAAGAGAAATGATGGAAACCAAAGAAGCAAGCGGAAGTGGAATAAATCAAAAAGTAGCTGAAACAATCTTGAAACAATTACAATTAATAAATGAAACGCAAACTGTTATTCTGAAAGAATTAGAAAAATTGAGAGAAGAAAATGAAAAACTAAACAATAGGATCAAAGCAATAGAAACAACTAAAATAGATAGTTTACAAAATGATGTAGCCGAACTAAAACAGAAATTAGAAAAACAAGAAAGGAATGAAAGAAAAAATAATGTAATTATTCAGGGATTGAATGAAGGTATAATGGAGGGAATGACGTTAAAAGATAAAGTAGAAAACTGGACTAGAACTAAATTAAAAGAAGGTGTAAATGTGAAAAAAGCATATAAATTGAAAAACAATAGTAAAGTAGAAAGTATCTTTGTACAGTTAGATAATTGGGAAGATAAACGAAAAATTATGAAGAAAAAAAGTGTATTAAAGGGAAGCGATATATTTATTGATAATGACCTTACAAAAAAAGAAAGAGTAATTCAAAAAGAACTTAGAAATATGGCAAAAGAAGAAAAAACAAAAGGCAAGACGGCGATCGTGGGATATATGAAGATTGTGGTAAATGGAGAGAAACGCTGTTACAACGAAAGAAACGGCAAAATAGAAGTATCAAAAAACTAGTAGCAGTAATAAACGGGGGGGAGGGAAGTAAAAACAAACAACAAAGAACTAAACCAAACTGCGTTAATGAGAAAAATTGGGAAGAAAAAGCGATTAACAAATTGGAAGCTAACAATGATGGACCAAAAATAGAAGATACCAGCAATAAAATAAATATAGTATTTTGGAATGTAGCACGATTAAACAACAAAGATGAAATTTTTGGAAGTATATAAGAAAATTTGATTTAATTGGAATGGTGGAAACGTGGATAGATGAAAAGAGGTGGAGAGACATGGAGGAGCAAATGCCTAAAGAATTTAGTTGGAAATGCCAGCCAGCTATTAAAGAAAAAAAAATGGGAAGAGCAAAAGGAGGTATCATAACAGGAATAAGAAATGAAATACTACAAGAAGATGATGTAAATTTGAAAATGGAAGGGTTAGTGCAACAAAATTTTATACTGAGTGGAACAAAATACAAAATGGTTACGGTATACAGCAGAGGGATAAAAAAAATTAGATCAACGCTCGAAAACTCAATACAAGAAACAGAAGAGAGAAAACTGATAGTAGGAGGAGATTTCAACGCTAGGACCGGAATTAAAGGAGAAAGAATGACAAACGGACAGAAAAGCAAAAGAGAGTCAAAAGATAAACTAGAAAATAAAGAAGGAAAAGAAATGATAGAAATGATTGAAGAGAATGGCTGGGACATATTAAACGGAAACATGGAAGGAGATGAAGAGGGAGAATTTACATACATAGGAACAAAGGGACAATTGGTAATTGATTACGTAATGGTTAATGAAAAAGCGTGGCAAGAGATAGACAAATTTAAGATTGGAGAAAGAGTAGAGTCGGATCATCAGCCACTAGAAGTGTATATAAATGGAAGTATAAACAGAAAACCAAAAAACGAAAAGGAAATAGTAACAAAAACAGTATGGACACAAGAAAGCATAGAAATGTACAAGCAAAATATAAATAAAATACATTTCCGAGAAAAAGGCGTAGAACAGCAAATGGTAGAATTAGAAAACACAATCGCAGACGCAACAGTAACAAAAACGTTTATACAAACAGAAGAAACATTTGGAAAATGCAAATGGTGGAACACAGAATGCACACAGAAAAAAAGAGAAGCTAGAAAAGTACTACGATTTTGGAAAAATGACAAAGCAACTAAACAACAATATCAGAAGGCGCAAAAGAAATACAAGGAAAAATGCAAAGAAGTTAAGGCAAGGTATAAGAAAAAAGAGGAATTAGAGATAAAAGAAATACGTACTGAAGAAGAAGCATGGAAATACATAAACAAAGAAAGGAATCGAAAAAGAAGAGAAAACAAACAAATTTCAATGGAAAACTGGAGGATGCACTTTTTAAAATTGTATGAAGGATCGAACAAAAAAACTGATAGACAACCAAGGACAACACAACAAATAAATCAAGATGTAGATGATATAACGAAAGAAATGATATGGAAGCAAATAAAAAGACTAAAAAAACAAAAAGCGCCAGGTGCAGATGGAATACAAAATGAAGCATGGATGTATGGTACGGAAGATTTGATTGAGAGACTGAGTGAGATAATAAATGAAGTATGGAAGGGAAAAGGGTTTCCTAGTCAGTGGAGAGTAGGTCTTGTATGTCCGATACACAAAAAAGGAAATAAAAAGCTTGCAGAAAATTATAGAGGTATAACGTTACTAAGTACGGCATACAAGATCTACGCCATGGTACTAGAAGAAAAACTGAGTGAAGAACTAGAGATGAATGGAATATTGCCAGATGGACAGGCAGGGTTTAGAAAAGGAAGAGGAACCATGGATAATGTATACATACTACACCATATAGTAGAAAAGGAAATAGCAGAAAAGGGAGGAAAGGTGTATGCATTATTCTTGGACCTAAAAGCGGCATTTGACAGTGTGAGTAGAGAGAAATTGTGGATGTATTTAAGAAAAAGAGGAATAAATGAGCATCTAGTAAAAAGAATGGAAGAAGTATACGAGGAAACAGTTAGCAGAGTATGTATGAATGGCAAAATGAGTGATAAATTTTGGACTACGAAAGGTGTGAGACAGGGATGCCCACTCAGCCCTAGTTTGTTTGCGGCATACATTGCAGATGTAGAAGAAATGCTATGTAAGGCGCAGACAGGTGGGGTGGTGGTGGGCAGAGAGAAAGTGTGGTCGCTGGCTTATGCAGACGACATGGTGATTGTTGCAAAACAAGCAAATGAAATGAATGAAATGATTAGATGTATGGATAAATATTTTAGAAAAAAAGAGTTGGAAGTAAATGTAAATAAAACAAAAATGATGATTTTTAGAAAGGGGGGAGGAAGACGCAGAGTAGAAAACTGGAAATGGGATGGCACAGAAATTGAAGAAGTAAAATCATTTAAATATCTAGGATATGTTTTTTGTACAAACAACAACGAAAATGAACACATAAATAATATGACAAGAAAGGCTAATAAAGCGGTAGGACAAGTATGGGGAATTGGTGAAAGAAAATTTGAATGTATGAGAATAAAAGTAATGATGTTTGAAAGTTTAGTAAAAAGTATGTTATTGTACGGAGCGGAAATTTGAGGGTGGAAAGAGCAGGAGAAATTAGAGGCAATTCAAACAAAATACTGGAGATGGGTATTAGGAGTAAACAAAGAAACCCCAGCGTACATTGTAATGGAAGAAGTTAAAATAGACAAATTAAGAGTAGAAGCAGGAAAGCGTGCAATGAGGTATGAAGAAAGAGTGAGAGAAAGGAATGAATGTAAAATATTACAAGAATGCCTGAAGGAGAAAATGAAAGGAAAATGTGGAAAAATGGGAGCTTGCAGAGAAAAATATTTTAACAAGAATGGATATGCTAGTGAGGAAGTAGATAGATTGAGAATAAATAGAAGTATGTGGAATGAAATTATGATAAGAGATAGAGATATACAAGTGCAAGAGCGTAGAACAAGAATAAATGAATCTAGGTACAATTCAAATTAAGTACATATTATAACTGATGCACTACCAAAGTACCTAGAAAGTATAAAGTATGAAAAAATAGAAAAAAGAATGATTGCAAGATTCAGATGCGGAAATGAGGAAAAAGTGTGCAAATTTTGGATGGATGAAGAAAAGAAAATGTGTAGAATGTGTGGAGAAGCGAGAGAAAACATAGAACACATGTTAAAATGCAATGAAATGAGAGAAGAGCAAATGAGGAGAAATGAAGTACTGAAAGAAGACGGAAGAGGAATAAAATGGATGATGGCGGTAACAAAAAGAAGAAAACAAATTGAAACGAAAGTAATAAATAATTAATTAAAAACAGGGATTAGGGTAATTAAGATTATATGTTATATTAGAAATGAATTAAGTTTATATGGTAAATGTTATGTTAAGTTGTAGAATTTTCAAGGCCGAAAGGCAAGAAATAAACGTTTATTATAGTAAAACAAAACAAACGTTTTGAGAATTGAAAAGCCGGAAATAATGAGTTTGTACGTAAAAAGACGCAAAAAACATTTAAAATGTGTTTCTGGATAAGATTAATAGCCAATAGGCATTATGTGATTAGATAAAATTTGGAATAAAAAATATTGAAAAAAACAAAAAAACAAAAATGCGCTAGTAGGCACAATTATTAATAAAAAAGAAAATAATGCATGCATTGAGATAAGATTGTATATTAAAAAACGTCAAAAGAATGATAAATTCAAATCTAAATACAGAAAAAAAAAACGCAAGGTGACTGCTGTTTTAAGAAAAAATAAAATAAAATTATAAAAAAATGCTAACATAATGATGATGTATACAATAAATAATATTAACAAGTGTAGCAGTACCAAAACGTTAAAAAATTTATAGCAAAGTTTACATGCGGACTAAACTTATTTATTTCACCCTTTAGAGTTTGACATTTTTGATGATTGTGTTGGTTTAATGTTAGTAAATTAACTCATAAAACTTTTTGCTCTTAAAACTTAACAACATGGAATACAACCAGATAACATTTACCCCTACAGTTAAAACTATTAATATGTCAAATGTTTTGTTTTCACACAAAAAATTTGTTGTATTTAAGTAAAAGCTTAAAATACCCACTACATGTAAATAACAATAATGTTTCAGTATAATAAATCTTCAAATACCGTTTTTTTTTTAATCTAGAATAACTAAAATTCTTAAAAATCAGCCAGTTTCAGATACTTTTGACTTAACTACTATTAAGTCACTTTGACTTAAAATTAAAAACTATCACCTAACTTTCACAAAATCTGACAAATTAATTGCTATAGTAATTTTTCTAAAGTTTGAATATCAGTCAAAAGTTCAGCAAATTTTTAACGTTAATAATCTTATAACATTACGTTTAGACCTAACTAAGAAAATTTAAATTAAACTCGGATTTTTTTTTTCAATAGTAAACTTTTATTTTATTCTGCAAATAATTTAACTGTAATCAATAGCAATCTATTGACTTCAAAAGTGAAAAATTACAAACCAGATGCTTCAATACGTCCCGTAGTTTCATACATTAAAATCCCCACTCATAAGTTAGAAATTAAATTATAAAAGTTAATCAAAGGGTATTTACATTTTTTTTTTAATTTAGTGTAGTTAATTTGTTCAAACTTGCTAACAATATAAAAAAATTAAAAACTTCAAATGTTTTTAAATTAGTTTTTTTTTATGTTTTCCAACATATTTCCAAATAAATCCATTAAATTAGTCTCAAAGTTATTTGAAAACATAAATATTACTTTTATCTTTGCAACCAAATAATTTAAAATTCTGCATCAAAAATAACTTCTTTGAATTTAATAGTTATTCAAACAAAACACGGGACTAGCTATGGGCTTAACTTTTAGTCCCTTGTTAGCTAAAATATTTATGGCTTAAAAATAAAAAAAATTTAATTCAAACTTTGCTTTAGAAACATATTTCCTTTTGGTATCGATATGTTGATAATATCTTAGCTTGCATTAAAATTACTTTACGCTAATTGGATACTTTTATAACTTTTCTAACTAGTATTCATCTCAGTATTAATTTTACAGTACAGACCAAAACTTTTAAAACTTAACAATATGTCAAAAGAAAAATAAACTTTTATTTAATATTTTTTTGTAAGCCAACTTATAAAGTGCAGGCACTACGATGTAGGTATTGCATCGCATTCCATAGCGAAATGACGTCAGAGAAGTTACTCGATTGCAATGAGTTTTGGTACGTCTATCTGCAAAAAGCAAGTATAGAAATTGTCGCTCGGGAATAATCGGAATCGCGTTTTAGAACGTGTGCGATGCATCGTTATAGAAATGCCGGAGACAAGGACAATAAATATCAGAGTAACTCAATAAGTTTTGTGAGCATTTAAACCATAAACCAGATCTATTCCAAATTACATTTTTAGAGGCAATATTAGCGTTTATTGTATATATTAATATAATGTCAAATATATATTCTCAGTTCTTATTTTGATGATTAATATTCACAATAAAATAAATTATAAATGGGATTTTATTGTTTAAAATCCGCAATTTTAAATTAAAAAAAAAAATTTACTAATGAAATCAATCTGAAATTTTCCGTAGAATTCAAATCTAGCGCTATTTCAAGTCTATACCCTGTTTATAAGCCGCAAAAACTATAAAACCATGTTTTTCTTCTCAGTGGGCTGCGCAAATAGGAGCATTTTTTTAATTTTTTTTTAACCGCCAATGCTGACGTATTTTAATGTAAATTAATTGGAAAACATAAATAAGTTCTGTGTGTTTAAGTTTTAAGGGTCTAAAACTCAAAAAATCTGCAAAGTAGCCCTATTCTTCAACATAAACTCTTACAAATGCACGTTTAGCCGCGCTCAGAGGAACAATACACCAAATATTATTAAAAAATTGAATTCTGCGGACAATTTTACTTGAAAAATAGTCAGTGTAGTACTCATTGTCTATAGAAAAGTCCATCTAGAAAGAAATGTTTACAACATTTTCAGGCAAAAAATGCGTTACAAATTAATTCTTTTTTTATATTTACAAAAAATATTATAAACACACTAGGGTGTGGTTTAAAACTTTTTTTTAACAAAATTATTGATTTATGTCTGAATGCCAAAAATAATATTTTTTAAATTTTTGCGCCTTTAGATCGAGTCTAAATTTGTGCCGCAAGCGCAAAAACTATCAAACAAAGAGTAAAATGGCTCAAAATTGGTTCAAGCAACAAAAGATGTCTTTGTTAAATTTTTGAAATAAGCTTAAAAAAATATAATCCAAACAATCTTTAAGAAAAATAAAAAAATATATATTTTTTAAGTAAATGTTGAACAAATTTTTTTTTTCTAGATAGGTTTTTCATCGCCAGATAAACACGACACTGATTATTTTTTATGTAGTATTGTTTGCAAAACTCAGCTTTTTAATAATATTTGGTGTATAGTTTCTCTGAAAACTGCTAAATGTGCATTTATAAAAGTTTATGTTGAAACATAGGCTTATTTTTGCACAGAACAAATTTATATTTTTTAATTAACTTACATCAAAACACGTCAACTTTGGCGGTTAAAAAAAATAAACCTGCTTCAATACCTATTCCATGTGGCAAATGTACATCGTTTGAACACATCACAGACAACTGCACTGGAACCATCACCTGCGGCAAATGCGGCATAAATCACAAAACCAGTACATGCACCACAACCCTACCAACTAAATTTACATTATGCCACGAAGAAGGACATGAAGCATGGTCTCTAAAATGCAAAAATTGTCCAACTAAACCAATTGAAGGAATTCCCAACGTAAGAATTAAATCAGCAAACAAAAGGTCAGCAGATATAGACTCTAAAATCACAAAATTATCCAGAATTCACTCACCCATTACAATTCATGACAATATTATTGACAAGTACGTTTCTCAAATTAACTTTCCAAATAACACAGACCGACAAGCTTTAATTAACAAACTTAAACATCGCTTCATTGAAACTCATATCATTTTCCGAAAACCGTATGTTTATTATAATGCTAGATATTCTCAATCCAGATCATGCCCCGCCTACTGTTCCTATTACAGGCATACAAGTAACTGTAACCCAATCCCAAAATGTCGACTATTAAATTCTTTTACTCCAACATCAATAGCTTTTCACGTAAATCTCTAATTATTAAAAATTTTCTTACTAAAGAAAATATTTCATGTGCTATGTTTGTAGAGACTAAAACTCCAGACCCTATTTTATTTCATAATTGGTCAATAATCCAAAGTCCAGCTAATATTGTCAACCGTAATTATAGAGGAGGTTCTGTTACTATGGCAAATCCTACTATCCAGATTAAAAAAGACAACCATCCAAGTATGAATAATCGTTTAAATGACTGTATACATTTTTCAATATCTTTCCAGAAAGAAAAACTTCACATATTTTTAGTCTACATACATCCAACTTCTAATATAGAAGATAACATTTTTATAAAAGCTTCCTAATATACTCATTTCTTAATTATTAGCGATTTTAACTTAAACCCTACAAAATCCCGCCACTTGCAAAATTTTCTTTCAAATTCCGACTTTTTCAGAATCCCTACCTCTCCTACATTTATTATGAATGACAATCAAAGCACAACTCCATATATATTACTGTGCACATCAACTATAAAATCAATATTTCATTCAATAAATGTTATCCCTGACCTTTGCTCCGACCACCAAGCCATATCCTTTGAAATAAATATTAAACCACTAACCTTACCATACTTTGAGTTTTCTTTTAACTTGAACCGCTGCAACATAAACCAAGTAAACAAGGAGGTAAAGGCATTTATTCAAACTAGTAAAAGCATTTTACCAACAAGCATCTCTACGCCTAAAAAACTAAAATCGTACTACAACTACCCGTTACCACCGTTCATTCTTAGACTCATATAATATAAACGACAACTATACAGAGAATTTAAAATAACAAACGACAGAATATTGAAAAGACAGTTCAATGACTTAAACAAACATATTCATAATTTAATACAACAATACAGAAATGACACATATATTAACGCATGCAATAAAATTAACGACAAGAAAGGGAAATCATATTTGCAAGATATAAAAAAACTAACAAGATATAAACGGACTTCTCAAATTCACAACATTACGGACGCAGTGACTAATATCACACTTTCTTCAGATATTGACATAGCTAACGGTTTCTGTAATCATTTTAAAAACGCACATACTTTTTCCAAATCAAATAACTTTGACGACAATCATTTACAGGACGTAAATACATGGTATGAGACATTTTGTAGGCAGATCCACTTAACGCCAGATGACGAAAATTTAGATGAAGAAATTTATTATGACACATTAAACCGCGGCAAAAACTCTGCACCTGGACAAGACTTAATGACTAGACAAATTTTACGACAATTGGACCATAACATTCATCTTCACATAATAAGTATTTACAATTATTGCATCAAACACTAATATTTTCCAAATGAGTGGAAAGCGGGAGTTGTTATTTGCATTCCAAAAAATAACTGCAACTTAACTCATCCAGGCAGTTACCGTCTCATTACACTACTTCCAGTCTTAGGAAAGCTATTTGAATCTTTAATTCAAATTATACTTCTAACTTATACTGAGAATAAAATACCTATTTCGCTGTTTGGTTTTCAAAAAAATATGTCAACAACCCATTCATTAACTATCCTAACTTTAAATATCCAAACATCCCACTTTAAGGGCAGACATTCGAGCGTTTTGTTTATAGACATAAACAAAGCGTTTGATTCAGTCTGGCATCGAGGCCTCCTATTTAAACTATCTAAACTAAAAGTCTCACCATACCTTATTAACGTAATCAACAAATTTCTTGAAAACAGATCATGTCAAGTACGTTTACGTTCAGTATACTCTCTTCCATTCTCTCCTCAACAAGGTGTTCCACAAGGCTCTCCTCTCTCACCGCTTTTATATAATTTATTTTGTTCGGATATATATATAGTTCTAATTCAAAGCATTTTAACTCAGAGGCTTACATACTTCAGTATGCAGATGATACCACTTTAATTTCCCATGCAAAATCTTTAAAAGCATCTATTACTCAGCTACAATTATTATCGAATACTACCCAAACTTGGTTTGACAAATGGCGTTTACTTGCAAATCCACAAAAAACAAAATTATTAATCCCGTATCACAAACCATCAGACAATGTTCTAAAGATCAACATGAATCAACAAGTTATCCTTGCTTCCCAAATATGCAAATACTTGGAAATTAGTTTTGATACAAAATTAAATTTTAAATATTATTCACAATCTATTAAATCAACTATAATAACTCGTGCCAAACACTTTCGATCCTTAACATACAAAAACCAAGGCATTGACATAAAGCGCGCGAGTCATATATATAAAACCATATGTCGGCTGTTGCTTGACCATTCATCTATACTTTTCCTAAATTCTAGTAATCCAAAATCTCTATGTAGTTGAACGTTCTTCTCTGCGAGCAATTACAAAACTCCGCCACCCTAACAACTCCCTACATAATCCTTCCAATCAGTTGCTAGAAGAAAAAACAAAAATAGAACCTCTAGATGAACGGCTCCGAACACAGCAAACAAAATTTTGTAACAATAATAATAATAAAAAAATTCTATCTGACTTACTAATTACCAGAAACGCATTTATTTCCTCCAAATATAAAACCCCATCTCAGTCTCTACAACAATTAATCACTACTCTTCGAGATGACAGTACAACAGAAGACTAACTAACCCTCATAATAACATATAATATAATTATTATACATTTAAAAATACTCTTTTTTTTTTCTTTTTTTCTCTGTAAATAAAATATTATCATGGGCTGAAAGACTACGGTCGATGGCTATTTTAAAAGAAAGATTAAAGTCGATCTATTAATAATATTATCTATCTGTATGTATGTATATGTAAATATTTGTACGTTTCTTTCTTTTGAATAAAGATATATAATAAAAATACTTAAATATCATATTTTAAAAATGAAAATGATATTTAATTAATTCTTTTGTAGATTTTAATTGAACGTAATTGAATAAATTTATTTATATATTATAAATTAATATAAAACGATATATAATATATATAAATAAAAAAAAATAAGTTATTACTTTAGCGTCAACATTATTGAATTATGCACTTATTTTAAGCATTAAAACAAAACATTTTATCATAATGGTAATTAATTTACAACGCACAACTTTGTAGTATTGCATCAAACAAATAATACATTTAATGAGGTTTAGTGTCAATAACTGAATCAAAATATTATCACCAACCAGCATATTTAATTAAGCATGCAAGACTGCACGATATAAAACCGTAATTAATTGGTATTTTGAATTGTTATGCTTATGATATTCATAACTATTATAATGCTATCAGTAATTAATAGACTAGTACATATTATACAAACTATAAACATAATATTTGAATGTATTTAATTACTCACATACTAACATATGCTTCTGCGTTATAATTAACAGGTATACTTAACAAAATGTTTTATTTATTTACGATGTTGGCGCTTCAAATCCTAGCATTGTACAAATCAAAAAACAATGTACTTAATTTGTCAATTTACATAAATGATATTTCTATTTAAAAATGCAATTAGTTACACAACACGGGCACAGTTGTTGCCGGCAAAATATTTATGAATGTAAAACAATTAGAAATTCTGAAAAGATTTAATTAGAATAATTACGTACAAAAAGCGTGACATTCGCGAGCAATTTCATAAATCCCGCCCGCTCCACAGGTGAATTTGTGCCCAATGAGTGCACATTAATGCGGAAATGAATACGTAAAAACGGAAGTTGGAGTTTTGTATGAAAGGCGCCCATTTAAATTTAATGTGTGTGACTTTAAACTAAACCTAATACAATGCCGCTTTAATTTCCTTTAGTATCTTTTCCATTTGTTCAAACAAAAATTCATACTAATTTTATCTAAAGTTGACAGAAATTACATATTTTATAATCAGAATATGGTATATTATTTAGTTATATAAGGGATCTACATTAACGCCTTGTATTATGCATAGATTTTTAAAAGGATTTATAATTTTATTTGAAAATATTGTATTCTTAAATTAAGGATTAGTATTCTTTTAAATGCCTTTTGTATAATGTAATAAACGTTTCTAACGGAACACAAAGGAAAGCCTAAATTAGCTTTATATAATTTTAAGCCGCAGGACATTTAAATCCCTTTATTAAAAAAATGAAAATTTAAAATTTGTTTTTTTATGAGATTTCTCAAATGTCATAGTGATATGTTAACTAGAATAAAAACACATTATTTGGTTTTGTCATTATATTTTTATATAATAATATAAAAGTTTTGGTGAAATTATAAATTTTATAATATAAAGTGCTTATTAAGTTTTATAATTTATTATTTAATATTATAGAAAAATAAACGTAAAATTACATAATTTAGGATTAAAATGATAAAACAATTTAAGCTGTATAATGCAAAACCAATTATCAAGTTCAGAAACCTGTATATGTAAGATTCTCTGTTATTAATATTTCAAAAATAGATGTGTTTTATTACGTTATTTAATTAAAAAAACATATTTTTAATATTACCGATAACTTTTGTAATTTTTATTAGATTTAGAATTTTTTAGCCTCACTATACTAACTACTTAGTTTTTAATTTTATTCTATAACTAACATAAATTTCTACAAATCAATAATTTTTTTGTATAGCTGTGTAATAAATGACCAATAGTTTCATGCTTCTAGATATGGAGATTAGCTGCAAATATGTTAAATAATGAAAGAAAACTTTATTTAAAAAGTAATAGAACTATTCAAACACTAATACTACGTAGCTTGTTTAAAATGTGCAATTGATAAAATTTTGAATCTGAAAATAGATAGGTAAAAAATAAATATTGTTAGAATCAGCAAGATAAAATAAAAATAACAAAGAGAGAAACTATTATTGAAAGAAATACGAGTATAAAGTAATAAAAGCTGTCGCAACATTTAGACAATAATAATATGAAAAGTTGTATTCTATACAACGGCTTAGGGCTTAGGTGTATTATAAAACTAACGATTGTGTTACCAACTCATAGCTACCTTTAAATATGTACCTGTAAATTAATTACATAATATATACTATCAAACCCGTTAATAGATAACATGGAAGCGCTGTAGATAATGACAGTCTAGTATCTGGTCCACCCACACTCTCATATTAAATGTAATTATAGTTACATGAACACTAATCATGTATTAGATTAATGTCTTAAATTAATAAATGCTACTTTTTTTTTAAATGCTTTGCCGTAGCTGGGGCTCAAACTTGCGACAATTTATGCGCCAAGTTAAACTATATTTAATAATAATAATAATAATAATATGCTTATTAAAGAAAAACTCTTTATAAATCAAATGAACAAAAATTTAATATAATAATATTTAAAAACTAACAAAAAATAATAAAAAACCAAAATAAGAAACAAACTGAACTAAATATTTAATTTAATTTTATAAATTAAGTTTATACACAGACAAAATTGTGTACGCCACGTAGGTTTAACGTGGCGTACACAATTTTCAATTGAGGCATATGACACATATATTGACTTACAATTGACAATTAATAATATTATAATAACGCATAATTCTACATAGCGGAGCTTGTAAACTGTAGTGGTTTTGATACAACTGTTGCTTGATTTTTTGTGCTGACGAGTAAGCCGCTTATGTATATAAAATTTAAGCTTAGCAATTAGTTTCATTAATCCCCTTCAAACAAGTTGTAAGATTTTTGAGGCGATGTATAATAGCTGTAAAACGCGCAATAAAGAAGAAGAAGTTGTCTAGTTGCAAAATATAATGTCTTTGCACAATTCTACATTTATCAAACAATATTGACATTAATAATTTTATTTTTATTTAAACTAAGATGGTTAATATTACACCAATTAACCAAAGCATTAAGGTGTTTCTAAAAATTATCAAAGTTGGTAGAATTTTGTACAATGTTATATAGTTTAAAATCATCTGCAAATAACAAAAACTTACAATATTATTTTTTTTTAAATTATTTATAAACTAAACAAATAACACAGATCTGTAATAAAATTCTTGTGCCACCAAAAAAAAACCTTTATTGCACTAGATACAAAATCACAAATTTTAATGTAGCAATATTAACACATTGTTTTCTATAAAAAAAAACATTTTAGCCAACTACTTTGTTGCCACACCCTATACATTTTAGTTTATTAAGTAGAATGTTAAACCTAGTTGAAGGCTTTAGAAAAAATTGTATATACTGTGTTGATTTGAAATCCATTTTCTAAAGAATCCAGAAGAAATGTTTTATATGCAAGTATATTGAATACTATAGACTTTATTTTGCAAACACCATTCTGTTTGTTAATAATAGCATTTTTAAGGCTCCAGATTAATTCGTCGGCGATTAATTTGTCCAATAATTTTGAATTACAGATATATGTAAAAAAAGTTAGTAATACAGATAAATTTTCATATAATAATAATAATAATATGACAAAACTACACCTTCAATCAACTACACAGGAGATAGAATCAAAAACAATACAGATAAAACGTGGAATTTTGAAGGAGACTCGTTAAGTGCGCTCTGGTTTTGTATGTGTTTAAATCCAATATCTAAACTACTAAACGACACAAAAGTAGGGTTCCAACTTAAGAAAAACAAAGTCACAATGCATATAATTAACCATCTTTTCTATATGGATGACATAAAACTGTATGCTAGTACCAAAACACAACTAACATTACTATTAGAAATTACAGAAGCAGTCAAGATATAACAATGGAATTTGGCATTAACAAATGCAAAATTTACATAATGGAAAAAGGAAATTAGACAAAAACAGACGGCATAAATACAATAAATGAACAAACAATCTTATCTATAAAAAAAGCAAAAACTTACAAATATCCTGGCTTTGAACAAATTATCAAAATAGACAATACAAACCTCAAAACTAAATTAACAGAAGCATACAATAAAAGGTTTAAACAACTTCTAACAAAAAATTTAAACGCAAAAAATCTTTCTTAAGCTATAAATACATATGCAATATCAATCCTCACCTACTCGTTTGGTATAATTAAGTAGACAACTACAGATCTTAATGCACTAAATAAAAATACAAGAACTCTTCTAACTAAACACAAAATGCACCACACTTAGGCTTGCATAGAAAGAATAAATTTACCAAGATCGGATGGCGGCAGAAGTCTAACAAATATACACAGTATACACAACAGTCAAGTTACAAATCTTCAAAATTATTTTTATCTCCAAAATGATAGTGAATTACATAAAACAATTGTAAATATTGATACAAATTATAATCCACTTAAACTGGCTTACAAAGAACAGATACATAAAGATTCCAATACACTACAACAAGAAATTATTCAAAAATGGGCCGCAAAACAACTACATGGCAGATACTACCTTCAAAGTTACAAAAAGAACATAGACAGAATAGCTACATTTACATATCTTGAGATAGAATATCTGTTTCCAGAAACCAAAAGATTTCTACAGGCCATTCAAAACAAGGTAATAAACACAAAAAGCTATAGACTGCACATAATTAAAGATCTACAAAATACAAACGATAAATACAGACGCTGCAAAGACGAACAGGAAACCATTGAGCATATTACAAACGGCTGTAAAATTTTAGCTCCCACACAATATACAAAACGGCACAACTTGATAGCTAAAATAATTCATCAAAAATTAGCACTTAAATACAAATCAATTAGCAAATGGCAACCATACTGTAAATATAATCCATCTATTATCCTCGACGTGTGCAAGTTACACTGGGACAGAGCTATTCTGACAAATAAAACAGTTGCACATAACTGCCCAAACATTACTCTTACTATAAAAAATGTAAATACTACGTATCTTATAGATGTAGCAATACCAGAAAACCATAACATCAAGGTCAAATTAATATAAAACGATATATATAACAACAAAATTGATAAGTACTTACCTCTAGAGCACAAAACAGAAAAAAATATGGAAAAGGAAAGTGAAAATAATCATCGTAATTATGTCATTAACAGGTATAGTGCCACTAGAAAAAGAATATGTTATAATACCTATGCAAAAGACAGTCATACTAAAAACATGTAACATCGTTAGGTTTTTTCTAAAACAATTATAATTTTTACTGGACCTGGTTCGGTACCCGTCCAATAAATAACTCCCAGGACAATACCTGTAAAAAAAATATTAATAAGAATAATAATAAAAATAATAATTTTATTTAGTATTAAATACAAAACTGTACACAACACACGTTATACAACATATTTAAAAATAAGTTATAACACACATTAATAAAACACTCAATTAAAACATATATTGTTATGATGAGTACATACCCTGAAACCTATCTGGCTGAATTTTTTACTAGATAAAAAAGTAATTTACATAAAATACATCATTTATTAATTTTAAATAATAAATTTGTTTTGATTATCTGATTCAAATAAAACGCGCCAAAAATGCTGTTGCCTGTTTGTGAATGATTTAACTGTATTACAGTTTCCTTTACACACAAACAGTTTAACGTTTCTCCTAATAGCGGGCATTGTGTTAACACCTTCAATTTATTATTACATTTTAAAAGTTTTTAATTTTTATTTTAAAATGATTAAGATTTAACGTTTAGAATTTTGTTGGCAGCTTCTTATAAAATAGTTGTTTGTAACAGCCTGCCTATTTACTTTTATTTATGCGGCCATAATTAATTTTTATGCTTTTTGTTGTTTAAGTATTATAGTCGTGGATGTTTAAACGTTCTAAATAAACTATCAATTTTGTTTTAACTAATAACACACATTGATAAATATACTGCAATGGCAATATTAAAATGTAATTATTCTTAAAATATTCTTTTACATCTGCTCTTTAACGTATAGATTGAGAGAAACGGACCAAACCTTAAGAGTGTATTCTTCTCGTAAAAATAATGTAAAAATACTCAAATGTTGTTATCCAATTTTTCAAGTTACAGCGTAATTAAAAATTAATAAAATTTTATACATTAACGTTTTAGTTACTATAGCTTTCTTATAATAAATGTTCAAAAATACCGCCATTTACCTCTAAACATTTTTTGCTTTGTCTTTGTCTGTTGCTCTCCTGATGGAGTCATGTCTTTGTTAAATTCGAGTGCAGCATTTCAAATACGTAGAATTAGTCGATCCCGAGTGTCCACTTTTACTGTACACTTAATCTTTGAACCAGCCCCATAAACAATAATCTAATGCTGTGAGGTCTGGAGATCTTGAAGACCAACTAATAAGACCATTGCGACCAATCCAACGCCCTGGAAACCTTTTGTCTAAATGTTGCATGACCTGACGAGCAAAATGTGCAGAAGCTCCATCGTGCTGATAGTACATTTGCATTTTGATGTTTGAAGGTACATCCTCTAGTAGTCCGGGTAATTCATTTTCTAAAAAAATTAAGTAGTTGGTTCCTGTAAGATAATTCTCTAAAATGAAAAAGCCAATTAAATAACCATCGACCATATCACACCACACGTTTACCGACAACTTATTGAAAATTACTTTTGACGGTTGCGTGGGGATTTTTGTGTGACCATACATGACAGTTGTGAGTATTATTAATGCCGTCACGGGTGAATGTTGCTTTATCTGTAAAAAGCATGCACGATAGTACACGAGGATTATTATTTATCCACTGACAAAATTCCATACGCTTAGGATAATCTTCCGGTTGTAAGTGCTATACTCTCTGCTCGTGGAGTGTGTTTATTACTTTTGTTTGTAAAATACCCAATTGAATACTAATTCTTTGTGAGCTGGTTGTTGCATCTTCTGCTACTACATCCAGAATATCTTCTACTTCTTCTAAATCTTGTCGAGTAGCTCGTTCAGATGTTATGTTAACACTGTGAAGCTTTTCCGTTTCGCACAGTTTGTTGAAAACTTTGATAAATACATTTTTATTAAGATGTCTCTGATGTGAAAACCGCTAACATAATTTTTCAACAGCAGTTGTAGCATTTCTATTACAAAAACCATAAAGAAACACTATATTTGCATATTCTAAATTTGAATAAGTGTGTGGCATTTTGTAACACTTTAATCGTACAAACAAAATAAACGTTAAATTATTGTCACACTGGCACATTATCAGACCAAAAAAAGCTATCAAATGTTTTAGAACGTCTGAACATACTAGATAAAAAAATTTAATTATGTTATAACTTGAAAACAAATAAAAACTGGATAACAACATTTGAGTTTTTTACATTCTTTTCACGTGTAGAATACACTCCTGGAGTTTGGTTCGTTCCTCTTGACTTACCCTGTATATTATCGCTTTTGAAAGCCAAATAATTTATTAGCAAGTGGAAGATAAATCCATAAAAAAATTTATAGACTAATTTTGTATTAAATAGTCCATGATAAGCAATTCAATAGAACATTTAAAGAAACAACTAAAACTTAGTAATTAAAAAAAAAATAAATCTTACATTAATATTTGATTCAATTGTATACCTAAAAATGGTATGGCAAAAAAATTAGTTTTGATAGTGACTCTCATAGCATTTAGCACTTTACTATGTTTGTTGATAATGATGGCTTTATAATCATAAAAAATAATACAAATTTTGGTACAGTTATAAATATTATTAACATAAATCACAAATAGAAGTAGGTCTATAATATTGAACTTTGAAAAACCCCGAGACAGACCGGTTGCCAGCTAGATGAATTATTATTATAACATTGTATTTTTTAAATATAATTTAATAAGTGATGCATTATTTTTACTAAAACATAGTAAAGTAGTTTTTTTATAAAAATGCAATGAAAAACACAATCAAAAGCTTGCTAAGATTGCAATAGATTAATCCAAAATAATTGCGTATATCAAATTATTTTGATATGTATGACACTATTTTATTTTTTGCTCTGCCGGTATTTTAACCATATCTAAAACCATATTGTTGATTTTAAAAAAGATCATTTTGTTCAAAAAAATTTCTTATTTGTTCTGTAAGTAAATATTTATTGTTTTTTTTTAAATTGATCTGTAATTAAAACAAATTGTTTTGTCATTTTTTTATAGAATGGTAAAACTTTGGGCATATATAGACAACGACATTTTATTTGAATCAGATAAGATAACCCTAACAAATTTATTATCTAAATTTGATATATTTTTTAAGTAAAATTTCTTTTTACCTAGTGTGATACTTTTTACGCAGTTAAGTATTGACTATAGAGAATGACTTACGTGAGGCAATACTTTTTGTTTTTTTTTTTGCGTAAATCTTGCCTTGACGACCACCTCTGCATTTCTTCTTTCTTTAATTTGTGTGTTATTTATTCTACATATTTGGATTGTTTTAGATGCATTCTTAGTTTTTTAGAACATTGTCTACTTTTTTTTGACCTTTTTCTTTTTTTTTCATAAATTATTTATGCAGTTTTATTAGTTGTATTTTTAGCATTGGCAGTTCTAAACCTTTATTTCTGTTATTCTGCTTTTTTTTAACATTTCTTGTCTCTTTCCTTCTTATTTATTTCTGCAATTTTGTTTGGTTTTTGTAATTGTTTTTTTGTTATTTTTAATGTTTTAGTACGCATAATTGTTTTGTTTTTTCTAATTACCTTTTTTTTTCAGTCTTTTTTCAGTTTTTGTTTTCATTTTGCTTGTTTCTTTTGTCTCTTTGATGTTTGTTTTATCCACGTTACTTTCCAGTATATTTTTTATTTTCTATTAAATTTTGCATTCTATTAGATTGTGTTTTGCATTATCGTGAGTCATCTTTTTTTTTCTTGATTTTTTAAATATTTTTAAAAGAATTTTTTAAAAGTTGCTTGGTCAGTACTTATGTTGTATAATGGCACGTTTTGGGTTTATTGTTTACCCATTTTTTTATCTCTAGGTTTAGTTTTTTTGTTTATTTTTCATTGTTTTCTTTTATTCTTCTATCGGCCAATTCTTTTTTTTTTCTTTTGCTCTTATTTATATGTTTTTTTTTTTCACTACCATATCAACAGAAAATGTTGTTAAGTAATAATTTACTATGTTTTGATCAAAAATTTATTTTTACAAATACATACTATTATTGGCTTTACAAAAGCCTTTTACAGATGTAAAAAGTTAAATGAGTTATTAGTTACTATGGTCTATTCAAAACCACGCTACACTAAATGTATGTAAATAAAACCTCGTAATCAGCACGTAAACAATGGGCTCGGCTACTCAATCCAGACCTTATTATTAAAGTAAGATTTTATACATAGTAAAATATTAGACTTGGACCCTAATTACAAATGTAATCTCTGTACTTTTTTTATATTCTTTGATATACTTAAACTTATACTCCATAAATATCTTTTTAAGTAATGTTTTTCCTATCTATATTGCCTTGCGACTATGTCCCTGTTGGCGGGTTTGAGCTGTGCACGTGAACAATGCATGTATTTCTTTTCTTTGAATACAGCGCAGTTTTGCTTAGACTATAAAAAAAATAAAGCGGCATATAATACTTGCTCATTTGCCTGTTTATTTTGAGCCCAATAAAGTGTTTACAATGCCAATGTTTTAAACATCTATTTAGCTAACTGCAGTGATATTTAGTTACTGTACATGTGCACAACGCAGTAAAAAAAGATGACACTTACCAATGCACAAGTTCACCTTAATGCGCAAACTGTAATAGTAATCAGTCTGTTTATTTAAAAAACTGTTTTCAAATAAGAAAGGAAACAAAGATAGATACCTAAAATCAAAATAACAAAAAAAGAAACACAAAGCAATTACGGTTTCTACCTTTTTTAGCTTGTTTGTGGGAGTTGTTGAAACATCAATATTATAACTAGTGGGATTTTAACCAAAACTACTTAAGATAAGAGTTAATCTTAAGCAAAAACAATCTAAAATGTTGGATTTGTATCAGGCCAAAACCAACAAAGGCGATGACTTGTTTCAAGTCAAAGTTTAACAAGTTAAGATTCAATCTAATTTAAAACATGCATAAACAACAGCCCAATCTATAAGCTATCAAAACCTGCAATACAGGTTTTTTGTGATTCTGCGTTCTCAGATATTGACATGTCATCAAAATTGATGAAAGTGGAGGATACTTCCGGGTTATTTACTTTTATAAAATTATATTTAATAATGAGAGTTTTACAACTCTAAATAATATTTTTAAGAAACAGAAACACGCTTATAAACAAAAAGTTAAAATTAGGTTTATACCGTAGCTCTAAAAACAATTTCAACCATTATAAAATGAAATTGCAACAATTATTAATATGCAAAAAAAAATCCTATTTAAAAATTAATTTTAAGGTTAAAAGATTAGTTAATTTTTGTAGTTATACTATTTATCGCAATTATTATGTAAATATTAATTGTGCTTAGGGTGGAGCGGCTTATTGGTTTGTCAAAACTTTAGTAATAGCAATAGCCGTTTATCTAAATCTTTTCTTTTTACTGATTGTTTGTTTAATCTATATTTTGTCAAACGTCAGTTCAGAGATTTGTTTTATCAATTACTTAAACAACGTTTGTCCTTATTCCTGCTTATAGGTAATTTTAACATTTGTCACACAATGTGGGACTCAAGTCACACTAATGTGCAAAGTTGTAACATCTAACTTATTTTCAGAAATAGATTTAGTTATGTTAAATGTCTTTTCCGTCGTTACTAAATTATTCTTACAATTTGTTTCCTAAGTATTGCAGCATTATCTTTATATCAACAATCACTTTCTAATATTTATTTGCGTGCTTGGTTATGCAATTCATAAAAACCGTATTAGAAGTAAGAAATAAAAATGCTAATTGGGATATGTTTGAGCCACTGCTAACAAAAATGTTAAAACTTTTTATCACTTTATTATACAGGCAACACATGCAAATATTTTGCTATCTTTGAGAAAACTCGCAGAAAACCCGTTTTTTTATTGTGAACAAGATACACTAAACAAATGCCGTTTTTTTTGTAGTTCAATGACTTTCAACTGTACAAAGTTATTGCTCAAAGAATTGCAGAAAATTTAAAAGCTTGCTAAATATTAGCAGTGATCTTCTCAACATTCAACTAAGCCCAGTTGCATCTTATGATATCTGTACAGAATTGTTAAGTGCATTAAACACCATAAATAATTAATATTCTAATCATTACTTGCTTAAGCAAATTTATACCATTTTGTTTTAGTCTGAAATAAATTTTGCTGTTTAATTTGTCTGAATACCTAGTCACGTAGAAATAACTAACGCTGAAAATGTTACTGACAAAGCTTGTGTTTACAATATTTGTAATTTCATTCAGACAAACTGCAATGCATTAAAAAATAATTACATTGTTAAGTATGTCATGCTGGCCGGTTTTACATCGATACTGTCGATGAGCTCACAGGCATTTTAGAATCTAAATTGCCCCTAGTTTGTGATGATTTAATAACTTTTTGTCATAGTTTATTAGAATGTTGGCAGTTTTTGAAATAAAAATATATACAAAAATCAAGAACATTTCATACAATTTCCAACATATAATGTATTATTTGAAACACGTGACAACAAGATGGGAGGTGGTTTAGCTATATTATTAAAAAAAGAATTTTCGTATGAAACTTTACTATCAGTAACTCAGGATAACTGTAGCTATATAAAAGCTAAAATAAATAGCTTAAAACCAAAAATACGAATATTGGTTATTTACAGATCTCGAGATAGCGACATACACACTTTCATTTCAACACTTGAAAAAATTATTAACAAAGAAAAAAACTTAATTATTATAGGAGACATAAATATAAATCTTCTAGAAAATAATGAAAATACCTTTCAGTATATGCATAGTTTAACTCAATTCAACTTTAAAATAATAAACAAACTAAATATAAAAAATAGCACTAGAGTACAAAATAAAACATGTTCTATAATTGACTATATTGCCACCAATTCAACTAGTTTTAACTTGCAACTAACACTGAAAAATTTCCCAGAGTTAAATCACAAACTTATAAAAATTAAAGTTACTCCTATAATTAAAATAAAACAAAAAATTACATCTAAAAAACTTACAGTTATTGATGAAAACAGGTTTAGAAATATTGTTAATGCACAGATCCTACAAACAAACTGCAAAACTTTTCAAGAACTAGTAAATATCATAAACTAAGCAAAATCGCAAACTACAAGAACAAAAACTATATAAATATAAATATAACTTGGATAAATGACAAAATTATCAAACTAGTTAAAAAAAAATGTACGTATGTTGCTATAAAATTAAATGGACATAATAATGAACTGAAAATTGAATATAAAAAATTTGACAAGTTTGTAAAAACGCAAATTATAAAACAAAACAAAAACTATAACTAAACATCTGGAAGAGGATGGTAGTGATTTAACAAAGATGTGGAAGATAATTAATGGATTTTTAAGTGGAAATAACAAGAAAATTGAAATTATACTTAAATTAATAAAAAACAATAAATGTTTTACTGATCCGACGAACATATCTAACACACTAAACATTTTTTTTGCAACCAATGCAACATATCTTCAAAATAATCTACTAACTAGTCAAAATAAGATTAATAACATTCTAAATACAAAAACAATAATTCTCAAACCTACAAATATTTTAGAAATTATCTTAACAGTAAAAGACTTAAAAAAGAATTCTGCTGCTGAACCGGATAATATCACCGTAAAAAACATGCTACTAATAATTGATAGTATAGCCCCCACTTTAGTTAAATTAATAAACAGCTGCTTTGAGTCTGCTTACTACCCGGATGAACTTAAACTTAATTACATTATACCTATCTATAAAAAAGGAGAACATACTTAATAAGCACGTTTTCTAAAATAATTAAAAAAATTTATAGTAAAACAAATGAATACATTTATTAATACTACAATTGGTTTTGACAGTAGACAGTATAGATTAAAAAAAAAGCAGCACCCAATCTGCTATTTCTTGCCTGCTAAACTATACATATAATAATTTAGACAAAGGAAATTATGTAATAGCGCTTTTTGTGGATTTGCAGAAAGCATTTAATGCTGTTGACAAAGAACTGCTATTAGAGTATATAGATTAAATGGGACTAAGAGGTAAACTAAATCAATTAATACGAAGTTACCTAATCAGAAGAATTCAACACACTAAAGTAAATGGATATCTAAGTACGGGACAAATATGTATAAAAAGGTGTACCACAGGGTTCAATATTGGGTTCTGTGTTATATCTGCTGTACATTAACAACATTTAACACTGTGGCCTATCTGCTGAATATGTTGTATACGCAGATGATACTGCTCTATTATATCAAGGAAACAACCTACACAAACTAAGTACATTAATAAACAACAATTTAACAAAGTTTTATAACTGGTTAATACAAAACAAATTATCTATAAACACCAATAAGACTAAATACTTATGCCCGTATTTATAAAAACTGATTAAATTTAATGACTAATAAATGTGACAACATATTCTCAAAATTTGATAAAACGTCAAAACTGTTTTATAAATTTGATAGAAATACATTGCATTTTTACTAAATCTTATTTTTCATTCATTTCTGATAGTTATTTATTATGCCAAACTTGTTTTTATGGTAGAATAAGTATAAATAGTTTTGCGGTTGTCAAATTTAACGATCCGTTACTGTAACTGACTTTTATGAATACGGACATTAATATTTGTTAATAAAAATAAACTAAATTCCAGTATAAACCTAACAGTTGATCAACAACTTATTAAAAGAGTAAACCAAACAAAATACTTAGGATTAACAATTGATGACAAACTTAACTGGTAAAATCACATCAACAACATAAAAAATGTATTGTTTCTTTTCATGGTGTATACCGAAGATGCAATATTAGGTCCATTAACATATCAAATTACCTGTTTGACAGCATAATTATTCCTAAATTTTCTTGTATGATTACTGCTTGGTGCTCAACTTCGCAAACAGAATTAAACTCGATGCAGCGATTACTAAACAAAAGTTTAAAGATACTGTTTAATTTTCCATACTCGACACCCACCATAGACTTATACCCAAAACTTAAAAAACTTTCACTACTAAAAATTATAAAACTTGAGAAATGTAAGTTAATCTTTAAAATAAATCATAAGCTAATCAAGTCCAATATCAACATCATTGTTAATAATCACATTTATATTTATTCAACAAGAATAAAAGAACATATACACCTCTACACAATAAATAGTAACAAAAGAAAATACAATATATTTCATAATTCTGTTACTGCATTCAATACTCTTCCAGAACAAATAATTAAAAAACCTAATCTTGTCACTTATACTAAAGCACTAAAAGACTTTCTAATTAGAACTTAAATAATGTTTGTTTGTTTTTAAAAATTATGTAATAACTTAAGTTAAAAATTAGATGTAATATATATATATATAATGTATGTAAATGCAATAAGCATTATACGCCTTTAAACAAGCTGTAGAAGCTTCTTGGCGTATAAGAGACAATTTGTATTAATATTATTTAAAAATAAGTAAATTAAAAAAAAAAAAGATCTTTATCTGAACTATCACTTAGTTTCGCAATATGAATTTAAATATATATTTATTGGATTTTTATTGAAGAGTGGTAGTATTTTTTGATTATTGATTTTGTTATAATTAGATGCTTGTTTAGTAAGTTTAATCAGTTTTGGATATAATTTATTTAAATTTAAATGTGCATCATTTCCTGTATTATTTACAGTTTTTTGTGTGCAATAAATAGGGTGCTTGGTTCCAGTTGTGGTTCCGGTACCTATATCAAAACCCTTCTTGGATAAAATATTATTGTTAAAAAAGGAGCTAATTCATTTCCAAATGTTAGAATACTAGACAAAATTTTATTTATATCTGGTGTATTGCTAGTATTTAATTTAGAAAAATATCTCTTGACAACCCGTAAATTATTATACTACGAGTAATAACTGAAATTGTATCTATAATAATAAAAAGATTCAAGATAAAAGAGTTGACTGCAACTATTTTTTTTTTAATTAGTAACTAAATATTTTTTTGTATTTTAAGATATTAAAGATTTTAAATTACATTACAATGAATTGTTACTTCATATTTTTTTTATAAAGAGCTGAGAAATTGTAGCTTTGGTCCAGTCAATCTTATTTATTCTATTTGTTTTAGACTGTTGTAATGTTTAAAAAATTTATAATTTAATCAAAACAATAGTTTTTGGTAAATTTATTGACATTCTTACTAATTGATTGTTTTATGAATTAAGTACAATTTTTGTTTTGCTCTAATAATAAAAAATAAAACTTTAGTGGTAATTTTTTATATAATCTTGATGCAACTTTATCTAATATATATATATAGATTGTCAAATACAAGCAATACGCATAAAAAATTAAATAAATAAAACTGTTTTATTTTTGCTATATATTTATTTAAATAATAATAGACCAGTCGCAATTTAGATTGGATAGTAATTTTGCTGCTAAATTTATCATTTATTTTGTTAAATATTGCTGTAGCATAGAAAATGATAAATAGAAAGTAAAATCAATTATAATTAATTAAAAAATAAATCTTATAATTTATTTTTACAATAATTAATAACTATGTGTTTTAAAAAATAATACCCGTATTAACAAAATAATTGTTCCATTTAATAATAACAATAAATGATCATATAGTAACACTCAACATCAATTTTCAAAATTATTATTTTAATAAGTATAGCACTTACGTTATTGTTCATCATATTTATTAAATTTATTATATTTACATACATTTAATAGAAATGTGATTTGCAAAATAAATTTAAACATCAAACAGTAGCTATATTGGTTTAATGCATACAAAAATAAATACATTGGAACCTAAAATATACAAAAAAATTACACAAGCTGTCTAACAAATTTAATTATTTATTATTTTTAGTAAAAAATAAACTAATTTAATTTTTTTTATATTTTGCAATAAACTAAATAAATAATCAAATTTAAACAAGACATTTGATTTTCACATTTATGTATATTATATACGTATTAAATTTAGTGCGGTATCATGATTTGAATAACTAAATAAATAGTTTATTTTAACCCAGTGTAGAACATGCATATCATATACTAATATAGGCAAGTATAGTAGCAAAGCTTTTATTGATTAGAAATTTGCTTTGACCGATAGACTCAACCGAATTAGATGGTCTGTTGCTTCTATTGAATTTTATCTTTGAAGCATAATTCATTTTATTTCCGTGTATTACGACGTTACTAAAAATATATTTTTATTTTAGCAAAACATTTTAAACTTATTAGACTAGTTGGTTTGCATTTATTTTCTTTAGATTTTTGGCATTATTCACACTTATTCACTATAAAAATTTACAACATTTTGTAACATAACTATTACAAACTAAAATGAACAATAACACAAAAGAATTAAAAAAATGTATATAATGTTTACATTGTAAAGGGTTTTTGACGCTGCGGGATTTTATGAAAAATATACAATTACATATCTATGCACCCAGTCGGTTTAGTTGAACAAAATAATTTGAGCAAACAATCGATATCAGCATTCAAATTGCTGCAATTGCCATATTGTGTAATAAATCTGTATGTAATAATGTGATTTAAAATTTGCAGATAATTTAATAAAGTATAAAAAATAGTTAATGTAATGAATCATCACATATATAACGCATTGGAAATTTCACAGTTGTCTTAAGTTTATATTAGCTTTACTGATAGTATTGTAACATTAAGTTTATTTGTACAGATAAAGATGCATTTTTTACATTAAATTTCATGATGTATTTACAAGTTTAAGCATGCTGCAAAAAATAGCAATTAGATTGAAGTTTTTTTAAAAGAATTTGAGTAATTTGAAAAAAATGAGTACAAATGTTTCTTTGAGTTGCAATTATCTTACCTACATTCAGATAATCTTTTTTACGTTTACTATTAATACATAAACACTAAAACCTGCAAAATGTTAAGTTAATTTTGCATATGATTCAATGCTGTAACATCTAAAAGTATGTCTACAAATTTACAAATATATTTTTTTACGGATTGAAAATAAGTGGTTGTACAGGGCCAGGCTGACCAGACATACTCTTTTTTAGTAACATATACTCTTTTGGAAGTTAGAAAACTCATTATTTTTTTTAATTCAAAATAACAAAACAAATACTCTTTTTTTCAATTGACTGCTAATAATTTCACTCTTTATCCGGCTTCTAAATTAACAATCCAGTCTTAAAAATTGTAAATAAGGCTTTTAGAATTGAAAACCCAGTAACAAACGTGTTAAAATTTATTGCAAAACTAATAATCCAATTTTCAAATTATATCCGGCCGTTAAAACTGTAAATCCATCATTGAAAGTGTAAATCCGGTCATTAAAGTGTTAAATGTATCTGTTAAACAGTAAACTCGGCTTTATAAATAGTCTAAATAATACGTTAAACTATACTGATAAACTGTTAATTTGGCTTTTAAATTATTAAACTGGTTTTTAAAATATTTGGTTTTTAAAAGTATAAAAAGTCTTCAAAAATCTAGACAAAAATGGTTGAAAAGTGTAAATTCTATATATAAAATACTAAAAATAACAAAATTCTGTCTTAAAACATTAAAATATTGTCAGAAAGCACCAAAATCCGGTTATATACAGTTCAAAAGTTTTATTTTTTATAAAATATTAAAAAAATCCGGCCATAAACTTTTAATAAGTGCAAGATTCTATTACTAAAAATTAAAAAAATAACAAATATTTTTTTTAAAAACAACAATTGTTGAAAAGGACAAGTACAAGATTTTATTTATAAAATGTTAAAAACAGCAAAAACTGTTAATAAGTGCAAAAGTTTATTTAAAAAATTACAAAGTCGGGCTATATTGAATCAAAAAGCATTAAAATCCGGCCATATACTGATAAATGTTAAAAAATCTATTCATTAAAAGTCAAAAATAACAAAAAAAATTTATAAACCGTCAAAAAGTACAAAATTTGGCTAAGAAAAATCAACATATTGTTAGAAAGATCCTGCTTCAAAAAAGCAATTTTTGTTTTATAAAATAACAAAACTACTAATATTTTGTTAAAAAATGCAAAATTCTATTCATTAAATGTCAATAATAGCAAAATCCGACCATAAATTGCCAAAAATTGCTAAATTCTATTTATTTGACAATGAAGTATCAAAATATTTCAAGAAAAAACTTTTTAACAAATTTCTAATTATAAAATATCAAAACTATCAACATTTGGTAATAATTTGTTGAAATGTGCAAAAATCTATTCATAAAATCTCAAAATTTGGCCATGAAGTATCAAAATATGATCAGAAAGCACCAAAAATGTAAAATTCTATTTATAATGTTAAAAACAACAAAATATGTTTATAAACTGTTTAAAAGTACAAGGTTTGATTTATAAAGTGTAAAAAACAGCAAAATATTGATAAGTGCAAATTTATTTTTATATGTCTAAAATAGCAAAATAATAGAAAAAGGTAAAAAATTCTATTAATAAAATGTCTAAAATAGCAAAAACTGTTGAAAAGTGTAAAATTCTATTCACGAGATGCTAAAACCAGGAATTTTTGTAAAAAGTATTTAGATATTGTCAGAAAAAACCAAAACTCGGCCATAAACTGTCAAAAAAAGTAAAATTCTGTTTATGAATAAATAAGCAAAAGCTGTCAATAAATGCATTATTTTATTTATGAAGTTGTAAAATCCGACTATAAAGTATAAAAATTAAAACCTTAAAAATTCTATTTAAAAAGTGTCAAAAATGGAAAATATCCGTCTATTAACTATTGAAAAATGTTAAATACTATCTATAAAAAGGTCAAAATTATTACAAATTGACTAAGAAATATTAAAAAATTGTCAATTTTTTTTTTAAGTTTTATTTTATTTATAAAACGTCAAAAACAGCATAATCTGGTCATAAAGTATCAAAATATTTTCCAAAAAACGGATTTAAATTGTTAAAAAGAGTAAAATTTTATTCATAAAGTTGAAAAATATCAAAATCTGGCTATAGAATATTAAAATACTCTCCAAAAATTTGTCCATAAACTGTTACATACAGTGATAAAATATTTAAATGTTGTCAAAAGTACAAAAACCCGGCTTAAATGTTTAAACAAATAAAATTTTAGTCCGGATGTGGTCCGTTCTTAGTGTGCTGTGTACACACATTTAGAGGTTGTACCATAGGAGTGTGTGTGTGAGAGAGAAAGGAAAAATTAAAAACTTGAAAAGAGTAGGTTTGAAAATAAATGCATATCAGCGTAACCTTAAACTTTTTCCCACTTGCAATTTTTAGTTTGTTTTCGGTGTTATTCTGGCACGAGAAATACAAGGAAATAGTCGTTGTTTGGTAAGTGGGTTCAATGGAGACTCAGAGTAAAGTAAAGCTCTATGGATTTTGCGATTGCGGTCAGGCAAAGATTTGCTGAGTTTATATAAAATGTTGTAAATCTCCATTAAATCCAAGCGTAAAATTCAAAGTACTTGGCTTATGTAAAATATTATAACTATCACTTGGTTGTCTAGAGATATATTTAGGGATATAACACAAAATGCGGCTAAAAAGGATTAAAATCGGACTACAAAATAGATTGGACATAAAAAATGGTCAAATTTTATATATTTTCAAAATAACATTTAAAATACAGCTTATAAAAATTAAAATATGGTCGAAAAGTAATTAAATCCAGCAAAAAACTTTAATAATATCTTTATAATTTTGACATAATTTCAAAAAACTAATTATTAAAAACTAAATCCATTTAAAAAAAATTAAAACTTAACCCAAGTATCAAAATACTTACACATAATTTTAAAAATACGGCCATAAATACAAAATTTTACAAGAAAAAATAAAATCTGGCCAAAAACTTTAATAACCTGCTTAAAATTGGTAAACTTTGTACTTAATATCAATAAATCCACTTATAAAGTACATACATAATTTCAAAAATTTGGCAAAAATACAAAATTGACAAAAAAAATAAATATAAGTAACTGACTTATTGGTAAAATTTTATTATAATCTTAAAAATACGGCCGTTAAAGACAAAATCTGGCTTAAAAAAATAAATTTTAGACGTTTAGTAATCAAATCCGGTCAAAAACTATAATAATCTGCTTTATATTGTTGAAATATAGACATAATTTTAAAAATCTAGCAACAAAATATAAATATACCGCCTAAAAAAATCAAAATTTTGTCTAAAAATATTGAAATCTGGTGAAAAACCTAAAAACTTGCATAACATTGACAAAACTTAATCATACTCTTTAAAATCTAGTCATAAAATACTAAATTTAGTAAAAGAATTAAAACCCATCTATAAAGTAATTAAATCAGGCCAAAACAATAATACTATAGTAAAATACAAACATGGTTTTAAAATTTTTGCCATAAAAAATCAAAATATTGTCGTAAAACACTAAAATATAAAATTGTTTGCACTTTCTACTCATGAAATTTAAAAATTAGAAGAAAATAGGACAAAAATTGTTAAAAACAGCAAGATTTTATTCGTAGTGTCAAATAAAGCAAAATCCGGTAATAAGTTGTTGAAAAGTGAAATGTTCTTTTTATACAAGGTAAAAACTATTTATCCGGCCATAAATTATCAGAATATTATCAGAAAACACTAAAATTTGACCATCAAAGGTTAAAAAGTGCAAAATTATACTCATGAAGTTTTAAAAATAGCAATATTTGGCTATTAATTATTAAAATATTGTTAAAAAGCACTAAAATCCGGTCATAAACTGTTAAAAGGTGCAAGATTCTATTTGAAAAAACTAAAAAATTGCAAAATCCGGCCACAAACTATTAAAATATTGTCAAGAATCACTAAAACCCGGTCATAAACGGTTGAAAAATGCAAAATCCTGAAATAAATTAGCAAAATTAAGCCATAAACTTTTTGAAAGTGCAAAACTCTATTTATTAAAAAAAAGTAGCAAAATTCAACTATGAAATATCAAAATAATATAAGAAAACACTGGCCATAGAGTTGAAAAGTGCAAAATCCGGCCATAAACCGTCAAAACGTCTAAAATTCTATATATGAAATATCAAAAATAGCAAAATCCGGTCATAAACTATTAAAAAATAAAAAGTTCTATTTATAAAATGTCAAAAACATGACCGTCAAAACGTGTATTTTCTATGAAATGTCAATAATAGCAAAATTCTGTTATAAAATATAATAATCATTTTAGAAACAATTAAAATGTTGTCAGAAATTGTTTAGTAAGTGCAAGATTCTTTAATAAACGTTGAAAATAACAAAATTCAGCCATAAACTGTTGAAAAAATAGTAAAATTCTGTCATGAAATATTAAAAAGTTATAAAAAAAAAACAAAATCCGGCTAAAAACGGTTGAAATGTGCAAAATTCACATTCACATTTTACAGTTGATTATCTTTTATTGGTTATATTTTGACAGCTGCTATGCAAGATTTTGTAATTTTTGACATAGAAGATTAAAGAAATTGTTTTAAACAAATAATATACTTGTTAGAGTACTCGTGTATTTGTTGCAAATTTTGCGACTAAGCGGTAAAAATATTACGGTTATGGACATTTTTTTGCAAAATTACAAAAATATTAAAAAAAATAAAAACAAAATTGACAACCTAAAATTTTTAATTGCTATACATTTTAAAAATAATTTCTCTCTCTGCTAAAAATTTTAGGAAAATCACGGTCAGTTTAAACATTAGATTTAAATAATTTTTAAAACAAAAAACTGTTGGAGTGCAAGTTTTTTTGATTTAGAATAGAAGAGTTAGGGACTTAAAAGTAGGTTATAAAAATATCTTATGAAAATTTAATGGTGGTGGCAGTTACTATGTGATAGATATATAACTTATACTCTTATTTACTTGTAAAAATTTGGTCACCCTGTACAGGGTTATTATAAAACCAATAATGTTACATTTGCACGTTCTAAAATCTATAAATTTTAAAATGATTTAAATTCATTACTTCAATAAAAAGGTAAAAAATTAAATAAATCAATTAAAAAAACTGTTAAAAATTGTAACGTCCTTCAATGTATAAAACAAACTGAATTTGTTTTTCAGAAAAGAAAAAAACGTCTATTACTTCATATATTCTTTATATAATATAATTGTGTGTAATTGTTAATTTTTTATAGTTGTTTTTAATCGTAAAAATAATAATTGTAGCGCTGACAAAGAAAAAGAATTAAAAAATTGTCAAAACGTTTGCTATTTTGAAATAATATAGAATATATAGCTGGCGTTTTTTCTTTTATAAAAAAATTTACTAAACCCAATTTGTTTAAATAATTATTAAAAAATGTTTATATTTTAATATGTTACGATATAGTTTTTGAAATAATTATATTGCCGTTAAATTATTTTTTTTCACTTTTGCTTCTTATTATTTTATTTTTTATACATTTCGTGATAAAATCTAATCTTAAATATTTTAGTTACATAATAATTAGTGTTGGTACAAACAAAAGTTTTTTATACTTTAAATTGTTATTATTTATTAGCCTATTACCTAAAATATTACTTAAAAAACATTTATTATGTTGATTGTTACAACAAAATACACATTGTATAAGTTTATTGGTTATATATAACCGTGTCAAATATGCAACAGCGACACTTAACATCACCTACATTAGAAACTACTGCTAATACATTAGGGTCGCAAAATTAAAACTTTTCTAGTAATAGTATGCCAGCGTTGTAAAAAAAAATTACAAAAAACAATGAGTTGAAAAAAACCAAGGTCTGCCTTTTTATCTACAAAAAGAACCTCTTAAAAATAGAGACAATTTTAAGTTATGGGGTACAAAAAAAGTTAAATCTAAAAAATTAACTGCATGTCTATACTAAGACCTGGCAAATTTTTAATTTTAAATCAAATCCCAAGAAATCCTAACATAACTTATAGACAAGAGAATTTAGAAATAGAGAATTTAAAGAGCAGACTGCACCTAAGACAATAATTTGACAATAATCCTCAGAACATTGTTTTTTTCAAAAAAGAAAACAATTAACTAAAAAAGCAAATTTTGTCAAGGAAACTATGAATGCAGTTATATTGCCGGTTGCTAAAGAAATTTGACAATAAAATTACTGTTGAATATTGTGCAAATCATTTTATACCACTAAAAGACATTAAACCAATAAAGAAAAATAAAGAAACAAAACAATCTGAGTCATGGCTTGCAGCCAAACTATTGTGCATCCGCGGTCAACGTGGCAATAATAAGTAAAGAAACTATAAACAAAATAATTCTTAAATCCGGGTACTTACCTTACTAACAGGAGAAGTCTCTAAGCAATTTACAAAAAATCAGGGTTTAGGCATTGCCAATTTTTGGGTGCTCACCACATAGCTTAGAAGAACAAAAATAAAAACATAAAAAATTTAAAAAAAAATGTCTTAAAATTTATAAAAAAGCTAATTTTAGCATAATAAACAAAAACAACACGCATGATTACGCATAAATTTAAGAAAAACAAACAGTATTTAATTATTTTTTTTAAGGGAACACAATTGTTGTATGGGTTAAAGATAATGACAATTTTAATTGTTAATTTTACAAAAACTGTATTTGAGAAAACTGCTAAAGCACTGTGAAACACACCTCTAACAAGGTCATTTATTGAAACAAGGAGATTGGCTGGGCTAGAGCAAGCAATAAGCAGCTGTTTAAAACGGCCAAGAGAAAAAGGAATTACAATATGTATAAAACTAGCCTCACGGAATACCACAATGTCATAAAAAAGACAAAATAAACTCTTGGAGAAAATATTGTAAGAGCTCTAAAAAAAACAACAATTGCATAGCTTGCATATTGAATCTTAGCTGAAACAAAGTGGAAACACAAGTTTTAAACTCCACGTTAATGCAAGTTCCTAACATAAACAACTTTTAACTGCGCAATAAAAAAAACTAAAATAAAGCAAACACTATAATTAACTAAAATAGCCTCGAATCAAAAATGAACACATTTGAACTATTTAAGTTACCAGAAGCTACTGGAATATATCTTGTTAGGATACAGAAAGGATGATTAACAACTATGAAAGAAATTTGATGCAAAACTTAAGTTTTGTGATCAAACGCAGTGTGTCATTTTGTAATTTTTTTTGCCTATGCCAACTAACCAACCTTAACTTTTAACTTAAAAGAAGAAATTTGACGTATTATTGACAAGTGCAAAAATGCAAAAATGTAATCAGCAATATTATTAATAGAAAAAAGATTGTACCATCAAAGTAGTAGCAATTTTTACAACATAAAAATGATTGTTTTTTAGCCCGGTTACAAAAACTAATAATTTAAATTTTTTAAATAAAAATAAATAATTTAAACGCCGCTTGAGATAATGATATATTTACTAAACTACTTAAACAATGTTTAGCTTATATATGACAATTATTGACTTTTTCTACAACCTGTAATTTGTTAGAAAATAGGACTTTTTTATTTAAACTAAACAAAACAGTAAACAATATACTTAAAAAAAATGAAACTAAAACCTTATTAACAACTACAGATTAATTAGTCTGTTGCCCAGTTTTTCAAAAATATTTGAGTGCATTTTAAGTAACAAATTAATAACGTTTTTTAAAAATTATAATCTTTTTAATAGCCATCACCTTAGATTTTTAGCAAAGTGTAACTTTTTTTGATTGTCAGGTATTTATATACTTGGCATTAAATAATTAATTAGTTTTATCTAAAGCTTTTGATTGTATAAACTAAGTCGTTTTGTTTCATAATTTGTACACTTTTGGTAATAGGTGTGGCAATAGAACGATCAAGTTATTTCTAACAAATAGATAGTAGTAATTAATAGTACGCGGTCAAATTGCTATGTAGTAAACTAGCAAAATCATGTTACACCATTTAGAATCTTAATTGTAAATGCAGTTATGAGTCTATAATATCAACACATTACGCATCATTTTATTTTATTATGCAATATGCGTTTAAACACTGGAGTTTTAATGCTAAAGCGTGTTATAATGATTATTTTCAATCTCAAAAACAAAAACTTCTGTAGAAAAGCATTTAAAAATTATTATGTTTTTACATTGCCAAGTGTATACTTGAAGTTTTGTGTTTTTTTTTTATTGTTATGATTAATTCAACAGTGATAAACATAATTAGTAAAAAAAGCTAATCCAGGCTAACTACAAACAAATCAACAACTAGTGCAAAGATTATCCTACTGCTTATTGAAACAAATCTGCCAGCAAGCAGCACTATTACTCCAAGCTCTAAACATAATTAATATCTACTTCAGCAAAAGGCAATTTATGTGTATAACTACAACTTCCACAATAAGATCAATTGTTTAACAAAACAAATACATGCCACCCGTAAAGCATCCCCAAGATTACTAAACTGATGACTTACACAAAAAAACAATGTTAGTCAGATTATTTAGGCTTTTGTTATTATATAATATAAATAGTGCTAAATATTCCAAACTTAATCTAATAATGTGTTTTTTGTCATATGGAAAAATTAAATCCGGTTAAGAAAAGTGTTGAACCGAGCTTTTGTCTGGGTCAATCCGGGCTTTGACAAAATTAAAAACGCTGACTTCTGCAGAGTTTACAATTTACCATTTATTATGAGTGCATTTTATTAAATCAAAAACATTTTAATCATGTATTGAAAAGTACTAAAAAGGCTTGTGATAGAACTTTTGCATTTATATAGTAAATACTTACGCCATGTTTCTCTAACATGATTTAAGACTCAACTATATCTTATGCTACATCTTAAAACGCAAGTTCAGTTTATACCGCCGCACTTTACTAAAATCTCATAGTAGTTATGTCGAGCAAAACTCAACTATGTAAATATGTTTTTGAAATCATAAGTTCCAAAACGTAATCTTAATATTACAATTACTTTTATCAATATTATTTTATGAAGTTATTAACTATTGTTTACTTACTTGATTTTATATTTAATAAGTTAAAATATAGTTGGCACTAAACTGTTTAATTTATCATTTTTTGTAATAATATTTTTGACATTAATGTTTTACAGGGTTAGCAAAAAATAGTGAAGTTTTTTAAAATATTTTTAGTTTTTTTATATAATATTAGTCTACCGGTTTTTTAATCAAAAATTAGTTCATGTTTAATAAAAATAATTTAAAGGTTAATTTAATATAATAAAATATAAAATGTGAAGTAATTTTAAACAGTGTGAAGTATATGTTTTGCATAACATGTCGATTAAACAAAATTGTAAATTTTTAATTCAAAATTTATATACAATGGTGTTTAGTTTACATAAGATTAGAACGTTTTTATAGTGAAAGCGCAATATCATTGCTTTAAAATGATTAATAAAGATGTCACATGGTCGTATTTTTTCCAATCGTGTCTGAATCAATTTAATGACGCTTTTTTATGCAACATTTTTTATAACACGTTTGTAAATTACAAATTACAATTTATTGAACTGTTTAAAAAAAAAAATTGCACATCTAAGATGAAATCACCAAGAGGTTGTTCATAGCAACTAAAAAAATTGTTTACAGTATAAATAATAAATAATATTTTAAAAATTTAATGGTTGTGGCCGTTACTATGTGATAGTAATAATAGATAGATTATTATAAAAATAAACAAAACAAATTTTTTATTTATTATATTACTAATATATTCAAACCGTAACTAGTTTTAAACTTTACAATGTCATCATTAAGCCGTGATACAAACAAGTATAAAGTAAAAGAAAATTAACAAAGCATATATACGACAAGAAAGCAAAAAGTATACAGAGAGGTAAAAAATTACATAGAAATTATTATGAGTAAAAATTATTATGAATTACATACAATAATAGAAAACTGAAAAAACATATTAAGCAGGTAGAGAAAGGATTAATAAATAGCGGTTTTTACTTAAATGTAAATATGAAGACACAGAACAATCCGCAAAAAAGGGAGAAAATTGAATTATTTCAAACAAAGAAGGTTTACACAAGTCGGTTCGTCATTATGCAAGTTTACGGAAAGATTAATTTTTTATTTAGTAATTTAAGAGCTTCTAACAAATTAAATTGTCAGCTTTTATAACAGTTGTAAATAATTTTAAGTTTATTGATATCTGGATATGAAAAACTATTTTCTAAAATATTATTTGCAAAAGTATTATCTAAATGGCGTAGTCTGAAAAAGCGGTAATGTTCTTTAAATCTAATTTCAAATTTTTTTCCTGTTTGCTTTGCATATCGTGCATTATGTGGGACAACTGAGTTTAGTTGTTGTTAAAATTATATCTGTAGGGTCTTTAGTGTTGAATGAAATGTTTGATAACCTGTTTTAATTTTCTAACGCTGCTTGATAATTAAACTAAGAATATTTCTTATTTTCTTGAATATAAATTGAAATGTATTTTATGGTTCCATGACTTTTATCGTAGTATAAATTAACTGCGTAGTGAAGCTATACTCTTTCTTACTAATAATATTTTTTATTGTTTTTTTTTGTAAATCCATTGTTATGATCTATTGATATGATTTGTGACTGTATTTGCATAACGACTAATTTTTTTTTTCTTTATAAATAAACATATATTTAATTCAATTTTAAAATTAGTTAATTAGACAACGGTGTAATTCTTCCATAAGCTAGCATTTTAGTTTTTGCCTCAAGTTTAAATTAAAATAGTAAAAAGGGATAAACAGTTTTCTTTAATTTTGATAAAATATTAGTCAACACTTTCAGGTTTGACAATACATACAAATAAGATGTTTAATCAAAATATATTCAATTAAAAAAATAATCACTGTAACCTATAAATTTATTTACAGAGATTATTTTTAATTATTTATTTTGTAATATTTTCTTTTAATATTTGCACTATAATAATATAATTAATTGTTTTTCTTTTCATATTTATAATCACTAAACACAAGATTGTAACAACATACAAAACAATTTATACATTGTGCATGTAAAAACAAACAAAAAATGGCTAAACTATTGCAAACCGACATCAACCAATCTTGTCTGAATCAGCCAAAGAGTTAAAGTTTTGGTTCCGGTTTTGTAATATTCAATAGGGTCTCAAGTAAAAGTTTTTTTTTTCAGTAATTTTTTTACAATATTTAGTTTTGTACTTTTTTTCGCGTATTAAAAGAAAACGATATATTTATTGTTGACCTCACAAATGAAAGAAAGATAAATAAAAAAAAAACTAAAAAATATGGCAAAAAGCAAGACGACGACGATTGTGGGATATATAAAAATAGAAGTAAATAGAAATAAAAGCTGTTACAACAAAATAAACAGCAGAATAGAATTGTCAAAAAACTAGCAACCGTTGATAAACAGGGAATAGGATAGCTGAAAAAAAGTGGAAAGACATGGAAAGTCAAATGTCTAAAGAATTTAAGTGAAAATGCCAATCAGCTATTAAAAGAAAAAGAAAACAAAATAAAAAAGAAATATTATAAAAAGAATAAAAAATAAAAAGAGTTAGTGCAACAAAATTTTATACTGATTGTAACAAAAAACAAGATGATTACGGTACAGCAAAGCAATAAAAAATTAGTTTAAAGTGAAAAGAAAAACAAATAAAAAAAAACAAAAAAGAGAAAACTGATAATAGAAGAAAATTTTAACGCTAGGATTAGAATAAAAAAAACAAAAAGAAGTGAAAAAATAAAGTAGAAAATAAGAAAAAAAATTGATAATAAAAACAATGCGTGCAACATACTAGACAGAAATATAAAATAGATGAAAAGGAAGAATATTGGATGGAGCACAGGCACATTGGTAATTGACTACACAATGAGAAATGAAAAAACGTAGCAAGACAAATTTAAATTTGGAAAAATTGTAGAGTCGGATCATCAGCCACTAGAAGTGTTTATAAATAAAAACATAGAATAAAAAAAAAATCAAAATTTGTATGGACACAAGAAATCGTAGAAATGTACAGATTTTTTAAGAGAAAGAAGTAGAACAGCAATAATAAAGAAAACGTTTATATAAACAAAAAAAAAACATTTGAAAAATGCAAATATTGAAACACAGAATGCACACAGAAAATAGAAAATCTAGAAAAGTACTCTAGCAATGAAAAAATGACAAAACGGCAAAACAACAATATCAAACAAAAAACCGATTGACAATCAATAACAACTAGAACAAGATGTAGATAAAATAACAAAAAAACGTCATGTAAGCAAATAAAATGACAAAACAAACTAAAATCGCCTGGTGTGGATAGAATACAAAAATAAACATAGTAAAATGGTATGGAAAATCTGATTGAGAGACTAAATAAGTAAATAAATAAAGTATAACATACATACATAAAAAAAATTGAACTTGAAAAAAAAAGCATAACGTTACAAATGGCCTGGTTACACAATACGAGTTGCTGACCTGACAGTAGACAGCTACAGCAAGAGGCACGTAAAAACAAAAAAATGTTACTGTAACTTGGATGCTAGGTACCGACTTGCACATGACAATAACTTGTTATGATGCAAGTAGCTGCACTGCAGTAACTGACTAAGACAGCTCGGATGCTAGCTTGCACTGTGTAACCAGGCCTTAAATACAAGATAATGTATACATACTACACCATAAAGTAAAAAATAAAACAACAAAAAGAAAAGGAAAGTTGTAAGCATACTAATGTCCATATTTCTTTATTTATTTGATCTATAACATCTTTATTTATTTTGTCTACAATCTTCTTAGCTTTATTCTTGTATATTTTTTTTTCTTTAAATGTTTTTCTATCTTTGTTTTTGTTATTTGCATTTTTTAATGTTTTTCCATTTTTTTTTTCTTTTTTGTTATATTGTTTAGTTCTATTGCTATTGTCGTCGTTAAGTTTTCTGATTTTTTATTGTTTTGTGTTAGTTTTTTAGAATTATTATTTCTTTTTTTTTTATTTTGTTAGTTTATTTTAAAAGTTGTTATTACAAAACTAACTTAAACATATTTCTTACAAATGTGAATAACTTTATAATAACATTTTAAAATAAAAACATGTTAAAAACAAATGTCATTAACAAGTTTTTAACAATATTTTTTGCAAATCAAACAAATCTTTAAAAACAAAATATTGTTTTAGTATTAGTAAGTTTTTGCTTATACTGCTGCATGTGTAGTAGTTTTTTAAGCAAAAGAAACATCAACAAACAAATAAGAGTTATCATTATCTTAAAAATAAGTAGATATAATATATATTAATGACCAGTTGCTCTAACGCAACTTAAGACGTATTTTTACAATATTTATTTATTTATTAGTCAACTTAAAAAATATATAAATTAAAGTACTAAAAATAAAGCTAAAATAGTTACAACTTATAAAAAAAGTCACGTAAGGGTAACAAGTGCACGGTTCAGGGTATTAACAAAATTATTTAAATTTTGTTAACATGCCTATAATCAGTACGTTTATACAATATATCAAATAATTAGTCATTGCGTAAAATATGAGCTGAGACATAAATACCAATTGAGTTAAGCAAGTTAGAACAATTTATAATTCTAAAAAACACTTTAAAAACTAGTGTTACGTTAAAATTAATACGTTTTTTTTAAGACTGGTTATATTAAATGTAGAAAACAGTTTCATGTAGCTGCCAGCAATGTTTCGTTTATTTATCATTTTTTTCTTTACTGTCGGCGGTGTATAGAAATTACATATTTAAGCAATACAAAAGATGGGGGCATACTAAAGCGTTGTAAAACTTAATTAAAATAGGAGGGCTACAAAACTCTTTATATTTACGCTTCACAAATCTTAAATTTAAATTCTGACAAATTTCTATAAAAATATATTTAGCAATTTTACTACATAAAAATTTTGAAAATACAAAACTTTGCGTTCTTGTTAGGCTGTTTGTTTATATTGTTAGCAAACAAGATTTGTTAAAATAACAGTTTATATTGTCTGCTAGCACAGAAGTTGTGGATTAATTTTAATATTTTTTTACAAAATGTTTATTGTGATAAGCAAATAATTAAAATTAGAAAAAAATGAGCTGTTTTCTTACAATTTGTTATGCTTATATATACTGCGGAACATACTGTCAATCAAGTAATCAAATAGCCGTCAAAGATGATAAGTTAGTCAACCTTTTACCAATTATATACTAGGCATGCTCACTAGATGACAAATCTAGACAGCGAGCAGGCTATGGGAAAACAACTATGTTACCTTCTTGCTACAATTGTGTTGTAACCCAAGCCGTAAGAAAACGTGCGTTATCTTGTTAGAAAATGGGATTATCCAACCCGCAAAGAAATAAAAACGCAAGAAGCTGCGTTTAAGTTAATATCAATAAAGACCCATGTCACTCTTTGTATGAGAGCTGTATTACGTTTCACAAAAAATGTAAAACTGATACGTTCTCCGCGCATACGTTTGACTCTTCTTAAACCGTGAACTTACAAACAAAATTAATACTTGCCACTAAAAACAATTTGATGCCATTTTTGAGCCCAATTTGTTTTTTGTTGCTCCATTCTTGTCTGTGGGTACGGTAAAGTGGAGTGAGAGAAAGACACAAAAATTAAAGATGCAAATGCAGTACATAAGATTTTATCAGGCAATAAAGAAATGACATTAACATTCTGTGTCCTTCACTTTTGATCTATCTATTGCAATTGAGCAAGTTGTTAAAAATCTTTTGTGGCCAAAAATCTTTAACGGCGTTCTTTACAATCTGTAGTTACCTAGGGATACAACAACATTACGATTTACACGGCTAGCAATGTTTTTTAAGAAAAAGACTGGCTTCTTTCAGACCAATCATAATACAGCCACTTTTAAAATCCTTTTGTTGTCAATAGTGTTTCCACGTTTGTAAACTTTTGGCATTCATAAATTTTTACAAAACAATAGTGTAATAATTGTAATACATATAATTGATACTAAATAACAATAAAAAAATGACATTATGTATAAATTTTAATTAAATTTTAATTATTTGTTTGTTTTATCAAAATAAGCGTTTTGTAATATGTTTATTAAAACCGATCAAGAACAAATATTTTTTATCTGACTAACAATGTTGTTTTTACTTATATTATCATTTTAGAATAACTTATTTGATTATAATTTAAGTAAACATAACCTAAAAAATAGAGCTAGTCATAGCATAACAATTAACATCTTGAAATGTAAGACCGACTTGACACATGTAAAATGTAATTTTGTGTTGGTGCAATGTTTTAAGATCATTCCGACCGCTTTCTTAATTTGCAGTATAGTAACAAAAACAGCAACTTTGGTGTCATTCTTATTTCTACATTGTTTGATAATTAATTTATTCTTTACCAGTACATTTGGATAAGATTAAACTATATTTTATCAAAGTTTTTAAAAAAAAATCCCAAAAACATTAAATATTATTTATACATTAATTTCATCTATAATTTGATTAAAATACTTTAACAAAATATAGTTTCAATTTTTTTTAAATGTATTGATAAAAAATACATCTTTTATCAAATTATATGTAAAGACAGGAACGACACCAAAGTTGCTGTTTTTGTACATAACTAAAAATTGAGTTAGCGGTCGAGAAACTTAAAAAAAAAAATTAATTTATTAAAATTAGTTTTTAACAAAGATTAGATAAAATAAGCACTGTTTATTTATTAGTTACCAATTTTTACGCGTTTCTGAGAATGAGAATGAAACAATATTTTTTGTCGGCTCAAAACCATCTGTTTTGGCTTTAAAATGCGAGCTAAAACATCAATTTACTGACCATATAGATAATATGCGTCTTTTGCGGTATTTAAGTAGTGCGTAAAACACAATTCCTTAAGTCATAATCAAAAATCTGACAGTAGTAACAGATTATAATAAACTTTGGAATTTTCCGAAACACTGTTTTCATTTGAAGCAGGCAAAACAATATCGAGTGTAATTTGTAAAAATTATTTTTTTTTTTTTAATAAAAATATTATAAACATGTTTATGATTGTAAAAAAAATGTTAAAAAATAATATTAGACTAAATGTTATTAACAAAAACAATTATGTATTAGTAAACTGTAACATGTTAGAGAAAAGTGTTAATTATAAATGTTTTAAACATTTTTTTATAACTTATTTTAAAATGTTAGAAACATGTTGTCTGGTGTAAGGTAAAAACACCTTTAAATCAAACGAATGTTACTAACAAGTTTTTTCTTATTTTGAAAATATTGAAAACTTGTTATTAAAATGTTAAACATTTATTAGTAAACTTAAAATATTAGAAACAAATGATAGTAAAAAATGTTGATTGTTTATAATTTATTTAAAAGATATTAGAAACATGTGTTATTAACATTTTATTAGCAATGTTATGGTTATTAATTGTTGAAAGAAGTAAATAATATAAAAATATTTTTGAAAGTGAGTGCATTTTACAATCGGAATAAAACTAAGTATTTAATAAATGTAACGTGCAGAGACTATCTGTTTGAAACAATCACATTTTATTATTGTCGTTGAGTTAAATAGGAGCTAAGAGCACGTCTTTAAAAAGGAAAACTGTTATAAAAACACAAAGACCACCGTAGACAATACCCATAAAATACGTCTCTAATATAATCGCATGTACTAAATGTGCATCATGCGCAAATATAATAAAAAAATAAATTAAAATGGACTAAATAACCTTTTCACTTTTTATTCGATTGCCGCGGTTGTTGAGAGAAGTACTATGTTGTAATAATAAGAAATAAATCGCAATGCATTATTCGCGCCAGCAACTGTTTGGCAATAATTTTCTCGGTGCGTCGTCTTATTCTAAAATCGAGAAGTGCGTCGTTTGCTCACATCAGTTAAGTTCGGGAAATGAGAAAATGGTGCTTCAACTTGTATTGCCGTCTGACATGCAAAATAGAATCAATTTGGAAAATAACAATTACTTAGCAGCCACGAATCCACGTAACGGTGGTTTATGTAAGTATGTAAATAGTTTTTTTATTCATTATCTTCATTTTCAATGGCGGTAATAACGCGATTAGTTTTTGCAATTAACGTTTTATATTGTATAAATGTCCAGTTTTATAGTTCAATGCTTTTATAGCTTAATAGAAATATAATAAGATTTTATATCAATTAACTTACCAATTTTAATTCTGTTAATTAGCGTTCTTTCTCATTTTATTAATTCATTAAGCACGGATTATTAAAACTCTTTGATGTTATTATAAGAATATAGTTATTATTAGTAAACATTGATCTTAAAATAATTACAAATGTACAAAGTCCATTTAAATCCTAATAATAATATTGAATTTAATAATAGATTCAAGAAAAAATAATTAAATTTATTTATACAGTGTGTGCCACAGTTAAATAAATTAGTAATACAAAGATTATTTTTGATTTTTTTAATTATTTTGATGTTTTGACTAGTTAAATATGTTGCTGAAAATTTGATTACAAAGTTAACTCTTAGCTACTGAGCATACAAATTCGAATATATTAACTGAACATGAGTCGTGTTGACCCAATTGTTACAAAACTTTAATTAATAGTGTTCTTTTTTTTTTAATTTTTAAATTTTAAGTGAAAGCTTTATTAAAACATTTGACCTTCAATACCAAATACTTTTAAATCAAAATATTTTTTTATTATAGCAATACAACATAAAATTTAAATTAAAGTGGTATGTAAGAAGCATAAACAATTTTTTTTTTAAATTTAAAACAAAACAGACCATTTTTAATATTTAGATATTGTAAAAAAATGTATGATAAACTAATTAAAAAATGGAATTGCAAAAAAAAATGGTAATGTAAAAAAACCTGCACTTGGTATACATTCATATACATTTTTTACAAATATGAGCAGTTTTTCTAGCTCTGGTTACCGGTTTAGTTGTCTGTTTGTGCCTATTTTTGCCATAAAAAATACTTTAAAGCACTACAATTATTTGTATTATCCAAATTAGGTTTAATTTGTTCACTAATAGTGTCAAAATGAAAATATTATCCTTTATTGTTCAGAATTGATGTCATGTTCACTTTGAAGCAGATAGTTTTTATCTCTGTCACAATCACTATCTGTTTCTTGAAACTGTATTATTACAGTTTCTTCAAAGTCACTATCATTATAACGTACTATATTGGACAAACAAGCTTTAAAAGCCATTATTTAAAAAAAAACTTCAAGTAAAATGATAACTTATTTACTGATCATGGGTCAATCTGACCCAAATGATTTTTTTTTGAGCGCACATATGCGTCAACGCACCGCCGAACACATATTAACTTAACAGGTTGACTAATTTGTAAATACAAAAATTCTTGTACCTCGGAGAATAGTGGCGACATAAAACTTTGCTCGGGTCATTTTGACCCATGTTCAGTAACTAAGGGTTAAAAACATAATTTTTTTCGTAATTTTCAATCAATCAATTTTATTTAAATTTTTTTTTTCTTGTTTTGAAAAACTGGCAATAAATATTTGATTGCTTTGGTTGCAATTAGAAGAACACAGCAATGACGTGAATTATTTGATAATTCGTATTAGGGTTAAAAATAATCATTTTAAATTTGTTGTTAGTAAGTAAGAAAGGTAGACCTTTGCCAAGCAACTTAAAATTTGAACAAGTTGTAACATTACATTGCCACAGAAGCCTTACGACTTGTTTGAAGGGGGTTGATGAGACCAACGGCTTATTAGGTGACTTCCGAATCATCCCGGTGGATAAGCAAGTTACTATTTTAGTCATATTTGGGGATCAAACCCTGGACTGTTATCGTGCTACGCTAACGCTCTATAACTGAGCCATCTCACCGTTTATATTATTTAATAAAATATATTATATATATTAACATATTATGTGCAATTTGCAAAAAATCTTTATTTTTAATTATTGTTTATTAAAGTTAAAAAAAAACGTTAAAGAATGTGTATTTGATATTTAACCTAAAACACTGAAAAACATAATAAAAACATAATTCTTTCTGTTTGTGCAAGACTTAGCTTTTTTTCTATGTTTGCAATATACGCATATTTTAGAGCTAAAGTAGAATAGCTATCAACCTCAATAGACTTTGACTCAACATTGGAAAAATAAGTTTTATATTATTACTTACAGTTGACGCCTCAACGGTATAGAAAAAAAAAACGAATAAAAAAGCAATTCTGTTGCTATATTTGCGCCACCTAAATAGCTAGTCCTAGACAAATACAATTCTCAGCACATTTGCATGTGGCGAGAAAAGTGGCACATTTACTTGTGGCGAGCATTTTTACAACTTACACCAGTGATTCTCAAACTTTATTTGGTACGAAACCTTTCTACGATGTATAAAATTTTGCGGAACTCAACAATAAATTTTTTTTTTTTTGATATATATATATAGTTTTCCTTTATTATTTTATAATTTACACATTTTTGTGCCCTACAAATATATATATTCTTTAAAAAATTGGTTGAATAACAGACAACTAAATTATTATATCTGGTGCAGCATTCAATATATTTTCGTACTTATTTTTCTACTCAAATACGCAAAAAATCCGGATCTGCATATAAGATGTCGCAAAGAGAATTAATTTTCTGATTGCTTTCCTAGCTAAACAAGGATATTCATCAAAGATTTCACTTCAAAACAAATCCAACGGTACTTCTTCAAACTTAACTTTGAGTTGATCATCCAAAATTAGTTCTAGCAGTTGTTTGTATTTAATTGGCAGTAACTCTTTAAGCTTTTTAATCGTATTAAAAAGATTTTGCACCTTCAAATAATCTCACTACTATTCCGCAAAGTCGAAAAATTCTCTAAAAAAGTGCACAAATAGTTTTTAAACATATTTCAAAGTTCTGGATCTAATTGAAAATCCTCTTCTGTAAGAAAACCACTTAGAATACATTCTAAACATTCTACTTTTTTTTTCATCAACCTCTAAGAGTAAAGTAAAGTAAAGTAAATTTTATTTACGTAAGCTATCATTACATAATACATAAATGCATACATTAATAGATGTGAAAGTCAGGATTTTAGCGTATTGATCACTTTAAATAAAATAAAATATAAAATATAATACAGATAAAGATATAAATAAACAAAAATAAAAACGTTAAAATACAATACAAACATATTAAAACTAAATGGCGTACATCTTAGCTCAAAACAAACAAACAAAATGTTGGGTTAAGTCAATACACAACTCACACTATCTACTGTATTGGTGGTTTAAATTCGTAATATTTAGTAAGTGTGTAGAAGCATTTATTCTTTAAGAATTGCTTAAGAGATTTTTTAAAATGGTTTATATTACCCCAGTTTTTAATGTTTGCTGGCAATTTATTGTATATATGTGTACATGAGTATAGCGCTGTTTTTTTTAAATATGATGTATTGTGAGAAGGTACTCTTATATTAAAGCGGTTTCTAGTATCATATCTATGATACGAGCCATTCATTAAAAATTTGTGCTGGTATTGGTGCACATACAAGGCATATTTGAATATATATATATATATAGAAGCTAGGGTTAGAATATTATTTTCTTTAAATACTACTCTGCATGTGTCCATTTGCTTAAGATTAAAAATTAGTCTAATAATGCGTTTCTGAGCAATAAAAGCTCTAGATATATCTGATCTACCCCATGCTAATATATTATACGCTAAATGATGATAAGCTAAAGCATAATATACATTTATCAATGCATTTCTAGAAAATTTGTTTTTTAATTTAAGAATTGCATAAAATGCGCTGTTTAGTTTGGAGCACACATAATCAATCAGCTTTGCCCATGAGAATTTCTCATCAACATAGCTACCCAAAAATTTTGTACATGCGGAAACATTAACGATTGGGTTTTCTGGAGATTTCCTAATATGAAATTGTAAAATGACTGTTTTGTCGGCATTTAAAATAAGATTATTTTTGTTGCACCAGTCGTTTAGTTGCATGTTAACGATGGAGATTTTAAATAAAAGGTCTGTCTGTGTTTTTGCAGTTACAATACAGTAGTGTCGTCTGCAAAATTGATTATGTGACCTCCATTTACAAATTCCTTGAGATCATTAATAAATAACAGGAACAGAAGTGGTCCTAATGTAGAACCTTGCACAACACCTTTTGTAATGTTGTATGTATCTGAGGTAGTCCAATCCATTCCAACGTACAATTGACGGTCTGATAAAAATGACACAATTAAATTAAGTACATTACCACGGATTCCTATGACATACAATTTGCTACGCATAAATTCTACACACAGTGGATGTGTCAAATGCTCTTGAAAAATCATAAAAAAGACCTGCCGAACACAGTCCTGCATCCACACTCTTACTGACTTCTTTAATAAGTTTGACTGTTGCAGTTTCTGTCGACAAGTTTGTTTGAAATCCATGCTGGTTATCGCATAGTATTTTGTATTTTTTCAAATAGTTCCAAATGCGCTCTGCTATAATTTTTTCAAATACTATAGAAAAAGTGTTTAAAACTGCATTCGGACGGTTATCCACGTTTAACGCGTCTCCCTTTTTAAATATTGGCACAATTTTGGCAAATTTTAGAGAACTCGGAAATACGCCAGTACTTATTGCAAAATTTATTAGTTGACTCAGAAGCTCTATTATCTCCGATGACACTGATTTTAGCACTTTTGCCGATATTTCGTCTTTTCCAGCACTTGACTTGTTTTTTAATACGCATATTACTTTATATATTTCTTGCAAAGTAACTGGTTCCATGAACATTGTTTGTGCTGAATTAGTAGACGTAGTGCAAACTTTTGATAAATTATTGTTGATTCATTTTTGCATCCGTAACAGTAGAAAAATGTAGTCCAAATAAGTTTGCAATTGTTTTTGGATCATTTGTAACCTGTCCATTGTTTTTAATATAAATTTGTTTGTTTTAGATTCACGGAGTTCTTTGTTGACTAAACTCCAAACCACCATTCCTCTGTTTTCAGCAGTAATTAATATTTTGCATCGTTATAGTTGCGGATTGTGTTTTTTATTAATTTTCTTTGTAAATTTTTTTCGGTTTTATATTTTGTTGTTAGTTTATCTGAATTATTTTGCATTTTAAGGTAGTAGATGTTTTTAAAATTTTTACTGGAGCTTATAATTGTTTTTGATATCCATGCTTTTGAGCTGGTTTTAGATTCTTTAACAATTTTAATAGGGCATGTCATATTGAAAAGAACCAAATTCTTCAGCAAACAAATTATAGGAAGTATTAACGTTGTCTAATATTAGCATGTTCCAGTTAACTTTCTGTAAGTGAAATTTAAATTCATTTAAATTTTTTGCTTTTAGTTGTCTTAGTTTTTGCGTAGGTTTCGATTTGTTAACAATTGATTTTTCACATTCAATATTGATAATTATTTGTTGAGATAAATGATCTGACAAATTTAAGTTATCGTTTCAACAACAAAGTCGATTTGACTTTCAGATGTCCCTAATATTGAATGTTGTATTCTCGTTGCTCCATTAAGTTGATTAATTAGTCTAAACGATTGAAATATATGTCTCAATATTTTTGTTTTGGATTTGGAATTTTCAAAATTGTTTATGTTTAGATCTCCGCATATAACTATATTTTGGTTCGTCAAACTAATTTCTTCTAGTATGTGTGTTAGTTTATCAAAAAAAATGTGAATGTCACCGCTTGGTGGTCGATATTTTGCTACTATTCCTACTTTGTTACCGTTTAAATCTATCGAACAAGATACACATTCTATTATTGATTCTGTGCAGAAATTTTTAACAGATTTCTGTTCTTTATAATTGTACGTGTTGTCTACAAGGATCATTACACCTCCGTGTTCTTGTATAGTTCGGCTAAAGGTTGCAATTTTGTGATACCCTCTCATATTTATATATTGAACATTATATTCTTTGCTCCATGATTCTGTGAGACAAATGACATTGGGTTTATTATTATAAATTTCCGTTTGTAGATCATCAATTTTGTTATATGCACTACGTATATTTTGGTGTAGAATATGTAATTAGATATTACAATTATTTGTATTATCCTCAGTACTTGGGTTTGTTTGTAGTTTCCTTGTACTTTTATCTGAACAGAAAAAAAATATTTTTTATTGAATTGCTGATGGTATAGAAAATAAATCTTTTTGCAGCTGATTTAAATAGTATATTTGATCCTCGGAAAAGCATGCTTAAAATTAAATTTGTATCAACAAAAATAGTGTTTTTATTATTATCTATTGCACTTTTGAATATCATGTTTTGATCGTTTATTAATTTATTTGTAGCTTCCTTCATATTATCCATATATGGACATCCTAAAAGAACTGTGGTAAAACCTTTTCCTCTTATACTTAATAAAGCATTCTTTTTTTCAATTAGTTTACGATTTGTCACATCCGCAGTTCCCGCAAATATTATTACATAGTCATGTTTTCCAAAATTATGAGTCAAACTATCTAAATTGCATATTACGTCAATAAATAAAGCGTTTGGTTTAAACATCACTTTAACTTCATACATCTGTGGAGATAAATACTGGTTCAATAATTCTAAATAGTTTCTCCCATTTTTGTCAGTCAATATAATCACCTTTGATTTTATATTTTTTATTGTAGTTTCCGTTCCCGAATTACAATATGTAGTTGTTTTAAGTAGATGTTGTTGGTATTTGTCTTTTCTCCCCATATGTCAATTCCAAATGTGTGCTTTTATTGGTTACATTAAATACATTTATAGCTTCTGGTTTTAGTTGATTATCTTTATTTAATTTGTTAATACTTAACGTATCAGTTCTGTGCGCTGAAGATTTAATTATATCTTGAAGATCACTTATTATTTTAGTTTTGTTATCATTTTCAGTTTCTAATTATTTTAATTCCGACTTTAGATCAATCAGCTTTTCATTCATTTCTTCAGTTTGAATATTTATATTTAAATTATTTTCACATGATGAGTTTGTCTTGTGCGCTGAAGATTTAATTATATCTTGAAGATTACTTATTATTTTAGTTTTTGCATTATTTTCAATTTCTAATGATTTTAATTCTGACTTTAGATTAAGCATCATATCATTCAGTTCCACAATTTTAGATTGAGCATCCGCTAAGGACGTTTGCAGTTTTAGTTTGTGTTCTGCCCATTCACATTTTGAATTAATAGAATCTGATAATTGTTTAGAATCGTGGACTATTGTTTCATAACTAGTATTTAACTTTTTAGAGTTTTTTTTGTTATTATCTAATAGTATTTGTTGTCTTCTTGTAGTGGTTCTATTTGAGTTACTTACATTTAATTTTACAATACTCATATTTAATTTTGTTAAAATACAAATTTAAAATTAATATTTTAAGAGCGAGTATTGCAGCTTTTAATATAATGCGATAATTTTTTTATTGGCCTAAAATATGTTTAAATGTTTACCTTGTAATAATAAACATGATGCGTTTAGCTTTTTAAAAATATCTGCCAAATATGCAATCATAGTTAATCAGTTCTTATCCGTCAATCTATCTGCCAATCAAAATTTATGATCAGTAAAATAGGATAAAAGTTTTCTCCGCAATTCATAAAAATTCTGAAGAACACTGCCACGAGATAACCACCATATTAGTATGTAAAAAGAGATTATGATAAATATATATTTACACATAATGCCTTAAAAATACGTGATTGTGATGGTCGAGATTTGACGTAATTGATAATTAGCACTGTTTCATCTAGAACCGTTTTTAATTTATCAAAAAACTCTTTTGGTAACTGGCGCGTATCTATAAAAAATACAGTGGTTAATATTGCAGTTTTTGGTAAGATTCTGCATACGTGTTACAGCGCTTGCCACTTTTCCAATAATTGATATGGTTCCATCGCCGCGTATTGCAATACATTTCTCTCAGCTTATGTTGTGTTTTTGCATAAAATTATTAACACAATTAAAAATATTTTTGCCAGTAGTGTGCAAATCTAAACTTTCGCATAAAAGTAAATCCTGTTCAATTTTCTTATAAAAGTTGTAACAAACAAACACAAGTAAAATTGCAAATCCAGCAGTCTGTTGACTTGTCCAATTGTAGTGCAAATGAGTCGCATACATGTAAACGCAAAACAAGCTTCATTTGAATGTCATTTGCAATATCATGTATGCGTCTGGACACCGTGTTATTCAAAAAAAGTACTTTTTTATTTTTTTTTTTTGGCAGTTTCTGAATCAATTTCTCATGATACAATATTCTTCACGCCAGGCTTAATTAAAAATTTTCCAATCATATGTACTTTACCAGCCAATGCAATGCAATAGCACACTTTCCATGATGACTTTGTGACATTAAAATTTTATGATTTAAAAAATTTCACATTTGCAGTTTTTGTCTCAGCATAAGTTTTCAGTTTTCTTTTGAAGAACAAAGTCTTTGTTTTTGTATGTTGGGTAATTTGTTTTCAAGTGCCTCCTTAATTTTGATGGTGCTAAAGACCTGTTTGCAAATAAATTATTTCAAATCAAACACAAAGCATCAAGATTATTATTGTCACCGACGCCGCGACGTTGGTAAAACCAATGGACAAATAATTACTGACATATTTACGTTTCTTCTTTGCAATGTGATCAGAATTAAAGGTTGAAGGATTAGTTTTGTTCTTAATAGAAATGTTGTCTGTTAATTATTGAATATGCTTGGCGGTGTTAGCTGTCTTAATATTGATTGTCGGTTCTGTTTGACTGTGTATGGTTGCGGGAGTAGCATTATTATCGGGTCCATTATTGGTATTATTTTCATATTTACCAAAATTGAACCATCTATTTATGACGGTTCCTAATATATACCTTTTGTTAATACACATTTTTAACTAATTTACCGCAATATAAAAAGTGTTAGTTATTTGGGATGCTGGAAGTTGAAGAAATACAATTCTACTCAAAATAAAAGAATATAGCGCGACTTCTCATTGCTTTGATTGCTGCTGAGCAAGTGGCTCACACAGAACATCCAATATAAGAAATAAAACTTGCATGTTATTGGCTCAAAACAAAAATAGTTAGCCTTTACTACACCAGAAACACTATCTATTAAAATAGCTTTAAAAGTTCTCCAGAAATGGCGCTATTATATCTATTTAAATTATTAACTCGTAGGAGTACATTAGGTGTATTCCATTTGATTGCTTCATGCACACGGAGCGTTAAAGGTCGAGTGCGACAATTTTTAAGCAAAATTGTCTCTCACTTGACAAACGCACTAGAAAATATTTGGAGTATGTGAGACGTTCTCTACCTTAAAAAACACATAAAATTTTTTGACGCGTTTGAAAAATAACTTCAAAAATCAGTGAACTCGTGCCACTAAGTGCAACTATTTTCTCAAATGAAAAACCTCTTATATTTTCTGAATTGACATAAAAAATATATAATTAATATATCATATATATATATATATATGGGTAATTCCATTACTTTTCGACTAATTTGAAAAAGTCGACCTCTTTGATTTTGCTTAAATTTTCAGGGATCAAAATATGGAAGAAAAAGATTATATTCCTAAAATTTTGGACCTTAGAATGTTGTCTGTTCAAAATGACACACATTTGAAAGTCAAAAATTTCACAATTTTTTAGCTTATTTTCTATTTCAATTTTTGGGCTTCTGGAAAAATATAAAAAAGTCCACAATGGCTCAAATTATTTCTTATTACATGTACTTTAAAACCCATATTTTTATATTAAATATTATGGCAGTCATTTTGCTTTCTTTAAACCGTTCTAACTTTGTCAAATCTTAACAAAATTTGATCCACGAGGTCTAGATTTCTTCGTGTTTAATCCCTTTTTAAAGTGATTACACAAGACTCACAGAATCAATACGTATACACTACTATTTTGATGCAGGAAGTTGCACATGTTTTTGCAATTTTCAAAACTTGTTCTTTTCAAGTCCCGAGAAAGCGCTGTCACCCTATGTCGATTTTAGTCAAAATTTCAGTAAATACTCTTTAAAGCACAAGAAAAAAGGTTATCTTTATAAGAAATGGTATATCGGGCATTATCAAAATTTTTTTAGTATTTAAAAATTGTCAAAATCGGCGAACCGCACATTTTTGTATCTCAATTTTTGGGCCTTTAGAAAAAGATAAGAAGGTTCACGATGGCTCAAAATATTCTTTATTACATGTACTTTAAAACTTATATTCGTTTATTTAATGCTGGGGTAGTCATTTTGATATATCAAGCTTCAAACATTTATCCCAAAAAAACCGTAAATTTAGCAAAACTGCAAAACTATGCTTTGTTTAAACCGTTCTAACTTTATCAAATTCTAAAGAAATTTGATTCACGAAGTCTAGATTTTTTCGTGTTCAATCTTTCTTTAAAGTGATTACACAAGACTTATAGAATTAATACATATTTTCCACTATGTTGATGCAGGAAGTTGCACATGTTTTCAGGTCCCGAAAAAGCGCTGTCACCCTATGTCAATTTCAGTCAAAATTTCAGTAAATACTCTTTAAACCACAAGAAAAAAGGTTATTTATATGAAAAATGGTATATTGGGCGTTATCAAGAATTTTTTTATATTCAAAAATTGTCAAAATCGGCATTGTTCTTTAGAAAATCTAAATCATTTTTTGTCTACCTTGCTTTATTTTTGAGATAGTCAACAATAACAAAATTTTTAAAAAACTTTATATTTAGCAAAAAATCAAAACAAAACAACATTACTTTAACAAGTGTGCATTGATGCAAACTTTGATACTTGTTAAAACAGTTTTCTTTGGTTTGGTTATTAAAATTTGATAAAAATGCTGTTTATCAACGGATAATACGCAGTTATCATTTTTGTTTACGTATTCTGTAATGGTAATGCCCTAGCAATTGAGAATTCCCAACAGAAAGCAACTTTTTTGAAGCGTTTTTTAGTAAAAATGTTCACCCATGTTATTATCAAAAGTACAACACCTACAACCAGGCGACGCAGCACAACGAGTTGCATTTTCTTAATGGTTTCTTGCTAATACCTGATATACCATTTTTTATATGAATAACCTTTTTTCTTGTGGTCTGAAAAGTATTTACTGAAATTTTGACTAAAATCGACATAGGGTGACAGCGTCTTTTTGGGACAAAAAAATTACAAGTTTTGAAGATTGCGAAAACATGTGCAACTTCCTGCATCAAAATAGTAGTGTATACGTATTGATTCTGTGAGTCTTGTGTGATCACTTTAAAAAGGGATTAAACACGAAGAAATCTAGACCTGGTGGTTTAAATTTTGTTAAGATTTGACAAAGTTAGAACGGTTTAAAGAAACTAAAAATTTGCGATTTTTTAAATTTACGTTTTTTTTTTAAATAATGTTTAAAGCTTGATATATCAAAATGACTGCCTCAACATTAAACATACGAATATAGGTTTTAAAGTACATGCAATATGGAACATTTTGAGCCACCGTAGACCTTCTTATTTTTTTCCAGAAGCCCAAAAATTGAGATACAAAAATTTGCTGTTTGCCGATTTTGACAATTTTTTAGTATTGAAAAATTCTTGATAATGCCAAATATACCATTTCTCATATATATAACCTTTTTTCTTATGTTTTAAAGAGTATTTACTGAAGTTTTGACTAAAATCGACATAGGGTGACAGCGCTTTTTCGGGACATGAAAATAACAAGTTTTGAAGACCGCAAAAGCATGTGCAACTTCCTGCATTAAAATAATGGTGTAAACAGATTGATTCTATAAGTATTGTCTGATCACTTTAAAAACAGATTAAACAAGAGAAAATCTAGACCTTGTAAATCAAATTTTCTTAAGATTTGACAAAGTTAGTACGGTTTAAAGAAAGCAAAATTTTGCAATTTTGCTGAATTTACGGGGTTTTTTGAAATAATGTTTGAAGCTTAATATATCAAAATGACTGCCACAATAATAAACATAAAAATATAAGTACATGTAATATGGAATAACTTTTGCCATTGTGGACCATTTCATCTTTTTCCAGAAGCTCAAAAATTGAGATACAAAATAAGCTAAAAAAGACGTTTATTGTAAAATTTCTAACCTTCAAATGTGTGTCATTTTGAACAGGCAATATTCTAAGGTCCAAAATTTTGAGAATCTCATTTTTTTCATCTATATTTTCATCCCTGAAAATTTGAGCAAATTCAAAGAGGTCGACTTTTTCAAATTGGTCGAAAAGTAATGGAATTACCCATATTTATATTCAACAACGCATTAAAATTATTAAAATTTTCTACAAAATTTGTGAAAATTTTTCAGTCACAGTTCGCAAAACTAAAGCATTTTTTATTCGTTGTAAAGCACCTTCTCGGTCGGCAACAGTAAACCTGGAAGAACAAGTTAAGCTGTTGGGACAAGTTTGTGATGTAAAGAATTAAAACCGTGTGCATTGTTCAAGAACACATGGGAATATTGCTGATATAGCCCGTAGTGTTGAAGAAAACTCAGGTTTGTCGATTTTTTGTCAATCTTTGAAATTAGAATTTCCACAAACCACATTGCACCGTATTTTGCATAAAGACTTAAGTCTTAAGGCTTTTAAAGTTCAGTTAACACAAGAACTCAAGCCGGTCAATTATCATAAAAGTTGTATCTTCGCTATTTGAGTCCTTCAAATGCATGAAAATGATCCGAAATTTTATCGAAAAATTATCTTTAGTAATAAAGCCCATTTTTACCCCGGAGGCTACGTTAATAAGCAGAATTGTCGCATTTGCGGCTCAGAAAACTCAAGAATGATTGTTGAAAAATCTTTGCATTTTCAACGTGTCACTGTTTGGTGCGGTTTTTGGGCTGGCAGTGTGATTGGACACTACTTTTTTAAAAATGAGACTGGTGCAACTATTACGGTAAATAAATGGCGCTACCGAGCTATGATTAATAATTTTTTATGACCGGAATTGGATAATGTTGATGTGGACAACGTTAATTTTCAGCAAGACGGCGCTACGTGCTACACAAGCAACAAAACAATCGCAATTTTGCAAGAAAAGTTTCCTGATTGTGTTATTTCTCAAAGTGGTGATCATAATTGGCCACCGAGATCTTGTGATTTAACACCTTTAGACTTTTTTCTTTGGAACTACGTGAAAGATAAAGTATATGCCAATGCTCTACAATCGATTCAAGTTCCTAAAGATAGAATTTGTGAAGTTATCGAGGACATACAACTGCAAATGTGCGATTTAGTCACAGAAAATTTCATGAAAAGAATGTGAAACTGCAACCGTAACCGTGGCGGCCTTTTGACTGATATTGTTTTCAAATGTTAATAGCATACAATTTCTTTACAATAAAATAATCATTTATTGATTTTTCTTAAAAAATACACGTTTAAATATCAAAATGAAACCTCTTATTGGAAAACTTTATATAAACCTGATAATAATAATTAAATAGCTACTACTACCAATTTATGACTTTTATGAAATTAATTTGACGTCCACAGCTAATGATATTTTTATATTTTTTATTATTTTTAAAAAATAATTACTTTTGGTTTTATTGATTTTTTCAAAAACCGTGTATCTGATCAAAGTTTATCAAGAGACAGAAAAGTTTTTAAATTAAATTTTCTACAAACAAATATATTATCTAAAAATTAAAAAGTTCCAGAAGGTCTAAAAAATCTTAAAAAATATCTTCCAGAAGACTTTTTTATTCAAACTTTAACAGTTTGTGGAAGTAAGAAATAAACTAATGTAAACAAAAAATTGTTACAAAATATTAAAAATTTAAGCAGTTAATTAAAATCAAAAAGTTATAACTCCGAATTTATAAATATAATATACTACTTTATTCACAGTCAATATTTCTCAAATTGTTTGTAATTTCTGGCATTCACTATATGACTTGTTAATTTGGGACATCTTATATATGTACATCAGATGCGCAGCGCCAGTGAGCTTGCAAATGTATTTGCGTTTCTGGGTTTTGGCGTTGGTGACGAGAAACCCTAATTTTTTTCTCTTGGAACCTTCAGGTTCTGCGGAACCCACTTAGGGAACTGACCTACACCATAAACTACCACGCCATTTAAACGATTTATCTGTCGTTTTGGTCTGTCAAAAATAAATCGGCTAGTTTATGGAAGTTTTTAACGATTCACTTGACGAATTAGCGTGGCTCTTGGATCTCTGACAATTTCAAAAAGTCACAAGCCAACTGCATAGATTTTCTATCACTTTGGCTTGCCGCCGCATGCTAAAATTTTTAAACCATGTGGCGTGCAAGTTGAGTTATGTTGCCTCATATGCATAGCTTTTGATATGGCAAGCAAAGTCAGCAATAAATGTGTCCGTCTATGGCTAGCTAATAGAGTTATTCAATTATAAATTATAAGCGGTAAACTTGAATTCTATCATAATATTAAATTTTTCAATAAGAAGTTCCATTTTAATTATAAAAGTCATTTATTTATTTTTAAATAGTACAAAAGAAATTGAAAGTACAAACTTTGCAATTATTTGTGAAAAATTACATCTAGTAAATGCTCCTCTCAGTTCAGTTTGCAAAAAGTCATTCTTTAAAGAAAGTTTAGCAAAACATTTTGCCCAACTGAGAATCTACCTGACTTTGTGAATAATGTTGTTGAGACCTGAGATTGTTTGCAGGGCATTAGCGTAGACTATTTCTTCTACGTAGCCGAAAAAGTCAAATAAAGTTAAATTTATGTCAAAGTTTTGCAAAATAATCCGTCTAAAATTTTTTTGTGCAGCACTGCAATTGTTTTACAGCTTGTGTTGCTCGTAGCGCATCTTGCCGCAAATATAAATTGTCTATGTCTAAATTGTTTAATAAAGTTGAATATAGGCAATAAAAACTTAGTTAGCATTTTATAGTAGCAATTTGCATTAAGTGTTATCAAAGAACCTTAGTTGTTCTTAAAAAAAATGACTCTAACAACTTAAAAACCGCATCAAATAATAAAGTTTTTCAATTATTGTTATAAGAATTTTGAAACCCCAGATGCGGCAGTTTTGTCTATTGACAAACCTACTAAGATAATAATAAGCTTTGTTACTAAAAACAATAAAAAAAAATCAGAATAAACAAACAAAAAATTTACGTTATTTTAGATTGGCCGGTTTTAATTCCTACGCCAGCTGCACTTTATAAGAATGTAATCTAAAATCTTTATGCACAATGTGATGAAATCCAGAATGTAAGATTCTGTATTATTATGATAGACATTTTTTGTAACACTGTTAGCAACAAGAGCATTGTTTTGAGTTATCCTGACAGTACAAACTCAAACTGGCAATTTTACATCAGTAACTTGGCCATTTTGCTCAAAATTTGCGATTAATTTTACAATGTTTTTGTAGGAAGGTGATTCATACTGATCAAAAACACTGCAAATCTATAAAAAACAAAATTTTATTTGTTGTTGAAGCGTTTATTGTGCCATTTTCTTAAACCAAATAATTTTTATTAACAAATGTCAAAAACTTAAAATGCTAATTAACAAATTAAAAATTATGCAAAATTTGTATCAAAAAACCTTTCACATAACAATATTTAAAAATTGAAACAAAATAAAAAATCAAAGATATAAATAAAGCGGCATAATCATTTTTTGCATTCACAAAATAAAAATTGTCTTTTTTAGTTAAATTGTGATTTTTTGATAATATGATTATATATGATTTATAGTTTTTGGTGTATAATCTATGTTTTTGTATTTTTGTATAATAATTTTAATGTTAGGTTATTAAAAGTTTGCAATCAAAAGATTTAATATTCTTTGTGTATGTATGTATGTAATATTTTTTTATAAATAAACGTAATTATTTTCTATACAAACAAATGTTTAATATATTTTTTTAAAAAAAGAAACATTTGTTTGTAAACCAGATACCAAACATTGTATTTGTAATTTAAACAATTTGGTATAATTTGAAAATATTGCAACACATATCAATACACAAAACTTGTAACAAAGACAACATTTACAAAAAAATTAATTAAATATAAAAACTTTTCAAACAATAACACTGACAATCGGCAATTGGTAAACAATCTGGACATGCTTCCTGTTATATAAATTTGTAACTTTTTAGTAATTAAGAATTGTTATATAATATTTCTGATAAAAAAACCATAAAAAAAATATAATACTATTAACTTACCTGAAACCGGTAACAATCTAAAAAAATTGAACAATGTAAAAATTGAGCATAGTAAAATTTATGCTAATATTTATAATCAAAAACACTCAGACTTAAAAAGTTTATATTTGGATCAATCATCTTTTTCTGTCTTTTGTTGCCTTACACCTACGTGCGTTAGCAAATTGTCTTTTACTAGATAAAAGCTAAAGTTCTGTTTATTGCTGTTTATCGTAATTCTTTGAAGTTACTTTTTCCCGTTTAGTTTTTCATGTTCCGGAGTCATGAGAGCTGTTTACGACTGATCAAATTGTCTTTTACTGAATAATAGCTAAAGTTCTGTTTATTGCTGTTTAAAGTAATTTTTTGAAGTTTTTTATTCTTGTTTAGTTTATATGTTTCAAAGTTATGAAAGCTGTTAATGTAAGATATAAAATATTTTTTTGCTTTCTATCTTTTTTCAAAAATTAGCTGGAATATTTGGTATATTGGCCTTGGTTGTTGATTTTAAGTTATTTTATGTGGTTAAATATAGATTTGTCTATCCGACCTTTTTATCAGCTCTTCATTGCTAATGTAAAAAACCAACAAAATTTGAATCATTTTTTCTGGTCATAGCAGTTTTGTACTAAATTGTTTAGACAAAATGTTGCTTCACGTGTGCTGGTTTTAATTTTTAATTCAAACTGGATGTCTCTACTTTTTTTAAGTTTAAAGTATGTAGTATAAGAATTGACTTATAGTTTTTGCACTTGGACACATTTTACTTTTTAAGAAGCATTATAAATGTTGATTTAAATCAGTTTTTTAATAGTTGTCTTATGTTGTAAATGCGGTTGAAAATTAGGTTTATATTTTTCTATTGTATTTATTTTAGTGTGTTTTTGCCATATCTTACATATTCTTGTTGTTTGTAACTAGTTTGCATTGGTTATTTGTAATTTAGATTTTTTTTTACAAATTAAATAAGTTTTTTCTGTTCTTCTACTTTTTTGCATTATGCTGCATCTGAGATTCCTTGTTTTTTTAAATCATAGATTCATATTGCGTATTACCTTGTGTAATGTTTTATAGTTAACATACTTTTGATGATTTTTTAGCTTTACTCGTTGATTCATTGCAAGATTTCTTGAGTTATTTATTTGTTTGTTTTTGGTTTTCTAAACATAACCTAATATTGTTAGCTTTTAGTATTAGAACTCTTTTGAAGTGTTGCCATGTGCATTAAATAATGTACGTTTTTATATTTTAGTGTTATTGTGGTTGGAGGATGTTGATCATCTTTTTAAGTTTATTTTTTTTTTGGTCAAGCGGGAGCGCCTTGTTGCTATAATTGAGTTGTGATTTGAGACGTCAGTTTTTGAATATATGACGACTTCCTTGGTATAATTGCAAAAAAATTTATTGGTTAGAATGTAGACATTCTGGTTTTTGGTGATGTATTCTAGACAATGTTGAAGAGATGATTTGATATACAGACAACGTTTTGACAATTAAAACTATGTGTTTGTTGGGTTGTATTAGTTGCTTTGACAGAATTCTATGAATCTGTTCTATCTATTGTCTCTGGTACCTAAATTTCATTTACCAAATATATCTTTGTAGCAACTATCTCTAATTTTTGCGTTTATATAGGGTTATTTAAAGAAACTCTATGGTGTTAAAATAATAAGTAGAATAAGATTTTTGCGTTTATATAAGGTTATTTAAAGAAACTCCATGATGTTAAAATAATAAGTACTAGGTTAATTTTGCATAAACTGCTTGTTTATTAACATTAAAATATTTGTTGCAGATTTCTATTTTATTTAACTAAATGCCTAAAATAACATAAGTTAAATGACAACCTTCTCCTTATTGCAAATTTTAAGCCTATATTTAAAGTTGCTTATAACATCTTACAACAGTTCTCAAATATATTTCTGCAATTTACACAAATGGCATCTTTCCACTGTTTGGGGCTCATCATTACAGACACAAACTTCAGAAATTTTTTACAACAAAAAAAACACAAACCTTTTCGTTAAGAAAACGAGGAGGCTAAGGCACATTGCCAAAACGTTAAATTATTTGTTCTTGAAAATTTTTCTAAAAAACTCTCATTGAGGCACCCAACGTGGGGCTCCAAAGATGTGGCATGAAAAATGCTCAGGGGTTTGGTGTTTAAAAAATAAATTTGATTATATGTTTCAACAATATTTAATCTTCGGTAAGGGTGAAAAAGTACAATCGTAAAACTAAAACAAATATAAAAAATCTAATATAAGGTACAAAATTAGGGAATGCACAACCAATTAAATGATTCGCGACTCAAGTTTTTACTTAAAATGTTTACCGAAGTTTAGTAATGATAAGTTGTGCCACCCAAAAGATTATATACAAAAAATGGATTCAATGATACCTTTAATTCCCAATATACCGTTTTCTATTTTAAAACATTATTTAAATGAAAGTTTAATTGATGATGCTAGACCGTGGGCCAATGCTTTTGTAAACAATTTCATAAGTTATGATCAATTTAAAAACTCATTTTTAAATCAATTCTGGGATCCCATAAAGCAATCCCAAGCACGTTTTTCTTTGGAGACAAGCCGATATGAAAAGGGTTCGTTTGTAGAATATTTTTTAAATGGTATTGCCATGGCAAAATATTGCAGCTTCGCTTATTGGAGCGCAAAACGTTGATGAATCTTTGCAACGATTAAGGCAAGCCGATTTCTATGAAACTACGAGAAGGGTGTCTCGTTACACAAACAACAACGAATCTAAAGATAACCGTGGCAACAATTTTTCGCGTTTTCATAACAACCGATCACCGAGTCCTCATCGTGTATCTTTTAAGTACAATTCCGGGTCGGGAAACGGCAAACCGTGATTTTCGAAAGCCCAGGGGTCACGGTCCTCCATGGGGCTACTAACAAAGACACATATCCAAACTTAATTCGCCCAAATGAGATTGTTGACGAACATTGCGATTTTAGCCACGAAATTGATTTACATGCACCATCAGTAATAATTACTCTTTACGGTGCGCAATTTCCAGCTTTAATTGATACCGGAAGTGACTTATGTTGTTTATCCAGAAACGTTTGGGATCAAATTAGTATTTTGGATAAAGATATTGTGGTATTTCCAGTTAGTGGTGTAAGAGTCACGGGAGCATTTCGTACATCCCAACGCACAATTACTCATCAAATGTATTTAGAATTTTCTTTTGGCAAACATTCATTTAAACATGAATTTTTGTTAATCCCCGAATTGGCCTATCCGGTAATCTTAGGAATTGATTGGCTTAAGATACAACAAGCACACATCAATTTTAAAAATAACGTTATAGTTTTACCTAAATTAGATTGTGAGATTCCGGAGGTAAATTATGAACATAAATATGCAATAGAACCGCCAAAATTTAAAATTGCCGCCATAAATAGAAATTCTATTTGTACACCATCACCAATTGCATATGAGTTATCGACGGACGATTTTGATAAAATTGTGGAGGGTACTCATCTTAGCGAGACAAATAGAAAAGTTTTCTGCCAGCTATTACAAAAACACGCGTTAGCATTTTCGGAAGTTCCAGGACGTACTTCAGAATATAAACATCATATCCGATTAACAGACGAAACCCCGTTTCAAGTAAAACCATACCCCATCCCTTATGCACACCGAAAAGCAGTGCAAGACGAACTTAATCGAATGGAATCATATGGGGTAATCGAACGTAGTAACACTCCGTTTTGTTCACCACTACTAACTGTTGTAAAAAGGGATGGTAGCGTTCGCGTATGCTTAGACGCCCGGCGTTTGAATAAAGTTATGGTGGTAGATACGGAACGTCCAAGATCGGTAGACGACATTCTTCATGGGTTAGGAAATATTAAATATCTTTCTACACTGGACCTTACCAGTTCATACTGGCAAATACCTTTGACTAACCAAAGCAAAAAGTTTACGGGTTTTGTGGTGGGTACACGCTGTTACCACTTTAATGTGTTACCGTTTGGTATCAAAACGGCCGTGTCTTCGTTCACTAGATGTATGGATATGATCTTAGGACCAGCTTTTTACCCGTTTACTACCGCATACATTGACGACTTTTTGGTATACTCCGAAACTTTTGAAGATCACCTACAGCATTTAGATCAAATTTTCACTCGGTTAACGGAGGCTGGATTGACTTTCAGACTTAAAAAATGTACGTTTTTTAAAAAACAAGTAAATTATTTAGGTTACGTTCTCAGTGAAACCAGAATTAAATCAGATCCGTCTAGAATACAAGCTGTAAAGGAATTTCCAATTCCTAAAAATTCAAAGCAACTCCAGAGTTTTTTAGGGCTTTGTAACTTTGACAGAGCGTTTTGTCCCAAGTTTGCTACAATATCTGAACCACTTTTTGCTTTGCTCAGACAAAAATGTAAGTGGAATTGGACGGCCAAGCAACAAGAGGCGTTTGAAAATTTAAAATTAATTTTATCTGAACAAACCTTATTATGTCACCCAAATCCAAGTGAGACGTTTTATGTACAAACTGATGCTTCCGATTATGGCATAGGTGCTATTCTTTGGCAGGGGACGTATCAGGAAAAAAAAATTATATCTTACGCCAGTCGTTTGATGCTCGATAGGGAGCGAAATTATAGTGTTTCGGAAAAAGAAGCACTGGCGGTCGTTTGGGCGTTAAGCAAATGGCGTGTGTATTTGTTAGGAAAGCCATTTGTGTTATTAACAGACCATAAATCTCTAACTTATTTACATACTTGCAGGTTACTGTCTGCTCGGATTACCAGATGGGTGTTATCGCTCTAAGAATTTGACTTTTCGGTAGTGCATATAAAAGGTAAAGATAATATCTTGCCTGATATTCTATCTTGGCAACCGTCAGCACATTTACCGGTACCAATGGATAAGTTATTTCATGTTTTAACGAGCAGAGTTTTTCACCAACCTAAAGACATCTCGCTTAGATGTAAACAATTTTTAAAGGATTTATCCACTCACCAACTTGCTGATCCATGCTACGGACCCATTATTAAGTCTCTGCAAGAACTACCTTCACCTTATGCTAAAAGATATGCGCTTAAAGACACGTTGTTATATCTAAACCGAGGCGAGTTTCATACGCCACACTTGTGCATTCCAAAAACTCAAGTTGATTTCATAGTTAACTTATTCCACGAAGCTATCGGACATTTTGGTGTCTTTAAGACCTGGTCAGCGTTGCACCGAGAAGTATGGTGGAAACATCTTCATAAAGATGTTAAACGTGTACTTAAATCATGTGATATTTGTCAAAAAACTAAGTATTTGGTTTTGCCTAGTCCTCCTCAATTAGCCATTGTGCCAGAAGGTCCTAATGATCTTGTTGCTTTGGACCTATATGGTCCACTACCACCTTCGTTTGGGGGCGTGGTTTACATATGTGTAGTACTAAATGTTTTTACCAAGTTTGTTGCGCTTTTCCCGTTGAAACGTGCTACGACTGATGCTATTCTTCATCGGCTGAAAAACGATTATTTTTCCAAGTACGGTTTTCCGAACAGAATACTCACCGACCATGGTTCTCAGTTTATGGCTGACAATTGGCAGGCAAGTTTAACGAAACTTGGTATCAATTCAATACACTGCTCTGTCCGGCATGCACAAGCAAACCCGTCGGAAAGAATTATGAAGGAACTCGGGCGTCTGTTTCGCGTATATTGTTTCGAAAAACATACAAGGTGGGCTGTCGAGGTTCAACATATATGTTGTTTATTAAATTCGGTTATTCATGAATCGACTGGGTTTACGCCCAACGAACTACAATTGGGTTCTACTAAGACTGTTCTATCAAATCCTCTATTAAAAGATAAGTCGTTCAATGATGCACACGTAAAGCTCTACCTAGCACGAGAAACTTTAATGGGGAAAGCTCATCGGAGAAAAGCCGCACATCCAGGTAGACCCTATTTTCCTTTCCAGCCTGGTGAGTTGGTCCTTTTACGAACTAACCCTTTGTCATCGGCAGTAGCGTCTCAGACAAGAAAATTCATGTTACTTTTTGAAGGTCCATACCGAATTAAGAAACAAGTAAGTGAGGCTACTTTTGTTCTCGAAGACCAAACTACGTTAAAAGAGCGGGGTATGTTTCACGCTAGTCATTTGCGCAAATTTAATTCATGATTAATGTTTATTATAAATTATAACATCTCCATACGCCTAGTACTTGACTATACATATGAAGATGTTCGGGAGCAGTTGTGACAGAAAAGGTTTAAAATAACGTATATAGCATAGGCCACTCAAACAGCATCAATAATAATTTTTGATGCTGTGATGTACTTGCGCCGCGGTATATTTATTCGCGTCAATTTGCGGTCCTTTCCTTCCAAAGACGTGTTCCGAGTAACATCGCAGCTAGAAGCCTTTTTGGTTATTATATATTACCTGCCTTTAGGTAAGTGTTTCTTTATCATAATTATTTGATTGGTTGTGCATTCCCTAATTTTGTACCTTATATTAGAATTTTTATATTTGTTTTAGTTTTACGATTGTACTTTTTCACCCTTACCGAAGATTAAATATTGTTTGAAACATATAATCAAATTTATTTATCAAACACCAAACCCCTGAGCATTTTTCATGCCACAGACTCTAGCCTAAATACAAGCATTCAATCTTTTTGTCATTGAGTGCCAAACTTGTTCAAACACACCAGTGCTGTTTTTAATTGAGTTACACCTATAAAATATATACAGTTACACCTAGCAATAATCCAATTTTGCAAGTTGTCCAAATTCTTTACTACAGTAGCGTAAACTAATGACTTTAAATAATCCCATAAGAAATAATTTAGTCTAAGGATGGAGCAATCCATGCATGAGAGCCACACTTTACTAATCTAGCAATTTCCGTATGTTGCTAATAAAACTGAAATGTAGTGGTGCACTATTGTGCATAGACCACATTGCAATTCTTGTTGCCAATGATGCATCATCCAGAAACTAAGGTGTTCCAAAAAGTAACAATACACCTCGTCGGTAAGTCTTTTTAGTAAAAATACTGGTTCAGTTTGACAGTTGCTCATAATTTCAACCTAAACATTCAAGGAGAACTGATAGTCTGGAAGCCAGCGACCGTTTAGAGTTAGTCATTTCACAAAAGCTGAAAATTTTTCCTAAGTTTTATTTGGTATAACTGGTAAGTGAATGGATCTCCGGTTAGCGCACCTCCGGGGGAGTAGCAGCGGCTGCCTCCCACGCACGTAAAATAAAAATAAAAAAATAACTAATACCGCAAAAGCTGAAACTTTGTTCACATGTTGATCATGCTATAAATTAAAAAAAAACGTATCCAGCCAAATTTAGAGTAGGGGATTATGCCCCAGCTTTTCACGTAAAAAAGTGGAAAATATGCGCTGGGTAAACTGATACCGCAAAAGCTGAAATTTGGTAAACTAATAGTTAAATTAATAACTAAAACAAAAAAACATCCAACTGTACATTTAGTGAGGGAAAAGTGACTAGCTGATGCAGTGAAAAGCGCTACGCATGGGTATGCGCTCGGGCGCGTTGTATCTTTGACTGCATCAGCTGGACACTTTCCACTCAATAAACATAAAGCTGGATAATTTTTGTTTAACTTATTCAGTTAACTATTTTATTATCAAATTTTAGCTCTTGCGGTATCATATATTTATACTTTTCTCTTTAAACCGCCCATGCAATTATTATACTAACTCACCTGTTTTTGAATTTAAAGTAAATATTTACACATTTAAATATTTATACATAACATAAACAGTAAATATGTAAACATAAAAATACAAATAGAAAATACTGAACCAAGATTTAATACTGCAGTCTTATGATATACCGAATAGCTCAAGCAACCAAAATTTCTAGTAACAAACTGCACAGCGGTCGGTCTATTATATCTAGCATAAAAGGCTTCTTTTTTCCTAACACACCGTCCTCGCCAAGCTATCTATACGGTTTTAAAATCCACGCTGGACTAAAAGTATGTAAAAAAAAACGCGTGATAAGCACGTAAACACATGCAAGCCTGAATGCGATTGGTTATCAGCATGAGGCTTAGCTGCTCAATGCAGACCCCATTAAGTGAGATTTTATACATTTGCGGTTGTTGGAAGTTTTTCATTATTATAGGCATCTGGACATGGACTCTAACTTATGAATGTAATCTGTGTACTTGCATAATATTCATTAATATGCCTAAACCTATATCAAATAAATATTTTTTTAATTAGTGATAGTGTTTTTCAGAATGTTCTAAATTACTATTGCAAAAAACAAACTTTTAGATTTTTTTTAACGTTTTGAAGAAAGTTTTGAGATTTCCGGAAAAAGCTTGAGAAGATATTAAAATACTATAATAAACAAGAAGAAATTTTAAGTTTTTTTAGAACTTAAAAAAAAATTGGGAAAAATGGAAAAAAAACCTCTAAAATACTGCATTAGAAAAGGAAAAACCTTTTTAAGGCTTTGAGATTTTTGGAAAAAGATTGAGTAAGTTTCAAAATACTAAAAGAGAAAAAAAGAGTTTTTAAAATCTTTATGGCGCCCATGAAAAACTCTTAGTATAAAAACTATAAAACATTTAAAATATCAGGTAAATAAATACTGTATCTTTGTTTTTAAAAAGACTTTTGAGTACTTCTGCTTTTTTGGCGCAATTAAAAGGTTTGAGAAGACATTACAAGATTTTTTTAGAAGTTTTATTATAAGAATAACAAAATACTTTGAGAAATCCGGGAAAACTCATAAAGGTTTAAGGAGGACTGACATGATTCTTAAAAATATTTTAGAATAGAAACTCTAAATAATTTTGAGCAATCCTAAAAGACTTTATAAAAGTTTTAAAGTATTTTTCAATTGTTTTTTGTGATGCTTTTTTGTTTTTAAATAGTTTTTGGCGCAAGTGTGAAGCTTAGGAAGATTCTAAATAATTTAAAATTTATTAAAAAGTTTACTGTGTTTAATGAAAAAAAGTATAGATACATATCTGATACCGCAAAACCTAAAATTTGGTAATACAATAGTTAACTGAACAAGTTAAACAAAAAAAATATCCAGTTTTTTGTTTATTGAAGGGAAAGTGTCCAGCTGATGCAGTCAAAGACGTGCCCGACCGCATACCCATGCGCAGCGCTCTTCACTGCATCAGATGGACATTTTTCCCCCATTAAATGTACAGCTGGATGTTTTTTTTGTTTAAGTAATCAATTTAACTACTAGTTTACCAAATTTCAGATTTTGCGGTATCAGTTTAGCCAGCGCATATTTTTCACTATTTTACGTAAAAAGCTGGGCCATAATCCCCCACTCTAAATTTGGCTAGATACGTTTTTTTTTTATTTATAGCATGATCAACATGTGAACAATGTTTTAGCTTTTGTGGTATTTGTTTTTTTAATTATTATTTTACGTATGTGGGAGGCTGCCGCAGCTACACCCCTCGAAGGTGCGCCGGCTGGAGGTCCATTCACTTACCAGTAATACCAAATAAAACTTAAAAAAAAATCAGTTTTTGTGAAATGACTAACTCTAAACTTTTGCTGGCTCCCGAACTATGATGTTGAAAACAATTTTCACATACTTGATGCGGATTTTCAACTGCCTACACATGGTTTTATAAAAATTTCTTATTGCATTTCTTGAGAAACTGGCTTTATTGGTGAAAAAAATATGTGTTTAGAATTGAGGAATTAGAACTAATGTTTACGAAAGCTATTGACATAACGTAATACGTAAAAAAAATCAGCAGTTAGTAGTGCCTAAACACACTGAATTTAATATTCTACAAATTGTTTTTTAAAATTTTTTAAACTATTCAATGACTTACATTCAAAGTATTGGCAGGTTTTTGCGTATAACTACTTGGATTTTGCTTAATCATGTCCAGCTTAATCTGTTCTAGTTGAATCGTTCTTACTGTCTTTGATCTTCCTAGGCCTTCATTTTGTTTCAATATGCTGGTTTTACAAAGATGTCAATAAATGTTCTTAAAGATTTTTTGGTTGGGGATATTACGGCCAGAAAACTGTTTAATGTATAATCGTCAAGCTTGAAATAAATTGCCATCAGCAAGTCCATGCATGAAATGCATGTCAGTCATCACGGCGTTTGTATAACGATTTATGGTAGAGGAAATCACTAACTATTAAAGACACGTCAAACAGCTAAACGTCACTCAATCTAAACAACTGCAACCGATCAATGACAAGACGTATTCAAATAAAATCCACTTGAACATTAGTAGATAAAACGCCATATCAAGTTATTGTTAACAATTTATTTGTACTTGATAAACTTATTAATTTTTTGTACTTGATATACATATGGGCGTACGCCATACTTTTATTTACATTTATGATAACAAATATTAAATATGGATGTTGCAAATTTTGTTTACACTGTATTTTCAAAACAAAAAGGTTTTTCAGAAATTATCACAAGTTAAAATGTTCTTAGAATAGGTTGAGGAATAACCCTTAAATTGTTGCTGCATGTTTACCTAACACCCTGTACATTCATATAATTTAAGATATAATTATTGACAGTGTCAAATAAGCTAATGTCGTTTTTTTTTTGTTAGAGACAACTGTAACATATTGTTTGAACATCTAAAACGTAATATTATAAGCCATTCTAAAAAGTATTGAATATTTTTTTAAGAAAGAAAATACTACAACTATCCCTGGAGTGATGACCAACAACAATTAGGTTTTTACCACAACACATGAAATAGTAAATAGTTTTGCCAAGCATTTTAGTAGTGTAAATTATGACGGTTGATGTTCTTACAACAAAAGTTTTAGATACTATAGAAGATTTCATTATTAAAAACATTATTTTTTTGCGTAGTTTATCTGCAAAACTTAAACATATAGCAAGTACTAACTAAATTTCGCATTTTTTTAAGAAAATTGCTTAAATTATTATTGCTTATCGTTTTTTACCAATTTAATAATAAAAACAAAAATACATCTAAAAATGTTAAGGTGATTACGGCATTTAAAAAAAGGTATCCGATCTAAGATTTCTTACTACTTACAATGGAACGGCGATATTATATAATTTCTCAAACATATTTTAATTTTTATATGCAAAAAATATTCATTTTCGTGTTCAAAACATAATTTTGCTTTACTAACTTTTTTAAATTTTAAAATGTGATATTTATATTTAAGAATTAATTAATAAATAACATAAAAATACCTGAATTTCAACGAGTAAAACTATTACATTAAAAACAATATGTTAGCTGTCTGTAAACATTGACTTTAAATATTTGCAGATTATATGTTATGGGTAATAATAAATTTGTCAGTATATTTTATGTAGCGATAGCACGGATTAAAAATCTCTCTCGTACGGTGTTTCCTAACGTGGGGCCCACGCCCCAATGGGGGGCAATTTGAGTGTTAAGGGGGGCAATTCAAAAATGGACTTGACACGACTTTAACCCTTTTGCTTCATGCCATTTAAATGCAATGCTATATTTTGGTACCAAAATTGAAAGAAAAAAGCAAATTCCTAAATAATTGCGGCTAATAAATATTATAATTTTTTTTGATAAGACCAAAATATGAACTTGGTTTTTGGCGTCGTCAAGTTAACCTCCCTGCGGCAGACTCCAGGCTCCGCGGTGACCCCCGGACGCATTAAAATCTCGCTAAACAACGCAGTGTTAACAATGTCCTAGTGATTTTTTCTTAAAACCTATCATTTAAGTTTCTTAAGTGATCAATTTAATTTTTTAATATTAAAAATGATGTATATTTTACATAGGGGAGCATAGGAATTTTTAAAAAGCTTAGGTGGGGCATAGCACAAAAACCGGTTGGGAAACACTGCTCTAGTATGTTTTGTGTTATTTTTTTAACAATGTCTATAAAAACATCTATCAAAAATGCAAAAATCTGCAACATTAAATCAATGTTGTAAAATATTTAAGTTAATTTTGCATCAGCAATAATTTGGTTCACTTGTTTTGAATAGAATTTAAAAAAAAAAGTAGTTTTGGATGTTCTTCCCCAAAGTCATATTTGTCAATAAAGTCAATTAGTCTGTAATTTTGAAAATAAAAAATTATATAAACTAATTCTAAATAATACAACTGAAGTTTTAATATTTTAAAACAAATTAACGTATTTTAAAATTATCAAAACTAATCCAATGTGATTATACTGTTGTTTTGAAAAGATCTAAAGTTAGTTGAATTAAAAAAAAAAATATATATGTACTGATCCAATAGAGTTAAACATGTTTGAAATGATTTGTCAAAATTTTCTGCAATGACCAAAAATAATCTACAATATTTTACGACATTACTTGAATTAATTTGAAATGTTTTTAAAATTACCAAACTTTATTAAAATTTTGATCAAATATAATCCAAAGTGATTCGAAGTACTTCAAACAGTTACAAACTAATTTGAGAAATTTCAACTTAATTCGATCTAATCCAAAATGTAGTTATAAAGGGTTTTCCAATAAGAAGTTTCATTTTGAATACCAGATTATTTAGGTAGCTGTCAATTTTAAAGTAATTATTTTTTGACATTTGACAAATAAAAACTACACCATTATTAAAAATATAACGATACATGCTTCAACAACGCATTGAAATTATTAAAATTCACTACAAAAATGGTGAAAATTGTTCAGTCACAATTCGCGAAACTATAGCTCTTTTTGCTCGTCGTAAAGCACCTTCTCGGCTGTCAATAATAAACCTGGTAAAAATTTGAACTGTTGAGATAAGTTTGTGGTGTGAAGAATTGAAACCGTGTACATCGCTCAAGAACACATAAGAATATTGCTGATATAGCTCGTAGTAGTGAAGAAAATCTAGGTTTGTCGATTCTTTGTTGATCTTTTGATTTAGACATTACATAAACGATCGTATTTTGCATAAAAAAGTTTTATGGCTTTTAAAGTTCAATTAACACAAGAACTTAAGCCGGTCGATCAGCAAAAACGTCGTATCTTTGTTGATTGGATCCTTCAAATGCATCAAAATGATCCGGAATTTTATCGAAATATCATCTTCAGTGATGAGGCCCATTTTCACCTCGGCTACGTTAATAAGCAGAATTGTCACATTTGGGGCTCAGAAAATCTAAGAATGATTGTTGAAAAGTCTTTGCATCCTCATCGTGTCACTGTATGGTGCGGTTTTAGGGCTGGCGGTGTGATTGAACTCATTTTTTTTTATTGAGGTTGGTGCAACTGTTACGGTAATGATTTTTTATAGCCGGAATTGGAAGATATTGATGTGGACGACGTTTATTTTCAGCAAGACGGCGCTACGTGCCACACAAGCAACAAAACAATCGCAATTTTGCAAGAAAAGTTTCCTGACCGTGTTATTTCTTGAAAAAGTGATCACAATTGGCCACCAAGATCTTGTGATTTAATACCTTTAGACTTTTTTCTTTGGGACTACGTGAAAGAGAAAGTCTATGCTAAAGCTCTACATTTGATTTGTACGAATTGATCATGGAAACTTTTATGAAAAGAATGTGGTACTGCAACCGTAACCGTGGCAGCCATTTTACTGATATCGTTTCTAAATGTTGATGACATACTTTCTTTTTTACAATGAAATAAACATTGATTTTTCATAAAAAATACCCGTTTTTTTTTTTAATGTCAAAATGAAATTTATTATTGAAAAACTCTATAATTTAGATGTTACCGTAAAATCTATAAATTGTAGTTGAAAACATTGCAAACTACAGCAAAACTTAAGTTTTGAAAGATTTAAAAATGTGTAAGAAAAATTAAATATAAAATAATAATGCAATCTGTATATCAACCAAAGCAACCAAAATTTTGGTTATCCTGAAATAGGTTAATTTACGGGGCAGGGTTTCTTAAAATTGTTTATAATTAGTTGCAACCGCACAATCATAAATAAATAACTTATTTTCACAAAACAAGGCTACCTTATATTTATATAATAGCATAACAATCAAAAATAATCAACTCTTGTTAATACAATATCACTATTGCAATAAAATATAATGGTATAATTATTAAACAAGCAATTAAAAAAAATACAGTTTTTTTACCGTTCTTCTAGATATTAATCATCACTTTTATCTGTTTTTTTTTAAATTTATTTTTATATTTAACAACTTTAAAAATGATCTGTAAACAAGTTATTCTGTTTTATTATTTTATTATGAAATATGTTGTATCCGTTTGAAATGAACCAGATTTTTAACAACTGTTAATAGCTGTAACCGGTTATTCTAACAACTGTTTTGATTTTTTTATTGCCAATATAATACAAAAACCTTACTTAAACTTAAACTTACTTAGTAAAAATTTTAAGCAATTTTTGCCAGTGCTAACCCAGTAGATGATAAGTTAAACTATTTTACCGGTGGGCTGTTGTACAAGCAAAGGAGACATTGGCTAAATTGATAACTGCACAAAATTATATATCTTTGTTTTTCTTTTTATCTAACTTAATAATTTTTTTGAACATTAACTTTTCCAAAATTAAATACTGTCTACACGCTTGCCAAATATAATTTGTGAAACCAATTTTTGTGAATTATAAATTCAGTTTATTATTTTAGATCTAAAAACGCCAACCATTAAATAGTATAGGCTCAATGCCGAAAAGTTGGGTGAATCTGGGCCCATAAAATGTCGTAGGCTTAAGCCCTAGCTCCGGCAAAGTATATTTAAAAAAATTGTGGCAATTAATAATTTAGAACATTAGTCCAATACATGATTAGTGTCTATAATACCATAATTACATTTAATATAAACTTGTTGGTAGACCAGATACTAGGCCTTGTCAGTATCTACTACAGCGCCTCCATTCTCTTAATTAACGGTTTCGGTAGTATACATTACGTAATTAATTAACATAAGCATAAGCCCTAAAATATTGGCCCTTGAACCAAAAAATATAAAATTTATTGTTGAGAAAGAAACGGGCAAAATAGTTGACTACTTTATATATAACGCTTTTAGAGATTTCAAAAAAACAATAGTTTGCTATTTTAGAAAAAGAATTAATCTTAAAAAGGCTAACCCAATAAATTAACACACCTCAAGTGGTAGTTAACTTTGTAGCAGAAATAAGCCGACGTTAAATAAATAAATTAAAATTTACAAATAATTACTTTATTTCAACCACTCATTTATTTAAAACTTAATTCATATTTTATTTGCTAATTTTAAAATTGAAATTTGATCTATAAATACGTACAAACTTTATTTAATAATTAAGTTTAATAAAAATTCTCAATATCAGTTTGACATATAACACAAATGGATTTGCTTGTGCTTTAAATATTTATGTGACTATATTATTTAAAAATTTAAATTTTGTTGACTTTCTTATTTATCAAGTTTTTTTCATTACTAATTATTGTTTCATCTTAATGTGACACTTGATTGTCAACAAAAAGAAGAATTGTCAGAAATTGTCTAAACAAATATAAATTTTAGTAATTTTTCTTTTTAGTTGTTTAAAATGTTTCAAACATGTATTTTAAATGCGCAACAAAAACATGTTCGCACGTGTTGTTGAATCCTCGTTTCCAAATAGGCAACATGTTTATTTTACAAAGTATTTTGTAAGTTTGCAACTTTACAAAAAAAATAAAACAATTTAGATATAAATAAAAAAACTTGTTTTGTAAATCAAACATAGAGTTAGAGAAAGTATAGATCGTTCAGATCTACAACAGTTAATATTTTAATATCAGTATTAAAACTAGTTAATTAAAATATAATTGTTTTGGATCAAGATTAGGAAGATTATAATAACATAAATATACTAAAGAGTAATGCATTTGGTGTATAGTTTGACTTAATGGAGTTGTTTACAGTTAAATTTAAATTTAAAAATATAAATTTTTACTACACATTGTATACATTCTCTGGAGTAAAGATGTTTAGGGTGATAATCTTGCTGTTCTGTTTTATTTAAATTAATAGTTTTGTTTGAATTGAGGTCTTCGTTTAGTAGTAATAATAATAAAAGTTTTATTATAATTAATAACTATGACTTGTACTAAATGATAGCTCATGTTATAAAATAGAAGCCTTTTATTTTCATCATGTACAGTATATGTTTAAAAAAATTTGGTAACAATAAAAAAATAACTAAAAACATTAGGTTTATTAGACAATGTAAACCTGTAAAATTGCACGTGTTCTCATCTACTTTACAAATTACTCAGAACAATAATTCATTTATTTCAAAATAACTGAATCAAGACAAAGTAAAAATTAATATTTATAAATACTGAATTTAAAAAGAATCATAAATTAAAAGTAATGTTTACTATATGTAATTATATCAAAACTTTTTATAAACAGAAGTCTACTGCTTTCTTCTAATAAATTTTATTTAAATTTCACAACTTAATTTATTGTATTTTTATGTACCGAATTACTAATTATTAATGTAAAACTGGAAGTTGTAATCAATATTTAGTGAATAAAAACATGTTCTTTTATTTGAATGAATATAAATTATTAATTTAATTTAAATTTTACCTTTTTGCATTTTAATAGCAGAATTAGCATCATCACATTGCTCATTGATATTGCAAACTGCTTCATGCATCGTCGCGTTTCATTTATGCATCAATACATCTTCAATTTATATTGAACAATTAACTAACTATTCCATGCCACAAAACTAATAAACTTTACGACAAACAGTGAAAGCTTCATTTGCTATAGTCAATATATGTAATTCACAAAATAAATAATTTATTAGATATGTTTTAAATAATTACTTGTTATATTATTGTAGTATAATTAAACATGAAATGGAATTTGAATTTTTAGATAATACTTTAAGTAATGTAGGTTACATAACTATGCATACTAATTGTATTTAATATTAAAAGTTACTCGTATAGAAATGAAAATTATGCAATAAGGAAATACTATTAAACCGCACAAACTGATGCAAATACGGAAGAATGTTATAAAGATTAATTTGATATGCTTACTAATTATGATATGGTAAGACATGCTAAAGATAAATTAAGTTAGTTATTGTTATTTAAAATATAAAGTAATTTACAAAAACATTAAAAAAAAAAAAATTTAATAATTAATCTATTCTATTATTAATTTAATTTAAATTAGTTATTTAACTTTATTTTATTTTAGACTGATGTAACCAATGTGATGTTTATAAATAATTTAATATGTCAAAACAACAAGGTGTTTGTGGATTTAGGCACAAACAAACATATTTTAGACTGACGACGTACGAAATTCAGAGCTTCTCGATAAGATTATTTTTATAATATGCATATGCCGTTCTCTAAATTTAAAAACTTTTATGATTTTGATGACCTTTTTAATGTCCTGACAACCTTGTTCAATGTAATTATAGAAAATTTTAAATCATTCTAATACATAATACCAAACAGTTAAGTCACACATCTTTTGCTGCGTCTTATAATCGCACTCAACTGTTTTGAGAAGCCATCTATTTTATGATAAAACTAAGATTATTTTATCTGTGTTTTAAGATTACAATATTTACTGTTGACACTGTTTTAGGAAATTTTAATAATTCACTTATTACTGTTTTTGTTGAAACTTCTACTCTTATTACTACCAAACCCAAACCGCGCCTCATCTATCCGTTACCTCATGTAGGCATTCAAATATATAGAAATGTCTTTTTTGTGGTTTGATGTGTCTAACACTTTGATTGCCTATTTTGAAAGAGAACAGCGTGACAAGATATGTATGTGTGTATGTACAGAGTTCATTATGAAAGTAATGCGCATTTTTTATGAAAAATAGATTTATTGATCGTACTGGTACAAACGCTTAAAATTCTTGGAAATACTCTCCCTTGCAACAATATACTTTTGAAGACGTGTCTGCTACGCTTGGAAGGCACCCTGACACTCTTCGACAGGAATGTCTTTTAATAACTTTGTAACGTACTTTTGGATGTTTTCAGCTCTCCCTTCAGTCAAGGAACCAAAAACAAGTTGCACAGAGCCAAATTGGGACTGTAAGGGTGCTGCCAAACCAATGAGATTTTGCTTTTGGCCAGGAAGTTAGTAACGATGACGGCCGTTTGACTGGAGGCATTGTCACGGTGAAGCTTGACCGTGTTTTTGATGTCAGTCTTTACGCGCGCAATCCTTTGTTTTAATCTTTGGAGCACCTTAAGATAAAAGATTAAATTGACAGTTTCTCTTTGCAGTACAAACTCAAAATGGACTTCTCGGACGCCAAAAAATATAATAAACAACGTTTTGGTGCAAAACTTGCTCATTTGCGCTTTCTTGGGGCGGAGGGGCAAAGAGGTGATTTTGTGTGCTACGCGCTGCTCTGCCTTTTCGGTTCTTTGTTGTACTTGAACATCTAAGATTTGTCTTTGATTACGACTGAGTTAAGAAAGTCCGGCTTATTTACTTCACGCGGAGACACGACAATTGGAGCAAATTTACCGGGTTTACCGGGCTGGGATGGATAGTCGCATCACAATAAAATTATGTGCATTACTTTCATATTGTTGTTCAAAATCTTAAAAACCTACTTTTTAAAATAATCAAAGCAATTTAGTTACTAATCCAACAGTAAAAGCTGATATTTTTACAAACCAATTTGGCGTCTAATTTTTATTTTAAAACATTGTTTTTTGGTACTTACAATTGCCAGTTAGTATCAAAATAATGAATCCTATTTATATTAGACAACGGGTTGTTAAAATATGTCATATATAAATAAAATTTCAACTATTATTTTTAAAACATTTGCAAATAAGTAAGGTCTTAGTTTAACTAAAACATTTGTTTTATAATACAAACAAAAAATATCTCAACTTCTTAAAAAATTGCAAACATTTACCACAAATCTAAATTTATACACTAATTGGATTGCTGTCTAAATCTATCTAAAAAAATCAAAAAGTTTATTAAATATTACATTGTCAAATTTTTAAAACATAATAACTTTATCTCAGATACGTAAGATATATTTTGATCAAAACGTGTGACAGGTTTTTTAACATCTGTTAGTAACAAGTAAAATTCTACTTTAAACATACATAGAAAAAATTTTACTGTAGTTTTACACATTTTCTATTTGATAAGGTACAATCCTAAAACGTTAAGCCCAAAACTATAAATGCTGCATTTCTTTAAAGTTTTGCTTTTTTTTTTTAAGTAACAAAATGTTAGAATTTATAGCATCTGTAAACAAAGACCTCAAAACAATATAGGGTGGGTCAACTTGGTTAATTGGAACTCTAAAAAAACTTTTTATTGTTTTAAAATCAAACTTATTAGTAACAAATATTAAAGTAAACAACAAATCCATATTTAAATTATCTTTAATTTATCTTCTAAAGATTACCATTTCACTTAATGTTTTCTGGAATGACCATATTGTTGATATAGCTTTAAAAAATCTAAAAAAAACTAGGATTTTTTAATAGTTAGTAATTACTCAAAAAATAAAATTATTTGTTAACACATTTTATTTGATTCATAATTGTACCTTTAGAAAGGCAAAACAAATCAATGCTATTAGAAAGGTTAATAGTAACTTCTGCGTTTTGCCAATTGGATCATTAAATCCATAGTTTGTAAAATGTATAGATTTTCAAAATAATAGAGATTGTCTAGTTTGGCCATTATTGTTGAATACCAAAAATATAAAAAGTTACTTGTTACTCTTGGCAATTGATAACATAAAAACATAATAAGTTCATGTAGAATAAATTAATAAATAAATTGGCTCTATTGCCAACGTTTCAGCGGCGGAAAATTATATTGCAATGCAATAAATTTGAAACTGTAATTTTCAGACAAAATGATCAAATTGTAAAATAATAAACAATAAATTTAGTTTTGAATGCGTTTTATAACTGATGCAGCATTCTCTAAATGAGAGCAAACCAAAGCATAATACAATAATTTTAAGCTTCTTAAAGATAGGTCAATAAACATTCTGTAAACAATTCCTAACATTTATATAGCACGATTGCACAAATAGTTATATGCTTAACAAAAGTTATTTTTGGGTCAAAACGCTCAAATCCTTTATATGTGTAACATATTAACTTTATTATTATTTTTTTTTTATTGTTATTTATTATAATATATTTACATATTTATAGTTTATATTTTGTTTTCTCTCCACTTGTTGCTCTACGTCTTCATATGGATGGCTGCAGAGCTTCGTATTTGGGGCACCATTTTATGTTTCAATTCTTTTTATTTGTTGTTTATGTTGTTTGTATTATCTACTTTATCCATTTCTTTGTTTTGATCTTTTTAATGTATGTGTTTTTTTATTTTTATTTTAAATTCATTATAGCTTTTTATTTTCTTAATACTTTGAGGCAGGTGATTGTACGTAACTAGTCCATTGCCTAGTATTGTTTGTTTTGCCTTTTCTGTTCTTGTTGTGTGTACATGTATATTGCTTTTTATTTTAGTGTTATGTCCGTAAATTTCTTTGTTGGTTTTAATTTCTTTATTTTTAATTTTGTATATTAGTTAGCATTTTTCTATTTGTATTTTTTTTGTTTATCTTTGTTTTGTTAATTATTTTGTATAATTTTTCTGTTGAAGTTAGTTTTGGTAGTTTGTGTATTGTTTTTAGAATTTTGTTCTGTTGTCATTGTATTTTTTGTATGTTTGTTTTTGATGTTTCTCCCCATATGTTTATTAAATAATTAATTTTTGCTAAAAATAGTGAATGGTAGATACTTAATGCAGTTTCTTTTGTTATGCATTTATTGGATCTATATACAGCTCTTATTGTTGCTGCGCTTTCTTTTAATATTTTGTTAATATCTGTATTCCAGGTGAGTTTCTCAGTTAATATTATTCCTGAGTATTTTGTCTGTTTTGTTTTAGTAAATGGTATGTTATTTATTTCAATTTTTATGTCAATATCTTTTGTTTTTTTTGTCTTATTACCGTATAAATTGTATTTTCTTCATTTATTGTTTGTTTGTTTTTGTCGTAAAATTTAGTTAGTTTCTTAATGTCTGCATTTATGTTTCTTTCTATTGCTTCTTTATTTTTCCGTAATATATAATACATGTGTCATCAGCATTTGTATATATTTTACTAGTCAAATTTATATTATATATATATATATATATAATTTATGTATAATAAATATAATATTTGTGCCAGCACTCCACCTTGTAGTACCCCATAGTCTGCTTCCGTTGTTTTACTAAATATGTTGTTTATTTGTGTTCGTAGTGTTCTGCTTTTAATATATGTTTTTAACAGTTTTAAATTTGTGTTTTTTATTCTTAATAACTCTATTTTTTTAATCAATTTGTTTTAGCTGATGGTATCAAAAGCTTTCCTTGTGTCTATAAATATTGGTATAACATACTGTTCCTCGTCCCACTTTCCTGCTATATGTTGTATTATATCGGTAGTTATGGCAATTGTGCTTGATTTTGTTTGAAATGCGTATTGCCTTTTGTTTATAATATTATGTTTGTTTATGTGTGTCATTAGTCTGTTATATATTGCCTTTTCTGTAATTTTGCTAAGAACTGATATAAGTGATATTGGTCTATAGTATTCAGATTTAGATTTTTTTCCTTTTTTGTATAATGGTTTTATAATTTCTTTTTTAAGTATTTGTAGATATTCACCTGTTTCTATCATTTTATTTATGAGTTTTTTCAATATTGGTGCTACTTCTTTTTTATGACTTTTATCACTTCATGGGTTATTTGATCTTCTCTTTAGTTGTTGAATTATATCTTCTATTTCTTTTTCTGATGTTTTGTTAAATGAAGCTTCTTCTTCAATTCATCATTTTTTTTTCATTTTTTTGCCAATTTTTTTCCTACTGTTGCAAAGTAGTTGTTTAGTTCATTTGCTATTTCAGTTTCATTTGCCTTTGTTTGTCTGTGTTCTGTTATAATTTCAGTTATTTTTTGTTTTGTTTTCTTCTTTGTTTTATTTAGCATACTATTTATTTCTGCTCATTGTTTAGCTTGGTTTCCGTTTGCATTTTATATTTTGTTTTTGTAGAAATTTTTTTTTCTTTCCATTATTTTGTCTTCTACTTCTTTTTTCTTTTGTTTCAGTATTTTATTGATTATTTTATTTTTTGGATTTCTTATGTATCTCTCTAGTGTTTTGTTTCTATCTTTTATCATTGTTATTATTTCCATGTTTATCCACTCATTGTTTTTTATATTTATTGATAGTATAGTCATGCAATACTTTACTTAAAGTTTTGTTAGATCAAAAAACATTTATTTGCAAGACACTATAAATAAACAAAATACAAATCATTTTGCAAACTAACTCAATCATCAATACATTTTTTTATAAATTGTCAGTAAATACAAAATTGGTCTACAATAAAAACTTTAAGGAGCCTCAAGGAGAACAATAAGTAGTTATGATAAAAAGTTATTAATTATACCATGCAACAACAGAAGCATAAAAACCCAAAGCCCAAAACTTAACAATCAAAAATTTATAGTTAACAATCAAAAACCTTTTAAAAATCTGTGTCAATAAAATCAACTTAAGCTTTTAATTAAAAGGCATTTACAACAATCCTTTTTGTAAAAAATAAAACATGTTAGAATAGAACTCACAAAACCTATGTTGCTGTTCCAATAAAATACATTTTGCATATCTATTGTATTTGACCAGTTAAATTTGATAAAACAAATTAGGAATAGCATACTAAATGCATATACCTCTATTATTAGCAATAGATTTTTTAGTTCTAGATTTATTAATTAGTTAGCTAGTTTAAATGTTAATTTCTGTCCGAGTAATATATTGCTTGTATAAACATGTACTGACATACAGAAAGTACAAATTGATTAAAACTCATACTAATTGGACAAAAGTCTAACAGATTTATAACAATTATGAACAGTTTTTTTGAGTCTATTAAGTAAAATCATTTTTTATTGAACCAAACTGAAAAACTGTTTTCACGCCACCGTTTTTTTGGAGACAAAGCAATCAGTAGCAAAATGCAACACAAAGTAGAATAAATTGATGCGGTTATTAACATTACAATTATAAAAAAAAGCAGACTAATCAACATTAAACAAAAAATTATTGATTGAATTAAAATTGGAAAATTGAAAACAATATTAAATAAAAGATTAAATAAAAGATTAAATAAAAGATTAAATAAAACAATTACAATGTTTTTATATCACTATTTATTTTGTCACACTGTAACTGCAGTTTCGGCTGAAGCTCAGCCTTCTTCAGACAACTTAAAATTACTAAAAACCCAATTACTTATTAAAATTTCACGGTTCGTTATACTTTTCATCTAACAAATAAGCGTGGTGATGTTGGCTTAGTTTTAACTAAACATCTACACCATTATTTATAGAAATATTATAGATGTTGGCAAAGCATAAATCTAAAAACACGCCAGCATCATTAGATATTAAAATACATTTGCACAGTTTTGAAATTTTTTTTTTATAGATTTCATACCTTCATATACTAATCAAAAGACTACTAATAAGTTATTGAAACTAAAAAAAAATGCATAAGCAAGTTTCTCAATGGAATGGCATATATAAGGTTTTTCAATAAGAAGTTTCATTTCGATATTAAAAAAAACGGGTATTTTTTAAGAGAAATCAAACATTTGAAACTAAAATCAGTCAAATAGCCGCCACGGTTACGGTTGCAGTACCACATTCTTTTTATGATTTTTTTAATGACCAATTTGCATAAATGCGGCTGTATGCTCTCGATAACTTAACAAATTCTATCTTTAAGATCTTGAATCAATTGTGAAGCATTGGCATAGACCTTATCTTTCACGTGGACCCAAAGAAAAAAGTCTAAAAGTGTTAATCACAAGATTTTGGTGGCCAATTATGATCAACTCTTTGAGAAATAACACGGCCAGGAAACTTTTCTTGCAAAATTGCAATTGTTTGTTGCTTGTGTGGCACGTAGCGCCGTTTTGCTAAAATTAAAAAACGTCGTCCACATCAATATCTTCTAATTCCGGCCTTAAAAAATATTAATCATAACTCGATAGCGCCATCCATTCAATCACACCACCTGCCCAAAAACCGCACAAAACAGTGACACGTTGAGGATGCAAAGTTTTTCCAACAATTATTCTTGGATTTTCTGAGCTCCAAATGCAACAATTATGCTTATAAACGTAGCCTCCAAGGTGAAAATGGGCCTTATCCCAGGAGGACCCAATCAGCAAAGATACGACGTTTATGGTGATCGACAGGTTTGAGTTGTTCTGTTAACTGAACTTTAAAAACCTTAAGACTTAAGTCTTTATGCAAAATACGGGGTAATGTCGTTTGTGGAATGTCTAATTCCAAAGATTGACAAGGAATCGACGTACATGCTTTTTTTTAACACTAGGGGCTACATCAGCAATATTCTCATGTGTTCTTAAGCAATGCACATGGATTCGATTTTTTACATCACAAACTTGTCAAATTTTTCCACCAGGTTTACTATTGCCGGCCGAAAAGGTGCTTTACAACGACCAAAAAGTGCTTTAGTTTTGCGAACTGTGACTGAATAATTTTCACTATTTTTGTAGTGAATTTTAATAATTTCAATGCGTTGTTGAAGCGTGTATAGTTCTATTTTTAATAATAGCGTAGTTTTTACTTGTCAAATGTCAAAAGATAATAGCTTCAAAATTAATAGCTGCCCAAATAACCTGCTATTCAAAATGAAACTTCTTATTAGAAAATCCTTTACATAAACAAATTCATACATAAGAAGACTTAGATCTTAATTTAGATCAAAATTGCCAAATTGTAACAAAACTTTTTTTTTAGTTTAGAACAAAAAATTTTACAATAAATTTGTTTAAACTTTTTATTTATTAAAGAAACAATTACGTTAGTATCCTTAAATGCTAATTCAAAAACACTCTGAAAACAAGAAAGCGCTAAATAATTTTATTTTTAGTAGCGTAGTTTTTATAGTAATTTTATTGAACTTTTAAGAAACTGGATAATAAGTTCAAAATGCAGTACATTGTATTTTTATGTTTGTTTATTCATTTTAAATGTTTAAGTACTGCGAGGTGCTTCAGTAAAACAACGATATAATCTAATATTTAAATAGTGGATGTCATTAGAGTTTATATCACTTTAATTTTATGCTATTTTTAACACAAAAAATTAATTACATTAGAACGTTTAGTTGATAAATATTATAGGGTTAGAACTAAAACCCTAACCGTTTGTTTATCAACATAAAGCAATTATTTAAACACAAATGCTAAAACTCATTTGCAAATAATGGATTAAACAAATAACTGTTGTTATGCAAAACATGAACTATAATACTTTTTATAAATTATTATAAAATAACTAAAAGTTGCTATGAAACTTTTTGTAATTTTATTGTATAAAAAAAGTTAAACATTTTATTAAACTTGCGGGTTAGTACAAAAGATTTACTTTGTTTTTTTTAAATAACAGAGTTAACTTTAATAACAAATTTAAAAATGCTAAAGATAAAAAAACAAAATGTTTATTTAAAGTTATCAAAAAATTTTTAGTTAAACTTTTAGTTGTAACTTGTTCAAATTTTGAAAAAAATTGAAAGTTTAATTTTAATGAAAAAATGTGTGGTTTTTTTTTGGTGCAAAACAAAATTAAACAATTTTCAACATAATACTTTACGACACTCGTCAAAGTTACTTTATTTTTCTATATTTAAATAATTACAAAAAAAAATTTCCGCAACAAAAAAAAATGGCTTATTGGTAGTAGAAACACAACTACATTGCAGTGTTGATGATGAGGAAGTTGTTGGTACTAGTACTGAACATAAGTAAAACATAAGAATAATTTGTCAACCAGCAAATAGCCCCAATTTCAATGTTCTGGATTTGAGTTTATTTAACGTCATTCAACATACAATTATTTTTAACATAATTTTATAATATAAGTTTTTTGTTTTGTGTTCAATATTTTACTTATGCCAGATATTGTATTATAATTTGTACTGTACGAGAGGCACTGCTAAAGTTTGCAAAATTAATTACTGTCTGTATTGCCAGCGTTCTGCAATAAAATTGTCATATTTGTAAAATTTTTGTTTCAACAAAATTTAACGAGAGTAATAACTATGTGAAAATTAAAAGAGTTTTAAAATGGTGACTTCCGAGTGATGATTTTTTTGTGATTTTCGATACGGTTTAACACTGCAACAAAGAAGAACAAAAACAGGTACGTGTCAAGTGGTGCAAGGAAATGCTAAAGAATTTTGAAAGGTGTTGATCAAATTTGGTATATAATATTGTAACAGGTGACAAATCTTGGATATATTCCTATGAGCCTAAAACAAAACAGAAATTGACTGTAAGAGTTTTTCAAAATGAACCTAAATCTACAAAAGTGGTGCGTTCACAAAGCGTTTCGAAAAGATTGATTGTTTGTTTTTTTCGGAAAAACGGGCAACTGTTGCATTAGAGAATTGAAGAACAGTTAAGCAAAGTAACAACATCAAATTAATGACTCATTGCCCATATTTGCCTGATTTTGTCGCCCAATATTTTGAGAAGCAATAAAGCAATTTACATAACGTACTTTGTGTTTTTCCGCAAACTTTGGCTGTGTTCTTTGTATTCTGTTAGTAATAGAGCATGGTTTAAAAACAATCAGTCAAGCTTTATCACTACAGTGTGGATTTATGGCAATTGCTTATTTGTTAATATTAAATGTAGCACAAAATCTTTTTGGATATATACGTTTCATACAAAATTCAACAGTTAGATACTACTTTTTTGTTTATTTTGCTTTATTTTGACTTACGTGCTTTAAACGTTTAGTTGCTGCTTTCTTTAGCGTTTTTTTGTGTTTTGCTTTTTTTTACTATTTTTTGCTTTTTATAATTAAAAAAAATATATTAAATTGCTTCATTTATTTATCTCTGTCTTTTACATTATATTTTGCACCATGTTTTGTTTTTAATGTTTGTGTAAAAAGAACATTATTTAATTACATTTAAATTAAAGCCCTCATTTAGTAACTTTTAAAACATAGATTTAACCTGACGTAGTCTTCAAAAGCTTAATCAAAATTTTTTAATAAAGATTTAGTAAAATATAAGTTGTAATTAAATATTTTTAAATTTGCATCTATTACCTTAGTAGATGTTAAGAGAAGTATCATCTATTTGTAAAAACATTTTGTGAAACCAAAAGCAAAACTTTATAATTACAAGTATGAAAAAATATCTTATTGTTAATTGCTTGAGCAACTTAATTAAAATATTTATTAATATGTTATGTAATATAATGGTTAGTTTTTTTATTTTTTTATTATCTTATTATATGTATTATTTTTTTTGTAAAGTTTAATTAAAACAATGTTGTATAATTTATAATATAACTTATGAAACAAACTTCTTTTCTTGCCTTTTTGGCATTTTTGCAGCTTTTTTAACGTTTTTAATGCTTCTCCTCTCTATTTGATAAAATAGAAGTCACGTTGTTAGGGAGCCGAAATATGCTTTACCGTTAGAGAGTCGTAACATGTTTGGCATGCTGGTTGTTTGTCGCCGGTCAAGAGATACAAAGAGGTCAAGTTGGTATGGCCTATGCGCAAACGGCATAGGACAACCTCTTATCTCCTGTTGAGATCTACCGGCGACTTCCATGCTGTCACGGAGAGCTTGATTTCCTTTAATTTGCTTTCAAAGCCGTTATATACTTTTTGCCAATCCTCGATGACCTTTGATATGACGTATCCTTTGAAATCACCGAGTCATGTAAGAATGTTGACCGTAAAATCCGCGTCAGCCGCCTGACGGGCGGCTGTATCGGCCAGCTCGTTGCACTCGATACCCACATGATCCGGTATCCACACAAAGATAGCTCTCTGTCCGTCCAAACCCGGCAAGGCGGAATATCAAAGTTTGTACAAGCTGGACTAGCGGATCGACTGAGTACATAGACTGTATACTGAGAATAGCACTCAGCAAGTCGGAACATAGGAAGAACAAATTGTGAGATGACGTCTCACAGTTTAGCAGGGCTTTATGCAGAGCATGTAATTTTGCGGTGTATACGGAGGCTTCTTTAGGAAGAAACTATGAATGGGCCGTACCATTTAAAACAAAGGCATTTCTCACTCCCCGATCCGTTTTTAAACCGTTCTATTACAACCACAAAGAGTCTGGGAATTCAGCAACAATTTTAAGAAACTTGCTTTTTAAAACGTTGGGACAAGTTTCTCGTTTGTTTTAGAAAGTCAGATCAACACGAGCTTTAAACCTCAGCATCAGCTAGAGTGGAAACTTGCCAGAGCCAACCTCGAATACCATTGGATAATTTACATTCAGACTCTCCTCTAGTTCCTGCGCTCGGACGCACACCGGCCTACTGACGGCTTGAGGTTGTATTTGCGTTGCTGCGTTTTGTTGGCGGTAAATATAAGTCGGTTGTTGTAACCCCTTTCTGCTCGCATTTCCTCAGCGTACGTGAGTACAAAGCGACCACAACGAGCAACTTGAAAAGGTACACTCGACTCGCAGCAAAGACTCTGTGCAGCACTTGTCCAGAATGCTCCCGTGGCGTATCTAAAGCCTGGGTTGTATACGTTGTCTAGGGCTTTCAACCGGAATTTTTTGGCGGATGAGTATACCGCGCAGCCGTAGTCAACCCTGGATAAAACCAGGGCCTTGTACAACCGCAACAGTATCTCTTTCCGCGCACCCCAGTTGATGTTGGCCAAGCTTTTGATCACGTTCAAGGCTTTTTTGCACTTTGTGACCAATTCATCAATATGTGCTTGAAAGGATAAGGTTCTATCTAACACGAGCCTTAAAAAGCGGGTTGTTTTGAAGCACATGCAAAAATGCACGCAAAAAAATTTTGTTGTAGAGAAGCAAAAACCTCTTGTCTTTGCCTCTCAGTTTATTTAGTCTATAGTAATCTTGAGTTTACGTGTTATGGCAGGGATGGTATCTCCTGCCATGTAGATCACCAAATTGTCGACGTACAGGCTTTTTTTTACAGTTGTAAGTACAGAATCTGCAAAACCGTTTACCGCGATTGCAAAAAGGTAACGCTAATTGTCGACCCTTAGAGAACACCATTCTTTAGACATACTGTCTTTGAGTTAGTGGTTCCCACCTTTACTTTAAATGTGCGATCGAGCATGAATGATTTAAGAGAAACAGGCAAACGGCCTCTGAATCCCGATTCGTGCAGCTTCAGCAACGTTCCATAACGTCAAGTCATGTCATACGCCTTCTTCAGATCGAAAAACAACGCTACGAGGTGTTTTCTTGCTAGGAAGGCGTCTTGGATGGAATTTTCTAGACAGATTAAATGATCAACGGTACTGTGAGTTTGTCTTAAGCCCGCCTAGTATTTAGCTAAAAGACCGTTACTTTCCAGCATAAACACCTGGCGGTTGTTGAGCATTTTTTCAATTTTTTTACTCTGCAGGTGAGTGCAATCGGTCTGTAGTTGTTGACATTGTTTTAATATTTGCCCAGCTTTAACAACGGCAGGATAATGACCTCTCTCCAACAATCCGGGTAGACGCCGCTTTCCCATATTAGGTTGTAGATTTCCAGCAACCGCTCCGTCATGCGATAGGAAAGCTGCCTAATAAGACGTCGTCTGGTCTCGGTGCGGAGGAGGTACCCATATCGTTAATTGCCGTTCATAACTCATTTGAGGTAAAGAATGAGTTGCAGAGCAAGGAATCCAGAGAAGAGAAATTTAACGGAGTTTCTAATTGTTCTTTTTGACGCAGGAATTTTTTACTATAATTTTGAAAGTCACTGGCAGACGCAAATTGAGTTGCTAATGCGACTGCAATTTTGGCCGCTTCAATGACTTTGCGTCCGTCGACGATTGGGATGAGAGCCACAGAAGGAAATTTTTTTCCCAATACAACTCCCACTTTGCCGACCGACGTGGTTGGCGTGATTGTCAACACGTAATTCTCCTATGATTTTTGTTTGCTTTCAAAAATTTTGCGGCGCGCAACGGCGCGATCATGTTTTCCTGCGTCGGAGTTCTTTTAAAACGGTTAAAAGCTTGTTTTTCTCTTTCACAGCTACTTGAATATCTTTGTTTCACCAAAAAACCGACTATCCGGTCAGCTGACTGCTGGACTTTGGGACGAACACATCTGCTGCTCGGATAATACAATTAGTAAAAACCTTCACGGCGGTCTCGACATCTTCACCATTTGACTCTGTTAGGACCAGACTGGCTTGAAAACTTTGGAAAGAAATTGTTACCGTAAAGGTTTTCTATTACTAGCCACAATAGACGTGTGGTTAAACGTGGAGACAATAAGGACAAATCAATTGCCTAGAAATTTGTACCCTTACCTCTAAAATGTGTGGAAAAATCCGTGTTGAAGAGGACAACGTTGTTTTGATCAAGAAGATTCTCTATCAAACTACCTTTTGTGTCTTTTCTCAAGGAACCCAAGAGCGGATTGTGGGCGTTAAAATCGCCTACTAGGAGATAGGGTTGTAGAAGCTGCAGAATAAGTTCTTGTATATCTTCCAGAGTCTAATCAAACTTTGGAACAAACAGGTTGCATATTGTGGCTTTAATTGGGATGGTAAGCTTGATTGCAATTGCTTGGAGTTTAGTTTTGAAGGTTATTTCCGTAAACGGGAAATTTTTCCTCAAAAAATCTGCAACTCCGCTTTTGGCTTGGACACCCGGAAAAACGTCACTTCTTGTCGATGTAAAACCCCGAAGATTAAAATTTTCTTGGGGTTTGAAATGCGTTTCCTGTAGGCACACGCAAATACGCATGTGTTTTACCAGTATCATCTTTAGCTCATAATAGCTGCGTTTGCAACCGTTGCAGTTCTACTGTATTATCGTCTTTATAATTTTAGATAACTATTAAATAAATAAAATAAATTAAGAAATAAATAACACGTAATAGACGGACAGCTATAAAGAGACTTTGATGTTTGGACGTAGGACAAGGTAAAAGATACATTCTTAAAGCTAATATCACAGATGACATCAAAGTTGTAAAATACTCCAATGCCAGAACCATAAAATACTTAAAACTTAAAACTAATATCACAGATGACATCGAAGTTGTAGAAAACTCCGATGCCAAAACCATAAAACATATAAAACTTAAAACTAATATCACAGATGACATCAAAGATAAAACAATCTTTAATGTCAGAACCTTAAATTAGAAAAAAAACAACTTGTAATTAAAAAAACATAATAGAAGGCCTACAGCTGGGAACGTGATCTGCCCTTTTTCCAGCCAAGTTTCCTTCTTCTTCTACTTTGGTTACTCCCTTTGTCAACAACAGAAAGTTCTGAAGCCAAACTGGATTTGTCGTTATCGTTGCTAAAATTGCGCTTCCGTTTACCCGGATCAGACTGATCTATTTGTTTTGGCGTATCTGCCAAAACAAGTTTGGTCAATCGGTTTTAAGGCCAACCCAAGAATGTGTGGGGAATGCTTCCCCCACGTTTTTGGTTAAGAAAACCAAAGTTTTCTTTAACCGTTGCTGTCTCGGAAGTTTTGGCGGTGGCATGTTTGGTTTAATGATCGGTATTAGCGGTCTATTTGCTGTAAGAAGTTAATTGTGTCCGACTAATGCAGCAATAAGGGGCGGCAAAAGTTTCTTAATAATCTCGTTTACGTCCACTGAGCTTTTCAATGCATTTGCCGCTTTTGCGTACAATATTCCAGAGATTGGTGTAGAGACTAATACCAGTTTGCGTGCTTCAAAATATGTTAGTTTGTTTTTGTCATTTTTTTTTATAGCAAATTCTTCTTTGTATTTTGGACAATTACGTGATCTTACGGAGTGCTCTCCTTGGCAATTGCAATTGCTACTTTTATGCAAATTTTTTTCACACACGCAAATCTGCTTCTTGGAACAACGAGCATCTGTGTGTCCAAACCTCTGACATTTGAAGCAACGCATTGGTGCCGGAATATATGCCCTATCTGAGAGATTATAAAAAGCTCCTTTAACGGTAGTGGAAAGTTGTAGTCTATTAAACGTTAGTATATGGTTAGAGGTTTCTTTGCGGTGACCGTCTCGCATACTAGAAATGCAACGCACGTTGATTACCCCTTGACCACTCATATTTTCTGTAATTTTTTCTTCAGTGCAATTTAAAAAATCTCTACAATAGACAATGCTTTTACATATATTTAATGTTTTATGTGCAGAGACTTTTACGTTTATATCTGCTATACGGATACGTTTCAAAAGTTTGGTTGACTGATCGGCTAAAACCGTTTCCACAAGAAGGCTATCTCTGACTTTCTTGATAGATTTGGTGTTACCAATCAGTCCATTCAATACTTTACTTATTAAGAAGAAGCTTACTTTGTCAAAGATGCCTTCTTCTCTAGTGACCAGGATGAACCGAGGGAAAGTTGCCTCCTTCTCATTACCGGCACTATTTGACAAAATAGCTTTGCCAGACTTCTCTTTTGTCGAAGAAGAAACTCGGAGGTCTAATTTGTTATCGGACGGGAATCGGGTAGCATTATCCATTGGCACAACCCAATTAGTTGCACCAACATTTAAATAATTAGCTACTGCGCTACAAAAGCATTGTTTTTCCTCTCCGGTAGTTGCCAAATCCGTGCTGATTTTAAAGCCTTTGTCAGATTCAACTGACGGCACGGACGGGGGGCGTGATTTATTATTCGACATAATAAAAAATAAATTGCGTTTTATCTACCGCCAGGTTGGGAAAGGGTAACCTGTCATGGCTTTGAGTACATTTGGTTTGGTTTTTGCTTATTGACCCATCATGCATGGGTGGCCCTGCCAAGAGTTTAAACTCCCGCCGGCATAGCTCAAGCAGAAGTTACTCAGCTTATTATTATTATTATTAATATTATTAATAATATTTTTATTATTATTTTTATTGTTATAAAATACATAATACACAATGATGAATTGTTTTAAAACTTTACTTAAAAAACAACAATGATTATACATAGTTTATTTAGTAATTAATATATTATATTAATTACTAAACAAACTTAAATAAAATGTTTTTATTTTTTAATTAGCAAAATAACTATTATGAAAAATGACAAGCTTACCTTACCCATTGTAATCGGCTTAAGCTCTCTAACTACGAGGGCGTCTATTTTATCAAACAGAGAGAAGTTCATGGGAAGGTGCGTCCAGTTTTTGATAGACGCAGGACTTCTCAAACTGGTGTAACCAAGTTTTTGTGTTGTCATGTAATGATTTTAAAGTCAATTTATTTATTAATTTTTATTGATTAGTTTGTGTTGTTGGGTTGTTTAAAGCATTGTAGTTTTTTACAACTTTAGTACAATCTGTGAAATTAGGTTTAATTTATTTTAGGGTTTGTCATCAAAGCATTTACTGCTTTGTTGTCATCTGTGATATTAGGTTAGGTTGTGATATTAGGTTTAGTTAGTTGTAAGGATCTGGCATTAAAGCATTTTACAGCTTTGGTGTCATCTGTGATATTAAGTTAGGATAATGTATAGGTACTGGCATCAAAGACTTTTACAACTACGTTGTTAGTTGTAATAGTAAGATTTGTGATATTAGTTTTAAATTTAGTTTATAATCTGAGCAACTGTAGTATTAAATTTAATATTTATTTATTTATTTAACCATTTTAATGTGTTGTTTTGTCTGCTTAAGTTTATAACTTGAGGTTATTATTATTAAATTAATTAGCTAATGACCTTAATAAGTAGTCGACGATAAAATACAAAAAAAAAAATAGGTAAGTACAAGATTGTAAATAAAACTATTAAATTATGTGCCCAATAGTGTTTACACAAGAACAAAATGCTTTTTTAGTAAAAGCTTATTATTGCAGTAAAATATCAATAAAGATGACACAGGTTGTACTCTTTTTAGTCGTGCCTAAATCAGTTTAATAAAGCTTTTTTTCAATTCAAGTATTCCTAATAAAATATTTGTGAACTAAATATTATTAAACCATTTATTTTTACTGAAAAGGTTGTTCACGTTTACGTATAAAAAATTGTTAAATAAATTACTTCTACTTGATAATAAACAAGGCGCATATTTTGAACTGGTTCAAAAAAAAATTAAATATTAATAATATATTAGACACGACTTTTACAAGGTCTTGTTAAAAAGAGTAATTGTTGAATGAACCTATTTAAACTACTGTGTACGTTATAGGGATTGACAAAAATTACCAAGCTTCTTGGTAAAAAGGACTTATTTTAAATTTTATCATTGTTCATATTCTAAACAACTACTTCATACATATAATATATTAATTATTAAATAAACTTAAATAAAATGTTTTTATTTTTTAATTAGCAAAATAACTATTAAAGAAAATGACAAGCTTACCTTCCCCATTGTAATTGGCTTGAACTCAATAAGTACGTGTGGCGTCTATCTTATCAAATAGAGAGAAGTTTATAAGAAGGTGCGTCCAGTTTTTGAAAGACGCAGGACTCCTTAAACAGGTGTAACCAAGTTTTTGTGTTGTCTTGTAAAGATTTTGATGTTTATTTATTTATTTTTTTTTTACAACTTCGGTGCAATCTGTAAAATTAGGTTTAGTTCGTTTTTAGGGTCTGGCATCGAAGCATTTTACAGCTTCGATGTCATCTGTGATATTATGTAAGGCTGTAATATTAAGTTTAGTTAGTTTTTAGGGTCTGGCATTAAAGCATTTCACAGCTTTGCTGTCATCTGTGATATTAGGTTAGGTTGTGGTATTAGGTTTAGTTAGTTTTTAGTTTTAAGGGTCTGGCATTGAAGCATTTTACAACTTCGGTGTCATCTGTGATATTAGGTTAGGTTAATATATAGGTACTTGCATCAAAGTCTTTTACAACTTTGTTGTCAGTTGTGATAGTAGGTTTTGTGATATTAGTTTTAAATTTAGTTATAAATTTGAGCAACTGTGGTATTAGATTTAATATTTATTTATTTATTTATTTAACCATTTTAATGTGTTGTTTTGTCTCCTCAGGTCTATAACCTGAGGTTATTATTATTAAATTAAATAGCTAATGACCTTAATAGTCGACGCTACAATACAAAAAAAAATAATAGTAATTAAGTACAAGATTGTAAATTAAACGATTAAATTATGTGCACAATTGTGTTTACACAAGAACAAAATGCTTTTTTAGTAAAAGCTTATTATTGCAGTAAAATATCAATAAAGATGACACAGGTTGTACTCTTTTAAGTCGTGCCTAAATCAATTTAATAAAGCTTTTTTTAATTCAAGTATTCCTAATAAAATATTTGTGAATTAAATATTATTAAACAATTTGAAGGAAAACCCCGCACTTGTAGAAGAAAGCAAACCATTTATTTTTACTGAATAGGTTGTTCTCGTTAAATAAATTACTTCTACTTGATAAGGCGCATATTTTGAACTCGTTCAACAAAAATTTTAAAAATAATAAAATATTAGATACGACTTTTACAAGGTCTTGTTTAAAATAACCAGTCTGTAAATCAACATAGAGTATTTGTTGAATAAACCTATTTAATCTACTGTGTACGTTATGGAGACTGACAAAAAATACCAAGCTTCTTGGTAAAAAGGACTTATTTTAAATTATTATAAACAACTTCTTCAATTTTTTACAGGTGCATAATTTGTTATTTAATTTTGTAAAAAGATCTGAAAAGTGCCATACTTGTTGATAGTTTTACTGCGTACATATAACTGAAACATCCAATTCAAATTTAAGTTATATACAATATACAAACAATATACAAAATGTTACAAAAAGTTGGTTTAACTTTTTGTAACATTTTGTATGCATATTACAAACTAAAATAATTTATAATAAGTCAGTAAAAAAGCACAAATACTTTAATTGATTTTAAACTACACTAATTTTGCTTTTTAAATAAAATATTTATAATATTATTTTTCTACTAACAAACATTTATTCATTGTCTACCATCAAATTACATGTGTGTTTGTGTGTAAAAAACAAATATCATATTATCCTTAATTTGATATTTTATATATAAATAAAAATATTCTCTTAAAATAATAAATTTGAATCACGTCTTTAGTTTTTTTTTTTTTTAAGTTAATTTATTTTAAATTGACTGTCTCTAAAGGGAGTCGTACATAGAGTGATTATAAAATTACGTTGATAAGGTAACGCTGATGCGTCGGATGCGGCAGCCGCACTTCCTGGAAGTGTGGCTGGCCTTGGAGCGCGTAATATAATTCCTCCAACGCAAGACGGAAACTCCGGTTACCAACATGTTAGGATGTGATGACGTCTGCCATCACCTCTGGTTCTGTGGGTTGGGATTTGTTTTGTTTCCTTTTCTTTATTTTAAGTATGACGAAACTTCCTAAAACAATCAATAAGATTATATATATTGTTATAGTGCTCCAACGGTGAGTATGGATCAACTTTCTATCTTCAGTAGTTGATTCAAAGAGGAAAGTTCCTTTCTTTGTGTAAGTGGACCATTTTCTATCGCATTTTTATTTAATTATTTTATCATTGATAAACATACCTACATATTGATTTAGTTCGGGTATATTCAACCAGGTTTTTATACATATTTAGTTTTGTAGATATGCATCCACTGATAGAATTTTTAATTAGCAAACTTCGTTTGCAGGTGTTATTTTTAATTATTATTTGATTACTGCTACATTGGTATGTATTTGAAATAGGTTCACAAATATCAGACAACAGCAATACATCAGACTCAGATTGGAATGCAAATTTGGTAGATGGTAGTATAATATTTAAGTTATTGTTTGAATACGGACAAAAAGTAATACAAATTATAAACCTTTTTCTCAATAATTGGTATAGGCAAAAAATAGATAATTTTTGAATCTTTTATCAGACATTTTGGCTTAATCAAGATTTCATAGTTATTTTTCGTATTTACTGGGAAGGGTAATTAATATTTATAAAATTTGAAAATTTTGTTTAGTTCTTTTAGCAATTTAGTACCAGTTATTATACTAGGGTGTAAACTGTGTAAGCTACAAAAAGTAGTTGAATTTTTAACATCCTGTAATATTTCTAGAATTACTTGAAACAAGTGTAACATCTGGTTTAACAATTCTTTAGCATACATTATATCTTTGTGTCTTTTTGAAAAACCTATTAACAATTCTAGTTGTTTAATTCTGTTTGTTAATGTCAACTCATTATGTTCAATAGTTTTGATAGTATCGTTAAACTTTTGCATTATTTTGGATACCACGGTTTGTGCCGGTTTTTTATGCATTGTCCTGTTGAGACGTAGAGGGTTCTGCAACAATTTTTTCTGTTACAGTTGGTCTTTTTATACTAGCTATGTGTAATTTTGTAAATTTTTTACCAGTTTTATTTTTATTAATTGCAAGTTGAAAGGTTTTTATGTTTTGGTTTTTATTAATTATCGCAGTTTTCTTGAATCAATTTTTTTCTTTTTGATCTACGTGTATCTTTTACAAATACTTTGTTTGGGATATCGGGGAGTTCTTCCGTTGATATGTTTAAATTATTTACCAATCTTTCTTTTTTTTGTGAATTGTTGATAATTTCGTATAGCGTTTTAGTTTTATCTTTGTGATTCTGACAATAATTAGAGCGCATCTGTTTTTCTAAACCAATGTCTACTAATGACTCAGATTTTATGTGACTATATACAATTTCATATGGTGTAAATTTTGTGACAGAATGGATAGAATTGTTGTATGCAATTATTGCATAAATCATTTTAATCTCGACAGAGTCATTTTTAAATTTATTAAAGATATTCAAGTGTTCCAATATGGTTGAGTGAAATCGCTCAATTGAACCTTGACTTTCTGGATGACCAGGGCAACAACAATAGTGTGCGTCTATTTTGTGTAAATTTTGAAAATCTTGAAGCATGGATTTATTAAATTTGGAACCATTATCGAATACTAACAATTTGGGAATTGTGTGATGAGATAGGTACATAATTAATTTATTAACAATTTCAATGCTATGTAAAGAGTTTACTTTATATGCTTGTGCATATTTTGAAAATGTGTCTATTACTGTTAAGAATTTAATGTTATTATAAGAGAGACGGTGTGATATTAAATTTCAATTTAAGACGATCATATTTTACAACCTTGCAAATGTCACATATGTTGTTATAGTTTCTTATCATGTCTTGCATGTTTGGCCATTAATATTTCCTATTTAACTGATTTTCTGTTTTGGATATACCTCTGTGATTAGTCTTACCTTCATGGTAATTACTAATTACGTTTTGCATTTTGTCTTGATCTTCGACATATTTTAATAATCCGGAACATTTACAAAAATTAAAGTTAGCATTGTTTAAATATTCTTGTAAGGTATTGCTGAAATTTTGGTATAAATCATCGTTTTTAAAATTAATATAATAATTACTTTTAGGATTAATGTAATCTTTTACAAAATTCAGGAAATCATTTTTATAATTATTTTCTAAAATTTGGGCATATATTTGTTGTTTTGAATTATTAAATAACGTCTGTATAGATTAAACCAGAGGATTGGTTTCGTGAAAAGACAATTTGGTTCTTTCCATGGTTTAAAGCCGCTTCGGAGATAGGAATTTGGAAAACAGGATTATCTAAATTCGTATGTATTGTAACGTCGTCATCTGATAAATCATCAACTGCTTCTCCGTCGGGCTCGGCAATCATCAAATGATTATTGATACTTTTTTTGATTTTTTTGTTAAATTTTTGCATGTTATCGAAAAACGAAGTTACTGTTGTTTCGTTAATATTCTAATTTGGAATTCTCGATAAGGCGTCAGCGTTAGAATTAAGTTTAATAATTTTTTCAACTCGAGGTTCTACTTGAATGCAATTGTTATAATCTAGGGTGTTTTTAAAATAAATATCAATTTTAGTATGTGGCATTATCAGTTTATTGATTTTAAGATCTATTATAGCATTAAAATTTTGTAAGTTGTCTAGACCAAGTAGATAGTCAAAATAAGTGTGAAATAAAAATATGTGAAACTTTATTTGAGTGTTATTTAAATTAAATAATTTTGGTGAAGGTATTGCTATACTATGTTTTTCCGAACTAGTTCCATGTACTGAATTAATGACAAATGGGTCTATTTTAATAAAACTTTAAAAAAAATTTTCCGCAATATCGGGCTTAACAAAAGATTTTGTAGAACCGGTGTCAATAAGACATTTTAATGAAAAGTTCTTAAAGGGGATTACGAAATAAGGTAGTTGTGATTGTTTAAATTGTAAGTTTTTCAATTCGATATTATTTGGTTCTCCGAGGCTGTTTCGCATAAAAAGTGTTATAATGCAATATTTTCAGTTTCAAGTTCACAGAAAAATAAGAAGGTCTTTTATGTTATGTAATTTTTCCGAAAGGTAATTTTGCCTTGTTTGAAAATTTCTATTAAATTGCCTGTTTTGAGAGAGTGCAGCAAACGTGTTGCATGTACTGCATTATTTTGTAGAATAAAATTAGGTCTTGGCTTAAAAACATTTGAATAATTGTTATTGTTATTATAATTTGATCTTTGGTAAGAAAATTGATTTTGGTTGTGGTTTACAACTCTTATGGTTATTGTCATTTAGTATACGGAATCCTTGATTGTGAATCATAAGATTTTGGTTTATCATTAATCTGAAAAGTATATTGAATGCTTCTTGCAAATTGGTCGGATTACGAGTAATCACGTAATTGCCTAGAGGTGTGTTTAAATTCTTCAAAAAGATTCTTAAATCTAATGACAACCAATTCTCGATTGAATATCTAGATTTATTTGCATCAAATTTTGTATTTCAGTAAGCAATTTGTAGGTTCACATTTGCTCGAATTTTGTTGAAAAATTCATAGTTAAGGTTTGCAAATTCCTATTATCGCCATATGTTGCTAAAAAAACTTCTTATAAATCATTCCAACTAGTGATGGTATATGTGGAAATTTAATTTTTAGCGTTACCAGTAACTTTGTTTTTTAAACAATTGATAATAAAAATATTAAGTTAGCTTGGAACAGCTGGTAAAATTGAGAAATTATGTGTTTACAATTTTTAATAGAATTATTTAAGTTGTTTTGGTTACCATTGTTTAATATTCTACTTTAACTTGTGGTAATGTCATGATTGTATTGTTTGTTTCGTTTAAAGGATCTATATTATTGTCTAAACCAATTGTTTGAGTTTCGTCTAGATTTATATCTAAATTACCAAATGACAAATTAATTTGTTCGATTAAATTATCAGCTTGTTGGTTAGTGTCAGTCGTTGAAATTAAATCTGAATTTGAATCGGAATCACTACCGGTTTCATGCGACATCAACGTACTTACCAAACTAACAGCATCAACTGCATTGGGACGTCTCGGGTGTGAGAAGTAGATTCTCTGGACAGGAATATTGTCTGACGCGTGATTCTTCACTTGGGCTACTCAGTTTACCCAATGGTAATTCCCGTGTAGTAGAATCTAAATGGTCCACCAAATCCTCGGAAAATTTACCGTTTGATTGCACCACAAAATATTGATATATATATATATATATATATATATCAGTGAATTAATTAATAAACTTTACTGTTGGGCAATCCTACCGACTGCGCCAATAATAAATTTGAATTACGTTTCTTTTTTAAAAGTTAATTTATTTTAAATCGACTGTCTCTAACGGGAGTCGTACATAGAGTGATTATAAAATTAGTATAATATAATTATGCTTATAATAATATAAAATATAAAACGTGCGCCCATCTGCGTTGATAAAGTAACGCTGATGATGCGTCGGATGCGGCAGCTGCACTTCCTAGAAGTGTGGCTGACCTTGGAGCGCGTAATATAATTTTCAGATAATTCTCACATTTTTATATTAGCATATCATGCAGCATATTTCAACTCGAGTAGGACTATTATGGAGCCTAAGTGTTTGTTGTTGCACTTTGACTACAATAACCGGTTGCACCAACGCAACTTAAGTTAAAGTTAAAACTTTAGACGTTCTTTTTACCAAATTACAGCTCAAATGTGTCAAGTTGGTTTTACATCTTAAGTTGTCAATTTCTATGACTAAACATTGATTAATATATTTGTAAATAAATTCTTCCAAATAGTATTATAAATAAAAACAATTTTGGTAGTTAGATAAGAATATATAATGCACCGCTAGAACCCTTGGGAGCTCTTAAAGTAGAGTTAAGATGCGTGATGATTTATGTAGCTTATAAGTTACATAAAGTCAGTCCAATTGACATACAACATGTTTTTTATAAAATAATAATTAAAAAAAATATACAAAAAATGAGTAGCTACATAAAATATTAAAGTAAATAATATTTATAATAATTTGTAATGTAGTAGTAATCGTTTTATTATTTCATCAACCACATAGTAGACACACAATCATTAATTATGTTTTTATTAACTTAATAAATAAATATTTGTATATCTATTGAATTGTAAATGTTTTTTTTTATTTACGCAACGCAAAATTAAAAAAAAAAAAAAAAATTATGACATAGTTTTGGCATAAGTAATTAGTGTAATACTACTACAAGTAATATTGACATATTATGTATGAAATAAGTTAAAGTCATAGTACTGAGTATGGTAGTAGATTGCTTATAACGACTTACTATGCCTAAGCTAACTAAAAAACATAATATAGAAGCGCTTCTATAATAGGTGCAATAAATTAAAATATCACATTCTACAATCAATTGTAAACAACAACGAAGTCATTGTTTTTAAAACAAAATAAAACCCGACATTAAAAAGCAAACTTTTGTTTCAATAAAAAACTAAAAGCGTTAAAATTTATTAGCAATTAGCTACAATAAGGTACACAGTTTTGTCATCCAGAATTTATTTTTACTTAACAGATAACAAAATTGTTACAAAAAAATATTACTGGTTAATCTTACTTAAATATTTTAATATAGATTGTATTTATTTACTTAAAACAAAAAAAAAATTATATCACTTTGGTATGCAATAATTTATATGCCAACAAATCACGGCTGTATAAATAAAATTGTTTTATCAAATAAATATTATCTAAAAATTTTAAACTTTAATTTCTTTTATTAGTACACAATTTTAAACCTATCCATGTAAACACTAAGTATAGTACATTTTTCAATAATATAATTATTACAATTAATAAAAATTTTAAACTTTAATTTCTTTTCTTAGTACACAATTTTAAACCTATCCATGTAAACACTAAGTATAGTACATTTTTCAATAATATAATTATTACAATTAATAAAAATTTTAAACTTTAATTTCTTTTATTAGTACACAATTTTAAACCTATCCATGTAAACACTAAGTATAGTACATTTTTCAATAATTTAATTATTACAATTAATAAAAACTACTTATAAACACAAATTACTTGATTAATTGATATTTTTAATAATTTTCAGCATATTACATAAGAAATTTTCGGCGACCAGAAAGTTATCAAGACGATATAGGATATGCACACACTACATTTTCTATAGACACATTAGAATATGGTCGCCCCTTCAGCATAGATCAGAGTCTTCCCCCACTTGAGTGTAATAGCAGCACGGCAAATAGTTGCTGTGACTGTACACAAGCCGCTCATGCCAACAAAGATAGAATTTTTAGGTGAGATTATATTTTATTTATAAAAAACAACATTAGCAACGTAATTAGTCGAGAAAAATCTTTTCATTAGGGATAATACAGTAGTATGAATAGAAATGATCCGCAATTGATACTGAACATTAATTTTGAAAGTGACAGGATATTTTTAAGAAAGAAAACAATGCAATCTAGAATATATAATGTAGAGATCTTGAGACGTACGTGATTTTTTTTTTCAATTAATTAAATATATTTAATAACTTGATTATATTTTAAGAATTATTATGAGTAAGAAGGAAATAAGTGGCTATTAAAATGCCGCCTCCAAATCGTTTTATATTAAATTATATACAAGGATCATATATTAATCCCTATTTGTAATTCTATACCTCATCGCATTGCACTATAAATTCCTATCATTATGTATTCAAATTGCGTCATGTTGCTGACAATATGAAATCAGGGATGATAATTGCTCTTTGCTCTTACGGGCAATTACCTAAATACGGTTTTACATTTCCATTATGCACGCAAGAATTTGTCATTACACCACGCCATTGAATGTATTTAGTTTATTGATTTTTATTTTCAGGGAATATTTAACAAAAATATTAAGCAGCGTATATGCACTGTTTGTTGTAACATTAGGATTGGTGGTTTATATAAGCGATGTTATCGCAGGAAACAGTCCTATTGCTGAGGTAATAATTAAATTTAATTAAATAACTTTATATGACTATATTTTTTTAGACGTTCAGTTTGTACCTTGTAATTATAGCATTTGTTTTTTTAATATACCTTATGATCGACGTGAGAATATTTATGAACCAACGGAAAGAATACAAGGATTTGTGTGAGGCAAATCAAAACGGGAAGTATCCTAATTTAGATCTGCACGTGTCCGCATCATTTTCCCCTAAAGAGAAATTACAGGAACTGCCGCATTATTACTGCTTGAGTAAAAACAGACACTCCAGTAGTTTCTATCTGAAAATAGGAGCAGCAGGTAAATATGTCATACTTCATTTTATAATGATTGCGGCGATGAACAATTAGCGTGTCATGTGGATGTGGAATAATTTAATGTGTGTATTAAACACGCAACCTTGCGTTTAATAATGGATTTTAATAAATAATGAACGTTGGTTATATTGTAACAAATATGTATTGCATATCATTAATAATGCAATATTATTCAAGTGTAATTATTTGATAGACTAAATTAATTTTAAGTTTTAAAAAATTATGATATTATTTATTATGATCCAATCTAAACTAAAACAAACTGATAATCAGAGCAAAGCTCGGAGCGTCTAGAAACAATCATTAAGAGAAAAAAAGATGCGCTTCCATTGTCAGAAGTAATTACTGAGGTTTTTTTGCAAATAATAAAACAATCAAGCATTTTGATAAATTGTGCTGATAATTTCCATTCCATTACTATCAAATATAATAAATATCACTTATTTAATCATTTTTTTTACTCTAAACTATCCGGTAGGTTTGTGTTTATACTTATGGCAATAGTTCGTAACGCCCGTTAGATATATTTGTCATTTTTACAATGGATCTCAGCATAAATTTAAGTGTGATTTTTTATATTTGAATAATAAATCAAATATATTGATAATTTTTGTATAGTTTTTGTTTAAAATATAAAACAGTATAAAACGACACACATGCATTCATAACTTTGCTAGTTTATTTAATCGCTGTGCTACTGGCCCAATATTGTATATATCTTTTTAATATATTGTCATTTGTTGTGAAATTGAAATATTTAAAAAAAAAACGTGTGTTACTTGTTATATTCAAATCAGTGTATACTAACAACCAATAAAAACGTAACAGATAACATATATGTACAATATTATAAATTATTGCAACATATTTATTAATATGGTGATATTTACATACATACACACACACACACACACATCCTAGTGTGTCAGATTATGTAACTTTCATTAGTGTGCTTTGAATATCTCCAGAAAGAAAGATAATTTATAAAATTGATTTATTAACATATTTAATACAGGTTGTTAGACAAAAAACGTACAGCTGAATAACTCCGATATTTTTTAACCGATTAATATAATTCAAAAACCAATTTAAATGGTTTTTTAAGTATTATAAAGGCAGAGACACACATGCATGTTTTTCTTTTTAGTGTAGTTGCTACGGCAACTAATTTTAATTTTTAAATGGCAACATACATTTTTTTTTTTATTCTTATGATACTTTTAATACAACTGTGGGATTTATTAAAGTTTACACGAAGTTACAACAGTAATGTATTAAAAAAGAATGAAAGATAACACATGAATAGAAATAGCACGTTTTAAATATGGTTCGTCTTGCGTCGTTGTCAGGATATGTTCACTTATCAACGTCTTAGTCTCGACTGCCCGCGGCTCACAACCCCACATTCACCACACTATGGTCACCAGTGTTGCCACTCCACATTCGGCCGTCCTGAACTAGTCCGCCTCGGACTCTGCTCCTTCGTTTGACCATGGCTTGATGTATTCTGCGCAGGTTGAAGTCTTTTTTGGCCCATCGGTTGTCCCTTCTTTGGCGACGTCGTAGGTGTTGTTAGTCTTGACCCTTGTAATCCTATACGGACCCAGATACTTTGGCTTTAGCTTAAGCCCAGGACCATATTGCGTTCTTTTGATTGCAACCAGATCTCCTTCCTTATAGATTGATGCTGGTCTTCTTCGTAGGTTGTACCCCTTCTTGTTTTCTGATTGGACCTTTTCGATCTGCTGCTTGGCTGCCTCTCGCTGCTCTTCTCTCTCTTCTTGGTAAACTCTGACATCTTCCTGGTTTAGTAATTCTCGGATTCGGGCATCTTCTTTGTTGCGCATCTTTACTCCTATCATCAATTCGAAAGGACTGGTTCCAATACTTTTCTGTTGAGTTGAGTTGATAACTCGCTGCAACTTCTCGACATGCTTGTACCATTTGGATGGGTCTTCGATTGACAACTTTGCTAAAACAGGTATGATTGTAGCATTTAAACGTTCTACTTGCCCGTTTGCCCTAGGTAGACCAGCTGTAATTAGAACATGCTTGATTGCTTCCTGGGAACAATAGTCTTCAAATTCTTTAGAGGTAAATGCAGTTCCTCTATTAGACACGATTTCTACTGGATTTCCAAACGTGGACTTCTGGACTTCTAGCTTCCTTATCACTTCAGCTGACGTGGTACTCTTCGTCGGATATAGCCACACAAACTTTGTGAAACTATCTATGACTGCCAAGATATGGTTGTAGTTCTTGCTTGTGGAGTCTAACGGTCCTAAATGATCCACGTGATACGTATGAAGCGGTCCTGTTTTCGTCAATGGATTTAAGTATCCCTCCAGTTTTTCTCGCTTCGCATTCACTACAATGCATGGCACACAGTTTCCAATTATTTTCTTTACACGCGACTCTAACTCTGGTATGTAGTATTCTTGTTCGATCAGATCTTTCGTCTTCTTGACGGAAAAATGTCCCTTTTCATGATTTATTCGAATGATTTCTGGTTTCATCTTATTCGGAACTACTAGTAACTCGTTATCCTTGATCATTTTGTATAACAGTTCGTTTTTCATAAAATAGTCATCATAATCTCTTTCTCTTAGAATTTGCTTGATCGCTCTGATCGTCTCATCATCATCTTGGGCTGCTTTGAACTTCGCAGTTGTGCTGTCTACTAATAGCAATACTGGGTATCGGCTAAGAGCATCAACGTGTGGGAGTATTGCGCCTGGTCTGTGTTCTATTTTATAGTCAAACTCCTCTAACAGCAACACCCATCGCGCTACTCTGGTCGTCAGATCCTTTTTCTCCATAGTTTTTTGAAATGCGGAACAATCGGTGATTATCTTGAAGTGCTTTCCAAGAAGGTACACTCGGAATTTTTTCAATGCCTCAATAATTGCTAGTACTTCCAGCTCATAACTTGAGTAGACTTCTTCAGCAGCTGTAGTCTTGCGACTCATATAATGAACAGGATGTAGCATTTCATCATCTCCTCGCTGTAGCAGAATTGCACCATAGCCATGCTTGCTCGCGTCTGTGTGCAGTTCGGTTTCGCTTACTTGTTTAAAGATGTTTAATACTGGCTTAGCTGCAAGTATTTCCTTCAAGTTTCTGAATGCCGCCTTTTCATTGGTTCCAAATTGAAATGTAACGTTCTTCTTTAGCATATCGCTTAACGGCTTTGCCATTTGGGCATACCCCTTGATAAATTTTCGGAAATATCCTGTCAATCCTAGGAAACTCTGCAGCTGTTTAGTTGTTCTTGGTTCCGGAAATTTGGTTACTGCTTTAGTCTTCATTTCGGATGGAAAAACTTTTCCCTCTTCCAACGTGTGTCCTAAAAATTCGACGCTTTTCTTCAAAAAATGGCATTTCTTTACATTTATCTCCAATCCATACTCTGACGCAGTCTTCAGTGTTAACTCTAGTTTTGATACAGCTTCCTCTTCGTTCGTTGCAGGTATTATCAGATCGTCCATGTATGTAAGCACTGTTCCATTTCTTGATAAGTTTCTAAAAATGCAATTTATAAACTTCTGAAACACTGCTGGTGAGTTGCACAATCCAAAGGGTACTCGTTTAAACTCGTATTGTCCTTGATGAGTTACAAATGAAGTGTATTTACGACTATCTTTCTCAACGCTTACATGGAAGAACCCACTTTTCAGGTCTATTGTACTGAATATTGTTGCATCTTGAAGTCGGTCTAGCACATCTTCAATGAGAGGTAGGGGATAACGATCTTTGACTATTTTTCTGTTTATTCCCCTGTAATCGACACATAGCCTTGGAGTTCCATCTTTCTTTTTTACTACTACCACTGGGCTTGCATATTCAGATGAGCTTGGTTCAATGACTCCTTCTTCCTACCATTCTTCTACTTGTTTATCGACTGCTTCTCTTTCGGGAAATGGTAGCTTTCTGGGTCGTGATGAGATTGCTTCATCATCTTTTACAATAATCTTTATCTCTATCTCGGTGGTCTTTGTCTTATTTGGTTAGTAGGCTTCCACGGTGTTCTTGACTGCATCTCTTGCGATTTTACTCGATTGGCTGCCTATATCCAGTGTTGGTTCTTCAGCTTCAATTCTCAGGAGGAATGGGGTATTGTCTTCTTGCAACTTCTTAACTCGTATGCTGGCTTCGTTCATGATGACCTCAGCTTGTCGTAGCAGTTCGCGTCCGATGATGGCGTTTACGGGCGTGACGTCATTGCTAACTACGTAAATTGCAACTGGGTAATTGTCTTCGTCTATGATCAGGTTTTTCTCGAAGTATCCTAATGTTTGGACATAATTTTTCCCAAAACCATTAAGAAGTAACGTTGATTCTTTCAGCTTTGGACATCCAATTGATTGGTACACGTCTTTATTTATCAGGTTCACTTGGCTACCCGAATCGAACAATGCTTCGATTGCGACACCTCTGATAACAATCTTCATTGAAATGTTTCCAGTAGCTTTCTTATTTAAGGAATGGACGCTTGCTCTGTCTTGGCCAACGTTGCACTGATTCGCTTTATGGCCGTATTGATTACATTTAAAACATTTGGGACCCTTGTCCTTATCCCTACATTCCGACGACTTGTGCCCTGTCTTGCCACAGTTATAACATCTGGGTTTTGAATTGTTTTGGACGGCTTCACTCTTAACTCCGTCAGTTTTAATTTTTTGAGGGACCTCACGTGACTTTGTTTTAATACTAGCATAAATCTGTAGTTTTTCTTTAAACGATTTGAGATCTTTTGCCCCATATAAGACTATTTTATTTACACTGCTGTCTGGTATACCATCGATAACGTATTGAATAAGAGCTGACGTCTCAATGCTGCCTCTGCTAGCAAGCTCTCTCATGCTAAGCAAGTATTTTTGGGGTGACTCATCTTTTTTAATCTTTCTTTTAATAAGCATATCATGCAACTCTGCACTGTTTATTTGTTCAGAAAACTCGTCTAGTAAAGAGTTTTTTAATTGCCTCCAAGTGCTTATTTTATTTTGACTGTTAATAAAAAGTTTGGCTAAGCCACTCACCCTTCTTTTTGCAAAGATCAGCTTTTGTAAGTCATCCCAGTTCAGTAAAATAGCGGTTTCTTCAAATTCCTCAATCCACTATTCTACAGGATAGTTGTCATTGCCTTTGAAAAATCTCACGGAGTCCTCGACGTCTCTAAAGGTTAGTGCGAACGCGTGTGTATATTTTTTCGTATGCTTGGATGATGCGATTGACGGTGCATCTGATTCTTCGTCGACATCATCACCGTCGTCGCTATCTGGTGGGTCTTCCGGTTCACTATCGCCATCCTCTGGTGCAGTCACTTGAATGCTATTTATATCGGTAAGACACTCGCAGATTCGTGTACTGATTTCTTCTTTGGTTCCTTCATAACTTAATCGCAGCATTAAACAAATTGCCGTCAAATCTCCAATTGAAAAATTTCTCTGTACGTACCCCACTTTTGCTTTAAATTCGTCTGATTCTGTCGAGTATTTGAACCCTCTAAATTCTCTGAGTTTCTTCCTACTACTTCTGTCACCCTCAGCTTTGAATATTAATTTATAAAGCGCGTAGGCGGTTACCTTGCTTGCTGATGTAATGCTTTCCTTTATTTCGGCTATCTGTCCTAAGCACTCCATTGCAATACAACGCGTAATTGTATTTGTATTTGTTGATGTGCTTTTTTTGCTCGAAACTTATTTCCTATGCGCCGCTTCGTGTGCTCGTAGCGCTCGGAACTTATTTCCAATGCCGCTCGCAGCGCGGGAGAATACCACGCGGCCTGCTTTTTCTCGGGCGTATTCTAACCTGTTCACGCACTTGCCGGCGTGCTTATTTTTTGCACTTTTTGTCTTTTCACTCTTTGTCTTTCTGTTTTAACGTCTTTACACTTTCTTCTTCACTTCTTTGCACTTTCTGTTTTTCACGTCTTTGCACTTTGTGTTTTAACGTCTTTACACTTTGTTTTCACGTTTTTTTTTTAAATAAAACTGATTGCGGTCAACGTGGTCACTTTTTATTCCGGGTTGAGCCTCCAAGTTTGTGGGATTTATTAAAGTTTACACGAAGTTACAACAGTAATGTATTAAAAAAGAATGAAAGATAACACATGAATAGAAATAGCACGTTTTAAATATGGTTCGTCTTGCGTCGTTGTCGGGATATGTTCACTTATCAACGTCTTAATCTCGACTGCCCGCGGCCCACAACCCCACATTCACCACACTATGGTCACCAGTGTTGCCACTCCACACAACCATGTAATATAATAATATACTATTATAACAAATTTTTTTGATAAATTTAATAAACATAATATTTGTTTTTTGTTTAAAATGATCGTAATTGAATAGTTGGCATTGAAAATAACTAATGTTTATGTTATTATGCATAGTATAGTAACTTAAAAAAAAACCATTTTGAAATTTAAAAAAAAAACACAAAAACATAAAAACACCCAACATTAAGTTACATACTTAGTCTATGCACCGGACATTTGTTTAGTAGTTTGGATAGAGGTTACTTTAACTATATTGTCTTTTTTTTGTTTTAAAGGGGGTAAGTTGTCTTTTTGCATTATTGCCAGATGCCCTGGCGTAATTGAACTTTGGAGTATTTTTATTGGATTTGCTTTTGAAGTTGACAACTTGTTCATCTTTCTATCTTTTTCAAAATTGATCACGCATTTGTATTATATGATTTTATACTTGTTTACATGTATATGCATTACACCAGGTTTAAGCAAGGAGTGCATAGGCTCTTTTATCAAAAAGTGTTTGGATCACTGTTTATTGAAATCAATGGACGTAAATTTAAGATTTGTTTTATTTGAGTAATGATTGTAGTCCTACAAAGATGATATTTTGCTGACTTAACTGCGGTTTTTTAAATCACTACAAAATGAGGCGATGAAGGTAAGATCTGAGATTTTTAAAGGTATAAGCGTTGTCTAAAAATATTTTTTTTCCTGAGGTTTTTTGTGCTATAAATTTACAGAAAAAACTCAAGAATCAGACGGTGAAGTCCAAATTTAACTATATGTGCACAGCTTTTGGCACGATGCATACAAATATTGAAGCATAAGCTTTAATAGACTTCTTGATTTTACAAAAAAAATTTTAGTGTTAAATAGACTTTAGTTTATTCTTTAAGCAAACTACACATTAACAAAATAATTAAAGCTTACTTTACCTTAACACTTGCATACAAGTTTTTTATATGTTTTTTGCAAATTATTAGTTTAGTAAGAATATTTATAAATCTTACATAAAAAAATTAAATGCTTCTTCATAAATTACAATAAAAAAATTTGAAGTTTCCTACCTATTTGAAATCTGCTTGCATCATTAAGTTGTTTTGTTTGTTGCAGGTTTTTGAGTTTCTTTACCAAAATTTTTATTTTATTTTGTCAGTTGTAGTCATTCATCATGTGTTTTTTGTAATAGTTTTTGTTGAATTTTGCTAATAAATTTTAAACACAATGAACACGTATTAATAGTGCAGGAGCTATTGAATTTTGTTGGTAATTATTTTCCAGACAGCAAACATGGGTAGAATTGTTCAGATAGTAATTCTAAACAACAAATCTAACAAAGGTTGTGTCAGAAAATGCCTTTAAAAGTTGTTGTGTTGGCTCTGAACAAGTGGCCATTAAGAATAACTTACGCATGGTAATACCTTTCAGTTTTCTTCTCTGCGCAAATCTTGTTGTTATAATGTCCTTGTCTAAACTAACCTGCATTTGGCGCTAGTTGGAGGTGGGCTGGTTTTTGCTTTGCAGATTTTTACGCATCATCTGCGGCACGCATGCTGTCCCCGGCCCCTCTCTCCTTATAACCACTACCTTTGTCTGTTTTTTTTTTTGTCATTTTGCCTTCTCTTGTCTGCACTGTCATCTACCTCTGCATTCTTTTTTTTTCCCATCCGTGTGTTATTTACTCTAATTATATAATTTGTTCTCATATGTGCTCTTAGCTTATTAAGGTCTTCGTTTACTTCTTCTTTATTGTATCCTCTCTCCTTCATAAATAATTTATGCAGTTCCATTAGTTGTATTCTTTTTGGCGGTCCTAGATTTGTAAGTTTTACTTCCAGTGATATCCTTGTTTCTCCATCAGGAATTACTTCTATATGTTCTCTTGTTGCCAGGTCAGCTCAGTCAGCTTTGAGATATTTTCATCTTTTAAACATTTGTTAATGTTTGTTGTTTTATTCACTTTGCTTCCTAGTATATATTCTAGTTTTTTTCTATTTTTCTCCCACGCCTCGCATTCTACTAGAGTGTGTTTTGCCTTATTGTGTGTTTTATTCCGACAAAATGTACAATTTTCTTCTTCATTTATTTTTTTAATTTTTTGCAAGAATTTTTCAAATGCATCGTGCCGGTCAGTATTTGTGTTGTATAATAGCACGTCTTGGGTTTCTTTTCTACCCATTCTTTTATCTCTGGGATTAGTTCTCTTGTCCATTTTCTCTTTTTTCCTGTATCCTATTTTCTCTGCCATAGTTCTATAGTCTTTTTTCTTGCTCTTATTTTTGCTTCTTTTTTACTTGTTCCATCTTTTACATTTTTTTAAATTTCTATTCTTTTCTCCACTATCATATCCGCGGGAGGTGTTGCCGCAATTACCTTTACTGCCTCTTGTGGTTTCTCTTATTTCATTTCTGTTTTTTTTTTGTTTTCATTGCTTTCCCCCATGTTTCTGCGGCATACAGCATTTTGCTTGTTGCTGCCGTTGCTATTAGCCTTGTGCTTTCTTTTCCTGGATCTCCGTTGTTTGGCATAAATCTACCAAGCTTTCTCTCCATTTCTTTTGTTCCAATGACCGTTTCCTTAACTTGTTCATTCCCTCCATTTGCTTTGAGTGTCATTCCGAGGTGTTTAATTTTTTTTCTATGGTTATCTCTTGATCTCCCACCTGTATCTCACCTGTTCCTCTATTATTTCTTTCAGCCGATAGCCTTGCTGCCTCAGTTTTTGTGTTGCTAGTTGTAAACCCTTACTTCTCATCCTTATTTGTATCTAGACTTGTATAAAGCTTGTAAGACGCGCTCAATTTAGAAGTTCTATTAAACAGATAATTTTTGTTGTCATAGCTTTTTTATAATTTAGAGCATTAAAAAAGTAACTGCATACTGTGTAGAATGCAGAATTATATTTTTTTATCTCGATATTAAAATAATTGACGTTATTTATATTTAAATTTAAAAAAAGATCAAAATTAAATAAATTCTAACTATTCAATTTTTTTACATCTTTCTTGTTTTTGCTGTTACTTTGCTTGTAATAATTATCTTTAGTGTCATCATTGTTGTAGCCGTCATCATTATCATTATTATTATATTTTTTATTGTAACCTTAACCTGCACACAATCAAAGAAAAAAAAGAAAAAGATGCAAAATATTTGTTAGAATTATTTTAAATTTTAAATTTTAATGCCAAGAAAATATTTACATTTTTTATCTGGTTAAACGACAATATTGTTGACAAACAAAAACAGCTAATCTCCTTCAAAACAAATAAAAACCATATCTTTAGTTGATCCCTTAAAAGCTGCTGGCTCAATTTGAATTTGCAAGATGCAAGGTGTTTAAAAAGGTATCTGAGTTACTGTAGGCGTATGCTTCTATAAACACCGCAAATCATGCTGATTTTCTTTATGCTATTTATGTGACAAATAAACTCTTCAGTATTATTTATTACTTGTTAAAAATTACATTATATTAGTTTGCTAATATTTTCCGGATTTTAAATATTTTAAAAAATATTGATATCGGACGTTTAAACTGCATAGAGATATTTTTAAAGTAAGTCTTTTTACGTTGATATAACTTTTTGACATAGATCTCCATCTAGATTTTAATTGTCGTTTTATGATGTTTTATATTAGATAAGATAAACTTTATTTGTATAAACATAATAATAAAATAATGTGGTACAAAAACGTCAGGTACAAGTTGTGAGTTAATACTAAAAGAAAACAATTTTACATGCACACTTATGAACATTAACAAAACAATTTAAAAACTTAAATTAAAATAATCATTAACATGATATAACTCATTGTTTGATAATATTTTTTTTAGAGATAACTTAAATTTTTTAGCTGGTAATTTTTGGATTGTATTGGGTAAAATATTATACATTTTGACTGACATATAATGAAACAAATTTAATGTTTTTGCTAGTCTGCAGTATGGCAAGCAGATGTTTTTACTTGATTTGGTACAATAATTATGCAATTTATTTTGAAACTTGTAATTTCCAGCATCTATACCTTCTCTCAAATGCACCAAACATGCCAATACATATAAACTTGCAACAGTCATAAAACCCAGTTTTTTTTAAATGAGACCTACACGATTCTCTGAAACCAAGACCCGCAACTACACGAACAGCTTTCTTCTGCAAAACAAAGATTTGATTAGCATGATGAGAACTACCTCACAGCAGCACACCATACTCAATTAAAAATTGAACAAATGCAAAATAAGCAATTTGTGTAACCGTTAAATTTGTGTTCTCAGCTATTTTTTTTATTAAATAAATATTATTGCCTAATTTTGTGGACAACGATTCCACATGCTGTTGCCAAAATAAATTTTTGTCTAAGTGAGTACACAAAAATTTTATAGGGCTTAACCCATCCACCACAGAAGCTGTTACACTTTGAATGAGAGTTGTGTCATTGGCATAAAGATATGTTCTTGCTAGTGTTACATTACATTCAAGATCATTTATGTACAACAGAAACAGCAGGGATCTAAAATAGACCCCTGCGGCACACCGTAGTACATTTTTTTTCTATCCGAAAAAGTACTATTAGCAAAAACAATCTGTTTTCTGTCAGTTAAGTAGCTGTTAACAATATTTAAAGCTACACCTCTTATGCCATAGAATTCGAGTTTGTGCAACAACTTCTCTGGGTTGACTGAGTCGAATGCCTTGCTTAGATCTAAGAAAAAAGCAGACATCACACTTTTGCATTTAATGGCCTGTTCGATGTCAAGAACAAGTTGTTTCACAGCTTTTATTGTAGATCTAGAAAGAATATATCCAAACTGTGCCCGACAAATAAATTTTTCTAAAAAAGAGAACAAGCGCTTTTTTATTAACATTTCAAATACTTTTGAAAAAATTGGTGTTATTGATAAAGGCCGATAGTTTTCTTATTGGTTTATATTCCTTTTTTCAAAAATAGGTATGATTTTTGATAATTTTAGTTCAGAACAAAAAATTCCCTCTTCAATACAAGCATTTATAACATTTTCCAAAGGTTCTACAATAACATTTGACACATAGTACTTTAGAATTTAGATTATACAGATCTATACAGTTAGAATGTTTTAACAATTCTATCACAGATTTGATTTCCATTGTCGTAACTGGTTCAAGAAAACAGGAAGCGCTTGTACCAGTTGTGTAATTGTTTAATAAAAATTGACAGCTGTTATCATTATGATTAAAACTAGACAAAACATGTTTAACTGAATTAACAAAAAAAGTTTGATGTTTTTTAGCAGATATAGCTGATGAAATTTTATTTATTTGTTTTTTAAAGGTGCTTTTATTAATTATTTCTCAAACTTGTTTTGGTTTGTCTAATGATTTCATTATCATTTTACTGTTAAAATCAATTTTTGTTTTTTTGACTTCGTTTTTATATTTGCTTTTTTTATAAATACACTCAGTTCAGTTGAATTTGTTTGTTTCCTAATAGCATATAGTAAATTAAGATAATTTTATTGATTTTTTAGTTCTGATGTATGCCAAACTTGTTTCTTATTATTGTTGATGTTTATAATTTTATCTGGAATACAATGATTAAAAATATTTAAAAAAGTATTAAAAAAACTTGTAAATTTGTCTTATGAATTTGCACATTTATAAACAAAAGACCAATCAACTTCAGATAGCGCAACATAAAATTGATCTAAATGTTTTAAAGACAATAACTTTCCTTTATGCTGCGTTTACGTTTTTGTATTGTTAACATCTATTGCTGTATTAATTATTAAGCCAAAATGATCTCAAAGATTGGGTTCAATAACTCTTGTTTCATATGGTACGTCCATATTAATTAAGAAATTGTCTATATATGTTACTGAGATAGGTGTTTTCCTAGTTATTTCAAAATTAGTGATTTCAAAATTGCAACTTTGTACCAAATCAATAAACATTTTTTGATGTTCATTGGTTTTGATAAGATCTACATTAAAGTCACCACCAATTATAATATTTTCATATTTCGTGTCTAGATAACACAGATTATTATCAAGTTTAACATAAAATTCAATAAAATCAGATAGAGATGTACGATAGACAGATACAATAACAATATTTAAAAATGGCAAATAAACTGCGTTTACTTCACATATACCTTCAACAGATAAATTAACGACACATTCTATTGATTCGCACTTAAAATTATTTCTGACTAGGATGAGAGAACCTCTATGTATAGTGGATTTTTTGCAACAACAACTACCCACTTTAAAATTGTTGATTGTTATACGATCAATTTCTGCACTTTTTAACCAATGTTTGCTAATTGTTACAGCACTTATCAAGCAGTTTAAGAAAATATTTGTATCGGAGAATCAATCTTACATGCATAACATATAATCTTTGTAAAAGCTTGTTTATGTTTGTTGCAAGTAAAATTTTTGGAAATTAACTGTATCACTTTGTTAATGTTCATTTTATACTTGTAGCACATGTCGTAATTAAGACAGTTTTCAAACCAATAACAGTTGGCATTTTACCAATCGACTAAAAATTGATTAAATAGACTAGTAATGTTATTTTTAATTTTTTTTTATAAAATGTAAAAAAAGCCGGTTATAATAACAACATCTATTTGTTCCGGTTTGTCAATTTTGATTTTTTTGCTCTAAGCATTTAAGAAGAACCAATTTGATTGTTTTACAAATTCCTTTGTCAAAATGATAGAGGAACAGGAGTTAACGGATAAGTAAGGACCTTTTAAATTAAATATTTTTGCTCAAAAAAAAATCCCAGTAAGCGACCAAATTAGTTTTTTTTAATTAGATTGTGCAGTTCTAACCTGTATTCCAACTTTTTAACTAAACTTTAAATACTTTTAAAGTAGCAAAATATTTATTTTCTTCAAATTTGCTGTTTCTATTAGGCGTTTTTTTGTTGCTAAAAATGAGGTTTGACTAGTGACCTTATTAGCTTGTATGTGGCAATTGGCTAGTTAATATCTATTTTCTAGAGGATTTTTTGGTAGTTATCATTATTTTTAGTTACTAATATCTCACAACAACAGCCTTGTTGTTGACATAGGTTTGAACGTATCTAGAAAACTAGGATTTTTTAATAAATAACAGTTTTTTTTTAACTTTTGTTTAACTTTTACATATTTATAAAACTTAAATTTGTCCTTGTATTCAATATTGTCTCCAAGTATCTTTTCTAAACTCAAAAACGATCATTGCCGATTTATAATTAACTAATGACTTAGATACTTTACAACACCGGCGTAATGATGCTACTCTTTGCATTTTTTATAGATATTTCTATGAACATGTTTAAACAAAATACAAGACATACTGCTATCTAAAAAAATATTTACTTGTAGAACAAAACTGGCTAAGAATCCAAAACCGTATTATCAACACATAGAGTATACTTTCAAATTTTGTATTTATTGAGACTTATAAACTGCAATTATGCAAACTCAATGATTACAGAATGCTTAAATGTAATCTTCAATGTGATGTAACTTTAGCAAATGTGGTTGCATTTGTTAAAAAATAAACGTATTTTTATGTTCTTTTGACATATTAAGTTATTCTTAAATTTTACACTTGAAATTAAAATTAAAACATTTTTTTTTACATCTATTAACAGTGGTTTTTGTTACCATTGTTTATAATAATAATTATACTGATTATGATGTTATTTTTGTATAGTTATTGTCTGATAGTTTGTTAAAGAAATTCACACAAAGATTAAGTGGGTATTTAGGGTGTAAGAATACATTATACTAGATTTTTATACATACACTAGCATGAGGCGTTAGGTTTTGTATAGTGAGATTAAAGCATTTCGAGTTGCACAATAAACGCAAAAAAATGTCAAACTTACATGAGCCGGTTAGGTTTTGAGGTTGTATGCAAGGCATTATTTCAATAGTAAGGAGCAGTTATAAACCTTAGGGTTGTGTTAATTAAGTTATTAAGTAATATAGTATACTGTCTTATAATTATAAAGAGTTTGGCATTACGATCAGTTGGTTCTATGCTAAAAAAAATTATATATTTGTTAATTGTACAGAACATAATAATAATTATGTGCATTTTGTAGAAAAGTACGCTAAAACGATAACGAGCCGTAACAATAGCGCGCTAATGCAAGAATACATGGGACAAAAGCAACTAAAGTGGAAATTGTCTGCGGGACAAAAAAAGAAAAATCAAAAACATTTGATGGCAATTACAGTTCCTTAAATAAATTAGTGTTAAGTTAATTACAATACGACGTTCAAGCACAATGCAGTGTTTGGGAGATTTAGCGTGCGTTGCGTCAGTAATATAAAAAAACAAAATTTATAAACTAGACGTAACACATTGGTAGTCAAAACATAGTAGTAAATTTTAAATCGGCATTATATTAAAACAAGTTTTTTGAAATTGTTGGGCCAGTTTGTAGCATATTGTTAAATGATTTTTTACTTGCCGTTTTTATACATGCATTAAAAACTTTTAGTCGTGTGTTTAATGAGTCCTTTGCATGGTATAATGTGGCAAATAATATCCTGCATTTTTAATTCTTTTAATTCTTTTATTTTGCTTTGGAAGAAAAACTACTAAACGCCTAACTCTGTTTATTTTGTGTGTAGCAACAAAATAGTATTTGCATATTTTTTCTTTTAAGGTTGCATGCTATTGCTTATAGCGTATGTGGTATGCGCCCTGTCACTATCCAGCCAAATTACGTTTTTTGCAAGTAAATATTGCAAATGTTTTTAACCGACGCAATGAAATTTTTAACGCAGCTTTGATCCCAACAATTTAATTTTTTAAGATTTATTAAAATTTATATTAGAAAGTTTATATTTGTTTAGAAATATCAACAATTTTTTTGTCAAATGTTTTATACTGCACTTGCGAAGTAATGGCTTTTACTTGAAAAAAAATCAGCTTTGACTAGTAATTGTTGGCTTTAGATAATACCGTGGCCAACATGCAAGATGTTATATTAAGTTTGGATTTTTCCAATTCCGTTATTGGCAGCAAATTGCGCTAAAGTTTTAAGTCTAAGACTGTTGCTAAATCTGCTTTCATGAGATTTACTTGAGAAATTAAGTCAAATATTATTTTAGCAACATGTTGATTTCTCCATATATCATTATTATTGACTAGGCATGTTGGTAAAATTACTTGGTTTTCTATGCTGTAATTTTTAACATTACTAGACGTGTTGTGTTTCTATACATTTAAAGCAATTGTTCAGTTTGCAATCCTTAGCAAGATGGCCAAGTTAAAAACAATTGATACACAATCTTTTTGTTGTGATTATTTCATTTTGTTTCATTTTGTTTAAATTTTTTTTAATTAACGGTTTTAGACTGGTTGATTGAACTTTATCTACATGTTGTATTTGACAATGTTTGTTTTTTGGAATAGTGTTTTTGTAAAAAAGATAACTAAGAATTTGCCCATATTAAAAGTTTCATATGCATTTTAAAGAATTAATGTTTTAAAGTGCAGTTAGGTTTTTGATTGCATTTATTTTTAAAATAATTGTGTTTTTAATTCTAATATAATATGTAATTATATTATATTAAAATTATAATTGATATCTATTGGAGTTGTTTTATATTTATAAAGCTCCATAATGATTATAACATTTATAATATAATCTGCATAGCAACGTTTCTTCTTTGGGTATGAATCTTTACAAAATTTAATTAATCAAATTGACCAGTTTTGTATCAGGTATCAAAGTACTGGATTAACTATAATACATTTATTATTGAAGCCGATCAAAGCAGATAGTCTACATAGAATCATTAGATAACAACACGACGATTAAGAGCGTGTATAAAATGTGCGCTAATTTAGGAAAAAAATTATTTGATCAAATTGATTTTGAATATGTTTTTTAGTAAATAAAAATTAAAATTAAAAGTTTGTAAATTAAATTGTTTTTCTAAAAACTAGAAGCAAAATTTAATTATCCATACATGTTTAATTTTTCTTGTAAAAGTTACAGACCTGAAAATATTTTTGAGCAATTGTGCTATTTGACTGATTGAATTAATAGTATTTAAATATAGTATATAGTAGTTTTTTCAAAAATTTATTATCAAAAATACATTTATAGAAAATTTGGTCAAGAAAGAAGAACAAAAGTTTTTTCGTTTTAAATGTGTATCTTTTGACCCTAACGTATCTTAACATAAGTAGTTATAATAAATGTTTAATTTGTTGTTGGTTGTCAAAAAATTACTCCAAAATCAGCCATTTTTATGCGTGCGCTAGGTGAAATTAGTCATCAGACAGTTCAAATACACCTAAGGTGGGTAAAATTTCTCTAAAAAATGTCTTATTTGAACAGACTATATATGGAATGCTGTTGTAATAATTGTTTAACATTTTATTTGTTTTCAAATTAACCTAGTAATAATCTTTTGCTTTAAGTTGCTCTAACAGATAATTCCATAACGTTTGCAAGATTTAAAATTAGCAGAATATGCGGTTTTTATGTTGTAGCAGTATTTTAAAGTAATATACTGATTTTGATATCTTTGATGCTAATTTTTCTGTATGATAAGCTGATGACATTATATTATCAATAAGTATTTCTAGTATTTTTTCATTGTTTTCTAGCATAATATTAGTATTGTCTAGAGTTCTGTATGTAATAATGGTAATCTAATAAATAAAAAAAGAAAATAAGTGCAGGCAAGATATGTTTCATAAAAATTTAAAAAAAAATTGATAAAAAATGCAGTGATTGTTAAAAAAACTAAAAAAAAGTAATTTTCTAATTATAAGATTTAAAGAATCGGAAAAAGAAAATACTTACTAGATAGTAGTTAATTGAAAAAGAAGCATATATTTATTAAAAGCAGTCAGACTAAGCAAACAAACAAAACATCAATTACGGTTAATATTAGTAAGATTAATAAACACATAAATATAAAAAATACATAATAATAATATACACAAAATTGTTCCCATGTTTTTGGAATTTGACTCAAGGGGCTAAAACAAATTGTAAATTTTATTTATTTACTCCATTGCTTTATAACCTTTTGGTGTAAGGCGTATACATTAATAATGTGTATAATATTCTCTCCATTTTCTCTTATTTTTGGCTATTTCTTCTATTTCTTCCATGTGTTCTTTTTTCTTGTAAACTTTTTCTTTATTGTGCTGTTTCATTCTTTTCTGGGTCTTATTTTTGTTTGTTTTTTTGTTATTCTTGTCTCATAAATTTTCTTAGTGTTTCTTTTATTAAATTTGTTCTGTATGTCTTGTTCCTTATTTTATCTTTTTTGTTTTGATTTCGATCTTCCTAAGAAATCTCATCTCCATTGCATTTATTCTTTCTATTTGTTTTTCTGTCATTGTCCATGTTTTGCTTTTATATGTTAATGTTGGTCTGATTACTATTTTTACAATTTCTGTTTTTGTGGTTTGATATTTCTTTTTTTTTTAAGAAATTGTTTTTTAACATAGTTTTGCTGCTTTTTCTATTTTGTCCTCTATCTCTTTGTTTAGTTTTTTGTTGTTTGGTATTTATGTTTTAAAGTATGTGTATTGTTCAACCTGTTCTATTATTTTTTCTTTTGTTTTTATTTTGTGATTCAGTTTTTCTTTTGCAATTATCTTGGTCTTTAGTTTATTTTTTTTAGCTGTTCTTCTATTATTTCCATGTTGTGTTGTAGCTCTTCTTCTGTCTTTGCAATCACTGCCATATCGTCTGCAAATAGCAGTTCTGGTATTTTTGTTATTTTCATTTTCCAATATCTTATTTTTACCGTTTTCATTTTTTTGCTTGTTTTATTACCATGTCTAGCACAATTGAGAAGAAAAATGCGGTTAACACACATTCTTGCTTCACCCTTTTCTGCGTTTAGAATGTGTACATGTTTTTAATTACGTTTATTATTTTTTTTTTTTTCAATTTCTTTCTCTTCTAGTTCTTTCCTCTTGACCCTATCAAATGCTTGTAGCAGTACTCTATTTTTTTAAATTATTTTTTTATTTAGTTGTCTTATTATAAATATTAAATCATGTGTGATTCTTTCTCTTCACTGTCTTCTATTGTCGTTTCTAGTTTGTCTCTCATCCTTTTTTCAATAATTCTTGTGAATATTTTGCTTAATCTGTTTAGTTAGTGTGATTCTTCTGTAGTTTTCACAATTTTTTTTCTCTCCTTTTTTATGTATGTGTTAGATTATTCCTTTATTCCTTTATTTCAATTTTTTGGCGTTTTCTTATTACTGATTATGTCATTTATTAATTCCGTTATTTGTGCAATTCTTTCATCTTCCATGTATTTTATTTTCTTAATTGCATCTATTACTTTGTCTGTTTTAATTTCTCTACTTTTTCCGTTTTTCTGTCTTGTAGCACCTTTTCATCTTCTCTTGTTTTGTTTTCTTCTGCTTCTTGTTCAGTTAGTTCTTGGAAGTATTGCCTCTACCTTTTCATTATCTTATTTTTTTCCGTTATTATTTTTTTATTTTTATTTTTTATGTTTATCATATTGTGTTTTTTCATTTGTTTTAGATGATTTAACGTTCCGTAGAATAGTTTTTGGTTTTAGTTGAAGTTTTCATTTATTTCTTTTCCAAATTTTGTCCATGATTTTATCTTTGCTTCTATTATTATTATTTTTGTTTCAGTTCTTTTTTCTTTGTAGTTTTTGTAATCTTCTTTTATTTTGTTTGTAAGTATCTTTTCCATTTTTTTTTTCTTATTTTTTTTTTTATTTCTTCTGTCCACCAATTGGTTTTTTAATATCCTTCCACGCACGTTTTTTTTTTTGAATTTTTTTTGTAGTATTTTTTGTATGCTACTTGTATTTGTTCTTTTTTTAGTTTGTATGTTTTTATCGTTATCTTAACTTTTTTCTTTCTTTAGTCTGGTTTAACTTTTTTCGATGCATAGTTGAATAATTCCTTTTCCATTGTTGTTTTTTATTTCTTCTCTTTCTTTTCTTATTGCTTCTTTTATTCTGTTGTTTTGGTTTTTTATTCTCCCATTTAGGTCTTCTAGTATCAATATGTTTTTTGTTCTCTTGTCTATTTCTTCTTGTAATGTTGTAAAGAAGCTGCCTTTCTTTTCTTTTTTTGCGTATTTTTTTAGCCTGTATGATACTATTATCGTCTATGTTTAGTTCTCTACTAGCTTTATTTCTACTGTCTTTTATTTATGTGTTTTTCTTTTATTATATCTTTTATTCTTTCCGGAGCTATTATCATTTCTACTCCTTCTTTTGTTCTTTCTTTTTTCTCCACACCTCTCATATAATATAATCAGTATCCTCTATGTATTCTTACTATTCCTTGCTCTTTTTTTTTATTCTGTTATTTCAAGTATTTTTATTTTTTGGTTTATCATTTTTTTCACCAATTTAGCTTTTTTTCCTATGTATCCTCTTATTTTTCAAGTTCTTATTTTTCTTTTTTTTTTCACTTCTTTTTTTGTAGTTTTTCTATATTTATGTTTTTTTTACTATTTTCCGCCGTGTATTTTTATTTTTTCCTAGCCGTTTTTCTATTAGTTTTTTGGGTTTTTTTACTTTTTTCAGACCTTTACTTTTTTTATTCCATCTGTATTCTTCTCCGTTTATTATTAACCTAATCTTACCCTCTTGCCATTTGCTTTTTCTTTTTTTTGTTATGTCTCTAATTTCTTTTTGAACGTATTTTTCTTCATGTGTTAGGTAATTGTCAATGTAAATTCTGGTCCTTTTTAGGTTTCTTTTGGCTTTCATTATTTGTTGTTTTGTTTTCCATGTTCCGGCTTCGACTCGTACTATTTGTTTTTCTTTATGTATTAATTGAGCTTTTTCCTATATTGACTTGTATCTGAACTTTTTCTTTTAAGAAGTTCTTCACTTTGTCTTGTTCTTCCATCTCCTTTATTTTTATACCTGTTAATATAATGTTATTTCATTTTTTTGTTTTTCTTCTTTTTCAGCTTTGTTTTCTAGATTTTCAATTTTTTCTATTATCTGTATTTTTTCTTGCTCCTACTTCACTTCGTTATCTTCTATTTCTTTCTATAGCTCTCTAATATCTTCTTTTAGTTCCTTAGTGTTTTTTGTAATCATCTTCATTTATTCTTTTTTTGAACATGTTTTTTAGTTTTTCCATTTCCGAGATTTCTTTTTTTGTATTTGTATTTTTAGTTTCCTTATTTCAATTATTTTATTAATATAATTTATTTCACTTATTTGCTTGTTTTATACATATTTTTTAAATTTTGTTAATCTAGGAGTATACTTTTTTGTTTTCTCCGTTGTTATTTGTTATCTATGTGTCGTTCAGGTTGAGTTGCAGCTGTTGCCAAGTCACTTTTGTCTCTTTCTAGCGCGCGTCGCTTGCTATGGGTAAGTCTCCCTTCCACACTGACTGGCAACTTATTTGCTGTTAAGAAATTGTAAATTAAGAGTGCAAAATGTTCCTTTTGTCTTTTGTTACAAAGTTATTGCTAAAAATCAAAAGTTCAACATTTTAACTTTAAATTTTATTAAAAACTAATTTTATTAAAAAAACATGATTTTTATTCAGGATATTTCTTACTTGTATTCCATAATGCGCCGGTTTTGCAATTATGTTGAAACCAACAATTTAATCTACTTGCTAATAAAACTTCATCAAGTAATAGATACAAGGCTGAATTATGTAAGTTTAGTAGAATGCGTGGTCCAATTACATTATTATTCAATAAGCCAGAGCAAATGTTAATTGATTTTGTCTTTGATCAAATCTTTGGCGTTTTGCCTGATTTTTGCGAGGATTGAAATTACCTGTTTACAATATTTTTTGTTGAACCCGTCTTATAGTTTTTACATCGGGGTGCCAACAGTTTAAAAACTTTTTTGCAAAAGTCTTAGCCGCATTAGTAGCATTGTCATTACATGCTTTATGATTACAGTATCGTACCATTTTAAGCCCACAAACAAAATACTTATCAATATGACAGAACAACTCATTAATTATAAAATAATTGAATTATGTTTCACAACTTAATATCAAATCTGACTGTTATGTCACTAGATTTAACAAAATAAATAAATAAAAATTGTGTTTTGAGTAGTAAGGACAAATGGAAAATTTTCTACTCTTAATGTTCAATTTGTTATAACTTTCTGAATAAGGTGCCTCACTATTAAAAAAAAGAAACTTAAAAATCAAGATATATAAGAAAAAAAGAAATAAATAAAAAAAATAGAATAAAGATTGGTTATGACAAAATTCTAATAAATGGTAAGGGAAAACTATTTAATAAAAACAGCAAAAAGCTAGACAAACAAAAATTGAGATGGGAGTTACATAAATAAATAACAAACGCAATGTTATAAACAAAATAATATCTAATCTAAAAATGTGCATATGAAACAATTAAAACATAAAAAACAAGAGTTTTAGAATTACTTAAAGACACCATAGTCTGTTTGATTGAAATGTGGATTAAAAAAGACTAGCAAAAGTTAGAACAATGGTTACCAGATGGCTATATTTAGTAAAATATACTTGCAAAAAACATAAATAGAAAGGACAGAGCTATGGATGGAATCATAACAAAAGTAAAAAAATTATATAGCAAAAGAAACTGAAAAAAAGAATTTAATTTTTTTTTCTGGATTGTATCGATTTCTTCCATAATACTAATGAACTTAAAAAAAAGAAATGATAAATTAAATTGAAGGCAACAAACAATACACAACCATTTTAATAGAAAAAGAATTATTGCTAAAATTTGTGAGTAAAACGCAATTAAGCTAGAAATAGATCAGATACTAACACAAAAAACAATAGTCCGACCATCAACCTTTAGAAATTACAATACAATTAAAAGAAAACGGGAAAAAATATAAAAACACCTAAGCAACAAGAAAAGAAATCAATAAAGATATAGAATGATGTAAGTATAAAAAGATAGAAGAACAAGCAAAGAGAAAAAATGTTAAGTCGTAGAGTAGTATGTAGAAAGATTTATAAAACCAAATGGCCAAACTAAGAGTAAAAACAAAATAACAAATACAAAATGACAAGATAAAATTTGCAAAACACAAAAACAAAAAATGAGATAAAAATAAACACAAGAGGAAAAAATAAAATAACAATAAAAAAAAAATTAATACAAAAAGTTATGCAAAAAAAGAAAATAGAATGAAAGAAAATAGAAATAGAACAAATAAAAATATAACAACAAAAGAAAACATACATTAAAAAAATTAACAAAAGTAAGAGGGATGTTAAATAACATATTATATCAATACATTTAATTATTTTATGATTACAATATAAGAAAGTGAAACAAATGATAAACAAAGTATTAAAACAAGACAATAAAATACTAAAAAATATAACAGATGACCTAATAAAAACGCTAAAAATGAAAAACAGCGTTAAAAAAGAACATCATCAAAAACTAATATAAACCATGTAAGCAATCCTAAATAAAATATGCATTAAAGGCATACCAGATAAGTGGGGAATGGGGCTAATAAGACCAATTTTTAAAAATAGATTCAGAAATGAACTACACAATTACAGTTTTATAATCTTAAAAAACACATTGTATAAGAAATACTCAAGAATAATTAAAACAGATTAAAAAAAAATTAACAAAAAATAATTACTAGCAGATACGTGAACAAGTTTTAGAAGAAATCAAGGTGTAAGTGATGCGACATATACGTAAAAGCTATGAAAAACAAACAAGACAAGGCACGCTTTGCATATTAGTGTTGCTAAAAGCGACGCGTTTGCAGCATATTTTAGGCCCTTGATATATTAAATACTATTGTTCAATCATAACTTGTAATAAAAAATAAGTATAAGCCAAAAAAAGTTTACTGTATTGGATTTGCGTAGACAAGTAAATTAACACTTAACTAAAGACATGACTAATTGGTACTAATTTAAAAAGAAAACTGTAATAAGCAATATTAATTAACCTTCCAGTGGTTTTTCTTTACCTAGAAGGAGTTGATTCTTGATATATTAGGACTTTGCACTTCTAATGTGTTTGCAAATGTAGTTTAAATTTAATTGCAAAATTTTAATCGTTGCGTTTAGTAGAAATTATTGCGGTGTCAGACACCGCCGTTACTACTCCCGTTCAAGTTTGGTGTGCTTAAAATTTTTTTTTTAATTTTTTTTTATTTTAATTTAATTATTAATTACATTAAGCTGAGGAAGTATTTATATAAATATTTACATTTTGTAAAACTGGATGTTATTTGAAAGTAATTAGTGTTAAGCTATGTAGTAATCTCTCTATTCCTGGTAAATCTTTTCTAGGAATTTTTAAATACCACTTATATGCATTGATATAAATATCAGAAAATTTATATTAAATTCAGTCTTTCAGCTACTTATGCTTGTTATACAGTTATATCTTTTAATTTTACTTTTGCTTTGTCAAGTTTTGTATTATGTTTTAAAATACAGTACCGTAGTTGTAAGAAGGAACACTTTTATTATTTATTGTACGTTATGGAGTTCTATGAGGCGGAACTGGCCCGCTTGCAGAAATTGATAGACAAAATTTTAACGGATGATGAGGTTGATAGAACAGAAAATAATGTGTCTGATGATTCAGAAATCGATGAAGAGGAACGTGCGCTACATGAAAGCAATTCTGAACAAAAAAAAATTATGTTGATGAAAATGACATAAATAACAGTTCTAGTTTGTTTTTTATTAGAAAAAACAATAAAATCTATTAGAAAAATATGCCAAGACTAAGCAGAACATTAAAAACTAGACAAGAAAATATTCTTAAGCAACTAAGTCGATGAAAAATATTACAAAAATATAGAATTACTTTATTAATGATTTAATAATTACTACAATTACCAACTGTACAAATAAATATATTGCAAAAGTTGCCAAAAATTATGTTAACTCTAGAAATGTATATCCAACTAATCATATTGAACTTTGTGCTCTCTTTGAACAATTGTATATGGCTGCAGTTTGTAAAAGCAATTGTCAGAATTTTAAAAATTTGTGGAGAATTGACGGCTATGGCATTGAAATATTTTATCTTATCATGTCGCTTTAAAGGTTTCGATTTTTATTAAGATGTGACATTGAAACTTAAAGTGACAAAAGAAAAATAGACAAACTTGTTCTGATTTACAAAATATTTGATATTTTCAATCTAAATTGTCAGAATGGCTACTACTTTTTGGAATTTGCTACAAGAGATGAAATGTTAGCACCATTTAGAGAAATATGCAGCTTTAAAGTATATATACAATCTTAACCCAACAATTATAGTTTGAAAATACTAGCATTATGCGATGCTAAAATGTTTTATACTAGCAAACTGGAGATATATGCTGGAGAGCAACCGGTTGGGCGTTATAAGGTTTCCAATAGTGCAATTGATGTGGTTCATAGGCTCTGTGAGCATATTTCTGTTTCAAACAGAAATGTAACCATAGACAATTGGTTCACATCAGTGTCTCTGGTTCAAAGTCTACTGCAGGAACATAAACTCACCGTTAATAATTGGCACTATCAGAAAAAATAAAAAAGAACTGCCTTTAGAGTTTTCAAAACTTTTCTCTCGACCAGATTATACCAGCATGTTTGGGTATTTTAATGACTACTTTGGTTTCATATATACCAACAAAAAAAAATGTACTTTTGGTGTTTACTTTACATCATAATGATGAAATTGATATTGATTGTGGAATTCTGCAAAAATTGGCAATTATTATTGACTATAATAAAACCAAGGGAGGCGTTGACACCATTGACAAGCTATGCGCCAGTTATCATTGTGCCAGATATACACAAAATTGGCCGATGGTAATTTTTATTCTATGTTGAACATTGCTGGAATTAATTTGTCAATTATATATTCTGCAAATAACACAAAAATTAGGATTTTAAGACAACTGTTTTGATAGATTTAGCAAACGGTTTACTGCAACCACACTTGCAAGTTAGAGCAAGTATGTTTAATCTTCCACGAGGCCTTTTATTTAGGTTACAAGAAGTGTGCAAAACTCAAACTCAATTTCTTCAACAGAATATAATTATTACAACAAAAAAACAAAAAACAAGGTTTTCTTGTTTCACCTGTAAAAAGCATATGTGTTTACAGCATACAACAGCAGTCTGCAAAAACTGCAAGAAAGTTTCATTCTGTACCAAATAATTTAATGTTTGTTATTTATTTCAATTATTAATAGTTCAAATTACTTTTTTTTTTTTTAATTTATAATTGTAAATTTTTTGTTTTAAAATATTTGATTTGAATCGTATTTTTACAAAATAAGTTTTATTTTATTTTTTTATTAATAAATAATATTTTTATTGGAATTTAGTTTTTGTGTGTGTTATACTTACAACTATGATATACCAAAGTAAAAAAAAAAGTTAAAAAAATATGAATGCTGTCTTAGACACCGCCGACACTAAGCATGTCTAAACAAAAGGCGACACTACTGGAAGGTTAATAATAATACATTTTAAACAATTTCAGGATTTTGTTTGGGACATTTAATTCACAGTGGACTTCTAGTTGGCTATCAAATAGTATTCCTATCATCAAATGGAGAAAGATTTTACGAATGTGCCAACATAGCAACATTAGTGCTTGATGTAATTTATCCTATATACTCATTCTTTTTATTATACTTTCTCTTCAAATACTCAAATGTAAGTAGTAACAAACAATGATAAAATTAAATCAAAATAAAATAAGCTAAAAATATTTCATCAAGAACTACAGTATTGGAAATACAGTACTCATAATAGAAAACACAAATTGGATTAGTCTATAGCAGTCGATTGATATATTTACACTACTTAATAAAAAACATGTTATTATCAATGCAGATAGTAATAAATCGAAGATTATCAGTGGCACGTTTTGGCATAATGCATTGCATTTCATCCAATTTATGTTTCTGGTTATGGACAATATTAAGAGAGACAATAGATTCTTTAAGTGACGGCAGTACTGATGTAACCAAACAAACTTCCGAAATGAATTTTAATGAATACCCTAGTGCACTGCCGTTAACCCAATACAACAAAAAAGGTGCAAGAGAACTTTTGGAATATCTTAATGATAGTGTAAAGATTTTGTCCGGAGGTTGTGATGAAAATAAGAAATTGGGTCATATTTATCAGAATTATTCACCGTATTTGTATCCTTTTACTGTGGAGTACAGCATTCTTGTTGGTGAGTTGAATTTATTTATTAGATTTTTATAGAAACCTTGAATTATTGTAAATACACTAATACATCAAAGCATGTACAATAACAAGCACAACATTTTTTGTTTTGTTTTGAAAATCATCATTTAGTATTTTATATTTTATTAAAATATGTAGGATTTATTAAATAGATTTAATTAAGAATAAAAATTTAACAAAAATGTTGTTGTTACTAAACTTTCTTTATTTTAATTAACTATGTTAATTCTTATAATTTAAATGTGATATTTATGTATTTTAATGTTGCAGTTGGTGTACTATTTATAATATGGCAGCGCGTCGGTGAATGTAAAGGCAATATAAATTTATTGAGTGGCGAAAGCGCGGCTAAGGACTGCGAATCCAATATTTCACCGGCTGACAATCATGAAAGTAATTTGGTGCTACACGCTGATTGCCATTCTGCAAATAAAGGCTTGTTTAGTGGGATTGTAGTCGTTGTTATATCTATTGTCAGTATCATCTTATTTTTTATTGCAATCCATGAGGAGTAAGTATATTAAACTGCCTTAATTAACGATAAAGTTGGTTCGAGTGGACAGTTTGACGGAATTGTTTCTAATAAAAGGATAGGAAGCCATATAGTGAAAAGCATCAAAGTAGAATAATTGGAACTAAACGTTTGTTGTTAATAATAATGGTAGACTCATTTTTGAAAGTTATGTTTATTTGTTTTTTTAACTAAATACTAAAAATAATAAATTTATGTCAATAATAAACAAAAATATATTAAAATTAAATTAAATTTAAGGAATTAATTAATGAGTTATTTTATAAATAAAAATGAATTTATTTTAATAATATCACTAATTTGATTAACTTCATTCAAATACAGTAATATTTTACCAATAAATCAAAATTAGCATAATAATTTAAATAATGTCATTTTTTTTAAATTGCTTTATGCTACTGGTTTGCTTTCAGTAACATTAATACAAAATGTTATCTCCATAATAGCGTTAGATATCATCTAAATCACTACAATGAACTTATGAAATATAACAATACTCGTATTACCAATTAAACGTGGAATTAGTTTACTGCAAAAACTTATTTTAGAATTTACACTTTGCAACTTTATATTATCGTAACTTTAAGCAACAGAATTTATTACTAGATACTTAAAATGGTTTTAACTGCTATCTTGATTTTCAATATTTTAACAAAAACGACAACTTTGCTTTTACTTTTATTTCTATAAATAACTGGTTTTCTAATTTATGTTTGCAATATGTTTATAAACTATTTACTAGATATTAAAGTTTAGTCGAATATAAAGTTGAAAATAATGTTAAAACCGAGATTAAAACATACAAAAGTACCGAAAATTGCATTTATCTCTATATTTGGATATTTTTTTCTTTCTACTAATTAAAGATGAGTTAAAATAGTGGAATGTTAAAATTTAACTTTTTTAGCATTTAAAAAAAATATGAAATTGAAATATAGGCGTTAAAGCAAACCGCATTTGTCATTTATTGCTTAAATTTCTATATTGCGCACGCGGTAGACATCTTCTTAGCATACTGTACTATTTACATGCAGGGGTTTCAGCTAAAGCAAATTAATCTAGATATAAGTTATTTTACTAATAGTTTCTTAGGTTCCTATAAAAGTTTAAAATTAAATAAAATAATTATGAAGAGAAGTAAGTAATGGACTTAAATTTTGGAATAGAATTGTTGTTCTCAAAGTAAATATGAAAAATAATTAGATATATAGTTTTGCATATGAGTGACGCACACAGTATTAATACTTTGACCTCTGAATGTTAAGATAAAAAATGATTAAATCTAACAATAGCTTTAGATTCAAACTTAAAGTGTATGTATATTGATGAAAATAGTATTTTTTAAATTGATTATTATCAATTTGCTGTATTGTTTTTATTTTATAATATAATATTAAAAGTTATTTTTTTTTTTTTGGTTTGAATGTTTCTATAAAATACATTACACTTTTCTCCTCTTAAAATTAATATTTTATAAATTTATTAACAACTAAAAATTAATACTGTAGTCTAATAAGCGCAATTTACGCTGAGGCCTAATAGGTTAACTTTCCAGATCTTTGAAACAATCTATGGGGGGTGTGAAGTCATGATTAGTTTTAATGTTTTTATTTGTATTTTGCTTGCATCCACCTCAGATTGTTGTGAGGATTTGTTTACAATTAAGTTATTTATGTTATTACTATGTTTAATTTGGTTTGCGTGTCTTTTTCATAAAACTTCATTCACTTGCAATTGATATATATTGATACCAAAAGATTTTACATTTTTTTCTTAGAATCCAGCTCGGTTTAACTAAACGGTTATCTTTAGATAGGATGTAATTGCCAAACTTAAAATTAATCACACAATGTTTGGTGTTTTAATAATATAATAAGATTATATATTCAAGATAGTGTTTATGTCAACATGACTCCCATTACTATGTTCTTTGAATAGGAATTTTGCTGTCTTAACAAAGTTTTCCGCTGCTCTATTTGATACTAAATTGTAAAGTAGTAAATTTGTATATTTTATTCTGTTTCTCTGAAGGATTATTTTAATTTTTTGGAAGTAAATTAACTTTCTTTGTCAGCTACTAAAGTTTTAAGTTATTTAAACCTAGCAAATTGCTCTCTTAATTTTGTTATTGTAGCATGAGTTGTAGTTTTTGTCATTGGGAATACCTATAACATTTTTAAGAATGAATCACACAAAATTAAACATTGGACTTCACTTAATGGTTCTAAAAAAATTGGCAAAATAATTAATAGTTACTACATTCAATTTTAGTAGTTTTTGGAATTTGTAAACGTGATAAAAAATCTGCATTATTTTGAACTGATTTTGCGTATTAGTTCCTTCAAATTAGACAAAAAATTAACGTTTTAGAGAAATTTTACCCATAGCTTAGCGACCTGTATACTTAGGTGTATTTGGACTGTCTAAAGACTATTTTGACCTATTGCACGCATGAAAAAGAGTGGTTTTGAAGTAATAGACATATATATATATATATATATATATATATATATATATTTACATCAACCTAACTATAGAGCGTCCATACATTGTCCTTTTACGCACTTTGAAGCGTCCGAGAAGAATAGAGCGTCCGTATACGGACGCCAAAAGGAAACCTTTATAAATCGATTCTGCGCATCAAGGCGAGTCGAAAGATACATATAAAAAAAATTCAGTCCAAGACGCTCTATATGGCGATTTGTGTAAAAATGTATATTTTCGTGCATATTTTTAGTTCACACCATTTGCCGCAAGGAGGCGGTAAAGAGCTTGGCGTATATTTACAAGTATATTTTTCTGTACAAAAAATGCATTACTAAGCGTCCGCGTAATATGGCAACACCGCATTTAAAATATCGATCGCAAGTTAAAATTAGAATTACTTTTTCTATTTATAGGCACGTCGGCATATATTATCTAACGGACGCCAAATTGTATATTTACATTTTACTTTTACACTTTATATAATTTATTATATTTAAAGTAGCGTTGTAAAAATTTTAATAAATAAAACACAGGTGGTTTTGGATTTTAAAGATTTATTTGAAAATAAAAATTATTTGTTTGTTGTTTGCCCGGTGCTGTGTTAGGCCGAGTTTTGAGTAATCTCCCGGAAAAAGTTTCCCGGTGAGAGGTTATCGGCGTTGCGGGCAGTGACGCCAGGAAGGCCTCGGTTTAATATGCCGTGGCTTGGATTGTCTGGTTGAGCTCCCCGTTGGTCGGAAACTTCCAGATGTGGGTGCAACCAGGAGTTCCGTGGTCGAGCGGAGTTGAAACAACATAATGTCCTTGTAAGTGCCGTTCAGAAACACATCTGCGGAGGCTGAGTTTGCAATATAATTATTTTCTTACCTTGATAGATGATTAGTTCTTATGTAAAACCGGCGGGCGGAAGCCTGTGCTGCTCGATCTAGTTACAGACTAACCGATGTTTATGCCTAAAAGTCTAGCGGGTTAAAAACTGTAAATTGCAAGATAAATTTGACGGGCAAAATTTGCTTGGTTGCTAGTTAATGCCGGGCGAGCAAAGTCATGTGTTGTATAACTATGGATTTAAATAAAATTCAGTAAACTAAGTAAACTGTAATGGTATTATCAAAATTTATCAATGAAGTATCAAACTCAACGGTGTTAAAATATTACATAATTGCAAAAGTGCAAAATTTTAACATTTATCACAAATATTTGGGTTTAAATAATAATGTAATAAACAACAGTCTAATTTTGGCATCAAAAAAAGAATCGTGGAAATCGCATCGCTCTGGGACGTTCAAAAAAGATTCTGATTTGTTCAGTAAGTTCTAACTTTTTTGTCCAAAACTGTAATGCAATTTTGAGGGCAGCAATAAATTTGCAAGGCTCGAATAAGCCAGATGATTCTTGACACTAAAAATCAGAAGTGATCCAACCGAGCTGTGACGGTCAAAACGCATCCGTTCAATTCAAATGCGTCGCACTTAAAACTCCAAAAAGTGACCAGTCTGACTTGGATAGACGTAGCTTAGTAACGGTTGCAGCTAGATAGTTTGTTTGTTAAAAAGCTAATAAACTCAGCTTTCTTCAATTCTTTTTAAATAAACTGCCCAAATTTTGTCTAAATTTCGTTCCAAACTTGACCCAAAAAAGTCATCATTTGCACTTCGCACCATAGATCTTAAACCAAAATTTAAAAAAAATTCTTAAACAGGATGGTTTTCAAAAAATGAAAAAACTTCAACAAAGTTTTTGTTCTAATTGGAGTTGTCGGATTTTTAGTCATATTTTCCCGTTTCAATTTGCCCAGCCAAGCCCTGACCCCGTTGCAAGGCCCGAGTTAACTAAAATATTTCTGACACTAAAAATCAGAAGTGATCCGACCAAGCAGTAACGGTCAAAGCACCTCTGTGCAATTCAAATGCGTCGCGCTCAAAACGACCCCAAAAGGCGACCCGTCCGACTTGCATTGACGTTGTTAAGTAACGGTTGCAGCTAGAAAGTTTGTTCTAATCGGAACCGTCGGATTTTTGGCCATGTCTTCTCGCCTCAATGCTCAGTCAAGTCCAATCGGGACTGGGTGAAGCTCTAATATTTTACCGCCTTGTGCGTATAGACATAATTTTCTTGTCTTAGGTTGCAGAGCAAACCCAAGAACACCATTGAATTTGGAAGACAAGTTAGCAAAAATATTTTTGATACTAAAAATTGAAAGTGTTCCGACCAAGCTGTGACAAAGCGCTTCAGTGCAATTCAAATGAGTCCCGCTCAAAGTAACTCCAAAAGCGTGATTTCCCTGACTTGGATCAATGTAGTTCGGTGGTGGTGGTGGTTTTAGCTAAGTTCTTTTTTTTTTGTCGAATAGCTAATGAACGCAGCATCTTTATGATTTTTTTTTTTAAATAAGTTGCCCAAATTTTGTTTTAAATGTTGCTCCAAATTTAACCCAAAAAGTCTCTTTTTGCACTTTTGACCAAAAATCTGGGCTCAAAATTTAATTTCAAAAAAATTCTTTGACAGAATGGTTTTTTAAAGAATTACAATACTAAAAAAAATGTTTTGATTGGAACCGTCGGATTTTTAGTCTTGGCCACCACTGTATAGACATAACTTTCTTGTTCAACGTCGCGGAGCAAATGAGAGTGTCCTAAATAAAAAAAAAAAATTATTATTAAAAATAACGCTGGAACTCATCATTTTAGGGTAGCTTCGGTAGATTACAAAATGCAAAATAATAAAATTGTATTTGCTCTTTCTTGGAAACAGTACCGCCCAAAAGTTTAAAAATTATAAAATTTATCAAAAAATTGGTCCCAAATCAAAATAATGCAAATTTAAAATAACGTCACTAAATCTCTTCTCTAATGATTAGAGTAGCATGCAAAGATTAAAAAATACTGAATACGAATATTGTATTTGCTCCTTCTTGAAGCACAGTAGTGCCCAAAAGTTTATAAAACTGAAATTTCACAAAATGTCTGACTTGAGTTAGCATAAATAAAAAATTCAACAACAATACGATTATTGTTCTAAGTAGGCTGATACGATACAAATTAAATAAATATATTTGTTTTTATGAGGATTTTGTTGTTTTATTTTAGTTTTACTTGATTCCATAAGCAGTCAAGTCATACTTTCTGATCTGAAGGATTTGGCTGATGTGAATAGTTTTAAATATTAACAATTTTTTAAAATTATATATTTATGATCAAAAAATTACTTTAGTGAGTATATTGTTAAAGTGTTAATTGATTTGTGATAAAGAATTTGTGAAAATGGTTTCTCATACTACTACTACTAATAATCAGTTTCAATTGTATGTATTGTGGATATTTTTTTTACACACAGTATAGGATTTTTTTCCACGTTAATAAAAACACAGCTGAATTAATAAGACATTTAAATCCTAAATTTAATACTCAAGATTTACATTTTCCAAAAATGATATGTACCACTTGTTGTTTAGCACTAAAAGATAGAAAGAATAATAATCCTAAAAGAAACATTTCTACAATACCGAATTTTGAAACAAATGTTTTTCTTAAAGGAACTCGAAATAAAATTGATTGTAATTGCTATATAAGTATAACTGCAAGAAAGAACTTTAGATCTGCATAAATAATAATAAAAGGTAGAGAACATATAAAAGTATATAAACAAATTAAGTTTGGTACGATAGCATCAGAAAATTATGAAAAATCAGTTCAGAAAATGAAAACAAAATCCCAAACCCAACACTGCAACAATTGTCTGCACAAAATGTTTTTCAACCATAGAAAAGAAACAATCCCATAAATGTTCTTCAAAAAAAGCAACCAGTAACATAACAAACAATATGGTTGCGGAACTGTCTGATCAGTAAAGAATTGCATCATACAGCTGCTCTAAAAAAAGAATGAAGAGATTTGTTATCAATCCCAATCAAATTAAAAGGATTCAGATCAGTTTGGAGAAATTATTGAATTATAAATCTATCATGAATGAGTCTGCGTTATATATACAAAAAACGAACTAACTTTTGTCGGTCACCAACTGGTCAACGCAAATGTATTCCTGCCCATTTCTCTGAAGATATGAAGAATAGGAAATTAGACTTTGATTCCATTATAAAAATTGATTTCCGAAGGTTTGATGTTGGTAATGGAAATTCAACCAAAACAATTAAAAGACCAATAGTGTAGGGTAACGTTTCTGAAATATTTGATATGGTAATTGTATTAAACTTTATTTCTAAGGTATATTTATTACATATCAGAAAAAGGCGATGTTCAGCAAATTGCTGCTCTTCCACATAACCATTTAATTTTTACAATAATTTTATTAATTTATAAATATAAACCTTCTGCAGTATAGCCATATTGAAGATGCATCTTGTATTAGATTGTTCCCATGTATTTCATATAAATCTTCTAATGTAAATACCGCTATTACACCATAAATTTGTATTAAAGAAAATATTAGTCAATCTGACATTTTTGACGTTTAAATTGTAGTTATTATTAATAAACGTGGAGAAAAGGGTAATGTTGACATTAAAATTATGGCAGATGGCATTTTTTTTTTAAATATCTTTTAGCATATTACCTGAGCTAGAAAATAACACAAATGAAAGATTGTTGAGATCTACGTATAAAAACAGTGCGGACTTAAAAAATTTGGTAAAGCTACAAATGTAAAAAAGATTATTTTGTTATGTATTGTTCCCGATGTGAAGGAAAGTTATAGGAATCTAAATTTAATGAAAATTGTTTTAAATGATTTCTCATTCAAGTTCATCGGCGATTTAAAAATAAATTTCATTGTAAACAGTCAACAAATTACTGCTATGTATATTTGCAAGAAAAGGTAAGCAACTGTTCTAAACATTATAATGAATTATTAGTTGGTATTGAAAATGACGACGAGGAAGAAAACAATAACATTAATAAGTTTTTATTGCAGTTTAAATAAATTTAATTTTACATTTCTTAAATTAATTGTTAGAATTTGCAAATTTGAAAATAGAAAACAAATGCTTCAGGCTGAAGCCGTTCGGAAATTTAAGAAATTTCTTCAAAATATTTCAATCTAATGGAAGTAATAAGAAATTTGCTATGTTAAGCAAATCAGTAGTGAATTTTCTACTCTTCAATGAATCCGATGATGTAACTGTTATTCAAAAATTCATAGTTTGAAACAAATTAATAAAAAAATTAGATCGTAAACAAGCTCATCTTTGGCCAAAACAGTTAAAAATAATATCAAAAAATTACTATAGCAAAGTTTTTGCGGAGAATGCTTGCCGAACAATGTTGAAAAACTCTGATATTCTTGTTAGTGACAATATACTAGAAAATATAAGCTCATTGATAATTATTATGTTTCAAATCAATGGATAAAATTGTAAATCTATGTTTCTCTACATCAAAACCGGATGAAAAAATCTTAAATTTAGAAATTGCTAACTTGAGAAAATATTTTGAAGCAACGGACTTTATCGAAACAAAACTTTACATTATTTTATACCAAATACCTCATGCGTTATATTACTTGAGTTTAGGTTTGGGTCGATGGTCGGAACATGCTGGTAAAACTATTCATAATGAATTTAAAACTGTATAATCTCAATATAATATTAATATAATTAATGATCCACGTTATGCGGAAAGATTAAAAAACGCAATTGTCGACTTTAATACATACCACATTTAATTTTGAAAACTTAATAACATTTTATTGTAAAGGGTTTTCCAATAAGAAGTTTTATTTTGAAGAGCAGGCTATTTGGGCAACTGTCAATTTTGAAGCTATTATCTTTTGACATTTGACAAGTAAAAACTACGCCGTTATTAAAAATGGAATGATACACGCTTCAACAACGCATTGAAATTATTAAAATTTACTACAAAAATGGTGAAAAACACTTTTTGGTTGTCGTAAAGCTCCTTCTCGTTTGTCAATAGTAAACCTAGTGGAAAAATTCAAGCTGTTGGAACAAGTTTGTGATGTAAAGAATTAAAAGCAAAAAAAAGTGTGCATCGCTTAAGAACACATAAGAATATTGCTGATGTAGCCCGTAGTGTTGAAGAAAACACAGGTTTGTTGATTCCTTGTTGATCTTTGGAATTAGACATTTTACAAACGACATTGAATTGTATTAAGCACTTTTGACTTAAGTCTTAAGGCTTTTAAAATTCAGTTACCACAAGAACTCAAGTTGGTCAATCACCACGTCGTTTCTTTGCTGATTGGGTCCTTCAAATGCATCAAAATGATCTGAAATTTCATCAAAAAATCATCTTCAGTGATGAGGCCCATTTTTACTTCGGAGGCTACGTTAATAAACAGAATTGTGGCATTTGTAGCTCAGAAAATCCAAGAATGGTAGTTGAAAAGTCTTTGCATCCTTAACGTGTCACTGTTTGAGCGGTTTTTAGGCTGGCGGTGTGATTGGACCCTATTTTTTGAAATATGAGGCTGGTGCAACTGTTACGGTAAATGGATGGCGCTATCAAGCTATGGTTAATGTTTTTTTATGGCCGGAATTAAAAGATATTGCTGTAGACGATGTTTATTTTTAGCAAGACGGCGCTACGTGCCACACAAGCAAGAAAACAATCGCAATTTTGCAAAAAAAGTTTCCTGGTCGTGTTTTTCTCAAAGAGGTGATTACAATTGACCACCGAGATCTTGTGATTCAACATCTTTAGACTTTTTTCTTTGTGGTCACGTAAAAAACAAGGTTTATGCCAATGCTCTACCATCGATTCAAGACCTTAAAAATGAAATTTGTAAAGTTATCAAGGCCATACAGCCTCAAATGTGCGAATTGGTCATAAAAATATTCATAAAAAGAATGTGGTATTGCAACCGTAACCGTGGCGGCTATTTGACTGATATTGTTTTAAAATGTTAATGGCATACCTTTCTCTTTACAATGAAATAAACATTTATTGAGTTTTCTTAAAAGATTTCCCGTTTTTTTCAATCAAATGAAATAAAATGAAATGAAACCTCTTATTTTAAAACCTTATATTTCAAATACATGTTAATAAATTAAACACACAAATTATTTTGAGTAATACACTTAGACATAAACTGTAATTATTTAAAACCTTTTCAATTTTTTTAATTTTTAGTGTTTACAAACTTTTGAGCACTACTGTTTTCAAGAAGGAACAAATACAATATTTGTACTCAATATTTTTTCATCTTTGCATGGTACTCTAAACATTAGCAAAAAGATTTAGTGTCGTCATTTTAATTTTTGCATCATTTCGATTCAAGACCAAATTTTCTATAAATTTTAATATTTCAAAATTGTTGGACGGTATTGTTTCCAAGAAAAAACAGATACAATTTTAATATTTTGCATTTTGTAGTTTACAAAAATTACCCTGATCAGAAACAATGAGTTCTTACGTCGTAATTTTTATCAAACTTTTTTTCAATTCAGAACATCTGTTAGAGGGCATCGTTGAATTTGCAAAGCCTGAGTAATCCAAAATGTTTCCGACTAAAAATGCAGTGAATTTTATATTATTTTCTACTTAAATTTAAAAACCAAAAGAATTTCTCAATCAGTACTAAGTGGGTATATTATTGTTTATTTTTTGTTGGACGCCGTATAGTTAATTTACCACAGATATTCTATAAATAGACTGGTCAAACTGGTTTGGACGCTTTATAGTATGCACGATCCGTGTCAAATATGTATATCTACAATAGAAAAATAGAAAACATGTTGCAACACTGCCGGACGCTTTAAGGTAGCAAACAGGACGCTCTATAACACATATTCATGTTTTTTTGTGTATATGTAAGACGCTCAAAAACAGAAAAATGTACGGACGCTAAAAGGTAGTTTTATGTACAATAGGAAAATGTTTTAGTTTGAATTTAATAAGAAAACCGCGTTAATCTTTTTGAGCTCGAGTATATTCACCTGGGAGCACTAGAAGTACGTTTTTTTTTAAGGGACGCCCAATGACAGTTTCTCATAGCGGACGCTTTATAGATACCGAGATGTAAATATATATATATATATATATATATATGGGTAATTCCATACTTTTCGACAAAACATAAAAACTGAGTATCTCCAAACTGGCCCAAAATTAAATATGTGATAGTAGATACAAAAAATACATATTTCCCAAATTTTCAACTTTTTAAGTCATGATCTTGATTTTTGGGAATCTCTCAAAGTTTAGAAAAACGCCTAAAAATTACATTTTTTTGCTAATTTTCAACTTTTTTTTTCTCAGCGTAGAAAAATTGGAAAAAGCTCTGCAAAGTCTGATTTTTTTTGTAATTTTTTGTACTTTAACTTGTTTTTTTTTTTAATGTAGCCAATCTCTATTTCTTTTGAAAATGTCGTAACAAAGTCAAATTTTAATCAAATTGGGTCTAGTTTAGCTTAATTTGTTTGTTTTGAATTGTTCTTTAAAAGTTTTTTCCGATCGAACCAGTAAATCGTGAGATACCACTTTTCAAAGATTAGTAATTTGGTCAAAAACGCTAATTTTTGTATACATTGAAACCGTTGTAACTTTTTTTTACCTAAATTTTTTTGCTGAAATTTTTAATAAACCTTTCTCATATATACCTAAGACATCTTTTAAAGTTTGGTTCTTGGGAATAAAAATGGACCCAAGCTACAGAACATTCAAAATTTGTAAAAAACAACGTTTTATACGTTAATAACCTGATAATAATTTTTACTTACGCTTTTATTTTTGCAAAAAAACTACATTTTATCGCATTTGTTTAAACATATTATAGATTAAAAATGTGTTTAAAAAAAAAATATATATTTTTATATTACACACATTATTAAAAAAAAAACTTTTGTAACAATGGTAATAACAAACAGAACAATATTACATATTTAAATTAGTGGACTTATGGTGTCTGAGATTGATTGCCAAGAGCTACTTGTAACTCATCCGTTTCAGATATCCAACAATAATCGCCAAACTAGACAGATTCCATTATTTAGAGAATCTATACAGAACTATGGATTCAATAATCTTTTGGCAGAATGTGTAGAATTGCAAATAGCTTTGCAAATAACATCGATTTGTTTTGCGTTATTAAATGTACATTTAAGAACCAATTAAAATGTGTTAATGAATAATTTTATATTTTGTTTTTATATGTATACATTTTATGTGTTTATTTTGTATTTTTTATGTTCATTGTCTAGTTTTAAATATTACACATTGTTTGTATTATTCATCATTATTTATGTGCAGGATGATGTAGATGTAAATGTTTTTTTTTTATATGCCGTTAGTAAAGAATTATTAAAGTTTTTAAAATGACTACCATGAGCGTTGATGCAAGCTTGTTTTTTTAGCAAAAAAAAAAAACAAAACAGCATTGCTTTAACAATTGTGCGTTGTTGCAAGCTGTTGATACTTGTCAAAATTGTTTTGTTTGGTTCGGATAGTGAAATTTGTAAAAAATTCTGTTCAACAACGGAGAATACACATGTCATTTTTTATAAGCATAATTTTTTGAAAATCAGATGGAACATTTGTTGGATAACAATGTCCCTCTTGCCTAACGTAACAGAGTGTGGTATCAGTACAATGGAGCACCGCCCCCCCCATGTTGGGCGATATGTAGTTTGGTGGCTTAACGATAATTTTATGGATTGATGGATTAGTAGAAAAGGTCCAGTGAACTGACTTGCAAGATCTTCTGATCTAAATCTATTGAACGTTTAGGTGACAATAAATAAAGCTAATAATCAACGTGGAGCAGCTACATTAGAGAATTGCAAATGCTGCATTGCAAATTCAAAACATATCAGGTTTTAAAACAGTTTATCATTTTTTTTAGTGTGTTGTCAAGCTTGCATCAACGCTCATGGCAGTCATTTTGAGAACTTATTAAAATATGTATTAATGTTTTGTTTGTTGATAACATTGTTATAAATTTTCTTTTTTTACTTAAATTTTTTTAAATAAAAAGTTTCCTAAATAATGTGTAAATTTAAATTATCTCGAAAACAACGCAAGGTAGACAAAAAAGATATTTAGATTTTCTGTTTGAAATTAGAAAAAGAACTTAAAATTTCATTTTTTGCTTCTAGTTAGAAAACGCCCTGTGTATTTTTTGGCGTGCTTTGTCATATAGTTTAAAATTAAGGCGTCCATGACATGATTTTAGCAAAAAATATGTATTTGTCTTACAGGTACAATAAAAATAAAAATAAAAATATAGCTACATATATTTATAAATATGTATATACATTTTCTATTAAAAACTGATTTTTAATCTAAGATATGTTCAAATCAATGCAATAATATGTAGTTTTTTTGCAAAAATAACAGCGTAAGAAAAAATTATTACCAGGTTATTATTGTATAAAACGTCGTTTTTTACAAACTTTAAAAGTTCTGTAGCTTGGGCCCATTTTCATTCTCAAAAACCAAATTTTAAGAGATGTTTAAGGTATATATGAGGAAGGTTTACTAAAAATTTCAGCAAAAAAAATTAGGTAGAAAAAAGTTACAACGGTTTCAATGTATACAAAAATGAGCATTTTTGACCAAATTACTAATCTTTGAAAAGTGGTATCTCACGATTTACTGGTTTGATCGGAAAAAACTTTGCAAAATTTTAAAGATCAATTTAAAACAAACAATTTAAACAAAACTAGACCTAATTTGATTAAAATTTGACTTTGTTACGGCGTTGTCAATGTCGGGCTGGTTTTGTAATTTTAGGTTATTTTCACAACGGCCTACGCTAAAAAAAATAGAGAATGGAATGGAAAAAATAAAACAAGTTAAAATACAAAAAATTACAAAAATAATCAAACCTTGCAGAGCTTTTTCTAATGTTTTTACGCTGAAAAAAAAAATGTCGAAAATTAGCGAAAAAATGTGATTTTTAGGTGTTTTTCTGAACTTTGAAAGACTCATCACCAAAAATCAAGATCATGACTTAAAACGTTGAAAATTTGGGAATTATGTTTTTTTGGTACCTGCTATCACATATTTAATTTTGAGCCAGTTTGGAGATACTCGGTTTTTAAGTTTGGTCAAAAAATAATGAAATTACCCATATATATGTATATATATCAATTATTGCGTATTTGAATGATTTTTTTATCAAAAATTATTCATTTTGGGCAAAAACTAATTGTCACAATTTGCGACATTTTTCAACATTCTTTAGCAAATAATGCTCTCAGTATCAAGAAATCTAAATAACCAATATCAACCGGAAATTTTATGCTCTACAAATTTGATTTCTTGTAATTTTTTGTGCAAAAAAATAAAATATTTTTTTTATTTTCCGCGCCTTCTAGCGGAAAAACGAAAAATTATAGAAAAATTCAAATAACCTATATCGATTGGAAATTGTTTGCTCTACAACTTTTAATAAAAAAAAATTTGGCCAAAAAACTTAATTTTTGCTAAAAACGCAGAAAACCATTAAAAAAACGCAAACATTAATACGGATAATTCTATTATTTTTGTACAATTTTTAAAAACTTGAAGTCTCATAATTGCGACAAAGGTCTAGAAGACCCTTTTTGAGCTTTTTAAACTTTTAAAAGGACCGAAAAGTTGTTTAAAAAAGGCTATTTTTTAGCTTCTATTTTCTCAGGCCTAGAAATAGATACCGCTACGTACCTGGCAGCAAATGATTTGCAATTTAATGTACTTTTATTTAAAAATTTTGCATAATATGGTATCTTGTAGATACATTGATATATAGATTCACAAAGACTAAAAATGTTTTTTATTTAAAATTTTTTCCGAATATTATAGGTTTTTTATGATCACTCAAGTACTTTCGGAGATATAGTGTTTTAAAGTTGGCTATTTTCGACAAAAAAACGCAAAAATTGACATTTTCAAACAGGCTTTCTTTCTAAATGAAATAATGAAAAAAATTAAAAATGTATAAATAAATTCTGAAAGGTTAGATATGGAACTTAGTTTAAAATAGTTAATTTAAAGTCTATAAATTTTTAAAATTTGTTTTTGCATCACATTGTTTTTTGAGATTTTGAACAAAAAATATGCAATTTTTTTAAAACTTAGAAGAAAACAAAGTTATAGAACGAAAAATTTTCTGTTGATTAGAACTGTTGTGTTTTTTTTTTAATTCTGCGTAGTTTTATCGCTAGAGGGCACACAGAAAAAAAAACTACGAATTTGACTGAAAGATAACCATAATCTATATTCATACTTAAATTGTTCAATAATTCAAACAAGAACAATTGAAAATTTACGTATCACATAATATCAACTCAGACGGTAAAGCCGAACACTGCACAGTCGACAAAAATCAAAACAACGCTTGATTATTACAACTGTTTTTAAATTTTACAAATATGTTATATAAAATTGGACAGATGACAGATGACAGATGACAGATGACAGATGACAGATGACAGATGACAGATGACAGATGACAGATGGCAGATGGCAGATGGCAGATGACAGATGACAGATGACAGATGACAGATGACAGATGACAGATGACAGATGACAGATGACAGATGACAGATGACAGATGACAGATGACAGATGACAGATGACAGATGACAGATGACAGATGACAGATGACAGATGACAGATGACAGATGACAGATGACAGATGACAGATGACAGATGACAGATGACAGATGACAGATGACAGATGACAGATGACAGATGACAGATGACAGATGACAGATGACAGATGACAGATGACAGATGACAGATGACAGATGACAGATGACAGATGACAGATGACAGATGACAGATGACAGATGACAGATGACAGATGACAGATGACAGATGACAGATGACAGATGACAGATGACAGATGACAGATGACAGATGACAGATGACAGATGACAGATGACAGATGACAGATGACAGATGACAGATGACAGATGACAGATGACAGATGACAGATGACAGATGACAGATGACAGATGACAGATGACAGATGACAGATGACAGATGACAGATGACAGATGACAGATGACAGATGACAGATGACAGATGACAGATGACAGATGACAGATGACAGATGACAGATGACAGATGACAGATGACAGATGACAGATGACAGATGACAGATGACAGATGACAGATGACAGATGACAGATGACAGATGACAGATGACAGATGACAGATGACAGATGACAGATGACAGATGACAGATGACAGATGACAGATGACAGATGACAGATGACAGATGACAGATGACAGATGACAGATGACAGATGACAGATGACAGATGACAGATGACAGATGACAGATGACAGATGACAGATGACAGATGACAGATGACAGATGACAGATGACAGATGACAGATGACAGATGACAGATGACAGATGACAGATGACAGATGACAGATGACAGATGACAGATGACAGATGACAGATGACAGATGACAGATGACAGATGACAGATGACAGATGACAGATGACAGATGACAGATGACAGATGACAGATGACAGATGACAGATGACAGATGACAGATGACAGATGACAGATGACAGATGACAGATGACAGATGACAGATGACAGATGACAGATGACAGATGACAGATGACAGATGACAGATGACAGATGACAGATGACAGATGACAGATGACAGATGACAGATGACAGATGACAGATGACAGATGACAGATGACAGATGACAGATGACAGATGACAGATGACAGATGACAGATGACAGATGACAGATGACAGATGACAGATGACAGATGACAGATGACAGATGACAGATGACAGATGACAGATGACAGATGACAGATGACAGATGACAGATGACAGATGACAGATGACAGATGACAGATGACAGATGACAGATGACAGATGACAGATGACAGATGACAGATGACAGATGACAGATGACAGATGACAGATGACAGATGACAGATGACAGATGACAGATGACAGATGACAGATGACAGATGACAGATGACAGATGACAGATGACAGATGACAGATGACAGATGACAGATGACAGATGACAGATGACAGATGACAGATGACAGATGACAGATGACAGATGACAGATGACAGATGACAGATGACAGATGACAGATGACAGATGACAGATGACAGATGACAGATGACAAAATTGCGTGCATATTTTAGCAGCATAACGTGCATATTAATGCGCATATTTTTAACTTTTTGAGTGCATATACATCTCAGTTTTAATAATTATGTATAAAGTCTACTTACCGTTTTTTTTGGCAATAAACGTTAAACAAATTTTTAGTGGTTACGCTTTTAGAGTTGACATACGTTGTTAACATTATTAGTCGTATTTTTTGCTGCTTTTGAGCTGCCCCCAATTTGACTTACTAGTATTTTTATTATACAAATCACAGTGTTTTTTTAAATTTTAATAAAAACGTATTAAAATTTAATATCCAATTAGAGGTATTTACCAGCTTTAAAATTTGCTAGTGTAAGGATGCAAACACAACGGCAATCTTAGCCCCGATTATCGAACAGCTCTCCGATCATCGAACAGCGCTCCGAGCATAGAACACTAAAATTTGTTCTAAGCTCGGATCCTCGCTCATCACTCGAGTCGAGCAGTCGAGCATCGTATTTATATTAAACTGCATAATTTTGCTGTTAATTTTATTTCAACTATGACATCTTTAGCTGTCACTAAGTCTTTGGTACAATAATTCTACAATAACATTAGGTTCAATGCTTGTTTTGCTATAGTACATGTACAAGGATTGCATTAGAGTTTGTTTAATAAAAAACGTTTTGTTGGAATGTTTCTTTGATTTTTTTTGCAAACCTTAGGTTCCTAAACAAGGGTATTTTTTAAATATTTTTCAAATTAATTCATTTCTTTTTAACCGCTTTTGTAACTGCTTTTTTAGCAGCTTCTTGTTTACATTTTGCATTACATTCCGGACATTATTTTGATGCTAATATTAATGTTTTGTTTTTTAACTGTATGCACTAAAAATTGCAAAGGTTGTTTTGCTGTAATGTCAATTCATCTGTAAAATTTTCAATTTTTTTATGTCGTTACGCAAGTTTTGGTGCTTATATTGCATCTTCAACTAATTTGATTAAATGTTCAGTTCCAGTTGTAAACATGTTACCTATGCAAAAACTTTTTTGGATTTTGCAGTTTTTTCAGACTAATGCTCTAAAGCTTCTTGCTATAATAAAAATTAAATAGAATTGTGCTGCAGAGTCAATCTTTGTAATAGCTATACATTATGTGTTTTTTTTTTAATACATTAAAGCTATTAAAAAGCAGTCAGGGTATTTTTTTGATATTATTGCTAATGTAGAGTATTCATGAAGTTAGTTTTTAAGGTTTTTTTGTTGTTCTTGCAACGCTGCTGCAGAACAAGTTTCTTTGCATTTGTTGTGCTTCCAACTGATAAAGATAATGTTAAATATTGTTGTTGCGTTCTTAACTTCTGTACCTTAGTTTGTTGTTTTGGTGAGTGTTTTGTTTCTGTTGCTTATGCACCCCGAATTGTCTTTTGTTTTTGAAACTTTTGTTTAACCGTCTCAGAAAGTAATATAAATTGGTTTGGATTTTATTTTATTTCTATTAACCAACCTTTCAAAGGTTTTCACGTATCTATAAGGAATATTTTCTGAAAATTTTTGCAAAAAATATTTATATAGAAAAGAGTTAAATTAGTTTTAATGTATACATAAATGAGTATTTTTGACCAAAATACTAATCTTTGAGAAGTGGTATTTTACAAATTAATAAAAAAAAAACTTTAAATAGCAATTTTAATTTAAGTTAAATTAGACTAAATTTTGTTAAAATTTGACTTTGTCATTTGGCATTTTTAATGTAGGTCTGTTTTTAGGATTTTAGACTATTTTCTAAACGGCCTACGCTCACAAAAATTAAGGATAGTATAATTTACAACGTTAAAATACAAAAAAATACAAAAAAATAGTTTTTGTGGACTTTTTTCAAATGTGATTTTTTGTGGTTTTTCTAAACTTTAAAAAGCTTAAAAAAATTGAGATTAAGTTATGATATCAATTTCATCAGAAGCTAAAAATTTAGAGAACATGTTTTTTTAGTACTTACTATCACATATTTGATGTTTTGCCAATTTGAAAATATTCACTTTTTGAGTTTGCTCAAAAATTAATAAAATTACCCATTTACGTTTTAAATCTGCCAGATAAAAATGAAAATTTATTTAGAATAAACTAATCATATTTTTACACTACAAAGCATGTTAAATATTATTTCATTTAGAAAATAACTTAGAACTGACGTACGGTCTATTACAAATTTTGCCTGTTATATGTTTTTTTAATTATTTTATAATTATACTTTTTGAACACTATTAAATATCACCAGCACTAGCAAATCTTTAAATTTATTATTCCTCTTTAAGCTTTTAGAGTGGCATATACTCTAAGTTATACAATTATGAAAGTAATGTATTTGCAGTGCTGACCGTATTGAATACAATTGCAACTGTACTTAAAGCACCAAGAAAATTTGTTTGATATTAGTCTATGACAAAGTGATAACACATTGCGAGTTTAGATGCAAAACTAGAAGTGATAGTAAACACAATTTATTCTCATTCCTATCTTATGTCAGTGCTAAATTATAGTTTTTTTATGATTGAAATTTGTTTCACATTTAGCAAATTATAAATAAAAAATATGGTCATATATTATTATTAAGCTTGAAAAACAATTTTTATCAAACTCAATTTTATTTTTGGGCTATGTAAGCCTAAAGCCTTTAGGCAAAACAACATTAACTTTTATAATATTTTTCTTAATATTTACGTTGATTTTTTTAATTAATTTTATTTTAAATATATAAAAGTTGTAGAGTTTACGCATTAGATTCAGTATAAATAATAAAAATACCGTTAACATATATTTACTATTTTAATCCTAATAATGGCAACTAAAAGAAAGAAAAAATATAATAGCTGGCACCTATACGGTTTCTTGAGCAGTTAACTATGCGATACAGAAAATTATATGTTTGATATGTCAACTTGTAGCATTTAAGTATAGCAATTATAATATCACTTTTATTACAAGCGTTTACTCATGTTTTATTTTTATTTCAGTAGAGATTTTGAACACGCATTGATAATTAACAATTCAACAGAGTTGTTATTATTACTGTTAATGACAATAACAGGAATAATTGCATACAGACAAATAACGCAATTAGATATAAACAGAAAAGGAGGATCTTTCCTGGACGAGCTGCTGCTATTTATCTGCATCCCTGCATTTTTCCTGGAAGCTATTTTCAGTTTTATACCAGCCGTACAGACCAAGAATACTTTGAGCATTGCTGAAATCACATTCACGGTGAGCTTACCTCATTTAAAAAGAAAATAATTCAATTTAAAATGTCCATATGTATTTTTTATAAAAAATATCAATTTAATTTTTATTTCCAGATAATACAAATATTAGTACAAACGCCTCTAATAATTGACGGCCTAAGAAGATGTAGCAATACGAAACAGTTGCGCAAACAGAAACCCGGAAGGGAGCTTATAACTTTTCTGATAGTCTGCAACGTTGCTATGTGGATAACGCAAACATTCGAAGTGAAATCGCACGGATTCAAGGATCACAGACACGATTTTTATGGAATAGTCCTTTGGACTATTCTGGGACACATGACGATCCCTTTGACCATGTTCTACCGATTCCATTCGTCCGTTTGCTTGGTCGATATATGGAAATATGCCTACGAACCACCAAGCGTATAATTTACACAAACGATACTAAATCCGACTGATACTATTGACATAGTTCCTTAAAATATTAATATGTACAAAGTGAGCTTAAATTAAATAAAATGTTTAAAAATATACGTCTAAACTAAATACGATACATATTCATACATTGAAATTGGAAAGAAAATCTTATTATATTCAATACTAAACATTATTTGCATACGAAGGAAATATAGGAAAATTTGATTTGCGCTTGTATTTCGTTTTATTAAAGAAGTTTAGCAGCAATTTTTCGTATGTGTAAATCAAATATTTCATAATCCAGTTTTGTTGTAATTCTGTTAGAGTATATGAAAAATACATACAATTTTATACGTAAATAAATGTAATAATTTTTTTAAATTTTTATTTACATGACTTGAACTAGAAAATACCGAGCCGGAAATAACATGGCATCTGATTACATTGAAACCGATACAAATAAAATGTAATTTATAATTGCCGTTTCAGGTCGTCAACTGGAAATGATATAAATTTCCATGAAATGTGGTCATTATTTTCAATGGTCAATTAAAAGGTATACATGGAATCATGAAATAGCCACACTTTTGTGTGTAGTTTGCACAGTTTCAATGATGCTTTATACCAAATTAAATGGGTTTATGCATAACAATTATATAATTATGAAATTGGTCTATCTAGACTACGAAAGTAATTGCTTATTAACATAATAATATACCAAGAGTCAAATGTCAGTTTTCTCAGTGTGCTTTTTTTTTGCCACTACTATTTTGTTGATAACATCAAATTCGTATAAATTTGGTCTATTGTTTTTTTAAGAGCGCTATTTTACTATATAAAACAATATTAAAATTTAAATTAAGGCGACTAGGCAATGTTTAACTAATATGTATTCAATGTTAGTTAATTAGTACATATACATGTTTTTACAGAATAGAAAAACCAATTCAGCTTTTAATCAATATTTTAAAAATACAATCACATAATCATGAACTGTTAAATATTAGACCTTCTAATATTTTTTGTACTATAAAAATCAATTAATTTGATACTTTTTTTATCAAAACGGATTTATGCATTTGTGTTACTATTATCTATTAACTTTTTTTGTTGTTTGGTCAATTTGGTCAGAAAAAAAAACACTGTTTATATAAAATAATTAAATAACTTATCACAATTAATTATTATAAAACGGTTTAAAACAATCTAAACATAAAATTACATAACAATTGCTGAATATTGTGGTAGATCTGTTCGCGTTATTTTCTGTGATGCAACACAACAAACTTTAGTGCTTATGACATTCAAGCCAACTATGATTTGCTTTGTTTTGTATTATGTATTTATTAGTTAAGGTAACGTATACATTTACTCACTATAATATATAATTGTTAATTTTAAAATTTAATTTGTGTGCATGAGAGTTTAATAAAATATAAAGGAACCGTGGGAAAAATATGAGCCACATTTTTTTTTATATAGTGCGTTATTGATATTGGGAATACCACAGTGTGTATTTTTACAAAATTATGAGTTTTAGAGTTTATAGAAAATTTAGTCTCTCATATGCCCGCGCACCTACAAGGATCACAGTTATATGTATGTATGTTTTAGGTATTTTGGTAAATTATCTTAATTAGGTTCTTTAATTTGTCTCTGTCTCTCATCATTATTTTAATCTATATTTTATTGCATTGTTAATTTTTTAATTATTATTTCTTAAATATTTTATAAAAGGATTTTTTTTTAAAGCGTCCAAACTTTAAATTTAAATTCAGTTATATAACAATTTTAAACAATCTAATTTTCAACCACTTTTTTAAGCAATTGGGGTCTTATGTTTGCAATTGTCTAAGTTATGTTTGTTTTTGGTCAATAGTTTAGTCTGATTTATTAGCATCGACAAAAATACGTAATTCAAAAATAATTTAAAAGCATTTAATCACACAACTTAGGTGGCCAGTTAACAGGCTTGTTGATTATTGCTCTGCAACGATTCTTAATAATATCAAGCTTTGCATATTGATTAAATTAATGGATACATTAATGGTTCAATTTGCACTATAAGGCAAATGTTAGATTGTTTGCAAATTATTTTTAATTCAAAAGCGGCAGTTTTGTTTTATTAACGTAACTATTTAGCTAAAAATAAGCTTTATTAATAAACAAAACTATGCAATTAAATTTTAGGTTTTTATGCAATTGATTTTGAGTCTATTCAGCAAACGTACAACGCAAAAAATGGTTTTGCGGCTTGAGTTCTTTAACAAGCTAGATTTTGTAAGTAAGTGAAATAACATAACCCAACTTTCTGCAAACGTTAAAAAATTGACAAACTTTTTTTAGAAATGCACATTTTGTTGACTTTAAGCAATTATCTAGACTATAAAATTGGCCAAATGTTTTACAAGTTTAATGGGCAAAACACTTATGTTATACGTTTAATATCTTTTTGCGTAGGATTAAAAAATCGACTGATTTTTATTGGTTTGCTTAGCGACTCTTGCAGTGTAGTCTTGTTAAACCTGTTTTGCACTTCTAAAGTTTTACTCTTTTGGCAGCTTTGTCTTTTTGATAAAATGTTGTGTTTTTTATTGGTTTTAATTCTTCTTTGTTTAAGTAAGGTTTGTGTTTGCCAAAGATGGTTGTGCGTTGCTGTTTATAAGTTTGCATTTACTAAGTGTGTGTATTTTAGATTCTTTTTTTATATACAACCGCGGGATAGAAAGTCTACTTTTATTTCTATTTTATAAAAGTGCTTGTTAAGACTACAGAATCAAGCAATGACCCTGTTAAGAATATTCTTTAATGTGTTAATTACTTATTTTTTTTTACAGGTTGCTGTCTTCCACTTCAAATTTAATCTGGTAAATTTTTTTTTGTCTCTTATAGAACCAAAAAACGGGTTTTAATTTAGTAAATGTTTTTTTTGCTTTTTTTTAGCAAGCTGATTCTTCAAGAGATTTTTTTTTAAATTTTTTGATTTGTTGCAACAAATAGACTTTGCAGGTTGTGACCACTGCTTTTTAACTGTCTATGCAGGTCATAACCAGTTAAGATTTTATTACCGGCAATTGCAGAGCTCTCAATGGCGTTTAACTATTTGGTTATGGTTATTGGTCTATCAGGTCTTAGAATTTTTTGTCCTTGGCGCACTTCTACCTAAAGCCAAAACATATTTGCCTAAAAGTAACAAAGTATGCCTACCTTGATTTTTGACTTTGTAGATTTGAAATTGGTCATTGGTTTTATATGTGTATCTTTTGTTTATTCACAATATATTTTCACAATATATTTTCAACTTATGCAATGGTCCTTGAAGTTTTAACCTCATCATTAAAGTTTCTTTCATATGCAACATATTGGTTATGTTAAGTCTGTAGTTCCTAAAATTTACAATAATTTAATGTATACGCAATTGGTATACTACTTGTTTTGCTTCCGCTATTACCATTAAGTAATGTTTTAGTAACAAAAATAGTACTTTTAAAACTAGTGTAAACGTGTTGTTAATATTGTATCCGTTATCAACAAACATGATAACTTTTAAAGCGTTAGTTTAGATGTTTTATTTCCTTTGACATTCGTTTTTAGGTTTGTAGTGTTTTGCTGTTTTGTGAACAATACAATTGTTGTATTGTTTGCATTCATTGATTACCTTAGTGCAAAAAAACATTTCTTATGTATTAAATGCACTTTATATTATGACACAGTTGCTCCAAACTTTTTGTGTGCAAAAATAAAAAAATCATCTGCTTAACCTAGAACAAAGATGTCTATGCTGTTAAGTAATAAATAAAAAATTAAAAGTACACCCGCTGGCAATTTTATCTCTTACTGTTTTTATTTTTATATAATGTTATAGTTACAGTCTGGTTCTTAATCATTGTTGGATAAAAAGTTTTATTTTTAGCCTTTTTATTGTCTTTGCAATAGATTCAAAGATAGTATTGTCAAATGCCTCTTTAATTTTTATTAAAACACTCAAAACTAATTTTTTGCATTCGATGATGTTTTTGCATTTGATGGCTTCTCATTTGGTAAGCATACTATTGCTGGTGCAATAATTGGAGAATTAGCTCCCAGTCCTACTACCAGAAATAAAAGGGAACTACTCAAAGGGAATAGAGCTTTTGGAAAATACTTACAAAAAATAAGTAAGATAAAAAAAAATGTATATTTTGTCAAAAAGACACGTGCGAAAAAGATAGAGAATTGCTATAAAAAGTATTGAAAAACAAAGTAGACAAAACTGCAATTATTAAAATAGAGCACTAAGAAACTATGCAACAACAATACTGAAGAAAAAAATAGAAAAGTTTAAAGTTTTAATTTAAAATTTAGGTAAACCAAAATGGAAGAAAACACACAAGTTAAAAGCCACATAAAACAAAGGAAGGAGAAGCAATAAGCTAAATAAAAGCAAACGAAAAATTTAAGAAAAGTAATAAAAAATTAAAAAAAAAAACAAAAAAGGTTAAAACAACTATGCCTGCTAAGAAATGAAAGGTGAACAGATAGACAAGAAAAGAACATATACTGAAACATTAATACCAACAAAAATTGTAGAAATAAAAAAAACTGCTTAAGGAAAACAAATTGACGGAATTGGAATTGACTAAGCAATTTTCAAACGGCAGATACGACGTTTTTAGGTTGACAGAAAATAAAAATTAGGGTATAGAAAGAGATCGGCCGGGGACAGCATGTGTTCCGCAAGGCCAAAACCTGCCTACCTCAAACTGGTACCACATTAAAGACAATGCCAATGACTAGGACAAATTAATAGCAGGACTTACGCAGAAAAGAAAACCAAAATGAATTGCCATGCGTTATTTATTTTCAAAAGCCACTTGTCAACAATGTTTTTCAACAAATTTTGCATAAAAAATGTTAAGAAAATAAGTTTGTAGGATGTAACCAGAGCATACGTAGATCATTTTGTCTGTAGTGCTTTCCAGCTGCTAAGTATTTGTAAAAATGCAAAGTTTGCTTTATATAATACTTTTGCATAGAAATTCATACACTATTTTAAACTAATAAAATAATTTATTGGTTTAATTTGTTTTGCACCGCTAACTTTTTAGGAAAGCTTGCTGGTTTTAATTGTTACACTTTAAACTAAAAAGACAAACAATAAAAAATAAATCCTATAGATCCATAATTTCAATTGTTTGCTTTTTAACAGGTTTTCATTTTTGGCCAATGTGTTCTTCTTTAGATGACTCGTCCATACATAAAATTTTTAGAATTTTTTTTTTAAAGAAGCATTCTTAAAAACTAAGTGATGCATGTTTTTTTTTCTAGTTTGTAAATCTTACTTAAGATAGTTGTCTCTACAGTTTTTGTGAGTTGATGTAGCAATCAAAAAACCTGTTCAATATTATGAGTGTCTTTAAAAATCTGGTATCTGGTAAATACTACATTTATACATAAATTTATAGTAAAAAAATTATTTGTTAACCAGACATTTTTGATATAATATAAAAACTCATTTGCTTTATTTTTAGGTTTTTCTAATTTTCTATTCTACGTTGTTTAATTAATTTTTTTCCCAACAATTGCTATGTTTTCTGCATACGCTAACATTTTTTTTTCTACTAGAACTCTAATTTACTACCTTATCTTCAACGTTTTATTTTACATTATCAATGTACGTTTGGTTCTTCTATTCTTGTCTCACACCTTCTGAAGTCTAAAATATTTTATTTGCTACTCACACAGACCTTATCTGATGCTTTTCTTTTTCATAAAACTACTGTTTTTTTTTAATTTATACTATTGATGGCGCTTTTTTGGTACGCAGGTAACACATACAATTTACTTAATCTTTTTGTAATATTTCTTTTTTAACTTGTTTTTTAGTGTGTTTTGGGCATATACAAGCAAGTCTTCATTAGTAAAAACACCAGTAGTTTTAATTGGTTTTTCAATCAAATTATCTATTCCTCACACTCATAATTTATTTTATGGTTTTATTTACTTGTTCAACTCAATTGTATTAATTTTTTATGTATACTGCATTCATACAAAAAAATATAGTATATATACGTTAGTTTCATTTTTTGAAGTAATATATGAAGAAAAAGATTAGTTTTTTTGAAACACTTTTGTAGAATTTAAATTTTTAATGAAAACGTAGCTTAATTATACAATATTCTGGCTGTATAAAGATAAATACTAATTTGTATGTTTCAAGAACACAAAATTATATTTTAGTCATTACTTTTTAAATTGTAATTTTTTTTTTTTAAATTAAGAAAAGTTATGTGATCTTACGTAGTGTATCCTTTTGCAATTAATGCACGCCAATTTAAAGCATTACGTTTAGAAGCTGTGAACAATAAAATTAAATGTTTGTACTTATTAGAAGTTCAATCGTTTACTCATATTTTAACAAATTTTTTGTTCCGTTTGTTTGCATTTTTGTTACATACTATCAAATTTAATATTGTTGTGATTGTCAAAACATTTCTTTTTTTACTGTTTAGTGTTCTATGAACTGCAACTTTTATTATTCAGCTATCCGAGAAGATCTTACCAAATTAAAATTGGTCAACTTTTACCCTTTTGCCATAAAAGAAGTGGAAAGATCCAAGTTTGTAGATGAACGAACCGGGTTGCCATATGCATTTGTATAACTCAATAAACTCTACAAATTTTTGAATATTATTTTCTACTACTGTCATAGTATTGTTTTTCAATTTTAGTAGGTAGTATTCTGTTTACAATACTACACCACACATTCTGAATTTTCTAATGCTTAATAATGCATGTTTTTGAAATAAATAAAATTGTAACTAAAATGTATATATTAAAGTTTTGGTCTAACTAATAAAATAACAAAACTTTACTTAAAGTAAATAATTTTTTGTGCTTTAAAAATCTTTAATTTGTAAAATGCGGCATTCAAAGTTGTCTTGCAATTGTTATAGTACGTATAGAAGATTGCTTTTCAACAATATTTAAAAATCATCTTTAAAATTTAAAATTTTTCTAGGTTTTATTTAAAACACTTTAACCATATATGCTTACTAACGACAAACTACAAATAAAAATACAAAAAAAACTTGATTTGTACACGATTTTTATTACATTTTACCAAATTAATTTAGAAGCACAACAAGCAAACCAGTCATTACTTGCTTTTATTTTTCTAGTTTTTGCTTAAAGCTTAAGAAACACATTGTATAGTTGAAAAAAGCGTTTAAAAATTTATTCATTTATTTATAAATTTTATACTTTTTATAGCAATTACAATTCATTAACGTATACTAATATTTCAACTGTTTTTCACATAATAAAAAACAGTATAGCATATAGCTCATAGAGCATTTGTGATTTATTGCCAACTTTTTAATCATTTACGCACAGTAGAATTTACTAAATGCAAAGTAAATAAAAACGCCTCTCCACGCATTTGCCAATATTGATATTAGTTGCGATATTATTTCTCAAAGCGCACCCACCGTATTTTTGTTGACTTTGTTATACGTTTACAGCATATGTTTGTTAATTATTCAAACACATTTGTAGTGTATCTCATAATAATTGCCACAACCGACTTGGTTTTTGAAATAAAACTGAGGGCGATGCAACATACTTGCAAAATGATAACAATTCTTTTCTTCCTAACAATAGATTTTAAGGTACATGTTAGTATTAACTTTTTTAATTACACTAGTAGCACTTGAATAATTACATAAGTTTACATTTTAATTATAATTGTTTTTTGTCTGTGCTTTTCCATTTCTAATATAAAATCAAGATTTTTTTAAACTATATAAGCTTATATATTATGTGACCTTTTATGTATCAATGAGTGGTACTTACGGTGCGTTTATTGTATCAGCAAACGCGCTTGTGTTTGTTATCTACTCCGTATGTATCAGTTTTCTCTCACGTATTATAAAATGAAATCTATATTCTTTCGTACGTTAATAATTCTACCGCTTTGCAACTCCTACATTTATTAAAACAATATTTATAAACATTTACATATTATAAACTAAAAGGTTTTGCCAGTATTAGAAATAGAAACTAGCATATAATCTTCTGTCTTCCAAACTATAATATGGCTGTTCACAATTTATCATTTTCTACACAAAAACAAACTTTAACAACTTTGAATACTATAACAGCTATTATTTAAAAAAACTAATTTATAACATAATAAATACTCCACAAAATGTGCGGCGCAAGAAGTAAAATTTTTGTTTTTTATATATTGATGTTATTAGTTTTAATTTCTACAAGTTGCAAACAACAGATTTAAAAAAGGTAAATAATGGAAGTTTTAATTGAAGTTTTAAGCTACTCAAAGTTTCCTGTTTTTAAACATAACAAAAAACATTTGTGGTGCATCATATCAAACAATTTAACATAAGTTTTACCATTACCATATTTTTGTCTTTAGCCTCTATAAAAAATAATGTTGATACATCTTGTTTTTTCTGCGCTTTTCTTTGCAGACGGAGATTAATATAATTATTTTTTACTATCTTAACAATTCATGATTTATTTGTTTCTACTAATTTAAATTTTAAAACAAACAAATTTATGACATTTTTAGTTACATATATAGAGTGGAGTTTGCAATGTCTACTGCCTGAGTAGGAATAAAAACTTTGCCAAATTGCTGAGGAATCTTATTATACAACTAAAAAGCAAACCATACAAATTTAAAAAAATGTAAAGAGACTCGGTAGATGGCGTTTGAAATTTACCGTTTACGGAAATAACCCTCAGAACTAGACTCCAGGCAATCGCAATCCGGCTTACCATCCCGATAAAAGCCACAATATGCAACCTGTATCTTCCGGAGTTTGACTGGACTCTGGAAGATTTACAAGAACTTACTTTGCAGCTTCCACAGCCCTACCTCCTGGTGGGCAATTTTAACGCCCACAATCCGCTTTGGGGTTCTCTGAGGAAAGACACGCGAGGTCGTTTGATTGAAGCTTTTCTCGATCAAAGCGACGCTGTCCTCCTCAACACGGGTTCCGCCACACACTTTGGAGGTAGGGGTACAAACTTTTTGGCAATTGATTTGTCTCTACCGTCCCCACGTTTAACCACACGTCTATCGTGAAATGTATTAGAAGACCTTCACAGTAGCGATCACTTTCCCATCGTTATTAAAACCATCGTCAAACGGGTCAGACAGTCCGTCCCCCGTAGATGGTGTCTCGACCACGCAGACTGGCAAGGTTTCCAAGCCAGTCTGGTCCCACCAGAGTCAAATGGTGAAAATGTCGAGACCGCCGTGAAGGTTTTCACTAATTGTATTGTCCGAGCAGCAGATGTGTTTGTCCCAAAGTTCAGCAGTCAGCTGACCGGTCCGTCAGTTCCTTGGTGGAAAGACGATATCCGAGTAGCTGTGGAAGAAAAAAAGAAAGCGTTTAATTGTTTTAAAAAAACTCCGACGCAGGAAAACATGATCGCTTTTAAGAAGAAGCGAGCCGTTGCGCGCCGCAAAATTCTTGAAAGCAAGCAACGGTCATGGGAGAGCTACGTATCGACGATCACGCCGACCACTTCGGTCGGCGAAGTGTGGAAAAAGGTGGGAGCCGTGTCGGAAAAGAAATTTTCCTTTGTGGCTCCCATCCTAATCGTCGACGGACGCGAAGTCACCGAAGCGACCAACATTGCAGACGCATTGGCAACTCAATTTGCGTCTGCCAGTAGCTCTCAAAATTATAGTGAGCAATTCCTGCGTCAAAAAGATCAATTAGAAACTCAGCTAAATTTCTCTAACCCGGATTCTTTGCCCTACAACTCTTTATTTTCCTTAAAAGAGTTGGAAACGGCAATTAACGGTATGGGTAGGTCCTCCACACCGGGACCAGACGACGTGCCTTATCAGGTTATCCGGCAGCTTCCCTTCCGCATGACGGAGCAGTTGCTGGAAATCTACAACCTGATATGGGAAAGCGGCGTCTACCCGGAATGTTGGAGAGAAGCCATTATCCTGCCGTTGTTAAAGCCGGGCAAAGATCCAAACAACGTCAACAGCTACAGACCGATTTCACTTACCTGCTGTCTCAGTAAACTTTTAGAAAAGATGGTCAACAACCGTCTGGTGTGGATGCTGGAAAGTAACGATCTTTTAGCTAAATACCAGGCGGGTTTCAGACGAAATCACAGTACCATTGATCATTTAATCTGTCTAGAAAATTCCATCCAAGACACCTTCCTAGCAAAAAAACACCTCGTAGCGGTGTTTTTCGACCTGGAGAAGGCGTATAACATGACTTGGCAATATGGAATTTTGCAGAAGCTGCACGTTTGGAGATTCAGGGGCCGTATGCCTCTTTTTCTTAAATCTTTCATGCGCGATCGCTAATTTAAAGTAAGGGTGGGAACCACTAACTCAAAGATGTTATGTAGAGAACGGTGTTCCCCAAGGGTTGACAATCAGCGTCACCCTTTTTCCGATTGCGGTTAATGATATTGCGGCTTCGGTGGTTACACCTGTACAAAAATGCCTGTACGTCGACGACTTGGTGATCTACATGGCGGGAAATACCATTCTTGCCATAACACGTCAACTCCAGATCACCATAGACAAAGTGGACAGAGAGGCAGAGGCGAGAGGTTTTCGCTTATTTACGACGAAAACCTCGTGCGTGCATTTTTGCCGCCTCAGAAGACCTCACCGGGAACCCGCACTTGACATGCGGGGTTCCAGAATCACGTGCGTCGAAACAGTCCGTTTCTCAGGGCTCGTGCTTGATAGGACCTTATCCATTCGGGCACATAATGATGAATTGGTCACAAAGTGCAAAAAAGCCTTGAACGTGATCAAGTGCTTGGCCAACATCAACTGGGGTGCGCGGAGAGAGGTACTGTTGCGGCTGTACAAGGCTCTGGTTTTATCCAGGGTCGACTACGGCTGCGCGGTATACTCATCTGCCAGAAAATCTCGGTTGAAAGTCCTAGACGCAGTCTACAACGCAGGCATTAGATACGCCACGGAAGCATTCCGGACGAGTCCAGCACCGAGTCTTTGCTGCGAGTCGGGTGTACCTCCTCTAGCCGCTCGTCGTAGTCGCTTTGTACTCACGTACGCCGCGGCGATGCAAGCAAAAAGGGGTCACAACAACCGACTCATATTTACCGCCAACGAAACGCAGCAACGCAAATATAGACTCAGGCCTACTGTCAGTAGGCCGGTGTGCGTCCGAGCGCAAGAGCTAGAGGAGAGTCTTAATGTTGATTATCTGATGGTATTTGAGCTTGGTTCTGGCGAGTTTCCACCTTGGCTGATGCCTAGGGTTATAGCTCGTCTTGATCTGACCTCCCAGAGCAAACGAGAAACTTGCCCCGACGTCTTGAGGAGCAAGTTTCTTGAAATTGTTGCCGAATACTCAGACTCTCAGCGGTTGTATACGGACGGTTCAAAAACGGATCGGGGAGTGGGAAGTGCCTTTTTTTTAGATGGTACGGCCCATTCTTGGTCTCTCCCTAAAGAAGCCACCGTATACACCGCAGAATTATATGCATTACATAAAGCCCTGCTAAACTGTGTGACGTCATCTCACAGCTCGTTCCTTCATTGTTTCGACTTGCTGAGTGCCATCCTGAGTATACAGTCTATGTACTCGGTCGATCCGCTGGTCCAGCTCGTACAAATTTCGATATTCCGCTTGGCCGGGTTTGGACAGAGAGCTATCTTTGTCTGGACACCGGGTCATGTGGATATCGAGGGCAACAAACTGGCCGACAAAGCCGCCCGTCAGGCGGCTGACGCGGATCCTACGGACAACATTTCCGTAAGTCCCGATGATCTCAAAGGTTACGTCATATCAAAAGTCATCGAGGATTGGCAAAGAGTATGCAACGGCTTCGAGAGCAAATTAAAGGAAATCAAGCTCTCCGTGACGGCATGGAAATCGCCGGTAGATCTCAACTGGAGAAAGGAGGTCGCCCTATGTCGCTTGCGCATAGGTCATACCAACTTGACCTCTTCGTATCTCCTGACCGGCAACGAACAACCTGAATGCCAAACATGTCACGACCCTCTAACGGTGAAGCACATTTTGAAGGAATGCCAAGCCTACCTTCCCCACCGTAATCGGCTCGAGCTCCCTAACAACGTGGCGTCTATTTTATCAAATAGAGAAAAGTCCATGGAAAGGTGCGTCCAGTTCTTGAAAGACGCAGGACTCCTCAAACAAGTGTAACCAAGTTTTTGTGTTGTCTTATAATGATTTTGGTTAACTTATTCATTTATTTTTATTGATCAGTTTGTGTTATTGAGTTGTTTAAAGCATCGTAGTCTTTTACAACTTTGGTGCAATCTGTGATATTAGGTTTAGTTAGTTTTTAGGGTCTGGCATCGAAGCATTTTACAGCTTCGATGTCATCTGTGATATTAAGTTAGGTTGTGATATTAGGTTAAGTTGTGATATTAGGTTTAGTTACTTTAGTTTTTAGGGTCTGGCATCGAAGCATTTTACAGCTTCGGTGTCATCTGTGATATTAGATTAGGTTAAATAGTAAGTTTTGTGATATTAGTTTTTAAATTTAATTTTTTAATTTAAGCAACTGTGATATTAGATTTAGTTTTTATTTATTTATTTATTTAACCATTTTAATGTGTTGTTTTATCTCCTCAGGTCTATAACCTGAGGTTATTATTATTAAAATAAATAGCTAAGTATTCGACGCTAAAACACAACAAAAAATAAATAAATAAATAAATTACGCCTCTAGTAGCACGTCAGTTAAATCTGACAAAAGCTTTAAAATGAGCACGGATCAGTCAACTACCGGAGTTGAAGCTCAATGCTCCAGTATTGCAGTAACTAATTGTTTAGAAGTTGGTGCAACTGATCGGGTTGTGCCAATGAATAATGCTAACTGGTCCCAGTTTAATGACAAATTGGATCTCTCAGCTTCTATTTTTTCAAAAGAAAAAAAATTACAAATTTATTTTGCCAAATATTGGTACCAGTTAGAAAGCAAAACATGTCCCTCGGTTTATCCTGGTTACTAGAAAAAAAGCAATTTTGATAAAGTAAGCCCTTTTTTAATAAGTAAGTGTTTGTACGGACTGATTGGTGATACTAAATCTATTAAGAAGGTTCAATAAAAATTTTAAAATGTATCTAATGCTTTTTTTTTATTAACTCTATGAAATTCATTTATATTTATTATTATATTCATATTATATCATATATTTTTATTATTTATTAATTAATGTATTATTTTATACAACATGTTTTGTTATTTTTAATAACATATAATATATAAATTTTTTTTTTTTTTATTGATTTATAAATAAATTAAATTTTTGTTTCTCCCGCATTCCCTGATATTCGGTTTTTTTAAGTCATTTAAAGTTTGATACATATAATTTAGAGGTTATATTTGTTTATAAAAAGATACCAACATTCTAATAATTATTTTGAATTTTGAAATTTTATATATTTTTTATTTTATTAAAATATCCATTTAAGGTGAATCGTATAGCATTAATTGTTCATTTATAACTTCATAATTTTGATTTTTAATATGTTTTTTAATTTCTAAGTCTTCCAAAAATATAAGTTTTTTATCCAAAATGTGTAAAATTACAAGTGTGTTGTACTGTGAATTTGGTTTATGTTTATTTAATAATAGAAGTTTTGCAAAATTTGATTTATCTAAATATTTGTTTTTAAAATCGCGAATGTGTTTATTATACCTAATATTAAAACTTCTTTTTTTTTGCCCAATATATACTCCATTGCAGTCATTACACTTTAATTTATATATACCACTTTTATTCCAAATATCTGTTTTTTCTTTTGCATTTAGTAATTTAGATTTTAAAGAATTTTGAGTAAAAGCTACCATAATATTAAACTTTTTGTTTATATATTTAGATAATTTTTCTGAAATTTGGCCAAAATTTGATATAGAACAGAATTTTTTATTGTCTTTTTTATTATTAAAAGGAAAAATTTGTTTACAACAATTGTTTAATTGTTTCCTTTTTATAATTTTTTTAACTGTAATTTTGTTATATCCATTATTTAAAGCAATTTGCTTAATAATTTTGATTTCTTCTTTTAAATCATTATTTGATAGAGGTATTGATAAAGCCCTATGTACTAAACAGTTAAATGCTGATAATTTATGGCAATTTGGATGATATGAATTTTTGGGAATTATTTTGTCTGAATAAGTTGGTTTTCTAAATATTTTATAACTAAAATTTGGGTAATTATTATAAATTGATAAATCTAAAAAAAATTTATAATTTTATTTTGTTCTATTTCTAATTTAAATTTTATTGTAGTATGTATACTGTTAACATATTTTAGTAAATTTTCTAAATCTAAATAGTTTCCTTTAAAATAAACAAAAATGTCGTCTACATATCTATACCAAAATTTTATATTAATTTTAAATTTAAATTAGAAATAATATATAATATATAAATAATATATGTATCAAACTTCAAAGGACTTAAAAAAACCGGATATCAGGGAATGCGGGAGATACAAAAATTTAATTTATTTATAAAACAATAAAAAAAATCAAATTTTAATATATTATATACTTACTTGAAAATGTTATTAAAAATAACGAAACATGTTGTATAAAATAATACATTAATTAATAAATAATAAAAATATATGAAATAATATGAATATAATAATAAACTAAAATGTATCTATATTGCAGATATGTGCGTAAAAGTTTCAGCCCATAAAACTTTAAACTCTTTGTAAAAACATTACTACATTACTGAAATTGATGAAAACATGAGTGGTCAGGGTTTAATCAAAATGGGTTGCATCTCTAGAGAATTGTAGTTTCCTTAACCAAAAACGTAGGGGTAGCACCCCCACACATTTTCAAGTTGGCTTTAAAACCGACCTGACCAAACCTGTTTTGGCAAATATGTCAAAACAAACAAATATCGACAGTTTGATCCGGATAAACAAAAAAGGAATGACATTTCTTCCAGCAACAGTGACGACGGATTCAGTTTGGCAATAAAACTTTTTCTTGTTAACAGTGTCAGCAACAGAGGCAAAAAAAGAAGAAAACTTAGTTAAAAAAAAGCAAAAGAAGAAGTAAACTTGACTTAAAAAAAGGCAGATCACGCTCCCAGCAATAGGCTTTCTATTATGTTTTATTATTAAGTGTTGTTTTGTATTGGCATTGCAGACTTTTACAACAAACAAACAAACGCAGCTATTTTGAGCTTAATATGATTCTGGTAAAACACATGCCTTTTGCGTGTGTTTCTAAAGCCCTAATACTTTGAAAGTAAGGGTTTATTTTTTGGCAATTGATTTAAATTATTTCCACGTCTATCAACACGTTTATCGTGGTATGTATTAGAGGACTTTCACTGCAGCAATAATTTTTTTATTGCAATTAAAACTATTGTCTAATGAGTCAGACAGTCCGTCCCCCGTAGCAAGGTTTTTAAATCAATCTGGTCTCACAAGAATCAAATGATAAAAATGTTAAAACTATCGGAAAGGTTTTAGGATTTTTTGCCCTCTTCCGCAGAAGGATCAGACAACGTGATTTATCAGGTTATACAGCAGCTTCTCTCCTCCATGACTAAGCGGGTGCTTGAAATCTACAACCTTGTATTTAAAATCGTTGCTGAAACCGGGCAAAAATTCAAACAACCTTAGCTGATGCCGGTAGGGGTTAGAGCTTGTCTGGATCTGATTATCCAGAGCAAACAAAAAACTTGTCTTGACGTTTTAAAGAGCAATATTATTGAAATTGTTGCCGATTCTTTGTGGTTGTATACAGACGATTCAAAAACTGATCAAGGAGTGAAAAATGTTTTTGTTTTAGATAACACAACCCACGTAAAGTTTTTTCCTAAAAAAAGCCTTTGCAGAATTGCATGCATTAAAAGTTCAGCTAAACTGTAAGATGTTATCTCACAGCTTGTTCCTTCTTTGCTTTGACTTGCTAAATGCTATCCTAAGAATACAGTTTATGTATGTACTTGGTCGATCTGCTGGTCCAGCTTGTACAAGCTTAGCTGGATTTGGACAGAAAGTTATTTATGTCTAGACACCGGGTCATGAGGATGTCAAAAACAACAAAGTGGCCAATAAGGCAGCTGACACGGATCGAAAAGACAACGTTTTTATTTATTTATTTATTTATTTATTTACTAGTTAACGGAAGCCATTACAAAATAAGTATATATTTACAATTTAAAAAACATAAATTAATCATAAAACAACTAATATTAAAAATAAGAATAAAACTTAAATAGTTACAAAATAAAAAAAGGTCACGTATGGGTGACAAGTGCACGTCGCAGGGTATTAAAAGAATCTTTAAAAAAATCCACATTAACTTCGTTGGCATGCCGCAAAATACGTGTAGATGCAGAGTGCACCGCATAATCAGTGCGTTTGAACGGTATATGAAATAAATAGTCATTGCGTAAAACTCGAGCTGAGACATGTATACCTATAGAGCTGAGCAAGTCAGGACAGTCAATAATCCCACGAAGCACTTTAAAAACTAGTGTCACGTCAAAATTAAAACGTCTTTTTTCATGACTAGTCATGTTAAATGTAGAGAGCAGTTCCGTGTAGCTGCCTGCAATGTTGCATTTATACGCCAAAAAACAAACAAACTTTTTTTGATTCTGTTTAATTTTTCCTTTACTGACGGCGGTGTATGGTGACCACACATTGGAACAATACTCGAGATGGGGACGTACTAGAGCGTTGTAAAGGATAATTAGAGTACGATGGTCACAAAACTCCTTAGAGTTACGCTTGACAAACCCTAAAAGTTGATAAGCTTTAGCCACAACAGTATCGATATGTAGTGTAAATGAAAGGCTTGAATCAAACGTAATGCCTAAATCACGAATAGTGTTAACTCTTAACAACATTACATTTATGAGAGAGTAACCATACATTTTGAGTAACCATTACATTTTTTTTGTAAGACCCGATAATCTTAAAGGCTTTGAGAGCAATTTAAAGAAAATCAAAATCTCTAAATTTCAAAAAGAGAGAGAAGGTAGCTTTATGTCGCTTGCGCATAGGTCATACCAATTTAATCTCTTTGTATTTAACCAGCTTGGCAAACATGTCACAACCTTTTAACGGCAAAGCACATTTTAGAGGATTGTTGAGTCTGCTTTCCTTACCGTAATTGGCTCAAACTCCCTAACAACGTAGCGTCTATTTTATTAAAAAGAAGAGTTTATGGGAAGATGCAATACAGTTTTTGAAAGACGCAAGACTCTTCAAACAGGGGTAACTAAGTTTATGTGTTGTCTAATAATGATTTTAATGTTAATTTATTTATTTATTTGTATTGCTCAGTTTGTGTTGTTAAGTCGTTTAAACACCAAGTCTTTTACAACTTTGGTAAAATCTGTAATATTAGGTTTAGTTAGTTTTTAAAGTTTGGCATCAAAACTTTTTACAGCTTTAATGTTATCTGTGATTATGTTAGGTTGTGATATTAGGTTTAATTAGGTTTTAGGGTCTAGCATCAAAACATTTTACAGCTTTGGTGTTATCTGTTATTATAGGTTAGGTTAATGTATAGCATCAAAGTCTTTTACAACTTTGTTGCCAGTTGTAATAGTAGATTTTATGATATTAGTTTTAAATTTAGTTTTTAATTTTAGCAACTGTAATATTAGTCATTTTAGGTCTATAACCTGAGGTTATAATTATTAAATTAAAATAAGTAGTTAATGACCTTATTAGTCAACGATATAAATAAAGAAAAAAAAAACAAAATAAAACAAACAAATTTTCTATCATATATATCGCCTAAATCTGTAATTTAATCAAACTGCGTAAGAACAACTGTATCTTATAAATATTGACAAGTTTGTATTTACTTAGGTTAAAAAACATGTCACATAAAATTCTTTAATAAATTAAAAAAAAAAAAAAAATATTATAATATTTTTCTAGTGACTATTTACAGCAGTCGCACAACACTCTTATAAATAACGTGTAAAAAATGTTTACTTTATAGATTAGAAATAACATGGTTATTAATTCAAATACGAAATTAACAAAACTATCAAACTCCAGTCATCCTGATAAAAAAAACATTTTTTTTTAATTATAGGTTTTGGTTTTATTAGTTTAAAATTAATTATTATATCATATAGACTTTGTGGAAAATATCTAATGTAATATGTACTTTATCTTTTTTAATAAATAAATTAAGATTACGCACAACTTTGCAATAACAATTAGAAAATATCAAATCTAAGGATCTATTACTGCAATTGGCTGTAATACTATACTGCTAAAATAACTAAAAAAAGCTGGAATTAATTAGAATAATCTATTTAAAACTAAGCATACATTACACATAATTAAGAAATTATCAGCATTATCTTTAATTTGCAAGTAATTTTTTAATTAGTTAGAGTAGATGGCATATAGATTAAATTGACAAATTTAATTTGAATAAATAACCACATTCTAAATTGTCTACGTCACAAGGTTTGGAAATTATATACAACAATTCAAGCAAGTAAATTTTTAAAGCATTTTTAATAGCTAATAATACACAAAATCTACGTGTTTTTCCAATGGCCTTAAAATTGTAGTTACCTCTAAAGACTGCATACTTTGTGTTTGAAAACATGATCAATAAACAAAATATCTAATATAAACCATGTTTTTAAACCAATAAAAATAAAATTTTATGTCAATAACGGCCTTATTAAATAGGTATTTTTTAATACTATATGTTCTAGTAATATCAAGAAAGCACTAAACGTTTTGATTTTGGCAAAATATTTACGATACTAAGATTTAGAATAAATACCTATACATTTTTAGACAACACATTTCAATTACTAACTATAATCATTTGTACGTAAGATATAATTAAAGTTTAGTACTTTGTTTCTGATGTCAATATTAAATTTGTAGATATATGATCTAAGTTGTTAAAATGGTACGTATAATAAAAATGAATGTAATATTTTCAAAGCAGTAATTTATTAAAAAAAAACTTTGACCGGGTCCAATCTATTAAAGTACCTATTATGATTGAAAGTCTTCTATGATTAAAAGTAAGTAAATTAATTCTTAACTACAAATTACAAAACCATTTAATAATATAGTTACAATTAAAAGTATTTATCATGATCATAAAAAAAAATAACTAACCGTTTCCTATCAACCATTATTTTAGCAGTAATAGTGTTTCTGAGAAATAACTTCAAAAGACAATAATTATTTGACGATATTGAATAAACTGCAAAAAATGTAAAATTTAAATTACTAATTCAGAATTCAAAAACTCAATTTGATTACTCAAATCACGGTTTGCATTCAATAAAGTTTTATTTTAGTTAAGCGTTTATTAGAATGATTTAACACACATATTTTTTAATTTAACTTTTTTTTTTTTTTTTTTATTTTTTTTATTTTTTTTTTTTAGGACGTAGTGAGTTGTTTGGCTCTCAACAAGTGGCCCTTAAGAATAACTTACGCATGGTAATACCTTCCGGTTTTCTTCTCTGCGCAAATCCTGTTGTTTTTTAATGTCCCTGTCTAAACTAACCTACTTTTGGTGCTAGTTTGAGGCGGGCTGGTTTTTGCTTCGCGGATTTTCACGCATCATCTGCGGCACGCATGCTGTCCCCGGCCCCTCTCTCCCTATAGCCCCTACCTTTGTCTGTCTCTTTATATTCTTCTATTGTCAAACTCTTCAATTTTTTTTTTTTGTACACTTGTTGCAAAGTTTTTTAACGCCCTCCATTTATTTTCATCTTTTAAGCATTTGTTAATGATTGTTCTTTTATCCACTTTGCTTTCTAGTATATATTCTAGTTTTTTTCTATCTTCCTCCCACGCCTCGCATTCTACTAGAGTGTGTTCTGCGTTATCGTGTGTTTCTTCCTGACAAAATGTACACCTTTCTTCTTCATTTATTTTTTTAATTTTTTGCAAGAATTTTCCAAATGCTCCGTGCCCGGTCAGTATTTGTGTTGTATAATAACACGTCTCGGGTTTCTTCTCTACCCATTCTTTTATGTCTGGGATTAATTCTCTCGTCCATTTCCCCTTTTCTCCTGTATCCCATTTTCTCTGCCATCTTTCCATAGTCTTCTCTCTTGCTCTTATCTTTGCTTCTTTTTTACTCGTTCCTTCTTTTACAAGTTTTTTTATTTCTATTCTTTCCTCCACCATCATATCCGCGGGAGGTGTTGCCGCAATTACCTCTACTGCCTCTTGTGACACTGTTCTGTAAGCTCTACAAATCCTTAGCGAGCTTGCTCTTGTGGCTCCTCTTACTTCCTTTCTGTTTTTCTTTGTTTTCATGGCTTCTCCCCATGTTTCTGCGGCGTACAGCAATTTGCTTCTTGCTGCCGTTGCTATTAGCCTTCTGCTTTCTTCTCCTGGACCTCCGTTGTTTGGCATAAGTCTACCAAGCTTTCTCTCAATTTCCTTTGTTCCAATGACCGCTTCCTTAACCTGTTCATTCCATCCCTTTGCTTCGAGTGTCACTCCAAGGTATTTGATTTTTTTCCCTATGGTTATCTCTTGATCTCCCACCTGTATCTTACCTGTTCCTCTATTATTCCTCTTAGTCGATAGCCATGCCGCCTCAGTTTTTTGTGTTGCTAGTTTTAAGCCCTTACTTCTCATCCATATTTGTATCATATCAATTGCCAGCTCTAATCTTCCTTTTAGTACTTCTATTTCTACGTCTCTACCTACTACTGCTATGTCGTCCGCAAATGCTGTTATTGACACGCCTTCCGGCATCTTCATTCGAAGTAACTCGTTATAGACAAGGTTCCACAGTTTTGGTCCCAGTGCTGAGCCCTGCGGTACCCCTCTAGTAAGTTTGAATCTTCCATTTTTGGTCACTAGATTTCTGTCCTGTAAGTAGCTCCATATAATCTTGATTGTTTTTCTGTTCAGTTCTTTCTTCTTTGCCGCCTCTATAATTGCTGCCCATGATACGCTATTAAACGCGTTCTGTATGTCCAACGCTATCATTACACAGTGTTGTCTTTTCCTCTGCGTTCCGCTGTTTGCTTCTTTTGCTATTGCTTTCACTTTTTCAATAGCTCCTAAGGTTGTTTTTCCTTTGGTAAATCCGTATTGTTCTTTTTCCCATCCTCCTTTTTCTTCTATTTCTTGTTCTATTCTCCGTACAATAACTTTTTCCATTATTTTAGCCAGTGTGTTGATTAAACATATTGGTCTGTATGATGTTGCTTTTCCTGCTTCTTTTTTTTTCTCAATCAGTACCAGAGTGGCTTCTTTCCAACATCCTGGGAAAGTTCCTTCTTTTAGGCACCTGTTGATTATTTGAGTTATTTCTATCTCGTTTCCGTCTAATGCTGCTTTAACAATCTCTGTTGTTATTTCGTCCGGACCTGGTGCTTTGTTGTTAGGCAATTCTTTTATGATCTCTTTGATCTCTTCCACTGTTGCCATAACTGTTGCTTCTTCTTCTTTTGTTTCTGGTTCTTCTACTGGTTCTCCCTTTGGAAATAGTTTTTTAATTATGACCTCTTCTTCTTCGTCTTCTTTTAAGCAGATTCCTTTTGTTCTTCCACCCAATTTGTCCATCACTATTTTGTACGGTTTTCCCCAAGGATCCCCATCTATAGATTCTATCATTTCTTTCCAGCATCTTTTTCTGCTATCCCTAATTGCCTTTTTTAAAATTTTTCTGTCGTTTTTTAGTTTCTCTTCTATTTCCTCTGTGTTCTCTCCTCTTCTTCTCAGCCTTTTGATTTTCCTCGCTGTTTGTATTGTGTTTTTCCTGCATTCTTTTATTTCCTCACACCACCAGTATGGTCCATTTCGTCCGCCTTCCCTGTACCTAGGAATTGCTTCCTCCGCCGCTTTTCTCAGTTTTTCTGAGTACCTCTCGCATCTTTTCTCAATATTTTCGTTTTCTGTCACTTCTTCTGTTTCCATGCCTCTCTTTATCTTTTCTTTGTCCATTCTTCTTACGTTCCATTTACCTTCTCTTGTGTGCTCCTGTTTTCCTTTCTCCTTTGTATTGTATTGTATATGTTTATGTAGACTCAGTGATTCTTCTTCAGTCACGGTCCATTCATTTATTATTTTTGCCATTTCCCACGTTGCTATGGTGATGTCAATATGCGATTTTGAGCTTCCTCTTACAAACGTCGGTTTGTCTCCATTGTTGCAGATTGTAAGATTTAACCCTGCTATCATCTCCTCTAAGATTTTTCCTCTTAAATCGTTCTTGTAGCCTCCCCATCTCGGTGATTTTGCGTTGAAATCTCCTCCTACAATAATTTTTTTGTTTTTCTGTTTTCTTAAACTTCTTTCTAATTCTTCTATCCACTCTCGATAGTATTCCAGACCGCAGTTTGGGCTGATATAACAGCTGTATACTATCATGCTTTGTACTTCTGCCCACACTATTCCTTCTTTTGGTGTTCCCCATCTTTCCACCTTGTCCCTACACTTCCCCCTAGCTAAAATTGCTGCATCTGTTCTTTTGTCTCTTATCCACTTACCATTTAGTTTGTTTTTATTAGGTTCACTCACTAGCACTAGGTCTATTTCCTCTCTCTCCGCTGTTGCTATTAGTAAATCGTGAGCCTCTCTTCCCCTCCCTATGTTTATTTGTATAAACTTATACATTATGTGATACTATTTTTTCCTCCTGTTCTCTCCAGTTATCTGGGTTGTTGTCCTCCATATTCTTCTTTGTTTTCCTCATTTCTTTTTTCTTTGTAGCTGGACATCTTTTCTCTCCCGTTCTGTGTCCTAATACTTTGCATTCAATGCAGTATTCTTTGTTTCTGCATTCGGCAACCTGATGTCCCTCCTTTCCGCATTTTATACATAGCGAAGACCTGTCTTCCCCATTGCATTCTGCCGCTACATGTCCTTTCCTCCAGCATTTATAACATTTTCTTTCATTTGCTTTAACTTTCTCTACTCTGCATCTTATGAGTCCTATGTTTATTCTTCCTTCTCCTATTATCTGTTCTGCTATTTTTTTGTCCATTTTGACTATAGCGGTTTGTATTTCTCTATAACCTTTCTTTATGGAAATTATTGTACTTCCTTCTGTGTTCACTTTGTTCATAATTTCTTCCAGTATTTCTTCTCTCTTAATTTCCGGGCTAATATCTTTGATTATCACCAGTTCTGTAGTTTTGTTGCTGGCTTTTCGTACATTGCAACCTTCCATTCCATTTTTAATTTTTTCTATCTCTTTCTCCGTCTCATTACCCTTTGTAATTAGTAACAACTCCCCTTTTTTTGTTTCTCTTACCTCCTTGAACGTAGATCCTTTTATCTGGGTTTTTGCCTGTCTCAGCAAATCTGCATATGTGACACCTTGTTTGCTCACTACTATAGCACCTGTTTCCGTACCTGTTTTTTTTTCTCTATGTGTCTCCGCTACCTGTCCCTGTGTTGGCACGCACAGTCTTATTTTTGTGTTAGTTCTTCTTCCTGCTATTTCCATAATTTTTTTTTGCATCTCTTGCCGTAATTCCCGTTGGTATTGGTATATTTATTTCTTCAATACGTAATGTTTTTGTTTTGATAAGCATTTTTTCGATAGCTATTAGTATCTCCTTATTCCCTGCCGTTTCGATTTTCTGCTTAATGATGTGTACTTTTCCCACATTTTTTCCGCTTAGATTTTTAACAATTTCTATATATGGCGTTTCATCTTCTCCTTCTTCCTCCATTAGTTCAGGGTATTTTATTTTTGCTTGTTGCAAGATACCACCTTCTTTGCCTATTTCATCTTTATTTATTAAAAGTCCTGTATCCATTTCCTTTCCCATTATTGGTTTTTTTTTTTCCACATTTACATATTTATAGTCTGTATCTCTCCATTCTTTATTTATAATATTTTTTATATCCTCTTCATTAGCCACTTTTAATATCTCCTCGTCGGAGATGAAATGGTTTTTACGGTTTTCTTCCCTATTATCTCCAGTTTCCATTGTCTGTGTCGACATTTCTATACCTATTTTTGTTTTATTTTCATTCTCCTGTTCTTTTTTTTGGATTTCTTCAAATTCCATTCTCTCCATATTTGTTTCTAGTTGATTCGCCACCTTTTTAATTTCCAGTTTAGTGGTTGTACACTCACTGGTTAAGTTTTTTAATTCTCTAATTAATTTCCCCATTATTTGGATTGTTGTGGGGTTATTTGCTCTCTTCGCCTCGTTGTTACCTCCTGGCGAATCTATTTCTCTCCCTCTTTTTTGTTTCGTTTGACCTAATTCTTTATCTTTATTTTTATCCGGCGGTGTTCTTTGCAACATCCCGCTTTTTAAAAATGCATCCATCTTATTAAGTTTTTTTGACCCTTGGCCTAGTTTCACTTTTAATTAATATCAAATTGCTGTTTCCGCGTTTATGTTTTATTATGTAACACTAGACGTGTCGCGCGTCACGACACGAGTGTGTTTTAAAACACGACCGCACCTTTATTTTTTGTGTGTCCAGTTTTACACTTTTTTGAACTTTCACAATAAACTTTTCACCTTTCCACTGTTTGTTCTAATTTACAGAATTTTTAATTTTTTAAATAACGTAGATTATTCACCATTATTTAAATCGCCTTTATGCACATTCGCGAGCGCGTCCGTTCTCCGTCGGACATTGACCGCGACTTCAATTTAACTTAGATGTATAATTGCTATTCAGAATCGGAAGATATTTAACATAAAAAAATTCTTACAAAGTAAATTATTTTCAGCCAGATTATAATTAACAAAGCTAGCAGTTGATGACGAGTCATCTTTAAAATTTGACTGGCGGAATCAATTGGCGTTGATGCTAGTTTTTATAATAAATGAAGTTTAGATGTTTATTTCTTGTTTGGGTACCAAATGCATCATTTAAATGTTCAAACACAGTATTCAATAAACTAGTAAATAGAAAAGTTAGCAATATTGAATTGAACGTGTAGAAAGTCCTTAAACACAATTGAATTATTTCAGATTTTTTAATAGTATTAATTATTACAAAAAAATATATGTAAATAACTGATGTACACACAACTTTGCAATATTATACCATTCTACTTTTTTTTTAAATATCATAATATATCACAAAATGGTACAAAGTGATTCCAACTTATAGTAATATAGAACTATCGGCAAATATTAGTATTCATTTCAACTGACAATCTGTATGTATGTATCTAAATCAAATATAATATTTTGGGGTTGAGTTAAACATAACAATTTCATAAACTTTGTATATAATTATAATAATAATATATTATTAATAATAATAATAGACATATTGATTTTTGTACATTTAATTCAGTAATAAGTATAAATTATACTATTTTATTATAATAAATGCGTCTTTCAACAATTTATTTATTTAACCTAATAATTTATGTTTTTAACACTGAATTTATATGTGCGTATTCTAAATTCCTGACTGTAGTAGTAGTATTTTGATATTTTAACCTGATTCGCTTCATTTGAATATAGTAGCTAAAATAAATTTCCACACAAAGTAAATTAATTTGTTAGCGAGGGTGAGCCATGATTTAGTCAAGATAACTCAATTATTGATACATAAACGATATTAACTTTCCTCTGATATTGGTAGGTGCTCATACTACGTCTAGAAATATGTTCTATAAAGGTAAAAGGGACACTCAGACACACAAAGGCTAAAAGCTAAGATAGAAGCCGAAGTAAACACACATTTATTAAATGGCTATAGTTTGCAGGTAATTAAATGAAACCTCAACGTTTGGTTGACTATTAATTGAGTTAGTTATAACTCTATTATTTTATTAGTACGGTTACGCCTCGTGCATTAAATTTATAATTTGGTTGTTTTTAGTTGTTCAGGAAAACAATACATGCCCGCCTCTCGTTGAAAGCGCACCAAATTAGATTTAATACCAGCGCATATTTTACGGCTAGAATTATTTAAAAAATTATATTTAAAAAAAGCTATAATATAATATAATATGAAAAAGTTGTATAGTCAGCATTAGCATGCATTTATAGGGATATTATGGATTTATTTGAATACACAAACATCTATATAACTGAACTCGGATATGTGCAGTATATATAGTAGAGTAGGTACTCATACATGACTGACAAAACACAATTGCCTGTTCATTCGACCATGGATGGTACACGTCGAAGGCTGGTCAAGTTTGTATAAAAGTTTTTGTTCCTATTTTTAAAGAGATGAAAGTTAACATTTCCGTTTAATATACCAATCCCAGTTTTCAATTTCTGAGTGAAAATATGCGGACTCGCATCAATGATTTATTCAATTACACTGCAACTCTTTTATTTTACCAAATTGATTTGAAACCTTCCTATTTCGCGTCCCATGCATTCTTTAATTATGGATATTTAATTACTTATTGTAGGATTAAATTGAGACTGCTCTATTGAATTTTTTGTAAATTTCAGTCAATGCAGGTAATATACGTCGACATCTAAAGGACCAATTTCAGATATTTAATTTATTTCCAATGTCGGCAACCATATTATACTACTTTAACTACATTTACTTGCTCAATATTTTTTATACTACATTATGATTATTATTGACATATATAATTCTATGTTAACAATGTAAATAACTTAAAAAATATTTCTGCAGAAATATTTAAAAACAAATTAAGTAATATCATAATAAATAAAACAAAATATTGTATTATTGATTCTTATTATTTCTTATGTCTTCGATGACAGAAACTGTATATATTACCTAAAATAAGTGTTGATATTGCTGCATTTAGATTCGATGTCCGCAGTATACAGCTTATGTTTTTAAGTGTCTTCATAAACAAATTTATTGACAATAAATCTAGAAATCGGTATTTAGTTAAGACTATCAAGGAGATATATTGTATTAAACAAAAAAGATTGCAAATACGCAAGACTCCTTAAACAGGTGTAAGCAAGTTTTTATATATGTGCGTTTGGAGGTTAAAATGCCAATAAGAACACATTATTTTGTTCAAATATATATACACAATATTGAATTGAAAACAAAAGATTTTTAATATTATTTTTCCAACAATTGATTTAGTTTAAAAAAATTATTTAAAAATCTTTAAGATTTGTGATTGTAGATTTTCATTTTTATAAATCCATGCTGTTTGCTACTTAAACCTCTCTAGTTGGAATGCTTTAATTGAGTATATCATTACTGATTGCATACATATACTTTTGTAATTACTGATGTTATTCTGCTACTTGATTTATGGATGGGATTTTTAATAATCTTTCAAGTAGATAGTCATGCGGTTTTGTGATTGAGTGTTTGCATTGTTTAAAAAAATTGCTGGGTATATCATCTGGATTGCACAACCTTGTTCTTGATCACATTTCACGTCACTATAAAATAGCTTTTTGAGTAACCATCAGTTCAAAAATATTTTGGATTATTGCATATATTTTAGCTTGATTAAAATGCGCAATCTTTATACAAGTTTCTACTAAGAGTTTTACACTCGATTTAAAATAGCTTGAATTGATTGCAATTGACAATATAACCAAACCTTTTAAAATTAAAACTGTACATAATTAATTTTTTATTATATCAGTTTGAAATTATACTATTCTTTACAATCTTTGTTGGTACAAACATATTTATTGCTTTATATAAAACATTATAAAAAAACTGAACTAAACTATTTATATCTTGGACATTGTAACTGCTACTGTTTAATTTATTTTAATTATGACTTGGGATGTAATTATTTATTTTTATGTATTTTTTTTTAATATAAAGTGTACTTATGAAGTATTTTTAGTTTTTCTATTTGTTGGTATTTCAATTCAATCAAATAAGCTTTATGATGTACATTGGTACTTAACAGCATATCCAATGCTTTTAACACAAGCGTATACTTATCTACAGAAAAAATTAAGTCCAAGAAAACACCTTTGAAGTTAGAAATAACATTAATTTGTGATAAGTGTAGGTACCTATCGTTTGCTTTGTCCAACTTGACGATGTAGCCAATTGTGCGCCCATACCATCATTAATCCTAACCACCACCTCCGATTTTTTTATTAGAACTGGATGATTGATTATTAATATAGCTTCTAATCTAATTAATCAGATATCAAACAATACAACTTAATACATCTGTATTGATATAAATGATAAAATCATTTACATAACTTCCGTAACTGAAGAAGACAGTAAACAACATTAAAAATTTAAATAAACATTTTTAGTAGTGGACACAATAAAATAGTACAATGTATAATTATATACTGTGTGTTAGAGTTATGTGGTCTCCGGTCATATATTGTTAACAATTCATAACAATATCCTATTTTTTATTTAGAATTATTAAAAGTACTTATCGTTAAACCAATTTATAAAAATATAATCATTTTTGCCGGAAAACGCCATAAAATAAAATGATTTCAATGGACAGCCCCGGATTAATCGTTTTGTCTCAAACTTTATAAATTCTTTTTTAATATATAATACATAACCAATTAAAATAGAGAATTTAATATTTGCGTAAAATTTACTAATAAAATTTTTATGTTATTTGGTTTGCAATTGCGTATTGTTTTAGTTTATAAAACTAAAAAAATAATATTAATAATAATAAGTTTATTAACACATTAGTGCATATATACTAATAACAGACAAAAAGTATAATAATATATTAAAGATTAAATAATAAATAACAAATTAACAGATATATAACATACATATGGTGCATTCTATACAAATAAAAATAAAAATAAATGTCGTTTAGTTTGGAAAAGTAACAGTAATTCTGAAATTGTCTTTACAAATTCAGACTGGCTTTAATTAAATATATCAATGCTGTTTTGAATACTAACATAAAGTCTACAAATTGAACTAATTGCAACTAAATAGCAAGTTATGTTATTGCTATCAAATTTAATAATAAAATTAAAAAATCTTATCTAATGTCAACAAATTTGGGTCATTAAAGCAATTGTTTACTATCTGATGCAAATGTTCATGTATAATGACATTTGTTAGAGATTGTGCATTAAACATTAATAACATGTCATTATACTTCACAGATTTATCTGAATAACAACCATTGGTTTTATAATAAAAATGTCTCATAAAATAACTTTAGACCCTTTTAAGTTTAGATATGTGAACAGCATACAATGGAAACTAAACTACTGCTCCGTATTCTAACTTTGATCTATCATATAATTAGTGCAATCTTTGAAAGACATCAGTCTTACTAAAAGACTCACATGTTTTATCATAAAAGCAAACCTAAGTTTTTAATAATAACGACTTGTTCTAAACTGGCTTGGAGTGAAATGACATTTACTAATATTAAGTTTGAGACCATTAATTTTGGTTTATTGCTAAATTTGCCGCAAATCTTCATGTAGAGCCAATCAATCATTTGTAGTATCATCTGCGTATATATAAACTTGCGAAGAGATCTTGGGTATTATACCATTTACATAAACAAAAACAATAAAGGTCTCAGATTTGATTTAATTTTAAAATGAGTATTTTATAGTCTATAAAGTCAAACGCTTTTTGAAAATCGGTATATATTACATCAACCTGAAAACGCCAATTAAATTGTTGAGATATATATTCTGTAAAGTACAGAAGATTTGTCAAAGTAGCTTGTTTTTTTTTTAAACCATGCTGTTTGTAATAATCTTAGACTCAACATTGCAGTAAATTTTATTAGCTAAAATTGATTCAAAAACTTTAGCAAACTTGTTTAATATTAATATGGAGCAATAATTTTCTGATTAAAAAACGGGTGTAAATCTTTTTCTTTCTAAATTAAAAAAAAAATGATTTGGTTACTATAAGGTTATAAATGTGTATTAGCGGTTTTAAAAATAGATGTATACCATAATGTCTTAACCCAACGTAAAATTGCTTTTAATATTTTTTGTAGTTATTAATATAGCAGTATTCCTGCATCAAAATAGTGGTGAATATGAATTGATTCTATAACCCTAGTGTGATAACTTTAAAGAAAGATTGAACACAAAGAAATCTTGACCTCGTGGATCAAATTTCTTTAAGATTTGACCAAGTTAGAACGGTTTAAAAAAAGCATAATTTTGCATTTTTTCAAAATTTACGTTTTTTTTTTTTAATAATGTTTAAAGCTTGATATATCAAAATGATTGCCCCAACATTAAATATACAAATATGGGTTTTAAAGTACATGCAATAAGGAATATTTTGAGCCACCGCAGACCTTCTTATCTTTTTCCAGAGGCCAAAAAATTGAGATACAAAAATGTGCCGTTTGCCGATTTCGACAATTTTTAAATATTAAAATTTTTTTGATAATGCCCGATATAACATTTCTCATATAGATAACCTTTTTTCGTGTGTTCTAAAGAGTATTTACTAAAATTTTGACTAAAATCGACATAGGGTGGCAGCGCTTTTTCGGGACCTGAAAATTACAAGTTTTGAAGATCGCGAAAACATGTGCAACTTCCTGCATCAAAATAATGGTGTCTACGTATTGATTCTATAAGTATTGTGTGATCACTTTAAATAGAGATTAAATACGAGAAAATCTAGACCTTGCGAATCAAATTTTGTTAAGATTTGACAAAGTTAGAACGGTATAAAAAGAAAGCAAAGTTTTGCGATTTTGCTAAATTTACGTTTTTTTTTGGAATATTGTTTAAAGCTTAATATATCAAAATGACTGCCACGATATTAACATAATAATATGGGTTTTAAAGTACATGTAATAAGGAATAATTTGAGCTATCGTGGACATTTTTATCTTTTTTCAGAAGCCCAAAAACTGAGATACAAAATAAGCTAAAAAAGACGTTTTATGGTAAAATTTCTGACCTTCAAATGTGTGTCATTTTGAACAGGCAATATTCTTAGGTCTAAAATTTTGGGAATCTCATTTTTTTCATCTATATTTTGATCTCTGAAAATTTGAGCAAAATCACTTTTTCAAATTGGTCGAAAAGTAATGGAATTACCCTTATACTTTATTATTGTATTTATTGGATAAGCAAGCGTGGTTATTTAAATTGGTAACTAAGATAACAAAAATGTGAATTTTTAATTTTTAATGTTGTTTGTCAGAAAAAATAATACAATTTTTAAACATTAAATAATTCATTATTTAATTAAAGTATTTTATTAAAGTAATATTGTTACCAAATCTTACTTTACATTGGTGACCCCGACGAAGGAAAAGAAGAAGATTTTCAATCCGAAAGCTCGCATATCTGTGGATCTTCAAGTCCTGGATGGGCAGATTGTAGAGAAACTCAAGCAACAAGAGGAGAAACGTAAACGCGACAATCAGCAGCAGCAGCAAGAACAGCATCAGCTAATTGCCAAAGGGCTTGAAGAGAAGAAAAAGGAGATATGCTGAGTCCGACGGTTATAGGACGGAATAATGACCAAAAATTGCAGAAATTTTGCCAGATAAGGATTATTAGGTTTCAATAAAATTTTCATGAAAACTTATCGTAATTGGTGAAGTATCATTTTATTATATTAAAAATTAAAAATATATGTCATTTCATTAATTTTTATTTATACATTATTTTTGTTACCACTATTTTTCCCTTGCTCAATTTTATTAATGATTAACCAATTTTTTTAATTTAACAGAATGGTTAATGATACGCCGGACACACATGACGCACTGACAAATTTTTTTTTCAGACGATTAATTTTAAAATTCTACAGTTTTGGGTTGCTAACCCAGAATTGTGGTGTGCGCAACTTAAAGGTACTTTCTCTCGGCATCGAGATTTGTCCAAAATGACAAAATTCAAATTTGTAGTTTTATTTTTGGCCCCGGAAGTTGCTTCTGAAATTTGCAATATAATTATTAAACCTTCATTTAAGTCTCTTTTTGGAAAACTTAAAACGGAGTTAATTTTGCAAACTTCAATTTCCAAACAGAAAACATTTAAACAACTTTTGACTGACAAAGAAATTGGCGATAAAACATCATCACAGTTTCTTTGTAAATTAATGCAACTTTTCGGTACCAAAAGACTGGACAATAACATTTTAAAAAAACTTTTTTTACAAAGGATACTGACTGATGTAAGAAAAGTTTTCATGACAATCTTTCTCTTGGTGATTTAGCAAAATTGGCCGATAAAATTGTTAAAATTTTAACAATTAATTCTATAAACACAATTTCAAAAGAGACCAAACAAAATTTATTGCAGATACAAATTGGAACAACAAGTTAGTGAATTAACAAAAATTGCTTTAACGATTCTTAAGTCTTGTTCTCTTTTGAAAACAAGATTTTTTTCTAAATCAAATTTAAACAAAAACAACAATCAAAATTCGGACATGTTTTGATATCATTACAATTTCGCTAACAAAGCAAAAAAATGTGTAAAACCATGTTCCTTTAAATAAATAAACCCGTTATTCCAATTAAAGTTGCGACTGCTTCATTTGAAGTTTTACCTAGTCGCTTATTTTATCTTTTGGATATAGATACTTGACACAAGTTTTCAATCGACACAGGTGCAGCAGTTAGTATTATAGTTATCAAAAACAATTTGTCAAAATTCAAATTAAATCTATTGAGTTTTTTAGCAGCAAATGGTTTGCATATCCAAACTTATGGATATCAAACTATTAAAATTAACTTATGTCTAAATAAAATTTTGTCTTAGCGTATTATCTTAGCAAAAATAGGAAATTCAATTACTGGTGAGGATTTCCTAAGACACTATCACTTGATAGTTGATCTAAATAATAACAAGTTATTAGATTCTAGATCTTTCAGCTCTTGCAGTAGTGTATCATCAAATATTTCTAAATTTTTTCCAATTTTACTTAATAGGACTTTTGATCCTTCTAACAAACTTTTAAAACTTTTTCTAAATTTAACTTTAGTATTGCAATTAAATATTAAAGTTAAACACAATATAACCCACTGCATCACAACTGAAGGATCACCTATATTTTTTAGACCCAGACGCTTTTCACAAGAAAAAATTGAAACAGTAAAATTGTAATTTTAAAAATTATTAGACTTTGGTTTTGTCAGACTATCTAACAGTAATTAGTTTTTACTTTAACATATGGTGGCAAAATCAGATGGTTCTTGGCGTCTTTGTGGAGATTATCAAACTTTAAATAAAATTACTAAACCCGATTGCTATCCAATCTTACATATTCAAGATTTTACAAACATATGTTACAATTGCAATTTTTTTTCTAAAATTGAAATTATTAAAGCTTATCATCAAATCTTAATAGATATTTCAAAAACAGCAATTATCACATCTTTGGGCTTATTTGAATATCTAAAAATGGGTTTTGGTTTTAGAAATGCTCCTCAAACATTTCAAATATTTATTGATAACACTCTTAGAAGTCTAAATTTCTGATTTGCGTAGATTGATGATATTTTAATCATTAGCAAAAATTAGAGAGATCAATTCACTCATTTAAAAAAAAAATTTGAACTATTAAAAAACAATGGTATTAAAATTAATCCTGATAAATGAAAATTTGGTTTTGAAAAGATTACTTTTTTAGGCCATTCAATTTCATCACCAGGTAATATTCTTGCACAAGATAAAATTAAGGCAATTTTAAATTATCCTCAACCAGCAACACATTGTTCCTTGTTACGTTTACTTAGATAAGTAAATTTTTACCATTGTTTTTTAAAATTAGGTGCTAATATTCTTATACCACTTTATGATTTTGCAACAAACAACTAAGACTTCAAAAATTTACCTTGAACTCAATCAACCACTGACGCGTTTGTTAAGATTACACAAGTTTTAAGCAAGCGTTCAATTTTAATTTTTTCTGAAGATAAATCTGAGATTAGTATCATGGACGATGCTTCATATTTTTTAAAAACTTTCTCTAAAACAGAAAAAAAAATATTACTTTTGGTAGAGAATTATTGGCAATTTTTTTAGCCGTTAAGAAATTTTGTTATTTAATTGAAGGACATTTTTTTTATTTTAACAGATTATAAACCATTAATCTCAGCTTTCAAACAAAATTCCACTAATTACAAGAAATGAGAAATCTAGCATTTATTTCTCAATTCACTTTAGACATCCGATATATTAAAGGATCCTCGCATAAAGTTGCAGATGGTTTATCATAAATTGAGATAAACGAAATAATAGATTTTCTGAATCAATTAAGCAACTTACAGCTCATCGATAAAGAGTTACAAAACTTACTTAATTCAAACAATACAGACTTGATTTTAAAACCACGACAATTACCAAACTTCTCGCAATCAATTATTTGCAATGTTTCTCATAACATGGTACGTTTTTTTATTCCAAAATCATTACGCAACACAATTATTAACAATCTCTATCACATCCAGGAATTAAAACAACACAAAAACTTGTTTCTATAAATTATGTTTGGCCAAATATAAAAATTGACATCGCAAATGTCGTAAAATCTTGTATTGATTGCCAAAAAGTCAAGTCGCATAGACATACTAAAAATCTAATCTAAAATTTTAATTTACTTAAGTTTTGTTTCGAAATTGTTTATATCAATTTTATAGGACTTTTATTTAATTGTAACAGATATTGTTATCTCATAGTTTGTATTGATCGTTTTACCAGATGGCCTGATGCCATTCCATTATCTGATATTACTGTTGTCAGTGCTGCTAAAGCATTTTTTAATATTTGGGTTTCCCGTTTTGGAGTACAAAAAACTGTAATAACAGATCGTTGAAAACAATTTTATTCAAACTTTTGGAACGAATTTAGAAAACTAATAGGTTTTGATCACACATTTAATACTTCATATCATCTACAATGTAACGGATTAACTGAAAGACTAAATAAACAATTTAAATTATCTTTTAAAATGTCAAAATTATTACCTAATTGAGTTTAATCTTTACTTCTAATTCTCTTAAATCTTAGATCAATTATTAAAGATCCTTTAAACGCCACACCATCAAAATTTATTTATAAAACTTTTTTAAACTTGCTTGGTCATTATCTAAAGCTTAATGATCATGTTACACCAACAGATCCAAATTTACCGTTATTTTTGACAAAACTAAAACAAACTATAAATGTGCTTCTACTTTGACAGACAAAATTTAACAAACAAAATTTTTTGTAAATCTTGATTTAACAAATTGTTCAAATGTTTTTACTCAAAATGACCATGTTGAAAAGTTATTGAAACCAACTTTTTCCGGACTTTTTTTAGTTATTTCTAGATCATCAAAGTTTTTTTATAGTTCAACTTAATGACAAACAAGACGATTTAAACCAGCTTATTTAAAGTTGTCATCAATTTCAACTTTTAAATCTATATTAAAGTCTACTACTGCTGTACCCATTAAACATTTTAACAAAACAAAAAGACGGTTTCATTTAACAATTATGTTAATTTAGTGGTTAATGGTTTTTTGTTTCTTTTTTAGTTTTTTATCTTCGGAACGAGTAGTGTAGCGTGTTTTTATTTATACATTATTTTTGTATTTATATGACAAACAAGCGTAGTTATTTGAATTAAATAATAACTAAAATAACTAAAATGTGAGTTTTTAATTTTTAATGTTGTTGAAAAAATAATAATTTTTTTAAATATTAAATAATTTATTATTTAATTAAAGTATTTTATTAAAGTAATATTGTTACCAAATATTAATTTACACGACTATAAGATTTATAGCATTCCTTACTATGCACACAATGTTTAAAAAATTGGTCAACTAACAAACAAAATTTATAAATTTTAATAATTAGTATATCATCAGCAAAAAAACGATTGTTAACATTTAGTGTTCTATTGTGTTGATTTAAATTGTTTAATTTTGACAATTTACAATTTTATGAGCCGGCATCAATTAAATTTACGTAATTAGGAATATTAGTTTTTTTTTTTCAAATAACAACAAACTTATATTGGCTAATAAAAAAGCCCAATTCGTTAAGTTACAAATGCGTCTATTGCTTCAGATGGTGGAATATAGAATCATACAAAACAATTAGTTTTAAAAATTACAATTTTACAATTAATATTTAAAAAAATGTCTCACTTGCTTTGTTTTTTTGTACTGCTAAAAACTGCGGCTTATAAAACCTATTTTCAGCATTTTACCCCATCTTCAACACTGTTGAATAATCTTTAATTATATTAATGTATAATTTTGGGTAAATTATGGTGGTATACTTTTTTTTCTTCTTATTTACCAAATATTCAAAAAATAGAAAAATAAGCAACAATTGGAATACAATTTTTATGAATTTTTTGCAAGGTAGAGAACAGCACTACAGCCAATATTGAGCCAACCTAAACATTGTGTTGTTTTTATTATGCACTCCATATCCATTAGTTACCAAACATACTACTTCCATATTCACTCTGAAATTAAAATTTTGAAATGAGTAAAAAAACTGCAGAAACTATATCATTTGAGCTTTTTTGACAGTCATTCTCTGTCCATATAAATAATTTTACAAGTTTACCTGCATGCTAAAGTAAATTTGTTTGACAGTTAAAAGAAATTATTGCAATGTTGGAATTTTTTAGTAAGCAATAAAACGTTTTATTAACTACCAACATGGGTTCATTAAAAATTGGAATATACAAAACTGCAGTACAAAAATTATATCAAAATATAACATGTGTTTTGAAAAGAGGAGCATTTTTTGTGGAGTATTTCTTGACCTATCTAAAGCGTTTGACTGCGTAAGTCTTTATATTCTAATTTCAAAACTTATAAGATATGGTATCCGTAACAAGACTTTAAATTAGATAAAATCTTTTAAATAGTAGTTAATGTGTACAATTAGAATTATCTATGAGTAGACATACGTCAAAACAAAACAAAAATAAATACTGGTGTTTTACAAAGCAGTATCATTAGTCCGCTTTTTTAAATTATTTATATCGATACACTTATAATAGTTACCATAACACTATACATTATGCTGATGATACTACTTTATTAATATATGGATCAGATATAAATCATTATATCAGAAGGAACTGTTTACATAACTAAAATAGACAAACAGCTTAAAGATAACAGATTAATATTAAATGCCGAATAAATCACATGCACTATTTTTAAAACCAGTCATTCAAAATTGATTACTCCAAATAATGTAGTAGCAACTTTAACATTAAAACTGCAATAGCTAGTAAATGTCTCGGAATCATTTTTTATGAAAAATTAAATTGGTATAATTATATCACCTATATCATAAGCAAACTACAACCGGTAATATATGGCTTGAGACTACTAAAGAACTACATAGACTTGCAACACTTAAAGACTGTGTACTATGCATCCTTTTAATCAATTGCATCTTTTGCAATTATATTATGGGAAACCAGTACGCATATGAATAAAAAACTTGTACAACAAAAAAGGGCAATCCAAATTATTTTTAAAACTTTTACAAAAGCATCTTGTCAAAACAGTTTTAAAAACAACAATATAAAAAAAAAATATACGGTTTATTTTTATTTCAAACGCTCTTATTTTATCATAAACATAACACACAAAAAACACAAAAAAACATAATCATAAAACAAAATCAAATATATATTTTTATTACAAACATAGACTCGATGTTACGGAAAAAGGTACAATCTATATGGCTATAAAGTTATACAATCAACTACTGTTTAAAATTAAACATTTATCAAACTATAAATGTCTAAAGCGCACATTATATAAAAAATATATTTTAAAGTGCAAACCATATACTGTAGAAAAGATTTTGAGCTTCTGTAAGCAGATTCAATAACTTTTACTTTTCTGATGTATTTTCATATATATATAAATACTAAACAAAAAATTGCAAAAAAAAAACGAGTGTTTTGGTTTTTTCTCTCTTCCATTCTTGCCTATGCCTTTTCCACTAGGACTTGACTTAATAGTATTATTGTTTTTACTACATTATTAGTGTCTTATGTAACAACATGATCACGTGAATAAAGAACTGCAACCTAATTGGTCAAAAACAAATGCTTGCTTTTGCTTTTACAATTTAAAGTCTGCTTTTGAATCTAAGGTTAAATTTAAATTGTCAATAATAGTTTGAAATATTTTTGTATGCTTTTGAAGATCAAAAATTCGAACTTTTCATCAATTGTATTTATAAAATACTTCTGTATCAAATATTGGAAAGATAAAATACTCTAAATCTTTTTTAACAATCTTATATTTTAACTTTTTTATTATGCATAGTGAATAATTCTTATACTTTTGTACAATTTTCAAAAACTAATTTGCGCCTAATTTTAGTACATGAATATTATTTACATAATAATCATTTATTTGTTTTAAATGATAAATTTGTTTTGGTCATCTGATTCAAATAAAACACGCCAAAAATGCCGTTGCGAGTCCGTGTAAAGATTTAATTGTATTACAGTATCTTTCATATTTTAAATTCATTGGATATTCCCAAGATTTTATTGAAAAATTGGGTTTACACAAAAATTTCTAAGAAATTTTCAATTATTTGTAGTTTTTATTTAACATTAATTAAATTTGATAAAAATATTGGTAAGTATTCATTATTTTGCACAAATTTTAACTATTTGTTTCTTGATTTATATGTGAATTTGATATTATAGATAGAATTAAAATGTATAAAAGAAAGAGTACACACATATTCCAAAAAATACAATAATGTGTATTAAAAATTACTACTCCAATAAATCAGACAGTCACATATGTCTAAGAAAAAAAAAATTATGTGAAAGTTTTTGATTCTTCAAGAAGAAAGATTTTTTTACAGAAAAAATAACTTTTGTATACTCTTAATAATTTATACAACCATTTTATTTTTGATTATAGAAATAAACTGGAAATATTACTAAAATTCTCTTACTTTGCTTCATTAAAACCATCTGAATTTTATTTATCGATTTATGAAATCTCACTATTTACCATTAAAAACTATTTGAGTTATTGCCAAGATCATCTTCAAATAGATACATGTATCATTATAATAGATTTTTTAGAAAATTACTTATTTATTATGCAAAACTCAGTTTAGACATTTTAATATAACAACTTACAGGCAACAATCCATGCAATAATAATGCATTATAAAACGCAAAACTGTGATAAATTACAAAGTTACAATTTTTGTATCATCAGCGACTTAAAAGACCACTATGCTTATACGGTGCATGTTTTTTTGGAGAAAATGACTAATAATATAATCAAGTCCAATTATGGTTGGATCAAAAACCTAATCCATTTTTCAGACGGGACACCAAGTCAATACAAGAATAAGTAAGTATTGTCCAAAACACTTATCAATTTATACCATAAATGTTGAATTTTGTCCAAACAATAGTATTTGATCTTTTTGTATGATTAAAAATGCATATTTCAGAAATCATTTGATCAAATGCAATTTTTATGCAACAAGTCATGGAAAAACTGAATATGATGATCTTGGTGGTACAATCAAACATACTGTCATGCGTTATTGTTTAAGATTTTCTCCAGAGAAGCAAATCACTACTCCTCTTGAAATGTTTCAATTCCCATCTATTAAAATTGAAGTATTAGGTAAAATAATTTATTATCAATTTCTTTATACATTGTGCAATCTTTGTCAGTAAACATTAAAAAATTAATAAGATTTAATGTTATCGTTTTTTTTCAAATGCTTGTGGGTACCAGGTTCAGACAGTCAGTATTTGTGTTGTATAATAGCACATATCGGGTTTCTTTACTACCCATTTTTTTTATTTCTGGGATTAGTTCTCTTGTCCATTTTCCCTTTTCTCCTGTATCCTATATTTTCTGTCATCTTTCTATAGTCTTCTCTCTTGCTTTTATCTTTGCTTTTTTTTTACTCGTTCCTTCTTTTACAAGTTTTTTTTTATTTCTATTCTTTCCTCCACCATCATATCCGCAAAAGGTGTTGCCGCAATTATTTCTACTGCCTCTTGTGACACTGTTCTGTAAGCTCTACAAATTTTTAGCGAGCTTGCTTTTGTGGCTCCTCTTACTTCAATTCTGTTTTTTTTTTTGTTTTCATGGCTTCCCCCCATGTTTCTGCGGCATACAGCAATTTGCTTCTTGCTGCCGTTGCTATTAGCCTTCTGTTTTTTTTTCCTGGACCTCTGTTGTTAGGCATAAGTCTACCAAGCTTTCTCTCCATTTTCTTTGTTCCAATGACCGCTTCCTTAACCTGTTCATTGTATCCTTTTGCTTCAAGTGTCACTCTGAGGTGTTTAATTTTTTTTTTATGGTTATCTTTTGATTTCCCACCTGTTCCTCTATTATTCCTCTTAGTCGATAGCCATGCCGCTTCAGTTTTTTGTGTTGCTAGTTTTAAACCTTTACTTCTCATCCATAATTGTATCATATTAATTGCCAGCTCTAATCTTTCTTTTAGTACTTCTATTTCTACGTATCTACCTACTACTGCTATGTTGTCCGCAAATGCTGTTATTGACACGCCTTCCGGTATCTTTATTTGAAGTAACTCGTTATAGACAAGGTTCCACAGTATTAGTCCCAGTGCTGAGCCCTGCGGTACCCCTCTAATAAGTTTGAATCTTTTCTTTTTGGTCATTAGGCTTCTGTCCTGTAAGTAACTCCATATAATTTTAATTGTTTTTCTGTTCAGTTCTTTTTTCTTTGCCGCTTCTATGATTGCTGCCTATGATACGCTATTAAGCGCATTCTGTATGTCCAACGCTATCATTACACAGTGTTGCTTTTTCCTCTGCGTTCCGCTGTTTACTTCTTTTGCTATTGCTTTCACTTTTTGTATAGCTCTTAAGGTTGTTTTTTCTTTGGTAAATCCGTATTGTTCTTCTTCCCATCCTCCTTTTTCTTCTATTTCTTGTTCTATTCTCCGTGCAATAACTTTTTCCATTATTTTAGCCAGTGTGTTGATTAAGCATATTGGTCTGTATGACGTTACTTTTTCTACTTCTTTCTTTTTCTCAATCAGTACCAGAGTGGCTACATTTCAACATCCTGAGAAAGTTCCTTCTTTTATACACCTGTTGATTATTTGAGTTATTTCTATCTCGTTTCCGTTTAAAGCTGCATTAACAATATCTGTTGTTATTTTGTCCGGACCTGGTGCTTTGTTGTTAGGCAATTTTTATATGATCTCTTTTATCTCTTCTACTGTTGCCATAACTGTTTCTTCTTCTTTTATTTCTGGTTTTTTTACTAGTTTTCCCTTGGAAAATTGTTTTTTAAGTATGACTTCTTCTTCTTTGTCTTCTTTTAAGCAGATTTCTTTTGTTTTTTCACTCAATTTGTCCATCATTATTTTGTACAGCTTTTTCCAAATATTCCTATTTATAAATTCTATCATTTCTTTCCAGCATCATTTTCTGCTATTGCAAATTGCCTTTTTAAGACTTTTTTGTCGTTTTTTTGTTTCTTTTCTATTTCCTCTGTGTTTTTTTTTCTTTTTCTCTGCCTTTTTCCTCCCTGTTTGTATTGTGTTTTTTCTGCATTCTTTTATTTCCTAACACCACCAGTATGGTTTTTTTTTTCCACTTTCTCTGTACCTAGTAATTGCTTCCTCCGCCGCTTTTCTCAGTTTTTCTGAGTATCTCTTGCATCTTTTCACAATATTATCGTTTTCTGTCATTTCTTCTGTTTCTATAACTCTCTTTATCTTTTCTTTGTCCATTCTTCTTACGTTCCATTTACCTTCTCTCGTGTGCTCCTGTTTTTGTTTTTCATTTGTATTGAATTGTTTAAGTTTGTGTACACTCAGTGATTTATTTTCAGCCACGGTCCATTCATTTATTATTTTTGCCATTTCCACGTTGTTATGGTAATGTCATTATGTGATTTTGAGCTTCCTCTTACAAACGTCGGTTTGTCTCCTTTGTTGCAAATTGTAAGATTTAACTCTGCTATTATCTCCTCTAAGATTTTTTTTCTTAAATCGTTCTTGTAGCCTCCCCATCTCGGTGATTTTGCGTTGAAATTTTTTCCTACAATATTTTTTTTGTTTTTCTGTTTTCTTATAATTTTTTCTAATATTTCTATCCTTTCTCGATAGTATTCTAGATCGCAGTTTGGGCTGATATAACAGCTGTATACTATCATGTTTTGTACTTCTACCTACACTATTCTTTCTTTTGGTGTTCCCCATCTTTCCACCTTGATCTTACACTTCCCCCTAGCTAAAATTGTTGCATTTGTTCCTTTGTCTCTTATCCACTTACCATTTAGTTCTTCTTTGTTTTCCTCATTTCTTTTTTTTTTGTAGCTAAACATCTTTTCTCTCCCGTTCTGTGTCCTAATACTTTGCATTCAATGCAGTATTCTTTGTTTCTGCATTTGGCAACCTAATTTCCTTCCTTTCCACATTTTATACATAGCAAAAACCTGACTTCCATATTGCATTCTGCCGCTACATGTTCTTTCCTCCAGCATTTATAACATTTTATTTCATTTGCTTTAGGTTTCTCTACTCTGCATCTTATGAGCCCTATGTTTATTCTTTCTTCTCCTATTATCTGTTTTGCTATTTTTTTGTCCATTTTGACTATAGCGGTTTGTTTTTCTCTATAACCATTTTTTATGAAATTATTGTACTTTCTTTTGTGTTCACTTTGTTCATAATTTCTTCCAGAATTTCTTCCCTCTTAATTTCCGGGCTAATATCTTTGATTATCACCAGTTCTGTGGTTTTGTTGCTAGCTTTTTTTACATTGCAGCCGTCCATTTCATTTTAAATGTTTTTCATTTTTTTCTCCGTCTCATCACCCTTTGTAATTAGTAACAATTCCCTCTTTTTTTTTGTTTCTTTTACCTCCTGGAACGTAGATCCTTTTATCTGGGTTTTTGCCTGTCTCAGCAAATCTGCATATGTGACACCTTGTTTGCTCACTACTATAGCACCTGTTTCCGTTCCTAGTCTTCTTTCTCTATTTGTCTCCGATACCTGTTCCTGTGTTGGCACGCACAGTCTTATTTTTGTGTTAGTTCTTCTTCCTGCCATTTCCATAATTTTTTTTGCATCTCTTGCCTTAATTCCCGTTGGTATTGTTATATTTATTTTTTCAATACTTAATGTTTTTGTTCTCCTTAATCCCTGCGGTTTCGATTTTCTGCCTAATAATGTGCAATTTTCCCACATTTTTTCCGCTTAGATTTTTAACTATTTCTATATATAGCGTTTCATCTTCTCCTTCTTCCTTCATAAGTTTAGAGTAGGTATTTTATTTTTGCTTATTTTATCTTTATTTATTAAAAGTCCTGTATCCATTTCCTTTTTCATTATTTTTTTTTTTCCACGTTTACAAATTTATAGTCTGTATCTCTTCATATTTATAATATTTTTTATATCCTCTTCATTAATGACTTCTAATATCTCCTTGTCTAAGATGAATTGGTTTTTACGGTTTTCTTCTCTATTATTCTCCTGTTCTTTTTTTATCTTCTTCAAATTTTATTCTCTCCATATTTGTTTCTAGTTGATTCGCCACCTTATTAATTTTCAGTTTAGTGGTTGTACACTCTCTGGTTAAGTTTTTTAACTCTCTAATTATTTGGATTGTTGTGGGGTTATTTGCTCTCTTTGCCTCGTTGTTACCGCCTGGCAAATCTATTTTTCTTCCTCTGTTTTGATTTGTTTGACTTAATTCTTTATCTTTTTTTTTATTCGGCGGTGTTCTTTGCAACATCCCGCTTTTTAAAAATGCATCTATCTTATTGCGTTTCTTGACCCTTGTTCTAGTTTCACTTTTAATTACATAAATATCAAACTGCTGTTTCCGCGTTTATGTTTTATTATGTAACACTAGACGTGTCGCGCGTCACAACACAAGTGTGTTTTAAAACATAACCGCATCTTTATTTTTTAGTGTGTCTTTATCACAGTTTAACACTTTTTTGAACTTTCACAATAAACTTTTCTTCTTTCTACTGTTTGTTCTAATTCACAGATATTTTTAATTTTTTTAAATAATATAGATTATTCACCATTACTTAAATCGCCTTTTTGCACATTTGCGAGCGCGATTGTTCCAACTCTTTTTTTTATAAGTTTTGAAAAGAATGCATACTTCTTGATCAAAACCTCAAAAAACAATGTGATGCAGAAACAAATTTTTAAAATTTTTAGATTTCATATTAGCTACTTCAAACTCCAAGTTCTATATCCAAGCTTTCATAATTTATTTATGTTTAAAAAATATTTTTCCAGAGTTTTAAGTCATTTCATTTTGATAGAAAAGTTTTACGCCTGTTTGAAAATGACAATTTTTGCGTTTTTTGTCAGAAGTACTTGAGTGATAATAAAAAACCTTAAACATTCTGAAAGGGTATTGAATAAAAACATTTTGAGTTTTTGTGAATCTAATTATATTGTGATTTTGCAATGTGGCACCACTTTAAAGTCAAGTCAAATTTTATAAATTGTGTTCACAAACGGAGCGGTATACATATATCAATGTATCTACAAGATATCTCAATATGCAATTTTTTTTTTTTTTTTAAACGGAAATTAAAAAATAAAAGCTATTTTTTTGGCCTTTTTAAAGGTCTAAAAAGGTTAAAAAAAGGTCTAAAACTGTACAAAAGTAATGGATTACCCTTAATGCAAAACTGTTTTTATTAATTTTGTTCAAGTTAAATAAAAAAACAAAATATTAAAATATAAATATAACATCTTAAAAAAACAATATTATTGTTAATAAAACCAATAAAAGTTGAAATAAAAAAACGATTATCTAAACAATTCCATTGTTATAAATAAATGTAAAATATCTTTTTTTAGCTTATTCCAGATGTTTAATTTTTTTTAGTTTTGGTATTTTGTTATGGATTGTTATCATCGCTTATTACTTATTTTATAAATAGTTTAACGTATAACTATTAAAATTTAAGTAAGAATATAATGTTTCTATACATATAACATCATAAAATATATCATTAATCTTAAATGGATTATATATATTTATTACATAAAATAACATCTTAAATGTGTTTTCAAAAATAATGAACACTTCCACGTCGCAGATCAATTATGAAATAATTGTCCAACGATAGCGCATGATAAAAATATAAAAATAGAATCACTGCTACTAACTACATTTCACGCGGAAGCAAATTTAAAATACATTACATATGTTTTATGGACAGTAAATTAGTAAGCGGAAGGAAGGGCACGGATCTACGGTTGAGTGACAAGGGCGTGACAATAACTCATATGCCCCCGAGCTAAACTGATTCCACGATTCAAACACCGATGACAGTGTGATCACAAACTTCATTCGGACCAGTTTGACTAAATAGAAAAAAAAATGTTGTTCTAGTTTGGCTTTATACTTATATGAGTGAGTATCTGTTTTATAAACATATTATGCACTAAATTTAACGCACTATTTATTTATATTCAAATTTAAGTTTTATGGTTAAATACATTCTTTTTATTTAAAAAAATAATAATTCAAATTTGATAAAATATGAAATGTTTAGTGATATTTTGCATCCCTTTTTCTGCGGTTATATATGGGATTTTAAACCGCGCCGTGCGTAAAGTAAACCAAACATGTTATCACCGCCACTCTCTGTCTAATAAATGTGTATAACATAACATGGCTGAATGTTAGTATACTCATCATTCATTTCTGGGGCGCAATCCCCTTTATATCATATTTCTATCCTATTCCGACCCTCAATAGAACTGGATGGTTCTTTGTCAGATCGAAGGCTCTAGGCGCCAATGCCAACTTAAAATGGAAATTGAATTCGAGCGCGGTTTTCAAGGAGATCTTGGGCAACGGTAAAGCCGGAAAAGCTTCTGTCGCACTGGACATACTTGCCTAGAAAATGTATATATAGATACAATAACCCTGCACTGCTTTGTTTTTCATATTCCCCAGGTGACATCAACTTCGTGTCAAAATTAAAATGAAGACTTACACGGTTTTGTTTTTGCGTAAAAATTCAAAAGGAAAACCGGAGATTCTTTCTTTACTTAAAGATGATATATAAGGCGGGTTGAATTGCAAAAATGTAAATTTATAACGTATATAAATCATACCAAAAAACACATATATGTTTAGCAAAATGTAGAGATCTGATCCAGTATTATCAATATATCGTAAATGATGTTGCTTCTGCTACACTCTTGTATTAGTTATATGATTAAACATTGAGTATTATATAATTTTCAAATATTATTATTATTATTATTTTTTAAATTTTATTTAGCATAAACTAACAACAGTAAATAAATTGACATTTATGAAATACTTTTATGAATCGAATAAATATATTAAGATTAATATCAACATTTTTAGTTTTTTATTAATATTAAACTGTATTTAATTATTTTGTAATAATTAAGTTGTGATGGGATTTAATTGAGTCAATGTGAATCACATCAAATGACTGCGCGAAAGTGTCATTGGAATGGAAATAGACCATGTACATGCAAATTCAAATGGATAAATAAAAATTGTTATTAGAATTTAAAATAGTTTTTTTTTAATTTATATATTTTTTTTTAGTTTGTTAATATTATTAAAATTAAATGTGTTATACTCTACAATTATAAAAATAATAGGTTATAAAATACTTAATTAAAAAACAAGTTTTAAAAAGTTATTAAACACTTGTTTGACTGCTAATAATGGCGTGAGCGTGGCAAAAGCATAGCTGTTAAATATGAACTTACGAACACGTATGCATGGGATATTTTTGACAATAATAATGTTAAGTTATTTTCGACAGAGTTTAGCATACTACCTTTAGCTACTTCGGCTCCAAACCTGTACTAGAATCAGATAAGACGTGATTTATTAGTTCTATACAAACTCTTAAAAAGTAATACTAACCTTTTGTTTGAATTAAAGTAATATGGAGGTTGAATTGTTTTAAATGTAAATCACTAGCCTCATATGATTTGTGAAGTCAACTGCAACATTAAGTTGTTACTAGCCAAAATTATTTTGGCAGGGTGGTCTAGTGCGATATGCAGTTTAGAAAATCTAATTGATTATTTAAAATTATAGCTAAACATTAAATTACAAGAAACATATTAGTACTAAATTGCACTTAAAAATTAACATTTGGTATTTAATACTAATTAATTACTATATAAAAATTTAGCGAAACATTGCAGAACATGTAACAGTTGCAAACCAGTTAAACTATTAATGTACATTTTTTGCATACATTCTCAACTTTCAGTAAAATTTTATAAAGCGCAACTTGTATTACTTAATTTTCATTGACTTTAACATAAACTAAAAAATGAGTACTGTGAATCAACAATACATACTTTTAGTATGTAGTAAAATTAAAATGTTATATTGTAAGAAATTGCTCTTAGAATATTTGTAATTTCAATGGATTTCAATTCAATGTTGTTAACATTAGTATTATTTTTTCTTTAGATCTTATAACTTACAACATATCTTCAACTGCGTCACATTGTGGTTTATTTTGACTCATAACAATTAATAAAGTTGAAAGATGTTTTCTTAAGTACAAAATTTAAGAAAACATCGATTTATTATGCATAACTGAACATTGGTGTCTAAATGATAATATCAAATGGTTAAATATAACTCGTTTTAAACTAATTGCAGACTGGGGGCAGCGCTATATTTATTAAATGTTATCTGAACTGTAATGAGAAATACTGTGAGTTTTTTCCAAAATGGATATAAAATTATGTGGCATTGAAATCAATTTCAATAATGTCAAAATTTATGTTTTTAATTTATACAAGATGAGTCAGGAGGAATAGAGCAAACTTGGAGTGTATTGTACACGTAAAAATAATGTAAAAAATTTCTTATTAATAATTGTTATATAACTAAAAATGAACAAAATTGTATACACTAACGTATTGGCAATTATAGTCTTCTTATAACAATTGTTCAAAAATAGCACCATTGACTTAAACATTTTCTGCATTATCTACAAAGAGCGCCTGTTAGTCTCCTGATTAAGTCATGTCATTGTTTAAAATTGGCTGCAGCATTTTTAATGCTTTGAGTTAGTGCATCAAGTGTCCACTTTTACTCTGTACATTTCATCTTTAAACTAGCCCCATAAAAATAATCTAGTGTTGTACGGTTTGGAGTACTGCGTAATTGATTTTGTAAAAAAATTAAGTAGTTGTTTCCTGAAAGGCAATTCTTCAAAATGACAGAGTCAATTAAATAACTATCTAGTATACCACATCACACGTTTACCGAAAATTATGTTGAAAATTACGTTTGATTGTTGCTTGGGGATTTTTGTCTGACCATACATGACAGCTGTAAGTATAATTAATGCCGTCACGGGTTAATGTTGCTTTATCTGTAAAATTATGCGCAATACAACACGATGATAATTATTAACATGGCATACTAGATAAAGATTTTGAATTACGATATAATTTAAAAACAAATAAAAATTGCATAACAATTTTGAATTTTTTTACATTATTTTTCAATGTTCAATATATTCTTAAAGTTTAGCCCGTTCCTCCCGACCATGTATAAGTATAGGTAGACTGAATTTTTATAATTTTTACTGACAAATTCTCACTGGCACTAGGTTAACTAGATTAGTTAGTTGCAATTCAACATTTACCCAAATTGTGGTAATTTTAACGTTGATTATCTTAGTTTTACGTAAAATAGATACGTTAACTAAACAAACTCAATTTTTACAAACGCAATTAGCAGTATTTTTTTCAGTGCAATTGACTATATAATAACTGCTCTTTCTACTTATAAATAGCTAAAAAAACTTTAATTTTAAATTTATATATTCTGATTGTTTTTAACTTCTCAGAATTGTATTTATAGAAACAAATTGTAACCAACTTTTTTCTTCAAACTTGTCTAAAGAATAAGAATTTTATTTTCTTTAAATTTTGTAAATTTTGCATAACTTTAAATGAGTTTTTCTTTAAAAAAATATTTTCTTTTTTTTTCAAATATGGATAAAAACGTGCTGTAAACCTTGAGAAGTTACAAACGATCAAAAAATGTAAAAAATGCAAAAAATTGATTTTTTCAAATTTTGTATGTTTATTACTCAAAAATAGCTTATTGAAAAAATCTAAAAAAAATCACAAGATTAGGACTCATGTAGAGAAAGGCATTGTCAGTGGTTTGAGCAATTTTTGTTCCTTACAGTTGACTCGTACACAGCCATATATATATATATATGAATGTTTAAAATATATAAAAACAAACACAGATAACTATAATAGTAACCAAAACTTTCATAGATATGACACAAAAAAAACATCAAATCTGATTTTTTAAGATTAATTAAATTTAGAACTTCAATAAATTACTATGGGCCAAAGCTTTTTTACAAATGTAGAAATGCTGCTATTTAAACGTTTTTTAACCTATATAAAAGTGCTTTTGTTGAAAAAGCACCATACAATATTGAAAATTATGTAAATCATAACTTTTTAGGTATTTTAATTTATTATGTATATTTTAGGCCTATATAATACACTTCTGTAAATGCATTAATAAACATTATTATTAACTGACGTCACATGCAGCGATCATATTAGCTTAACCACGTCGGCAAAAGACGATTAGTCTAAGATATTATTAACATTACTCTCTTGTGTTAAAATTGTTTTGAAAACGGTTCTAACAACTGTGGATAAAATGTATATAGTTGAGCATTATTTCAAATCATACGGTAATGAACGGGATGTTGGTTTAAATTTAAAAAAGTTTAAACATTATTACATCTTTTGTGAAAAACTTAAAAAGCATTTGCCGCACACAAAATCTGCGTGTGTGTGCACAATTGTTTTAACAGGATAGCGCAACAAACTATACAGCTTCTATATTGCTTACAGTGGGCCAGGCCACCAACATTTTTGTCAGAAGATTTGCTATATTGAAAAACTACGTCAAAGATGATAACCCGTTTTTAACAACTGCAGCAATCAATCTTTATAAACATGAAAAGAATTTTTATGTTATCTAAGTAGCTAAAAGTTGCAGAACACATTTTTTTAATTTTTTTAACGTTGCAATCATTAACACTGACACACTTATTTTAACGTTTTTCTAGTAAAGCTACGTCTACGAGATAAAACAGTCAAATTTGTTTAAAACTAAGAAGCTTGGAAATCCATCGTGCCGACACTTTGCTGATTTCCAAGTCTTTATGTAGAAAAAATTTGCTTCTGATATTATTGTTTCTTTAGCAATAATTAAAACTTTTACTAGGCGGTATATCTTCAACAGTTTTTAACTTTTTTAGTGATTTTGTATTCGACTGCTATTGTGCATGCTAGTGTTGACAATTTTTTAGCTCAAATTATTTTATGTAGCGGTATAAGTTCACATACACACAATAGAAATCAACCTTATAACATTAATTTTTGTTGTGGTTTTTACGTTCTTTAAATAAACTATTTTTAATAAAAACTTTTTTTCTTTTTCAACACAATTTATATCATTTAATTTATTTTTTATTACTTAAATAAAAATTGGACGTTTCGGATTTACATCATAATCTGTAAAACATTTATTTTTAAAAAGATTTTTTTAAATTGACCCACCAACATCGTGGTCAATAACAATTTTTTCTTAATGATATATTAAAAAATATAGTTTAGGAAAAAAGTATTGATACACTTTTTAACGCATTTTTAAATATAATTTCAACAAGCTTTAATACAGCATGTTTCTCAAAATTTAGTAGTAGAGTCAAAAATATAACATAAAGATGGGTCACCCTATTTTTAATTTGTTAAGGTAAAAATCTCAAAAAACTATTTATATTGAGTAGAGATACAAATAATGGTAAAATTTAGCTGATTTATAAGCAAAATTAGAGGTCTGTCTAAATATTAAAAACGCAAAAAATAAATGTTTGTCAAAAATAAAATAAACTCATTAGTTAAATCTAATCTAATCTAACAAACTTGGAATCTAAATAACGAACATTTTGAACAAACTAAAGCTATAGTAAAAAAAATAATAAAATTCAATTCTGCTTATTTCAGAATACAAAATCATTGTCCGGTATTGATGGCATCTCTATCAAAACTATTAAACACTGTATTACTTTTTTAAAACGTCTAATGACTAAACTTTTTAATAAATCTGTTTTATCTGGTGTTTTTCATCTAATTTGAAAACTGCTGTAGTGCTACCACTTTTTAAAAAGAATGATTTCTATGATATACGTAACTACCGTCCAATATCTATCGTTTTTAAACATATTTGAAAAAATTATATATTTAAGAATTACGGACTTTTTAGACATATTATTAAATATTAACGTCTAGCTAACATGACTTTAGAACCCAACACCCACTTGAAACTGCATCAACACAATTCTTGCAATGTTTTTTTGATCTTTTACGCGTTTTGACACAGTCAATGTTTGTTATAAAGGGTGCCTCGTGATTTGATGCACATAGCTTAATAGCTTATTCCTTGGACAATTTTAAGTCAAAAATGCCTGATGCACTTTTATTCAAAACTCAATAGTTATAGAGTTATTGGCAACATTCAATTCAAGTGAGCGTGACTTGATAATTGTTTTATATTTTTTTGTCAAGTGTTTTGATAATGACAATTTGACGTTGTCATTTTAAGTTTAACTTAGTAGGGCTACGTTTTCAAATTAAGAATATAGCGATATTCACTATATTTATAGATTCTGCAATGGAAATGCAAAAGAGTCAGTGCAGGAATATCAAAGGAGGTTTCCTAGTCAAAGAACACCTAACGCAAAAGTATTCATTATTGTGCATCGTTATTTGACTGACAGTAAGAAGTAGTGTTCCAAAAGGTACTGCAGAACGTCCCGTACGCCATAAACTTGCTGAGGAGGAAGCTATTCTTAACATGATCAAACATAGTCCCTCTACTAATGTACAAAGAATATCTAATCGTCTTCATGTCAATCAAATGAAAGTGTGCAGAACATTAAAAAAGTTTGGTTTGTATCCTTATCACATACAATTTGTTTAAAAATGACAACCAGTAGACTACGCAGAGCGTATTACTTTTTGGCGTTGGTTGATTGAACTCCAACAAATATGCCGACAAATTCTGTTTATTGAACAAAGCTTTGCTTACCAGAAATAAAATTACCAACACAAGGAATTCACATTTAAGGGCAATTAAAAACTCTTTTGAAATTACGGATTGCATTAACAACCTTTATAAACGTTTTATTGCGCCATTCATATTTGAAGAACATTTAACATCAAAACGAGATGCCAGAATTATTGGAGGATGTACAACTTCACAATATAGTTAATATGTGGTTTCAGCAGGATGGCGCACCTCCACATTTTGGTATAAGTGTAAAAACATTCTTAAATAACATCTTTGCTAACCGGTAGGTTGAAAAAGAAACTCTAGTTTTTTGGCTTCTTAGGTCACCAGATCTAACGCCTCTCGACTATTATCTGTGGGGACACATGAAAAGTTTGGTGTATTCTAATAAACCACAAACCAGAGATGAGCTAATTCAAAATATTATAGTTGCAGCTCCATTCATACAAGAAAACCCAAATAGTATTCGAAAAGCTACGTCTTCAATTGTTAGAAAAGCAAGAAAGTGTTGTGAAGACATTTTGAACAAAAACTTTAATAAAATACCTAAGAATAAAAAAAAAAACAGTGAAATAATAAAACTTTTTCACTTAAAATTGTTCAAGGAATAAGCTATTAAGCTATGCGCGTCGAGTCACGGGACAACCTGTATATTATGTTTTATTATATCTAAACAAGACGCAGTAGGAATAAGAGGTACAGTTGCTGACTGGATTCAATTTTAGTTGACAGACTATTCATTAATTGTTAAAACTGATGGTGCCTTGTAGACAAGTCATGACATATTTTTTGAGGTACCTCAAGGTTTGGTGTTGGGACTATTTTTATCTGTTTTTATATATTAATAATTTAACTATGAATATATTGGAAGAACTAATATGTCATGTTTGCCGACAACACATCTATTGCTATATTGTCAAGTAGTAAAGACAATCTAAAGAATAATACAGTTAAAGTTATGTCAAACTTTTGGTGTAATAAAAATAGATCAAACTTAAATTTAGATGAAACAGTTGTTATACTGTTTTATCATCGTTAAATTTTGTCTAATAATTTTAATATATTTTACAATAACGTTAATTATAAATTATCAGAATCTGCTAGATTTTTTGGGATTTATATCGACAATAAAGTAACATGGTATAATCATAATGTTATGAACATTTATAACAAATTGAACAAAGATTTTTTTGCCATACTGCAATTGAAACAGATGTTAGAGTTACATGATATTTGTCTATTAAGTCTCTTCATTTCTTTAGCAAAAACAAAATTTAAGATTAATTTTTAATTTAGATTTAAGTGTCAACTGAAGACCTTATTTTATCAAAAATAATATACAGACAGTATTTCTTTTATTCTATCTATATATTTAATTACGTACCACATAATTTAAAAAACATAAATAGTTTTAAAAAGTTTAACTTTACACTAAGAAATTGGTTGTTATTATAGTGTAGGTAGATGAATACTTACTTATTTTAATTAATGTTTAAATGTTATTTTATATTACTTTTTATTTGTTATATCTGTTTTTTGTGTGTTAAAATTAAATTTTTGGAATTATGTGAAATTAATGTCATATTTTAAGTTATTCAGTTCTGCTTTTATTGTACATAAACTAAATTTATTTATTTTGAGCAATGAATGTATGTATTGTAATTATTTTTACTTGCATGCCCACTTTGAAAAACAATTTTTTTGCCTGCATCTGCCGAAAGCATCTTTTTCAGCCCGCATTTACTATTTCCGCTTGTATTTTGGATTGTAAAGTGATGCTTTGGCGTCTTAGCGACGTAATAATATATAGTGTATCAATAGCCAAAAATTACAACCAATATTTTTTTTGCTTGCCCCAATTAAAAACATTGTTTTCAATGTTTATTATAATCTGTCTACTGTCAGATTTTAAGGTATATGACTTTATCATATGAAATTGTAATTCACAGTCAATCAAATACCGCAAATAGTTTAGAAAAAAAAACGATGCTTTTGGTAGAGGCAGGCAAAACAATCCTTTGACGCCCGCTGAGGGTTAAGGTCTTAAATTATAGATGAAATTAGTTAAAAAATTAATATGTTTATTGAATATAACACTTGATTTTAATTATACTAAGATAACAGCAAGTATTATTAAAAAAATTAATTAAATATTACATATTTAGTAATAATATTTTTAAATATTTGTTTGATTTGATATATTTATATACAAAGTACTATTAACATCTAGTGTAGGGTGATTGTATTACAAGATTTCTTGGTTACTTTGTAACAATATATGATAATTTAAACAATAACCTTAAAAAAAAACATTCACATTATATAATAATTGACGTTTTAAACAATATATTTTTTTAATAATAGTAATAAATTTGTATCATGTTATTGTTACCTTACTAAGCAAGCAAAGAACAGTCGTAAGCATCACGGGCAAAAAAGCGTTTACAGCACTTCGCTGTCTGCCGCGCTCGATTCGCGCGGACAGCGGCGTGCTGCAAAAAATGCTTTCTTGTCTTTGATACTTAATACGAATTCTGGCTTTTAAATAACAAGACTGCTTATGAAAAAGATTTTTATTTTAAAAATTATTTTATAATTGAATGTTTTCCGTCATATTACTTCCGTCCCCTCGCAACATTCAGTTCCGATCATTTTTTCCATTGGTCAAAGCAATGCTGGAAGTTTTTTTTGGAAAAGCATTTTGGAGCCTCGCTAATGTTTGCTTCACCTCTTCTATTGACTCGAACTGGGTTCTTTTTAAGGTAGAAAAAGTCATTTAGGTTAGTGCGGCGCGTGTTCGAGCACCGTAGTGCTTCTTGCGGCCAAATAATGCTTCACAGACAGAGTGTCATGAGCAGGTGCAATGTCTTGGGGCAAAATCCACTTGACTTGTTTTTCTACACCTCCGGCCGTTTCTTACAAACTCGCTCTTGCAGTGTTGCCAAAATTTTCAAATAATAAGTTTAGTTTACAGTTTGACTCTTTGGAACCCATTCAGTTTTCACGATTGATTTTGGTTACTGTTTGTGGATTTGAAACAGAGACAGGTTGACCTGGACGTTTGTCATTTTTGCTGCTCTCTTAGCCTTCAGAAAACAGTTTCTAACTTCTATAGAAAAAATACTACTACAGCGACAAAAACGTGTTTTTGTACTGGATTAGTAGACACTTGCATTTGTTTTCCTCCTATCCTTCTAGTACGCCTTCTGTAATCACAGTATCAATATTTAATAGCCAGACTCTGTATACTATTTAATAACTTGTACACTAAATGTATTGGCAACGTACTAATAAAAGAATATAAATATGAATATGAATATAGATGCAGAAAAACAATTATTGAGATCATGCAGTGTTTTTTTAAAAAAATATTTTTTATTTTTTAAGACGATTTAATCTTAGTACATTCAGTCTAGCATTTGCAAGAAAAGTGACTCATGAGTGAGTAATTTTTATTTTTTCAATATTTTTTACGTTCTTCTTTACGGCAGTAATTCTTATTAAAATTACTACCTAAAACTATTTGTTTATATAACTGTTACTTTTATTAACAAATGCGTTTTGTTCAAAGCTTAAAAAAAATGAGTTTTTTTGTTGTAAAGCATTTTGATTTTTTCAAACAATAACCTAAATTTTTCTTTAAAAAAAAGCGATGATTTTTGCTAATTTGAAAATATTTATTTTTTAATTTAAATTAATTAACACAGCATTAAAAATGTTGACTATATACTTGCTAGGGATTTCAACTTTGCACTGCAAAGAACAATACATGCTAGTATTTATTTTTTTTTGTTAATTGGATCATCTTTTTCGTTTAACCACTGTTGGAAAGTTTTATAGGCAGTTTCATACCATATCTTTGATTTTGTTTATTCAACATTAAAGGCTTTCTTAATGTTTATATTTTGTCTTGTTGCACTGACTTATTTTAACTATTATTTACATTAATCTACTTTAATTAAAATAATATTTGCCAATTTCAATTAGTTTGACGAAAACGATTGTGCAAAATATAGATTTTTTTCAAACTTTTAAACATTTATCTTGTATTGCAATATACTATTGAAATAAACAAGTTAGTTAACTAACAAATTACAATCTACTGTATTCTAATATAATTAATACATAAACACACTAAAATTTCAATTGTATAATAATGAAAGCATGCATGAAATTCTATTTGTTATTAAGCTGTATAAACATAAAAAATGTATTTTTAAATTCATAAAAAAAATGACACTAAATTTAGTGTGAAGGTCATCATTATAATATTCTAAGCCTACCAAACTAATGTTTTTTTAATTTTTTTAATGAAATGATGATATGGGCAATTCCATTTCAAACAGACCAGTTTTTAAACAAAAAATGCGATTATTAAAAAACGACAAAAAAACTTAGAAACTAAAAAAATACATGAACAAGTTTCTCAATGCACCCCCCCCCCCCAGCTCTGGTCCGTTTGAAATTTTGAAATGGAATTGCCCATATATGAGTTAGGAATTATTTAATATGTTATAATAACTTACAAATTATTAAAAATTAATAAGTAAAATTAAATTTGGGTAAAATGCATAGATCTGAAATACTACGTTTATGTTACAAAGCATCTAGATCCTTAAGTAATTTTTAATTGCAAATGATTGAATAACATGTTTTTGTACATATTTTAAAAAAAGCAGTTTTACACATTTTCTCTATACTTAAGAAATAAAATGTGTCTATCAGAAAAAATGTCAATAAAATAATTTATTTTAATTTTAAGATTACCTAAAATTGAGAAACAATATTATTATTTCAGAATTTAAGTTCAAATAAATGTTTAATTAGTATCTACTATATAAAAGCAAACAGGATATTTATTGTTTGCTTTGGTTTTTGTTAAATTTATTTTATTTCAAACGGACCAAAAATTTTTTTCGTAAAATCTAAATCTCTTTCAAGTCTATTCTTAGTGGACTGTGCAAAAAGAAGCATTTTTAGATTTTTATAAACGCCAAATTTGACGTATTTTGATAAAAATTTGTTGGAAAATATAAATTTGTTATGTGAATTTAGGTTTTATGGGTCTAAAACTTAAAAAAACTGCTAAAATAAGACTACTTTTTAACATAAACTTTTACAAATACACAGTTAGCAGCGTCCAGCAAAACTATACACTAAAGATTATTAAACATTTGAGTTTTGCAAACATTTCTACATAGAAAATAGTGTCGTGCTTATCTAGTGTAGAAAAACATATTAAAAAAATAATTTACAACATTTTTCTTATACTTAAAAAATATTTTTTTTAAGCTAATTTCAAAAGTTTAGCAGATACATATTTTGTTGCTTGAATCGATTATTTTTAGCATTCAAACATAAATCCGCCCAGAGCTCATAAAAATTTAATAAAAAAATTGTAAACTACACCATAGTGTGTTCATAATATTTTTTGTAAATATGAAAAAATAATTAATTTTTAACGCATTTTTCGCCTAAAAATGTTGTAAAATTTTTATTTAGATAGACTTTTCTACAGCCGATGAGCACTACACCTTCAACTTTTTATGTAGAATTGCCTCCAGAACTCAAATTTTTAATATTTGTAAAAGTTTATGTTGAAAAAAAAGCCTACTTTTGCATTTTTTTGAGTTTTAGACACCTAAAACCCAAATACACAGAACAAATTTATATATTCTAATTAAATGTACAACAAAATACGTCAATTTTAGAGGTTGATAAAAATCTAAAAAATATCTGAAAACTCCACTTTGTATGTATAAAATGCTGTTTTTTTATGTTTTATACAATTTTGTTAAGAAAAAATTTTGTGGTAGACATGCTTGCACATTTTTTTTGTTAAGCAAAATTTAAAAAAAAATATAAGTATTGCATTTTGTTATTAAAATTAAGTATTTTTTTTAAATAATATTAAAAAACAGATATCTTTCTGAAAAAACATGGTTTTTCATTAAAAAGTCTCATTTTTATTTTATACAAAAAACATCTTACAATAATAAAAATAAAAACACGTAACTATATTTGTAGTTCAATTTAAAGTAGAAACTCTCCGTCTACTTGTGTACTCACAATATCACATAAATGGCCGCCACGGCTGCGGTTACAATTTTTTTTTTTTTTTTTTTAAGAAATGTTTCAAATCTCTGCTGCACATTGGTTGTTATATTATTCCTTAGCTCTTTGATTGTTGTAGATTTATTGGCGTAAATTTTGTCTTTAACGTAGTCTCACAGAAAAAAGAGTAGCAGTGTTAAACCACACTACCTAGGCGGTTAGTTGATGTCTCCTTTTATCAAAGTAACACGTCCGGAAAATTCCTGACGCAATAGTACTATTGTTTCTTCACTTGTGAAGCATGTAGCCCCGTCCTGCTGAAAATAGACATCACCTACGTCTATCTTGTCCAATATTGGTCACAAAAAGTCTGTAACCATCTAGCGGTAAAGCTGCGCATTGACTGTAACAGATAAAAATATAGCCCTATTACACCACCGAGCTAAAAACCGCACCAAACTGTAAATCGTATTAAGCAAAGTGGTTTTTCAACAATTAAACTAGTGTTTTTGGAGCCCTAGGTCCGACAGTTCTGTTTATTTACAAAGCCACTTAAATGAAAATGAGCTTCGTCGCTCAAGATGACTTCATTGAATAACTGGGGGATATTTTCATGCATTATCAATGCTTATTGAACAAAAGTACAGCATTGTTTGTGGTTTCTTGGCTTTAATTCTTAAGCTAGCTGCACTTTATATACATGCAGGTGCAGATGTTTATGCAAAATGCAATGTGAACTGCTTTGTGTAATGCGTAACTGTTGTAAACGTCGTGGAATTGACATACGTGAGTTTTATGCGGCACTTTCAGCAACAGCAGCAATGTTTTTGTTTAACCTAAAAACCCCTACAGACAGTTTGCGAATGTGCTCAAACGTTCGTGATTCGAGACTCGTGCAGGTTTGTCAATCGCCCATTTGTGTACCCTACACACGATGCGAGTACATCCCCCAACGTTGGCATTATCAATATAGGCAAACTTGTCTACGAACGCGACCGATAGTAGTGTGCCGTAATTACTATGTAAATTTTTAAAAACATTAACGTTGTACAATGTGTGATAAAAAGGAATTATAGTTGCAAGCACTATAATACTAACTTCTTGTGCATCTTATGATTATGATACTTACTTTATGTGTATACATGCATAGGAGTAGTAATTTGAATTTGAAGTAAAATGATGTAATATTAAATAATATAACAAAAAAATAGTATAGTCATGTAAATGTCAAAATCCATAATAATTAAAAATAAACATAAGCTATAATAACTTATATTATAATAAAATATGTTGGTAAAAATAGTAATTGTTTTATTTTTATATAGGAATTACTATATAATAAAGGTCAAAACCATTATTTAATCATAAATAATAAACGCACATTCACAACAGATAGACAAGTCTAGGCAAACCGTGTGTAGGGAGAAAAGATTTGATTCGCCTTCCTTTGATTTGTGCAATATTTACCGCTTACTAAGTGAACGTAGACAAACGCCAACATTTGCGGTTTGTGTACCCTACACACAATCCGTCAAATGCACAAATCACGAACGTTTGGGCACACCGTGTGTAAGGGCTTTAACACTACGACGACGGACTTGAGACTTAACCTTACTAACTTGGCCAAATGTTTTAAATTTCTTAATTATCTTCACAATTGCTGTTTGTGACGATTCCAACCCAATACACCTCAAACTCTATAAACCGTCTCCGCAAAATTTTTATGAGATAGTTTTTACTTTTCAACTGTCAAAAAATAACATTTATATCTTTAAAAATATAAAATTGGCGCAAACTTTAAAATGACACTTTATAATAGACAACCCTTTATACTATAATATAAAATAATCTATAACAAAGAAAAAATCATCGTTTTTGGCAACATTAACATTTTGTTGTTTAATGATTTAATTATTACTGATTTAAAGTGCTAAGACACATATAATTTGATAGAATTTGATAACCTAGAACAAGTTAATAATTTTAAATCACCAAAGTTGTATGTTAGATCTAACTTTGATTAATTTAACTTGTAAATTTTACAGGATGATTCTCAATTGATCAAAGTTGATTTATATTATTTTGCTTTTGCTATAAATATATCATTGCATTCAGGAAAAATGTCAAATTTTTTGGTAGATGTTAAAAATAACATTTTAGAAAAGCTAACTTTTCAATATTATATCAATCATTATATATCAAAATATTTTTACTGGATTTATCATAAGCTAAAAAGTTAAAAGATTTTTAAAGATGATTTTAGCTTATATTTTTGTACGAGTAAATTATTGTTAAAGCTTATAATTTTGGAAAAAATTGAAAAATATTGAAGAAAAGTTAAATCTAATATAATTAATAAACTTAATTACTTTTGGACACATATTACATTAGAATTTTAGAAGTTAAAAATAAACACTCATAGTGTTACATAAGATCATTAAAAACACAATATTTGTCGAGTTTCTTAGAAATCAAGACTAGTAAACGTAGTATTTTTTTTGGCATTAATTTGTTTTAAAGTTTGTGTTTAGAAACTGTAAACAGTTCTTTCTCACATATGTTTGCTAAAAAATATAGTATAAGAATTTTTTTTAAATTTTTGTATTTAGAATAGATGGTATTTATCCTAAAAAATGTAATAATCATACTGGGTTAATATTCGGATATAAAATTGATCCTCTTGAACGTCGCACACAGTGTTGCATTTTTACATAAATTATGTCATAATAGAATTGATTGCTTCAAACTCTTAAAACAACTAAATGTTTACGTTACACAATTTTTTGGCAAAAATGCTTGCACTAATGTAATCTCTAAATTGCCAATTAATGTTTAAAAAAACGAATAACAAGTTAACAATGTGTTCTTTTGTTGATGACTATAAATTTGTTTATTAACAAAATAAAGCTACTTTGGTGTCTAGCTACAAAAACAATACAAATCATAGCGCAAATATTTGATATAGGGTGGTTAAGATTTTTGATGGTGTGTGTATAATTTGACTAAAATACTTTGACAACATTAATTGACTAAAAAAATGTAGCCACCTTTATCAGCTGGATTTGGACGACGGTGGATGTCAATGGGGCACACTTCTACTTAAATTGGTACTTTAATGATGTTTATGAGAAAGCAATGCATTCACAACAAATTACCGTTTGGAGTGGTTTTGGTATGGTAAAGTGGTTGTTTTACCTTTTTTAAAAGAACACCTGTAATGCTTTTGCGTATGGTGGTGAATTATATTGGTCGGAATAAATTTATATGAAATGTGGTTTCAGCAGGACAAGGCAACTTGTCGCACTGCGCAAGACACAATGCAGATGTTACATGAAAAAATCCTGGCTGTGTATCTTACGCACTGGCGACCAGATTTTAACGCAGTGAAGCTTTTTCTTGTGGGTTTTTGTAAAGTCTTTTGTCTATGCCAACCAACCATGACTTCTAAGCCGAGATAAAAAAAATCATTGGCAAAATTAAAACCCAAATACGCAAAAATATATTCAGCAACTTTTCGATAAGACAAGAAGTGCCAACAGAGTCATGCCGGCCATTGTTGATGAACTATTTTAAACATAATTGCCGTATGTATACTTTATATTGAAATAAAAATATTTGCAACTTTTGAGTTTTAATTAAAAAAATAAATTTTGCACTTATTTTGAAATACCGTATACCGATTATAAAAAAAAATATTAGTTTTAAAAAATTATATAATTTCTATGCGGGTTAACATGATAATTAACAAAATATAATTAAAGTTTTTTGAAGTTATCAATATGTGAATACAAAATGAAAAACAACTGCGTTCACTTAATATGTTATGTCTTGCTGATCATGGTCAGTCGCGTACTTGGATGATTATATACTTTGCTTTTAATCACACTAAAAAAAGTTGTAAAGTTTAAATAAGTGAGGTAAGAACTGAACAATAAAAACTGTTTGCATTTTTAACTGTTTAATGATACTAACTTTGAGAAACGTGTATTTAAATATTAAACCGGTTATTTCATTGCTATTGAACTTAAATTATTTATCTATATCAAGTAAACTACAAATCTCAATTTTAAATATGTACTGTACAGATACAGATACAGATACATTTATATAAAAATGAATTCTACCGTTACAACATAAATAATAAATTGGTTAGATAGACAGACAATGCAAGTTGATTGAAAGCAAGGAAGATAATAAAGACTGAAGCAAGTCTATATAAGTAGGGATGCGAGGTATACATTTAGTATAAAAAAGACTGGAGGGATGACGTAATAACGACATGTAAATAGGTGCAAGAGCTCAATTTATTTAAAATCCAATTTCATACTATTACTATGAATAACTTGTTTACCGTTCGCTTATAAAACGATTCGAGAAGTTTTATGCAGGCGAACGAAATATTCGCCCGTCCCCAGATAACGGATTCAACTATACGAAAAGTGTGAGCGCAAATTTATCATATAAATATTTCTTTTTGTAATTGGAAAATATTAGTATTTATTATAAGTTAATAATAAAATTTTTATTTAATCTCAATATACATAAATCTGAAATAAACTACCCAAGTCATTGTATAAATCGGAACCTGAAGCTGTAAAATATGAATGAGAGAAGACTCAATGTCGAAAATATGGTTTACAATGCTACAACTTTTCGATCCACAAGAATTACCGAAACGCCTGTTTCAGATACAATATGGCACTTGCCTGCTTATAAATAACTTTCTGTCTATCTTTTCAATATACATTATTTATTGTCAAACACAAAGAAACTAATTATAATCAAATACTTAGTTATTCAATTTTATTTCCTAATGTTAATTAATAATTAATTTGTATCCTGCAGAAATAAATACATAATATTTAATGCTATTGAAGTATATACCTGATGCACTTAAATTGTTTCTAAATGCGGTCGTAAATTGTTTCTGTGTTGTGGGAAATCGTAAATATTTCCTGGAAGAACTTACCCCGAGAACAACGTTTTTATTACTTCTGGTTGTCAAACCCAATTGAACGAGACGTTATGGGAAAAACCAATTTTCAACACGCGCTAAAAGAGAAGATCAAACAAAATATACTTCTTAACTTGTAATTTATTAAATAATACTCATCTTATTTATCATTTGTAAAATTAGATTTTTTAAATATTAAATAATAATTATATAAAAAAAAATCGGAGTGTTTTATAATTCAACGTAAGGCTCTCATTAATCTTTACATAGACCGGCTTCAATGATTTGTAAATGATTCTACAACAGTCCAGTACCGTTCGAACATTTCCTTTTTTAACTGCAGTCATCTTTATGTAAGGATCCATATGGATTATATACGAGATTTCTTTTCTGAAAGGGGGATCATACATAAGAAATCCGGATGAGAAGTCTGACAGAATAAATGAATTGTAATCCACTATATAACTTTAGATGACCGTCTCTTTCACCAATATGTTCTTTTCAAATCGACGAAGCAATAGAAAAGCGTGCCAATTTCCTTTTTTCACTTCGATTTTTTCCAGTAATTGGCTGTATATATATATTTAATATATAAAATTCATTCCTCTACATTTTTATACATACAAATGATGTACAATTCTATATAATATTATATAGTTATACTATATAATTAGCAACTCAAAAATTAAATTTGATAGTACATTAACTAATGCTGTTTTAAATTACTTTATTTGTGGTATGACATTGTAAACTTATAATGAAATATTACATTATAAAAGCCACTATCATCCTTATGTTATATTACATACAAATAAAATAACAGAACCCACAAAAACAAAACAATAAAATAACTACTGCTCCTATCTATATCCCAATGTGTATCAATGATTCCGGTTGAACGTTTGTCTACTAAGGTTTTGTGTGCTTTCTATAAATTTAGTTTTATCTTCAATTAGTTGCGTCATTGAGACTGCATTAAAAGAACACTCATAATTATTTTTATAATACTAAAAATTATCTACGTAACTAATTTAAAACCTACTTAATTGTGTTATATGTTGTATAATTTTTAATTTTTTTAATATTAATTTTAATTAACTTAATACATAACAACGAACCAAAAAGATTTTTTTGATTATAGCATAGATTTAATGCTTAATGATTACAAGAAAACTAAAAATACGTTTTTCAATATTTATTTATAATTGTTTATTTTGATGGTTTGACAAAAAAAACTTTAATTGCTAATTCTTACTTATCGGCGGGTATGAAACGCGCAGATATTATATGATGGCTTGTTCTGGATTAAACAATTTTGCACTTACATGCGCTTCTTATTTGAAGAAAATTAAAGAGATGCTCACATATGTATATGCGACTGGAGCGGTTCATCGTAAGCGGCGGAGCAAACAGATGTAGTTTTTTCTATTAACAATCAAGGCTTGCAGATTTAATTTTTGAGTTTTGAGTCTTATTAATTTATAGTTTAAAAATTTATTTAACTAATATTTGTGGCCTAAAAAAGAATTTAATTTTGTTCATCTTAGACATAGAACTGCATAGTATTTTTTTTTACTAAAACCATGATAAATAATAAAGAACAAACATTCATTTGCTGACCAACAAGATGTTTGTGCTACAATCACAAACAATAAGCATATTTTAAACTAAATCTTTTTAATTATACCATTTATTTTGATTACTAATTAAAGCAATGCCTAACTTTTTAATAACTTTTTTATAAGTTTTGATAAACTTCTTTAAGGTAATTACAAAAAATCTAAAATTATTGTTTTATGATCATTTAATGTACATACAAATGAATTGTTTACTTACTTATCTTTTTTAATTTTTTGTTTCTATCTTTCAAACTTAAGCTGCTGCTTTTCTAAATATTTTAAGATATAACTTGAAAAATTAATACTGTTTTTAACAATATTATTTTGATTTTATTGCTTATATTTCAACAATCTACATAGTTTATTAGTTTTTATTATTAAACTATCTGGTTCCGGTGCTATTGTAATTGTAAGCCTCATATGATTCCTTTTGTTTTCTGTTTTTTTCTTGTTTTATTTCTTTTGCGACGGTATCGTCACATCAAATGATTTTGTATGCAAAAACTTTTCATAAAGTTTGATCTTATTTTCAGCGTCTTTTTCTTATTAACGCATTTGTTATTTTCTAGATGTGAACCCCAATATTCTTATTGCTCTCGTTACCAGCAAACATGCTAATTTGCACTTTAACTAGTTTGGTTGCCGTACTCTTAAAGGTAGTTTTTTTGCTACATATGAAACCTGGTATGTGGGGGCCAAGATTAGTTTAAAAATAAATAATAAGAACTAAATTAAAAAAAAAATAAAAGTATTCAAAATAATTAATTAATGCCAATATGTATATAAATAAAACAAATATTGAAAAATTCATCCCTAATGTAATAATTTGTGGGAAAGAGGCTAGAGTAGCTTCTGACAGCACGTTACGTAAACATTACCCCGTTAAAACCAGCACAACAATGAGTGCTAAAGCTCAAAAGAATGTAACTACTTTCAAATCTTTGTTAAAAGTTGATACATTAATAAAACAGTAAGTAAATGCATGCATTTTGTTACAACCCTAATTACCTTTGTAGTCACATGAGTATATTATTAATAATAATTAATAATAATTCTGTATTTACGGTAAAAGTTAAACCATTTACATCTACAATATAATATATAAATAAACATATAAGATAAACTAAAATAATATACATAAAATACAAAAAATACATAAAAACAAGTTTAATCTAAAATACAATTTAGGTACACAATTCAATCAATACGATTTAATTGCAACCTATACTGCGATTTGGTACAAAACCAATTAAAATTACTTGGCAAACAATTTGCCTGTTTACACATCCTAACAAGTGGATTGTTGCACCCTTAAATTGTAGAATGTGTAAATTCTCTAAACAATGGCATTTGCCTAGTATGTCAATTGCAAGATGCAATAAGCCTAGGACAGTCTACTTCAGACATCAATAGTTCACGCAAAAACGAAAGATCAGTTGTTTTGCGACAAAGTTTTAGTGGTGGCAAATTGTACAAAATTGTAATGTAATTGCATTCAAAATCAACCGCTAAAATCCCCGATTTATAAGATAATAATCTAGCAAACTTATTTTAAATTCGTTCAATACGTTGAATACGTTGAATACGTTGAATATGAATTTTGTAAAAGATTAGTGATAATAAGCGTGAGTTACAGGTACTTTACATGCTTTGTTGTTGGAAAAATAACTTTGTACATTTCCAATTTTTTGGTGTTTTGTTGTTTTGTAAAAAAGGCAATTACCGTTTTATTTAGATTTATTGATAATCCTTTTTCTTAAACCGTAGTACTTAGAAATTTTTAATTTTCTATGACGTAAAAATTATTGTCGTAACCTAAGATACCCATGTTATTTAGTAACTGCAGTAGACCATCCGTGACAAGGCACTCCAGTAAAGCTGATAATACACTGCCATTGAAGTTTTTGCATAACCCAACATAAGTATTTTTTTACTTTGTACGCATTTTAAATCTTTTTTAAATAGACTTTTGCTTTGGTACCTATTTAATTAAAACCATTTTTTAGTTTATTTTTTTGTGCGTTGTTATACTCAGTAAAGATGGTTATCGTTTCCAAATAGTGCTTATATTATAGTATTTGTTTCTGATTATTGCACTTTTTAAATTATTTGAGGTTTGGATATTTTAATAAAATTTATATATACTTTATTGTGCTGATTTTAATTTTAATTTTTATTAAGACCGGTTTCGGCTGTTAGACCATCATCAGTTCTAAAAATATTACATAAATTATAAATATATATGTGTAACATAGATGATTTTATTAACAAAACTTACTTTTTTTTCACAAGTGTTGTGTGTTTTGCGGGTGTTGTGAATTTGTTGTGGTTACTGTTACATTGATTGGTTATTGTGTAGAGTGGTTATTATTGTTGAGTGATTAACTGTAGTGTGGTTATTGTTTTTTAAAAATGTATAGATATGTTGGTATGGGTTATTGATTTGTTCGTTCAGGCATCTGTAGTTTTTATTGTTTTTTAATTTGTCTTTTTCATATGATTCTAGTATTGTCATTTTTAAACCTTTTTTACATTGATGTAGGAGTTTTATATTATTTTTGTTTTTGATATTGAAAGTGTGTTTGTGTATTTGTAAGTGTTTAAAAAAAGTGAAGTTGTGATTTGTGTGTGTGTGTTCTTTGAATCTGTATTTAAGTGCTCTACCAGTTTGTCCTATATATAAAGCTGTGCAATCTTGACAACTGATTTGGTATATTCCTGATTTAATCAGTTTGTCTGATGTATGTTTTTGATAGCAGATTTTATTTTTGATGGTGTTAGGATTAGATAGTGAAGCTTTAAGATCGTATTTGTACAATAGTTTTTGTATTTTGTTACTGGTGTTGATGTAATATGTTAACTTTTTGTATTGGGTGTTTGTGATTTTGGTGTTGTGTGTAAATAGTGTTATGTTATCAAGTAGTGTTTTTTGTGTATGTTTCTTAATTATTTTGTCTATTGTGCTAAGGGGAAATTGATTATTTATAGCTAGCTGTTTTATTGTATTATATTCAAGATGTAGATACGTAGATGATAGTGGAAGTGATAGTGCTCTATATATTAGGGAGCGAAAAGCTGCAAATTTGTTGTTGAAACTGTGGTTTGAGTTGAAAGGGATTATTATGCCTGAATTGGTTGGTTTTCTGTAAATTTTGAAGTCTAGTTTGTTTGAATTGTTTTTAATTATTGTCAAATCAAAAAAATTTATTTGATTGTTACTTTCTATTGTAAATTGTATGTTTTTAGTTAAGCTAATAATATATGAAAGTAAATTATTTATGTCAGTTCATTATAGTGGGTTGTTGTTAGTTAGTATTTTTTCTTCGATTGTATTGAGAAAAAATTTTGCTAGGATAGTTGAGCTTGATGCTCCCATTGGTAGTCCATCAGTTAACTTATATGTTTTTTTATTATATGTGCAAATTGTTTCTGAAGTGAGAAATTTTGCAATTTCTATTATGTTCTTTATTTCTTCAGTGTCTATGTTTAGTGTTGATATTGTATTTTGTAATGCAGAAATAGTTTCAGATATAGGTATGTGTGTGTACAAATTGGTGATGTCAAAGGAGATTATCGTATTGTTAGGTTCTATTTTAATGTTTTTTAAAGTGTTTGCTAGTTCTATAGAGTTGATAGTTGTGTGTTTAGGTGTAATTTGTAAGTTTTTTGTTAATATGTTAGTAAATAATTTATCTAGTTTATATGTTGGTGAATCGGTTCTAGATACCTGATATTATAGTTTGTGTTATTTTTTTTTTCTCAAGTTGTAGTTGGCAAGGTGTATAGATACATAGAAAAAACTGTCATATTTTTATTATTGATACAAAATATTAGCGGGTATAAAATTTCATGATTTTTTTGCTTGCTTTTATTAAAAACAATTTTTTAGCATTAAACTGCAGGCAAAAATGATGATTTAGAAGCCCAAAGACCAAAGAATTATTTGCAGTATTTGATTGTCTATAAATTACGGTTTTAGATTTGTCACAAATTATAAAAAACTTTAAAATTTACTAAAACAATGTTTATATTAAAGGCATGCAAATAATATTGAATGTAACTTGTGCTAAAACACTTTAACAGACTTACTTGTTTTTTTATGCTACTAAGGCTTATTGTTGGCTTTTGATATACTTTTTTATTATTTAGCAATACTAGTCACCTAATAAACACATTACAATAACTAGTAAAGAAAGTAAATTTACGCTCTAAACTATGTAAGGTATTATTTTTTTTTAAATTAAACGCGATGTCTAAAAGTAGAAAATGTTTTAGTCAAAATAATTAAATTAAACAAGTTGAGTTTATTCAAACATGTGCTGTTTAGTACTAAAATCTAGAATGCTATGCCATTGCTCTTGCAATAACTGTTTGTTATGCTTAGTTTATATTTGTCATTAGTTGTTGCTTATCTCATAGTAAAGTCAACATAATCACGTTCCATTCTCACAATTGACGTCACGCGTTAATTGTGGGCTTATATCTCAAGTAGTTTTACAGGTTTTAGTAAACATTGATAAAATGTATGTTTTAATATTAACATAATTTAATAAAATTATTCATAAAATAAATTTGTATTTTATGAATAGTTTAAAGTTAATATTGAAATATAAAGGGTTTTCCAATCAGAAATTTCATTTTGAACAGCAGGCTATTTGAGCAGCTGTCACAGTTTGCAAAACAAAAGCACTTTTTGGTCGTCGTAGAGCCCTTTCTTGGCCAGCAATAGTGAACCTGGTAAAAAAATTTGTGGTGTTAGGACGAGTTTGTGATGTGAATAATCGAAATCGCTCAAGAACCCATGAGAATATTGCTGATGTAGCTCGTAGTGTTGAAGAAAATCTAGGTTTGTTGATTCCTTGTCGATCTTTGGAATTAGACATTTCAAAAACGACATTACAACGTATTTTGCATAAAGACTTAAATTTTAAGGCTTTTAAAGTTCAGTTAACACAAGAACTCAAGCCGGTCGATCAACATAAGTATTGTATCTTTGCTAATTGGGTCCTTCAAATGCATCAAAATGATCCGGAATTTTATCGAAAAATCATCTTCAGTGATGAGGCTTATTTTTACCTTGGAGGCTACGTTAATAAGCAGAATTGTTGCATTTGGTGCTCAAAAAATCCAAGAATGATTGTTGAAAAGTCTTTGCATCCTCAGCGTGTCAATGTTTGGTGCGGTTTTTGGGCTAGCAGTGTGATTGGACTCTACTTTTTATAACATGAGGTCGATGCAACTTTTACGATGAATGGATGGCGCTACCGAGCTTTAATTAATAAGTTTTTATGGCCGGAATTGGTAGTTATTGATGTGGACGACGTTTATTTATAGCAAGACGTTGCTACGTGCTACACAAGCAACGAAACAATTGCAATTTTGCAAGAAAAGTTTTCTGACGGTGTTATTTTTTGAAAAGGTAATCATAATTGGTTACCAAGATTTTGTGATGTAACACCTTTAGAATTTTTTTTTGGGCCACGTGAAAGATAAGGTCTATGTCAATGCTCCACAATCAATTCAAGACCTTAAAGGTGAAATTCGTGAAGTTATCGAGGACATACAGCCGCAAATGTGCAAATTGGTCATAGAAAATTTCATGAAAAGAATGTGGTACTGCAACCGTAACCGTGGCGGCCATTTGACTGATATTGTTTTCAAATGTTAATGGCATACTTTCCTTTTTACAATGAAATAAACATTTATTGATTTCTCTTAAAAAATACCCGTTTTTTTTTTAAATATCAAAATAAAACCTCTTATTGGATAACCTTACCTTAATAATAAATGATAGATGTATACAACACGTTTATAAAAATTTATAATATATAAAACCATCTGCAATAATAAACAAACACTTGTTTGTATCACAAAACTAAATATTTTAGTGATATAAATATTGTTTATTAGATAGTTCAGCAACGTCATGCGCCAAATGCCCTATATTAAATTTATTGGCAAATTAAGTACGTAAAAATGTGAAAATGCGTACACGCGTCTAATACCAAGTATTTTGCTACATACGCGTTCTTGGCAACAACTACCTCTTTCGGTTTTGTACCAACTACTCTACTTCAATGAGTGAGTTGACGGAGTCACTTGCAAATACATTTAAAAAACGAGAGTATACGAGAGCTCTGTTTTGTAACATAAACAAGGCATTTAATTGTGTATCCCACCAAGCTTTTAAGTGTTTTTAGGTTTCTTTTAATACATCATTGGCTGTCTGTTTGTTTGTTGTTTCTAATAAAAGTTTTCTTAGGTGATTCCACTTACTTAAGTAAAAAAAAATTGTCTGCCGTCAGTCCAAGTCCTGTTTTGTATCTTATAATTTTTTTTTGTAAATTGTAAGTGAAATATATGTTGGCGTAGGCTGTATTATCTTGTATTTTCTTCCGGTTGTGTTGTTTTGTTGGTATTGTTCCGTCCATTCTTGTAAAATCTAGCTTTGTATGCAGTTTTTGAATTCTTTGTGTAATGTTGAAACTGGTAACGGGTTGGTCTACGTTATTAGCGGCCTATTCAGGATTCATCCATGGATAATTTATTTAGAGCTCTTGATATTCCACCAAGTTTAAAAAAAAATATGTTACACTATAATTTTAATCCACAATCAGTTAGGCTTATTATGTCATATTTGGATAACAAGATAGATATACTATGCTGCAAAAATAAACAGACAGAAAGTTTAAGCTGTGCATATATTGTACCTAAAGGTTCCGTACTGGGCCTTATGCTGTTTTTGATTTGAATTAATGATTTACTAAATGCAATATCAAAAGTTGAGTTAATACTATATGCTAGTATAAATGAGCCGTTGAAAACCAGAGTGGTCCAAGTCACAAAATTAGGTTTTTGAGTTAATAGCTTATTCAAATTTTCTATATCAAAATCTGCTTTCTGACTAAGTTTGAAAAATATATTTACGTTTTTGGCTCGGAGATGTCGCTTGCTAATTTAGTACAGTACCGAGTTACTAGTAGTGTTGAAAGGCAGAGAGGTACAAGTCTGATTTAGAACCAGGATTTTTTAATTATTATTATTAATGTCGAAGGTGTTACCGCAATTCCCCTATTAGAAGAAACAACCAGTGAAATGCTACGCACACTAATGATGGGTGCTTACCTTGAAATACGAGTGTATGTGTCTTACTGGATGAAAAAACAACTTACATAAAATACATCATTTGTTAATTTTAAAAGATAAATTTTTGTCATCCAATTCAAATAAAACGCGCCAAAATGCCATTGCCTGTCCGTGTAAGACTTAATTGTATTACAGTTTCCCTTCACACACAAACAGTTCAACGTTTTTCCCAATAGAAGGCATTGCAACACAATCGATGTTTAAAACTGTTTGAAACAAAGTTGTCTATGTACCTTGTTTTAAACAAGTTTTAAACAAAAGTTTAAAACAATTTATTTTAAACATAACAACCCAGCTTAGATCACTCTGGTGTAAAGTGTTACTTGTTTACGTTGTATTGCGGTGTTAAACTTTGTATAAAATGAGTTCTAGTGAATTTGAAAATGAGCAATTTAGTGCTAGTGAAAGCGAGTACGAGCTAATAGTGTCTGAACAATTGAGTAGGGTTTTTGTGATTCGTAAAAATCATAATATCAACCAGCCAAATCTGACAATACAATACAAACTAATACCGTTCAGGCAAAAAATCAACAAAAAACTAATGCTGATCAAACTGAAGTTGTTATTAAATCAAAACGTGCAGGAAGAAAGCGTTTTAGAGAACCTAAAAACACATTAAAGCAATTCGTATTAGATCTTTAACAGTGAGATAGCTCAGTTATAGAGCGTTAGCGTAGCACGCTAACAGTCCGGGGTTCAATCCTCAAGTATGACTAAAATAATAACTTTGCCCCCTTTATCCACCTTGGTGATTTGGAAGTCGTAAGACTTCTGGGGCAATGTAAAATAGCAGTAAAACGCAAAATAAAAAAAAAAAGATCTAGAAATATGGGACTTAAATAAGTCAGTACATCAAAAAAGTAGTACCCGCTAAGACTTTTAATAATATAAATTGCAACTGCAGAAAAAAATGCTTTGCAAGAATAAGTGACGTGGATAGAAGAACTGCCTTTGACAATTTTTGGAAAATAGGTAAATTTTCTTTACAAAATGCGTTTATCTCTGGTTTAGTTAAACAAAATAAAACTAAATGTCATCGCCCAAGACACGGATCTAGAGGTAAAAAAATTCAACAAACTTATTTTATGTTAACATCGGCAATAATTTGGAAAATGTATGTAAAGGGTATTTTTTTACAAACCTATCAAGTGTCAAATGGACAACTACAAAGAGCCTTAAAGCGTACGCGTGTTTCTTCTCCAGGGGAAGATTTGCAAGGAAGGCATACACCAGCAAACAAAACACCACAGAAAAATGTAGAAATTATTTGGAATCACATAAAAAGTTTTCTTGCATATCAATCACATTACACGAGAAGTCATAATAATAATAGAAAGTACTTAGACTCAAACTTGAATTTAAGGACAATGTACAATCTTTACAAAGAAAAATTCCATAATCATAACGTATCGGACGCTGCCTACAGAAAAGTTTTTCATAAAGATTTCAATCTCCATTTTTATGTTCCATCAAAAGACACATGCGTAAAGTGTGACTTGTTTAAATCAAAACTAAACTGCAAAACTGATGATCAGAAAAAACAAATATTGAACACACAGCATACTTTGCATTTGATAAAAGCTGAAAAGACAATCTTGAATAAAGGGAAAGTTTATGGATTTACCTTTAATCTGGAAAAAGCATTGCCATTCTCTACATTAACTTGCTCAATTGCTTATTAAAAATCAAAATATATATGTTTACAATTTAGGCATACATGAACTAGGTGAAAAAGAAAAAGGTTTCATGTATGTATGGGACGAAACTGTAGCATTACGAGAATCACAAGAAATAGGATCATGCATACGTAAACATATCTTAGAAAATGCAAAAGATGCCAATTACATTATTGCTTATAGCGATGCATGTGGCGGTAAAAACAGAAATTTTAAGCAATGCAGGTTTTGGCTTAAGATCTTAGCGGATACGGATACACAGATAATAGATCATAAATTCATAATTTCCGGTCATTCTTTTCTACCAAACGACCGGGATTTTGGGCACATTGAACAATATGCCAAAACCAAATTAAAATAAACACCTAAAGACTTGTGCACAATAATAAAAAAATGTAGGTCTAGTAACCCATTTGTTGCTTGTAAAATGGAAAACAATGATTTTTATTCCACGAAGTTATTGGAAGAATCTGTAACACGTCAAAAGATAAATAAAAAAAATCTACTGTAACCTGGTTGCAAACTCAGTGGTTACATTTTAATAAAGTTGAACCATATAAAATTTTCTATAAAAAAACTCTTAATAAAGATTTTCCATTTAAAGTAATTAATTTGCAACCAAACCGAAAAGGCACGTCTCGACATTTTAAGAATGTTGATTTGCAACCACTGTACGAGTCTTCCCTGCTAATCAATGACTAAAAGAAAAAGAATATGGAAGAACTTTTTCAGTATATTCCTCCAGTATGCCAACAATATTTTAGAAACATTATTGGATATAAAATTGTTGTAGACGTGTCGGTCCACTTGAGGAAAAAAAAGACTAAATTTTTTTTTCTTATATCAAACCTTTTTTAATTATTTTACTTGATGATGTTTTTGTTCAAATACTTTAATAAAATAAAATAGCAATTATATTATAACTTTAGTATAATTTTTTAAACCTTTTTGAGATTTGATGTATGTCCAATTTTAAGAAATGCTGAAAGACAGAGTGGTTTGCAAATTGCAAAAAAACAAGAATTTTTTTTTTCAAATTTAAGTTAGTCCTATTTAAACACAAATTTTGCAACAATGTTTTCAATTTTTATTTTATGATTTTCCAGAAACGTTTTAACTTTAGCATCTTATATCTCAAAACAAAGTTTTTTGACTTAGGTCACTCTGAACGAGTTAGTACTTTATCTGGTGGATACACAATTAATGCTCTCAAAATAATTTTTGGCTAATATCTTAAGATTAAATGCTTCAAAAACTGTCAATGGAATATTTTTGCCGCGACCAATTGACAATGAATTAAACGTAGACGTAATAAATTTCTCGAAATTCAAATAGATCACGTAAAATTGTCATATTGATAGCATAGTTTTCTCAGTTAGTAAGAAAAAATTTATTTTACTTAATATTGCAAAAAAAAAACATTACTGAATGTAAGTCTTGCAGTTTACCATAAATACATTATGTGAAAACTTACATATGCTATTACTGCATGAGGTCATTCTTCGGCTAGTCAACGACTATTTAAACTTTAGCATAGAGCAGTCCGAATACTATCATGTGCTTTGGATTATAAAGCCGATTGCAATTATATCAAAACAAACACAGACAATTATAATAGCAACCAAAGCTTTTATAGATATAATACAAAAATGACTTCAGACCTGATTTTTTAAAATTAATCAATTTTAGAACAAAGCTATTTATGTTTTTCTTACAAATGTAAAAATGTTATAATTCAAACGTTTGTTAATCTTGTAAAAGTACTATTGTTAAAACTAGCACCAGATAATATTGAAGAATATGTAAAACATGATATTTTAAACTAATGTATATTTTAGACCTATATAATACACTTTTGTAAATGCACCAATAAACATTATTATTAACTGATATCACACGAAGCGATTATATTAACTTGATCACGTCGGCAAAAAGCGTGTCTATAAGTGTATATAGCTTAAGATATTAACATTGTACTTGTGTTACTACTGTGAAAAAAAAAATGTTTATAGTAGAGCATTATTTTCAATCATACGGAAATGGACGGTATAAAAGGTATATAATGGTATTAATTTAAAAAAAATTAAACATTATTACTTTTGTGCAAAATTTAAAAAAACATTTGCTGCACACAAAATTTGCAATCAAGCCATACAACCAGACGTTCCTAGCTTTACTTTATGAACATTTTAAAAACAAACTATTTTTTGTTCATCAAACTTTAGATATTTTTTTTATTGCTTGGAGTGGATTGGAAAATTTTGTCAAAAGATGATAACTTATTTTTAACAACTGCCACTCTTTATAAACATGAAAGGAATTCTTAAATTATTTAATTAGTTATTATAACAAGGAATTACAGGACAAATATTAATTTATTTTTCAACGTAAAAATCATTGACACCAACACTAACACACTTATTTCAACGTTTTTCTAGTAAAGTTATGCTCTTAAAAAAACCTTTTGATAGCTTTGCAAAATACTTTATAAAGTTTTCTATGTTGTCATATAATAAAAACAAGCTAATTCTCAAGTGTTTTTTTAAATTAAAAAAAAAAATGGTTACAGGATCGCTTTTTTGTCTTATCAGAACTATAAGATATATAATATAACTGGATACCTGACTCCCTATATGTTGATGCGTTTCTATAGCAAAGCAAGTTATATTACGGCGGCCATTTTATGTGTGACTTAGTAATACAAAGTAAATATTAAAAACATCTTACATTTTATTATTTTTGGGTTTTATACATTTAAAAAATACATTATATATCCGGACAAAAATTGGTTAATTGGATCCAAAGTTAAGAGAAAAAATGTGTTTTTAATAAACAATTAATATCTTTTAAATTGACTTATTAACTAAGCCAAATTTTTGGACAACATTATTACACGTATTACTGACGTTTTATTATCATAGTCAAACTTTGTATATGTAGTGGTTTTTGAAGTACAATAACTTATTTGTAGACTTTCTGCGCGTGTCGTCTGCAATGGAAGTCAAGTTTTGTACTGAATTAACTCTTTTAATGTAACTATCAATTAAAATAAGTTTTAACATTGTATACATTATATGCAATACGTATACGGTAATAACGTTGAAGATTTGAAAAATTATTTAAAATATTCATTAAAATAATAAAACAAAATGTATTGTTATAAGCTTATTACAACACAATAAATAATAATAAGGTCAATAAGAATGTGAAATTTGGCTGGGCAGCTTTTGGAAAGTTCAGATTCATTTTGAAAAACAGGAATATTCTACAACATCTGAAAACCACTGTGTATGACGAATGCGTTGTACCAGTGCCATATAGCACAAACATGGATTTTTACTAAAAACAGTATGAACAAGCTGCTAAAAGCACAAAGAGCAATGGACGCATGCTTAAAGTTTCTCTTAAAGACCAAAAGAGACTAGATTGGATACGACACAACGCACAATACAAAGATACGCTGGAACAACATCATATAGCAATGGCAAGAAAGGCCAAAATAAAATGGGGCAACAATATAATATATTTGCAAGATTTGCTTGAAAACAAACAGCACAGATCCAACAAAAATAGATTTGATAGAAGCAATGGATTAACTTAGACTGATAGAAAAATATAATTTTTTTTTAAATTTGTTATCTGGGCAAATCCATTTCAAACGGACAGAGCTGGGGGGGGGGGGTGCATTGAGAAACTTGCTTATGTATTTTTTTAGTTTCTATAACTTATTAGTAGTTCTTTGATCGGTATATGAGGGTATAAAACCCATTAAAAAAAATTCTACAATTTTTTTAAGTTTTTTTGACGTTTTTTAACTTAATCGCATTTTTTGTTTAAAAACCGCAATTTTAACTCAAAAAAATAAATTTACTAATGAATAAATAAAATTATTTTTGATATCAGCTTACTAGTTGCGTCTATAAATAGGTTAAGTAATTAAAATAATAGATTGCAAAAAAAATTATTTCTAAAATCGACAATATTTTTAATTAAAGTATACACTTGCCCGACTGTAAATGTGATCCAATTTCTTGCTCACCAACACTTTGGCGGGTAGGTGGGGCATGCAGTTTATTAATTGCGGAACAGTAGCCCAAGTGTTTGTGGTTTAATTTCGTTGTCACCAACACTTAAGTCACCTACTTAAGTTCATTGATTGCGGGACAGTAGTTTCAATTTTAGCTTAGCTGTGCCACCATAATAAAAGTTAACTTAGTTTGTTGCAAAATAAAACTAGATATTATTTTGTTTTACACAAAAAAATAAACAATGTGTAAAGTAAAAATTAGGAACACAAATAATTAAAAATTAACATTGACTTTTTTTAGATTTTAGCTAAACATTGTTCTTCATTGTGTTGAAATAAGCCTATAACAATATCAGTGTCTAATAAAATTTGGTTTTATAGTCAGGGGCGCTCAGGTTTATAGTATCGGCAATCTACTATAAAAGTATTAGGCGACAAGCAATTGACTATGTTACTAAGTCCTAATAAAACCTAGTCACTAAGTAAAAATAATTGTTTAAAAATAAATATTTAATGAACTTTATTACAAAAAATGTCATAAATTTTGAAAATATTTGATAAAAGGCGATCAATTTAAAATCTTCTTGCGATTGACCAGTCAATCGCGATCGACTGTATGAGCGCTCCTATATCAATATGTAGAAAAAAATTACATTAAGTGCGCAAGTATATTAACAATTCAGAAATATTGATCCTTCCCTAGACATTGTATTAGGCAAAAAATTATTATATGACAGCTTATGAAAGTTTTATGATAACTATAATTTTTTAAAAACATTTTTGACAGTTTGGACAACCACCCAGATAGTGGTAGTGAGTTGGGTACTTGACTACTACACTAGGAATCTTGGGTTTGAGTTGGAAGGTTAGTTTTCTGGTTATTAATAAACAAAAAGTTTTGTAAAGTAAGCTTTTGTTCGGGTTATTAAAAAAAATTAAATTTATCCTGTATACTGCTTTAATGTTCCGTGCAAACTAGAGAACGGAATCATTTAGGTTGAAATCTCTGAATCTTAACCATTGACGTCGGTGATTAACCATGCAGCAAAAATATATCATTAAATAATTAAATAATAAATATAAACGTTTTGATACAATTTATAAGATTTATGATAGTCATAAAACATTTGTGACAGTTCAAGAAGATTTTATGACAATTTAAAAAAAAAATTAGTTACATTTTATTCCATCTATCTTAAACTGAATATGTTATAGCATATATGATAGTTTCAAAATATTTTGACTGTTTTTAAAATCTTATGACTTCTATGTTAGTTGAGTTACATTTTTATTATTTTGATATATGATACATCAAGATCATTGTAAGATGTTTTTTTTTTTTTTATTTGAGACAAACAACATTTTTTTTTTTATTGACTGATCTAGAAACTTTTCTGTTAGCTTTAAAAAAATTTTTGTTGATGAAAATTTGTACCAAGGCAGAGATTTGTTGATTTACCTCAGAAACAGTTTATAATACAAATAGAACCTTTAAAACATTTTTTTGGCAGTTCAGAAACACTTGATGATATGATTCTAAGAACAATTCAGACGTTACACATTACTTGTGACAACAATTTTATATGATTAACCAAAAACATGATAGTTTGATAATTTTAAAGTTAACATTGTTCATAATTAAAAAGAAAAATGATAAATGAATTAACATTTAAAAAAAAAATTATCAGTTTATTTAAAATCTTATATATTATAACATCAGTAATCTACTTATTATTATTATTATTATTATTATTGCATTTTTTATTGGTCTTTTAAATGTACAAAAATCTTCTTTGCGTTTATTATCAATATAGGCGCTTAGTTTTTTAATTTTGAGAAGATGGCAGAAATTCTCCAACGTTAAAAAATATATTAACAGTTTTGTTTGTTTTGTCTTACAAAACAAATTAAAATACTAAGCGCCTATATTGATAACTACACTATAAACGCAAAGTAGATTAAAGATGTTTATAAGATTTTAAATAAACTAATAATTTTTTTTAAATTTCTTTCATAAAAATGTAATAATATACATGCTTGTTAACCTAGCCAATTATAAAAAGTATCCTGTTTATAATACTGTGGAATATTACGTCGTAATTTTTTATGAAATATACATTTTAAATAGAGTTTTTCTACACATACAAACTCATCTGTTTTATAATAACAATTTATAAATTATTCATATTTCATTATTTTGATTAAAATATATCCTGGGCAAATGAATGGAAATATTGATTTTTTAACTGCTTCATATTGTTAGAAAATTGCATTCAGTAAAATTATTCAGTTAATGCTAACATGAGATTGTATTAAATGAAATAATATGTTGTGTAATTGTTTGTGTTGATTAAATATGAGCCGTGTGCAGAATATGTGTTTAAATTAATATTTGCTTAGCAATGTATTTAAATTTAGTTGAAGGGATTAAATTAGTAGGTGACAAGTTGACAGTGAATATTATAATATGATAAGAGTATTATATATTTGTAAGACGCATAGGAATTATAGACAAAAGGAAAAGTTTGTGGAGTTGGTTTTGATAAGATTCGGGTGCGTCTCGAATGTGTCGATATGATAGACAGAAGTGATTTGTTTGGCGGCAATTTTCCGGCCGGTTACTGTATCGTATCGTATACCCTATAATGTATACGGCCGCATCAGAACCCTTCCCACATTACCCAATCATTGACGCTCTGTAGATCACAGCATATGTGCTGCACTTCAATGTTTTGTAAGTCTCTTTGTGGTGATAATCGTATGATGTGATTTTATAGATGAACTGTTATAACCGATAGATATACAAGAGTATTAGTGCGAATTCTAAACGAGCCGAAACAAAGTTGTTTCATGATCAGTCACCTGAAAAACACGGTACTTGGTTGAAGTTACTTTATATCAGGTGCAATATATTAGGTACATATAACCGCTTAATGAATTAGGTAAAGCAAGTGTATTTAGTCCGGATGCCCAAACAGACATGTTATACATGTATACAATACATACACGCTAAACGTACAGCACGTCACTGTTTGTAAGATAGGGAGGACGTTCAACGTTCAACACGCGCACAAATACACAATGAACCTGTAGATTACATTGTAATCACCCTCCGTTACAACAGCCCAGTCTCACACAGCATCTCTCTCGTTCCCGTTCACCCGACACGACAATCTTGCTTGCTATTACAAAAGACAGAAGCTAATTTACTATCAATTCTCCACAAACACTATAGTTTATCTCAGTTGGAGGCGAACCTTTCAAAATACATTTTCAGCGACAGCACGGCCCGAGTCGCCCAAACACAATTACCTACATTTTTTCTCCCTCCGACAAACAGTAAATTAAATTCGCTCTGAACTCTTTGTTTATTAAAATATCAATTTTTAAATCGAATTTCGTTAATTTTTCCAATATGAAATGCGAACACAACAATTTACTTGTTTGCGCGATGTATTGTGTATGTAACGATGAATTGCAACAACACCTATACAACAATGTTTATTGATTGGATTAGTTTACCAAACGCATGCTTTTCTATCTCCCGTTGTTTTTATTCCCTATGTCATCATATTATTAGAACATAGAATATACAAGGGTAGTAACCTAGTGACCTGTATTCAGATAGTATATATTTATGTCTAATATGTTATAAAAAATTTAAAAATATATACTAAAATATATGATGTTATTTTAAAGCTCTAGTATAAAATATTGTTCTCTTTAATTTATTATTGTTACTCTATAATTGAGACGTCCTACAATATTTAAGTTAATTAAATAAAAGAAATAAGTTTAGTTGTCAATATTTTCATAAGATACCCATTGCAGATTAAAAAAATGGACTTAAATTAAAACGACATATATAATCAACAAATTAACAACATTAAAACAAAAATAAAATTATATTACTGGTAGCTTTTTGTGATTACATTAATAAAAAACAATAAAAGTATAAAAGAAATTGAAAATAATTAATTAAAAAAAAAACAAAAAAAAACTTTGTGCAGCAATAGAAAGTTGTTGTGTTAAACATCAATATAAAGCTCGGTTGTTTAAAATTATTAAAAATGCTTCCAAACTTTATTAGTAAAAATGTTAAAGCTAATAAATATACATGGTGAGTTGTGTTCAACTGACCAAACTCCAGGAGTGTATTGTACACGTGAAAATACTGTAAAGCAACATTCACCCGTGACAGCATTAATAATACTCACAACTGTCATGCATGGTCAGACAAAAATTTCCTTGCAACAGGCAAAAGTAATGTTTTATCATAAGTTTTTGGTAAACGTTATAGTAGATAGTTATTTAATTGGCTCTTTTATGTTGGATAATTGCCAGTCAGGAAACGATTACTTATTTTTGTTACAATATGAAGTGCACTGACTACTAGAGGATGTTTCTTTAAACATCAGAATACAAGTTTACAAACAGCACGATGAAGCTTCTGCACGTTCTGCTCGTCAGGTCAATCAACATTTGGACAAAAGATTTCCAGGGCGTTGATTTATTTGGTTGTGGTGGTCCTATTAGTTGACTTTTAAGATATCCAGACAGAAGTTCATTTATAAGAGAATAATTTAAAGAGTCAAATAAAAAGACTAAAGAAGCTCAAACTAAAAAACAGCATCAATTAATTAAAAAAAAAAAACAAAATGCTATAACTGTAAACAAGTTGGATATAGGTCATAAGAATGTCCTAAAAAAAAACGATTAAGCAATAAGAAATGTGAAAAGACAGTAAAGACACAGTTTTGCCATGATGTAGTGTTGTTTATTCAAACAAATATAAAACTAATAAAAGTAATTTTTTGGTTTGCTGATTCGGGTGCTTCATGTCAAATGACTTATCATAGTGAATGGTAAAGATTGATGCAAATTTGAAAATATTTAATGGCAACTTATACTTTACTAAATCTTTAATAAATTTCCGATTAAGATTTTAAATACTACGTCGGATTAAATCAATGTTTTGAAAGTTACTGAATGGAGGCGTTAATTCAAATGTAATTAAATACGTTTTTTTTCACAAATATTAAAAAAACACAATGTATAAGACAGCGATAAATAATTAAATTATTTTTTTCATAATAATAATATTTATGCATAAAAAAGATATTTGTCAATACACACTTAAAATATATAATAAAAGTACACTTAAAAAACTACAATTAAAAAATAAAATTATCACCTGAAAGTAAATTTCAATACACAAAAGAAACTTTGGGTTAAAAATTTACAATAAAAAAAATATTTATTTACAAAATTACAAGTCATTTAAACAATAAAGTTCCAGGTTTATTAGATACTGCTTTAATTTGTTTTTTAACATTTTTATATTTGTAATTTCTTGTATAAATGTAGAAAGTTTGTTGAAACATTGCATTGCTGCATACATCGGTGCTTTTTTAGTGGCTGTTAGACTATGAATCGGGAATAAATATGATGATTTGTTTCTTGATTATACTGATGTACATTTTGATATTTAAAAAATTTATGTTTGTTATTAAAACTAAAAACATTTAGTTCATACACATATAGGTTGTAGAAAATTAAAATATTAGCTTTTTTGAAGTAGCTTCTGCAGGACCTGTATTGTAGATTAAAAAGGATACGCACAGCTTTTTTTGACATTTAAAAATTATTTCAGCTTGTCCAGCTCCGCCGTAGAACATAATTCCATATTTGATTAAAAATCAGATATGTAAATCAATTTTAACTTATAAAAGTCTGTAATTGGCTTTAATGTCTTCATTGCATAAAATGATGTACTTAAACAACTCACGAGATTATTGCAATAAATTTTTCAATTTGAACTGCTATTAATGTGTATCCCCAAAAACTTTACATGGTTATTTAAGTATACGTTTGACAATTTTAGCAGATCTTCATTATTTTAAGAAGTACGTTGTTTAAATATAATTAACTTTGTTTTTTTATTGTTTAATAGTAATTTGTTTTGTGTCATCCATTCCTTAGCTCTATTTGTAATGTTTTGCTTATCTAGTAAAAGTTGTTTGTAATTTGTATTTTTTACTAACAAATTTGTGTCATCTGCGTGAAGCTTTTTACTATGCCACCAATAAAAATATTACTTCCGAAAGATCATTAACATTAATTAAAAATAGAATTGGGCTCAGCACACTGCTTTGTGGTACTACGTTAATTGTTTGTAATGAAAATTCGGTGTCTTTTATTTGTACTTTTTGTTGTCTGTTTGACAAAAATGATTTTATTAAGTTCAGACCTGTTTCTCTAATACTTTTCAAATTTGTTTAATAATATTGAAAGGTCTACACTATCGAATGCCATAGACAGATCAAGAAAAACTCTTATAGAGATTTTTTTTTAAGCTTATATTATGCATTCTATCTATTCGAAAATTGCCGTGTTTGTTGAGAATTATTAAATAATTTGTAATAATTAAAAAAATCAACTAATCTATATAAAAATTATTTGTTCTAAAACTTAAAAAAATACACCTAATAAGCAAACTGGACTATAGCTTTCTTTATCTGCAGGATCGTAATTTTTATATATTAGTTTGATTACCCCAATTTATAAACAGTCCTGGAAAATACCAGTTAAAAGACAACGGTTTATTAGGTTAGTAAAAGGCGTTAAAATATCTAACATTACTGCTTGTGTTGTTTTTAAATAAATTTATTATATTTGATACTGTAGTGTCAGTTGAATGATAGTAGTACAAGAATAATTTGGAATAGTGCAGGTAAATTGGATAATTGAAAGATTTCTCAAATGCTCGTCTGTAATGTTTATAAAAAAAAGTTTATTTTGTTTACAGATTTTACAGTGCAAGGAAATGATGTATTTTTTTTATTACCTTTGCCAAATTGTTTGTTTAAAATTTGCCAATTTGTTTTTATTTTATTATTAGATTTGGTTATTCTTTTGCAATCTGTTTTTTTCTTTTCTTCTTCTACCATTTAACCATATTTTATATTTTGTTTTTTAAATAATTTCTTGGTTTTGGCGTTGTATTTTGAAGCATCGTATAAGTAGTCAAGAATATTTTTGCATTTATTTATTTCCGGAGTATTATAGCTAGTTACCTTACTGTGACTTCTATGAACAAGTACTTTTAAAAATCTTTTCGATAAAGCTGTTCCTTGCTACATTTGTATTGGTTACATAGTTGTCTTCCTAATTCGTAATTTCTTTAATTAAATACTTGAATTAGTTAATATTTGTTGTAAATTTTTGTTTAATTTTTGGTTTGGCTTCTTCTAAATTTAAGTTATTGATCACAATTTTTTAGCGTAATAATTTGAAGGATAAGTACTAAATACACTATCTTAAAACCCTTTATCTATATTTGTTATAATTAGAGAGCGGATTAAAAAGCATTAAAAATACAAAAAAAAAAGATTAAAAAAGCATGAAAATTTTACTAAAAAAGCATTAAAAAAGCACCAAACATGTAAAAAAGCATTAAAAAGACATGAAACAATTGAAAAAATAAAGAAAACTAACTTAAAAGATCCAAAACTATAAAATACTTTAATAAAGGTGTTATAGCATTTATATTTACAACAGTTTGAGTGATGATATTTTTCACACACATTTTAAATAATACAAAAAAACTTTTAAATAACTAAAAAAAACTATAAACAAAAACAGTTAATAAATAATTGTTGCTTAAAATGTTTTTGAAAAAGAAAAGACTTTTTTTGACATGCACACTTGTTATTGATGCATGTTTAAACTTTGTTTTAAAAGCTGGGTTCATATTGAAATTTGGAACATTTTCTCCATTCAAAATACAGTTTCTTTTATTTAATGTAGATAATCTTTGGAATTTGATTTCACTGCTAATACAGCCTAGTACTTTTAAAATTGCATCTTTGAAACCTCTAATTATTCTTAGACTTCCATTTAACGTATTTTCCTGTTTTTCTAGCAATTTTATGGCTCACAAAACCGAAATCTAAATTATTTTAAAGTTTTTTATTTTTTAGAATTGCTTGGCAGTTTTTCACTGACTTACTTGCAGGATCGAAAAATTGTATTACGTTTTTAAAAAATTTAAAATTTAGAGAATTTCCGACTTACCGACTATTTTGGGAATTATAAAATACAGTTATTTGACTTGCTTGAAGATGTGGCACTAAAATACGCTATAAGCTCAGTCGGAGTTTACAGAATTATATTAAACTTGTCTAAATAATATTATAAAAATATGCAAGATTTTAATACGTACATTTTGCTTTACGTTTTCTAAACAATAAAATAATATACGTTTTTTTTATTTACATTTCAATCCATTAAATTTCACAAAAGAACTGATTTATCAAAAAAAAGTACCAAAACTGAAAAAAAAAAGCTTAAAAATAAGCACAAAATCTTAAAATAAGCACCAAATTCCAAAAAAATACTAAAAAAGCAAAAAAAGCGTAAAAAACTTAGCGCCAAATGATTACATTTTTTACAATTCGTGCATATACTTAGACATATTTTTGATGCTTCAACTATTTAGCGTAAGCATAATAACTAGAAATCCGCTCTCTAGTTATAATATTGTCAATAACAGAGTTTTTTCTTTTGGACTTTCTAGTTGTATTTTTGATTGTTAACTTTGCACCATATAAATACAATAAACTTAGAAAATCAGTTGTATTATGCGATTGTTTGTTAATGTCAATATTCAAATCTTTGGTGACAAAATATATTGATTTGTCATACATACACAGCTTAAGTAAACTATCAAGTTTTTCTAAAAATTCACTCACATTGCTTTTATTAAGAGTACGATAAATTACTACACAGACAAATTTTGTTTTATTATTTGTGGTTTTAAAATTGATTGCTGCACACTCAAATATATTATCAACTGCTATAGAGTTAATGTCTTTGCGCACTTTACCCTTAAAATTGTCACAAACATATATTGCTGATCCACCATAAGCAGTATTCTGTCGAGATATATGTATGTTGTGGCCTAAAATAAAACGTTAGCAATGTGAAAATTTCTATTAAACTAATTTGAATGTTTTCATAAGTTTGCTAGTGCTCTGTTACTGTGAAGATATTATATTTAACATAGTTTCCGTTTTTAGCAATTTACCTCGTATAGACCATATGTATTATACTAAACGGTTTAAATATTTTATCTTTTAATATTTTTGTTTTTTTATTATTATTACTGCTAAAATTTACATTTATTGAATTATTTTCTCTAAAAAAGTTGCATTATTGTTATTTTTAATTAAATTAAAGTTATTCAACTTATCCTTTTAAAAAATGTCATCATTATCTTTATTGAAATGTTCTTCAGTGTTATCAGGTGTTTGATTTGATGTATCTATTCTGCTTGAAGTTAATGGCTCAATAAACATACTTGTGTTAAAAGGTTTCTCATTAATTACTGTATCTTCTTTTTTAAAGCAATTCATTTGTTCAACTATGTTTGTGCATAGTTTTTGTTTTCTATTAGTATTAAGGTTGTGACTAATATACGTATAATTGCTTCTGTATAGACTTTCATTAAAATTTAAGATTTTAACATGACCGTATTTACTAGTTATGTTTTTTAATTGCTTGTTGTACAAGTAAGTATCATAGAATGATACTGTAGTGATTTAATTGAATCTATATGTGAAAGAAGATAATATTAAATTGGTATAAGACGTTTCATTTATTAATGCAATAACAGCATTTATATCTAATAATTGTTTTTAGTCATTTGGTCTTCCTAGATAAGAATGTGATAACTTTTTGTATAATTTAATGACAACGCCTTTAAATCTTCTGCAACTTTTTGCAGTCTTACGTTCGTTTTATAAATGCTTTGATTTAGTTATTTGTTTGAGTATTTAATAGATTTGCTAAATTTCTACCATGGCTATCGGCCAAAATAAAAAGTTTTTTCTATTATTGCTTTTTGAGTTTCTTTTGAGAGACACTTAGAATGCACTAATGCGTTGAGCATTAGAAATGTTGCAGCTGATCTTAAACAAAAACATAAACCAATCAGGAAAGCATCAAGCGCCCTTTGTAGACAAAGGTTTAGAGGTAAATGACGTTGATTTCGAACTTTTTTATAAAAAGGCTATTATTACCAATACGTCAATGTAGAAATTTTATTTGTTTTTAATACCGCTTCAACTTAAAAACAAATAAAAATTGGATAACAACATTTAAGTTTTTTTACATTATTTTTATGTGTACAATACACTCTTAGAGTTAGTCTGTTTCTCCCGACTAACCCTGTATATAATACATTAAGGGCACAGTCAGCATGGCTATTTTTTTATAAAAGTAACAATAATCTTAATTTTATTGGCTACAGTGATGCAGATTATGCTTGTGACAGTAAAACAAGAAGATCAACCAGTGGTAATGTGTTTTGCATTGGTGTCATTAGTTAGGCATCAATACAACAACAGTCAGTTTTGACATCTAAATATGTTGCAGGATGTCAATCAATAAAATAATTAGTTGGCTTAAACATGTAGTAGTTAAATTAAATTCAGAAAACATTGTGAAAGCAAAATTTTACATGGACAATCAAAGTGCTATTTGTTAACTCGTTAACAATCTAAATCTACATTGTTGAATAATGATAATATTTTAAATCAAACCTTTGATAACAGAAGTGCAGATGATTTAAACGAAACGGACACCGAAGCACTAGAGTATTTTTTATTTTCTGAATTGGAAAATACATTTGCCAATATAGATGAAGAGAATAATAAATTACGCAATTTTTTTTTTTAAATTAAACAAAGAAATAGAATCGCTTTGCAATAAATTAGAAACAAAAAATAAAATAATTGATGTATTTACAGTAATTGGGCAACCAACAGGCACGTGGTTTATCAAGCATGTTTTACAACAACAAATTTGAATTAGATTACTCAATAACTAGTGAAGTAAAAAATGACTCCTTTATAGAAACCATAATAGATGACAACATAAACCAGTTGAAATCTCTAACACAAAATGACTATTTAATTTTAGCAGCTAGTATTAATAATGCAATTAAAAGTTAAAAAATAGATGAGAAACATGTAACAATATTGAATAACTTAGCAAAACATACAAATATCGTTATTATATCTATACCTTACTAGACAAATCGTCCAATTTTAAATACAAAAATTTATGATTATAATTATAACATAATATTGCGTATGTTGATTTAAATAATATGTTTAAGCAAACAGTTATTTTCAAGACAAAACTTATACTTAAAAAAAGGTGCAAACATTTTTTTAGAGGCATATATAACATCAAAAATATACAAATAAACCAGTCAGAGATTGTGGACGAAACGCACACTAATAATTTAATTTATATTAAACCGATTGATAATGCAGAACATTCTTTCTTATTTTGAATACATCGAATAACTTTAATAATAAAGCAGACAATACTTATCCACTTAAATAATTAAACCTAAATGTTCAATCTTTGTTAAATAAAATTAACTTTTTAGACGTACTGTAATTTGCAAATCTATAAATTAGTAAGTTTCTTTTGTCAACAAGTTCATATACATGGAGGAGTGGCAATTTATGTTCGAACTCAGTTAATTTCAAATTGCAATAATTATTTTAATTTTGTAAAGCTATCAATTGAATTAAATTTTAAATGTAGTGCTATCGAAATTAGCAACACAATATGCGTTGTTTGTATGTACAGATTCACTGTAGATTTTATTTACTAACCAAGTATATGTCATGTTTCTTAGGTTATTTTTATTGTGGAGCAATTTCTGTTGAAAATCAGCTTTTGATTGCTCTACGATGTTATGCAACTGACTTTCAATATGTTGTAGGGGATTATTGTAATATAACAAAGGCTACAATATAACACATCAATAACTACAATATTAAAATAACATATAAATGCGGCGTTGCAATTTCTTATTTTACGAATAGTTAATTTAGATTTATAATACCGAAATACGTTTATTCGTCGAATATATTTAATTTGAGATTTGTTATTCGGTGATTTATTTTGTCTTTATAATACTGGCCCTAAAGACATTTTTTAAGCTCAGTTGTCCAAATTACTAGACATTCTAATAAGAAGATACAAATATAATATTATTACTGGCAATTTAAATATCAATTTATTAGACATAAATAACGCACAAACAAAAATATTTAAAGATTTAATTAGTTTATATAACCTAACATCACTTATAAAAGAACCAACTCGAATACATAAAAACCCATCAAATAATAGAGTCAATGCTACTGCAATAGATTATCTTTTCACAAATGCAACACTTTTTAGTAATCAAGTTATATTTGAACCTGGGTTTGGTGACCATACCGCGCAGTTATTAACATGCAACATGCCTAATGATGCAAAACCAGCAAAGAAAGAGATAGTATCAAGAAGTCTTATTAACAAATCCACTATAAAGGAATTTCAATTTCTATTTTGTCAATTTTATTCAAGATTAGAGCTATTAGCGAGTTTAGATATAAATATATATTTCAAAGATTTCTTTGATACCTTTAAATGATGCTATGAAGCTTTGTGTCTATATAAGACAAAAAAAATAGTTTTCACTCAAAATACAAAAAGGATAATTATAGACATAATTAAGCAACGCGATGAACTAAGAAAATTGAATTGGTTAAAAAAGACAACCAGAGACCCAACTGAAAAAAAAATTACAATACATTTAAAAAGTCACATAATAACTTAATCGTTTACTAACATAATTAGTAATTTAAGTAATAAAAATAAAATTTTTTTGGAAAATTGTAAAATTGGAAATAGGCGAAACAAAAAATATAAAAAAATCAATTTATATATCGTTTAATAATAAGCTCTTAAACGATAAAAAAGTAGTAGTTAATGCCCTAGCTGATAATTTTGTTAACGACACGACTAATAAAATGAAGTTAATAAAAAGTAACAATTTTTGTACACTAATGGATATATATATGACAAAACGTTTTATTTTGAACAAACAACAAATGCGAATGTTATAGAAATTATTAATTCTATGCGCAACACACACGCTACAGGGGCAGACAATAACCCAATACAACTGAGTAAATTTAATGTTAAAAAAATATGCGAACCTTTTACTTATAAAAGGTAAATTTTTAAGCGTTATGTCTTTTAAAAATTAATAAAAAAAAACAGAAAATTTTCAATAATAAATGAAATATTTATTTGGAACAATACAACAATGTCTGCTATTTACTTTTTAATATTATTTTATGTAAATGCCCGCGGCTACGCCTGAAGTGGTCCATCCGTAAGCTCCAATTTTGGCATACTTTTTATAGCATTTTGGCTAGTATCTCACTAACGGCAGCTGTAATGTTGTCTTTCAGGGCTGCAATTGTGGCTGGCTTGTCCCTGTACACAAGAAACTTCACGTAGCCCTACAAAAAATAGTCTAGTGGTGTCAGATCGCATGATCTTGGCGGCCAATGGACTGTTTCAAAACGAGAGATCAATTGTTTACCAAACTTGCCTTTTAATTGGTCCGTGGTATCGCGTGCCATGTGACATGTGGCACCGTCTTGTTAAAACCGCAAGTCAACCAAGTTCAATTTTTTCATTTTCGGCAAAAAAAAATTGGTAAGCATTGCACGGTACCTTACTCTATTGACTGTAATGTTGCAATTTTTATTATTTTTAAAAAAGTACGGGCCAATGATGCCGCCGGCCTACAGACCGCACCAAACAGTGCATTTTTCAGAGTGTATTGGCAGGTCTTAAACTGCTTCTGGTTGCTCGTTAGACCAAATTTTGCAATTTTGTTTGTTGACGTACTCTTTGAGCCAAAAATGAGCTTTGTCGCTGAAGATAATTTTTCGATCAAAAAGTGGATCTTCATCCAACCTTTCTGAGGCATATTCTGCAAACAAACGACGTTGTGGTAGGTCACCTGGCTTCAGTTCTTGCAGCAGCTGTATTTTGTATGGTTTCATGCCGAGGTCCTTATGTAAAATCTTTCAGGTGTATGGTGGAACGGCAACAAATTGACATATTGCGATCTTCATTAATACTGGCTGATACAGCAGCAATTTTCTTCTCGGTGCGCACTCTCCGCATACGGGTTGGTGGATTAATGTTCAATAAAGTGAAACTGGTGCAAAATTTGGTCACAATAGCTTAAATAGCCTGTTTGGTGGGTTGGTTATGACTATAAAATGGACGTAATTTGCGAAACACATTTTTTTACAAAACACGATTTTTTATAATAAAATACCATGATTTGCTAGTTGCTAGTTGCATTTTTAGCATTAACACAAAAAATTTACACTAAAAAACAAATAGATAAAAAATCACCCGTTATAATATACAAATTTGTAGAACTAGGACAATTCCCAGATATTTTAAAACTTCCACAAATAATTCCTACTCACAAAAAAAAAATTTACTGTTTGGATAACTTTCAACCTATCTTGTTGCTTAGTATATTTTTTAAGATAATTGAACGCTGTATCATTAAAAGAATTGCAATGTTTTAAAATCACTTAATATTGTTTAAATTGACGTTTATTGTAGCTTTCAACAAGTTATTTGTTTTTAACAAAAAATATGTTTTTATATAGTAGTTTTTGCAAAAATGGTTAATAATAGCAAAAATGTACTGATAGAAGTTTTTACCGTGCATTTTAAACTAAAGCAGTATGAGGTAAGAGACTGATATGCCATAAGAGTACATAAAGAGAAAGAAACTATAGTTAATAAATAAAAATGTTAAGGTTAGCGTATGAAACTAATTAAATAACCTTTATGTGACTGACAGGGTACCCGGGTACTTTTTTGAACTTTAAACACATACAAGTATTGAGATTCAGTGACATTTTTTAACTATTTTCAATATACCGTATTACATTATTTTTATTATTAAGTTTTTCTTTCTTACTAAAACATTAACGCCTAAACTCTTTACATACGGACGTGACGGTTTGGGTACCTGTGTACTTTTGGTAATTTAAATTAAAATAAGATAAAAACTACTGTACTTAATTAAACAAATGCATTTTTACAACTATAATAAAAATAATACAAAATTAACAGTACATATGATATAGCTAATTTGGTAATTGTTTACAATTATTACCGCGTAAAATTGCATGGTTTTCGTGTTAATTTGTTAACAAATATAACATTTTGCAACTTCTATTATTTGACGTCCTAGAACCGTTTCTACTGAACTGTTGAATGCATCAATGACAAAAAAACAAAGGATTTGTTCTTTTTATAAAACATAAAGTTGCTTCTTTACTAAACGCAAAATATTTTGGCTTATTATTTAAACTGGTATTATTAAGGAATTATACCAGTTAATCCATCTTTACCAACTAAAGTTGCACTTTGTGAAAGCATTTCATCTTCATTGCGCTTTCATCTGAATTGGAACTTTCTATTTCAATGATTTGATTGTTTTTTTACATCAGATTGTTCCGATACACTATTTTATAGTTACAAAACATAATCCTTTTTATCAGAAGCAACAAACGCCATGTGCATAACGTGTTTTTTTTTCATTAGAAGGTGTTTTATTTCTCACATAAAGGTTAAGAAAATAATGTTTACAAATATATAGATTGTTTTTTTTTTAATAAACTACGGAATTATCTTCCAAAGTTTGTGAGCATAATTTTACATTTTGCAAATTTTAAAATATATATAATATATAGAATAAAATTAATTAAAAAGTTAAAGTTGGTTTGTATCTATTACGCAACATAGTTTATTGCTTTAAAATATGTTTTTTGGTTTTTAAAAATTGAGCCAATTTGCAACTTTATGTATTAATACTGTTGATTAGCAACTTATATACCAAAAATGTAAGTTAAGTAACTTTTAAATTGTATTCAGGTTAAATATAGTATAAACATTATCAGCCCGCCGCTTTTAGCAGAATGAAAAAACAATGCAACTGAAGGCTGCTATAAGCAAAGAGAAAGTTTTAGTTAGTATAGACATAAAGTTGATTATCTTCATAAAAAAAAAAATATATTTGATATTTGTTGTTTTATTTAAAAAGCAAAAGGCTTGTTCTATCATTTTTTAATGGTTTTTTATTGGTTTATTGCAGTAAGGACTTAAGTACTTTACTGAAAACTAATGTTTAAATAAAAAAATGTTGTTAGATACAGACTACCAACTGTCTCACTTATTGTTGGTTTTTGTGTTGGTCACTATTTTATTAGTAGTTATCAAAATTAAAACGTTAAATTAATTTTTGGTGTACTTTAGTTGGCTGACAAAAACTCTTTTTGGCACAGTCGTTTTTTAAATTTTTAATTTAGTTTTACAATTTATTCTTCACATATAACTGAAGGCTTTGTTATTCGATATTAGGTAAAAATAAATGTCTATTCACTTTAAATTGTTGAAAGTTGTTCCACTATAAGGTTAATGTTTTTCTTTATCTTCTTAATAGCATCTATTACGGTTTTCTTTTAGGTTTTGTTTTTTACTTTACTCATTATAGTGTTTTAGTAAGAGTTCTGTCATTTTATGTAAGTTGCACTTTATGCAATTTGGAAAATCATTTTGTTGAAATAGGTGTTGTATCTCTGCTGGCATTTTATGTCTTGTCCAATATTTAATAATTTTTTGTTAAAGTTTTTTTTTGTTGAATTTATTATACCATAGATTATTCAAGGGTTGCTGTTAAATTTGTTTTATAGAAGTTGCTTTTTAATGATTTTTTACATTGTTGTTGGATGTTTGTAATATTTGTAGTAATATAATATAATTATTGGTTGTTTTATATCTTTGGCTGCTTTGTCTGCTTTTTTGTTGCTTGCTATTTTGATATGACTTGGTTTCTATTGTAACACTACTTTTATGTTGTTTGTGTTTATAGTATTGATTTTATTTGATATTTTTTTGCACATATAGTTGATTTTTGTAGAAGGATTAATTTAGCAAAAGGTCAAGGATGTTTGGGAGTCTGTTAATGTCGATTTGCAATTAAAAATAACTCAAACAAGTTTTAAATTTTCTTTTTTTAAATGGTTTCAAAGTTATTACTGATTTTATTTATATCTCTGACAATTTTTATCTTATTTATATCTTTATCATAAAAAATGCATGGATCATTATCTGTAAAACGGGCAGTACAATTTAAGGTTTGACAATTATGCAGATTTGGCTTCTTTGGAGTTTTGACTACTAGTTCAGCTGCTAATTTTTGTATATCTTTTAATTTTTTACGTGCAAAAGATAATTGCGCAGATACTTTGCTTAGTTTTTTTTTATCTAGTGTATTGCAGGTTTTAGGTTTATTTGGGTTCTCCTCTTAATTGAAACTGACCTTTAATTAAGAGGAGATTTTGATTGAATTTATCCGATAAATGATACCCTTCTCTGACTTTCTGTTTATCTTGTCTTGTTTGAGGTTAGGGATAAGTACATAACTAGCACACTGAAAGTTTTTTAATTTGTTCAATTTTATGTTTTGTCTAAACCAAAGTTCTATTAGTCCGACTCTTTTTTTTATCTTCGTCTAGTAACATTAAAAAAATTATTATTCCGAAATGTCATGCTGCAATTTTAATCTAAGAATTAAATTAACCACACCGTGTAAATTTAAATATCATTATTTAATATTTTGATCAATTTTGATAAGTATCATTTACAAGATTATAATTGTAATCAATTTATTGATGACAATAAAAATCATATTATTTAAACTTATAATTATATAACATCTAATATTTAATAAATTAAATAACTAAACTATTTGTAGACGTTAGTTATTGTAAAACTTAAAGTACAAGACTTGTGTTGCATTGTACATGTTTGGAATAAATAGATATCATACAACGCTCTTTGCATAATATACTATTAAAGCTTTGTGGCTATAGCAAACCTTTTTCCAAATTATATGTAAAATCAAAGTAATTATTTTTGGTGCAGTATTTATTCAGTTTAATACAAAATTAATTTTTTTAATTTAGTATGTAAAGTACATTGCACATTTTAATAAATCACAAACTTATTTATATAGTTATATAATATGTTTACAAATTCGTAAATAAAAAACGTTAAACTTGTAAATAAAATATAAGAAAAATACGCTTACTGCTCTTTTTGTTTGCTAAGATCAATTAATTAATGTATTTACTTTACAAGAAAACAATAATAATCGACAGCGTTCATTTAATTTTTCTTTTTTAGATTCAATCGTTTATCCGATTCATGTTTACATCATTTATTTATATAAACAATTAAAAACACAATCAAACTATTATGGAATTATTTAACACTATATGTACTAGTTTTAAACATAATTTCTAATTATTTTTTGTTTATGAAACATATTTTTTAAAGAACTTAACTTCTCATTAAAATGTTTATTTTGATCAAATTGTTATCTTTAAAGTTAAAAACGTTATGAGCTGTAACGCTAATTATAAAAAAAATATCTTTTAATTATATAGTCCAATATTATTATTAACATATTTGTAAACTTAATTTTATTTATTTTTTGTTTCAGATTAATGTTATAATATGCCGTTCCAAATGAACTTATGTACACTATTTTTGTTATATACACGGGGTAAGTTATATAAAATAGTATGTTATTCTGAGTATTGTATATTGTTAATATTTACTCATTTTAATGCAAAATGATATATTAATATAAAAAAATATGTTTTGCAATACTATTAAAATAAATTAATTTAATAAAAAAATATGCAAAAATGCAAAAATCATACAAGGTGTTCTCTGACATAACGGCCATAGCTTAAGTGTGTGTTGCTAAAGCGTCAAAAATGTAAAAACATATGCTGTATACTCAATCGTATATAATAATTAATAAGCATAGTTCTAATATTAAGTTTTAATTTTGCTATTAAGAAAAGAAAATGTGTTAACAGAACAATTTAATTACAAAATGCTGTGACTCATTTAATGTTTTTAAGTTAGATCAAATAAACCTAAAAACAATTTTAATTTTTTGAATATACATTACGTTTATGGTTTTTGTTTCATTATTTCATGCGGCAGTTGTAGAATTTTTTTGAAAATTTTTACGTTTAGTCAAGGTTTTAGACAAGGCATTAGTCTAAAATTTAGTTGGCTAGAAACTTTGCTGAAAATAGAAATATCTTTAAGAAATCATTTGCTTGTAATAAACGGAGTAACAGAACAGAGATATAGTTAATTTTTACTTAAAATGTACTTTACACTTTATACATGGTGTTGGATAAACATGCGGCAAAAACTCAAGGGGTTATTCCATAGTCTATTCTAAGAATATTTTGTCCTAAGATGATTTCTGAAAAACCTTTTCGTTTTGAAGATACAGAGTAAACAAAATTTGCGACAGTTACAACATTTTATTATCAAAAAGTACATGTAAAGTTGTTCAATTTACAATAAATAAAATGACTTCCTTTAGCTTGGATACAAGCATTCAATCTTCTCGTTATTGAGGGCCAAACTCTTTCAAACACACCAGGGTTGTTTCTAATTGAGTTATTAGTCATTAATGTGGCTTGAGTCTTATGCTAGATATTCTAAAATCAAATCTCCTTTTCTGTTATAAATTATTATTGTAAATTTGTTCATTGTAGTCACAGCATTATGGATTCAACAAACAAATTCACAAACTTTAAACACGTTTCTCTATTTTTTTTGTCCACCTTGAAATAAAATGAGTAAGGTAGTTTAGATATAAAATAAATAATTTCATTCATAACATAAACTAAAATGTCGCTGTTTTGTTTTAATTATATTATTTAGTTTAGATAATTTAACTAAATTCTTTTATTTATATAACCTACTTTATTACTATTATTATAAAGATTATATTAAAACAAACGTAAAGCAGTATCTCGCATCATTATGCATCCAGTAACATATGCTAGCAAGTGGTCACTTTAGTTCTAGATTAAATTCACCCCACAGTCCAGAGTACATATGCAAACTTTGAATTCAATCAGATATTCTCTTAATGAGCTGGCGCAAAGAGGTACACAGAGTTGATGAGTTTCCCTCGCAATAGTATCAACATACAAAACTTTTCCTACTAACTAATGCCTTAAAAAACAAATTGAGGCGTTGTTTTTTAATAACATCTCTAAATGATTAGCTTATTAAAGTATTGGCACATTTTATTTATATGAAAGAAAAAAGTATTGATATAATATCTAACAATTGTTATTATCTTGTCAATTGTATACTACGCTATTTCCTTGCCGACTCTTAAAATAAAATAAGAAAAGAAAAAGTCTAGACTTTGTACGGAACAAAATAAAATCTGTATAAGTATGTGTAATATCAACGGAAATTGTACTCGGCGAAACTATAAAATCAAATCACGATCGGTTTGGATGGGATCCATCTGGTAATTGTTTCAGAGGAAACCAACTTCAGAACTCGTAAATAATGACAACTGAATTGACAATGGGAAAATTTTATCACTTTATCACCACCGTTTTATGGTCTCATTACAGTTTATTTTGTGCAATATACATTTCAACTGCATGTAATATATTTTAATTTGAATGAATTATTAAAATAGTTGTAGAGTGTTATAAATACAATCTATTTATTCTTTCGCGTAAGTACTTTAAGCATTATAGTGTTATTTATACATGAAAGATAAAAATGTTCTTGAAGCAAATTAAAATTTTAAGGAAACAAACTAAAAAAATATTATTGTGTACGGCGGATGATTTTATGGCGTCGTCGCGTACCTAGCCTCGGGGGTTCGATTTTTCTGCAATGAGTTTCAGAATGCACCTTACTCCCTATTACCTTTAACGGCAACTTTACCAGATTGCTGTCTTTTAAATCGCTTCGTCCGGAAAATTTATTGACCTTAAGGCATGTAATGAACACGTTAAGAAAAATTACGAAGGCTATCTCCTGAAAACTGTGCAAGATTAAGTGTTAAAAAGTTTACCTATGTACATTGGGGATCGGTTATTTTGGTTACTCGAGACGTGTCTACAATAACAAATTATTTTTCTTATAATACAAATTTTATTTGTTTATAGACCTAATTTATATTAGAACAAGATCATTATTTAATTATGTTTATTATTGAACATTATGTTTATTTATTGACTTAAAATAATATATTCTGTTATATAGTAATTTCATTACATATATAAATGTTAATAAAAAAATATTTTGTGATGATTTTATTCCGCAATCTAAAAAATAAGTGTTTTATTTTAAATTATCTTCTAAATTATTTAAAACTTTACTGAAACAAATTATTTTTTAATATTAATTAGTAGTTTTACTGCATTTGAAAACTTTGAAACAAACATTTTTGATTATATATTATTATTTTTTGTCTTTTTATTGGTTTAGAGTTTTAATCTTATAATTCTATCGTAATTCTTTAAGTCAGTCTGGAAGTATACCTTAATCTTGTCTAGCAAAGTAAAAATTTAAAAAAATATTATAACAATTGATGCAATATATAATTTCTTAATTATATTGTAACTAGACCCAAACTTGTCTGGCATCAGTGCTCTCTATCAACAATGCGTTTTGATACGGACCACGTATTTTGTCAAATTGTTTTAATTATTAAATAAAATAAAAGTTTAATAATTAAACTAACAAAAATATGAGTTTTATTGTAAAGATAGTATGTAGACGTATAATAATAATTGTTATAAATAAATAAAACTATAAAAAAATATAATATTATTGATAGCTATGAACTTTATAGCAATCACCACTCACACACTTTATTGGGATTAGTTCAAAATTATTATGCAATCTAAAACATGTGTTAGTGGGTTTCTGGCTGCTAATCTTAATATATAAAAATTCAAGTTTGTTCAATCCACATCTTTGCAAACAAGGTTGGTAACCTTGTTGCCTGATACAAAGTAAATATTATAAATTCCCGGCTTAACCAAGTATTCTTGCAGTTATAAGAAAGATATTTCACTAATTTTCAATATAATCTTTTTTAACCTTAACACACTAATTACATATATAATATTCTCTTCATTGTCAAAAAGTCGTCTATCCCAAAAGCCTTTTTTTTTTTTTAAATTTTAAAAACAAGAAGTCAAGTCTGGAGTGTAAAAAAATTAATTGATTTTTTAAAAAGCGCATTTTTATATGACAAATTAAGCAACCTAAGCGGTGTGCACAGATGCACATAACTTTTTTTGGTTAATTTTTTTTTTTAAGTTTAGCCCAAATATTTTCTTCCGACCTATATTACAAGGTAACATAATATGTCTGGATATCACAACAAAACGTTAATAAAGCATCACACTGTACTGATAATATTTGACATTTGGTCTGAAGTTTTTGGAAATGTAGAAGGCCAGCAATTTATGGCGGTTACCTTGTATATACTAAATATACCAACGCTTTTACAAAGCTCTTGAAAAGATTCAAAATCAAAACGGATTTACACAAAATTATAATCTGTAACACTAAAAAGCGAATAGTGGCATTTTTAACAGTAGCACATATTTTTTAAATAGCGTTTTTAAACTTTCTCTTGTGCGTTTGAATGAGCTACGTAATATGAAGACTATACCGTATTACAGTAATCTAGTTTACGTTAGACAAATGCAAAATTTAATATGATGTAAAACTCTATATTAAAAAGTGGTTTTGTTGACTTTATAAAATCCAGCAATTTTAATTAGCGTTCATAATATTTTTGATGTGTTTGAAAAAGGGTTCATTAGACGAACCCTTTTTCAAACAAGTTTGGAGGAGACATAAAATAGTTGTAAAACCCGCAATAAAGATATATACAAGGTGATTCTGAGGAACCGCTTGGTTTTAAAATAATGTTTACTCGGTCAATTTTACAGGATTTGTTTATATTAACATTAAACTTTTTGTTACAGAATGCCATTTTGTTTAAGTAAAAAACGGAAAATAACATCACTTAAATGAACACCTTTTTCTCAAATGCAAATTTAAAGCTTATCTTCCCGATCAATTCTTTGCAGCTTACGGCAAATAACATTTCCCCACTTATTCAATGTTTTGGGCTTAACTTTATTGACTAGAAAACCTTACAATAAAAATTTACAAGCCCAGAAAAACGAGGTAGGGAGGGCACATTGCCAAACGTAAAATGATTTGTTTTTTAATTTTTTTTATAAGAACTTTTATTAAAGCCTTCTGTGTGTGTGCCGCTATGTCTCTCAAAAAACTAATTACACAAACAAAAAAGCAAGAGCTTTCGTGTTATGATATAAATTGACGTCAAATAGCTGCCATCGTGTACCATTGCAGTCAAATGTAGTTTTATTTTTAATTAATAAGCCAATTTTTTGTGACGCAGAGAATATAGGGTTGATGACTGTTACAAACCATTTCAAATTTAGATATTTCATTTTTTATGCAATGAGAATTTTGATCGATAATTGTCTTGTAGATTTGTTTGTTGTTGGATTTTCAGAAAAAAATTAAAATGTAAATGTAAATGTACTTGTATTTCTTCTTCCCATAATTGAGGACGTTAGATTGGGGTGTTTACTATTTTTTTTTCATACAAAATCAGTTCTTATATCATCTTTAGTTAGATCTAGTAGATATTGCAATAAAAGCTTTTTTCTCTCGTTTGTGGTGAACAAACTTTGTATTGTCACTAGAATTAGTTCCAACAGTTATTTTTGTTCTACGTGACTTTTTTTTAATTTTCAATCGTTTTTATTAATATTTGATTCTCCTTGTCTTTGCTCTTGTTATTTTTTTCTTCAGATTGAGTTGGAGTTTGGATTTTGGCAGTTGTATTATTATATTATTGGTTTTTTAATCACTTATTTTCTATCCTTCTTTTTACTTAAAACATTCTTCTTTGTTAAAAATGTTTGTAAATCGACACAAGAAATGGTTATTGCTTGGCATTTTAATATATATATATATATATATATATATTTATTTACACAATTATAAAATAGTTACATTGTAAATCTGTTTTAAATCACTGAATGATTAAACTGCTCTTTCATACTGCATCGATATAAATGATATCTGTCCTCTGCTGGGTCTCCACAGAATTTACACACACATTTACTGGAACATCGATGATATTGTGTAGAGCTGCATAGTATATGATGCATCCCATGGACGGTTATTCGGCATATTTTGCTTCTGTATTTTTGATTTGGCTTCCTCCATTCACTATTCCTGAACGCCGGCCTTTCTGAATAATTTTCTGTAACAAAATTCCAGTTTTTCTGTTGTACTGTTTCGTTGTACTCATTGTATTCTTGTTCTTTTAATTGGTATATTCTTTTTAAATCATTTGTCAGGGTACTCCACCCTATTATGTTATGAGATAGTGTGTTTGATGTTGTTTTGTGAACACCTAACGTTCTCTTAATAAAATATGCTTTTATTCTATCCAGTTGATAAAAGTCTTTTGTTTTCAACATATAGTCAAATTCTTTTAGCGCATATGTTGCAATAGGCAAGATTTTTTGTTCAAATAGAATTTTTGCGCAGTCTATTGATATTCTGCTTATTCTCTTTAGGCTATTGATTGCTTTTATAGCCTGAATCTTTCTTTGATTAATGTGTTCAGTAAAGGTCAAAGTCGTTTGTAAAATTACACCTAGGTATGTGTAAGTGTTTGTGATATTTATCAACTTGTCATTATATATAAAAATATCTGATTTGGCGAGTTTACCACCTTTCCTAAACTTTATAATTTGCGTTTTTTCTATGTTTACCGTTAATTTATTATTTTCACAGTACGCTTCCAGGTTCTTTAGCGCTGATCTTATGTCTTCCGGGGATTTACTGTAAAAAACCAAATCATCCGCGTACATTAGTATTTTAAGAGTTTTTGTATTATTCTTTAGTACATTTGGAAGGTCTGCGGTATATATCAGGAAAAACGTGGCACTCAGGGCGTCTCCTTGTGCCACCCCTTTTGTTTGTAGGATCTTGTTGGAAACTTGGTTTCCATTTGATAGATAAACAATGTTCTCTGTTAGGATATGATTTAGAAGCCTCAGTATATTACCACCGACTCCAAAATTATTTATTAGTTTTGCATTTAGTATGTTTCGATCTAAGCTATCGAACGCTTTTTGAAAATCCACGAAACATGCATATACTATACCTCGTTGTTTCTTCAATTCTGTGTTCACATCATGTACTATCTGTGCTATTGGCATGCCGGCTGATCTTGCAGGCATAAAACCAAACTGCTCCTCAGGGATCATATCTTTTAGATTTGATATTAATCTCCTGTTTATTACTCTTGTTAGACATTTGTATGCTGCCTGTTGCAGTGCCACCCCTCGATAGTTATTTGGGTTGTTTGGACAACCCTTTCCCTTATATAGTAGTTTAACCTGGCTTTCCTTCCACGTTTTGGGAATTCTTCCTTCCATTAGGCATCTATTGAATAGAATACTCTATTCATCTTTTAGCGCTGCGTTACTTTGCTTAATTTCTTCATACGAGATTCCATCCAAACTTGTAACTTTTTCATTCTTGCTTTCCAATATTATTACTTGAATTTCTTCTGGGCTGAAACAATCATCACACCACTTTCCATAAATTTTGTTTCTGCTTTTCTGTAGCTTAGGTGTTTTATCTACTGTCAACAGAGCCTGAAAATGTGAGTGTATTAAGTGCATAGGCATTTGCTGGAAATTTGCATTTTTCTTGTTTTTAAACAGTCTCCATTGTAAGTTCTTGTCTTCTATTTTGTCTACCAATTTCTTCTCGGTGTAATCTGTTCTTTTGTACTGCACGACTTTTTAATATTGCTTCTTTAAATCGTGGTATGAGATTTCTTCTTCCCACTGATCCCTTATTTTAAAACGATTACTTTTTGCTCTTAGACATTGAGCCTTCAGCTGCTTGCATTTGCTATCGTACCATGGTTTGTGAAAATGCTGGATTTTATTTATAGTTGCACTTTGTATCACCTTCATTACTTTTTTGTTTAGTGTGTCAATATCTTCATTTTTTGCTACCTCGTTTAAAGATAACTTGTTTTTTAATTCTATTAGTCTGTCCTGGTTTATTTTTCTTTGTTTTGGTATTTTCTTTATCGGTTTATAAACATCTTGGCATTTTAATGAATTAATTATTTCAGTATCTTTAGTAGTATCGCTAATTTGTAAAATTTTAGTTTTAAATTTAACTTTCTTTAAAGGAAATGTATCTAAACATGTGTTACATACTCATTTTAAGTTTTTCTATTATCCGCGGACAATGTTTTAGATCTTTTTATGACTCTTTTGACGTCACTAATTTCTAAGCTACAGTCACTACATATGATGTTACTTTAAAGAGTTATTTAATAATAACAATAATAATAATAATAATAATAATATTTATTATCCTTGGACAGCATATACATACATACATACATACATACATATACACAAATAGGACTAGTCGATATACATTACAATAATAAACTATAAAACATCTGACAAAGAATAATACAGTTTATCTAACAGAAACACTTTTAATAACGATTTAAATTGTTTAAAATTTGGTGTATTTTTAATTTCAATTGGTAGGTTGTTAAATAATTTTGGTCCAAGTACTTCTAGTGAAACATATTTTACATTAAGGCAAGCGTAATTTACATATATATCCGTATTTTGCCTTGTTGGATATGAGTGAATCATATTTCTTGTTTTTGAAAGTAAAAACACATAGTTCATAAATAATTAAACATGGTAAAGATAATATTTTAAATTGCTTAAACAATGGTTTACATGAAGTATGTTTTGTAACACTAGCTATGCATCTTATAATACGTTTTTGTGCAATAAAAATTGATTGTGCAAGTTTAGAAGGTCCTCAAAAACATAAACCATACACAATTCTAGATTGTGCATTAGAATAGTAGACGGTTATCAGTTGTGAAATAGTTAAATTAGTCTTTAGACTTCTTATTTGGTAACAAACCTTATTTAATGACGTGACCACAGTACCATAATGAATATGCCAATCAAGAGTATCATCAATATTAATACCCAGAAATTTGGTATAATCACTTACAACTATAGGAATTTTATTCAATTTTATATTTAGATGTAAATTGGTTTTACATTGTTTTGTATGAAACCTTAAACTTGAAGTTTTAGTAAGATTTACATAAAGTTTGTTGTAGTGAAACCAGTCACTAAACAATTTAAGCAGTTCATTCGATTTCTGTTCTAATATAGAATTTGAAAGATCACTAACAATAGTAAATGTATCGTCTGCATACATAAAGATTTTATTAGGTAAAAATGTTGATAAAAATTATAAATAAGATAGGTTCAAGAATTGATCCTTGTACCCCCAAGATTAGAGTTACTTTGTTAGAAGTGAAAGTTTTACATGTACTTTGATCATGATTAATTAATTTAACATTTCTTAGATTATTCTAAGAGTTTTTTGTTTAATCATGATTTTTGAAAAACCTGTTTGTTTTGAAGATACAGGGTGAATAAAATTTGCGACAACTATATTTGATATTTGTTAAAATCATTAATGTAAATAAAAGTACGGCGTACGCTAATAAATATATCAAATACAAAAAATTAAAGAGTTTATCAAGTGCACAAATTTGTTTATAATAACTTGGAACGGCTGTTTTGTCTACTAATGTACAAATAAATTTTATTTGAGTACGTCTTGTTATTGATCATCACATGTATTGCTTGCAGTTGTTTAGATTGTGTGACGTTTGGCTGTTTTACATGTCTTTAATATTGAGTAAATTCTTCTACCATAAATTGCTATACGAACGCCAAGATTATTGACATACATTTCATGTATAAACTTGCTGATGGCAATTCATTAAAAGCTAGATAATTGTACATTGAACGGTTTTCTGGTCGTAATATCCCCAAACAAAATATTTTCAAAAACATTCTCGACGTCTTTGTGAAACAAGCATATTAAAACAAAATGGAGGGCCAGGAAGAACAATGACAGTAAGAACGTTACAACAAAAACAGAATGTACTGGACATGATACAGAAAGATCCAAGTAATTCTACGCAAAAAATGACCAATTCTTTCAATGTAAATCATTGGAAAGTTTGGAAAATTCTTAAGAACAATTTGTTGTATCCATACCACATTTAACGTGTTCAGGCACTACCACCTGCTGATTTTCCTTTACGTATTGCGTTATTTCATTGGATTTTGCAAACATTAGTTCTAATTTCTCAATTCCTGACACATATTTTTTTATCAATGAAGCCAGTTTCTAAAGAAAAGCAATAAGGAAATTTTGTAACAACTATGTGTGGGCAGTTGAATGCGGATTAGGTATGTGAAGATTGTTTTTAACATCAATTCTCTTTAACTGGTTATGTTAGGAAGAGTTTCCTGCAAGGCGTATTGCAACTTTTTTTAAGACATGTTACTTCAGTTTTTGGATGATGTACCATTGGCAACAATAATTGCAATGTGGTTTATGCACAATGGTGCATCACCACATTTCACATTTCAGCAACATACGGAGATCACTAAATTGATCGAGGTTGGCCACACGCATTGTCTGCTTGATTCCTAAACTTACACCTTTTGAATTATTTCTTATTGGGCTATTTGAAGTCATTAGTTTACGTTAATCTTGTAGAGAATTTGGAAAACTTGCAAAATTGGATAATTGCTGAGTCTAACTCAATTAGAAGCAACCCTTGTGTGTTTGAAAAAAATTGGCACTTAATGACAAAAAGGTTTAATGCTTGTGTTTAGGCTGGCGGAAGTTATTTCAAACATTTATTGTAAATTCAGCAACTTTACATGTGCATGTGCAAGTTTAATTCACCCTGTATCTTCAAAACAATTTTTTTTTCAGAAATCATCATTAGACAAATTATTCTTAGAATAAACCAAAGAAAAACTCCTTAAATTTTTGCTGCATGTTTACCTAATACCTTGTTTAATTACTTTTACAACTTTATTAAAAAAAAAAGCATTAAAAATAGGTAGAACCCAAAAGCTAACAAAGCATTTGAGAAGACGCAACTGAGTTTTACATTATCTCCAATTATTATTTGCTTAAGTGGCTAAATATAATGAAAGAAATTTAAAAAAAATTAAAGAAATGCATAATAAAAGTACGATCTTACAACTTTACAATCACCCCTAAAAAACTGTCCCGAGCCGTACTAACTGTAAACGTTATCAAAATAACAACATTTATAATGGCTGGTGCAAAATTATAGTCACAGCTATAAAATTATCCTTAGTGAGTTAAACATGATCAGCTAATTAAACTCAACAAAAAAGCATATAAAGATTTAGACAATACTGATAAGTAGAAGAAAATTATGCCATAAAAATTTAAACTAACAGTTTTAAAGTAAACCACATTGATATATTACTAAACATTTTAAAAATCAGTTTTATAAGCCAGAGATTTATTGATGTGTGACGTACAAAAACGTAACTTGCTAGAATAATAAGAAAACAGCTACATGTGGCTAAATTGAATACTGCTTTGGTGTGTCCATTACTAATGTTAACAAAATAAAACAAATTAATTTTATTGATTGCGGACTGTTTTAAAAAAAATGTATTTTTATTTCTATTTAAATCATCAAAATTTAGAACAATTTGCGCAAAATTTAACTTTTTACCTCAATACGTTATAACGGACAATAGCAAACAATTTGTAAACAACAGTTTTAAAACATTGTGCAATAAATTTAAAGCCTATATTTTGTATACTTTACTATATTTTGAACAAGCAATTTTACTAAACGGGTAAATTGTGTAGTAATAACAGCAGTATTTTCTCATCGCAAATGTAACAATAATTTAAAAAACAGTGAATTACAGTTTATGAAAGAATGGGATATTAACCGGCTCTTTTAACTTTTACTTAAATTCTATGTTCAAGGAGCGAGCTATCAAGAAGTGTTGTAACGTTTGAAGATAGTCACGCATAGACAAAATTGTTGAAAACATAAGTATTTGTTAGCATATAGCAAACATGATTTTTTCCAGGTTTTGCAAATATCATTAATAAATATTTGAAAAATTAATGACTTTAAGTTAGACACCTGATAAACACAACTATGTACTGAATATTTTGTGAACTGAGGGTTTAACTTCAACAAATAGCAAACCGTCATTAATATATAAGTACAATAAATTTCAAAGATTGCTATAGTATTAAACCACACGTAGTTTATCTATTATAATATTCTATGTAATGAATATTTTGTGAACTTACGTTTACACCAAAGTACTGCCGTTCTGCTATTATTTGTTTAAAAATCACGTTGATTAAAATAATTGGAAAATAGTTTAATATGCTTTATTGTTTTCTATTTTAGAAATTGGAATTAAAAAAAAATGTAGTGAATCTGCTGAGACAGATTTTGACTAAATAGTAAGATACGCCACGTATAATTTACATATAAAAAGCAAATAAAGATAGCACCTGTTTTTAAGAAAGGAAATTGATCATATAAAACAAATAAAGTTATATATTATTTTTATAAATTTTTTGAAATGATCAATCACAATTTTTTTCCCAACTAACATAATTTTATACAACGCAAACATTACTTGCAATTAAAAAAAAAAAAGAATACAAACAAATGTGTTGTATTTGTATATGTTACGCTCAAACACCAAAAACGCGTTTTGGATGAAGTTTAACGACCCAACACCAAAATCAGATGCTTTTTTGGTGTGTGGTGGTTGTGCTAATTAAATTAAAACTCGTTGTGTGCTGTTAAAAGACGGGTTCTAAGTATTAAGTTTAAATAAACCAGTTTTGTTGCAATTTAGCAAGTTGTCTCCTGTCAATATTTGAAACTTTTACCAGCTCTAATAGGAAGAAATTTTTAAAGCTAGCTATAGCGTTTATGCGTTAATCTTTAATTGATTTAGCTTTGCTGCAACGACTACATACTACTTCATCTTGATTTTTAATTTAGCTCATCAAGTAAACTTTATTACTGCATTTGCTACATGACTGCGTTCCATAATTCTTGCATATGGCACAATCATTTTAATAGTTTGATTTTTTCTACTTTAGAATCTTGTTGTTTGATTACAATTATTCTATGTTCTTGCATTATTTTTTTCATAAATTGTTTTCTCCAAATATTCTTTAGTTTCTAAAAACTTGTATATTTTTTAATGTAGAATTTACCAAATCAATTTTTTGCTTACCACAAAACAAACCGTGTAACAATTTTTTTAAACTTTTTAATGTAATGAGCAATTTTCTTTGCTTTGAATAAACTTAATCATTCTGACCATTGCTTATTATTGTTTGTAATTCATACTACTAATATATCTTTTACATTTTGTTTTTATCTTTTCAACGATCGATAAATTTGTAAATGCTTGGGTTTTCCCGGCTACATGCTTGTTAAACTATTAATTATTTTGTTAGCACATTCCTTTTCAATATTATTTTGGAAAATAAAAAACCTTCTAAAATGGAAAAAAAACTTTTTTAGCTGTTTTAGTTTTACGTGGTTTGAATACTATAAATTTTGTTAAATGGTCTTGATAGTTGAATATAAAACAAAAATCTCCGTCTGGTTCCATCTGCTTTCAAAATAATAATAAAATAATAGTTTTACTAAATCTTAGTTTTATGCTAATGACACTATGTAGTTTCTTGTATTATTATCAGTATAGTTTTTTGTGTAGTTGGAAATTAAATAACATTATTACAAAACTCATTTTAATCATTGCTATTTTCAATAATATAGTTTATTCTTTAATTATTATTTTTTTTTATATTTTGTATTCTGTTGAACTTGTTGCTAAACTGAATATAGCATAGACACTATAGACATAAACTACGCAAGCAAAGGATTCATGTAAGCAGTCAATTTCAAATACTCGTACGTTCAATTTTGCTTAGTGATAAAATTGGGAAGTGACCGTTTCAAACATCAGGATCGCGTTGTTGCCATTTTTTAATAGCGCACAACGTGTTTTGGCTTAATAAGCTTGACCACATATCAAAAAAGTATATGATTTTGGCGTTTAGTTGTTTAACACTATCCACGTTGTGGCCGTTTTTTGCTTATTGAGCCTTTTTGATATTTGGGCGTAACATATACATTCCAATACTGTTTTAGAAGTATTTTTATACTTATTTCAACAAAAACAAATAACAAAGTACAGAAACTGCAAATTTAACACTTATAATTTTTTTCATCATATAATCTGTGATAGTTTTACTTGAGAATACTAAATTTATGCTGATAATATTAAATTATATGTAAACCTTTTTTACTTCTAAGTTTCAGTTTAGCATTTAAAATTTTATTGTGGTATGAGTATGACAATTGCTTTTGCCATCTTATTACTTTTAGTAAACTTGGCTTTTGTAAATTAAGTTAACGTTATTTGGAGTTTTTATTAAAATTTTGTCAAGTTTTACAAAAAAGCGTAAGAGTAATTTAAAAAATTATCACAATAGACTACGCTCTTACAAAAATTTTAACATTAAAAAGCGTTTTGTTTAAGCGTATGGTATAGTTTCTTATAAAAGACTATTTTTTAGTTTTTAAATGTTTTTGATTTTATCGATAAGATAAAACATGGATTTTATAATAAAGCAAAAACTTATTTTATTAACTTTTTTTTTCTGGGCCCTACAATTGCCATCACCCCCGTAGAGATACAAATTACTTTGTACCTTATACAATCCCAGCTTTCATTATTATTAATTTAAGGTTAGTTTGATGATATTTGTTTGTGGTGATAACGTATTTTTATTTTTTTAAATTTTTATTATTTCATTACATGTTGTGCAAGTTGCAGAACATAGTATTATAGGTTCTATTTATTATTAGTTTTTTAGTTTATTTGCTTTTTGTTTCATTTTTTAGTTTTTTTTTATTTATTTTTTATATTTACTTCACTTTTTATATTATGTGGCAAGTTATTATAATATATAATGCCTTTTATTAATAAACTATTGTTTACTTTATTTGTTCTATTTTTATTATATATATATGTCATTTCTACGTCTGGTATTTATATCGTCTACTTGCTTATTTATGTTGCTTTTAATTATTTTGTGTTTTATTAAATGGATTATTGTGCTTTGGCTTATTTTTATAATTTCCGAGATTGTAAATATATTCCTGTTTTTGTATAGGCTGCTTGTTTCTGTTCTTCTATTTAAATTATATATTATTTTTATTAATTTGTTCTGTTGTTTTTGTATTTTGTTTATGTTATATGCTGTGGTGTTTCCCCAAACATTTATGGCATAGTTAACTTTTGATACAAACAATGAGTGGTATATGCTTCTTAGATGTTTTTGAGCTCGATATATTGCGCCTATGGTGGACGCATTGCTTTTGCATAGTTCATCTATATGTTTGTTCTATTTTAAATCTTTGTTTATTAATACTCCTATATATTTAGTTTGTGGCACTTATAGAAAATAATCGTATTCCGATGTGGTTTGTTTGCTATATATTCCTTCAATCTTTGTTTGCAGCTTTTGGTATATTATGTAAGACTTAAATAAAGCATAGCTCTGTTTAAAGATTTCCATACAGTTTAATTTTTCTAGCAATTTTTGTTTTGGATATTGTATCAAATGCTTTCTTAAAATCAATGAATGTTGCTACCGCGTACATTCCTTTGTCTAATATTGTTTTTATTTTATGTACAATATACGTTACAGCTGATGTTGTGCTCGAGTGTTGTTGGAATAAGTATTGGAGTTTGCTTATTAAGTGATGTTCTTCTATGTGCTTTGTCAGTCTTTTGTGTATTAATTTTTCTACAATTTTTGAAATTCCGTTTATAAATACGAGGTATGTAAATTAAGTAATTAGATTGGCAACGTAGCGTTTGTAATGGCATCGCTTGGAACGCTGGGCTTGGAGGATCGGGAGGTGAACATGTGATACTGCTTTAGTACGTGTTTACACGCTAAAGTAATTTTGTTGTTTGTTGCAATTTTACTTGTAAAACAGTTTTTGCTAGTGCGTTTTAGCAGGTCAACAAAGACAATGTTTTGTTAAAAGCTTAAGTTTTTTGATAATTTAAAGCATTTTCAGAGAAAAAAAAGTTGATCAGAAATCTAAAAATTCATCTACAGTTTCTGATCAGTAAAACAGCCCTGTGATTAAAAATTTACTTCAAGGGGCGTCATTTTAGAACTCTCAAAAACATCTAAAGGCTATTTTAAAATCTGATTTACAACACTGCTAATTTCTACAATCCACAGACCACAGTTTATAAATTACAGCACTGCTATAAGAATTAAATAAGATCGCTTTTAGAGCTATGTGGCTTTCTAATAAAATTATTTTGAGAGAGACACAATTAAATTGTAAATCATTTGGAACAAATAAATCTGTCATATTACTTAATTTACACATCTTGTACAAGCAAGTACCAGGAACTGATTTTATTGTCACGTTGCTTGTTTGCAAACTAAATTTGCTGCTTGTACTTTTTCAAGATAACAGTGATTGATCAACCATATCTATTGGCTTTGCTGCTTGCTACACCACTGCTAAAGCATTGTTTTTCTAGTTAGTGTTTATCTGTGTTGATTATGCAACTTCTGCCAGTATTAACTGACTGTACGCACTTAGAGTTTTTTTCTATATTTTGTCAGTATAATAATATAAACCACTTGTTTCTTTGTAAGAATAATAAAAAAAAATAAGTTTTATCGACGTAATATCTATCTCCTAATAAAGTGCCTACTAAACTATTAGCAGAATAACCTATTTTGATTGTAATGAATTTCATTAAAACCTATGTACAGCTAACGGAAATATTTTTAATATAGTCATTTTTAATAAATAAACACATTGAGCATATAATTTATTAGCTGTTTACAGCTGTTGTGTTATAAAATAAACAACGTTAAAAAATGTACTATTCTGCTTTAATAATCTAAAGTATAAACTTTAGGTGTTGGATATTACGGCCCTTAGTATTATTAATGTATGTGATGCATTTAGCTTTAATATTATAATCGTTGATTTTATATTATTTTTGATATTGTTGTACTGTTTATTATTACTTTACATAATTTAATAAAATGAATAGTCATTGTTGCATTTTCCGTAAACCGCAATTAGCATAACTACGGGAAACTATAGCTACCTTTTCTAATATTCACGATTACGGTCATAGGACACTTAATCTAGAGATAACATCTCAATTACAAATCATTTAAATTAATGAGAATATAGGATCGGTAGTAACCTCTATAATGCGCTGGTTATGACCAAATAAGATTAATTGAAAATGAAATACCGCTTGCAAAGTTGGTCCGGGAATTGGCATTATTTTCCATTATCTGCAGCATTTCCATTGTTATAATATATCTTTATTAATATTAAATTTTATTAAATTATTACAAATAAAAGTTTTAATGCATTTTTTAATTCAAATTATTATTACTGTGATAATATTATATTGACATTAAATTTGTATTAGTAGGGGAGTCAACATAATACATAAATGTGATGTTCAATCAAACTGCTGTGGTCTGGTCGATGTTACTATTAATGCTTCCAAATATTGTAACGTATCAGTACACAAGTTGTGTGTGCCTATGTAGAATATTAGCCCTTTTATATATGTATATAGAGCGCTTCAATCTAATTAATAATAACAATGCCCACTAATAGATGACCCAATTTCAACCGTGTGCTTTTAAAGAGAGTTAGCTCTCATTGAAAATTCTAATTAAATTATTCTTTAGAGAATATGAGATTAATATTTAAAAGTAAAAATACTAGTTTTTAATAAAATTGAATTTGTTATTTAATTATAACTAATATTACTACTAAGTACTTAGTTTAAATAAAACTTAATTGTTTAAATTGTCTTATATTTATTAAAAAAAATTATCAAAATAAGTATTTTCTTATAATATCAACATAATTAGTTTTTTAAATTTAACTTAAAAAGTTTATTTAAAGTAATATTTCTTCTTATTTTATTGTTATTATCTATTAAAATATAATATTTTAGGTTGTAATTAATTTATAACTTCATGGCAAACCAGGTATTTGTGTTTTATGATATTTATATTATTAACAAAGTATAGAAGTTTTTGTAATGTATACTATACGTCTCATTACGCACGTATGTAACGTACTAAAATGATTTATTATATTATTACGCACGAAGCCATTAGAAAGTGAGATAACTATACATAAAAAACATAGTCGGTTTAGTTTATAACATTTATAACTCAAGAACGACTGGATCAATTTTTATGATCTTTAGATTGTCTCCGCCTTGAATAGCAAAATAACTATAAAAATATTAAAAATATTCACATAAAATTTTTTTGTATCAAATGCCATATAAAACAAAGTCGGATTAGTTACACTATTTATAACTCAAGAACGGCTGTACCAATTTTTATGATATTTGATTTGTTGAATTTGCTTCCGCCCCAAATAGCAGAATAACTATTAAAACATCAAAAAAAAATTATGAAGAAAATTTATTTTCTCATACACAAAATGTAGAACGAAATGATATCTTGAGAATCAGTCAGATTTCGATGACAACGCCAACTTTGATACATGACAGATACAAAAATGAACATGGAGTTGTATGTTGGTTTTGGTATTGCCAGTAGATAGTGTTGTGTGCATAATCCTTTGACAGCTGATTTAGTTGCGCGGTCTATCCATTGCATATTATTGAGCTAGCTGTACAGACGTGCTCGCAATTTTTTGGCACTTTTGCAAGTTTATGTTTAAATTTAATTCAATATTTTTTTAAATTATTAGCAAAAAGTGTTTTCAAAGAGGTGAGTTCAGTTTGATGAGGTGCACATTGTGAAAGGTTATGTAGTTTGTCATTGTGCGCGCATTAACAATAAATCCAATCAGTAATTTTGGACTGCGTGTTTGGTGTTCTAGGCGGATTTGTTTGTAATTCTGTAAAAATTCTATTTTGAAGATGTTCACATAGTGACGTAATCACATTTTTGTGCGCGTAATTATAATTGCTTCATTATGTAAATTTAAATTGTGTGATTAACTTTTCAGTATTATTCATAATGCCGTAAACTAAAAGACCTAGTTTTTTACAACAAAGCCTTAATGCAATTAGACTTCAAAATATTGCAAATCAATCAACTGCAAATAAATAAAAAATTGCACAAGAATTGCGCGGTTTTAGTATTGCCCACTTTGTGCTTTACAAACACAAGAACAAACAACTTTAAACGACTCAGTTGGTAATGAGAAATTGTTAAGTTTATTGAACAAAACAACAACGCATGGCGCAAGAAGAAATGCTTTAGGTGTTGATTTGAGTAGCATTCCAATACAGTTGTACAATTCACTACAGCTTGCGATCTTTTGTTCCAATTAGCCCAATAAAAGTTTTGTGCAACTATTGTGGTGCATTAAAGTTTTTTTTTTTTTTTTTTTTTTTTTTTTTATTATCAAAAAACGCGGATTCAATCAGACATTCAATGTAATTTCTGCTTGATAAAGTAGACGTTTATTGTCTTTAAATCATAAATTAGTAATTCTGATTGTCTTTGACTTTACAGATCCAAATTAGATCATTGCACCCGCTTCAAGACACACAGCATAAATTTATCCAAATTTATTTCATGTGCAATATACGTTGCGACACTGGACAACTGCAACAAACATACAAAACACACCGTTCATACAATGCATTGCAATACCCGGTAATGTTCATAAACATCAAGTAGATAAATTTATTGAGCGGTGAGTATCAATATCATATCAGCACCAAATTGATTGGCAAAAACGAGGTTTGCCGCATGCACACATTTTTATTTGTGATTTGTTGATCGTCATGGCAAGAGCAAGACAAATCGAAAATTGAATAGCATATCGGTTGGGATTATTGAAATTCTTGGAATAAAAACTTTGTCATCTTTAAACTTTCTTTGGAGTATTGTTGCGTGAATCACATTGCTCTTAAGTTTTTTCACCACCAAACGCGTTATGTTACATAATTTTAATTGGTTTTGAAGCATGACGACTACCTTTAGTTGTAAATTGTGCGGTGGTTAGCCAGGCAAATCCAACAAGTTTAAAAAGTTAGTTAGATAATTGGTTGCCTTGTTTTCATTTATTATACAATCGATAGATTTGAAGGAATGCAGTGAACTAACAATTTGATTTTAATTTGTTAATTTTAAGTGATTTACATATTTGTTTTTTGCTGCAAGAATTGCTTGTTCACTCAACCAATTGTAATTTTTGTGATTTTATTAACGTATTGTACACTTTCTTCTGCTAAGAGTAGTACATTTGTTCAAACTGATTGGTTTATTGCATTTTGATCGTGTTTACGTTCACGTTTCAATTTTTGATTGAAGTTGTTGTTTATTTCACAGTATAGCGTTGGCATTCTTAACTTGACTAACAAACTCCCGCACATAAAGTAACACCTGTTTTTGATCAAAAGCAAAGCCTGGTTATGTATTTCTTTATTCAACTGACACAAATTTGATGTAAAATGTTTTTTGACATGTCATCTTGTACTTGTTCCACTGTTTACGTAGGTTTGATGGAAAGAATGACAAAATAATGATAAAAAATAATATGCGTATCTGGCTTGGAGATGCAGAAACAATTGCTCTTTCCCAATAAGTATTGTTTTTAAACAAATTGAGCTGTTGACATGCACCACAAAATGTTAACACACTACACTATTGACAATTCAAAGTGATTTAAATGAAGTCGGTCTACAAATATTTACCAGCAATAACTGCAAGTTGAAGCATTTCTCATTCTTTAGATGAACTGTCTAAATGCAACCGAGATTATTATTAGAACGCACATCCTGATGACTAGGAACCGCACCACCTTGCTTCCGACGTTAAATTTTTTTTGATGAAACGTTCCAAGTGTAATTACGTGGCATCTCAGAGTAGAACAACGTTTGTGCAAACGGATTGCTTTGGCAAATAAAAAAAACTGGTGAATGTTGTTGCTGGAAGTGTTTCAGCACGTTGAGCAGCATTTGATGCGTTGAAATAAATTTGCTACTAAATGTACAACAGTAAGATGATGTTTACAAATGGAGAATGAAAATATACGTCAAATTGCTTTATTGCAGCTCACATGTTGACCAAGTTGATAATGCGTGATTTTATTGTTGGTATTGATAGTTTGAACGCCAAAAACCGCCAAATTGCTGCCGTTTGTTACATATTTGCTGATGTATTTGATGAACTTTACTGAATTGCAATACTCCACATTGCAATGCGCCTTAAATGATTTAAAAAGAAGTAGCGAATACAAAACAATCCAAGTATTGTTGACAATAAAATTGTTTTTTTTTCACTTTTGTTGAGATAGACCTTTATTATCGGGTGATCAACGCTGATACAGTGGATATCCATTGTTGGCAGTGATAGTTTCTGCCGTCAAATTTTGTAGATAACTCTTAGAACACTTGCCGTCGACTATGCACGGTAATTAGGGGTTGATGGCGACACACGGACTATAAATCATGTTTGTAATTACATCGTCATGTAGGTCTGGATCGGATTTGAGATCAGGATTCTTGGCACATATGATGTCATTTATTTGGTCTGGTCAAATTCTGTAAAACATTTTATTCTTTACTGCATATTAAAATTTTTAAATATTTTATTTAATCTATTATATAAGTTAAATCAAAGAATTAATATAATATAATAATTAGGGACAGCGCTAAGCGGTTATCGAGGTAACTGCCGTTTTGGGGCGCAATACGTTAATTGTCTTTATTACTTATGATAGCCATAGGCTAGTTGTAACATGACATGGAAATTACATTAATTAATTAATAGTAACAGTTTAGTGCACAACATAAATAATAATAAGTCTGTTCTAACCCTTAACCTAAACAGTCTACAAACCGCCCAAACCATGCACACAATATCAGATAACAATTTACTTTGTTACACCAAATTTTTCCAGGTCTTAAGCAACTTTCTGGAGAAGTCCTTTAGGTGTAGAAAAGCTGTTGATGTTGTTGTGGTGGTTTTTTGTATCAAGAACTTCCCGATACAATTTCTTAAAGTTGGTAAATTGCTTCCTTATTTAGTCTTAATTTTTAATTTAATACTTAGAAAGTTATCCCGTTTTTGCCACCTGCACTAGGTTATGCGCCTGGATCCATCTGTGTGCGTTAGGTAGGATAGTTGCGGGGTTTCCGAGTGATATCTCTGCAGATATCACCTCGATTTTATAAGTCTGCAAAGCAAATGTTGTTTGGTTTTGTTGACATTCTGGCAGGTAAATGGGTTAAAATAGAGTTTGTTTGCCAGTTCAACCAATGTTCATTGGTAATAGACTTTTCGAAACCTAGATATTATCCGGTCCTTGCTCTAGTTTGGTTTTGACTGCACCAACTGTTTTTATGGTTTGAGAATAAAAAAGACTGCCTAATTCACTTTCTGAAAGTAAATGCTTTTTAACTAAACTTTTCCCTAGATTAGGCCTAGAAGTTTAAGACCGTAAAGCTCATACATCTTTTGTTTGAAAATTGTATTTTAAAAGAAAGATAGTTAGGACGCCCTAAAGATTGCGTAACAAGGATTGTGAGGTAAACCACTTTAAGAAGTAATTATATTGATTGGTTTCTTATAGGAATATTCATATTTGTATGGTTTAGCAAATCTGGTTAGATCAAAGTCAAGATAAACCACAAGTTTTCAAAGTACTGTTTGGCCAACGTTATGATGTGTTGACGCAGCTAGGAAATACCGAGATTGTTACAAATTTCTTGGTTTTAAACATACCATAGAAATACATTGAGCTACTAAAAATAAGATTTTAGAAGTCACACACACAATTGAGGTGCGTGTTTGCAACTGTTGTCTAGATTAAAAACTCAACAGTTATTTTTTGTAAAACAACATGCCGCTGTCTTGCCAAAGAATTGAAATTAGCAGGTTTGTTTAAGATGGACTGTACATGTAATTTATACGTAAGTTCTTTATTAAAGGTAATACCCAGATATTTGACAGCATTTGACCACGTTATAAAAACGTTGTTAAAAAGTTAATATTAGAGTTTTGCGGTTTAGTTATAAAAGCAGATCAAGTGTTTTGAATATATTTTTATAAGTTATTGACTTTTTGGTAAAACAACGTGTTCCAGATTAGTGTTCTTAGTCATTGAAGAAGAGCATTAAAATTTTAAGCTATTAGCAAATGACTGCATAAACTGACAAAGATGACAAAATTGCGTAACGGCAACACAATTGCATAGAATGAAGTCTGCTATATATGTAAACTCTAATCTTTTCTTTTGCTGATGCAAAATGCATTTACAATTTTAATTTTTTTTTACTGTTGTAAAATAAATTTAAAATGATATAATTATTTTTGTAATATTTATTTGTTTTTTAACACTTTAAAAGACGGGGGTGACATATTTGAAATTTGCGGGGAAACGCCATAGTCCTTATCGCCGCCCCTGATAATAATAATGATTTTATAGTTAAGATTACATAATGTTCAATAACAATAAATACTAATATTGACCTGGCAAGTAAAAAACGCAATAATATTATATTATAATGGTTAAAGGTGTAATAGTTCTACACTTAAACCTATAATAATAGTAATAATAATAATAATAAGAGTTTTAACTTTTTTTATTAAATTGGTTTTTTGCAACGTGAAGAAAAACACATTTTCAGTGACATTTGTTAAAATGTTTGTCTAAACTTTACAAATATTACTTTATTGCACCGCAAGTTTAGTAGATTTTTTATTGTGTTATTTTTCAATTTTTAGTCTTGAAAGTTGGTTTTTGTAGCACGTTCTTTTAAATTTATTTTTTCTACATACAAAGAATAAATATTAATATAATACATTATACATATATGTTTAATAAGACATGCCGCCTAAAATTGTTTGTATCTATTTATATGTTAGTTAATTAATTGAAGTAATTTGTAAGGGTTTTTATTGCGTTATTGACTGTCTGTTGATGTGCTGTCTTTTAGAAATTTTTTTTTGTTGAGTATTTTAAGCAGTCTGCTAAAATATGATGTGGCAATTTTACTATGTTACATGTTAAACAGATAGGTGATTTTGCTTGATTAATTTATTTTGTCTGCCGTCAGTCTGTGCTCTTTTTTATATCTATAGTTTATTATTAGTTTTTTTTATATTAATTTGTTTAAAAACCATGGAATATATGTTGACGTTAGTTTTATTTTGTTTGTGTTTTTCAGTTAGTATTGTTGCGTTCATTCTTGTAGAATTTGATTTTGTTGATTTATTAATAAGTTATTTGGTGCTCTTGGTGTTAGTTTTATTGTGTTTTTGTAAATCTTTTCTGCTAAAACGTTATGTTTTTTAATTATTTTTTGTAAAGGTTTTTTTTTCAAAGCAGTAATACCATGGATATTTTAGGGGAGTAAGTTAGAAATGGTTGAATATTAAGAATTGGACTTATTGCGTTTAGTTTAGCTGTTAATATTGACGTTTCTATTTGTATTTTTAAAACAGCGTTTTTTGGAATTTTTGGCAAGGTTGCAGCTGAAACTGTGCAATTTTGTTTTTTGAATTTTTTTGTAAATATTATATAGTAATGTGTATATTTTTCTTTTATGTGTTTGATTGTTTTGGAATGTAGCAAAATTTGTTTGTTGATTTAGATGTGCTGTTTGCGATTTTAGTAAGAATGAATAGTAGTTTTTTGAATAATTGATAGGTTTGTTGAGTTTGTTAGAATTAATTTTAAAAAACTTTTTTTAGTTTTTTTTTTTAATTTTAAGATTTATTAATTATTTTTTTTGTTTTTTAGTAGGTGTAATTGTGATATATTTTACTGAAATCATTTAAAATTTCTTTTAGTAGTTTGTTTATTTCTGGTTTTGCTAAATAACTAGCTATTTTTGGTTTGATATGTAATCCTATTAGATAATAACCTGCTTTGCTAAGAATGGCGTCAATTAGAAAAAAAAAAATTTAATGCATTAATTTGGTGTTGTTTGCTGTTAAGTTTTTGAATTGATTGATACTCTGTAGTGTATTTTTGTTTTTGTTGGCGTTTTATATATACGTAGCTTGTGCTCTTGTTTGGTTTCAGTTTTTGCCGATGTTAAAGCTTTTAGTATATCATTTAAATTATTGTGTGTAAAAAAATTTGAGTTTTTTTTTCATGTTTTATCTCTAAAAAACTAAACATAGTTTTTGTTTAATGTGTTCAGGCGTTATATGTTTTCCAGTAAAGTGCATTGTTGTACATTTTGTTGGATTTATTTTTAAGTTTAACTGTATTAAAATTTGTTATAATTTAATGAGATTGTGTTAAAGTTTGCTGGTGATTTTGCAGCGCTATTAGCAAAGTCTAATTTTATGTTTTTATTTCTAAAAAATTGCACGGCAACACTTTTGTCGTTAAAATTTAATTATTTTAAAACATTGCTTTTAAATTTTATTGTTTACACTTGATCTTTTACAATTTACATTTTTAGCTTTTAGATTTTCTACAACAATAAAAATATTGTTGGCAAAACTAATTACATATTTTTTTGCCAACTTTTCAAATGAAATATAAGTGGTTGTATTGCTAATTTATGAACAGCGTTTAGTGCAACATTACACATAATAGAATTTGCATTTTTAATATTAAGATACATTTTTTTTGCTTAAAAAATATATAAAAAAACGTTTTGTAGTGTGTGTGTCTTATTTCCAAATTTATAACTTGTAATTCTATTATAATAAAAGCACTAGATAAATATTCAAAAAGTTTCTACTGTACAAATTTGAACTTTTTTGCTAATAGTCCAGTCAAATATGCTTAAAAATTGATCTAACCTAACCTAATAAAAAAATCCTGATAAATATGACACGAGTTTTAGCGGCAATGGCCAAAAACAAGGCACTTTTTTTGGTTTTTTGTTAATTTTTTGAAATTTGTAGGTTGGAGGTAAAAGTTGATTATAAACATAATAAAAACTGATAAAATTTGCAATTAAAATAATAATACACATTTTTTTTTGCATTCTTAGCGGTTGTAGTGTAATAGAACGCTAAAGAATAGAAAAAAAAGGTTTTTTTTGTATTTTTACAAGCCAAAGAACGAGTCTTTTTTGTTTGTTACAACGCTTTTTTTTTGTACACACTTCTACTCTCCTTCCTTTTTTTCCGTATATCTTGACGGTTTTCCTACTCTCCCTTAACCATCTTCCATTTATCGTTTAGTTACAAGTAGGTACTATTTACACACGTATTGTTATTTTGTTTGCTTGATATGACAAAAAATTGTATTTTATGTAACGGATTTTTTGGTCTACCTCTTGGTGTAACAAGAGTTGTTAAGAAAAGAATAAAAGTAGGAAAAGTTGACAAAGAAGTTGATTTTATTGTCTTCTTATATGGCTCATAGCTTTAACCCATCTGAAAAACAGATATTATTTGTTAAACCAAGTCACGGCAAAGTAGAAAGGAAGGTATATTTGAGTCATCAATTGCAAATTATAGAAATATAGGTTTGGATTTCAATAAGATCATGTAACATTAGTCAAGAAAGTGCTGCCACCTGATAACTACCGGCCTATTGTATTGTTTAAAAAAACAAGTATTATTGAGAAAAAAAATTTCTGCAATTTAGCGTTGGGGATGCGTTGCGCTGTCACCCTATGTCGATTTTAGTCAAAATTTCAGTAAATACTCTTTAGAACACAAGAAAAAAGATTATTCATATGAGAAATGGTATATCGGGCATTATCAAGAAATTTTTAATATTCAAAAATTGTCAAAATCGGCAATCCGCACATTTTTGTATCTCAATTTTTAGGCCTCTGGAGAAAGATAAGAAGGTGTACGTTGGCTTAAAATTATCCTGATTGCATGTACTTTAAAACCCATATTCGTATATTTAATGTTGGGGCAGTCATTTTGATATATCAAGCTTTAACCATTAATTAAAAAAAAACGTAAATTTTGAAAAATTGCTAAATTATGCTTTGTTTAAACCGTTCTAACTTTGTCAAATCTTAAAGAAAATTGATCCACGAAGTCTAGATTTCTTTGTGTTCAATCTTTCTTTAAAGATATTACACTAGACTTATAGAATCAATTTATATTCACCACTATTTTGATGCAGGAAGTTGCACATGTTTTCGCTATTTTTAAAACTTGTAATTTTCAGGTCCCGAAAAAACGCTCTTACCCTCTGTCGATTTTAGTCAATATTTCAGTAAATACTCTTCAGACTACAAGAAAAAAGGTTATTTATATGAAAAATGTTATATTGGGTATTATCAAGAAGCCATTGAGAATATGCAAGTCGTTGTGCTGCGTCGTTTCACTAAAAAACGCGCCAAAAAAGTTGTTTTCTGTGAGGAAATCTCAATTGCTAGGGCATTACCATTACAGAGTCCGTAAACAAAAATGATATTTGCATATTCTCTATGTTAAACAGCATTTTTATCAAATTTCACTAACCGAACAAAAGAAAACTGTTTTAACAAGTATCAAAAGCTTGAATCAATGCACACTTGTTAAAGTAATGTTGTTTTGTTTGTGTTTTTTTGCTAAATAAACAGTTTTTTAAATATTTTGTATTTGTTGACTATCTCAAAAACAAAGCAAGATAGACAAAAAGTGATTTAGATTTTCTGAATTTTGACGATTTTTTAATATAAAAAAATTCTTGATAATGCCCAATATACCATTTTTCATATAAATAACTTTATATTTGTCGTCTGAAGAGTATTTACTGAAATTTTGACTGAAATCGACATAAGGTGACAGCGGTTTTTCGAGACCAAAAAATTACAAGTTTTGAAGATCGCAAAAACATGTGCAACTTCCTGCATCAAATTAGTGGCGAATATGTATAGATTTTATAAGTTTTATGTAATCATTTTAAAGATAGATTGAACACAAAAAAATATGGACCTCGTGGATCAAATTTCTTTAAAATTTAACAAAGTTAGAACGGTTTAAACAAAGCATAATTTTGCAGTTTTGCTTAATTTACCGTTTTTTTTGGAATAATGTTTGAAGCTTGATGTATCAAAATGACTGCCCTAACATTAAATAGACAAATATGGGTTTTAAAGTACATGTAATAAGGAATATTTTGTGCCATTGTGGACCTTCTTATCTTTTTCTAAAGGCCCATAAACTGAGATACAAAAATGTGCGGTTTGCCAATTTTGACAATTTTTGAATACTAAAAAATTCTTGATAATGCCCGATATACCATTTCCCATATAGATACCCTTTTTTCTTGTGCTCCAAAGAGTATTTACTAAAATTTTGACTAAAATCGACATAGGGTGACAGCGCTTTTTTGGGACTTGAAAATTACAAGTTTTGAAGATCGCGAAAATATGTGCAACTTCCTGCATCAAAATAGTGGTGTATACGTATTGATTCTATAAGTCTTGTGTGATCACTTTAAAAAGAGATTAAACACGAAGAAATCTAGACCTTGTGGATTAAATTTTGTAAAGATTTGACAAAGTTAGAACGGTTTAAAGAAATCAAAGTTTTGCAATTCTGCTAAATTTACGGGTTTTTTTGGAATAATGTTTGAAGCTTAATATATCAAAATGACTGCCACGATATTAAACATAAAAATATGGGTTTTAAAGTACATGTAATAAGAAATAATTTGAGACATCGTGGACCTTTTTATCTTTTTCCAGAAGCCCAAAAATTGAGATACAAAATAAGCTAAAAAAGACGTATTATTGTAAAATTTCTGACCTTCAAATGTGTGTCATTTTGAACAGGCATTATTCTAGGATCTAAAATTTTGGAAATCTCATATTTTTCATCTATATTTTGATCTCTGAAAATTTGAGCAAAATCAAAGAGGTCGACTTTTTCAAATTGGTCGAAAAGTAATGGAATTACCCATATATATATATATAGAGAGTTTATATTTTTTTAAATTTTTATTTAAGGTTAATATTTATAACAAGTGTAGTATCTTTGAGAAACAGTTCTCTGTTTTTTTTTTACAAATCCTTAAAATTTAATTAATATAATTATATCAATTTAGTTAATTTTTAAAACATATATTTTTAAGCTAAGTAGTCACAACTTTTTAAATAATATGTAAAATATCAATTTGAGATTAGCGTTTTTATAAAAATTCTAGTCAATTTTGTTTAATCTAACTAACTATGTTTGTAAATTAAAAATATTGAAGTTAACTATAAATTGTTATTTATATTTTACAATTTATGGCAGTTAGTACTTAATAACTTATTAAAAAAACAAAATTTTATAACGTTTTTATGCAAACGTCCGAATTTAGAAAACTAACCCAAACAAAATTTACTTGTAGAAACATTATATATTACGCGTTTGAATATAATCATTTTTATATTTTGTGTTTATGATAAATATATCATAGACCCTATTGAAAATTGCTATAATAGTATATTAAAAAACCATTTTTAAAAGACATGTTTTTATTACATGCGTCTATGTTTAAAAACGAACCAAAGCTGAGTTGTTTAAAGGACAATTTCAATCATAAATGGTTGTAGTATATTGTGTAACTAGAACAGTATAATGTCTATTTCACACTAGATGAACATTGCACGAGAGAATTTTAGTGAGTGATACAAGTTAAAAATAGGCACTTTGTGCAAGTAACACACTATGCTTTTTATTGAAAAAAATAGATAGTCTTATACGGCAATAGACATTAAACATTTTTTATAACATTTAATCTAAGCATTTTAAACAAATATCCCATATTTGTAACGCCTACGGCATTATTATTATATATATATTAAGGTTGGCCGTATTATAATTAAATATAGATTGTTATTTGCAACAATTGTAATTTCTAATAATCAATTAAATCGGAGCAGAATGGCGAAGTAACTCAATGATGTTGAATAAAATTATTATAGCGCTGAAAAATAATTACTTATAAATTAAAAAAAAATATATTTAGATATGTTTTTATAACATAACTTATTTTAACAAAGCAGCATAAAGTGTGCAATACAATGTGTTTGCGTTACTGCTTAGAAGTCAGTAATTTGTAGCTTCGATCTAAACGTGACAGTCTACTTATAAGCTAATAGGTTCCAGTTTTAATTATTGGTTTAATTTAAATTATTTTAAAATAGTTATACTGAAGTCGGTTCACAACTAAATATCAAAACTAAATCAAACGACCCTTTAATGTTTGATATATTTGTAGAGCTTAAATAGGTAAATACTAACTCAACCTAAGAAGTCCAAACCGCTAACAAAACCGGAATTATCTTTCCAGATTATCAGAGGTTTGCTTTAATTAATATTTAGTTCAGGTTATACAGCAAACACATACATATTTTTTTTATAAAAATGAGCCAAATGTTATAATATTTTATTAAATTATTCAAATAATTAAAGAAGTGTTCAGTTCCAGTTGTGGTCGGATGCATCTAGACCGCTTTCAAACGCTAAACACAGCTAGATTGAATTTAAACATGCAACCGTATCACAAAGTAAGGGTTGGCTCCATTTACTCTATAAATAAATGTGCGGCGGTTAATTTTAATCTACGGACATACATTGCAAGTGTACTTTTAAAACCTGACATGGCTAAAAACAAATAGAGTAAATAAATTACATTTATACCATTCAAGTAAACGATAAATAATTATTTTCTTTTGTGCAGATTGAAAGTTATTACATCGGGTTGCGAAAATGTGACAATTTTAAACTTTTTGTGTGGTCATCGAGGTAAGTGGTTTGCGCGTTGTAACAATCAGTAGGGCATTTGTATGTATGACGGCGCCAGGAGAAATTACATACCTTGAAATCGCACGTGAGCCTCAGACGTTACTAATTAAATGGGTATGTTTTGTGTGGTTCGGGATGAGGATTATAGTTCTGCAATATAATCGCGACGCTTAAGATTTTGCCTTAATGTATGCGCGCCCTGATTTTGATTAGTAAGACCATTAGGATTTGTATATACCTGTGCATCTCTCGCGGCATGGGGTAGGCTCATTAGGATGGCATCGTTTACACAAATCTCAGCAGATAGAGTGGTCTGGACAGATACCATTTATCATTCGGGGTCACGGCGCATGGCCCCTCTAATAAAGTTATATCACCGCGAGCGCGGGAGTAGGAAATGTCATCGGGGGGATGTTTTATAGCCCCCCTACAATACAGCGCATCATACTTTACTTTATGGGAGGGATAAATATTTTAGGAGACGATCGATAGACGAAGACAACATCACTTTGGATGTATTTATTATGTCAAATGTTGGACGTTTAATTTTCCTGTAAGAGTGGGGGTAAATTTACCTGAAGGATAAAATGGGCAGGCGCCGCAGGATTGGAACTCCAAACTGGGAATCCTGTGGTGAATCAGTCAGGTTGCTTTCGTCGAGGCGAGCGGCAGCGTCGCGACGAAGACTATTAGCGCGCCTTATATATCCACCAACATTCAGCGACGGACTTTAACTTTGGAAGCAGAAAAACTTCGAAGGTAAGCCAATGTTTCATTGGATTACTTATTTATTTAGTAGATACAATAAAAGTGTTTTAGTTCTCACATTTTAATTAATTAAACTAATTTATTGTTGCCACAAATTAATAAATATTTTAATAAATATTAACTTACTTTGTTATATATTATTTTAATATAACTGTTACATAAAATATGAACAAAATTCAATATAAATTTATAAAAACTAAAGTAGCCCTACTGACCTACAAACGATCAGTGACGATTATGATTGAAGCGTGACTTCATAAACGAATTCATTTATTTATATAAACACTCAAAACATTATTTTATTAATTCTAATGACTGTATTTGCTTTTTTTGTAAAAGTATTGGTAATAAATTACTAAATAATTATTGTAAAATTTAAAAGGTGCATTATTTATAGCAGTTTATTAAACCAAAATTTGTTTTTATAATTTAATTATTACAAATAAAATGTACTGCTAATCATATTTTTAATTATAATATTTTATTTAAAAATAAAAAACTAAAAAGTCTAAACTAAGTCAAACACCTGTGACTTTACATTTGTATGCAAAGCAGAAATAAAAACAATTTCTACAATTGTTAAAAACCCGTCTTACAAAATTTGTTAATAAAATGGTTTTTATTTTGTTTTAAGTTTTAGTGTTTATGCAAAATAAATGTAGTTTTAATGTTACAATTTTTTAAGTTTAATTATTACTTAAAATATTAAACTATTTGCGTTCAAGATTTTACATTAATCATAAAAATGTGAATTATATACAGAACAAGTCATATACATATATAATTTTAATGATATAATTACCATATTTGTTTTATGTTTACACAAACATCAAAAAGTCTAAACTTTTGCTGCTTTTTACATAAATTGAAAATATTATATTAAAATTATTTTTTTTAATGTTAATTATTTTTTTCAACATGAGAAGAGATTTAAGAAGAAAAAATCTACATAGTAAGTTTTTTGTCTATTTTAATCTTATACCCATATTTTTCAATTATTGTGAATGCTTCTTAAATTAAATTGTATATTGTATTTGCATTATTTTTGTTTTTTATTTTAAACATTAAACCTAATGTTTGCTTTGATATTATATTATTGATTTAAAATAATGGTATAATGCTATTAGAAAAATAGATCATTTTTATAATAATAATATTTATGCAAGAATATTATTTACATATTCATATGGTGATCTGATTTATATTATTATCAAAAGATAATTATATGGAATATTTATTTGACTGATTTGTTAAATTTAATACAATATAGAGCTTTATATATTATAAAAAATACTTTTTTAAATAGGTCATTGGGTTAATGTGTGTAAAATATGTTGTTCGTAAAGTGAACAATGTTTTTTTAATTATTATATTACTTAGTGATTTATATACAGGTGTATATGAAATAAACAGAAATATGTTCTACCAAGCAATGATAAAATACTACTAAAGAAACAATTGCTATATGCTTTAAGTAGATACAATTTTTTTTAATGTTTATTTGAAAAAATTTAATAATTATAATATATTGGTACTGTTGCTGAAATATTTGCTTAAACAAAATTAATTTAACAAAGGTAATAAAATACATATTCGTAGATACTAAATTTATAATAAGTATAAAATCATATTAAAACAACGTTACATAAATTTTATCAATTTTAATCAGATAAAAAAGTATCTAAATGTAAAATTCAAATTTGTCCTTAGAGAACGTAGACAGCGCAATATTTTGATTGTCATTAAACTTTTATTACAACTTGCGCAATTTAATTCTTTTTAAAATTAGTTTTTGCAAAGTGCAGAGCAAACAATTTTCAGTGACATGAAATATATGAGAATCTAAAATCTTCAATTGTTTGTTAAATTTTGAAATAAAATTGTTAATTTTTTGTTGAAATTTTTACCCAAACTGTAAGTGTTTTATTTCATTGCAACGCAAATTTATTAAAGTGCTCCTAAACGATCAATATTATCATCAATTAAATTGAACAATATGTTGCATAATATATTGATAGGACCACTTAGATGTTGCAATATAATAGCGCAAACTTTTTGTTAATTACTGACACTTCTGCAGTCAACTTGCGTAATAAAATAAAAATTAAAAAAGAAAGAAAAAAAAGGCGCATTGGTTAAGAAATGGTTAAAATTTTAAAAAAACAAACACTTTTAGGTTAGATTGTACAATAAAAATCAATTTTTTTTATTGACTCAATATGTTGTGCAATTTTTAATATGATCTACAGACGGTCAATATAAGTGTATAGTATCAATTATTGTGCAATATATTGACTATAATATTGAACGTCTAGGGCCGCCGCTTTAGATTTTTTATTGAGCTATACGTTATTTTTCTAAAGTAATAATTGTTTTAGTTTTTTTTTTAAGTTATAAATGTATATCATATGAAACTTGAAATTCCTGCGTACGTATAATTTTACCGGTTTGCGACTGCTACATTTTTTTAAACATTATATATAAACATAACTATTTTATAAGTTAATAGATTTTCTATCAAAGATTTTGCCAGTATCAAAAGTAAAAACTAGCAAATATTACAATAGTTATTTTATTTTATTGCATCAAATAAATATTTTCAATAATAACATAAAGATTGCGTCAGCCTAATCAATTTTTAATATTTTTAAATTTTACTTTTTATTATTTATTCACAACAAGCATAACTACACTACAATTGTTATTTTAGAAAGATAGTTCATAAAACAATAAAAAGTCTACTAAATTTGTGGTGTTATAAAGTTAAATGTTAATGTTTGGAACAAAATATTTACAAAAATATACAATTTAATTTCAAAAATTAATAAACAATGAAAAATTTTGGATTCTCAAATACTTCATGTCACTGTCATTTTATTCAAGTTGCAAAAAACTAATTTTAAAAATGCGCAAGTTGATTTTAAAGTTTCATAATATTCAAAGTATTGCCTAATAAATATACAGCATTTTGACACATACAATTGATTCAGACAGCGTTAAACATGGTTTAGTTGTAAATAAATAAAATATGATATATGAATAACCGCAATTTACACTAAGGGTGAGCAAACATAAATAGTCAATTATACTAATTTGCCGTATCAGTATAACTAATTATACAAGACTATTAAACCTAAATATAAACACAAATTGTATTTAAGCTCATGTGCGGTAAGTAGTAATTGTATACAAAAATGTATATCTTGTTTGCAAATTTCATATGTCAGTACTATCTAATATTGAATGGTTGAGGCTGATACATGTTTGATCTCCATTAACATAGACATTACAACATTAACAATAATAAAACACAAATAGTGTAAAAGTTCAAAAAAAGTTTATTGTATACAACAATTGTTTTGCCCACAGTGGCTTCATCAGGTATAATATATTTTTTTTAACTTTTACACTACTTGTGTTTTATTATTAATCAGTACTATCTGTCACTATGCCACATTCAAATTTTTAAACATTTACTTCAGCTATTGAAGTCAGACAACCTATTGTATGTTCGCAAACATGGAAAAATGAAAAATTGAATTAGGTTTAGAATTGCTTGCACATCCACTATAGTCACTAGACTTAGGAATCAATTCAATAACTTTGGCTATGGCAACACACAAAATTTACTTTTTTTCATGTTTGCAAAAATACGATATGTTGTCTGCTTCTACAAACTGTAAAAACTAAACAAAAATGTCAAATTTGTCTAAACATTTCAATGTGGTTTAAAACAGATGTTATTGTCAAATGACAACTGGAATTTGCGATTGTGACGTTATATGTTGCAATTTTATTAGATTTTTCACTTTGCCCTTGTACAATGTTAATAAATTGAACCAAATGAAGAAAAACAACTTAATATGTTGTTAGAAAATAGATGTATAACTGTAAAAAGTTGTATTTATTAAATATTTTTTTTATTTTATTAGATCTATACAAATATTCCTATTTTTAAAAGTAAATACCTATTTTAATTAAAAATAATCTTAATATAGATGCAACTTCGTTTGCCCGTAATGTATATAATAGTGCATTTTATCATTTAAATACTATTAGTTTAAATAATCTCCAGGCTTATATAGTATACAATATTGTTGATTGTAAATCAACAATATAAAATGCATTTTATTAATAAGTAATTATATTTTTTTAATTGTTTATACAACAGACTCAAAACTGATACTTAATGGTTTTAGACGTGACAATTTATTTGTTAGATACAAATTCAATACTTCATTTACAAACCAATAAATTATTTCAAATAATTGATAATACATTCAAATTTAAATTGATATTTATTCGTTTTTTATTGAAAATAATATTAATTTGCAAAAAATAGTATACGATTCTCATTTATTCAATGAATAAGTTTTTAAAAAATTAACAAAATTGTATGTCTTGTTTTTATATATTATTTTTTTGGCTTGTAAAATGTACTTACTGAATACGTATTCTAAGCTACTGTTTTACACAAGCATTTTTTTACACTTACAGATATTGTTTATAAAACAATAAGTTAGTTTTACTGAACTGTTGTATGTTTTTTTATAAAAATAGAAAATACGCAAACCTTATTCAAGACGGCAATGCTGCAGAAAACCTATATGTGGTAAGTAATTACTAAGAGGTTACTAAAATTGTATTATTCTCCAATCTGTCAATTTTTTTTTTAATTTATTTTAGTTTCTACTCTGTTAAGCAAGTTCTTAAAACAAAATAACTTCTCAGATACTCAATATGGATTTTGATCAAACGTTTAACAACAGATTTTCTGATATATGTTAGCCGCAACTTGGTTAAATTTGCTTCTAAATAGCTTAACTTTTTACTGTTTTAAAAATAAAATTTGAAATATCATCAGTACCAAATATTAAATTGAACAACAAATTCATATCTAAATATTCTTTAATTTGCGTTTAAAGGTTCTAATCTTTTCTGGAACAACCATGTTGTTGATATAGCTTTGAAACCATCTAGAAAACTAAGATTTCTTAATAAATGTAATGAGTTTTTTACTTTTGTTCAACATTTGCAAACATATAAAACTTATATTTGTTTTTGAATAGATAATTGTTTTTAACTATGAAAAGGTATCCAAAACTACACTATCTCTTCTAAACTCTATTAAAAACAAACTATTTGCATTATGGTTGATTTAAAATTGACAGATCTACTTAGATACTTTATAACATCAGCAGCAACATGTTGCAGGTTGTTGGATTTTCTGTAGATATTTCCATAGACATTGTTCAAACAAAATATTGCAAAATATTTTTGTGTTTAATTTTTTAGTATTGAAAAAAATTAAAAAAACACTTTGTAATAACTGAAAATGTTTTAAAATAAAAACTGTCATTTAATTATTAAGTGATCCAAAGTTAAATATTATAAAAATGAGAAAAAAGGAGAAATAATTTAGGATTTATAAAGTTTTTAACATTCTGTTGAAATCAAAAAATTATGTTTGGTGTATTTACAATGTTGTAACAATCACTAGAAGTCAATTAATAGGTGTTAAAACCTGTCAAAATTTAGGTTTTTAGTTTATATAGGATGATCTATAATTAAACCACATTTTATTCTAGCGCAGAGTGGGTGTATTTTTAGAAATATATTGATAGACAAAAAAAAAATGCAAATAGTGCTGTTTGTATTTTTTGGTTTTCAAAATAGCAAATTTGTTAAAAATTTAAAAAGTTATTTAAAAATACTATATTAACATAGCATAGTTGTAATAGGCCTGTTTTTTAGGTTTGATATTTTTGGTAGTTGGTTGTATGCTTTTTTAATTTCTAAATAGAAATGGACGCTCTGCTACAAACTATATATTTGTAAATTTATTTGTCAATAATTGTCTTTTAAAGAAAACGTTCAAATATTGTTTATTTTAGGTTTTTTTTTTTCAATTCTTAATTTTTTTATATTATTTCATATTCACTAATTTACCCGATATTTTAGTAGAAACTATCTGTTTTGGCTCAAAATGCAAGCCAAAACAACAATTTAGGGGCTTTTAGGCTTGCTTTGCCTCTTTGTGCAGCTAAAAACGGTGGGCTGCTAAAACCTATGTTTAGTTCTTTTGTCTTACATTGTCACACAGTTTTAATACTAATAATATTATTTGTCAATTTAATATGCATTTTACAGCTATTTTATATTGCTCAAAAAGTCTTACGATTTGTTTGAGAGGGGTTGTTAAACAGCTTATTAAGTGACTTTTGAATTACCCGGATTATATAGAGCAAGATATTTTTTAATCACATTTTGGGGATTAAACTGAGTTCTGTTGTTGTTATTTCTTAATTATTGTATAAATCAATTTTGCTATCATTAAACTTTGTCTTCTGATAAACAAATTATAAAATATCAAAATTAAAAAAAAATACAACTTTTTTGAGCAAAATTATTACAAAAAGGAGTAAGCCTACTTTATTACTTGCTAAGCTTTCATACTACATGTAGCAATACCCAGTGTTACCTTTATGTTTAAAAATGAGTTGATTGTAAGTAGTTAACTTATTTTAGTAGTAAAAATTAGAGATCTTACAACACAATTAAGACAAAACTGCTTGCAAGTCAAAACAAGCTACTTTACTTTAAAAACTTTTTTTGCAACACGAGACTTGTTTTCTTGTTCAATGATTTTTTTTTTAATTTTCTACAAAACGCACACTGGTATTTTTTTGGCACAAAAAATCTAATGTTATACTCAATGTTTAGTTTTTAAGTTCTTGTTTAGTTTGGTTTTTAAGATTGTAAGACAATATACGTAAATTTTTTTTAATGCGGTTTCAAATTGATAATTTGATGAATAAATTTATAAATTTTTTGTTTTAGTGTTGTCACAATATTTTACTTAAAAAGCCGTTTTGCGTTTTACCAAACATTCAGTTTTTATGTATTGAAATATTTCTGCTTGGTTATAATTTATAAACAATAATGGGTTTTTTTAATTTTTCTTTTGTTATTTTTTATTTTTTACCGCAGTTAGTTTATTTTGAAATTCTTAATGGTACACTTTTGTTTCTAGCATTTATAACTTTATCTAAAACTTTTTTTGATTTGTACCTTTTTTTTTCATTCTAATGCAAGATTTTTGATTTGTAAACTATGTTTTGCTTTTCTGGGTTTGTGAAATCTAAATTGTTATTAATATCTTAATTTTGGTCTGACTACTGATAATTTTCTCAGTACTCTAAGAGTTATCAGTATAACTGTCAGAATTTTAATAAATCTTCGTCAGAAGGTTCACTATCAAAAAGTTTGTTTTTTGCACTTGATTATTACATTTATATTCTTAAACGTTCAAAGCAGTAGTGATTAAAATGTAAATTTTAATTTTAGTAGAAGTACCTGCGGAATTGACCATTTAACATATCGATTTTGCTTTTATTTATATTAAGATTATTTGATTGATTTTAAATCTACAAACAAAGCAAAACATGGTTTTGGATTTGAATTTTAAGTTGAAGTAAAAAAATTAGGCCTATTGTATCTCCTCTAGTAAAGACCTCACTTTGTTGTCCCGGCATTTCAGTACAACTTTTGGAGAGGGGTTTTCTAATAGTGGCCATGTTAAGTGAGTAACTCCCTAACATGGACTCTCTATAGTATAAGATTGTCATTTTGGCGCATTTTTAGTATTATGTCTGTGTTAATTTTTAATTGATTATTGAAGCTTTTAAGTAGTAGAACGATGCAGGGTTTAAGTCTACAAGCCTAAGGGTTTATCTTTTACGCGCCAGTTTTTCCGCCTTAATATTACTTACTTTGTTAGTATTTTCTTCTACCCAGAGCAACTTAATGTTATTTTCAAGGCACGATAACATTTCAAAATTAGTTTTGTGTAATTTTAGACTTGTTTGTATTGTAGTAATTTTTTTTTATTTGTTAAAATTTGGACATTTTTGCCAAATAGTTTGCGGTATACCATTTCTATAACCTTATAGGTTATCTCAACTATTTCTGTTCTGAAAATAATAATAAAAGTAATAAAGATATTTTGAGGTCCAGGTATTGCAAGAAAATTTTCTCTTCAAAACCGTTGCTGGATTTTGAGCTATCTGTGTATACTCTAATCGAATATTGTTAAACAAATTTATGTGTGCACACGTTGTATGGTCTTTAAAATCTAATGAAGGGTAACTAGTTATCTGTGCGTTTCTGGTAAAAGGGGTTTTTAATAGCTTTTTCTAGAAAGGTAAAGTGTTTGCGTAACAATGCATCTATAGCATGCCACTTGTATACTTAGGCATTTTAAGCCTAGCTTTTGGCCACCATATTAGTGCTTTGTAGTCTTATGACAACCATAGTACTATCTTCAGAAACAATCTTTACGTTCTAAAATATATGAACTTTTTTGTTCTTTATATTTAGATCCGCTTTATATTCCACAATCTCGGTTAATAGCGGTAGTGGAGTACTTAAGAGTATTTAGAAGTTTTTTAATATTTTTTTGTAAAAAGAACTAGTTTGGTTTTTAGATGGTTAACTGTAAGATTTATAGGGCTTCTTGTATTAAGTTGCAAAGATGTTTTTGAACTTACTGATAAACAAGATTTTTATGTCATCTGCATAACCAATTGTATATAAACTATGATCATTAAGTAGCTGATAAAGCAGTCAATCACTATATTTGATAGTAGTAGAGATAATACACTTTTTTGCGAGTAACCTTTAGCAGCGACTTTCCTGATTCTAGTTCTAATTATTTAAATTAGTATTAAATTGTTATAGCTTTTAACATTCTATTTTAGTTTTTAACGTAATTTATAACAATATTATATATTAGAAATTAATTTTTTATTTTTTTGTAATTTTTTTTTTGAGAATATTCTTAAAAACATATGATATGAATGCATGTACGTATCAATAATTTTAATAAACAAACACTATCATTTTTAAGCGATGAAATTATTAACGTTTTTGCATTCGAATAAAACTATTTGTTATTTTTAAAAAATAAACTGTAATATAACAAAAAGTTGAAAAATTAAATAATTCTCATAGTTAAGACAAATATTTTAACAAAAATTTCAAAATTTAAAATTTAAATTTAATAAACAATTGAAGATTTTTAGTTCTATATAATTTATGTCACTGAAATTTTTATTCTTTGCTTGTTACAAACTGGTTAAAAGTTAATTTGTGCGAGCTTAATTTAAATTTTTAAACCACTTCTCTGCTCGTAATGATCAATTGTAATAATATTTACAATCCAACGGGTTTTAAAACAAATTTGTTAATAAAACATTTTAAAAATGTATACGTTTTTCATATTACGTCTATAATTCTAGTGAAATTACTTAGTTTATTACTTGGTTTTATTGTCATATTTTTATGTTGTTTATTTTACCAGCATTAAACTACTAAAGGTTGTATGTACGCAGTATTGCGTAAAAAATATTTATTTTAATTAAATAAATGGTTCACTCAAATAATTTTATTATTTATTAAAAATAGCATGGCAATCTGTAGCAAATGACAATACTAAATTTTTAATGAATTTTCTCGTTCAGGTGTAAGAAACAGCACTTACTCAGATCCACAAAATCCGATTCCGATCTCTTAACCAATTCACGTACTCGGAATCAATAAATATAACACCTCATACATATAAATCTTAAAATCACCAGAAACAACTTCATTCGTTTATATAACTTACACACCATAGTATTTTAATTAATTTTTATTAAATGTAAATATAACTATTCTTTTTAACTTCAAAGCAAAAGAAAATAAATAAAAGTAATTCATTCATATAAAACGTGTTTGCCTTTATTTGCTACCCGTTTTGTTATTTACTTTTTTTGTTTCTTTGGTTTCTTTTGAAACGAATAAAACGCATTAAACAGTTTTGTATTATATGTTTTTTAAATTATGGTTTAAACATAGGTTTATCAATCTTATGATTAATAACGGTTATAGTTTTTACCAATTATTTAAATTTTATAAATAAAATATAATTTTATACTTATTTTACTGTTCATATTTGGAAGAATCTTACATTCTACTATAGTAAGTTACCTTGTAATTACTATTATTTAATACAAATAATATTATTTTTTGAACTTTTGTATTATTTATTCTATAAAATAAATTGTCAAAAATTAATCAGTATTATTTTTATTACACTTATTTGAAATTTTAGGCATGTAGTAAGTAATAATAATCTGTATATAAACCCAAAAAATTTAAGTACCACATAAAAAAGCGCATTTGATGCATTTACTAATCTTCTTTTATATTCGTATTAATTTTTGTGATGTATCGTTTCAAACTCAATATATTTTAAGACTACAATAATATTGTGTCTAAAAAAAAATTGATAAATAAATTGTTCAACTAGCAGATGATCATACTAATTACAACACTCGTTTATTTTTTATACTGAGGCAAAATTGGCAATACGTACAATTATATTTTTTCTACAACTACAATAAATTTAAAAAAAAATTAACAGTTAATGGTATATATTGTGCTACAAGTGTGGTAAAAAACCTATATTCTCAAGTATAAACGATTCACACAAACAAGTGGAAAATGAAAATCAGTGTGCTTAATAAAACGAATTAAATATTGATAGTTTTTTTGTTGCTTTATCTTTTATAATTTAGCTAAAAAACACAAGTTTAATTCTTTATGAAAACTATTTTATTTATTTAAAAACTTTTGCTCAAAGCAATCGTTTTGATTACATGTCAATGTGTATTATATAAAGTTTATAATAAAAATGATTAATAACTTGTTAATATTATTTTAATATTTCGTACATATTTTGTTTATCTTGGTTATGCTTTGGACTCAAAGTAAACTTTATTATTATTTTTTCTTTTTTGATTCAGACAGCGTTCTTTCACATTTCCTTTGAGTATTAATTTAATTTTTCTATAAAGTTACAACTGAGTCAAGCTTGGAAAATCTAGTTTACATTTTGTGTCAGCTTTTTTTAATACAAAACGTAGTAGTGTTCTTTTTTCTGTCTTAGTTTTTAATATATAACAGGAAATGAATGAAGCACCTTTTAAGTATATTTAAAACTGGAGAAATTTGTTTTATTTGCATTAAATGGCGTAGATTTAATACAAGATTATTAAACTTTTTATTGACATTTATAATAGTAACATAAAAAATAATTAATATAACAGTAGAGGAACTAAGAGAGAACGAAGCCAATTTCTTATGGGCATTTACAAGGGGTCCAAAATCCGCGTTTGGCGGCCATCTTGGATTTCTGACATCCGGTTGGGCACGGCCATCTGGGCGTGTCAAAGGAAGTGGGCGCTGGGTTGACCTTGGGATTTGGGTATCCGGTCGGAGCCGGCCATCTGGGCATGTGAAAGTGGGCGCCGCCTGTGGCGCCCTTCTGTGTGCAAAGTGTGCAGTACCTCCATAAGAGTGTGTGAGTGCGAGGGGTGCGCGAAAACTCGGAAAGAGTGGGATGGAGAATGAGTGCACGTCAGCGCCGCGGTGGCAGAAAAAGTAAGTTGGGATGGATGACGTAATAGAAATTTTGCTTGTCGAGACATGTTAAAAATTTTAATTGTGATGAGTCATCGATGAAAGATAAGAGTTGTGTAGAAGTAGCAAGTACGATAAGGATTAATGCACCGGAAGTGCATCCGGTGTGATAATGGGTGTGTGCTTAATTGGAAAGATAAGGATGAATGTACCGGAAGTGCATCCTGTTGAAAAGTGTTGTGTATCGGAAGTGGATTTTGTAAGAGTCGAGCGTGTTGAGACTTGTTTAAAATGCTAATTGGGGTGACGTAATATAAAAGTGTGGGAAAATGGTCAATTAAAAATATTATTGGGATGACGTCATGCAGACAAGGGCGTAAGTAGTTTATTGAAATTGAGCATGTTGAGACTTGTCGAAAAATTTAATTATGCTGACGTAATTTAAAATTATTAGCGAAAATTTTAATCGTGAAATAATTAGAAGAAAAGGATTTAGGAGCATTTTGATTGGAGGAAACAAGTCACGTGACGTTTTGCAATTTATAATTTAGTATAAAAACAAGGATCAGAGGGTTCAAAATCAGTCTAGTACAACCCTCGAGAGTACATTACTACTTTATCATCATGGCTACAATTTCAAACGTTGCTGACGATATGGTCCGAATAATGGAGCAATTTATGGCGCGAAAGGAGACTGATATGGGTGTGATAGAAGAATGGATCAAGCACTGCTCTAAACAAATTCGTATTTTAAATACGGCGTTAAAGGCGGAGACGTCTATGGGAGTACAGCAAAAGATATTGTCGACAATCAGTAAAATGAAGACATACCGGACTTTATTGAGAGTACCTGCAAGAGCTGGAGGCAGCATTTCAATTCGCAGTAGGACTCACGCTAATCGAGCAAGTGAGGCGGTAAAGTGGGAAGATACAAAATCTGCGTTTGACGGAAGAATTAGAACGGGAGTTTTAACCAACATAAAACACAGGGAGCCAACATCATATTTTAAAGATTGTGAAATTTTGTTTGTAAGAAGGATAAGACTAGCGTTGAAGAAGGAGCCGTTTTATAAAATAAATACGGTATTTTGTGGTAAATTTGTGAAAACCAGTCAAGACGGAATCGTGGAAGATTTCAAGCAAATAAACACAAAAAATGCTGTGGTTGATCGAGACTGTGAATTAAATGGATGGTTTGAAGAGAATATATCTGCCGTGCTGTTGCGTAAGTTGGAAGAATTTCAAGAGCGAGACAGCGGGTGGGCATTGGCGGCGATTATTAATTTGTGCATCAATATTAATAAATATAATCCGCTGCGAGGTTCATCATACTTGGATTTACCGCAGCAAATTAAATTGAAACAGGCGTGCGTTAATGTAAAAAATAATGATGACGCATGCTTCGCGTGGGCAGTAACATCGGCATTACATCCAAACGAAAATCATTCAGATCGAACGTCTTCTTACCCGCATTATTCGCAAGTTTTAAAGTTGGACGGCATTAGTTTTCCTATAAAGCGTGAGGATATATTAAAATTCGAGCAATTAAATAACATTTCTGTGAATGTATATGTTATTAATAAAAAAAGCAAAAAGTATGTAGTCAGTCCGAGCAGAATAGCAAAACAAAAGAGAGACAGACACGTGAACTTATTACTTGTGCAAGATAAATATTGTACGGAGGAGGAGGAAGACGATACAGATTTATCCGAACCGAAATATCATTACGTATGGATAAAAAATTTGTCAAGGCTGGTTAGCGGACAATTGACTAAGCACAATGGAAAAACATTTATTTGCGATCGGTGCTTGCATTACTTTCATACCGAGAGTAAACTGAAAACGCATATTGAGGACTGCGAGCAGAAGAATGAATATAAGGTGAGTTTTGTAAAAGATGGCAAAATTAAATTTAACAACTATAAAAACAAGGAGCGATGTCCGTTTATTGTATATGCGGACTTTGAATGTATATTAAATCGGGTGAATATCCGCATGGGCGACAAAAGCGTCAAGTATCAGCAGCACGAGGCTTATAGCGGAGGATATTATTTTAAGTGTGCTTATGACGATACCCTATCCTTCTACCGCAGTTACCGAGGTCCTAATTGCGCCGAATGGTTTGCGGAGCAGTTAAAGCAGCTTGCCGAAGACGTCGAAACAGTATATTTATGCGAAATGCCAATGGAAATTAGTCCGAATGAAGAACGCCAGTTTAGACGAGCATCATTGTGCCATATATGCGAAAAACCCCTGGAGTCTGATCGCGTGAGAGACCACTGTCATTTGACGGGGAAATATCGAGGAGCCGCACATACAAGTTGTAATATTGAATACCAAGACAGCCGCACCATCCCGGTGGTTTTCCATAATTGGAGCGGATACGATTCGCATATTATGTTGAAAGATGTGGCATTAAAAATAAACGGGAACGTAAATCTAATCCCAAGCAACACCGAAAATTTTATCGCCATGATAAAAAATATTTCAGAAAGCAAAGTGAAATTTAAATTCATAGATTCGTTCCGATTCATGGCATCTTCCCTGGATAAATTAAGCTCAAACTTGGACGATAAACCAATTTTAAAATCTCAGTTTGGTCATATTGACGATGGGCTGTTTAAACTGCTGACGCGCAAGGGGGTTTTCCCATACGATCATATAAAATCTTGGGAAAATCTGAACGAAAAAGTGCTGCCAACGTATAATCAATTTTATTCAAAGCTGACAGAGTCCAATATAAGTTTTGAAGACTACGAACACGCGCAAAAAGTATGGAATGAATTCCGAATACAAACGTTGGGAGAGTACAGTGATCTGTACTTAAAAACGGACGTGTTGTTGCTGGCAGACGTTTTTGAGAGTTTTAGAGATGTATGTCTGAAACACTATCGGTTGGATCCCGCTCATTATTTCACCGCTCCGGGTCTTAGTTGGGACGCCATGTTAAAATGCACCAAACAGGAGCTCGATTACATTAACGACATCGATATTTTAATGTTTATTGAGAAAGGGGTACGTGGAGGTCTCACCCAATGCTCAAAAAGACATTCGAAGGCAAATAATAAATACATGCCCGACTACAATCCGGGCATACCTCAAAAATATCTAATGTATTATGATATTAACGCGATGTATGCCTGGGCAATGTCGCAATATTTGCCGCAAGGCAATCTCAAGTGGGTGGAAGGAGACGTGTCCGCATTTAATTATCAGGTATCCGATGAAGCATCTATAGGGTATATACTGGAGGTAGACTTGGAGTATCCCGAGAGCATCCACGACAGACAAAAAGATTTACCAATGGCCGCAGAGAAAGGATGCCCTCCAGACTCGAAGCAACCGAAAATGTTGGCGACTGTTTGCGATAAGAAAAAATATGTCGTTCATTATCGTAATTTAAAGCAGTATGTGTCGGAGGGTCTGGTTGTGAGGAAAATCCATAGAGTGCTTCAGTTTCGCCAGTCTCCATGGCTAAAAAAATATATAGATCTAAATGCCGAGCTGCGCAGAAAATCGTCAAATGACTTTGAGAAAGATTTTTTCAAACTGATGAGTAACGCTGTGTTTGGAAAAACCATGGAGAATGTGAGGAACAGACGAGCGATTAAATTAATAACTAGATGGGATGGAAGATACGGCGCAGAAGCTCGAATTGCGAGTCCGTGTTTCCACAGCTGTAAAATAATGGAAGAAAATATGGTGTTGATAGAATTACTGAAAAACGACGTATTGTTTACTAAACCGATTTACGTGGGTATGGCTATCTTGGACATTTCAAAGACTTTGTTGTACGAGTTCCACTACAAGTACATAAAAAACAAGTACGGAGACAATGCTCGACTCTGTTACACCGACACCGACTCCCTTATTTACGAGCTTGAAACGGATGATGTATACAGCGACATCAAGCAGGACATCCATCGCTTTGATACTTCTGAATACGCACGGACGAACGCTTATGGGATTCCTTTATTGAACAAGAAGATTCCGGGGCTAATGAAGGATGAAAACCACGGTCAAATCATGACGGAGTTTGTAGGTCTTAGAGCTAAAATGTACGCATGTATGGTACCATCGGCCGACAACCCCGTCACAAAGAAGACTAAAGGTATAAAATCATACGTGGTGAAATCTCACATTACGTTTGACGATTACCTGAGGTGTTTGAACGGAGGTATAGAAATGGCTCATCAACAGCATTCCATCAGGTCGATGAACCATACTATATATACTATAAATCAGAAAAAAATATCTCTAAGTCCACACGATAACAAAAGATATTTGATTCCGGGAAGCCCCGAGACTTTGCCTTGGGGACATTACGCAATAATGGAAACTTAAAGTAAGAGAAAAATATGGTGGGGATAAGAAAAAATGTATATAAAAAACTATATTAATTTTAATAAATATGTTATTAGTATAATCTTGTGTTTGTTTTCTCCACCACTTTAGCAGTATTTAGTTGGGACATATAAAAGATTAGAGCAATGACGGTACACAAAAATTTTAATTGTGCTTAAGTAAGTAGAAAATAAGGATTTAGGAGCATTTGATTGGATGAAACTACTGACGTTTTGCAATTTATAACCTAGTATGAAAACAAGGATCAGAGGGTTGAAAATCAGTCTAGTACCGCTATACCGCTATACCGCTATAGCGGTATAGCGCTGTAGCGGTTTAGCGCTGTAGCGGTATAGCGCTATAGCGGTATAGCGGTATAGCGGTACTAGACTGATTTTCAACCCTCTGATCCTTGTTTTCATACTAGGTTATAAATTGCAAAACGTCAGTAGTTTCATCCAATCAAATGCTCCTAAATCCTTATTTTCTACTTACTTAAGCACAATTAAAATTTTTGTGTACCGTCATTGCTCTAATCTTTTATATGTCCCAACTAAATACTGCTAAAGTGGTGGAGAAAACAAACACAAGATTATACTAATAACATATTTATTAAAATTAATATAGTTTTTTATATACATTTTTTCTTATCCCCACCATATTTTTCTCTTACTTTAAGTTTCCATTATTGCGTAATGTCCCCAAGGCAAAGTCTCGGGGCTTCCCGGAATCAAATATCTTTTGTTATCGTGTGGACTTAGAGATATTTTTTTCTGATTTATAGTATATATAGTATGGTTCATCGACCTGATGGAATGCTGTTGATGAGCCATTTCTATACCTCCGTTCAAACACCTCAGGTAATCGTCAAACGTAATGTGAGATTTCACCACGTATGATTTTATACCTTTAGTCTTCTTTGTGACGGGGTTGTCGGCCGATGGTACCATACATGCGTACATTTTAGCTCTAAGACCTACAAACTCCGTCATGATTTGACCGTGGTTTTCATCCTTCATTAGCCCCGGAATCTTCTTGTTCAATAAAGGAATCCCATAAGCGTTCGTCCGTGCGTATTCAGAAGTATCAAAGCGATGGATGTCCTGCTTGATGTCGCTGTATACATCATCCGTTTCAAGCTCGTAAATAAGGGAGTCGGTGTCGGTGTAACAGAGTCGAGCATTGTCTCCGTACTTGTTTTTTATGTACTTGTAGTGGAACTCGTACAACAAAGTCTTTGAAATGTCCAAGATAGCCATACCCACGTAAATCGGTTTAGTAAACAATACGTCGTTTTTCAGTAATTCTATCAACACCATATTTTCTTCCATTATTTTACAGCTGTGGAAACACGGACTCGCAATTCGAGCTTCTGCGCCGTATCTTCCATCCCATCTAGTTATTAATTTAATCGCTCGTCTGTTCCTCACATTCTCCATGGTTTTTCCAAACACAGCGTTACTCATCAGTTTGAAAAAATCTTTCTCAAAGTCATTTGACGATTTTCTGCGCAGCTCGGCATTTAGATCTATATATTTTTTTAGCCATGGAGACTGGCGAAACTGAAGCACTCTATGGATTTTCCTCACAACCAGACCCTCCGACACATACTGCTTTAAATTACGATAATGAACGACATATTTTTTCTTATCGCAAACAGTCGCCAACATTTTCGGTTGCTTCGAGTCTGGAGGGCATCCTTTCTCTGCGGCCATTGGTAAATCTTTTTGTCTGTCGTGGATGCTCTCGGGATACTCCAAGTCTACCTCCAGTATATACCCTATAGATGCTTCATCGGATACCTGATAATTAAATGCGGACACGTCTCCTTCCACCCACTTGAGATTGCCTTGCGGCAAATATTGCGACATTGCCCAGGCATACATCGCGTTAATATCATAATACATTAGATATTTTTGAGGTATGCCCGGATTGTAGTCGGGCATGTATTTATTATTTGCCTTCGAATGTCTTTTTGAGCATTGGGTGAGACCTCCACGTACCCCTTTCTCAATAAACATTAAAATATCGATGTCGTTAATGTAATCGAGCTCCTGTTTGGTGCATTTTAACATGGCGTCCCAACTAAGACCCGGAGCGGTGAAATAATGAGCGGGATCCAACCGATAGTGTTTCAGACATACATCTCTAAAACTCTCAAAAACGTCTGCCAGCAACAACACGTCCGTTTTTAAGTACAGATCACTGTACTCTCCCAACGTTTGTATTCGGAATTCATTCCATACTTTTTGCGCGTGTTCGTAGTCTTCAAAACTTATATTGGACTCTGTCAGCTTTGAATAAAATTGATTATACGTTGGCAGCACTTTTTCGTTCAGATTTTCCCAAGATTTTATATGATCGTATGGGAAAACCCCCTTGCGCGTCAGCAGTTTAAACAGCCCATCGTCAATATGACCAAACTGAGATTTTAAAATTGGTTTATCGTCCAAGTTTGAGCTTAATTTATCCAGGGAAGATGCCATGAATCGGAACGAATCTATGAATTTAAATTTCACTTTGCTTTCTGAAATATTTTTTATCATGGCGATAAAATTTTCGGTGTTGCTTGGGATTAGATTTACGTTCCCGTTTATTTTTAATGCCACATCTTTCAACATAATATGCGAATCGTATCCGCTCCAATTATGGAAAACCACCGGGATGGTGCGGCTGTCTTGGTATTCAATATTACAACTTGTATGTGCGGCTCCTCGATATTTCCCCGTCAAATGACAGTGGTCTCTCACGCGATCAGACTCCAGGGGTTTTTCGCATATATGGCACAATGATGCTCGTCTAAACTGGCGTTCTTCATTCGGACTAATTTCCATTGGCATTTCGCATAAATATACTGTTTCGACGTCTTCGGCAAGCTGCTTTAACTGCTCCGCAAACCATTCGGCGCAATTAGGACCTCGGTAACTGCGGTAGAAGGATAGGGTATCGTCATAAGCACACTTAAAATAATATCCTCCGCTATAAGCCTCGTGCTGCTGATACTTGACGCTTTTGTCGCCCATGCGGATATTCACCCGATTTAATATACATTCAAAGTCCGCATATACAATAAACGGACATCGCTCCTTGTTTTTATAGTTGTTAAATTTAATTTTGCCATCTTTTACAAAACTCACCTTATATTCATTCTTCTGCTCGCAGTCCTCAATATGCGTTTTCAGTTTACTCTCGGTATGAAAGTAATGCAAGCACCGATCGCAAATAAATGTTTTTCCATTGTGCTTAGTCAATTGTCCGCTAACCAGCCTTGACAAATTTTTTATCCATACGTAATGATATTTCGGTTCGGATAAATCTGTATCGTCTTCCTCCTCCTCCGTACAATATTTATCTTGCACAAGTAATAAGTTCACGTGTCTGTCTCTCTTTTGTTTTGCTATTCTGCTCGGACTGACTACATACTTTTTGCTTTTTTTATTAATAACATATACATTCACAGAAATGTTATTTAATTGCTCGAATTTTAATATATCCTCACGCTTTATAGGAAAACTAATGCCGTCCAACTTTAAAACTTGCGAATAATGCGGGTAAGAAGACGTTCGATCTGAATGATTTTCGTTTGGATGTAATGCCGATGTTACTGCCCACGCGAAGCATGCGTCATCATTATTTTTTACATTAACGCACGCCTGTTTCAATTTAATTTGCTGCGGTAAATCCAAGTATGATGAACCTCGCAGCGGATTATATTTATTAATATTGATGCACAAATTAATAATCGCCGCCAATGCCCACCCGCTGTCTCGCTCTTGAAATTCTTCCATTTTACGCAACAGCACGGCAGATATATTCTCTTCAAACCATCCATTTAATTCACAGTCTCGATCAACCACAGCATTTTTTGTGTTTATTTGCTTGAAATCTTCCACGATTCCGTCTTGACTGGTTTTCACAAATTTACCACAAAATACCGTATTTATTTTATAAAACGGCTCCTTCTTCAACGCTAGTCTTATCCTTCTTACAAACAAAATTTCACAATCTTTAAAATATGATGTTGGCTCCCTGTGTTTTATGTTGGTTAAAACTCCCGTTCTAATTCTTCCGTCAAACGCAGATTTTGTATCTTCCCACTTTACCGCCTCACTTGCTCGATTAGCGTGAGTCCTACTGCGAATTGAAATGCTGCCTCCAGCTCTTGCAGGTACTCTCAATAAAGTCCGGTATGTCTTCATTTTACTGATTGTCGACAATATCTTTTGCTGTACTCCCATAGACGTCTCCGCCTTTAACGCCGTATTTAAAATACGAATTTGTTTAGAGCAGTGCTTGATCCATTCTTCTATCACACCCATATCAGTCTCCTTTCGCGCCATAAATTGCTCCATTATTCGGACCATATCGTCAGCAACGTTTGAAATTGTAGCCATGATGATAAAGTAGTAATGTACTCTCGAGGGTTGTACTAGACTGATTTTGAACCCTCTGATCCTTGTTTTTATACTAAATTATAAATTGCAAAACGTCACGTGACTTGTTTCCTCCAATCAAAATGCTCCTAAATCCTTTTCTTCTAATTATTTCACGATTAAAATTTTCGCTAATAATTTTAAATTACGTCAGCATAATTAAATTTTTCGACAAGTCTCAACATGCTCAATTTCAATAAACTACTTACGCCCTTGTCTGCATGACGTCATCCCAATAATATTTTTAATTGACCATTTTCCCACACTTTTATATTACGTCACCCCAATTAGCATTTTAAACAAGTCTCAACACGCTCGACTCTTACAAAATCCACTTCCGATACACAACACTTTTCAACAGGATGCACTTCCGGTACATTCATCCTTATCTTTCCAATTAAGCACACACCCATTATCACACCGGATGCACTTCCGGTGCATTAATCCTTATCGTACTTGCTACTTCTACACAACTCTTATCTTTCATCGATGACTCATCACAATTAAAATTTTTAACATGTCTCGACAAGCAAAATTTCTATTACGTCATCCATCCCAACTTACTTTTTCTGCCACCGCGGCGCTGACGTGCACTCATTCTCCATCCCACTCTTTCCGAGTTTTCGCGCACCCCTCGCACTCACACACTCTTATGGAGGTACTGCACACTTTGCACACAGAAGGGCGCCACAGGCGGCGCCCACTTTCACATGCCCAGATGGCCGGCTCCGACCGGATACCCAAATCCCAAGGTCAACCCAGCGCCCACTTCCTTTGACACGCCCAGATGGCCGTGCCCAACCGGATGTCAGAAATCCAAGATGGCCGCCAAACGCGGATTTTGGACCCCTTGTAAATGCCCATAAGAAATTGGCTTCGTTCTCTCTTAGTTCCTCTACTTATAACTATTATTGTTTTAAAATGTAAAAATTAACTGTATTAGTTAATGTATAGATACAATAACGTCAAACTTACATAAATTTATTATGATATTTATTTTATATGAATAATTGTTCAAGTATAATCCGTTTTGGAAAGCTCACATTTTTTTCAACTAATTATATATTTTTTTGTTTTTGTAAAGATATTTACTAGTAAAACTATATCACTATATCCATATCCTTATTACTAAGTACTTATATTATTAATATTTAATAGTTTTTTTTTTATATCTTTACATGATAATTATAATTTATTACAAAAGTTGATATTTTGCCCCACAAATGTATAACTTTATCAGGATATGCTATAAAAAAAATATATACAATGTCTATAAATTATAAAATAATAAAAACTGATTAATTATTTACTAATTCAGTTTTAAATTGTTAAATTTGTAAAAAACATTTAATAAAATTAAAAAAAATAGTTTTGTATAATAAATATAGAATGTATAACAAATTAAATTATTAAAATATTTGTTATTTTCAATTAAATAACTCAAGTAATTCAACGTTTTTAACTTTTCCTGCGTATAGCCCGATAAATATATTATAATTAATTTAAGTATTAACGGCATTATTAATTATTAAACTTTTTGTTGTCAATTTATTTATTTTTAATTTACTTAAATTAAATTTTAACATAATTGGTCGTCTAATTAAAAAAAAAAAAATTTAGACCATCTTCTTTTTTTTTTCTTTCTGTCACAGCCTATAGTTTGTCCAACGTCGGAAGTAGGCTTCTCCTATTATCTTCCACCTGTCACAATTTTTGGCAGTTTTTATCCAGTTTGTGTCTTCCTGTCTTTTTATGTCATCCGTCAACCTCGTTTGGGGACGTCCAATCAGTCGCCGATGAGGTTAAGGTCTCCAAGATATAAGTTTTCATGTCCATCTATTGTTTTCTAGTTTTGTGAGGTGGCCGGCCCAACTCCACTTTAGCTTTGCTATTCTTTCTACTACATCGACTAGCTTAAATCTTCTTCTTATTTATTTGTTTTTAATTTTATCCCGAAGGGTGACTTTTAGCATACGTCTCTCTATGGCCTGTCATTATTTAGAAGTGGACAAAGTGAGCAGAAATTTAATATACTCTCTATACGGGTTACAACTGTACAACATTTTTTGAACAATAACAGTAGTTATCTTACAACACGTCTTCAATGAGGTTTACCAGGATTTACTTCTGCTTTTTACAATCTTTCAAAATTTTGAGCATATTGTGTATGCTAAGTAATGAGCAATAATTTCATTAAATTTGTCCAAAAATTTTAAAAACTTCTCTAGCGACTTTTTAAAAATTACTTTCTAGGTCCAAACATATGTTACTTAGTCTAGCAACAAAACGATCAAAAGCAAACAAACAATACTCTGAAGTCAAACTTATAACAGGTTTTAACTGTATTGTTCTCGTGACTATACAAACAATGACAAATATCATTTAACAGTATTTAAAAAAAAAGCCCAGCAATATCTATTACTGTATGACAAAAACTTTGAGTTGTTTATACGTACACAAACTGATAGGCTATACTGGTTTTGCTTTAAAACGGTAACATAGACAACACAAAATTTAGTGTCTAATCAAATTTTTAGTAAATGGTTTTTAATACATTTAATAAAGATAGAAATATTAATCGTGGATCACTATGTTCAGAATACAAATGTAAATAATTCACTAATAAAGTAGCAAAACAACTCTTATCGAGAGACACTGCCAAAGTTTGCGGAAAATGTAAAACAATACACAAATTACGTTATGTAAATCGCCTGTCAACTGAATTATAGGTGAAAAACGTCAACTTTTTCAAATATGGCAATACAGGCAGTACTTGATTCTGCAAACTTTACAATGCCCCTTGTATGTAATCAAAATAAGATGTCAACTATTTAAAATATGCTAAAAAAAATTGCAACCGACCCTGCTATGACAAAACCCAGACTATTAATGAAACGTGAAAGTTTTAGTCAAACATTATTATTTTTTAATTGTATTATATCATTACTCAAATTTTGTGTTTAAATAATCTTTACAACTAAATTTATTGCATCTGATACTTTAAATTTGATAATGATCCAAAAATTGTATTATCATAACCAGAATTTACATTTGATTTCAAAAATAAAACATAGCATAAAATATATCTTAAAATAATTTAGTAAAAAATTGGATGTAAAGTTTTTTTAAATGTGAAAATTTAGTTTTAATTCTGAAACTGGTACACATTACTTTCATTTTTTTTTTAGCTGTTGTAATAAAGATTTTAAAGAAAACTCAAATAGAACTAAATATTCATTCAGGTTATAAATTCTAACTACTTTCGATAAATTTTTTTTAAGCTGTTTCTATAGAACGTTTAATGATGATATATCGGAAATAATCCAATTTAGAATTTCAAGAGCTTAATACTATTAAATTTTGTTGGTAGTTTAAATAAAAAAATTTCATCTAAATTAAGAAGTGAGTTATTAAAAAAAAAATTTTAAACCACCTAATTTGAGTTAATTAATTAATTAATTTTGCATTTTAAAAAAACATAAATTTAAAAAATAATTGCAAGAAAAAAAGCAGATAATGTCAAAAAACAAAAAGACAAGTTAAAAAGAATATGCATATTTTAGAAGAAAGAACAGAATACATGAAAATAGACAAACTAAAAAACTAAAAGTACAGTTGGATAAAAATTGTAAACAAATTTAAAGATAAATTCTTAAAAATTAAAGATAGCGTAAAAACTAAAAGAAAATAACTGAAAAAAAAACTTAAGCTAAAAAAATTTGATGAAATCTAAAATTTAAAGAATAATTGCTTAAAAAGAAGCAGAAAATGTCAGAAACCAAGAAAAAAATATTGAATTTTCAGAAAAAAACTAGAAAACATGAAGCAAGACAAAAAAATAATTAAAAACTGAAAAAAATTAAAGAAAATCAAACTAGATTTATTAAAAAAACTAAACCTATCAAACTTATACAACTTACCTTTTTGGATTTATCTATTTTATCATAGTTGAGCTATTATAAGGTTTACAGAATCAAACTCGACAAGAAAATGCCTGAATATAATTGAATAAAATTTTCACAATATTAATTTTTTTTAAACTGATGCAATAAGTTGTTTCTCCTAAATTGTTTTTTTTAAAAAGGGCGTTTTTATTTTGTTCTTCATTAATTTTTTACTCGTTAAATATAACTTTTACACAATGAAGACATTGAATATTTTATGTAGTTCAACATATAAAAACAGTGATGAATGAAGTTTTATTGTTTGAATATTGAATTAGTTGACGTATTGTTCTATAAAAACCAAGTTTAATTAAAAAACGGCGTTGTACGTGTTAATATGTTTCTAGAAAAGGACACGGCAAAAAAATTGTCTAGCGTTTACATAAATACCCAAACGCAAAAATTTCTAATAATTACTTTTTTCAGCTTTAACTAACTGTTGAATAGTTGAATAAAAACTAGAAACTACTTTAAAAACAACCCTTGTATGTTTCAATTTTAAAATATTATTACGCCATTATTGATAAATACAATCTTTTGATTTTAAATAAACCTCACAAAAGAATTAACATATGTTACATGCTAATGCTATTGAAAGATCCGACGTTTATTATTTATCCCATATTGACTTGTAATTTTGGGCTACAAATCATGGTATTATTAAAAAAATAAAAAAATAAATTTATCTGTGGAATTAAATATGTAATTTAAATAAATTATATTCTTTAGAGTATAATTATAATCTAATGGTTTTAACTGATTTTATATAAATTAAAAATAAAACAATAAAGTTGATGTAAGATTAAGTTTCAGAACCCATAATTACCTAACTAAAATTAATCAGCATAACATTTAGATTTCCTTTGGTAAGTTTTGAATTTAAACTAGATATATCAAAAACTGTATCTACATCTAATAAAATATCAATCAGTGCATTTTTATCAAAATTGTGATCCGTTTTTTCTTAAATTGGATTCGTATTTCTTTTGATAGAAAAAATTACGACAAATCTATTAGAATGAATCAATTAAAGCTGTAGTTTTGTCACATATTCTATATAATTTTACTAAAAAAAAATTGTTAAAAAAATTTAAATAAATTATCTGTATAATAAAATCGGTTGTAAATTGCATTTTAAATCATTTTTATTTGAAACATTTTCTTATAAAGTCAAAACCAACCAAATAAAAATTTAATTTTATTAAATTAATTTTACTAAAAAAATTGTTAAAGAAAATTAAATAAATTATCTGTATAATAAAATCGTCTGTAAATTGCATTCTAAATCACTTTTATTTAAAACATTTTCTTATAAAGTCAAAACCAACCAAATAAAAAATTGATTTTATTAAATTAATTTTACTAAAAAAAATCGTTAAAAAAATTGACAAAACTACAGCTTTAAAATTGATTATATGATTTAATTACTTACATTCTACGTAACCCTGAATATGACCTAACAAAGTTTGAGCTATACTTTGCAAGGAAAAAGGACATTTAGAACAAATTAGTTTTAAAGCATTAACCATACAATTAGATATAAAATTTTCTTGACTGTCAAAATCAAATACCAAACGACAATGATGCTATAGTCTTGTAGAACTTATTGTTTAAGCTATTATTGTAGACAAAATGGCAATTTTTACTAGGTTATAATGTACCATAAGTATTTACCAAGAAGAGTGATGCAAAGAGAGATCAGTATTCATCAAAGTGTTAAATTAAACATTACAAAAAGTGGAATCATTTAAAAATGGTTTTCAAACATTGACATTTGTCAAAACTATTTCTAAAAGTAAAGGCGAATTAATATTTACAAAATTAGCATCTTTTTTCACCTTGTCTTTGTCTTAAAATGTAATAAGGTATTATGAGTATGATGGCTTTTACTACCGCAAACTTTACAAGTGTATTTAGATATACAATTTTTAATGTTTTGTGACTTAAGGGGAGAGAATAGTTGCGCTATTATAAGGGTTTACAGCATCCAACTCAGCAAGAAAACGCTTGAATATAATTGAATAAAATTTTCACACATTGTAGAAAAAAGTCCAATCTGTGTCCTCAAATTTGTCGAAATTTGATGCAATAAGTTGTTTATTTGCAATTAATTTTTTAAAAGTGACGTTTTTAATTAGTTCTTTATTAATTTTTTACTTGTTATATGTAACTTTAAATCTTTAACCAAAAACATGAAGCCATAGAATATTGTATGTAGTTCAACATATAAAAAGAGTGATGACTAAAATCTTATCGTTTGGATATTGAGTTGGTTGGCGTTTTGTCGTATAAGAACCAATTTTAATTTAAAAACGGCGCTGTACGTGTCAATATTTTTCTAGAGAGAAAGTTTCACCGATATTCTCGTAGATGTGATAAGGTTTAAAAAAAAATCATAACAATACTACTAGTGGCACCACAACAGGACGGGGCGACTAAAATCGGCAATTCTCTAGCGTTAAACAAACAAACCATTAGATATATATTCAATTTATTTTTTACAAATAAGACAAGAAGATTCTAATATTTTTAACTTTTCTTTATTTGTAGCTATATGCACTTTTTTTTATCTAGATACTTTAAAAAATTAATTAAATCTCGATAAGAAAAATTTTTCATCTAAGCATTCCGATTCAACACATTTTTTTGTTTTGTTGTCTCCTATACAAAGCAAGAGTTTTAAATATATGTACATATAATCAGCTATATTGTGCGTCAATTAAATTCAACAATAATTGAGAAGAACCATATTTAATTAGAGTTAACTTGAGTATATTAAATAAATATTAACTCGCATTTTTTTTATTTGTAAATGTTTTAACTAACAAATCATATTATATATTTCTAAATAACTGACAAGACTATTTGATTTTACTAATTTTGAAATTAAGAATTTTATAATAAAATAGTTTAATTAAAAAAAATTATCTCTGGTAAATATGTTTTAACTTTAACATATTTTATTTAATGAATTATTTAACAAACTTACATTTTTTTTACTTGCTATAACATCATAATATATAATTAAGCAGTATTTGTTTAAAATTGCACATAAGATAAAAAAAAGTTGCCTTAAGTTGAGAAATCTTGTTTTGTTTTTCAGGTATATTTTTTATAATATATCATAATATTTTAATATTGTTCACGATTGTAAACAAAATTAAAATTGATAGACTTATCTTTTTTGTTTTTCAAGAAAGCAAAAGCGCAAACATCTTCATATTATCAATAATTTTAAATTTAATTTAAATAATTATTATTAAATTTATGCAGTAACCACTGTAATAAATTTTTACAAGAAAATTACTTTTTTTTGCAAAGCTGTGTAAATTTAAAATAGTTGTTAATTTTGTACGGTCAGCATGTTTAATTTATTTATTTCTTAATAATAAAAGTAACTTTACTGAATTGTTATAATTGGTAAACATTTTCAGCTAATGATTAAATAAACATAGCATTAACTTTTATATAAAACCTCTTAAGTGGCACAGTTCAAATCTACACTTTTAACATTATTTTTCTTACAATATTAGTATAATTTAAAAGCAAAAATGTTTACTAAGAACGGCGACGTCAAGAGACAGTAAAACGCAAAGAATTATGTTTTTAACACAGGCCGAAATTAGATGACGCCGTTCAATACACACACATTTTAACGTTAAAATTAATCGAGAATGTTTCGGTTTGGGATGTCATTATTGCTTCTGGGAAATTACTTCGGATGGCTTCCTCCCATCGAACGCCACCAATTGCATACCAATTTTAATAGAACGGGTATAAAAGAGAACGAGACACAAGTCCATGTTGTCTCAAACAAAGATGGAGCAAATTTAATTATATTTGTGCAGCGCTTTTTTAACGATCATGGCACGGCAAATATCCGAATTTGCCTTAATTAAAATTAACAATTTTTTTTATCCGAATCCTGCAACGGAAAAATTGGATTAAATTTTGTGAAAAAATATTATGCCGATTTAATATTCAATTAGTTGCAACATTAAAGGACTAATAACTAGTTTATATTCCCGTTTTTTTTTTTTAATTTCAATATGCATTTTATATTTTCAGTAATATCTATATAATATATATTATGTAGAATGTATAATTTTAGTTATACGTTGTAAATAGTGTTTAATATTGGATCATTGCATTGCTAGATTCAATTCCTTTATTTGAAATTTAGCCGTAACGCTAATTATACACAAAAGATACCTTGAATGTGCCAGACGTAGTTCTTGTTTTGCAATACTCATATTGCATACAAGTTGAGAGTTAAATACAATAAAAATAATTATTGAATTAATTATAAAATGGATAATAATATTTATATAAATATTTTAACAATAAAATAAAAAAGATGATATATCTCCCCATATATGAATACAAAATGTACTTTTATAAATTGATATGAATTATGTATAGATTTACATACGGTGCGAGGAGACATTTTAACCAGATTAAAAATACGCACTTGAAAAGCATAATTAAATGAAATTTTAATAAAAACTTGAAAATATTAGTGTGAAAAGGGGGACAAGATGTCGCCTTATTTTGCACACAGATTTATGCGTGTTGTGTTTGCGGGGCGGTCTGGGGAAATAAACTCATAATCTGTAATAATTTGTTAATTATAAACCCAGTGCGGCATCGCATAACTAGATTTAAAAGCGACGAAGCTTAAGCAGTCGACCGCGTCTTGGTAATCAGATATCTGCCTGCCCCGTGGCATTTATTTATAATTACTTCTAAGCCTAAAATCCCTAAGTATGAACTAAAATACGGAATACCCCCGGGCTATATAACCATATCATCGAGTTTGTAATCACAAGGAAACGGCATTAGCCCGCGTATTTGAAGATACACGTGCAAAACTGGGATACAAACTTTTTCTAATCAAATAAAGATATAATTGAGAAGAACAAATGCGAATTAATATTTGCAACAACCAAAATAAAAGACAAATATTTATTTTTAATTGTGTTTAATAAACCTAAAATAATAATATTATTTTTAGAATATAAACAAAAATAAAAAAATTTAAAGTTAAATAGATAATAAATATATAAATTAATTAAAATTAGAAAATTTAATTATACTACCCGGCGCATGCACCATATTATTTCCTTCTTATTGTTAATGAAAATAACTGATCACTATAGATCAATCGTGAATATTTAAATTTGTAAAAGTTTATTTGAGCATAACAATATAAATTTTATATTTTGTGTTATCATATTATAACGTAATAAAATGTATATTATATTCAAATAATACTTATCATTTTGATATTATTATTATTAAGAGCAAGGCTTACCTAATTAAAAAAAAATGCAATAAAATAATTTGTTTATTTTAGTAACAAACGATGATGATATTTACATTAGTATGTAAAAATGTAATAAACCAATTTATCAAAAAATCGTTCAACTCAAAAAGGTAACGAATATCATGTATTTACGTTTATAGATAACATAAATTATAAAATTTGTTGCAGTCTGTTATAAATATAAAATAGATAAATTGATTAATACTTTACCTTTGTCAATGAATATAAAATTAATATATATTAAAATATTTTTCATTTGAATAATTATGCACTTTGCAAAACAGTAAAAATAAGAAATCTATACAATGTATATAAAAAATGAATAATTTGACAAAAATATCAGTTACGATACTTGAAAAAGTAATTATTGTTTTAATTAGAATACATCATAATTGAAATTTAATAATTAAAATATTAAAATATGTTTTTAATAGGGTGTTAAATAACTGACAACATATTATTATCAGTAATTTTATGTGTCACATTACACTTTTTTTATATATATATATATATATAGCACATTATTAAACAATACAATGGAGTTATTAAATAGTAATTCAATTATTGCTGTCTTTATAAAATGATATAATAATGCATCATTCTTATTATAATTAGGACATTAGTGTATTAATTTTCTAATTAAAGAAAGATCGTCTTGAAACTACACGCTTCACTCTACTAATTAACTAGTAATGCTCTTTGCTATGACAATATTTTGTTGATAAACTCACATAACTAGAAACGTGACAATGGATAATTTAATTGCATTAAGTAAGTTATAGTTTCCTTTATTACATTTCTACATATATTACAGTCTAATAATTGAGTTGAGAATACTTTAAGGATTTATATTACAGTAAACAAATATCATATAAAATTTATGTGGAAAAGAATGTTGAAAAAGGTTTTTATTTTTAATATTTATATATGCTTATAATACACTTGTGTGTGTATATGCATGAATGGAAAATATTTATATAAAATCTTTTTTAAGCTGTTTTTTTAATAGCAAAATGATTTCAAATTATTTTTCTAGCTAAAGTTGTAAAGATATATTCTATATATGTATATTATTAGTAATTCAGATTATATAAAATTACAGTATTTTTGTAAAATAAAGGTGAAACGAACTTTATTAAAAAACGAGTTTAAAGTTTAAAGCACAAAAAAATGTAATAAAATATTCTGAGAAAATATAGTTTAACTCTTTCTGAATGTTCTGGTAAAAGATTAAATTAATTATCAAATTATATGTGGAAAAAGGAATGACTGAATGAAGATTATCATACAGAAACAAAGTCATTAATACAAAATATGCTTCACACAATTACAAATTTATATGTTGTCTTCTTCTTAATTAATCCTTTATCTTGTTCTCTAACCTTAGAAATTCTAATTTTTAAATTACAAAAATCCGTCATTTTTACAGTTTACTACGTAACTCCTTTAATATGCTACTATACAAACATACAAAGTTTTAACCACTATGTGAAAAGCATAAGTATTTAAAAAGTTTTTTACAATTAGCACAATATTGATTACATAACATCTCTTATACAGAAAAAACTTTAATATTTTTTTATAAATTTAAAAAAGCGACAAACACAATTATTTAAAGCATTGTATATATTTTTTTTTTAATTTACTTAATTAATTGAGCAATGGTTAAAAGACTACGGTTACCGTTTTTTTTTAACTTGTTGTTTTGTTTGTAAATGCATTACTGTATTAAAACAGAAAAAGTTTTTAAATAATGTCCAATCAGTAATCATTTAATTAAATTAAAAAAATTAAAACTAGAAAATGATTTAAATAATTTTATATTGATTAGAATATAATTTATTATGTCTCGGCTCTAACTAAACAATTGTAACCAGACCAAACTTGTATATTTACAGAATAAAATCCATCGAAGTAGTTCTGAGAAAACTCAATTTAAAAGTTTCAGCAACATTTTTGCAAATCAGACAATTAAGATATACACGTGTTTTTATATAGTTGGTACTATTTTTTGTACTGGAGAAAGTAATTTGATTTTGACACACACTGTTTTGTTTGAAAAAGATAAACGAATGCGGCAAATACTTATTATTTTAAACGCTCTTTGAAAAGATCAGTGAAATATTCAAGTCAACACATATTGTTGTGTATTTATTACAGATACCGTTCTGCATTATTTGTTTTATTAAAAATTTAAGGTCAAATTATTCTTTGCTTTAAAATTGTAATATAAATACTAATTTTAATTGATTGTAAAGTTGAAAACAAAGTTATAAGAATTTTCAGCATTATTAAAAATGTACTCTTAATAAATAAAACTAAGATTTATCGGCAAAAAAGATCTAATTGAATAGTTTATTTGAAAATAAGCAATTGCAATTTTTTTTAAAGCAACAATTTTTAGCTTAAAAATATAAAATTTATACGCAAGTAGAAATAAATTTAAAAAACATATTATCATAATAATTAAAGCGTCGATAATCTATAATGATATCAAATTTAAATGAATGAATTTTTGAGTAAAACATTATTATTAAATTATATTGATTATATTAATTAACTAAACATTTTAAAATTTTATAAAAATATTATGTTATATTGTATTTACTTGTTTTATTGTCTGAGGTTTTATCTGGGTAATAGAAAAAAGTCTAGCAGAGTTAAATCACACGATTTGCAGGGGGGGGGGGGGGAGATTTATGTGCAGTACAATAAAATTGTTTTTCGGCTTGTGTGGCTTATTGCAATCCTGCTAAAAAACACAAAGATGTTTCTTGACTATTGTTTTAGGATTTTTAAAGCTTAAATGCGGCAGTTCTGACTATAACAAACGAACTGAGATAAAAATGAGTTTTTTTGCTAAAGATGATTTTTTTTAAGTCACTATTAACTGCTTGTATTTCAAACACCCAAGAAATAAAAAAATATGGCGTTGTTTAAGAATAACTGGTTTTAATTTGTGCGTTAGCTGCACTTAATGAGCACATAAAATGTTTACTTTCAACACTCTTCTGTTGGCAGTTTACACATTTTTTTTGCACTTATTTTTGTTAATCTTTTTGTATTCCGCACCGTTGCTACTCGGATTATTCTCGCTGCTTATAGATTGACGGCATTAATGCGTCTCAAAAACCATTTTAAATGTTGATGTTTTCTATGCTTACGAGATCGTTGACTACTAGTTGATTGATCGTTGAATCCTTCTAATTATTTCTTTGTTGTAGTTGAGTCTAGTTCCAGATATCTCCAAAATGTAGTAATTGGGGTGGTATAAATTTCCAATTTAAATTTTTTAAGTTTAAAGTTTTGTGAACGATGATTGCATGTTTTTTTGTTCATGTTTGAATAAGTTGTTGAGTTTGTTCCATGTACCAAAAAAATTTGTGACATTGTCCAAGTAGAAAGTGCTTTGTACTTCCCTACGCGCACAGAAAAGTTGCAAACAATTGACAAATGTTTTTATTGTTAGACCGGTCACCATTTCAAGATGAATCGCCTTTGTTGTCATGTACACAAATACTGAGATAAAATCCTTCTGGGTCTTTGATTTTTATGTTGAAATGGGTTTTTCGAATAGACTCTTGACTGTGGTAGTTGGCCTATACTATATTGCGTAGGTTTGGGGTTTACTCGACAGCATCGTATACAAGTACGTAGGATTGCTTTTACCGTAGATATATCTAAATTTGGCCAATATCTTGTGCGTATTGTGGCTAATACCAGTTGGGGTCCGCCGTGTAAAGTTAAAAACCGACCACTAATTTGAAGGATTCCATTCTGGTCAAGAAAAGGATTTAATGAGTATTGGTAATGATCAACTTATATGCTTCTGACTCTCTAATTGTTTGATCTCTATGCTATAGACTTCTATCTGAGCCATACAAATTAATGTTGTCATGCCTTGATTTAATTTGTTAGGTAGTAATGGTCAGTTATTACGATCTCCAGCCTTTTGTCGTGCGTATTGGATGAAGCAATTACAATAGCTTATAATTTGTTGCAATTTTGTTAGTGATGACCATTTGATAAATAGGTTGTTAGAACGTTGTGCAATGGTGCATGTTGTTTCTGCAAGTTTTCTTTGTTCTTGCAATTCAGATTGTGTTGATTCGATTCTCTGTGAAAGGCACTGTGTTATATGTTTTGCAAGATATGTAAGTCGTGTTAACAGTTTGGCAGGAGCTAACCTTCTTGATAATAGGTCTGCTGGATTTTCTGCAGAGGACACGACACGTGATGCCATTTTTTTATCTTAGTGATCGGTTAAATCTCACTGATTCTATTTGCTACAAAAAAACAGTTCGGAAAAATTAAAGTGGTGGTTTTAAACTGTGTTCCCGCTCACTTGCCCGAGTGTTTGTTTTAAGGAAATTAGAAGTTACCACCACCTGCCGTTTTCTGCAGCTAAAAACCTTAAAAGAAGGATTGAGAAAAGTTATTTAAGTACAAATGAGTAAAGACATAAAACATTTCTTGATATCAAACACTGTGGCAAGTGGGCTGGAAAAAAATTGAACCGGTGGTTTCAAATTGTGTTCTCACCCACCCACCCAAGTGTTTGTCATAAAGAAATTAAAAGTTGCAACTACCTGCCGTGTTTCTGCTGCTAAAAACTTTGATAGAAAGACTGAGAAAGTCATTAAGGTACAATAGGGTGATGAAGTAACCAATTTCTTGATAACAAACACTAGGGCGGGCGGGCGGGAACATAGTTTAGAAAAATTAGACCGGTGATTTTAAACTGTGTTCCCACCAAGTGTTTTTCATAAACACATAAAAAGTTACCACCACTTGCCGTGTTCCTGCAGCTAAAAACCGTAACTGAATGATTGACAGAAGTCATTAAGGTACAAGAGAGTGATGACTTAAGCAGTTTTTTGATAACAAACACTTGGGCAGGCGGGCAAAAACGCAGTTTAAAAAAATTGGAACGGTGGTTTTAAACTGTGTTCAGGCTCACCCGCCTAAGAGTTTGTCATAAAGAAATTAAAAGTCAACACCACCTGCCGTGTTCCTAAAGCTAAAAACCCTAACAGAAAGACTGAGAGAGTCATTAAGGTACAAGAGGGTGATGAAGTAACCAATTTCTTGATAACAAACACTAGGACGGGCGGGCGGGAACACAGTTTAGAAAAATTAGACCAATGATTTTAAAAACTGTGTTCCCACCCACCCGCCCAAGTATTTCTCATAAAAAAATTTAAAGTTACCACCATCTGCCATGTTCCTGCAGCTAAAAACCGTAACTGAATGACTGACAGAAGTCATTAAGGTACAAAAGAGTGATGATTTAAGCAATATTTCAATAACAAACACTTGGGCGGGCGGGCGGGAACACAGTTTAGAAAAATTGGACCGGTGGTTTTAAACTGTGTTCCCACTCACCCGCCCGAGTGTTTGTCATAAAGAAATTGAAAGTCAACACCACCTGCTGTGTTCCTGCAGCAAAAAGCTCTAACAAAAAGACTGAGAAAAGTCATTAAAGTACAAGAGAGTGATGACGTATCTAAATTTTGATAACCAACATTTGAATGGGCGGGCGGGAACACAGTTTCTAAAAATTGGACCGGTGGTTTAACCGCTCACGTAGATTGAATCCATCTTAATGTGATTGTGAAATCCAACCAATAATATTGATGAATGTTTCTTATGTCTCGAGCTACTTTAGTTGTCTCCATTAATTTTGCCAGCAGTAGAGCGCTGCATAACTCTAACCGTAGTATTGATTGTGTTTTTAATGGCGCCATTTTTGATCTTGCGCATAAGATTTGTATGCCATAGGATCTTTCATTGTCTAAAAATCTGACATAAATGACGCCATAAGCTGATTCTAATGCGTCACAGAAACCATGCTGCTTTAGTGACTTTGTTGATTGGCACACATGTCTTTAGATTTTGATATCACTGACCAAGTCCAGTTGGTTGACATAGTTGGTTCACTCAGTGTGATGATGTGATGGAACTAACTGATGAGTTTCAATCTATATGCAATTTTCACAGTTGTTGCATTCCATCAGTTTTGCTCGGACAGTGATTGGATCTAGTAGCCCAAGTGGATCAAACACTCTTGCCAGTTTAGACAAAATGATACGTTTTGTAATTTTTCTTTTTATTGCTATTCCAGGCGGTTTTTGAAATGTAAAAGTATTATCTTTGCAGTTCCATAACAGTCCTGATGTTTTATTTGTAGAGTCTTTGTCAATTATTTCAGCGTCTAATAGATCATTGCAATTTGATAACCACTTTTTTAATTGAATTCACCCGTGTTGGCTTTTGTTGAAGTTTTTCAAATTGGTTTGTAGTTTTAGCCCCTGATATGTAGTCGTCCACATAAAAGTTTTTTTTTTAATTGTAACTTTGGCAAATGGAAACTTTTGACCTTTTTCTATGGCTAATTGATGTAAACACCTTGTAGCTAGAAATGGAACGGATACTGTTCCGTATGTCACCGTTTTTAATTTGTAAGCAGACACTGGCATGGTATTGCTAAAGAAGTTTTTGATATTGTTGGTCATCATCGTGTACCAGCACTTGTCTGTACGTCTGTACATTTCAATATTATCGGTTAATCCATATTTTAATTGGCGGAATCGTATGAGAATCGAGATTAAATTATCTTGGATTGTAGCACCTATTTGAAGAGCGTCGTTGAGTGACACGTTTGTGGATGTTTTTGCTGAGCCATCAAAGAGTACGCATAACTTTGTTGTTGTGCTGTTGTTTTTGATAACATAATGGTGTGGCAAATAGTAACCTTGTTTGTCGTCTACTGATATCTTTGTGGCCCAATTTTTTGTGTTCTTTGAGAAACCATGTATATTTTTTTCAAAAGCCTTTGTTTTTTGCAAGACTTTTCTCTAAGCCGTGAAACCTTTTGGTTGCCATTCTAAAAAACTTGCTCAATGTTTTCTTTGCGGCATTAAATGGTAACCTTACATTAAACCGACCATTTTTGTCTTGCTGTGTTGTTTTTGTAAAATACTCTTCACAAGCCAACTTTTTACTTGTATGCTCCAAATAATGTGTTGGTTGTTCCAAATTTTAAAACTGTTGCACATGCTTATCTAATGTGGAAACTGGCAAGTTGCAGACCGATTTCAGGGAAGCATTTGATAATTTACCCGATACTATCTAACCCAATCTTGTCTTTTGTAAAATCGGCATAATTGAATGTCGGTTTGGCATGATTTGACCAATCAAAAGTAACTTCCAGAAGACGCCAGCACTTAAGAGCATATCAACATTTCCCGATCTGTAAAACTCCGGATCGGCTAGTTTGAAGTTTTTAGGTATGTCATAATTGACCTCATCTAACTTTATGCCAGGCCTTATTTCTTGCTGATAGGTTGTCCAGTAATGCTCTGTATTGATAAAACTGTCTATGCTTTACTTCTATGATGGCTGTTGCTAATAGAACATAACCACTGTGCATCTTGGCCGATGTAGTATATGACGTGTTTGTCATTTAGGAATCTTCCTGCTTTGATGTAGTTACCTCTGATTCTTTAAAGTGAAACGTGGTGTTATGTTTTTTATAGCAACGTTTACAGCTCCCGGACTTTCAATCCTTTGAATAATGATTTAGTAATAAATAAGCAGTTTATGCAGAGTCTTAACCGCTTAATGACCATGTTGATATGATCGTCTACGGATTGTATAAGAGTTTTCTTTTTTCTGTTTATCCAGATTATGAATAATAATGATGCCCATTCATTATTTTAACACATCACAATAAAATGTGGACTATTGTTAAAACTGTTTAACAAAAAATGTTCTCGTATTAGCATATTTCCGTCATGTAAAGTTTGTACTTTTTGACGTATAAACGGTAGAAGTTATTTCTGCTTAAACACCAGCAAATTGTATCTTTTTTTAAATGAGTTTGGCCTGAAATATTTCACACGCTTGTATGCGCTTGTTTGACATTTAGAACATTCCCTTTTTGGCTATAACGAGTTTAATTTGTTTTTTTATTCTGCATTAAAACAAATCAACAAATCTTAATTACTCTGTGTATACTTATTGTAATATAGTGTATTAGTAATTTGCAAAATATAATAATTATATGGGAATTTTATAGAGTAACCAAAAAATGCTAGCATAAACAGTAATTATAATAACAGTTTTTTTTTAAACAAAACAAGTTAAATCTATTTCTAAATCTAAAGTTTAACTGCCAAACGTTGATAGCTGATTTTTCACTGTAAAATAAGATTTTGTTTGTCTATTTTTGTTTTCTATTTGTCAAAAAGCATCTGATAACAGTCAAAATGTTTTAAACACTTAAAACATATTTTTTTAACTTTAAATCTCTCTGTATAGAATTACTTTGTTTTAGCAAATTTGTACACTTTAATAATTTTATCATGTTTGCGCTTATAGAGTTATAAAATAATATTTTGCAAAAAATAACTTATCTCGGATTTAAATGATTTTGCACTAAAGCTAATCATTTGTATATATACTATATCAACCTGATCTATTAGATAATACCTAGATAATTAGACTAAATTTTTTTTGAAGTGTGTAGTTTAGATTTATTAAAATCCATTTTAATTTATTTTTTAATAAACAAAGGTTTTATGTTTTCAATATAATTGTATATGGGAAAAATAAAGTAAATTAATATTACAAATAAAAAATAATATACATTGTATCAGTTGGTTATTAAATGTGGGCTATTTGTTGTTAAATTTTACGATAGACCGAATGCCAATTTTGTTTCAACTAATAAAATATTAACAACGACCACTAAAACTGCACAACATTTTATCGCGATTTTTCAATCCTCTACCCCTCCCATCTAATCGAGTAGCAATTTATATAATGTAATAAAATAAATAAATAATTTTAATTTTCGGCAATGAGCAAGCGACGATTTGTTTTATTTAATGCATCAATTATTGTCAATGTAAAATTATACAAATAAAACTAATTACATTATTATTTTCAGTTTAATTAATTATTATTTCATGCTAAAATTATCAGCGACATAAAAGTATTTTTAGACATTTACATGCAACCATGTAATAATTTAAATATTATATTACACAGTTTTTTATTTATCTAAACTAATTTTTTTTTTCTGTTCCAGGTTAATTAATCACCAGACATGATTTAATAGGTAAGTGATTTATATCGACATTAAATTCTTAATTTTAAAAAAATCAAATTATTGCACTCGCTTTGGTCAGGATGCGCAAAACCGTTTATAAAATATCTCGCTGTTTCGTATTTAATTTTATATATCGTTCATTTGTGTTTATTGAGTTAGAAAAGGTGCAAATGGGATCTGGATTGAATAATTTAATTCTGTCCTAATTAAATCAGGGCACATAAATAAGCAAACGCAGAAGTTAATTGGATTTCGAAGGTGCAGTGAGATAATCCAATTCGAATAAAATATTCGAACTGCCGTTATTTAATTTTAAATTGGCAGCATCCTATTTTAAATTATTTTTACAGTTGATTTTTATTTTATTTTGTTATTAGGCCAACGTAGGAACGTTAGGAGTTTGCACAAGATGTGTTTAAACCAGTATAATTAGATCATTTTGAATTTTACTAAAACATTATATATTACTAATTATTGCAAATTTAATTATTATTGAGTTACAAAATATTGTGCATATTTAAATAATAACTTTAATGTTTGGAGTAAAACTTACAATATTAGAAAATCATTGTAATTTTTAATTTAAATTATTTTAGGTTTTTGATATTTTTTCTCTCACGGTTTAGTAACAAGATATAGATGGAATTTGGTATAAAAAACTGCGTGTTACATTTCAAATTACAAGACTTCAAACGTAGAGTTTTTTTATTAAGATCTTATATATTAACTCTGCACAATTTTTATCTAAGTATACAACAATCAATTAGATCCAACAATACAAAAGTAAAAAATTGAGCAATAAAAACTTTTAATAAACGGCAAAACAATTAATAGATTACATTACTCTAAAGCTTCTGTAGACTGATGGTATATAACTAAAAGTAAAGTAAATAATTAGAATTGATTAATTTGAAAGTAGTACTAGATAAAAAAGTTTAAATAAAATTAAAACGTTATTTTAAAAAGTTTTAAAATTAATTACACAAAACATTATTTTTTTGCTCAAAAATAATAATAATACACAACAACTGTAAGAAAACAAATAGAAACAGAAAATAACTTTTATTCAAATTTAAACTTTTTTTTTATTAACGCTACAGATTTCTGCACATATTATCTTAGATAAAACTACTTTTTTTTTAGACTGAAGGTGCAATAATTGCTATACCAAATTGAAGTCTTTACAAAAGTACTCTAAAATCATTTTAAAACATACTTTCAATGCTGCATGTGCGGATTAACAACTGAATTTAATCAGCTTATTTCATCTGACACATTTAGCATCAACGGAGTATCTGCATTGCCTCAACAAGAGTTTTTTTTATGCATCAAACATGTTGATTGATTGCTTGTATTTGGAAGACTGTTTGTTTTCTAGAGCAAGACGAGATAATTCAGAAACTGAGTGACTATTAATTTTCTCAATTTTTTTTTTGTTAAAATCAACATGTGATCTATGATTGGGTTATGTCTTGTATCAGCTTTCAGATAGGTGTTACAAACGTAGTAAGGTGCTTTGAGAATTTTTCTTACTTTGAAATTATTTTATTTTTTTTAGAAAAAAATAAGCAAGCCCATGTTGGACATGCAAATGTCAATATTGGGCAAATAAATGTTTTGAATAGTTGCAATTTGTTGCTAGTATTTATGTTGTTATCTTTGCGTAGTTAGTAGATTCCTTGCCAGTTTAGCCTGGCGTCTGTTATTTGCAATCTTAAAGTTAATCATCTGGCTAAATCTATTTTTAGGTGCTTAACAGAATTATGGTATTAGAATACCATCTAACTAGACGTTTATATGAAGTGTTAAAAATAAATTGTTAAAAAAAGAATAGCTTTGTTCTCCGTAAGGTTGATTTTTATTTTTCAGTATTTTAACCAAATTTTAAGTGTCTTACAAATTGTTTGAAGTTTTAGCGTGATAATTTTTGATTGCCTAGAAGTCTACTATGGTGTGTCTGGTACATATAAATTGAACAGCATCTGAGATAATATTAAAACTTAAGGAACTTCTGCCTCAATTGTGCAAAGGGTAGTTACGTGCCCAAACAGCTTTACATCTTTTCTTTTAGATAGAAAACAATAGACTTTATTAATCTTGGATTGAACCTGAGGAGTGCCAGATTTTTAAAAAAATGCCAGCAAGTTGTTTTAAATTAAAACCAGTTTTAGTCAATTACCTTGGTTAGTTAATGGGTTGTAGAGAGCTCATATTTGAAACCAAGTCAATGATTTAGCAACAGGTAATTTGCCGCTGTGGAATACCAGATTTGATCCAAGATTACAATTTTACCCCCTTACATAGAGTCAACTGAAAACTGATTGATTGGTAATTCTGTGGAAAATGTCTATTCTAAAAATAACATTAGACTTTTTTTATAAAGACAAAAAATCCGACAATTTTAGCCAATGCATTTTATATGTTTGTGAGGAACATTACAGCATTGTGAAAGAATGCTCTCAAAATTTTATTTGGAATGCAATATCTTACCCTAGACGGCTAAACTAATACAAGCATTTAAACATTCAAGCAGTGTCAGTGTACTGTAGACTTTTTTTTTATTTCTAATAGAGCCTGTCTACATAATCCAAGTCTAAATCTTTGTCATAGACCAGCGCGTTTTTGAGTTCAAATGTTTTGGTCTTGCTTTTCAAAGTGTATTTAAAGCTTCTTGCAACAAATATAAGAAAACTCTTATTTCAAAAACCTTTAGCTATCATCCACCTTAGATTATCATCTTTGTTGAAAGATTTGAAAGCGGTTTTTAGCACTAAGTTTGTGTTTTTTAATCTTTTGCAACTTTACTATTAGCTTGGTTTCGTCTGTTAAATTATGTAACTTTTGCCATTTATGTCTGGTTTAATTTTGAAATTTGATGAGCTTTTTAGTCTTTTTATTGAGACCCAATTGATTTGTTTCAATTTTTATCAGAGTTTTGATAGACTTTTTATAGCAGGATGAGGCCAGTAACGTTAACGCTTTTAGCCTTTTAAATGTCAGGTAGTGGTTTGATGCTTTCTTTTAGAATATGTGAAAACAAAAACCAATCAGACTTGTAGACTAAATTGACTTTTTTTACACTTTCCATAAAGATTTAAGACTACTGAACTGTAGTTTGAGTTGTTAATAACCGAAATAGCAATTTGAGCAGCAATGTTGAGTAAGACAATGTCAAAAACGTCTCTATCTCTAGGGTACCTTTAAGAATAGTGATGGGTTGGCATGTCTGATCTTAGTATAGTTATGCTTTTTTTGCTTTTTTTTTGACATACTTTAACAGTATTTTGCCTATAGCATTTGTAAGTCTGCTGTGTCAAGTTGGATGCTTTGAGTTAAAATCTTTCGCAACAATTGTTGGAAGCTAGCTGTCAAGTATAGCATTGAGATCTGATATTACTAACTGTTTAGTTGGTGACTGATATGCTAAAATTTTATCAGCCTTAAGCCAGAAACATTAATTTCATTTGAATTTGTTTCCAATTTTATAGTTGGGGATGTAGAGACTTCCGAGTGGTTAGCTGATTGTTTGGCAATGATTGCTGTTCCACGTCCTTGTGCTCCAGACGTGTTTTTTAAATACGTAAAAGTTTTTGGAGTGTTGTAAGCTTTTACAGGAACTAAGAAAGTTTGGAACAGTACGTCAATTTTATTTTAGAAAATAATTATGCCTTGGTCATTCCAAACGCATATATGAAACAAATTGTTTTTATAAAGCGTAACAGCTATTATAAAATTACCATATTATATGATTTAAAAAAAAAATGCCAGCTATTATCAACCTTGCCAAGAGATTTTTTCTAACATCAGCTGTTAATTTATCATTTTTTTATCACCAAAAAATAGTGGTAGAGTGACAAAATTTGTTGCTTGTTCAAAAGGTTTTCTTTTATGACACAAAAATTACTCTAGTTTTTAGCCGATGTTTGTTTGGTACTTTCTTACGTTGGTAGTGTGAGCTTCCTAACATAGAACACAGTTGTAAAACATATATACTATATAATATACTCTTTGATTGAAAAATGCATTTCATATAAAATTTTAAAAGTGCAGAACCTCGTTTGTACATTTTCAAAAAATTTACAGGAGACGATAAAAACTTCATATTTCAAGTATAGTTAAAAGAATTTCTGGTTTTATTTTTCTGAATTATTATGAATCCTAATATGGTAATTAAAATAAACTGAAAAAATTAAGGTTTTGTACACGTCTATGTAGAACAACCCCGGTTTGAATAAGATAAAACTATTTTTCACAAAAATGTAAATACGAGGTCTTGCACTTTCACCGACGATATAATAACAGAAAAAATAAGACAAAATGAGAGTTTTGTAGTAATACATGCATAACTAATATTTCATCAGAAAAGCCGCCATTTGTTTCTACTGAATACTTTTAGTTTAGCAATTAGTAAGGTTGTCTATTTACTTTTCGTGTTGTATATTCAGCTGCTCCATTATAAATTAAAACTGCTAGTTTTTGCCCGTTTCTGATATTTTATTTTGTGTGGAAGATATTAAAAAAAAAAATTGAAAATGATAAATCACTTAATTAATAATATTTATGGTAGTTAAAATAAAAAGAATAAGTACTTTTAGAACTCATAGTTGCATTTAAGTTCTGACATTATATTTAAAAATAATCTATATTTTATTGAAATACATAATAAAGTTGCCATTTCATTTATATTATTTAATATTTAATACTTTTATACGTTACTCATAGTTTGTTTTTTTATATATAAAATTTAAATGTTAATTAATTAACTTTGTTGTAATAATACGTGTATTTTAATGTATCAAACATTTTTGGTACATAAAAAAAAAGTATTATTAAATTTCAGAAAAAATTTAGTTCTATAAAAAATATAAAAATACAATTCCCCAAACTATAATCTGACTAGAAATACAGCAGATATTCTTGCTTTAATTGGACACACTATCCTACACATTCATAATCAAGATAATTGGCTGAACTAACAATACATGGAAAAGCAAACTTGTGTCACCCACACTGTATCTGTAGAGGATTATCAGGTTTCTTAAAACTACTCCCACTTTTATTTGATTTCTGAGAAAGGCTCACTTATAAATATGAAATTATTTTGCACATTTAATTGGAAAAAAAGATTTTGTAACAACCTACATAATACTAATAATACTTGATGTATTTTTATATTTGATGCAAAATGGTTTTAAATTTTTCAAAGATTATTACCAGAAATTATAAGAAAAGAAAATTAGTAGTTTAAAATTAAAACCATTACGTTTTTAATGAAGTTTAGCCTTAAATTAGGGTAATGTAATATTTTGTAATAAATCAGACTAGATTTATTGCTTTTATATCATATCAAAAACAAAAATATTTACTACTATAGTAAACAAACTTGACTCACAAAACATCTTAATTTAGACTAAATATTGCATTTGGATTACAAATAAAAGATGTACTAAATTGGTGTTTTACAAATATTAAAACCAATTAGAAAACAACTTGTTAAGAAAAAACCTTGCCAACATTATATTGGATAACATACTGCCTACAATAATACGTACTGAAAAGTAATAGCGCATAGCTTGTTATATTTTTTAAGTCAAGCTAAAATGTTGTAAAATAAATATAAATGCATAAATTTTTTAGTTGTCAATTTACAACTTGAGTTGTTTTATGCATTTGCTTTTTTAGTGAAAAGTGTTTAGACTTTTAATTTTAATTTGCAAATGGTTTTTTAATAACTTTTCAAGTAAACTATATAGACAACAGAACTATTCTTTGTAATAATTTGTCTAGATATACATCTTTCTCAAGTTGTGGGTGGCTACCGTTTTTAGACTATGTATACATGTCATAACCAATTTGAATTTTATTACTGGCGGTTGCAGGGTTTTTAATGCCGCTTGACTATTTGACATGATGGTTATTGATTTGTCAGGTTCTAGTTCATTTTTGATCATGTCTTTGGCGCACCATTCGATGGCAACCACTTCTGTCTGAAACGTCGAGGCATATTTACCCAGAAATAGCAAAGTTTGCTTTTCTTGGTGTTTTTTTTGTAAATTCCAGTCCCGGTGCTTTTTTGGTTTTTGGTCCCATATGTGTACCAGATAGTTTCTTTGACTGTTTCTAGATATTTGTTCTTTATCCATTCGTTTTGGTATTATCACGTCAAATTTATTGCTGATGCAGTGGTTCTTCATAAAGTCCGGCTCATTGTTAGAGTTTCTTTCTCAAGCAACACTTTTGTTATATTTGTCAGATGTGAATTAAAGTTTAATTTATTGTCAAGCGTTAGTCCCATATATTTTATTTCCTTGGACATCGGAAGCTTGGTTTTATTCATCTTTAGGTTTATTAAATGCCCGTGTTGTTGAGTATCTGCAGTAATTTGTCCATGACTAAGCACCACAGTTGGGGTCAGAGTACGCCTTTCTGTAGGCACCCGCCGGCAACTTTGGCTCCTACATTTTTTTCATATAATGTTATAATTACAGTCTGGTTTTTGAACATGGAGCTGACTCATTGTTGGAATAGAAAATCTATTCATCGACTTTCTATTGTTTTTTCAATGGATTTATAGTAGTATTGTCAAATACCCGTCCCGTATGTGCCTATCGACAGTTTTTTCTAGTCGTTTTTGCATAAAGCATGTGAAGCTAATTGATCTGTAGGATTTAACCAGGGCATATGTCTCTTTGGCTTTGGTAAAAATACCACCTTAACCACTCTCCAGATGATTGGTATTTGCAAAAGTGCTTGGTTTGCTCTGAAAATCTTGCATAAAAGCTTTTTTATCACTGCAAATCTTTTTTGTAGCATGATGGAATAAATTTTATCGGTTCTTAGCGACTTGGATGGTTGGAATGTGATAATCCCCCATTTCAGTTTGATCTGATTTATTATAGTCTTTGTTTACAGTTTACAACAATTTGGTGTTTTAAAAGCGCTGGGTTGGTTTTTTGGATTTTACATAGAAGTCTTCTCAAAGTAGCAAGCTCTTTCTGTAACATGATAGGATATATTTTGTTTCTGGCAACATAAATAGTTCACACGTGCCAATTTGATTAAGTTATTTAGACTCAAAATTAGTAATCCTTTTTGTTTACTTCTCTGTTAAGCGCTTTAAACAAATGCTGACAAATTTTTTAACAAAAAAGACTTGTTAGAGTTTTTTTAGCAAAGAGCTTGCAAAGTCTCTGCAGTAGTTCCTGCTGGATTTTTGGCCGACTTTGTGTAATCTCCTTTTTTGTTAACAAAAATCTAATATTTGCAGTAAAATCTTTTTTACATCATTGTTGTATGCTGTGAGGCTGTTTTTATATAAAGACCAGTCACTGCTTTTTTGTAGTTCTAAATCAGTTTTTGAGTAATTGCTTCTAATCTAACTAAGTTTGGTTATAGTGTTTAAGCGTAGAATTTGCAAAGTGCCTACAGAGCTGCTGCATAATTTCTTTTTTCTGACTTTGTGTAATTTCTTTTTTTGGTTAACAAGAATCTAATAATTGCATAAAAATCTTTGCTTACAGTATCTTTTTTGAAAGTTTCTTTTAATTTTGTTTTGTCCTGTCACAGTTTTTTGGAATTTTTAAACAATTTTTGAGTACGTTCTGTTAAACTTTTTAATTCCAAGTAATCTTATTGCTAGTATGTTTGCCGGTTTTGAGCAATTTTATTTAAAAACTGTTTATAAAGTAAACAAACGCAATTGTCATTATCTTTAGTTTGTAACCTGATTTTGTTGCCTTATGACAATTTTCAATTTGATTAACAAGTATTTTATTACATAAACCCTAATTAATATTGAATCGAATGTATGCTTAGTCAGATTATAAAGCCTCACCTGGCATTTGTTACTTTTTAATTATTTAATATTTTTTTATTGAAAACTTTAATTTGCATCACACTTCTAATTGTAGACAAACTACTTTTTTTAAAACAAAATACTGTATGCTTTTCTATGCTACAATACGAGAGTTGCAAATGATTAAGTTTATAAATGATATCTGACTAAAATCCTTAGGAAACTTTAGGAAAAAAATTTTATATCATGTTCTAAAATGTGAGCAATCAAAGCCGTTATGATAGTATAGTGCTAGAATAGTTATAGTAAGAAACCCTGCTTTCTTTATCTTTTTTAGATGTATTTGGTCATAAGTAGAACAGGTTGGCTCTATTGGGTTTGCTTTTGAGATTACACTTATCAAGTCTTGATGAATATGCTGTTTTGCGCTTTTAGCTTGTTCAACTGAGTGTCTGGTTTTAATTGTTGCATCGAAACTTGTGTTAAGACCCTTTCTTGATTTGGCAGTTTTTTATATCAATTTTCTGAAGTTCTGTTTTTAAGAACAAAATACAATAATCTTACTAAAAATGGATTTTGCATTTTTGATATAAAAGAAACAGTTGGAGCACTTTTTTAGTGTTATTGTTAATGGAATTTCCGTTAAACTATGTCTAAAAGTTGCTTTAATTTTTTTTTTGTTTTTCTTGCTTTTTTTGCCAATAGTTTTTGAAATTGCAAGAAAGATTACGTTTTTGCGTTTCTGTTTTGCCTGCAATTGGTAAATGTAGTACCCTTATTGTTTTTTTTATGAGTTTTTTTGTTTTTTGTTTAATGAGTTTATTGAAAAGAAGTTTTGGCCAAAATGAGGCTCCCATCACGCGTGTTGTATTTGTGCAAAAAGTTTGTGAGACTGGTATGCTAGTGACCAACACACACGGTTCCCGCTGTCGTACGGTGCACACTGACGATAATGTAGCTGCCGTGGCCGAGAGTGTGCGACTCAGTCCTGGAACATCAACTCGCCATCGATCTCAACAACATTTTACGAACCAGCCTTATGCAAACTTTGCACAAAGACCTTGCATTATTTGTTTATAAGGTCTAATTGACTCAACAATTGAAGGCACACAACACTGTTATCGCTTCTCAGTTTGGGTCTTAGAGCAGCTCAAAATGGACAACGATTTTGCTCGAAAAATCATCTTTTCTGACAAAGCGCATTTTTATCTTGGCGGCTATGTTAACAAGCAAAACTGTTGCATCTAGCCTAAAAAATAGGTTGCTTTGATTTTATAGTTTTTATCTAGTTAGTCCCAATATTATTATTTTTTTAGTTTTGTTAGATTTAAGAATGCTAATAGCTGCCTGATTTTTGGCCGAGGTAGGATTAATGCTATTCATCTGAGGTATCTTGTTGGTATTGATTTGTTTTGTGTTGTCAAACAAAGTTTAAAAATATTTTAGTATTTTAGTATGTATTACTTAATTGCATTGGTAACCGTAAGTGGGAAGTTGAACCACAGAATTATTATATTATATAATTATATTTTCTGCCAACAATTGCACCGGCAAGAGATACCATCATTTTCTACCCCTAAACTATAAAATTCAAAAAAGCTAATTTATACATATATACATGATTAGTTATATAATTTGAAGTTTTTAATAAGTAATAATTATATAGTAAATATATAGTTGACATATTTTTAAAACAGTGGTTATAGTTTTATTATGTCAAAGTATACTCGTATTTAATCTTGAAAGTACATCTGTCTATTTTATTTTATTTATAATGATGAGTAAATCAACACAACTGCCTGCGTATTGTAAATTTTAAAACTAGCTTTCAACAACAGTTTATATTTGCTCAAATGTCTTTAAATAGAAATAATGTTTATTTACTTATTTTTGTCACATTTATTATTATTAAATTATATTTCTATAAAATTTCGACAAAGTAAATTATTCCTTGCTCAACATCCGGATGGAAAGTCCATGTTAAACTTAATATACAAGCAACATTTCTTAGTACGTTACATCTACCTATCAGTTATACTGACGTTATTGGGTACGCCTTAGATAATCCCTCTTTGTTTCGAACAATGTACGCGGTTTCATACAATGCGTTGGAAATCCACCCCATGCTTCCACTAAAATTACCTACATTATAATTTCCACCTTGTATCATAATCATCCCCGTTTGATTATTTGTTCCTCATTATTGCAGCAATTTTATATAATAATTACAAATAGAAATCTTCACTCGATTTATTGCAGGGTTAAATTGTAACAAATATTAATACATAAACCAATAATTACTATTTACGATTCGCATAAAATAAACAGGTATTAACTAGCCGCAGAACATGCAAATGAATTTACCGTTCGAACTTGCAGTTTAATCCCGTTATAATGAAAATATTACAATCATACCTCGAAATAAATGTTTATTAATTTTGATATATTTTTTTTATTATTGTTGGGTATTAACTTTTATATATCGTTTTGTTTGCCGGGTAAATAATATTTCAAAGAAGCTGGAAATTATTCTAAACTTTTACCAAGTTTACTTTTCATCTTCAATTTATAATAAATTGATGTAATGAAACCCAGAAAAATCTTGCCTACTCTTTTGCTCCTCCCCAGAAAGTAATTATAAAGTAATACAAGTCGTTCTCGTTTTCTCCATTTTAATCGAATATTTGAGTACCAAAAATTTATATGCAATTTTTAATTATTGTTTAAGTGTCATCAACATTTTATAACTTTGTATCGTGCCCAAATTTTAATATATTTTAATTGTCAATTTGTTAATTTTATGTTATAAAATTTTAATTCCTACAAACCTTCCTTTATAAGATTATATATTTATTTAATGTTATGCATGTTTACGAAAGCATTAGTGTTCTAGTTAAGTATATTATGCTAGTAAAATCGAATTTAATGTCAAGCTCCGCATGTATTTATAATAACATGGGGAGGAAATGAAGCTTGAATCACTGCAGTGGGTCGGTTGTTGTGTATTAACTACATATAAAAACTGCTTCTTCCTACAATGGAATTCATCCCACGTATTGCAAGGATAAGAACGCGTTTCCTATATAGACAGGTTTGATATTCATATCGAACGCGACAATATTATTATTATATTTTTTGTGCGTTATATATTTAGAAATTCATGCAAATAATATTTTTTAATTGAAAATATTTTTATGTTTTATCAGTTAGATCTAATTGTCAAATCAAATTATTACAAGTTAGTAATTTAAATAGATGATTTGTATACACTAAGTTTATTTAATTGTAACAAAAAGAAATAGGTTATTTTTAGTTTTAAAAAATGTGACATAATAAATATATCGTGTTTTTTTTTTAATTTAATTTTTTGTATAGAGTTTTTATAAAAATAAAAAGCAAAGTTATACGTAAATTTTATAATACAAAACATTGTCAAAATAATTAATTTTAATTCAAGGTATTTATGTTATTATATAACTACTAAGATTTATAATAAAATATAAATAATATCTTTATTTTTTGCGGTGTTTCTAAACGTTAACCTGTTTAATTTCAAAACATTATCATTTGCAGTTTGAGCACAAAAGCCTAATCATATATTAACAATAAACTGTACATTGCTTACAACTATTGCAAAAATGTTTCTATAACCTCGCAGTCAAGTTATGCAGAGCTTTAAATGTCAGAAGTTTTTGTTTGTTACTCTAAGGAGCATTTGCAAAAAAAAATTTAAATTAATAATATTTATTATTGCAAACATAAACAATAATGTTAAATTAAGTAGTAATAAATAGAAAAATTGTATATAGACACTTGTGTATTGGCGGATAAACTTGCTGTAACTTTGAAACATTTGCAACTTACTGAATCTCTGCTGCTGTCGCAGTTGATTTGTACCACATCAATTGACTAATATTTACCAGCAACAAAACACACGCCGGTTTGCGTCAGAGCAGAAGAAAGTCTCATTGTTGTATATCCAGTGATATATAAAGTTTATTTTGGCAAATTTTCTTGCTGGTTGGTGCTATGAATAAAAATTTGTTTTTATTTTACCTCTTAAGGTAAATAAAACAATCTTTTAAAAAGCAAGTTTTTTTATGTTGTTGCCAAATACCCGGATTTTTTAAGGTTATCCGCGGACGGTTAAAGATTGGATCGGGAAGTGCAAAATAACATTTTATCATTAACGGCTTACTCTTTTCATGTTTTTCTCTAAAGAGGCTTATACTACTAATTGTTTCTCTATGTTCAGATTAATTGCGTGCCATTTTTAGTATAAAGATTATGTACCCGGCCAATTTTCTAGTCCAGCTTGTACAAGCTTTGGTTTTTTAAACGCATGGTCATGCGGGTATGCGAAACAACAAACTGGCTAATAAAGTTAGTCGGCAGGAAGCAGACAAAGTTTATATGGCTTAAATATGTCATCAAAATTTAGCAACAAGTATGAATTTGGTTCAAAATCAACCTAAACAAAATTAAGCTCTTGGTGGCGGCATAGAAAACTTTGGTAAATTTGAGCAGAAGAAAAGTGGTTGTCTTAGGTTGCGCATGAAATTTTTTTTGCTTAAAAAGAAACGACACTAAGTAGCCTGTGCTGTCTAGTAGTAGAATTTTACTGACTAAAAACCCCCATTTTTTGGCGCCTTTTGCACTGCGGACGTTCTGTTGTGTACACTTTTGACGTCTTACTTTTTTAGCAATTTTTGTCATAAACTAAAAACAGAATTTTCTGCCAGGAACGATTACCATCAGCTTTTCTTTAGTTAGGTTGTGTGGAGGCTCTATACTATATGCATGTATTTGTTAAGAGTAAAGTTTTTAGTTTTTGGTTATCACTCATACAAAGTTTTGGTTATAATGTAATACTCTTGTTAAGAATAGTCATGAGTGTGTCAATTTTTTATTTTTTGTTTTATAGGTTGTTGTGTTCTGCATTAAGTATGCTGCAGATTATTTTCTTTCTATCTTTGTATAGGATTACAAGAACTGGTTTGGGTCCCATTTGTTCTTTCTTTACAAGTTGAAATTTTTTTTTAATTTTTGATCTTTTGGTATCTAGACTAAACAAATTTTGCAAAATGACCAATGCTTTAAGATTGTTTATGCAGGACATAACCAGTTTGTATTTTATTACTGTTTGCTGAGATTTAAACTTATCCCAATTATGTTACTGGCGCACCACTTAATGTCAGCCAACTTTGCTTAAAAATTCAAAAAAAAATTGCTCTGAGTTTGCTTTTGCTGGTGTTTGTTTTTATAGGTTATAGTTTCTGTAACATTTTGGTATTTGGTTTTTTCTGTGTATCTGATAGTTTTTGTGAACCAGGTATTTTTTGTTTGTCCATTTGTTTTTTTTGTAGTATTTTTACATTAAATGTATTTTTAATGCAATAACCTTTTATAAAATCCAACTTTATCATTACATTTTATTATATGCAACACTTTTGTTATCTGTCTTTGCTTTTGTTGTCAGCAGATATGTTAGTTTCTACATTTTACTTAGTTTGTTGGCCTTACTTTTGAAAGTAGCTTTTCTTTTTATGCAAATTTTATATATGTAATAATTGGTTTTACTACCACCGTATATATGCAAAGGTGCTAGTTGCAATGTGTGAATGGTTTTTGTGGCTTTGTTATTCAGATAAATGTGGAAATTTAGCTTGGTGTCAAGCGTAAGTCTTAGATATTTTAATTATTTTGTTATCAAAAACACATCCATACAATTGGTATTTTGCTTGAGTTCATTGTTACCTTTTTTTAATTGCACCACTTTTTTATAATGTTTAGTAAACATGTTTTATACAGATACCTTAATTTTTTTGTGTATGGGAAGAGTAAGATCATTGGCTTAGCCTAACGCAAATTTATGCTTATGTTGTTGAGTATCTGTAGTAGCTGTTCGTAACAAAGCTCTACCGTAAAATACACCCTACCTGAGGGTACCCGAAGGCAACTTTGGCTTCTACAACACCTTCTGTAACATGATAAGATAGAATCCGTCAGTTTCTGGTGACCTGAATGGTTCAAACGAACATAATTTCTATTTTACAATGTTTTTTATAATTATAGAACTTGCTTTTGCTCAATCTTTTTTGTTCTTGGTTGGCATATTAAAGTTTTTTTGATTGGATTTTCCTGTTATTGTAGAGCCTGAAAGTGTGTCTGCACCGTTAATTGTAAATTTCTTCTTGTGTTTGAAGAATTTTAATGTTTGCAGTGCTATTTTTGCTCATTGCCTTTTGGAAGCAAGAATACGTGGGTTTACTTAACACGCTCTTACAATATTTTCTTCAGAAATTTTTTTTTAATGTTTTTTGTGTTGTGAGACTAGTTTTCTAGTGCTTGTCTTTTCTCTGTCAAGGTCTTTATTCTACTAAGTATTTTTGTTGGAAATGTATTTGGCGGTGCTTGGGCAGCTTATTTTGAAAACTGTAGTTATAGAGATAACAATTACGTCTGTCGTTATCTCTAGTTTGAACTGGTTTTGCAACTTTAAGACAACCTTTAATTTGACCAACTAGTAATTTGTTATATACGTCCTAGTCAGTTTTTGTTGGGTATCTATATTTCTGTAGGAGCGTTTTTTATTCATGTTAAATAAAATGTATGCGTGTTCTGACAGCAAGAATTTTTTTTGAGTAACAAATCAAAATACAGACGACGGAAAAAAAATACAAAAAAAAGTACGAGGGGCACTTCTAAAGTTTGCAAAATAAAATACTGCCTGTATTGCCAGCGTTCTTCGATTGCCATATTTGTAAAATTTGAAGTTTTTCACTTATAATTCAGTTGACAGTTCAGTTTCAAACTGCTCGGTTTTGTTTCAACAAAATTAAACAAAAGTAACAATTGTGTGAAAAATGAAAATTTTTAATTGTGACTTCCGAGTGATGATTTTTTATTATTTTCAATACGGTTTAACACCGCAGCAATGTATGGAAATATTTAGTTTGTTATTTGGGAATAAAGCACCATCCAAAACTATGGTTTACAAACGGTTCGCAGAATTCAAGCGTAGAAGACTAACGTTTGATGACAATCTTTGCAAAAGTTGTCCATGCACCTCTGTTGTTGCAAAAAATATTGATGCTGTGAGTGAAATAATTTTGACAGATCGGCATATGACCTATAGTGAGATAGAGGCATCCTTAGGCATTGCAGCAAAATAAATACATACGATTTTGCATGATCATTTGCATGTCAAGAAGCTTTGCAGTTGTTGGATCCCACACAATTTGAAAGAAGAACAAAAACAGGCACGTGTCAAGTGGTGCAAGAAAATGCTAAAAAAATTTGAACGGGGCTGTTCAAATTCGGTATATAACATCGTAACAGGTGCCGAATCTTAGATATATTTTTATAAGCCTGAAACTAAACAGCAATCGACTGTATAGGTGTTCCAAAATGAACATAAACCCACAAAAGTGGTGCGTTCACAAAGCGTTTCAAATAGAATGATTGCTTGTTTCTTTGAAAAAACGGGACTTGTTGCAACTGTTGCATTAGAGGATCGAAGGACAGTTAATGCTGACTGGTAAACTTCAGTTTGTATTCCAAAAGTTACCGCTGAAATTAAAAGGAACAACATAAACCGACAAATCATTGTTCATGATGACAATGCAAGCGCTCACACAGAACGACGAACTGTAAAATTTTTGACCAGTAACACTATCCAATTAATGACTTATTGCCCATAGTCGCCTGATTTATTGCCCAATGACTTCTTCCTATTTCGACATATCAAAAATAAAATGCGTGGTGAGCGTTTTTCATTGCCTGAGGAGGCCGTTGAAGCATTTAAATCACTAGTTTTGCAAGTACCTCGCTCAGAGTAGCAAAATTGTTTTGAAGATTGGTTTCATCGGATGCAAAAGTGTATAGATTTTAAAGGAGAATATGTTGAAAAGCAATAAATCAATTTACATAACGTAATTTGTGTTTTGCTTTACATTTCCGTAAACTTTCGTAAAAGATAAATCAAGAATGGATGTAATAAGAAACAAACGGATAAAAGAAAATTTTCAAATCGAAAGCTTACACTATTGTGTAATAGATAAAATCAATAAGCATGGTATGGACATCTAGAAAGAATGCCAAAAGACCACTAAAGCAAGTATTTAATGCAAGGATAACAATAACAAAAAAAAAGAATATTAATCAGAAACAATTAAAACTGACAAGATGCAAAAAGAATAGCAAAGAACAAAAAAGAACCAAAAAGAATGGAAAGAGTATAAATATTTAATAATTTCAAAGCATGCAATTGTTGTTGTTATTAGTAAATTTTTCAAACATTTGTTAAAATGTTAATTTGTTAAATAAATTAAAAAAAAAATATTAGTAGTTTTACAATCTTTACACAATTAAAAAGAAATTGCATTCCAAGCAAGAGAACAGCTTTTGCCTATCAAATTAAAAACAAGGTTGTTTAAATTATTATTTTAAAACAATCTTATTTTACAGCAGTACAAATTACTTTAATTGGTGTTTATTAAAGTGCCATTTTACAACTATCATTATCATAGAACATGTGATAATGATTGACTGTATCACAACATGGTTGTTTTTAATTTAGTATGAATTGCCATACTTATATAACATAAATTATTTTTCAACGTGTTTCTAATAAAAATAATTGATATGGTTTGGTTATCTTAGAAAAAAAAATAAAAAATATTTAATTTTGCTGATACAAAACAAAAAATAATATAAATATATATATATATATATATATATATATATATATATATATATTATTTCTTCATTAATATAATGTAACATGGAAAATTGATAATATGCAATACAAACAGTTTCCGAGGTTCAAAGAATATTGTAATCCGATCAGCAACTACAACACTTTTAGGCCCTAGAGCGCTACCATTACACCTGTCATGTTTCCAGGGCTTAACTCCCCCTTTTGGTGCGGATGAACTTATTATTATCCGTGCTACGCATTTCATCTAAATATTTCAATATTCCATAAAACACGTTAAAATAACAGATGTAAGCATATATAAACAAATACAAGGGACTAATCAACAGGTATTATAAAAGTAATACATACATTGTTTACCACAAATTATTGGTTTAAAAATAAAATATTTAATATCAAAAAATGCATATAAAAATATAATTTATTTTATTTTTAATGATTTCTATTATCAAAAGTTTGGAACATGTTGTCTACGGTTGGAATGTAGTAGACACACTAACTTGTTTGGGATAAAAAAGACAAGTATGATTTATAATTATTTATAGATTGCAGTTTATACTACCAATCATGTTTTAAAACTTAAAAATCTAAAATTGATATTTGAAAATAGTAAAATTATAATTAACAAGTTTAAATCTACTTTATTGAAAACAGAAAAAAACAAAGAATAGAACCGTTCTAAAAGTGATGCTATAAAAAAATAATGAATTAGCCAATAAATGAAAAAGAGAGAGAGAGAAAGAGAGAGTGTTAAAACGACAAAGAGACAGAATGGTAGAAGTTATTTTTGGACATGGAAAAATTGTGCAACTAGTTACAAAAACCTGATATTTGACTATTCCAAGCAGATAAGAGAGAATGTATGTTAAGGAAAAAATGGCAATCTATTTCTAACTGATCCATTAATTAATTGTTGTCAAACCTGAAATCATAATGATACACTAAATTAAAAATACTGGAGAACAAATTTTTACAATTCTTATGCATTTTTATGATGAATAATTTTATTGCAATGAAGAATTTTATTAAAATTAAATTTAAATCTTTATTTGTCTAAAAATATTAAAAAAATAAAGTTTGAATTAAGAATTAATTGCAATAAACACAGCAATCGTAATACAAATATAATAAAGTAATTTATGATTAAAACATTGTCAAATTTAAATTAAATTAATTTGATAGATTCGTCTACATACAATAAAATATATGTGTTGGATATCGTAAACACAGTATATAGTAAGGAAGCCATTAGCTAATTTGTACGTAAATTTACGTTGTATATAAACTGCAATCCATAAACTGAGAACTAAATTGCCCCAGATATTGAGTCATAGCTCATTGATCCCTAATACGGATTTACGTGTCTAATATATAGATTTTCACATGAGAGATGCTATAATATTATTGCACCAAACAACAAATTAAAATTCGACTAAGATTAACTAAACAAATGCTATAACAAAACAATTAAACAAATAAATCCAATGCAGATTAACATTTTACTATACTCAAAGCCAATGAGCAACCGGTTTTGCGCGAGTATTTTGCAAATATAAACAAAGCCGCATTTGTATCACCGAAACATTTAATTTCAATTCTAAATGTTGGATATGCTAATGAAAATGCTAATTTCTATAAACTGTCCGATTTCACCAAACAAACTACAACTTTTTTTAGTCATTCACACAATTCAATAGATTTCCAATTAAACAGTTGATCCTGCACAAATTAACTTAAAAATCCCTGTAAAATTCAACAAATAGAATAATAAAATAAATAAATATTTATATATATATATATATAGCATTGCTGCATATTAACATATTAATTCCTATTAAATTTATTATAATCACACACATAATGATCCGCACAATGTTGTATTGTTCCGTCAATAATATATTTTTACTTTATTATTTGCTCATAAATTGTAAAATAGCTTTTGCCAGGTACAACTTAGATTATCATAAAAAAAGTTATGCATACTAATAAATTCCAAACGTACCTACACATTTTGCACGAGTCCAATTAAGATAATTTAATGAATTCTAGATCCGCAAATCTCACATGATATCTTGTATGATTTAAAGCATCATCCAACTCGAATGCCATTTTAATTAGAACCATCCCGAAACCAAAGCCGTAAAGGGAGTTATAAATATATATGTCATGTTATAAAAAAATATATATATGATATTATTTATGTTTTATTAGAAGTAATAAATGTGTGTAAGGCAACTGCAAATGAAAAGAAATTACGTACTGTGTCTACAGTGTATGTCTCCATTTTTTATATACTTATTACATGCTTTTACACTTCTTTTACCTCCATTTTCTTGCTACCTTTTCTAAATTTATCTTATCATTCTTTTATTAAATTTTCTCTTCCCTTCGTAGGAAGATATACGCTTGTACACGCCTCATAAACTATATTGCTATATTGTTTTAGAAATATTTTATTTATGTTTTTTTAATTTATTGCAAACTAATTACAGTTTTGTCATTATTTTTAATTTAATATTGTTTCATATAATGTTATTTTATTTTTATTAATTAATATATTATTACAACCAGTTTTGTTATTGATAACATTTTCAAATATTAATATATTAAATACTAATAAAATTAATAAAAATAAAATAACATTATACAAAACAATATTAATTTAAAAATAATGAACGTTTCATAGAGTGAATAAAGAAAACATTGAATAATTACAGCTAAGTAAATAAATACATTTCTAATTTAATTTAGTTTATTATGTGTATCAGATCGTATCTGTACATATGCACAACTTGTTAAAACTCGATAAAATAATCAAAATGAATTTGCAGTTTATGTTTCATCTACTCAACTATCTAAACTTCTGTATTTTAATTGAGATTTTAATTATCTATCATTGTTCTGGATTATAGGTACTAAAGTAAAATATAAGTGTGTTTGTCTTTTTTTATATTACCTATTTTAACAATTTATTATTAAACTGTTTTTTTTTGCTATACATATATGTATGTGAATTTACTGTGAAAAGTGATGGTTTTTTGTATAACTTTGGTGATACATATGGCAACTAGCGATCGCAACCGTTTTTAATGCTATCATATGTTGCAATATTAATCTTAAGTTTAACATGGTTTATTGACTTTCTTACATATCTGTAGTAGTAGCGGCAACAATCGAGTGCTACAACTAAATAGTTACAGTGTTGGATTGTAGCTTATCAACATCAACTCAAAGACATGAAAGTTTTTCAATCCTTGAGAATAACACTATTTGTTAGTTTTTGTATATCTTTCTATGCAGATACAAAATTAGGTTACACTGCAAAATAGTTTATAAGTTTCTATTAGACTATGAAAAAAAAGATCTCACTTATAACTATTTTAACCAAGGTTTGATGGACAAAATAAAAATATTGGGTTCTACAATTTAATACTGCATGTGGATGATAGTGACAAGTTCTAGCAGAATATTATTGACCGTGTTTGTGGTACAAACAATGTTTATTTTTAGTGTGCCGTTTTCAACAAAGGTTCTGGTCTCCTCCAAACATTTCTCTTGCCAGTTATTTTTTATTGATTTTTATTTCCAGTTTTTTCAACATTTCTTTGTTAGTAACTTTGTCGGTCCTTAGTATTTTTAGGATTCTGCGGTATTTTCACAACTCGAATGCCTTTATTTTGTTTGTTTGGTGTTGTTTAAGCGTGGAAGGTTATATACCATATAGTAGTACAAAAAAAATGAAACATTGTACTATTCTAATTTTAAAAGAGTTACTAAGAGTTGCAAGTTTGTTCAATCCTGCTTTTTGTATTTAAGTTAAAGTTATTGTTTTTGCTTACCCATGTGCCCTTGTATTTGTATTGATAGATTCTTTTGATGTTCCAAATCAATGAAATTTGGTTAGCTACGTGTTTGCTTATCAACATGAATTAAGTCTTGTTAATATTTATTTTGAGTCCATAGCGTTATTGACTTTTTGGGCGTGTCTTCTATATTACATGCGCTTTCTGCATTATTATCTCAAAGTATAGGTTAAACAAAGTTGGAGATAGGACACATCTCTACCGGACATCTTGTCTATTGAGAATATTTTTTTATGTTTCTCATTCAATGCTTGTGGTAGCATTTTAGTTGTAGTAAGAAGACTTTAGAAGTTGTAAATCTTTGTTGTTTATTCTATTTCTCTCTAACAGTTGGATTAGTTTCTTGTGTCGTACTTTGTCAAACGCAATTTTGTAGTCAATAAAACATGTATATACATTTTGATTAACATCAAGCAACGCCATATAGGCACATAGAAACTAAACAGTGCTTCACGTGGTCTTATCCCATTCATAAAGCCAAACTAAATATCAGTTATTTTTTTGTCCAGTTTGTTACATTCTCTTGTGTATTACTTTTAGATTTTTTTTTTAATATATGGCACATCAAGGTTATTGTGCAATAGTATTTACATTTTTTTAAGTTGCGTTTGTTGAGAATTGTTACAAAAGTTTTTCATATTTTTGATGGCGTGTATGACTTTTTTCTTTGTTGTTTTGAGTTTTATTTTTTTTGTTAGCAGATTTCTACTATGTTTTGTTTAAAAGTTTTCCATTTGATATTCAAAACGTTAGCATGTCTAATTTTCTCTTTAAGCTTTTTGTTATTAGTTATTTAATTGTCTAGTTTTTAAGTTTTGAGACGTCTAGTTTAATTTTAATTTTAATTTTTGTTTGTTTTTTAAGCTTTATTCTGAACCTGGCTACTACAGGGTTGTGATCAGAGATATTATGTAGTTTCTATTTTTTTTTTAATTAGTATATAGTTGATTTAATTTATTACTGTGTGATATTTAGTGTGTTGAAGGAAAGTCTATGTATAAAGTCTTTTAGTTGGTAATCTATTTGTTATAATTATTTCATTCTTTTTTGCAAATTTTATCAGGCAATCTCCACATCTAATTTTTGTGCCTAATCTATAATCTTCCACTATATTTGTGTGTCTTTCTTTGCCGATTTTTGCATTCAACTCATCTATCATTATGCATATTTTAAGTTTTTATTTGTCTTAAGCAGGGTTTTGATGTCTTTATAGAAGATTTCTATTTCTTTATCGTCCTTGTCGAGTGTTGAGGCATATATTTAGATTATGTTTAATTTTTCCGTTAGTGTCTGTAGTTGTAAGAATATAACACGTTTTGACAGAGGTACAATGTAATGTATTACTTTATTTAACATATTTATTTATAAATAATAAAATATTCTACTATACAATTATTTATTAATGGCAAACATGTTTCGCAAATTTATTAAAAATTATGATTAATCATAAATATGGCATTGAAAATGCAAATAAATTTGCGAAACATGTTTGCTATTAATAAAAAATTGTATAGTAGAATATTTTATTAATTATAAATAAATATGTTAAATATAAAGAATATCTACAAGATAAATGAAGAAAATATTAATTGTTTCCTTATGTTTATGTTTAGTGATTTTTTATTACTCTAGAGAGTGTTTTGTGTTTCTTTTACCATACCATATGTCATTTAATCCTAGTATATTAACTTTTAACCTTTTTATTTTTGCTGCTGCATTGTACAATTTTTCTATTTAAAAAAAAATTTTTACATTCTATGTTCTTATTTTTAGTTTTTTTTTGTAATTTTTATAGCATTTCGTACACATTTAAGATCTGCTAGAGACTGAGGGATGTTTGTTTTGTGTTTTCTGTTATGATTATTGTACTAGTGATTTATAATTAGGTGGTTTTCTGTTGTATTCTCCAGTACAGTGGAACCATTATTCAGTATCTTCATCACATCAGTCCAGTCTTAGCGGTTGCTGCTGCCTTCCACCATTGGATGCGCTTATTTACTGGCAGCACAACTTGCCACTTCAAAGTATTCTCTTTGAATAGTATTTTAAGTTGTTTATTATATTTATTATTATATTACAGTTTGTTAATACTGTTAAAGGTGATAATTATATTTCTTTAATTATCGATCTTGAGGTTATCCTACCAATATTTGGTTATATTTAATTTATCAAGTTTGTTGTGTTTTTTTTTTTAGAGCTATAGATTAAAACCTGTTATTAGTGTAAATATGTGACACAGATATAATAACTTTTAAAAATATTCAAAAGAAATTTTATCATTCTGCATACAATTGGTTAGTACTGCCGTCCAAATCTTATTGATTTTTTAATAAAAGTTCCATACATACATAATTATTGAAAAATAAAAGTTAGACGTCAGGTAAGACTTAATTATGCTTAATTCAAGACCAAGAGCCCGTTACACAATAAATTACTACAAGTTAGAAGTTACAAGTAGTTTAATTACTAGTTATAATTTTATTCTAGCTTTGCTGTGATTAGTAAAATATTTGCTAATCAAATCCATGGTTATCCATAACGTGATAATAGTTGAAATTGTGTATATGTGTTATTTGCTTTAATTAAACAACATAATTTTACAAATTACAAGTACTAGGCTAATGTTATTACTATTATATTGATTGTGCAACGGATTTAATAGTTTTGCCGGAATTTCGTTTATTGTTACTACGTCATCGCAGAACAGTGAAGAAAAACATTATTAAAATGAAATTAATGACCAACTTAATTGATGCTATAAACTAAGAAAGTCATAAATGTAACTAAGGACTGTGTGTCTATCTAATATTTTCTTTTGTACATGAACAACGAGTAACTATTTAATGTAAAACCTTATATTTACTTATCAAACAATACGATTAAGTACTTAATTTGCAGAAAAAGTGGCAAACGATTTAACTAATCAAATTTTATTTAAATCTTTAAAAAAATTGTTACTAAACTAGTATGTTCAAAATATTTGAAATTAGTCAGAAATACTATTCAATTATAGTTATTATAGTAAAATGTACAGAATACACTTATTAATTAACTGAATTCTATTGGCTACACATAAGACAAATTTAATAAATTCATTTCTATTAATAACTCCACAACTTTTAGTTTGAAATCCGGTAGTATGAGTCAATATGAATATTAAATACCACTAATAAACTTTGTTATATTTTTATTGATGATGCCCCAGTCTCAATTGAAAACTTCATTGTTATTATTCTAAAATTCAAAATGAATATTTTTGTTTCAAATATAATTTGATTACGTACAAACGTTTTATATTGATTGTATCTGTTCTTTGTGCAGCTGTGGACAACGTAAATATACAAAATATATTTAATGGTGTTTTGAAATCAACGTGCTCTGATCAAAGGATGCTAAGTTTGATTATATTTTCGTTTTATACATTCTTTGTGTAATTACTCAATGGTAAAAACACATTTCTTTTTTTTTTTTTTTATTATTTCACAAACAATATTTATTTGAAAATGATTATTATAATCTATTAGTAGAAACATAATTTATAATTACAAACATTATTTATTACCTAATATAACTAAACTAAAATTTAATTTTTATTTTTCAAATATCTTAAAAAATAATTAATAATTTTGTTTATGTTCAAGTGTTAATAGTAAATAATTAAATTATTAAAAATAATAACATTTACAATATTATATTAATAAAATTATTTGATGTAAAAAACAATTTAAATACCTCCGGGCGCGTGTTATATATCGATTACAAAATCACTGTTTTTGCTAGAACCCAAAATGTAACTTTAAATGTCAGTAAGTAGGCGCAGGGTTTATATATTTGTGCGTATTTGTGTATGCCTTCTCTATAAGTGTACCTGTCTTTTATACACACTAGCTATTGTCTATTTGTTTATGAGATGATCTGAAGAATAGTTGCTAACTAGTGTGTGAGGACAGATACATTTATAGCAGCTGCATAGACACGTACGCACAAATGTATTAGCTTTTTCTAATATTTTTTCACTCAACTTTTCTTGCTAACATAGAGTAATTTTTTTTAATAGTTTGTAATCTAGCCGTATCTGTAGTAGTAGTAGTGGTAGTAGTAGTAGTATCTTATATGTAATGTAAATTGCACGCATTAAGAGCCTAGAAGAAGTATAATTGATGAATACGTTACCTGTTTACATAAGTCATATTATTCTAAAAAGATTGTGTGCCTGAAATGTTAAAAAATGGCAATAAACTACAAACGCTGTAGCGTTCTTGTTTTTTAATATATTTTTATTTTGTTTTTATTATCTGCTTAATAAACATTATTTGTACTCAAATTTTAATAAAAAACAATGTGATAGCTCAGTTATAGAGCGCTAGCGTAGCACGAAAACGCTTTAGCGTTCTTGTTTTTTTAATATATTTTTATTTTATTTTTATAATCTGCTCAAAAAACATTATTAGTACTAAAACTTAAAAAAACCGGTGGCTCAGTTATAGAGCGCTAGCGTAGCACGCGACAGTCTGGGGTTTAATCCCCAAAATATGACTAAAATGATAACTTGCTCTTTTATCCACCGGGGTGAGTTGGAAGCCACATATTAAGCCGTTGCTCCCATCAACCCTTTCAAACAAGTTGTAAGACTTCTGGGGCGATGTAAAAGCTGTAAAATGCCCAATAACAAAGAGGAAGAATTTGCTAGTTTATAAATTACAATTGCCACAAAAATTATGCAAATTTAGAAATAAATGCATTTTTATGTACTTTTGGTATTTCTATTTGACGAAATTATTCAACATAAAATAGAGAGAAAGGGCATGTACGAATACCAGCGCTAACAAAAGTTAAGCAACGGCCGCTCTGGTCACAACTTAGATGGGTAACCCCAAAGTGATACCGAGCGTAGCGTTTTTCCCAATATTGGTCCGTTACCTCATATAGGCATCCAAACACACATATGTCTTCTCTGTGGATTGGTGTGTCTGACACCTCGTCACCTAACGGTATTAAGAGGTTATAGATTATAATAATAATTTTTTTCTAAATATACTAACAAAAAATAAATTAATATACTAATTATTTGTAGAGATAAGACTAAAAACAACGTTTCTGTTTTTATTTTGAAACTTTTTATCCCGTAAATTTTAATAAACTTAACTAAACCTGACTATGTATATTCACATTTTGATTCTAACAAAAGACTTTTAAAAATAAGCTAAATTCATATAAAATATAACATTTTTATAAGAATAAAAAACAAGTAAATCGTACTTAAAATTGTGGCAAAAGTAAGTTTTCCATACATTAGTTAACTTTTATTTAGTTTTAAAAGATACTAATATAATTTAACAAAATTATAATGCGTTCTCGTATCTATCATAACATTTCTTAACAAAAATATTTGTTCATTTTGGTTGAACATTTGAATTAATTAAATTCTCCAAAGTTTAATTAGAGTCTCATTTATGTACAAATAGAAAAAAATTATCTATAAACAACAGCGTGTCTTGTTGGCAAAAACAATGATGTCTGGAATATAGAAGGGCGTTTCCGATAAAACTGTATTGTCGCGGTCGCGTTTCCCTTTCATAAGACTATCACCATGCACACTGTGTCTACAAGCTATACGTTTCAACAACTTTATCTGAGCCGGCATTGAAATCGAGTTTTCCCGGAAAAGCACCGATCCACATTCATGCGAATTCTATCTCACTTTAAATTGACACCATTTGTGTATTGTTTTACGAGGACAATATATATTCATACATACACTCACTTGCCAGTCACTTGGTTATATTTACATCGGCGTGTAATATATTATTACACATTCCGTGATATATATTATATTTTTATCGTAGGCGTCACGCGATGCAGGACACCGGCGATGTCACTGCGTTTATTAAGTAGAATACATTATTAATAATGCATTTATTATTAGATCCAACCTTTGATGATGCAAAATACAGATTTTAAAATTAAGGTATGTAATAGTTTTAATCCATATTAATTAAATAAAAGATATTTTTTCTGTTTTATAAATCAAAATTTATATAATCGTAGTGTGTATTGTATATTGAAATATAAAACATAGCGTATGGATATTTCAGCAAACATAAAGCTTCATGAAAGGTGTAAAACTACTCCGATAAAGTTTTATGAGTATATACTTTGAACAAAAATTTTGAGCACCGTTAGCATAAAATTCAATAATCCACAAGTTTTCAACAAAACGCCGCTATTTTTATTAGTTTTTTTTCTTTGGTGCATTTTTTAAATTGGTGAAAATAATAATAAAAAATATGACAATTATTTATGAAGTAATTTGTGTTGAAAATCACAGCAATAAACATGATGAAAATTACATGTTGGAATAAAAAAAGTGTAGATTATGATCGTTTCTACATTTTTTATAATTATTGTTTTTATTAAAATTTAGTACTTTAGGTGATATACTAAATTGAATATTCTACAGACATTATAAACACATTGACTACAAAATTTATTAAAATAGCTTGTTTGTATTTTAAACACGGTATTGGAAATATGTTTGCATCATTAAATAAGGGCAAAATAATATTAATTAAAATTTGCTTTCAATGCCGCTACTAGATACAGTTTTTCTATAAAAAAAATAAAACAATGGTTGTAAGTCATGGAGATGTAACTTTGACTAAAATTTGCATTAAGCAGAAGCTGATTGACATCTCGGAAAATAAATCTTTAAGTAGTAAGTTATTTTAATGTTTTTATTCAAATTAAAATTACAAATAAATCATAAAATAAATGTTTTGCAATAGTGAGTTGAAATAATAAGTATTTGTAATTTTATAAATGATTTCAATAATTTCTCAAAAATTTATACTCAAAAAACTACATCAAAGTTAAACACTTATTTAGTCAAGTATCTGGGTTACATTTTAAAAATAGATAACATAGTTTAACTTGTTAAATACATTTATCTTATTGATTGAGTTTAGGGACTGTTTTTAGTTTGGTTTTTGCTCAGTAAACTCAGGAAGTATAGTTAAACTTTCACATTTTATTATTTTAAAGACCAAGAATAATGTGTTTGTTTATTTAACTTTTTATAATATAAAGAAAAATCTGTCATGAGATACTCGTGGCAATTCTTACCACTCTAGTGCCAAACTCTTACCGGCTAAAACCCCTTCATTTTTAACCAGAGTAAACTGTGTTTGAGTTTTTTGTGATCGTTTGTTTACCTAGGTGTATTTTTTTGATGCCTTATACTTTATTCTATAATCTTTTCTTTTTTTATTTGTTTTTTATCTGCTTTTTTTTCATTTAATTTGTAATGTCTTTTGGCATTTTAGTTGCTATATGTTTTAGGTTTCTGCCTATTTTTTGTTTGTCTTTTTAATCTGTTTTACAAATCTTTGGAAGCAGCCGTTCTCTGTAAGTTACTTCGTTACGCAATTAGCCTACCTAATTATGCTTTTTTTTGTACTATTTTGAGATATTTGTAATTGTCTTCTTTGTCTAGATTTTTATGTTATTGTTTTTGCATTTAAAGAGCGTTTTATTATTGTTTTTTTTTTACTAAGAGGGTACTGGAGATTGTCCTAGCATTGATGAGGCAGTTTTATTTTGAGATAGATTTGTATCCCCTACAAATCTTTAAGGATTATTCGTTTTGGACTAGAATGCTACTTAAGATATTTTTTGGCTTGTATCTACACTTTGGCTCAGTAAAAAAAAATTGTTTTTGCGGCGTAGCATAGCATTTTTGATTCATGCCACGCCTTATATTCTTGGCATGACTCTTACAAGAGTATATATTTATCCAGTATTATGTCTAGATATTTGATGGTGTTTTTGGGCTGTACTTTGGTTTTATTTAGTGTGGCGGTTTTTACATCTTTTTTGCATGTTAGTAGTAGTTTTGCCTTTGTTACCTCCAAAAGATTTACCTTGTTCTTGGTTAATTATTTGTATATTTGTTACTACAAGTTTACTAATATAGTCAGTCAATAGTGTGCAGACTTTCCGCATATGCAATGAGTTCAACGTTTTTTGGTAATTTAATGTTTAGAGTTTAAAGACCGACATCTGCGGAACTTTGAACGTAGTTTGCTGCTTTTTTTTTGTTTTAGTCAATTATGGATATATCCGTAACGTAACTGCTTATTAACTTACAGTTCAGCAATACTTTACGTTCTCTTAGTTTTTTTTTATAATAAATTTCCAGAAGACAGTGTAAAACGCGTTTTTGATGTCTACTATGACTAAAACACAAAACCTTCTGTTTTTTAAGACCTCTCTTACCTTCACTTAGCTTTTTGTATATTTAATAGTTTCTGTTTTCTTAGTAAAGTCAAGGTTTTTTGTTTTTGCTTTAGGCCGCAATTTTTTTATTTAACCTGTATTTTTTGTACGTTTCAATTACAATGCTTGTGTTTTTGAAAACGCATTCCAGCAAGTTTTTGCAAATTATTTTTTGGTGTTTTTTCTATTTTGTATAACAATCTCTGTAACCCGGCTTAGAGTTTATACAGGTTTTCTTCCTGCGTACCTTTTTCTTTTATAGCGGTCATGAAAACAAACTTTTCCTGCTTTTTGTTTTCCTTTTTTCCGTTTTTTTACTGCCCATTTTAGTAATGTGACTAGTTTTGTATACTTTTTTTAGCTATTTAGTTGGTATGGTTTCTGATAGCTCTACTCTTATTCCTGCTTTTCTTACAGAATTTTTTTTATAAGTATTATTAAGACTTGCGCTGCTTTGTTTTTAACCTACACAGTTTTTTTATTTTCTTGAACATTTTCTTTTTTTTATTTATTTTCTTCATTTTCTTTTTTTTTGTTATAGGATTGAATCCTGTTTGTCTTCAACGGTTACAGCCGTAATTGAGACGCCGAGCTCCAGCTTTTGTGCCATCATATTGGGTTTTTTTTAGAAGGTTTTTTAGGAGGTCTTTTTGATGTCGGGAGTCTCTTTTATTTTCTATAAAAAATAGATTGTTTCCATCTCTGATTTTTTTGCCATGTTATCTAGTCTTTAAGCAATATTTTGTTTGTATTTTATTATCTGCCGGTTTTTATTTTTTTGTTTGGCCGACCATTCTTTTTGAGAGCTAACTTTTTAGCTACTTTAGATGTTCTCAAAATACGCTGCTTTGCCAAGATAAAACATAGAGTTTTTTCTCCTGGGACCTGACAACTTTGCTCTCGCGGGCGATGCCAAGTATTTTTATAGCTGCCGTTCTTTATCCTCGTTTGTGATCTTTTTCTTGTCGGGGAGTTATTTTTGTCCGACTCATATCCAAAGCTCTGCCAATACATAAGGGAAAGAATAACATTCTATTTTACTAAAAAAAAATCAAAAAGTTTAAACTACAAATGTTTTTGTATCTAAAAGTTAAATTTAAATTAAATATTATAATTATAAAACAATCTTTAGCTATTGTGATTACTAGATTTTCATAACTTATATTCTTAATTCTTTTCAATAGTATTTAAGTATACTAGCCTAATTGATTTGAGTTCCTAAATTGTATGTTAAAGTTTAAAGAATATTTGCAAAGTGTTTGTTAAAAGCATTTATATATTTAAAAATAACGATTCTAAGTTTCAGTAAATTAAAATGGCATTGTTGAAATAATACGACTTTTGGTTATTTACAAGAATAATTCCTACAAAAACTTATTTACGTCTTCAATATCAAATTACAATATAAACATGGGCTTGTTTGTATTTTATTTTGTTAAAATCACATCGAGTAGAAAAATAAAATGAAGGATCAATAAATATAAATATCATCGATGATTTGTAGTGAAGGAGAATAACAAAACCATCTTATTATTTATGAAATTCGTATTGTTACGTTTTATTCTTTATACAATTTACAATATTGTTAAAAAATGTGTTTAAAAATAGAAGTTGGACTCATTCAATTGTAAAAAGTTTCTCGTAATTTCATTATTGTAATGACAATTTAAATTAAATTTTGAAACATTACTGCAAATCAAGTCGGAACTATTACTCGGGTAAAAATTAACATATTTAACGGACTAACGAAATAATGCACATATCGCTCAATTAAAACTCAATTATTTTATGACATACATATATGTCAGTTGTAATTTAATTTTATTGCTTGTTCACATTAATAAATATCCAACATGATTTTATTAATAAAATTTAGTAAATGACATTGATAAAGTATTATTATATTCAATATTTAGTTTTTCAATACTAAAACAAAAAGTCATTTGTATTATTTTTAACTTCAATCACATATACTAATGTAAGTTAATTATTATAGTTATTAATATCTTGAGAAGCAATTAGAGTTTAGATATTCGATTTCTTGATGAAGTTATGGGAGATTATTACCAAGTAATATTATCAAACATAACTTCTACATAGGAAGTCTAGCTGCTAAAACAAAACTATTACATTACAGGCAATTACAAGGTACATTTAACTTTGCTTATAATTAAATTGAATCCCAATTAACGTGGAGAAAGGATGGATGGTTTGTATTTACCGGGGCGCCACTCTAGGTTAGCAAGCATTTTCGACTAGGTCATCCTGGTAATAGAAACCAAAGTTGTGATTGTTATAACAACACATTATTGGGGTACGTTTGAAGTCCCGTCATTCAATTAGTTTGCTCTGCTGCCTCAGTGATTGCCATAAAGCGTAATGCACAATAATTTCATAGACGTATCAACCGTGTTTATAAATAAACTCGGATGCAATTAGTAAGATTTGTTATTAAACTTGATTTATGTTATTATAATAAAAAAAATAATTTGTTATTATATTTACAATGCGATAGGGAATAACAACATGGTTTATGATTTATTTTGTTGTCTTGTTATTGAACCATAAATATAAAATATATTATGCAATAATAAATGATAAAAATGGAAAATATTGTGAAGAAATTTAGTAAGGTAATAATATACGAACGTAATCCATCAATCAATATACACTATACCAGGAACTTGCATTATATAGTTATAAAAAGAAAACTAGCATTCAGTTGAACTACAACTCAAGAATTTACATTACTGTGTCGCCTATTTATATTTTTTGCTTGCACATGTTCAAATATCCACGTTTCGCACGTATATCCTTTGTGTGGAGAAAACGAATTGAAATAATTGCATTAGTTTTTTTATGTGCTGTTTATTGTAATTAGGAGTATTTACAAAATTGCATTTAGTTCATTATTTTTTTAATTAACTACAGCTACTCACTATATAAAATGTAATTATTATTGGATAAATAAAACACTCCGTTTGTTAGAATATACATAATAATCTAATTGCTATATATATATCATATTTAATTTTAGTTTAATTAAATTATTAAACTATTTAATAAGTCATAGATAATAGTATATTTTACAAGGAGACTGCAATGATTAGTATCAATCAAGCGAGTTAGTGCTGCGCTCATCCGATATAACAATAAACATTATAGCTGGATCTATACTATACCGTATTTATGATTATAATAATTTAATAAAAAATAAAATATTTTTGACAATATAATAAAAACTTTGATTAAAAAAACTAATATTCAAAAATTTGTTGTTAAAAAAAGTTAAAAGCATGAATATACCTAGAGGTCGCTTTGTTTGTGACTTAAACTGTTCAACAATTTTTTTTTTTAGATTATTTGATTTTATATTTTTTTTCTGTGCATTGATGATAATTAATTTGGAAACACTGAATCTAATAAAATACTACATAGTATACTAAAAAAAATCATTTCAAAAGTTTGACGTCTGCAATGCATTGGAGTGGTTTAGATCATATCTCTATGATAAAAAGCTAGTTTGTTGATATTAAAAACTAATAATATACAATAATAAAATAAAAAATTTATGCTTTACTGTGTAAGTTAAAACCATACAACGTGATTGATCATCTAAATCATCAGTTGTAGATGCTTGTTTTGTGTGACCTGTTTTCATTACATTTTCTGAATTAATGTACTTATTGTACATGTAGTTTGTTTTATAGAAATAAAATATGCTTAATATTATTATTATTATAAACTATAACGTTTTGTTAATCTTTAAACAAGCATTCGTGATCTATTAAATTGTAGTGCACATACACGATGAACAGAGATGCTGCAATTATTATCAAATTTTAGTAGTATTTTGTCTTTATTGTCTACTACTTGCTGTATTGGGTCGATAAACAATTTCAAAAAAATTCTGTGTTAACGTAGGTGATTATGCACTTGTTGGAAAACTCGTGGGTCTAGCCGGTTTGGAAGCTCAGCTCATATTCTCGAGCAACAACTACTGATTTTTATCACACAAACCGTAAATGTAATAGATGTCGGCGTACTCTTGTAGTATAAAAGTAAACATCAACACTGTTATTATTAACATTTTTCTATTTGCGCATGAGCCCAAAAAGAAAAATGAATTTTAAGGTGTTTAACTATTTGACATACAAATAAATATTTCTACTTATATCAAATACCATTTAAAATTATTTATTATTTTGGCTATTACTTCTTTAAAATTTGCTTTAGAAATAATTACCACATTTTAGTTTAGTTTATGTAGATAAAGTGGTGACCTTGCATCACGGGACACCTTGTATAAATTGTAACGCAATTGTTAATTACAAAGCAACAGGTTTTATAAATATTTTGTGTAATGTTAAAATGTTAAAGTTGAATTTAAACCAGAAACAAAGGTAATTTGAGTACCGTAACATAACTATCAATTGCAACAAGACATCAATTTCAAAGTATAAAATAAATGTCAAAGAATTATGTTGCGCGCACATAATTTTAATGTACGTGTCGTGACTCAACTGTTATTCACATGATTATAATATTATAAGCATTTTGTATAATTATATCTATATTGTCATCAATGCCACTTGTTGAGTTATATATGTACGGTGTCTCATAACAGTCAATCTCTAACCAAAGTATAATGACATCATCACTTTTGAAGACAATTTTTAAACAATTTTAGAAATTATGAAAATCAAAAAACTGGTATCATCTATGCTCATAACTTGAAAAATAAATGGTATCACGATGATCAAAAACATTGCTACTGGTTGTAAATGAGCTAATGTTCCAATAAAATCTTTATGTCTGAAAATATTAACTCTTGTATGCAAAAAAATTTAGAAAAGAAGAACAACTTGTGTATGTGTTAAATGACAAGTACTATACATATTATTAATATTTGTAAGAGAATTTAAAATATATATTATGCTGTGATAATTACAGCGTACAATTCTATATATGAATGCCATTACAAATACTATATTTTTAAGATATATGCAAAAAAGGATTAATCATAATAATATGTATTATGTTAGGGTTTATTTTATTATTATCTATTCTTTCTTTTATTCAATGGTAATAATTGTTATAAGGAAAACAATATTTCTTAGAAATTCTGTTTATATAATCTATTATTGTCTATAGTATTAATTGTTCTTTGGAATTGCTGCTTATTCAACCACTAGTATCTGTTAAGTTGTATACTGCATATTGAATTATTTCAACACATTGATGTCCAATATTCAACCAGTAGTATTGTACGAGAAAATGTTCAATACAATTTGCTGATATCATTGCTGCTACATACATTATTGTCTATTAGAATCCTATGTAGACAGTGAGTGATTCTAGATCATTATGGTATCAATTGATTCATCCAGTTGAAATAATAAGTATTAACATTCACTTTTTTTTTATAACTCAATAAGTTTTACTAATTTAAAGCATTTCTATTATGTTTTTATTTTGTAATGATATATTAAAGGTTTTTTAAGTGTCAATATTAAAAATGCCATTATTGGAGTGTAAGTATTTGATGTATGTGCGCTCAATGGTGGGTGGTGGATGTTTTATATAATGTGTGGAAAATCGGTTTTTATAAATACAAAGATTGTTATTATTATAAATATTTAAAAAAGTAATAAATGCAATAATATAAATAAATATTTTTTTAGAGCAAAATTAAAAGTTCAAACATTGCATTTTTCAAATATAATTGTGAGAAACATAATATATATTTGTAAAAAAAAGTTAATTAATATTTTTAACGTCGTTCAGAATGGCATACTAGTGAATTTATTTTGATTAGCAACAAGTTATAGCCTCAATATTTAATAAATTAATTTAATTATATATCATATATTTTGCCATCAATAAAGTGCTCAACTTTATTGCAATCAAACATTCAATTTTTGTAATATAAAAATAATTTATATAGAATTACACTATTAAAAAAAGTTATGGCGATGTGTATTGGACATTTACTATTCACACTCCAGCAAACAACTCCACCCACCATTGAGCGCACACACATCAAATGCTTCCACTCCAATAATGGCATTTTTAATATTGATACTTCAGAAACCTTTCATATATCTCAAATAGTAATAAACACCGAATCGAGAATCTATAACCTCACATGTTACGGGCTTCGCGGCATCGTAACCGTATTTAAACTGGTTCGTTGTCGACGAAACCTGCACAATGTGAGGAAACTCAACTCTATCTCTCTACTGTAACTGATTGATCACAATATGACAAACTCAAATATACACTTATTTACATTATTATCATCTGTGATTCGATTGCGCAAATTAAACCGATACAGTGCTTTTATTTGAAAAATAAAGAGTTTTAATAAAGCGGAATAAATAGGCAGTGAAAATGAAAATCTGTGAGGTCGGTGTATAAAGTCCGGATAATCTACTCGGCGGGAATAATATGCTTGCGCTAAAAAAAAACTTTAATTAAATTCGGAATGTAAATAGAGTGGGTTATCGGTTTATGGGGCAAAACTGAAATCGGTCGGTTCGATGCAGACAATGGAAACGTTTTTTTAATCATATCATCATTGCTATCTTGCATTCAGTTAGAGAAATGAATTCAACTGCAGACTCATTTAGTTATGTTCATTTTATTTACATTGTATTATGTTGAATAATAATAATAATAATTTTGTATAACGAAGTATAATTAAACATTGTTTTAAACCTAAAAGTAGACATTCTAAATGATATTATGCATAAAGTTAGTTAACAAGTAACTAACTTTATGCTAAATAATAATTAATATTTAATTATTATCACCAAAAATATCTAGTTTAATTTCTCTAAACGGTGGCAATAATAACTCAGTTTTTCAAAATTGCATTAGAACTAGCAAGAATTTTATACAATCATAAAATAGTTATAAATAGTTAAAAACAAACTTTGAAGTTGGACAAAAGTATAAAAAGAGCATACTTCAATCACTGTCACATAACACCACTACTCTACCTATAAAAGAAATTTTTGAAGCAGGAGTACGTTAGTACACCTGCGTCAAAAATGTCTCCTTTATTAATTAACTGTGGCAACACATGTTTATCCACACCCGAAACAGCAGTAGCGACACAAGTACATACATAATAATAATAATAATAATAATATATGGGGAGGTTATTTGGTGGCAATAACGGACTTATGTAATTAAATTATTTAATTACTATTAAGAAAATACAGACGTTTGGAGAACCAAACCGTCTTTTTCTTCAGTGCTATCTATAACAAAATACAAAACTGGTATACTAATAGACCACTTAAGACCATACCGACCGCACTGCGTTGATTTCCAGTATTGTAGTAAAAACAGCTACTTTGGCGTCATTCCTAATTTCACATATAACTTGATAATTAATTTATTTTTCATTAGTACATTCAGAAAGTCGGTCGGTATGCTCTTAACATTTAAAACAATTCTAAATAAAATTAAATATACATGTTATAAACAAAAAAAAAATATTATTAATGTTAAAATAAAATTCTTTAATATAATATTTAGTTTACTTTTAAAATGTCTAAAATAAATTTTACATTTCTAGGACATTATCACCATGACCATTATATTTAACTATATATTATCAGATAATATTGGATGCTTATCATTTGTTATTTGTGTAGTTAAAATTATTAAACATATTCTTAGCATCATTAATGATTATTACAATATGAACCCATAAATATTAATGTATTCATCCCTTTGTTCGGTTAATGGAATTAATCTTATTTAACTTGTGTACAACAATTTCGTATAGATGACTAGTCCGTTTTATTTTTCTTTTGGAATATTTCTACTTGCGCAAGTTATAAGCAGAGATAAATGTTTATAAAAAATACAATTAAGTTTTAATTACAAAATGAACAAGATGATGCCTTAACATAGACTAAGTTAATTTGTTATTCTAAAAGTATTTATATAAATCAAAAGTGTTAAGTAAGCTTAAATCTATGTGCAGGTGCACGATGTTAATAATATCTTGAATAACATGTTCGTTATTCTGCTGATCTAGCGTCTGGGTTGTTGAACTGGCGTTTATATAACTTCTCTATCCTTAGATTAGAATAGGTTTAGAACAGGATTTGGCAATGCAACATCTGGATTAGGTCCTGCATTTATCTCATTTTTAATTTGTAGATTTTCAGCATTATTAAAGACGTAATATATTATGATTCTGATAATTATAACATAAATAATAATTGTTTAGACACTGATGTTGTTGTATTGTAGAGGCTTTTCCAATATTGTTTGGATTTTTTGATCCCGCATGCTTAATGCGTTGTGGATGTTTGTTTTTTGTTTTATCAGTTTCATTAGTTTAAACTTATATATTGAGCTGATGTTGTCAATTTTAAACTCGATTGTATTCAAATTAATGATATTAAATTTGCTCTCGGAATTAATAGATCATTCTATTAATTTAGAATATTTCCAATTTTAATTTTGCTGATAATTTTTTTTTTCTAGAACATATATTATATTCCTTGAAATGGTTTGTTATCTTTGTTGGGGCCGCAAATTTGTGTAGCTACTACTTTATCTAGTAAAATAACAATCCATTTGTTGTAATTTTTTTCATTTTTGATTAGGACTGGTACTTCTTGGCAGTTGGTAATGTTTTTTGAATACCGTAGCAAATGTACTTTGCATGCGGCTTTTTCTTCATGGATTCTTGTCGGGTATATGTTGTTGCAGATAAAAAATTTGGGCGTTATTTTTTGGCAATTAGTGTCAATAATCATGTAGTATCTTTCATTTAGGAAATGGTATTTGGACAGCGGTACGATAGTTTTGAATGTTTTGTTTTTAGAAATTAGTAATAAATATAAATGAAAATAGTTGTAGTTTTTATTTTCAACAATTAGAATTTCAATAATAAATATAATTTTAATCTCTTTACTGTAGCTTTTGATTTTAACAGTTTTTTCAAATAATAACACGTTTTCTATCTTATGATCAAAAAGTAACTTGTTTGTTAATAAATGGTTATCGATTAATTTTATTTTTATTAATAGCTTGTTTGGACCAATTATAGAATTATAAAAAATATTTAATTTAAAAAACGTAGCAGTTTCTATTCTTTCTAAAATCTTATTGATTACTTGATAAGACGAAATTACTTAAAATATTATAACATGTGTTAGAAAATAATGGTAGTTTTCAAAATACTTTAATTTGACTGTTTTTATATGCTTTCAATTTGAGATTGTAAATTTAATTGATTGTGAGCTAGAGTTTTGATACTTTCTTTAAAAGTTTGTAACAATTTTTGAAAGAGTGTTATTTGATCTTTAACTAACGATTTAATTTTAATTTGGTTTTTAGAGAGTGTTGTGATAACATTATCGTATCTTTCTGCATTATTATCATCTAAGTTATCTGTTAATGACTTATTCACATTTCCAAGTCCATTTATAAGTCCTCGTTTTGTTCTATTATTATTTAGAGGGTTTATTTAATTTATTAACGTTGATATTTTATGTTCTAATCAATCAAATCAAATCAAAAAATTCTTTATTATAACTAAGTTTTGTCAAATGCATCTTTTAACTTATTGAAATTTATTGGAGTGAGTGGAACACTTTTATTACTTTTGTTATATCAAATATTTGGATAAAAAACCAATGGTCAATTTTGATCTGTGCGTTGCCTATTTTAAATGGTAATAAACTTGGGTTATAATTTAGGTTTTTGAATTTTGGTGAAGTTAATTCACTTCTGCTGTAGATAATAAATCTGAAACAAAATTTGTTTTTTTTAATTCTTTTATGTGAATAATTTGTTTCTTGTTTTTATTTTGTTCATTAGTAATTTCTAATCTATTTCTGTCTAAGACTTCTGTTATTTTATATGGTTAAATTTGTTTTTTATTTTTTTTGTTTCTAGTATTGGGGTTTTGTTTATAAACTATTTGTCTTAGATAAAATTTATTAGATTAAAAAGTATATATTCAAGTAGACACTTTTTGAGCAGCAAAATTAAAACTAGACTTTGCGAATCACTTGTATTGTCACATTTTAATTTTTGCAATAGTTTGTACGGCCTATTTTTGAATGAAGTGAAATGCAAAACTCTTGTTTACGGTTAATTTTTGGAATAAGAAAATTTGATAGGATCTCTCACAAACTTATCGAAGTTATTTGGTTAAATATTAATGAACGTCGCAAACTTTACGCTGCAAGTTTTTACCATAAAATCATCTGTACTAAAAAACCAGCATACTTGTATAATAAAATTACATATCGAACGGACGTTAATAATGTAAATATTCGATTTAAGGGCATATTAACACCTTTACAACATAAAACTAAGTTTTTCAAAAACAGTTTTAGATATAGAATTTCTTATATTTATAACAATATTTTAGACACTTTTAAAACTTTGCCCATAAATCAGTTTAGTATTAAATATAGAAAATTTCTTTTAAGTAATTGAGTGTAATGTAATTTCCATAAACAAAACAAATGTGTTTAGTTTAATTTTGAATAATATATTAAATAAAAAGTGTTATTCAAGAATAGTTAATGTTTAGTTTTTGCTGTTTATTGTTATATAAATATAAGCGTGTATGAGTATATATATACGTATGTACTGTGTGCGTAGTTTTTTTTTTTGTTAATAATTTTTCAAGGTATAAGTGCTTGAGCAGTCGATACTGTACATCTGTATAGTAGAGCTGAACTTCGCCTTGGGGTTTTCTCAATATCTGTTTATATAATTGAATTAAATTATTTTGTTTTTTGGTATTTATAGACATATGCATTTTGTTTTAGCTTTGTTCGCATTAAACTGCAATAAATATTTTTGTTTATTTTAAATGTATTAAGCAATATTTTGAGAAAATAAAGTCAGTTTATTATTATTATTAATATTTTTTTTTTTTTAATTATACTTTGATATAATTTTATGTTTGTTGTCTATAATCTTTTCAATTTTAACTTTTTTTATGATTTTCAGCATAATCATTGTAGAAGAAAATTGGTGCAAAAGTTTTGTTTGAACTCCTTGATTGGGTATGACCAACAGTTAGTTCAAAAAGTGTAAAGTTAGTTATGTATTGAACTATTATATCTTATGATAGCGTAATCCATTAAATTGTTATCATGTAAGTAATTTTCTTTTAGTAAACAAAGGTGTTTCATAAGAGTTAAATAGAATTTTTCTATGATACCATTAGATTTGTGGTGAGCCGTTGTAGTAAAATGTACGTTGATTTTGTGTAATTTTAATATTTCTTTTACCATTTCATTGTCAAATTCTTTTCTATTATCAACTACTATTTTTTCTGGTACTCCAAATAATGTAAAATATTTTATCAAAGCATTACTAATATTGATAGCTGTTTTTCTTATTATTGGTAAAGCTTGTGCTAATTTTGTAAAAAAATTTACTAAAGTTAGATAATTATAGTTATTGTAAATAAACACATCAATGTAAATTATCTGAAAAGGCTTTGAAGCTGTTTCTGTAAGCATTAGCAGGGTATACAAGAATTTTTTTTGCATATTTTGCTTTTTGACAAATATATATAATATATTAATGTATAATAAATTTTGTTATTGTCATTTTTATGTTTATTTAATGGTAGTTTTGTTTAAAATATTTGATAGTTTCATTTATTCTTATGTGGTTTGTTTTGCCTTCAGAGTGATTTTTAATTAAAAGAATTTCTTTTTCTGTATCAATCATCATATTCACTTTCTTTAGACGTATACTCTCTTAGAAATTGTAAAATTAGATTCGAACTGTTTGTACTTGGAATTTTTAAGGTAATTATTTTATGGTGTTTATAATTTTCTTGGCATATATTTGTACATAAATTAAAATTTGGTTTTGTTTATTATTTATTATTTTGTCTGAAATTTTTATTTTATATTTTGTTTCTACATTCTCTATTGCTGGTTTTATTTGTATGTCTAATATTATGTTAATTCGTTCCCTTGGTTGAATCAAACTAGTAGTTTGAATAGGATTTTTGACTAAATATCGTAAATATTCAAGCGTCTCAATATAAATCTCACCTGAGTTATTAATCATTGATTTGTCTTCTAAAGCGTTAATTTGGACATTTGAGTTTAATTCATATATGTCAATATAAAAGCTTTTGTCAAATATATAATAAATTATTTCATGAACTTGTGAGTTTAGCTTGTCTAATCCACATCCTAATTTTGGCATGGCAATTTTGTTTATGTTGTTGTTGAAACAAAACAATTTTAAATTTAATAAACAATTAAACAAATTTTTATAAGTTGTTTTTTTAAAATATTGATTTTCTGTTATAAGGTAGAATATATATTTATTGTTGGTATTTAAATAGACAAAAAAAAATAATTTGGGGTTTTGATTTTTTAATTTTAAAACGTTATTGTATCTAGTCTTAAAATCTTTTGTAAGAGCACTTCTTATATGTAGATATTTGCTTACTCAATGACATAAAGCAAAATCAATAAGTGATTCAAAGAAGTCTCCACGTTTGTTTGTAATAGTTGGAGATTCTTTAGTTTGTTTATTATTAAAAAGTTGTTTAAAGTGGTTGTAATTTAATTGAAAATTGTTTTTGAGACTAGTTTTACTTTAAACGTCCGCATTTGTGTTTAAGCTTCTTTTTTTGTAAATAATTTTGTAGTCAAATTCTTTTAATTTAAGTCGCCATTTTATTAGTTTTGAATTTGGCTTTTTTAGTTTGAACCAAATCAGTGGTGTATGGTCCGTATTAATTGTAAATTTTCTACCAAATAAATAGGGTCGAAAATAATTACAAGCCCAAACTATAGCTAATAGTTCTTTCTCTATTGTGTTATATTTTTTTTTAGATTTATTCAAGGTTTGTGATGCAAATGCAATTGGTTTGTCAGAGCCAAGCATACTTTGTAATAGGATTGCTCCTAAAGCAATATTAGATGGGTCTGTAGTTAAAATAAATTCTTTTGAAAAGTGAATACTGTAGTATTGGGGCATTTATTAATAAATTTTTACAAGTATTAAATACGTTGATAAAATACTGATGATGAACAATTTTGAAATTATTTTTAGGTAATGTGTTAATGGTTTTGTAATCTTAGCAAAATCTTGAATAATTTTTTTGTAGTATTCAACTAGTCCTAAAAACTTTTAACTTTTTTGTAGTATTAGGAATAGAAAAATGTTTTATTGCCGTGATTTTATCAGGGTTAGGTTTGACATTGTCAGTTGTAGCTAACTTCTTTTCTTAAAAACTTTGATTTGTCTAACTGTTTTTTGAAGTTAGATTGTTTCAATTATTTAAATATTAATTTTAATCGGTTTATGTGTTCCTGTAATGAGGTACTAAAGATAACAATGTTTGTTTAAATTTATAGTACCCGTTATCGGTAAAAAGTGCCGTTTTTTTGGACATCTTCCGGGTTCATCTCAATTTGGTGAAATTAGTTAGTCAAATCGAGGGTTAAGAAGTATTGGCTTTTGCCTAATTTGTCTAAAATTTTAGTTATCAAAGGTAAAAGGTATTTGTCATATATTGTACGTTTGTTTAACTAGCGATAGTCTATCACTATTTGCTATTTCCTATCTATCTATCTATCTTTTCTGATGCGTCAAGTTTCTTCGGGACAATCCAAATTGGGCTGGACTATGGGGATATTGAATTTTGTATGTCATCTTGTTTTAATAATATTCGAGGTAATATTTTAGTTTGGGTTTTAACCTTTAATTTATTAATTTCGGAGTAACGATACGTTTTAGTAATTATTAGAGATTTATTGTTTAAATTAATTTTGTTTTGAATTTTGTTAGTGAAAGTTAATGGAAATTGCTCGTTATAAAATATATCGCGGTATTTGTGACATAATTTCTAATTGCATGTTTTTCTTCTAAGTTACAGTGTTCTAAAAAAAAATTAAATTTGATTTTAATATGGCGTATGGTTTAGATCGTTATCAGTTTTTGTCGTTTTTATAAAATTTAATTCATTCACATTTAAAGATTTGATTGAAAACGGGGTATTGATTGTAATATTAACTGTTTTGTTGCTTGAGTTGATTACGGTAGTAATGCAAAATATATTTTTATATTCACAACTGCGCGAGGTGACTACTAAATGATCAAGTTCTATATAATCTAAAATTCCTAAACCTTCTTTATAATTGACTGGTAATTTGACTACTTTTTGAGTTCTAGCAGGTATTGTTATTGTATAACTTTTAACCTGTAAATTTTTTTTTAATTTGGTTAACTTTTTAGTTTTTACAAATTATTGGAATTTTAGCATATGGCGTTTTTATCATTTTTGAATCATGGTTTACTAAAACCCTGAGTTGTTTAAGTAAATCTATTTCAATTAAACTATCACATTTTTGACTAAAATTAAACAAATAAAATTTATGTGTTTTGCTAGTTTTAAAAATTTTGAATACTAATATTACCACAACTTTATTATAGTTAGTATTGTGAACAGTTTGAATGTTAAAATTTTCATTGAAAATGTAACTTTTATAGAATTTGTGTGCTAATTCTGAATCAATTAAGCTTCTTGAACTGCCTGTATCAATTAGAAAATTTGCATTTAGTCGTGGTATAAAATTGTATAGTAGGTTAGCTTTAACTAAATTTAGATTTATCATCTCGGATTGTTTATAATATTGTCCTGATCATTTTTTTTATCAGTATCATTACGTGGGTCAAAGTCATTGATGTCCGGTTGCAATTCATGATTTTTATGTTGAAAATAATAATTTCCATTATACTTGTTACAATAACTTTTTTCAATAGAAAAAACTTGTTAAAAAATTTTTGGCATGTCAGAAAATTCTGTTACGCCATAGAAATTTTTAAAAGGATTTTTATTTTTATTGATATTTTGTAAAAATAGCTCAGTATGTCTTCTCGTTTTTCTAACGTATTCATAAGTTTAAAAATATATCATTTTTATCATTTTAATTTTCAAAAGGCTTGTTTTGATATTGATTTTAGTGCAAGTATTGGTTACGCTGAATTTGATTTGGTCTTTGCAAGAAATAGGGGTGCCTTTGAGTTGAAAAATTGTGATTAGATTTCCATTGCATTAAGGGTCTTTGCATAAAATTTAGTTGTTGAAAATTAGTTGAAAAATTTGGTTTTTGAAAGAAAGATTGTTTAAATTGTTGATTCTGAAATTTTTGATAAAAATTTCCGGGTTGTGTTGTCTATTGAGTGAGTTTAATCAATCAAAATATTTGATTCATTGAACTCATTCTTTGATTTGGATTAAACGAATTTTGAAAATTAAGAGTATTATTTCTATTTTTGCTTTAGAGGAAGTTTTCTTTTTCTATTACTAGACACATAGTTTTTTCTAAACTGTTTGAATTTCTTAAGCGCACATTGTATTGTACATGACCGCTTATCAAAAATCTTAAGTGACAGGTTATTATTGTAATCTAATTACTTTTTCTGCAGCTGGTATATTTAAAGTGTTCAATTTTGAAATAATAAGACTTCTGGCATCTTGACAGCGCATAAAAAAAGTATAAGATGTTTTGTTTCTAGACAATGCAAAGTAATCATATTTTGAATTAAACAATCTATGTTGCGTTGATTACTAAAATTTAAGTTTAATAAATCTTTTATTTTGTTTCAAGTTCTTAAGTCTGTTCTTGAACCAATCAAGCTTAAGACTTGACCTGCTAGTTTGCCGATAGTTGCTCGCAATATAAAATTATTTAATTGCAAGTTATTTGGGTTAAAAAACGTGTTTATGAAGTTTTTGCATTTGTCTATAAAAAATCCCAAAGTATGGAGTTTCCTTCGTATTGAGGAATAGTATCAATATGTAATTTTATTAGTTGGTACTTGACTTATACAGCCATTTTATTACTTTGTAAATTTTACAAATACGAGATCGTTTAAAAACTTTTTGCGTAAATTGTTAATATCAATTAAAATATTTATTTTAAGAGAATTTAAGGAAATAAGAAACTGTTTTTGTTTTTTGACTTACCGTAGTAAAATAATTGTATTAATTATTCTTGTTTGTTCTTTTGTTCTTAATCTAGTGCCAATGGGATTTGGGCAATGCGTGTCCTTTGTCTTTGGTTTTCCTAATCTACGTTGTACCAGGGAATGATGGCAATGGTTGTCTTCTATCTTTAGTGTTGGTGACCGATATAGTGTCGTGGATCTAGTAAATCTTGTCTAGGATCGGCTATGTTGTCTTTTTCCAGACGTTGAGTCTATGATAACAAATGTAGTGTTGTGGATCTTGTAATTTTTTTGTTGTTTTGGTTTGTGACGTTGACAAATTTTCACAGCACTTGTATTTTAATTATTCACTTTTTTTTGTTTCAGTTTATTTACATTTTTCTGTTTCTGTCCGTTAACTATAAAAATAGACCGGTTTTTTAATTTTTCGTAACCGTTAGGCAGATCCTACCGACTGCGCCAATTATAAGCTGAACGCGAAGATAAATGTTTTAAAAAAATACAATTAAGTTTTTATTACAAAATGAACAGACTGATACCTTAACGTAGACTAAATTAAATTGTTATTCTAAAAGTATTTATATAAATTAAAAGTGTTAAGTAATCTTAAATCTATTTGCAGGTGCACGGTGTTAATTATATCTTGAATAACATGTTTGTTATTCTGCTGATCTTGCGTCTGAGTTGTTAAACTGGCATTCATTTAACTTGCATGTGGTATTTTTTTATATATCGCAACAATTTTTGTATGTTTTTATATTGTATCAAAAATATTTCACTTAATTTATTTATCAACATTTAATTTTATTATTTATTATTTATGTTATATTATATAGAGAACAAGGAGTAATTATATATATTTAATGTGGTCAAGATGATAATGTCACATAAACAAACGGTGAGATGGCTCAGTTATAGAGCGTTAGCGTAGCACGCTAACAGTCCGGGGTTCGATCCTCGAATATGACTAAAATAATAACTTTGCTCTTTATCCACCGGGATGATTCGGAAGTCACCTAATAAACCGTTGGTCCCATCAACCCCCTTTATACAAGTCGTAAGACTTCTGGGGCGATGTAAAATAGCTGTAAAACGCGAAATAAAGAAGAAACTATTACTACTATGGGTTACCAACTTTAAAATTAATTTATGAAAGATTAATTCAACTAACATATGTTTTAATAATAACTATTTACTGTATGTTCTTATAATAAAACTAACTCAAAATTTAAAACTATGTAACAGTATCTTATATATTAATTTATTCAACGGATTGAACAAACTAGCCCAATGATTTTGGTATTGTTATGTATATAATGTTAAGATTATTGCTATCTAGTTAGAAGTTGCAAGTATCAATTGCTTTAATATAAATCATCTCACTGATAGCCTTTTATTATAGTTACATTTGTTATCTAAAATTTCTACTTTATCGAAATTAAATTTATGTCCTTTATCATTTTGTATTATTATTTTGTGATCTACAATTCTTTTTATGTTAGTTTATTCTTCTATCTATTTTTTGTTTGCCCTATATATTTTTTTGTGCAGTTATTACAAGGAATACTGTAACTGTTATACATACAATTACAGTATTTAATATTTCTACGTATACTATATGCAATATAGTAAAATTATAACTGTTATAAGAATACTAATTTTAGTTTATAGTTCAAAATATTTATATAACAACATTATTTAACTTTTTACATAATTCCGAGCAGGATATATAAAAAATGTCAATTTTAGAACAACATCTATTGACGTACTCACACATAGAGAACAATTGTGACGATTGACGATGCGTTGTGTTGATCTAATTAATATATAAAGTGTGCCTGAGTCTACTATTAATTCTTGGAACAACAAAGTTTAGTTTGTGCAACAAATTTGTATCTTTTATTTTAAAATGTATTAGTTTGTATATAAACAATATATGGTTAATAATGCGTCGCGAGTTCAGTGATTATATGTTGAATTCATTTAGTAATTGGGATTGAGGATGCCACGTTCGGGATATACATTGTGTACACGATAGTATAATGCTTTCAAAAATTTTGTTTGCACTTTTTTTACTTCTTCCATAAACGTTATTTGTTTTGGATGCTATATAATTGATATATATATATATATATATATATATATATATATATATATATATATATACATATATGATTATAATCAATATTTGGATTAAGGTTTTAAATAAATTTTAAAGACATATTCACAAAACTTTTGTTAAACATATCAGCAAGTTTTTTTTTATTTTTTATTATCTGTCTAAATCAAATTATCATAGTAATTTATTTTTGTTTTAATTACTTCCGATTTATACATAATATTTTCATAAATACATTTAATCTAGATTCAGGACAATTATAATTATATACATGGCCCCATTTGGTAAGTGTCAATTTACTACATATATTAATTTTTGTGAATAAATATACTGCGGTTCAGTAACTAATGTAATTATTCTAATAGTCACTTGTTGAGCTTTGTGATCAGTTATTAATAAATCAATACAAAAATATACTACGCCTTGGTCAAGGTTAGAAAAGATATTATCAATGCATGTTTTATTGTTATTACAATGTATTCTAGTTGGTTTGTTGATTTATGCATGTAGTTTATATGACAACATAAGAACACAAAACAATTGTTTTTTTTTTCTCTAGATTCCACTAGCAGATTTATATTAAAATCTTTTCCAATTAAAATTTACTTTTTTTGTATTGTTAATATCTAGTAAGCTATAAAGATAGTTCAAAAATATGTCTATATTTTTATAAAGTGACCTATAAATTGCAATCACAATTGTGTTTACATATTCAATTGTAGTGATTTTAATTGAACTTTCAGTTGAAAAGAAAAACTCTTTACTTTTAAAGATATGATTGTGTTTTATATAAATAGCAGTTTCATCCTGTGAAGTCACTTAAAACTAATTTGTATTCTAAGATATAAAACATTTTTAGATTGCTTTGGTTTTGATAGTGTTCACTTACCAATAGTATATCAGCAGATGTTTGGCTTAAGAAAACTTCAATTACAGCTACCTTGTTACGTATATACTGAATATTTTGGCAGTTAATATACATGCTCGGTGTGCTTCTCTTCTATCCATATTGTTTGTTTTATTTTTTTGTAATTGCTAATAATTATTTTTGTAATTATTAGGTTCTAGATGCTTTAAATACACTGTACAATGTCTGTCAAAAGAATTGTGATTTTTATCGATATTTCATTTATTTTTTTTATTTGCATTAACACAATTAATACATTTACGTTTATTAATTGAATCTTTACTGCTGGTTTTTGATTTATGTTCTTCTAAACATTTTCTTACTGCAAATTAGAGTATTTGTGGTTTCTAAAACTTTGTGGTTGTATCGCAGACATTTAAAGCATCTCATTACGTCCACAGCGTCATATACTATACATATGTTCTACCCAATGTTAATCTTTTTAGTTTCCATGTTTTTTTTCAATCCGTTTTTATCAATGTTAAAAATACTTTGTGGTTTGTAAATTCTTTGTTATTTTTCTTAACTATGTACTTGCTAATATAAATTTTATATTACGTATTTTTCAAAATATTCATATTCATATTCATATACTCATATTCCTTTATTAGTACGTAGCCAATACATTGGGTGTACACGTTATTAAACAATAATTACAATACATAATAAAATAATAAAAATTGATGAAAATAGTTCATGTATAATAAAAGCAGATACATATAACTTAAAATTTGACATTTATATCACAAAAACACAAAATATCATTTTAACATACAAAGAACAAATATAACAAATTAAAAAAATAACATAGAATAACATTCAAATACAGATTAAAATACATCTTGTAAGTATTCATCTACACTATAAAAACATTTTTCCGTCAAAATTCTTTTTAGTGTAAATTTAAACTTTTTAAAATCATTTATAGCTTTTAAATTAGTTGGAAGGTGATTATATAGTTTAATGCCTGCGTACACAGGTGACTTTTCAACAAAACTAGTATTGTGACAAGCAATACGCAAATGTTCGGTCTGCCTAGTATTATATTTGTGACTGCTAGATGTAGATGCATACAAATAAATATTTTTTTTAATAAAATTTATTGTTTTAAATATATAGATAGATAGATAAATAAACGTCAAAAATGTCAGGTTGACTAGTATTTTCTTTAATACAAATTTATGGTGTAATTGCGGTATTTACATTAGAAGATTAATATGAAATATATGGGAACTATCTAATACAACATGCATCTTCAATATGGCTATACTGCAGAAGGTTTATATTTATAAATTAATAAATTTATTGTAAAATTTAAATGGTTATGTGGAAGAGCAGCAATTTGCTGAACATCGCCTTTTTCTGATATGTAATAAATATATCTAAGAAATAAAGTTTAATACAATACAATACAATACAATAGTACTGTCTGGATTTTATATTTGATAAAAAATGGTCTGCAGCTGACTCTAAACTCTAAATTGAAAATTAATGTTAAGATTCTTTTTTGCTGAATGAGTACACGTGACGACCCCAAAACAACAATGTTAAATGAAATGTGTAAATATGCTAACGCGTAATAAATATTAAGAATAGCGTGTAGCTCTAACATCTGTTTCAATTGCAGTATTACACAAAGTTTTTCTATGATGGAAGTGTATAACAACAGTTTTATCTGAAATTAATATTATTTAATGCTATTATTTTAACAGCAATATCTTCTTCGTTTATGTACTTTTAACTTTTTCTCGTTTGGCATTATCTGTATAAGTGTAAGTCAAATGTTATACAATACAACAAAAGTTAAAATTTGACCGTAAGAAATATTAAAAGTTAATATAAATAAAAATAAACAATTTGTTTGGTAGAATTTGCCTAAAAACGACGTAAATCAAAACTTGTAATAATTTTCACAAATAATAAAAGGTGATTTATGAAGATTGCCGCATTTTTAAATTGATGCTTGTTTTAGATGACAACTTTCTTAAGTTTGTTATTTTGACATTTGTCCTTGTCAGTGTTTTGCGTTTAGTCGCAATCAATTTACGTGCGTTAACTCAACATTAACAATTTTTGATTGTTATAACTGTCCAAATCAAAGAAACAATTTAACATATTGTGAAAAAATTTGAATTAACACATTCCTTTTATTCATAATATTTTTTTATTTTTGGAAATAATATTCTTTAAATTACAACAATAATATAGAATTAATTTTTTAAATGTAATATACAAAAGTATAACTTAAAATTAAAAATAAGTATAAAACTCAAAACAAATACAAAAATACAAAAATTACAAATACAAACACGCTTACAAATTATATATATTAAAATAAATATAGCTACAATGACATTTAAAAGATTGTGTTGATGGGTAGCAGCAGGCGTCTGTACTGGGTTAAGGCGGAAAGAAAAATCCTTGGTACGGCTTAAGACTAGACAATCACAAGCGGCGACGAAATAATTGTCCAACCGGTAGTGATACTGCTATTGAGGAAGGCAACGGGAAACTACCCCAATTATTTTCCCCAGGAAATTCATCAAACATGCCTACACAACCAAATGCAACGGCCCTCAGTCCTCGGCAGATCTTAAATAGTCAGAAGGTGCTAAGAATCTTCGGAAGAGTCATGATGAAAATAGCAACATGGAACGCCAGAAGTATGTATGCGGCGGGAAAGATAAAAAATACCATCAGAGAAATGAAAAGAATGAATATTGAAATGCTTGGAATTAGCGAAATAAGGTGGATTGGCTCCGGAGAGTGTACCATAGATGGCTATCAAGTCTACTATGCCGGCAACAACAACCCAAGTTATTATAATGGAGTCGCTATAATAATAACTAAGGAAGTATCTAGAGCAGTTAAAACTTTTATACCAATATCTGATCGAGTAATTATACTACAATTACAGGCCCAACCAATGAATATGAACATAATTCAAGTATATGCACCCACAAGTACCAGTACAGATTAGGAAATTGATTGTACAAGTCACGAATGCCTTAAAACTCACTAAGAACTCCGAATTAACAATGGCACTAGGCGACTTTAACGCCAAGGTTGGTAAAGGTGTTTGTGAAGATATTGTTGGTAACTACAAGCTAGGATCACGAAACGACCGTGGTGATAGATTTATTGAATTCTGTGAAGAGCATGACCTTGTCATAACAAATACGTTTTTCAAATTACCACCAAGAAGACTCTATACGTGAAAATCTAATGCTGATAACTCAAACAGATTGATACGTAATTAAATTGATTATGTATTAATTAAGAAACGGTTTAGAATCTGCATAACATCTGCAAAAACTTACCCCGGAAGTGACATAGGTTCTGATCATAACCCAGTAGTAGTTTTTGCACGGCTTAGACATAAGAAATGTAACGTCCGACGTCCGCAGAAGATTATCAGACATAAATAAAGCTTGGATAGTAAATACGACACACTCGGCATGCACAAGAAAGTAAAAGAAGCTGCCGGCCTCAACAAACCCAGGAAATATGCAATGCTGCTCGACAATCAAAGAAAAGTTATCCTAGACCTAGAAAAGAAGCTAGCAAAATGCTGAATTGTGTCGTGGCTAATAGTGAACAAGCAGGCCTAGAACTAAACATAAACAAGACCAAGGTCATCGTTGTCAGTAAGAAGCGCAATGTGGTGACAAACAAAAAAGTAAGAAATCAGCAAATTGAACAAGTCGCTGAATTCAAATATCTAGGGTGCTCCCTGAATCAGCAATAGGACCAATCAAAAGAAATTAGATCCAGAATAAAACAAGCTCAATCTGCGAGTTTGGTTGCTACGTTGTTAGGTTTTCTCTATGTTAATGTATGGCGCAGAGACCTGAACGCTCACAGATGCTATATGCAAAAAGTCAGAAGCATTAGAGATGTGGTCATACAGAAGGATGCTACGTATAGTGTGGACAGATAGAATATCTAATGCCCAAGTTCTTGCACGCTTCAATAAGGACACAACGCAAATTTGAGTATCTTGGCCATATCATGCGAGGCTCAAAGTATAGATTACTGCAAAATATAATGCAGGGAAAAATAGCTGGTAGGCAAGAGCCAGGTCGCAAAAGGACGTCCTGGTTAAAAAACCTACGACAGTGGTTTGGGGTCAGCACTACAACTCTTTTTTGTAGAGCTGTCAACAACACCCAAATAAAGTTGATGATCGCCAACGTTTGTGGAGAACGTAAAGAAGAAGAGGCTCGAAGTATAGATTACTGCAAAATATAATGCAAGAAAAAATAGCTAGTAGGCAAGAGCCAGGTCGCAGAAGGACGTCCTGGTTGAAAAACCTACGACAGTAGTTTGGGGTCAGCACTACAATTCTTTTTTGTAGAGTTGTCAACAAGACCCAAATAAAGTTGATGATCGCCAACGATCGTGGAGAACGTAAAGAAGAAGTTGACACAACAAATAAATTAAAATGCACAATATCTTTAAATAAGTTAAATTGTCTTGTTAATCTGAACAAAAAACTATGATAGCTATATAGATTTTTTTTTTAAAGTAAGGTATTGCGGGTCATTTGTAGTGGGCTAAAATTAAAATTTAGTTTTAGCAACAATTCAGAACAGTTAATGTAGCCCAGTAAATTGCCAAGGTCAGGCAATTTATTCACTGCACATAGGTTCAAATTATTTAAGTTGTATGTTTGCTTTACTATAGTATTTGTTTTACAAAACGTAATTGATTTGCATTTAGCTACATTTAAATGTAAATTATTATTAAGCACCATGTTGTAAACTGATTTAAGTCATCTTAAATTAATTTACAATTTAATATTCTTTACATTTCTATACAACTTAAGATCATCAACAAATAATAAAAATTTACAATTTATAAATAAAGTTACTATATTGTTAACAAAAAGGTTAAATAAAAGAGGCCCACAATGTGACTCTTGAGGAACACCGGAAGTAACAGATACTTCTTTAGATAAGTAGTTATTTATTTTTACACATTGTGCTCTGTTATTCAAGTAGCTTTTTATCCAACTTACAACGCTGTTGCTAAAACCTATGGCTGTTAATTTAGCAACTAAAATAATATGATCTATCCGATCAAACGCTTTAACAAAATCTTGTTGGGAAACAATCATATCAAATAATTTAGGAATTGAGGACTGTTTGCAAATTCCTTTGTAATTGCTGATTTCTGATTTTGCTCCAAATTTATGAATTGGTGTAAAATGTGATTGCTTCCAAAATTCAGGAAATCTCTCACATTTTAATGATGTTTAAAATAATATGCTCATCGGTGTAGATAAAGCATATACACAGTTTTTTTAAAATTAATTTTGAAGACCATCTGGCTCATAGCTACACAAATCACTTAATTCTAAAATTCCTTCAAATATATCACAAACATTTATCTTTAAACTACCAGAACATGCAAGATCAGAATAAGTTAAATCTGATTCAAAGCAAATGTCACAATTTACATAGACAGTGGAAAAAAGTCTGCAAACAAATTCACACAGTCTTGACAATTATTACTTGTTTTATCACAATAACACATGTAAATAGGGACTCCGTTAGTGTTTTCCTTTTTGTTTTTATCTCCAAAATCCAAAGGATTTGGAAATGGTAAACATTTTCGTTTTGATAGTAATTGTCGTATGATGAATAATATAATAAATCCAGAAATATTCTGCGTAAATTCGGCATTGTATTCATTTAGAAAAAACCATACAAGAGAAACAAATCAGAAACTAACTAACTAAGCTGGCTTATTATTTGTAGACTCAATTTGCACTCCATTATTTAACTACACAATTTTAAGCATGTTGTAATCGCCACCTATTATAAACTTGCTTTTTGGTAGAGAATTAAATAAATGTTCAATTGTATCACAATATATCAAGTATTTGTCAATATAAAAAGATGGAGAAATATTAACACATTCAATAACGTAAAGCTGATTGCCGATGTGTAATTTGACAAATAATTGTTCAATTTTTTTAGATATATTAGTAATAATAGAAGATTGATAAAAAAATTTATTGCAATCAAGGCTCTACTGCCGACACTTTTTTCAAAATTTTTGATAAGCCATGTCTTAGTTATTATTATAATATCGTAATTATTGCACTGAACATTTAAATTATAATCGTGTAACTTATGTGGTGTTTATTCTACTTGCATTTTGATAGTAAATGGTTAATTTTTTTTACGTTTTTGGCTGATTTTTGTTTTTTTTTAATATTGTTGGTTGGTCATTAATAAATTTAATATAAATATCAGATTCTTCATTTGCTTTTATTTCATTAAACTTTTTTTGCACTAGTCTTATATGTTATAGTTGTAAAACAGTTTTATCAGCTTTTATTTTAATGTTTAATTTTTTCAAAAGATTCAAGTTTTTTAGTTGAAACAGTTTAATCATCAAACTTTAAACGGACAAAGTTTATTAGCAATCCGACCAACACGAATAACCATCTTTGGTTGTGGCAAGTTTTCAATGGGTCCAAGCAACTTAGTGATAACTAGAGCTAGGACTTATATGCGTAAAAAACTGCAAAATAAGCGCATAAATAAGCATTAAAAAACAGCAAAATAAGCATGAAAATAAGCATAATTTTTTTTTATTTTATATAAATCGCATTAAAAAATAAAAATTCCTAATATAATAACAATAATCACAACAAAAGAAACAAAAGTAAAATTCAAATAATAATAATAATAATAATGAAAGTTTGACAATAATAGTAATTAAATTCATTTTTAAAAGAATTAATTATAATATGTTTTTCCACATTTTCCATTAAAAAGAACCTTTTTCTGTCAAAAAAGTCGGGCAATAATCGCTCAGAATAGAATGAGTCATGCATGACTATAAAAAAATTTATGAAATCGGATATTACTTAAAATAATCATAAAATATGGACAAAAATATCAAAATAAGCAAAATTACTTAAAATAAGCATCAAATATGCATAAAAATTAAGAAAAACCAATAGAAATTTTTAATATGCATTAAATATGCATAAAAACTGAAACATGCATAAAAATAAATAAGTAAAATAAGCCAAAATAAGAAGGTCCCATTTGCTTTACTTTCTTATGATTCGTGGAGATATATATTTAACATTGATGTGCATATAATATTTGTAAAAATTATAACGCTTATAAATCCTAGCTTTAGTGATAAGTGTGATAACTAATTTGTTGCTTTGAATTTTTTCATTTATTAAGACTACTTTTGGTTCTTCAACATTAAAAGCTATTATATTAAATGCTCGTTTACGGCAATTTTCTAATTCACTGATTACTGACTCAGATGTTACACTATCACCACCTTGAGTTTCTTTATCTAATGATTTTAATGATAAAAGTTTTTGTTTAGTTTTTTCATTATCAATCTCAAGATTCTTATACCTTGTATCAAACAAGGCTAAAGTAGAAGAAATACCATTAAGATGTGTTAATATTGTGTTTGAAAATGATGAAAATTGAACTTTAAAAATAGATTTAATAGTTGAGGCAGTAATCTGTTCTTCTACTGATTCTTTTTTTGTAGATACATTGTGCATAGGTTAATTTAATAATATTTCTATACTGCCTTTGTATAAACGACAATAAAATGTTTTAGATTTATTAATATACATATGCAATCGTAAATCATTATCCACCGCAACACAATTAATATGTGATACATTTCAAGCAAAAACAAAGTTGTTTTGGATAGATATGTCTATTACAATAAGTACATAACATGTTTACAGATTAATAATTAAAACTCAGAACAGATAACAAAAACAGGGACTTACTTTTTACATCAATGGATCTTTATTAAAGACTAACATTTTAACAACAAACAAGGGAAGACTACGGTTAATGTAAAATTAAAAAAGAAAAAATTAAGTAGGTAATAAATCTACTAATTTAAAATAATATTTGTATAAAACAATAAATTAAAAACAGAATAAAATATTCATATAAAAAAGAAGTCACTGCCAGGATTTGAACCAGCAACATTCTATGCTACAGCCCACGCTCTAATATTAATAGACTAGCAGAGTAATAAGAGCGTAGTAGAAACGTACTTCATATTATTAAGTAAATATAATTTACTTAATAACTAATATAAATAAAAATAAATAAGCAAAGTGAGGTTATTTCAATAAAATATAGCTAACTAATAACATAAACACTGTAAAAAACCATGTAAAATATACTTCTACAAATAAACTATAGCACAATACACTTTAATACTAACTCACAGGGTATATATGTTGTATATAAACAGAATAAACTTTATTTTTGCATTCTCACTTGTAAATGTTGACCCTTTTTTTACAGACTTGCCAGTGAGACAAAAAAGACAAAGAGCACAGAATATATTGCAACTAAGTCAAAGTGTTTGTAAAAATTCAAATTTGTTAATTTGTTGTGAATCTCAAATTTTATTTTTAACATCAGTTAGTAGCAAGTTTTAAGAAACAATCTTGAGCTCTGTGACTACAAGATTGCTTGATTTAGAAATTGGGCTATCGAAAACTTAAATTTTTTTCTAAACTTTGTAAGACAATTATTTTTAGCAACAAAGCTTACTTCTGTCTTATCGGTTTTGTAAATAAAAAAAAACTGAAGTATTTGGTCTAAAAATTAGTCAAAAGTAATGCTTTACTATTAGCATTACATCTACTTAAACTAACTGTCACATACATACATGTTGTGCTGGTAGTGTCATTAGACTTTTTTCAACAATGTTAACTCTGTTGCTGGGTATGAATTTTTTTGACTTGGAAATCATGTGGTTGTCACTTGTCACAATGCTAATCATACAATTTAAATGCAAAAAAAAATATTTAGTAAACTAATTACTTTAATAAATAGCCCAGTCAATTGTTTTTTTTGCTTGTGCAATTTAACATCTTTACACTTCTTTTTAACAAAAGTTAATTACAATTTATGTAAAAAATTAATGAAATTGATTGGTTTATTTAAAACAGTAAGCAAAAAGTAAGAAAAGCAACTAATTTATTATCATATTACTTAATATAAACAACATGTTAGATTTATCAGATTGCATCAATTTTATTTTAGAAAGACGATATAAATATAATATTTACAACTAAAATTAAAAATAATAAATACCTCAAAATGATCTGGCTTGTTTGTAAAAATTGCAGTAAATTTTTTCATCCAATTATTGTTCAATTTGTTTAATATATATGGCTATGTCTGAGTCAAGTATACGGAACAAACATTTGATTTTGCTCAAACCACTGAAAATGCCTTTGTCTACATGAGTCCTAATAATGTGATTTTTTTTAGATTTTTTTAATAAGTAATTTTTAAGTAATAAGCAATCAAAATTTAAAAAAATTGTTTTTTTGCATTTTTTTACATTTTTTGATCATTTGTAACTTCTCAGGGTTACATTTTTAGGAAAAAACTGTAATAAACTTTTTTTACAAAATTGTTCAAAAAATTATTTTTTACATCATTTTTTTTCTTAAATTTTGAAAATTTTGCAAAACATTAAAAAACATTTTTTCTTAAAAATATATTATGAGTATTTTTTTTTAATATGGATAAAAACCCTAAAAATTGTAACCAAGTAAGTGTAACTTTTTAGAATTGCATTTTTAAGAAAAAATTATTACAAATTTTTTGCTTCAAAATTTAGATTAGTTGGCGGTCAAACAGTAACTTTGTAGACCGTGCCAAAAGAAAACAATAATCTTAATTCCAAAATGCTGAAAAACGCTTTGTTTAGCCTCACGAGGTCCTCAAAGTTTTAATTTTGTCAATACAAATATTGTTTTAACTGCGTATTTTATGTACCAAGTTGCTTTCATTTTTAGTGTAACAAAAGTTACGAAGTTTATTCAAAATTAATAATTAAAAAATATTGAAAAATGTGCAAATTACTTTCCAAAAATAAATAAAATTTAAATTAAAAATACATTTGGCAACGTTGCAATTTTTTTAATAAAATTTAAATTATAACGTAGGCTATGCAATAAATGTCAGTTAATATTTTTCTTTTATTATTAGTTTTACTTTAAATGAATATGCAAACTACGCCGGTGATGCTTGAGAATGTCATAAATTTAATACCGTATAGTGTTTAGAAGTAAACGGTGGCCAATATAAACATTTGTAGTTTATAATAAATAATAACATTTGATGTGTGTATTAAGTTGCCTACATTATAGGTTTGAATATAGAAATAGAAATTTTGCTACGTTGCTAAGCGTAACGAAACTTTGAGGATCTCGTGAGGCCAAACATAGAGCTTCTCAGCATTTTGGAATTAAAATTTTGTTTTTTTTTTTGCACGGTCTACAAAGTTACCTTATCCGCCAATTAATTTACACCCTGTATATATACAGGTTTTAAGTAACATTTTTATGTAGGGTCATAAAAATGCATACACTGCATTACTAAGTTTTATTTGTTAGTAGCGTTGGTAACTACTTAGTAAACATTCTACTAACATCCCAGCTAGCATCCCAATTACTATTTGCGTTTGCAGTATGTCATCACCCCAAGTCTTATTAAAAGCCTTCTTCAGTTAGTTGAGCTGCCTACATTTTAATAAAATATTCAATCTTGTTTGCTGACTTTAAATGTGAAAAATACAATATTTCTTAAAAAATAATCAATTTATAATGTATAATTTTAAAATTTTAATTTTTCAATTCTATTAATGTCATACATAAAATTAAAAAAATTAAAAATTGTTAAATTAAATTCTTTATCTATTGATTTATATTCATCAATGCTTTTTAGTAAATATTAACGTTGTTATATAGGTTTACAATTAGTTTATTTAGAGAGTAATAAAGTGGCATCCTCATCAAACTATATGTCTATTTATCTACTAAATTGGCTTGGCATCCCCGCATTTTACCTCACGTGCGCAACTGACAAGCATTCAAAAAGTCATATTTTTTTGCTTTAATTATTATTTTATATAATAAATATTTATTACTAGTTTAGATTGTTGACTACTAATTATTGTTTTAATCTTTAAAATTAATAATATATAATTTTAATAAAAAAAAATTGACGTACTTTTATAAAAATGCTTATTTTTTATGTAACTTTATCATCTTATGTTAGTTTTGGATTATGTCTACCATCATCACGGTAATAAAACATTAACTCTTAATACGGATCAAATGGAATAATATAACTAAAATTAATTAGAAACACTATTATTTCATGATATTGAAACTAATAGTTTATGTGGGGAGGAAAACCGAGTCTAGCTGATTATATGCTTTATTTTTGTATGACAATAAAAATCACTTATTATTATTATTATTAAGACTGTGAATTATAATAAAAAAAGTATTAAAATAACTGGTATGTTTTATTTAATTAACATACACTATTATGCAGTTTTGAGAAAATATTAATTAGCACAGCACCTTTATGCAAGAATCGAACCCTGTACTACAACCATGCAGTCTTTTGTCAATGCAAATCAAGCATTTATTTTCTGATTGTATCACGCCACGACAAATTTAAAATTTCAATTGCTTCAATAAATTTCATATTTAAAGTAAAACTTTACAAAAGTTAAGTATATTCTATTTTGTTATTATATTTAAACAGTAATACAGAAATAATGATTTTAATAAATTATATTTCCCGGTGCTTGACTCAGTTGGAACGCCACGCCGCGCCTGCCACATAGCTCGGCTGAACACGTTTTTTTTTTCGCGTGCTTTTGAACGGATTCAACAAGTTGTATCATTTTATAAAATTAAAGCATTGTTTGGCTATGCAGAATAATTTATTTGCAGTAAAATCTAAATTTAAACAATATTTGCTTACAAAAATTGATTCAATTTGTAGTATTGCTCGACTCTAAATTTTCATTCAACTTACATATTGATTTTGTAATTATTAAAGCTAGTAAAATGTTTAAATTTTTCTAAATTTGTTCAATTCTCCACTAAGATCACATTTTACTGTAGCATAATCTACTCCCTATCTAACTTATAACGACAGATTAGAATCAATTCAAAATACATTGTTCAAATTTGTAGTATTTGACCAAGTCAAAACAGTGTTAATTTATCACTTTCTCGAATTGTGCAACTTGATAATAATTTGTCAAACTATCTTGATTTTGTAACCCATTTATATGAGGCTTGTCACTTTAAATATTTTAGTTGTAATATGTAACAAGTATTTGTTTGTTTTTAGTTATATGATGTATATAATTTTTAACTATAATTTTTTTTTTGTATAAAATAATTATATTAATATTCTCTTGTAAATTATTATTAGTAATAATAACCAACTTATTTTTGTCAATTAAGGTTTATACCGGTTTTCATTAGTTATTGGTATATTACATACATTGTTGTTGGAACTTAATTTTGACGCAAAATTTATTGTTTGCTGTATTTCTAATAGATTACCATGCGCATTTTAATTTATTAATCATCACTCAAAATTTGTGTTTATAGAAAACTTTTGTGCATTTGTGCATTTGTATATTTGTGTATTTTAATTTTGCATCTTTTGAAAAAACTTTGTGTTCAATAATTTTGAATTGTAATATAATGTTATATGTGTATGCATACAAAAAATAACAAATAAAAAATGTTTCTAGTGTTTTTCTTAAATATATTTTTTTTTCCATTTTTAACATAATGATAGTTGATTATTTTTTATTATAAATGTATTAAATAAGTGCTATTTATTTTCCGTTATTTCTTTATACATACTTATCTAAAATAATATGTAATTTCTATAAAGTTAAATATTAAATAGTTTTAGATTTGGCGGTAATTATAGCATCATCCGATTAGACCAGAACGCAACAACATACAATACAAATAGCTACGTATTATTGTTTTAAAAAGCAACGTTGTCTTTAAAATAAGTAACGATATACGTATTATATTCATCATATAACCGATATAGAAAAAGATGCATAGCATATGTTAAAAATATCAAACCTCCGGGTACCTCACCAAATCCATCGGACAAAATCATATGGTTTTGAGCGCTGTTAATAGAAATTTTGATTTTTGAAAAACTATAGTTAAAGTTAATTGTTTTATTTTCAAACCATAAAATTGTAAATGCTAGTATTTTTAAGTTATGCTCGTTTGCCGTTTTTAATTTACATCAATAATGTTTTCCGAAATTCAATAAATCTTTCATTCTACTTATTTTTTTAAATTTATGTTAACAAATATAACAGGCAATCTTTTTTTTTATTAATATCTAATGTCTATAAACAAAATAAACAAAATAAAACAAAACTTTAATGATAAATTTGTTTTGATTATCTGTTGTTCCCTGTTCATGTAATGATTTAACGGTACTAGTACTACAGCTTTCTTTACACACTCACGCATTTCAACGTTTCTTCTAATAGGGGAAATTGCGTTACCACTATTGTGTTATCATCTCTAAAAGTTGACCAAGATAAGTATCTAGGCAAGTGCATCAATAATGTAATTGTTTAATTTTTGCATAAACATTGTTCAAAAGATATACAAAATATAATAATAATGATTTATTAACGAAATACATGTTTTGGTATACAATAACTGATTACAAAATAAAAGTATAAATGTATAAACAATAATAAAAAGCTATACTAACTAAATTACACATTAAAATACATCTAAAATTATTTTTTTTACATTTGTTTTTAAATAAATTTGCAGATAATGTAAAAAGATTAAAAACGCCATAATCATTCAATAAGTTACATTCTCTCATTAATCTTGCAATTCCCATAATTTGTTTCATGCAACTTTTCTTTAAAACGAAATATGCTACAAATTATTCTTACTTGACTAAAATTAAATATAAATTTAAGCGACAGCTCTGGACAAACAATATAACTATTAAGTAGTTTATGAAAAATATATAAATCACTAAATCACTTTATTTTCAACTTTAATTAATTTTGGTAATCAAAATCAACTAATCGCGTTTAGACCAAGTTGTAAATTATCAAACATTTTTTTTAATGCTAAAGATAAAGTTAATTCTTTAAAAAAGTCTGGTGTATATAAAATGTCATGTCCTGAATGCAATAGCTTATACATAGATCAAACGGGTCATAGTTTTAAAAAAAGATACGCTGAACATTATCGCGCATTTTGTCCAAATAAAATTTTTAGTTTATTTTCAAATCATATTTTAGATTGTAATCATTTATTCCTAAACATTAATCAGTTAAAAAATTTACATACCTGTACAAAAGGTACTAAGCTTAATCTATTAGAAACCGCCGAAAATTATAAACATTCACATAATCCGCTCGTTAAATTTTTAAACGAGTAAACCGATCTAATTCAGTATAATCCACCACTTTTTAATATTCTGTAAAATTCCTTATGTTTTCCCACTAATTTACCAATTGCTCTACATATATGTATTGTTTTATTTATTTGTTTCTCACTTGATAATGACTGTAAAAAGTTGAAACTTAAGTCGTAAAATGTATTTTGTAAAATTGTATACACCTTATATATAATTTTACAAAAATAAATTAATGGTAAAAACATAGTAGTTGTTTTATTTACTTAACTAATCACTAACTATTCTTATATTTTTTAAAGAAATCAAATTAAAGTTTAATGTTCTACTGTCATTTTATTTTACATTATTTAAACCACTATTATTAATTGTATATGCATAAATAATAGTGTTTTTTTATTTACAAAACGTAATTGATTTGTATTTATAAATGTTTAAATATTATTTGTTATTATCGCACTACTGCAAAAGTTGATCTAAGTCATATTGGATTAGATGACAATTATTTTTATTTTTTATTTTTTTAAAGAGTTGCCATCTGCAAACAATAGTGTATAGAAAAATATAAAACAAACAAAGTCAACACCAGGATTACTGAGAAGACTGCAGTTATGGAAAAGCTGTCAATACTATATTGCGAAATTAATTTGATGTCAATTTTTTTTAATTGGGTTAAGTAGAAGAACAGCTATAAGCTGAACTTTGCCTTTTTGTATGTGAGTAATGTACAAATAAAAACGATTATTATTATTATTATTATTATTATTATTATTATTATTATTATTATTATTATTATTATTATTATTATTAATAAGAAATTACAGTACTTAAATATTAATGGTAAGTCATTTATAAACAAGTTAAATAGTAATGACCCATAATGTGACACCCACGTCTGAAATACCAGATGTCATTGTTATAGGTAAACAAAAATTTATTAATTTTAATGCATTGCGTTCTGTTTACTAAGTAAGTTTTTTGCCAGTTTACAATACTGTTATTAAATCCTAAGACAGTAAGCTTGACAATAAGAATAAAATGATCAACACGGTAAAACGCTTTTGCAAAATCCGTATAGACAGCATCTATCTGTTGATTAAAGTAAAAATTGGTAAAGCAATCTTATCTAATAACTTGGGGATTACTGATTGCTTACAAATCTTTTTATAGTTCATCATTCTTGATCTTGCACCAGACTTAAATATTGTAATAATGTTTAAAACAGAATTGTCATTGGGGTAGTTAGTAAGCAGACACATTTGTTTAACTATATTTAAGCAATATTATCTGCGGCAAAACCACATGAGTTACCTAGTTCAATAATGCCAGTAAAAATATCAGCTGTATTGATCTTAAAACTATCAGAAAAATCACTTAAACCTTAGAAATAGTTAGCAAATAAACCAACGCAATCTTAGTCACTGTTGCTAGTAGTATCACTATATTTTATTTTAGTTGGAAACCCATTTGTGTCTTTTTTTGTTAATAAATTGTAATAATCATCATAATAACTTAATTGTTTATATACACAATAAGCCATTTTTTTTACTTAATTAACTTACATAGAGTTGTATTAAACCAGACAGGATAACTAATTTGATATACACATTATACTTTCACAAATAAAAAAATAGCATTATAAACAACATAATAACAAATAACTGCACTATATCATTAATACTACGGTCTTCTTTATTACAGGTTTTAAATCAATCATTTTATATCACATTTGCCAAATAAAAGTTTATTACGTTATAATCAGAATTTATAAAGTCTGAAATATATTCTTTGCATTCTAGAGTTTTGGGAATCACGCACTTTTTAGTTTTTATTGAAAGCGCTTCATGATGGATGCTATTTTTATCTAGAAAGTCATCTAATGCGCAAACTTATTAAATCAGACGAGAACACCAAATTTAAAATTACTTCTTGTGTATTTTTTTACGGAATTATATTAATAACAGTTATATAAAGCAAATAATTTAAAAATAGCATTTGATAAGTTATTAGTATATTCAATTTAAGCACTCATATCATTGTTTGACTATGTAACTTTGGGTAGATTGTAATCACCACATATTAAAATCTTAGGTTCTAGATTATTTTCTATTATATGTTCTACAGTAAAGCAATGGTCAATAAATTTGTTGACTGTTAAATTTGGAAGCATATACCAACAAATATGTATTGACACTATTTGCCAATAATACATGTTTGTTGGTCAGATTGTAGTTTTACATATACTTGTTCTACTGTTTTAATGGTAATATTAACATGTGATAAATGGTAACTGTTCTTTATTGCTATCAATACTCCACCTTCCCCATTTTTTTGCTAAATAATTTTGACCGATAAGTTTTAAATATATTATAGTTGCTTACAATAAATTTTGAATTGAATTGATTGTATCTGTTATAAAAGCTTGGTTTTTGTTATCAAGATAATATCAAAATTATTACAGTAAACATTTAGATTAAAATTATACAACTTTGCGTCACATTAAAAGTCTTTTGCCAATTTTCAGCTGACAGTAGAGAAAAAGTTTAAAATTAAAGAAAAGATACACGATACGTGATTCCACTATACAGCACAATTAATAGGAAAACGTATGTTGTCAAGATTAGAGTAAGATAATTTCTTATGTTAGTCATTAGTTATAAAGCTCACAAATGCAGTTGTAGCTTGCTACACTAATATTTTAATTGTTAGAATTTTAACCGGACTTCTTTAGCAGTAACATTTATAGAGAAATTTTAAAAACATAAATGTATTAATTTTCTCTACAAAATTAATCTATAACTATTAGTAGAAAAATAAATATTTTTATAGATTTTTAGTGGAATGAGTAGAAATACTTGAATGCAAATTATTTTTTTGTCATTTTTATAAATAGATTAATGATTAAAATAATAAGAAAATTATATATGTGTTCAATATTATCTATCGTCTTTAGCAACATTAATTGCAAACATCAAAAGTACGTATTTTGAAAGTATACTAACTAAACAACAAACATATGCAAGTGAATGCCATCAAATACAAAATTGGTTTTAAAAATACATTATATTTTTTTACAAAATTTTATTATTTTATGTAAAGACTATTAACATTATTATTTATAAAACATCATAAAAGTATTTTTGAATTTTAACGAATAAAATTACTTCTGTCAAAACTATCTTACCAAAAACAAAATTTATAAGTAACACCTGGCAACAATCGGTCAAAACTGCAAGTTGGTTTATTTTTAAAATTATCAATTGTTTTTAGTCGCACCAAAATTGTGCAAAACCTCAAAGAATTTTAGCATTTATTATTTTAAGATAAAGATCTGTTGTCAAACGTTTGATAAAAAAAAGTATTAAAAAATTGCGTTTTTATCATGTTTTAATCTATTAAGCAGTAATGCGGTTGGTTACCAGTAGTAAATTGATACCTTACTACTAACATGTATAACTACAAAGGAACTGATATTAGTAGAATTATGTATTTATAGAGAAATTTGCAAAAATATAAATTTTTTTGCTTTAGATTAGTATTTGAATTATATTGCCTTAAAAAAAAGTATTGAAAATACTATTTAAAGTTTTACTTATTTAAAAAAGTTGAAAAATTTGATTGAATTAGTAAATTGAGCAATCCTTTGATTATAAATTTATGATACTTAACAAATTAACATAACATAACAAGTTATATTACCAACCGCTAACAACAAACAAAAATATAAACGATACATAGTACCGCAACCCCACTACACGATTTATCACAAGGTGAATCACTAGCTTCTACATAGTACATACTATATACAAATGACATTCAAGAATTTAACATAAACAAAAAATAGAAATTGTAATGAAATGGTTTAAAAATAAGTTATTAACAGCAAACAAAAAAAAACTACGTATATGGTGTGGTGGACAATAAAAAACGGCACAAGATTTGAATATAATAATACAAATAGGTTAACTAAAAACAATTAATTATTATAAAAACATTACATTAACTTAAAGAAAAATATACATAAATTTAATAACGTAACATAATAATTATAAAACCAGTAACAAATTATAATAACATACTAATTGAATAATTACCTAAAAACAACCAGGCCCAGAGTGCAAATAAGTATTTGCCACTACCTTAAATGTAAGTAAAATGCGGGACATTGGAAAATATTTGCTATCGCGGATATAAAAATACGCGGCACACAAAAACAATATATTAAATAAAGACGAATATATTAATCCGTCTCAATAGTAATAGCTAACAAAAATAAAGTAAAGATAAACATCAATATAAAGTTTAACAACATTGAAATAAATAAAACATCTAAGATTAAATATCTTGGTCTATGGATGCAATAATCTAAGCTGGGATACACATGTAGATGCTATTACAAATTGCTACCATTGGAGCATTGTATAAAGCAAAATATTACTTACAACAATTATTTAAATAGCAAATTTATAACATTCTATTTGCTTCAAAAACAAATTATTTGATAAATATTAGAGATGATATAACTCAAAAAAATATATACCGAATTCAAAGACAACAAATTAAAACTTCATTATTACCTTTATAACCGAAACAAAAAAAACACCAACAATTTAGTTATACAGGCAGATACAAAAACTAAACAATTAAAATAAAATAAAAAAAGATAAATGTATTCTTATATATAAAATACTAAACAGCAAGATAAAATCAAATATAAAATTACAAAAAAATAAAACATTCACGGTCATGACACTAAACAAAAAAGCAAAATAATAATTACTAAAAAACATAACAACTATACTTAATAAAAGCTTACTAGTAGAAGGCAGCAATGAATTTAAAAATTTATCAAACAAAACTACATAAACTGAGAATCTTTGAAAATTCAAAAACTAAATCAGTAAATACTACAAAATTAAAAAAAAAATAGCTAGAACTACGACATAAATGTATTATTCACACTCATATTCAAACTTAGTATTATATTAAAATTCACTCAAACAAAAAAAACAAAACTTTAATACTAATTACTAAATTAAATAAATTTTATATTATGTAAATAAAATTTTAGTATTAGTGCTTAAATATCAAGTCAACAACATTTTTAGCAATAAAGTGGGCCTTACCAATTTAATATAAAAGCCTATACATTAAATTGGTAAATGTGAAAAACGGTAGATTTCAATGTGATCTAACGATCGATACAAGTGCCAGGCAGTAATCTTTTTTTATTTATTGACAATAATTTGATTTAAACATGTTTTTTTATATTCATAGCTCAATTAATTTAAAATTTCCCGAAAATTATTGACAGATAAATACTCAATCAAAAACTAAATCAAACTAAATTTGCAGATAAGACCGATAACACCGTCATTACATCAGAAAATTATTTTGTTAAACTGACAGTCTCTATTGTTAGTAATCAAGATTTGTTAAAATGACAAGTCAGTTTGTTAACAAACAAGATTTGTTAAAATTACAGTTTATATTGTTAGATATCAATATATATACCTTGCTTACATTCAAGCAATGTGCATAATGAATAGCCATATGGCCATATTAATAAACCAATTTTTAATTTTTATAAAAACTGGCAATGTATGCGAGACTATCTCAGTGTAGTAAATAAGCAAACAATTTAACGATAAAATTTAATGAAATATACTTTTTAAAGGTTGTGGACTACTCTGCAGATTTTCAGATTCAATAAAACAGCATCGCTATTTTTTCTTCCGCTGTTTTAGTTATTGAAATATTTTTTAGAGTAATATATTAAAGGAATATATTTTCATTATATATCATAGAAAATGCAACGTTTGTAAAATACTAATTATGTTTGGTTATTGATTATTTGTTTTTATATGTTAATAATTTAATGTATATAAAATGTTAGAATTAAAATAGTTTGCTTTAAATGAACACTTATAATTTAGTTTGAAAAGTTAAATCATCTATCCAAAAAGATTTTTATAATCCTTAGTAAAGAAACTGCATATATTTGCTTTGACATCCAATAAAAAAATAAAAAAACCAAAAACTAAATACATCAAAATCGAAAAGCAATATTTGACACAAGAGCAATTTTTTTTTTCAAATAATTATACAATTATTTTACAATAATTAAACTTTATTTTTTTAATGCATATTTATATTAATAATAATAATAAATAATAATATAATAATAATTTTAAATGTTTTTAATCTATAATCAACTTAAAATGAGCCTATAATTATTCTTATTTATTATGGTACCTAACACTAAATTTTGAACACCAAAATCTAAGCTGAAGTTACAATTGGTTGTTTATCAACTATTACGTAAAAAGTTTTGGTACGGTAAACTTAAAAAACATGGCAAAAACTTTGAATTTGTTTCTTTACTTTTTTTTAATAAAATGTCAAATAACAATTGTAAGTTTTTAATTGCACTATTTGTAATAATTACAAAATATCGACATCAACAGTTGTAGTTTTAATAAATAAAAATAAAATATATTTTTAGTTTTTTTTTAATTTTGCAATTTTGTTATTAGCAAACTAAAAAACTTGTCTATATTTTTAATTTAAATAGTCTCTTTAAGAAACAATCAAATATTTAGAAATTAATTTAACAAATATGTTTATACTACTGCCAAATTGATAGAGTGAGAATCAACAACAATTAAAAAATTATACTATCTTAATAGTGATTTAGAACAAGAAAAAAGATTAATTTATTTTTGGGAACTGGTCCGCCTAACCAAGACAAAAATGCTTATTAATTACTAAGGTGTAATTTGAAAAGCAAGTTAATGTCAATTAAGCATTATATTTTGTTTATACCATAATAATATAATATAAATAATTTAAAATTAAACACTTACATTTATAAAAAACACTCATCAGAAAATTTTAATCTGTTTTGTTAATCCAAGTTTGGGTTTAGAACTTTATTCAGTGGAGTCTAATGAGTGTTTATTTTTTTATATAAGTTTTGGTTTTTTGCTATGCAATTTCTATTATATTTTTTATTTATATATAATAACAAAAAATATATAGTCAAAAATGAAATCGTTCAAATTTTGTATTTTTTTATTAAACATTTTTTTTAGATAAAAGAAAAATATTAATCTAGTTATCAATAAAAAATATCAATGTAGATTTACTTATAAATTTCAGAAATATTGTGAAAAAGGTTGAGATCAAATGTTGAAAATAGCCTTGTTGAAGATTTTGGGCAAAAAAAGTAATTGGTAGTAAAAATAGTTTTGCTTAACCACAACTAAAAAAAAATGCAACATTTTTTAATGTAAAAATAAACGTCGCATTGTTGGTGTTTGGTAATAAAATTAAAAGATTGGGTTTAGCATAATTATACATTTAAGCGCACATTAAATAACATATTTGTTTTATGAACTATGCAGGTTTTTAAGTATAGAGGCTGCAATTTTGATTGAAAAATTTAAAGATAGTGTACTAAACTACAAGATTAAATATGAAAAACGATTGTCAATTAAGACAGTAATAACCGTTGAAAAAGTTATGTACAGGAATCACCTATTGCGTAGTTTTTTAAGTTAAATCTATTAAGTTCAAACAACTAATTTTTAAAAATAAATAAATACTAGTAATATAAGACTAAAACGATGTGCTGTAGGGTTTTTGTCATAGAAAAAAAGATAAAAATAGTTATAGTTGATTTAAAAGTTGATTTAGATCATATTTTAGGTAACCACACAAGCTACCAAGTGTCTCTTCTATTGGAGATTGAATATCATTAAATCTGTTGACATTATTATTAAACAGTTTGTTGGAGTTACATTCAAACTTCTCTCTTAGGTTTTGCAACTATAATACTTTTTTAATTTTGCCCGACATTATATTTTTTAGTAATACTTTTTTTTCTTATTACGTAGCATAGATAAAAACTTCAAAATTTGTAACTTTATTGGTCCACAATATATTTAGTAGCATGCGGTAGCAGCACATCTAAAAGCTTTAGATTTATTTTATGTTATTTTGTTTAAGTGTCCATGTTTCTGCAGCATTGAACAAATGACTGAAAACATAATTATTGCAATAAATCAAATAACGTTGATAATTTATTACAAACTGAAACCAGTTATGTTAACAAAACTTTGACAGTGGATAACACGTCATCTTTAAATTATGAAAAGTTAATTTAAAATGTTAAAAACAATAATGTTGTGCAATTTAATAGCATTATTGCACAATTTGTAAGTGGGAAGAGAATCAATACTTGTTTTGCGGTTTATATCAAAATAGATGTTCAGCAGCAGTAATGTCATTTTACACAAATTGCTGTAACTCATTTGCACAGCCGAATGTATGGCAACGGCACAAATAAATATATTACAATACTAAAAGCAAAATGTATACAGTATCTACACTGTATGTAGATAACAACACCAGTTTAAAAAACCATTACAATTACTGGCAGAAAATTGCAACCAAACATGGATATTATAACCTATTTGTTAAATAAACAAATTTTTGAATTCTTTAAATTTAAGTACAATTAATAAAATATAGAAAAAAGGTTATATTAAATTTAAATTTTTATAAAGACAAACAACAAATTGTTTTGCAGCTTATTACATACATGCAATAACGCAACCAGGTTCTATTGACGCTTAATTCCCATTCTATAAATATTTATGATTTTTATGAAGGCGGAGTGCTCCAAACGTCTAATATACTATCCACTCTTGTTATACAAAATACTATACTTTTTTAATATAACTGTATTGTTATTTTTGTTTTTATTATTTTATTGCGACCTTATAAGATATATAATCAACAAATAGCGTTTTCTCTTCGCCCCTGTGATGGTTAGATTGATTGAAGTTAATAATTTAATTTATAAATAGCGTAATATCACATTTCAACTTTAGTATCCGTAGATTTAATATAGATTGTAAAAAATTAATATTTAACAGTTATAATCTTTTAATAGTTGTCAGAGTACAACATTTACAAAACAATATATTACTTTAAAACTGCTTAAATAAAAAACTGAAAAAGCTTACTTTAAAACTGTATTTTTATTTAAATTTTATCCAAATTTGAACTAAATACATAAAAAACTAACTAAGGAATTTCAATATTTTTAAACACATTTTTTGCTCATTTTAGCGTATTCTTTCAAGTTAAATTTACTTAGCGCCATATTAGACACTTTAAGCAAACACAGCGCCATATTAGACACTTTAAGCAAACACATTTACCACCAATCATTCAATATAGAACACGCTTATTTCTGTTGAAATTTACAAGATTACACTATAAGTTATGAAAAAATATATACTATTTTATTTTATAAAAATTGTTTTAGTTCTTTTTATGTTCTACCGTTTTTTGGTGTTTGCTATGGCGTAGTGCAATAGATTATATATTTTGTAATATTTTAATGGCCATATCATACAAATAGCATTAAATTTTAATATAAATAGTTAAAACCTTTACTATGTTTTTACCACCGTACAACACTCTAGTAGATTTGAACTTTCACTTGCAACTTTTTTAAAGTTTATTTTATACATAATTCTTAGAATTTTTTTGCAAGAAATACTCTACCAACTTCAGAAGTGCTGCCCCAAAAGAATATCTTATACCTAATATGAGAAACTATGTTATCATAATAAAATAGTTCACTTATATTGTAATTGGCTCTTTTTGTTAAAATTTTTAATTCAAAACACGCCCGACTCAATTTAACATATACATTGTTTATATGCTGGATATAAGATAGAGTTTCATCAAGTAATATTCCCAAAACTGTACAGAATTTGTGAAATTATAAGTTGTGTTATTTAATGTGATTAATTAAGGTGTTATTTGCTTTCGGTTTAATTTAAAAAAATGCAACTTGCTGCTTTTTTGTTAAGTATTAATCCATTACTCACAACCATGTTTTTAAGGATTGCAAAGTAAAATCACCAATGTCTATAATGTGTAATTTAAAATCTTGCAGTTAGTTTTAATGCTATTGCACTTATTATTTACAAAAGTTATGAATAGTAGTAGTCTAAGAATATTTTTTTGAAAAATGCTTTTAGAAGCAAGCTAGTTTATAGTCAATTCAGTATAAGATTTTAAATTTGTGCAACGTTCTCTTCTAAATAGATATATATTAAAAGTTTATATGCCTCTGACGTCGTAACAATTCAATTTTGAAAGTAAAAGTGGATACTTACTGCAATCAAATGCTTTTGACAAATCCAAGAATACTCCACAAGTATCTAATTAATGTAATCAAACAATCAAATTTAAGTGGTTTTGATTTGTTGAAAAATTTTGGTGTATGATAAAAAGTCTTAAAGTCTTAAATATTTAAGATGAGTTCGGGAATAACACATAAATTGTTTCTGTAATTAACAAAGTCTTTATTATTTTATACAAAATTTATAATATATTAACTTAAACTAATTATTAATCTTACCTGTAATTACAAAGAAACAACATTCAATGTTGTTGGTTATTATATTTGAAGCTGGAATTAGCTTAGAAATGTGAAACAAGTTAGATTTTGATTTTGTATGTCATGTGTCAATTTCATACATAGAGTTTGATATTTTTTGTAAAATATTATAAGAACCAATTTTTAATTCATTAAGTTTTTTTGGTTTAATTGGTTACCGTTTTTAACATATACTAAGTCACCGACATTAAAGTCATTAAAGTTTTTATTATATAATTATAATTGTGATACTTGGTATTGGTTTTGAAGGCAGTTATCCAATCATTTTTTAGAATATTATTATCTCTTTTTGTCCTTAATTGATTTGGTAATACTGAGGTGTCTTCACCATGTAATATATATTTTGGACTGAACTTAGTGATTGTGTGTTCAGTTTCAATATATTTTTACACATTTGTGCGCTATAGTTTTTCAAGCACGTTTTTTATTTTTCTAATTTATTGCAAATCTGATTTTATTAATTATGTTTGGTTGAGCCTTTTGTTTAACCCATTAAAGAATCGTGCATTAACTGCTGTAAAAACCATCGTAATTTTTTTTTTTAAGTAATTTTTGAATTTTTTGGAATTTATGCCTGATATTGATCTGTTAGAATTACTTTTATATTATGTTCTTTAAACACGTTTTTTTTGTTTTTTGCGTTTTTGATGTTAATATGTAAGTAAATTCTGAAGTGGTCTACTAAGAGGAATAAATATTTCTTTGTAAATTGTGAACCACCGAATCCACCTATCGTGTCTATCAATGCTATTTCAAACGGTTTTTTTGCGGGACCAAGATGTGACATTAAACCAATTTTGTTTAGTCTTCTTGACTTATTTTTTATACATATTTTGCAATTTTTGTATGTTTTCCTTATATAATCAGAAATATTGTTTGCCGTATAATATGGTGATATCTTGCTTTGCATTTCTTTTATGCCGATGTGACAAAAAAAATTGTGTACGTTTTCAATAAGTTTTTTACAGAATTCTTCTAATAATACAATTTTTGTTGTCTTATTTTTCTGTAATATAAGTTATCTTTAAAAATTCAACAATTTGTTCTATCTTTTAAATTTTTGTTTTCTTTTTTCTCTTTTATTATATCTTTTATCTTAAAGAAATGTTGTTACAAAATATTTCTAAAATATAATTCTAGATTTCTCTAATAAATTATTTATTTATAATTATTGTTGATTATTAAGTTAAATAATTATTTTTTAAATTTAGTGTAATAATTTTCTTCTGGAAACGTATTTTTTCTAAATGTATTAGAAAAACTTATGTCTTGTAACTTTTTTTGTATTCTTATACATAAATAATTTAAACCTAAAAAATTGTTTATTACAACACCTTTTATACGGTTGCGCTCTCCGTAGAAGTTAAAAGAATGATTAAATTTCTGTAATAAACTACGCCCTATCATAAAATATAACTCTTCTATGTCTTCATGAAACTCTAATACTGGGTTTTTGCTTAAATAGTCTGCTTCTAGGTTATCATTACCTGGAAGGTATATTATTTCAAAATCATATTGTGTTAAATAATAGGTGAAATTACCTAATTCTTTGTCTATTCTTGCTTTAATATTTAATATATTTAGTGGCTTGTGATCTGAAAATATTTTAAATAGTCTGCCTGCCAGTGTTGTCAGTATTTTATTAATTTTTTAATTGCTAAACATTCTAAACAGATAATTTTTTTCTATTTTGTGATTTGTTTAGTTTTTCTGAGAAAAATGCTACTGGTTTTTCAATTTTGTCTTTTAATTGTGGTTGTTTTAACACAGCTCTTACACCTTGTAAACTTGCATCTGTATATATATGTATCGGTAGGTCTGGGTCAAAGAAAGCTAATATAGGTTGACTGCAAAAAAATTTTTTCATATATTCAAAAGCTTTTTGACAATCTTCAGACCAAATAAATATTTGCCCTTTTCTTAGTAAATTGTGTAAAAATTTTAATATAAGTGAAATTTTTGTTACGTATTTATTATAAAAATTATTTTTTCTTAAAAATTGTCTAATGTTTTTCTGATTCTTTGATACTGGCAAGTTTTTTATTAAAACTAGATTATCTTTTATTGGTGATACCAAGGTGTGTTTTATAATATGCTATTTTTACTTCAAATGGTAAACAGGTCTATTGAAAATGTCTCCCTTGGGTTACAAATCTCGTTTTTCTTTTGTCTTTGATTCTTAATGAAATAGACCAAATTGCTGAGTTTATATTTAATTTTGAGAAATATTTACAATTTTTTGTTTTTATAACTAAATCTTCTATTAGTGAAAATGGTTGTGATTGAAGCATTATTATTTTATTTAAGTCCCTAATATCTATGCATAATTTTGATCTTTTGTTTTCTTTTCTTTTATATGGTAATGTAATTGCAGCAGCAAAAGGACTGTATGATTCTTCTATTATTTTTCTTTTGAGTAACTTTAAAATTTGTTTTTCTATTTTTTTAATCTTTGATAAGGCATCAATAAAGTCATTTGCTATAGTATTTATCTACAATAAGATCTATTCTGGCTTTGTAATCTTTTACTATCTCCAAATCGTATTTGTCATTTGCAAATATGTTTTTGTAATTCTCTGAGATTGTTTATTATATCTTTTTTATTTTGAGTTAAGGATTTCAAAATTACCACCACCACCACGTGTTTATTTAAATTTATTTGATATTTGATATTTTTGTTTTTGTATAGTATCATTTTTTTTGTTCTATTTCAAGTTTTTTATTTTGTATTAAATTAAATCTTTTTATACAATCTAATCCTATTAGAAAATATCTTTCAAAATTTTTATTATCAATAATGAATTTTTTTGTAACCAATATTTTTGCTTTTATTTTTATCCATTTTTCTGATTTATTTACATCAATAATTGTTGTTAGGTTAACTTTTTGATTTTTATTGATTTTTTTATTTAAGTGTAGTAGTTTTGAATTGATAAGTGAGTCATAAATAGCTGTTACCTCTAAAGTGTCGTTTAATGTTATTTTAAGTTTATAATGGTGGGGTAATTTGTTTTTTAAATCCTCGTCATGTAGGTCTACTTTTAATGCTGAGTTATTGACATATTTTAACTTATTGTCTTTATCTTTAAACCAACATTCAGTTTTAATATGGAAGCGTGAACTTTTACCTTTTTTGCAAAAAAATTTTTAATATTTTTTTTGTTGTTATTATTTTTATTTTATTTTTTTGTTTCAATATTTTTCTTGTGCATTAGATGTTTTAATTTACTTATTTTATTGTGTTAGTCTTCAGTTTTTTTTTTCAATTTTTCTCTATCGATTCTATCAGCTACAAAAATTGGTAAGCCAATCGCAAATAAATCTATTAATGAATGTCGTTAAGACACTTTATCTATGGGCATACTATAACATTGCTAACTTTAATTGGTCGAAATATTTTTCAGTTCCCAGTTGATTTATTTATAATATTACATAAAACACTTACAATAAAGCAAATACACTTTTTAATTAAATATGATGGAATGTCATCGTATCAAGCACTGTTTTTATTTGTAATTAGTTTTGACTGAGTCAAACTGGTCGAAAAAATAATGTGTATGGATTATATAAAATATGGAATACAGGGTTGGCAAGAATTTTACGGCTAAGGCAACCAAATAAAAACTTCTTGTAAATATTAAAAAACTATATCCCTAGACTACCCTTGACCATCACCATAGGCGTAACACAAATTTTGTTTTTGTAGTAATTAATGTAATTATAAACAATTAAATTACATAAAAATTATACATAATAAACAATGATGAATTATTTTAAAACTTTATTTAAAAAGAAAAAACAACAATTTCAATGGTTATAAAAATAACATTTGAATATTAAATACACTTAAATAAAATATTTTAATTTTTAATTAGGAACTTAATTATTATGAAAAATAACAAATGTATATTTTTATAAAGTTTATCATTATTAAAAAAATAATACTCAGTATAAACATAATAATAATAATAATAATAATAATAATAATAATAATAATAATAATAATAATAATAATAACAGGTAATTTTACAGGATTGTGAATTAAATTATTAAATTATAATATATGTACAATGGTGTTTACACAAAAACAAAATTCTGGAGACTGAAGAGAGTACGACCAAGTGTCTTCCTTCCACTCTGTTCTTGTATACACATTATTGTACATATAACTTAAACATCCAATTCATAGTATGCATAACACATAATTCACACTATTTTAAATTTACCTTGCAAGTAATAAATTAATTATTAAATTGACCTAAACATATTTTTAATAAACATTAACTTTAAACAATGATTATTATATAATTTAAATATTCAATTAACGCTTCTGTTTAAACACAGTTTGTAAATAACACACTTCACAATATTTAAAATTTAATCAATACTTTACAATTTACATTTTAATCTAGTAAATTAACCTCTACATTATTCCTAACTTAACCTAACCTTACTTAAAAAATGACAAATGTCTATGAACACTGACGTTTATTTTGGTGACTTTTAAAATTATTTTGTTCGGGAATAACAAGTTAAAAAACTGATAAACACAAAAATTACTAAATTTTTTTTTCAGAAATATCTGAAAAACTCATTCTTTGTTGATCACTCTGTACATCCAAATTATTTGATGTTTTTGCTAATTTCTGTCGTTGCGTTAAATGTGCTAATTGATATAACTTCTCATTGTTCAAAATATGAATAGATTGAAATCTGCCTATTTTTAATTAAATCCCTGGATGCCTTTGATTTTTATTTTGTAAATTATTCAACGTAAATTCAGTCTGCCCAGTTTTTTTGCCAATAGTAAGTTGTCGTACAGTTTTTGATAATTTTTGTAAATAATAACAAACTCTAGCATGTATTGCAATAATATTTGATATTTGAAAAGATTATCTTTGCATGTTTTTAAAACGTCAGACTAAAAAAATGTTATGGTAGTGACATTGCACAGATTAAAAAAAAAGTGTTTATTAAAGTTTAGTAAAAATACATTATTTTTTTTTTATATTTAACGTGTATCGAGTTTTCTGTAAAAGTGTTAAAAAAGAAATCACCATAAAAATTTTTCAAAAAAATTAGAACGATTGTATCTAATTGTACTCGTTTTTTTTTTTTAATTTGGCTGTGAAGTACTTGTTTTCAATCTATATTCTAAAAATTGAGCCCTGTGATCTGTACTTACGACTTTGGTTATAACTTCTGTACGTGTATCAGCAATAATAATATTGTCAATACAAGTTTGACTTATTAAGTAATGAGTGTTGGTACATTTATTTTGCATTAAGAATTATAACTATTTAAAACACAATAAAAGTAAAATCTTTATTTTTATTAATATTTATATTGTAACCGCTAACAAAATGGATAATTTTGTTGTGTAAATTAAATTAACAGTTCTTCAAACAGTTCAAAAAATATCACTAAGGCCCGTTTGCACCATCGTGGCTTAAATCTACACTTAATTAAACCATAGTTAACTTTAAGGGTAGTTTAAAATTTTATTGCATTGCACCAACACATTTTAAGCGTAGTTTAGTAATCAAAAGTTTAAAATAGATTACACATGGCAACACCGCACATTTCCAGTAATTTTAGGGAATCTGTTGGTATTTGTGTCTATTTTTGTAATGAAAACGCGGCAATGTCATAAAACCTAACCTCTAACAGCATACTGCTTGTGTCAGTTCAGTGCATTAATATCCTTATTAAAGTCGGGCGACATAGAAAATAAGGAAAATGTGGCGACAAAGAGAGCAAGAACTCCAAATTATTCAGCTGAAGAAAAAAATTTATTATTAAACATAATCGAAAATAAATTTAGGAATGTAATAGAAAATAAAAAAACTGATGCCATTACAGGCAAAGATAAAGAAAAAGCATGGACTGAAATATGCAGAATATTTAATTCGCAAACCCCCAGCCCGGTATCTAGATGTACAAGTTCATTAAAAAAATGTTACGAAAACCAAAAAAAAATGACTCGCAAATCCATTGCGGAGGAAAAAATGGAAATTTATAAGACTGGAGGAGGTGTTGGAGTGTTTCCCGTACATGATCCAAACCTCCAATTAACATTGGATTTAGGACCGTTTGCACCATGTTGGCTTAAATCTACGCTTAATTAAACTCTAGTTAATTTTAAGGGAAGTTTTAATTTTCATTGCATTGCACCAACACGTTTTAAGCGTAGTTTAGCAAACTGAAGTTTAAAATAGATTACACATGGCAACATTGCACATTTTTAGTTATTTTACGAAAACTGTTGGTATTTGTGTCTATTTCTATAATAAAAATGCTTAAATAACATAAAACCTAACCTTTAATAGCGTATGTTAGTGTAGATTAAATTAAATTTGTACGTTTTAATTAATATTGTTGCTTAGTAACGTAAAAATAACCAGAATACCAATGCAAAAAAATAAATCTTGACGTTGAATTATATATTTAGGTTAAGTTTTTACTAAGCCGACAATATTGACCGCTTAAGTTAAGGGTCCCTTAAAACCTTAAACTTCTTTAAATATGTGGTGCAACGAAATAAGCCACCCTTAACGTTTTAAGGGCAGTTTAAGATTTAAGCGTTGTTGGTGCAAACGAGCCTTAATGCATCCAAAAATAGTCGACGGAGTTGAAAATCCGATTGATTCTGATGCACTGTCAAGTGTTGTATTTGTGGAATCGGAGAAAGAACAAGAAGAAATTCAAACGGTATGTATAAACGCATACTATTATATAACACATTGCTTAAAATGTTTATTTAAATTTGTTTTACAAAATTAAAACTTTATAATGCTCAACAAATTATTTTTACAAGATTATAATGTTTGTCATATTTCATCGATGCTGTCTATCGTTCATAGCAATATTGTGATTGTTCTTGGTCTTTATTTAAAGTTAGTATATTCATTAATATATTTGTTATAATTATTACTGTTAATTTATTATATAAATATTAAAAGAACAAGCATTATATTTTTACATTAAAAATAATTTGTCCACCATTACATACAAAACTTTTATTTTGCAAACCGAACCAAACATTTTATTCTTATCCGTGTTAAAACTTATGTTCTTTTTTTAATATTTGTTGATTGTTGACCGGTTTTTAGGTCTCAATGTTATCAAACTATGTATCATAAGTTTTAACATTTACAAAAACCTAACTTATACTTATTTATAACTCATATTTTGAAAAAATTAGGAAACCGAAGATCACTTGCAAACCCCAACTGCAAACAGAAAAAAAAACACCTTGGAGTATGAGGCAAAGACCAGTTATGGCTGTTGCAAAGTCAGTTAATTTAAACGAGCACTATATTGAATTAGCCAAATTAAAAATTGAAATTGCGAAACATCAGTTGGAGTCGATGAAAAAAGAAGAGGAAGCCAAGATGAAAGAACATAGTTTAAAAATAAAGATAATGGAAGAAGAAAATGAAAGAAGTAAGAATTTATATGAATTGGAATACCAAATTAAACAGAAAACTTTAGAACTTCAAAATTTATAAATTATATTTTTGTGTAATAAATAATTTTATTAAACTATTATTATTTTTATTACAAAACAACTTATAATAATAACAAATCAGCTACGGCTGAGTAAAATAGTGATTTATTAAAGTAGTTCGCACATTTGCTATATTTAATTCTGCCTGGTTTGCTAAATGTCCAACGTTCGGTATTTGTCCTTGCAAAATTAATTGATCAAGTATGTGATCATCTCCTTCAGCTGGTGGCACAATTACTTCTCCCATTTCCTGGGCAATATTATGCAATACTGCTGTTGCAACTATTACTATTAATCTGTTTTCAACTTTTAATCGACAACCATAAGCGTTTACTGGAAATCTGCGTTTCCAAACACCAAACAATCGTTCTACAAGATTTCTGGTGCGAATATGAGAATCGTTGTACCTTTGCTGGGCATTACCAATTGGATTTAAGAGCGGTGTCAATAAATAAGGTTTTATTGGATAAGCACCATCACCTAAAAAATAAAAATAATTTTATTTTAAAATTTTCAATGATATATATTTTTTTTACAAACCTAATAAAACACAATTTTGATATTTCCCATTTTCAAATTGTGCCCGAAGGTTCGAGTTGTTAAAAATAGTGGCATCATGTGCCGATCCAGGCCATCTAGCAACCACATTCAAAAATTTTAAATTAGCATCTGCAACTGCTTGTACATTTATAGAAAAATATTGTTTTCTATTTTGAAATATTTCTGCATCATCACCACCTAATAAATATAATATATATATAGTTTTTATTCTCAATCAATCTTTGCACTTTTTTAATACACATTAATTTGAATATATTTTTAAAAATTGCATACCTGGAGACTGTATTTGAATGTGTGTTCCATCGAGGGCTCCAATTACCCTAGGAAACCTGGCAATATCAAAAAATCGTCTCTGACATTCTTGTATGTCTTCTCACATTTTCTGGCAATTTTATATATTTTGAAGATAAAGAACCAATAGCTCTAGATACCCTTTGCACTATCCGGCATGCAATTGAAGTATGTATACCAGAAAAATCAGCGATACTTAGTAAATGATTACCAGTTGCATAAAAACGAAGTGCAACTAACAACTGGTTGATCGGTGAAACACTATTATTTCTGTAATATAACAAAAAGGTACTATTAATTTAAAACATATGTATCTAAATTTTATATAATAACAGTGTATGTACTTACCTATCTAAAGGACACTCTAGTTTCACTTCAATTTGTTGAAGGACTTCCAAAGCAGTTGCTTTTCGTATTCGAAATCTTTTAAAAAAAGCATTTTCATCAAAACTATTAAAATACTCTGCTCTTTCATAAATTTGGCGTGGTAAATCAACTTCCAAAATTTCTACTACTTCAACATCCACATTCAAAAATTTTAAATTAGCCACTGCAACTGCTTGCACATTTATAGAAAAATATTGTTTTCTATTTCGAAATATTTCTGCATCATCACCACCTAATAAATATAATATATATATAGTTTTTATTCTCAATCAATCTTTGCACTTTTTTAATACACATTAATTTGAATATATTTTTAAAAATTGCATACCTGGAGACTGTATTTGAATGTGTGTTCCATCGAGGGCTCCAATTACCCTAGGAAACCTGGCAATATCAAAAAATCGTCTCTGACATTCTTGTATGTCTTCAACATTTTCTGGCAATTTTATATATTTTGAAGATAAAGAACCAATAGCTCTAGATACCCTTTGCACTATCCGGCATGCAGTTGAAGTATGTATACCAGAAAAATCAGCGATACTTAGTAAATGATTACCAGTTGCATAAAAACGAAGTGCAACTAACAACTGGTTGATCGGTGAAACACTATTATTTCTGTAATATAACAAAAAGGTACTATTAATTTAAAACATATGTATCTAAATTTTATATAATAACAGTGTATGTACTTACCTATCTAAAGGAAACTCTAGTTTCACTTCAATTTGTTGAAGGACTTCCAAAGCAGTTGCTTTTCGTATTCGAAATCTTTTAAAAAAAGCATTTTCATCAAAACTATTAAAATACTCTGCTCTTTCATAAATTTGGCGTGGTAAACCAACTTCCAAAATTTCTACAACTTCAACATATCGTCGAGAATGTCGTTTTCAATAATTACAAACTCCATTATAATGAATGCAAATATTCGCGTACAAAAATTGACGTTCAATAATATTATTTTTAGGTTAAGTTTTTACTAAGCCGGCAATATTGACCGCTTAAGTTTGAGGGTCCCTTAAAGTCTTAAACTTCCCTTAACTATTTAGTGCAACGGAATAAGCCACCCTTAACGTTTTAAGGGAAGTTTAAGATTTAAGCGATGTTGGTGCAAACGGGCCTTAATCACTTGTCGGTAGACAGTATATTACAATTACAATGATTATAAGCTTATTATTAATATAAACTTTTGCTTCATTACATTTTAAAACTCAATTGACTACAAATTTGTTCATTTCTAGTTGTTTAAGGGCACGATTGACGCGCGAAAATCAAGCAAAATCATATTTGCTTGACATGTGCTGGCTCCTGATGGTAAATAGCCGAAATAAGATTGTACACACATATGACATCATCATTGCTGGTATAGCACGCATCGTCGCCGATCACATACTTATTTATAGACTTATCACCCCTTACCCCACCCTGGTACAAAAACAATTTGTATGTTTAGAAAATAATTTATGAAATTAGGTATTTATATAGATTTGCATCAGGGGCGCGCATAAAATATTTACTATTATTGAACCTTTATTATTGTTTTTATAATTAAATATGTATATTATGTATATATATTTCTTTTAAAATATTTTATTAAATTTATTTATGTGTGCAGTTTGTATTGCAACAGTGTCGAATAAAAATTGCAGTTTTACAATTAAATTATTTTTGATTACTACATAAACAATAAGTGTTGAACAATTTTAATTATTGTTATGAAATGTTTAAATTTTTGTATATGGGCAATTCCATTTCAAACGGACCAGAGCAGTTTCTATAACTTATTAGTAGTCTTTTGATCGGTTCATGAAGATATGAAACTTAAAAAAAATTCTACAACTTTTTTAGTTTTAAAAATCGCAAATTTAACTCAAATAAAATAAATTTACTATTACAATCAATCAGACATTTTTTGTAGAATCTAAACCTGGCGCCATTTCAAGTCTATACTCTGTCTATAAGCCGCAAAAGCCATAAAACCATGTTTTTGTTATCAGTAGGCTGGGCAAAAAAGAGCATTTTTTATTTGTTTTTTAACCGCCAAAGTTAACGTATTTTAATGTAAATTAATTGGAAAATATAAATTTGTTTTGTGTATTTGGGTTTTAAAGGTCTAAAACTTAAATAAAACTGCAAAAATAGACCTATTTTTCAACATTACCTTTTACAAATACACATTTAGTAGTTTTTAGAAGAATTATACATCAAATATTATTAAAAAATTGAGTTTTGCAAACAATTCTACATGAAAAATAGTTAGTGTCGTGCATATCTGGCGTAGAACAACCCATCAAGAAAAACAAAATTTGTTTAACATTTACTTTCACTTTTTTTTTTTTTTTTTTTAATTATTTGGTCTATATTTTTTAAAACTTATTTCAAAAGTTTAACAAAGACATCTTTTGTTGCTTGAGCCAATTTTGGGTCATTTTACTCTTTGTTTGATAGTTTTTGCGCTTGCGGACAAATTTAAACTCGATCTATCGGCGCCAAAATTTGAGAATATTATTATTTTTGGCATTTAAACATAAATCTGCCTGGCGCTTATCAAAATTTGATAAAAAAAAGTTTTAAACCACACCCTAGTGTGTTTATAATATTTTTGTAAATAAAAAAAAATAATTAATTGAAAATTTTGTAAACATTTCTTTCAAGATGGATTTTTTTATAAACGATGAGTACAACACTGACTATTTTTCATATAAAATTGTCCTCAGAATTCAAATTTTTAATAATTTTTGTGTATTGTTTTTTTGAGTACGGCTAAACGTGCATTTGTAAGAGTTTATGTTGAAGAATAGGCCTACTTTGCAGATTTTTTAAGTTTTAAACCCTTAAACCCAAATACATAAAACAAATTTGTATTTTTCAATCAATTTACATCAAAATACGTCCAAATTTTGGCGGTTAAAAGAAATTTAAAAAATGCTTTTTTTAGCTAAATTTTTGATTTTTAAACTAAAAATGCATTTAAGTTGAAAAACGACAAAAAGTTTCATACCCTCATTTACCAATAAAAACACTACTAATAAGTTATAGAAACTAAAAAAAAAAAATACATAAGCAAGTTTCTCAATGCACCCCCCCCCCCCCTCGCTCTGGTTTGTTTGAATTGGAATTGCAATTGAATAAACGCATATTATGACAGTCCATGTGTAAAATAATCATCATAAAACATAATTTTCCAATATTTAGTGGGTGATGATTTAATGAACTGTGAGTCCCCATTCAAAAGACAACAAATCGTCGGGACAGTACCTCTGTGGGTGGTATGGAAACTTGTCCAAACAAACGTTTTTATTGCTATCCTACACATTAAAATATTTGATAAATAAAACAACGTAAACACAATTTTATTTAGGTATATATGGTAAATTGTGGTAAATGAATTGCATGTTAAAATCCAAAATCTTATTTTACATTTACAATAAGAATTATTTTAAGTTGCGGTGTTGATTTTAATTTTTGTCTAAATGTCTTTGAACTTGTTTATGTCATTTAGTGTTGGTGTTGTTTTGCAATATCTCGTGTCAATTTGTATAAAAAAAATTGTTTACGTTCTTTTGTTTATCAAATGAAAAAAGTTTTATCTTAACTTTTTTCAGAGCTACTAAGAGAGTTGTAAACTTCTTATTCTTTAAATTTTATGTATTATAAAATGTACGTACGTAAAAAATGGGTAAGAATTATAAGTATATTATAAGTCATTTTTTTAAAATTATTTCCTGTGTATCAAAATTTGACTTATACAAGGTTAGTCAAAATTGCTGGATCACTTAAATAATTCTGTATTCGTAAAAAAAGTTTCAATTTTGTTTAAAAATATTTTTAATATAGAGGATGTTGATTTTAATGTTGATATTTAGCCATTTTTTTTTTTTTTTTAATAGAACACCCTGTATATTTTTATATTTTTTGATTCTAAGATTAATTTAGAATTTTTTTTGTAAAAATGCAGCATTTTTAAGTTATAAGCAATTAATTCAAACTCTTGAACATTTTCTACAAACATTGATCCAAACGTTTAAAAAAAATAATAACATCAAAAACAAAAATGTAAAAATATACGGGATGTTTTTTTTGTTGTGGAAGTTTGAACCTTTTAAATTTTTTAAATACAACACCTTATATATTTTTACATTTTTTAATAATTATTTTGATATTTGTTTTTTATGTTATTGTTCTTTTTATCTATTTGGTTAAAATAAATGTGTATGAACGTTCTTTATTTAAAGTTCAGCAGTTTGAATTAATTGCTTAGTTATAACTCAAAAATAGTGCAGTTTATAAAAAAATATTTTTACTAGAAGATACTCAAAATTAATTTTAAAATTAAAAAACGTAAAAATATGCAGTCTTCATTCAAAATAAAGTTTACCAAATTTCCACAATAAAACGAACATCCTATCCTAAATATTAAAAATATATTTAAACAACAGTTTGTTTAAAACCAAATAAACATTTGATTGTTTTTTTTATTTTTTTACGTTTTGAGAATTATTTATGTTCCTGTATTTTTGACTAACCCTGTATATGTAGAACATATTCGTAAACACTATGGCAAAAAATCCTTTTTGTTATTTTTACATCTAGAATGCTAAAATAGTATGTTAAAGTACATAGTCAGAATATGCATAATTTTTTTCCTAATTTTAAAAAGTATATAATTCGTATATTATTTTTTGTATTATTTAGGCCGAGGTCTGAAAAAATGCAATTCCCAATCAAATAAATTTTACGACGACAAAATAATACATTACACAACAAATAATATACGTTGCACTTCAGAATAATACATAACCCGATAAAAAATATATTCTACAAAAAAATAATTCTGTATCGTCAATATTAACCGAATACATAAACTGAATATGCATCCCGCATTCAATCAATAACTTTCTTCACCATCACATCTAATATTAAATAAATTATACCAAAATAAATAACTCTTTCAAAATAATTAAATATTTAACATAGAATCAAAAAATTACGAGGCACGGCTTGTAGATGAATTTACAACCTTGCTATATAGATACCATCTTGGCTATAAACGCTTTGCTAGTGACAAATCTTTACAAACAAAGGTAAAACATATCATTGTAATATTATTATGCAAAAAATGCAGAAATATACAAAATAACTGGTTTTTGCAAATTAATCTACAGCAAATTAATAATTAGAATAATGTAGACTATTGATTTAATTATTAATTAGGATAATATTTTAAATTATTCTAATTATTAATTTGCTGTCGTTCAAACATCCTATTATGATGGAATTTGTTTTATTTTGTTTTGTTAGTTATTGTTCTAAAAACTTTTTTTTGCTGTTGATATGTTCTAATAAACCGTTCATGTGTTATCGTGGCTTTAAAAAAATCAACTTTTGATTGCTCTACGATGTTATGCAACTGACTTTCAAAATGTTGTAGGGGATTATGGTAATATAACAAAAGCTACAATACAACACATCAATAACTACAATATTAAAATAACATATAAATGCGGCGTTGCAATTCCTTATTTTACGAATAGTTAATTTAGTTTATAATACCGGAATACATTTATTTGTCGAATATAATTAAATATTTGTTATTTGGTGATTTATTTTGTCTTTATAATACCGGCCCTTAGGGATGTTATTTAAAAATGTTCAACCAAAATTGCAATTGTATACATTTTCTACATCCTTGACTATAGCTTTTGCACTTCGCCGATAACATTCGAAGATATGCATAAAAAACACGAGCAGTGAGCCAATGCAATATTAGCGCCTCATACAAGATAATAGCAAAACTAAACGACTTAACTTTGCACAAAAAATTGCCTAGTAATTTAATAATTCAACGTTAGAAAATATTGAAAATTTTCTAAAAGGTTTATTTAAAAATTACGTCAATCAGTTTTATAAAAATGATTTTAATTCAAAGATATGTTACTAAAGTTGGATATAGTTTAATCTGATTGTCATAGAACATCAAGGATATGAATAAACAACGTATTTACAAAGATTTTGGAAGTGCCGGTTTATAATAATTAATATAAAAATTTATTCTCAACTTAAAAATTTGAATCATCTTTTATCACTTGCGCAAAAGTTCAACATTTCAATCTCTACATTGCATGACATGATCAGTTATGTAGTTTGCTTGTAAAACGATGTAAACGTACTGTATAATTTCCCATATACGACGCAACCAGTCGTACGTCGAAACCGTCACCTTAACGTGTACAAAATCCGCACAATATATAGCTACACTACCATGTTCTTTTTCAAGTCTACAAAAACTGAAAATAAATTTAAAATTGTTTAGTTTTATAGTATCTAATTGACAGTTAGTTTGCCAATGTTTTGAAAGTCACAATATATAACAGTCAAGATTTTCTGTTAGTGCCACCAAACTATGTAGGAAAGTTGTAAAGCACAGTAATATTGCTTTTGTTTTTTTTTTTCGGTATTTCTATTTTAAATAACGTATATTGCATCTTTGTAGTTTTATTTGTTGAATTATAAAAGGCAAATTGCCAGCTGTATTTAAAAATAATCTTAATTTGTTGCTGTCAACATTTTTGTGTAGTCTTAAAACAAACACTCATTTATGTTTGCGTGAGGCAGCGTCTGGTAGCTCTGCGGTAGTTCCTGTGCCATTAAATTGATATTTGCTTACGCCTCTTCTTTTTTTAACAACGTTTTTTTTTTGTTTTTATTTTTTATACTTTATCATTTGGTTAGATAACCAAAATAGAAGAACCATATTATTTTTAGTTTTTTTTCATATTTGTTGAGTATTTTTATTTGTATCAGTTTTTTTGGTTGTTAATAATGTTTTTATGTTTTTTGCCTTTTACAGGTATATTTAGATATAAATGATTTTTGTTTGTAGAACCATCTGTGTTCAAATAACATTTTTTTTTTATTTAATTTTTCAAAACGTGATATTTTAGAATTATTTAATATGTCACAACAACGTCAAAATACTTTTGAATTTAAACAAGTGGAACCTCACTTGCTGAAACTATTACAATCAAGACTAGATTTTAACAGTCTGTAAACATTTATCTTAATGTTTGTGGTTTATAAATCTTAGAAAATATTAAAATTAAAAGTTTTTTTTATGTGTTAAGAGTACGGTTATAAAAATCTTTTGTTTAAAGTTTTGTTTTACATCTCTGGATTGTCAGTAAATAATTTTCAGAATTTTTAGCAAGTCTTCTATTACAATTAAATATTTGTTTAGTTGGCAATATATCTTTTATTTTGTTTGAACAAAGTTTATAGAAATATCCATAAACAATGCAAAGATCTGCAACATTACGCCGATGTTATACAGTATCTAAGTATCTAAGTCATTAGTCAATTTTGGGTTAACAATGATCCAAATAGCTTGTTTTTAAACAAAATTTAGAAAAGATATGGTAGTTTTAAATGCTGTTTTCCATACTTGAGATTAATATTCAATACAAAGACAAATAATATAAGTTTTATATATATATACGCAAAAGCTGAACTGAAATGAAAAACTGTTTACATCTCTTAAGAAATCCTAGTTTTTTAGATACATTTGTTGCCATGCCAACAACATGATTATGGTCAAAAATTGAGATTTTTTAGAATTAAATTGACCCTGTTAAAAGTACTCTATTTATATATTGTTTTAAGGTCTTTGTTTATAGATGCTATAAATTTTAACTTTATTATTTAAAACGTTATTTTTGTCAAAATGATCTTTGAGAAGTATGAAGTATAAAGGATGCTATCATCGGCAAAACTATAAATAAAACTTTTAATTGTATGAAAAAGTTTATTAATTTTTGTAGAATTTTGTTTTTTAATCAAACAAAATAAAAAATTGTTATTTAAAATTTTGAAATTGTTTACAATTTTCAAAATTTGTTTGGTTTTTTTGTTAATCAAACAAAAGTAAGACAAAGTTAAAAAATATGATATCTATAACTGTTTTTTATTTTAAATTTTTTTTTTTTTATTTATTTTGCAAATTAAATTTTTTTTTTTTAATTTTATTATTTTTAGAGAACTGCAATAGATTTTGGCGCCCTTGCTTGCTTCTACAGTAAAGTAACACAAAAATCTAGAAAAGATATGGTAGTTTTAAATGCTGTTTTCCATACTTGAGATTAATATTCAATACAAAGACAAATAATATAAGTTTTATATATATATATATACGCAAAAGCTGAACTGAAATGAAAAACTGTTTACATCTCTTAAGAAATCCTAGTTTTTTAGATACATTTGTTGCCATGCCAACAACATGATTATGGTCAAAAATTGAGATTTTTTAGAATTAAATTGACCCTGTTAATAGTACTCTATTTATATATTGTTTTAAGGTCTTTGTTTATAGATGCTATAAATTTTAACTTTATTATTTAAAACGTTATTTTTGTCAAAATGATCTTTGAGAAGTATGAAGTATAAAGGATGCTATCATCGGCAAAACTATAAATAAAACTTTTGTATGAAAAAGTTTATTAATGTACATCAAAAATTGATGAAGAAGCAGTACCTTGAGGAACATCCACAGTTATGATTATAAAGTCAAAATTAAAATCATCAATTCTAACTATAATTTGCCTATTGTCAAGAAAATTGCATTTTTTTTAAGTTTAAAACAAATATTTTAGTCAAAATGAAAGCTAATTGATTTGCAAATGTTTTAAAGATAATAGATAGAATTTCATTTTACCTCATACTTTTTTAATATTTAATTTAAAAAGATATTTTTTAACAATCTGTTGTCTAAAATAAATTAGACCGTCATTTTAAAAATAACAGTAAAAGGATTTGATATTTTCTTTTCAATGAGAAACTAAATTGTTTTGATATAATTTTCTTTTATAATGTAACAATTTTGAATCCAAACTTATCTAATGTTTTACCACAATTCAGGTGATAATCACAATTGCTTACCCAACATTTATACACTTCAGGATTTATCGCAGTACTACAAGACGTACACACTTTATTTTCGGTAGATAAACTTATATTTAACTTACTTACCAAAAGTGATTGATTCTTTTAGAGCGCAATTTTGTATAAAACCAAGAATATTTTTTAAAAAAAATTGTAATAATTATTATATATTTCAAAACTTTTGGACAAATTCATAAATTGTCTACAAGTTCAAGAATTAGACTTATCTCCTTAGCAAAGCTAGTTTATTTGCAAAATTTATTATTAAAAAAATTAAATAACATCATTTAATTTTATAGATATACAACAATTATACACATAACATACAGTAACATAATAGCCTATCTACAAAAATTTCATCTAGTTTAAATATCATATTAAAGTTTAAAATAATAAAAGGTCTAAAGCACACATGAAAATTTGGATAACTGTGCAATTAATAAAGATTTAAAATTGTAGATTATATAACTAAATCACATAGTAATTAAACAACAGTCAGTGATAATATGGTCCATTGCTGTATGATATTTGAAGAATAGAAAAAGCAAAATTAGTTAAATGCCTACTACTATAGATGAAATCTGATACGTGAGTAAAAATTAACTTAAAATGAAGGTACCAAAATCTGGCAAGCGCTTGTGAGACGAAATATAAAATTGTTATTTAAAATTTTGAAATTGTTTACAATTTTCAAAAAATTTTTGGTTTTTTTGTCAATCAAACAAAAGTAAAACAAAGTTAAAAAAAATGATATCTATAACTTTTTTTTATTTTAATTTTTTTTTTTAATTTATTTTGCAAATTAATTTTTTTTTTTTTAATTATATTATTTTTAGAGAACTGCAATAGATTTTGGCGCCCTTGCTTGCTTCTACAGTAAAGTAACACAAAAATCTTTAGCTAGCAGTATATACTTTGCTTACTTCTAGCAATGTGCATAAAGAATAGCCCCGTATAATATTGTTATTGACTATAATATTATTATAAAATTATTATAACAATGCTTTTCCCATGCAAACACAAAAACACGCTCTCAATATATTTACACCTGGTTGTCTTCTATAGAATTTTCTGAAATTTGTCGGAGCGCTACATGCAAACAACGCGTTGAACTAAATTTTGACGTGCGCATTTAATTATTATTAATATTTAATTTTGCAAATAACTTCAATCATTATTTACATATAGATTTGAATTTTGGAATTGATACTCAAGTAATTGAGCATGAAACCAAAATAATTTTTTATAGTAATTTTATTCATTTAGAAACATTAAAAAAATTATAAATAATTTTTTTTTAAGAAATTATATATTTATGCCTTTCATTGTTTACTTCTACATATAAATTTTGTTTTTATAATTTGTTACGAGTAACACTTTTTAAGAAAATTGCAAATTACAAACTAGTGTAAAAATTCCCTGCTCTTAATATAAATTTTTAATTACTCGTATCGCATTATTATAGAGCTCAGTTTATTAGAGACTATATCTACTTGTCTACACTTGTACTTGTTATTTTTAAAAATAATTTATACGTTTTATTTTTTTATATTTAATAATAAAACTACTTATGAAGCTTTCCATTGATGCTAAGTTTTAAAAAAATACTATAAATGTTGCATTCTAAAATCAATACAGTATCATTTACATAGTTATTAATGATTTCAGATTTACTATTAAATTATTTGTTAAATTTATTGATAAAAACAACAAACAGTAATGTATTAAAAATGTTACTTTTAGATATCCCTAAATCCAGCTTCTGAAAATGTAGTTTTACCATTCTTTAATTAAATTTAATCTTTTTATATCTTTTACTTAAATACAAATCTAGTGATTTGTCTTAAATTTCATATATTTGAAATTATTAAGTAAGATCTGATAATCCATACTATCGAACATTAGAGAAATCTTAAATATACTCCATACACTACATTATCTTTATCTATATGGTTGTACATATTTTATTAATTGTATCAAACAACGTTGTTTTGGTGCTTTTATTATAAACATATCCATGCTAATTTTCTTATTATTATTTAAGCAATTATTATTTTGTATACCTTAGAAAAACATGTTAATTTACTTGTGATTTATCTTTTTTATAAACAGATGTTACTATAACGTAGTTTAAATTTATAGAAAATTTACTATTTTTAAATAATGAACTAGCAATTACATGTGCCCAGTCTTATATAATTATACTACAAGCTTCATCTGCTTTTCAACTATTTTTCTTTTTAATTTTTGCTTTGGTTTTCTTTACTTGTTTTGTGATTGGATAGAAAAACACAGTTGTAGTGGTGTTGAGTAAAATATCACTGGGTAATTTCATTACTTTTTGACTAATTTGAAAAAGTCATCTTCTTGGATTTTGCTGAAATCAAAAATCAAATTAAAATATGGATCAAATAAATAAAATTCTCAAAATTTTTGACCTTAGAATATTGTCTGTTCTAAATAACACACATATAAAGGTCAGAAATAAAACGTTTTGTTTAGCTTATTTTGTATCTCAATTTTTGAGCCTCTAGAAAAAGATAAGAAGATCCACGATGCCTTAATTTATTCCTTAATACATGCACTTTAAAACACATATTTGTATATTCAATGTTGGGGAAGATATTTTGATATATCAAGCTTTAAACATTATTTCAAAAAAACCGTAAGTTTAGCAAAATTACAAAATTGTGTTTTTTTAAATCGCTCTAACTTTGTCAAATCTTAACAAAATTTGATTTACAATGTCAAAATTTCTTTGAGTTTAATTTTTATTTAAAGTGATTATACAAGACTTATAAAACCAATACGTATACGCTTCTATTTTGATGCAAAAAACTGCACAGTTTTAACAATTTTCAAAACTTGTAACTTTCAAGTCCTTAAAAAGCGCTTTCAACCTATGTCGATTTTAGTCAAAATTTTAGTAAATACTCTTTAGACCACAAGAAAAAAAGTTATCTATATGAAAAATGGTATATCGGGCGTTATCAAAAGGTTTATAATAGTCAAAAATTGTAAAATCAAAGTTTTCTTTAAAAAAAAACTTATGTTTCCTAACAAACACTCAGTTGTAAAAATGGCTTTATATGTGTGAGTATATTATTTTTCATATCAATAGGTCATACTAAGCAAGTACAGCAAAATGTCCATTAAGCTGACATTGACGGTGCAACTGATTTTGTCCGCTTACGGGAGGTGTCCGCTTAAAAAAAAATTGGATAAATATACATATGTACATAGTATAAATTTAGTTAAATAGATTATAAAGTACAAAATAATTCAAATATAAAATATTGTCTGTAATAATTTTACAACCAACCACATTAGAAACTAAATTTTCATTAAAAATAATCAATGTATTTTATAAACTAAATCAAGAAATAATAAACAACATACGCAGGCATTCATTTTTTGCGCTCTAAAGAAAACGGAGCTTTTAATGTCCGTTTGTTAGAAGGAATTTTGTTAAAAATAAAAGAATTTTATTGTCCGCAACCGCTTATTAGAGTGTCCGCTTAATAAAAGGACACACATGCCCCGTATATGGACTTTTGCCGGTACATTCTAAGTTGTTGAATTATGCAAGTTGTCCGCTTAATAGAGGTGTCCGCGACTACAGATTTCAGTGGATATGTGTATAAATTTGGAAAAATATTTCTAATAAAATTATTTATTTAAATTTACATATTAAATAATCTCAGTAACAAAATCTTTAACATTATGTGATCAAAATCAAATAAAAAAATAAATTGAAACGTTAGAAAATGCCTTGTCACCAAATGGTTTTAATAAAGCTATATTAAAACTGTTATTAAACAATAAAATTACAAACAACAACAAAGAAAAAGATGAAACGCAAAAAAAGCCTTTTTGCCTTTTTCAAAGGTATCACAAACAAAATTTCTATATAACATAAAAACAATTTTTAATACAAAATTAAAAATAATTCAAGTTTTAAAAAACTCAAAAGATATTATCTCTTTAGAAAGTCAAGGCGTGTACAAAACTCCATGTGCAGATTGTACAAGATTTTATATTAGACAAACTAACCGCAAAATTAGAACAAGAAAAAAGAATATATTTGTGCAGATCAAAAAAATGAATCTTTTTTATCTTTAACAAAACATGTAAATTCAAGTCAACACAAAATTAATTTTGAAGGAACTAACATTTTCATACTAGGATAACAAAAAAAAACCATCAAAATTTAAAAAAAAAATAGCAGACAATCTCAATAAGAGAGATGATGTTTTTTGTTTACCGTCTATTTGAAACACAAAAATCGAGAAAAAAGGCAATATAAGTAATTAATATATGAGATTACAACGTACAACACTTGAGTAAAGAAATGAATAAATATTAAAAAAATGATAAAATACATATTGAGAATATATAATATCTTGTTAAGTAAAAGCTTTATATACTAATTAAATCATTTATTTTAATTTAAAACTTATGAGCTTTATGTTTATGGCGTTGATAAAAGTTTACACGGTTGGCAACAGTCTAAAATATACCGTTCAAACGAGCTCAGCGCTTATTGATTGATTGATGAAGCAACGCTGGCAACTGATGAGTCGTTCTGAACGCAACCATTGATATATATATATATATATATATATATTTAAATAATTTACTTTATATATATAGATATATATATATATATTATTTTTTAAATTTTTGCGGATATAATTATTTTTATTTAAATTTATTTTCGGATTATCCCGCGTTTTTTCTTTGATGATGGCAGATGAGATTCAGCCGAAACGTCGAGTCCAACTAAAAAAAAAAACGCGGGATAATCCAAAAATAAATTTAAATATATATATATATATGGGTAATTCTATTACTTTTCGACCAAACTTAAAAACTGAGTATCTCCAAACTAGCTCAAAATTAAATATGTGATAGTAGATACCAAAAAAACATATTTCCCATATTTTCAACTATTTAAGTCATGATCTTGATTTTTGGGAGTTTCTCAAAGTTCAGAAAAACGCAAAAAAATCAGATTTTTTCGCTAATTTTCCACATTTTGTTTCTCAGCGTAGAAACATTGGAAATAGCTCTGCAAGGTCTGATTCTTTTTGTTATTTCTTGTACTTTAACTTGTTTTTTTTTTAATGTAGCCAATCTTTATTTTCTTTAGCGTAGGCCGTTGTGAAAATAGCCTAAAATTACAAAACCAGCCCCACATTGAAAAGGCCTTAACAAAGTCAAATTTTAATCAAATTAGGTCTAATTTGTTTGTTTTGAATTGCTCTTTAAAACTTTAAAAAGTATTTTCCGAACAAACCAGTAAATCGTGAAATACCACTTTTCAAAGATTAGAAATTTGGTCAAACATGCTCATTTTTGTATACATTGAAACCGTTCTAACTATTTTCTACCTAATTTTTTTTTTGCTAAAATTTTTAGTAAACCTTTCTCTTATATACCTAAAACATCTCTTAAAGTTTGGTTCTTCGGAATGAAAATGGGCCCAAGCTACAGAACTTTCAAAATTTGTAAAAAACAACGTTTTATACGTTAATAACCTGCTAATAATTTTTACTTACGTTTTAATTTTTGCCAAAAACTACATGTTATTGCATTGGTTTGAACATATCTTCGATTAAAAATGTGTTTTTAATAGAAAATGTTAATTTTTATAAATATAGATATATTTTTATTTTTATTTTTATTGTATTTGTAAGACAAATACATAATTTTTGCTAAAATCATATCATGGACGTCTTAATTCTAAACTTTATGACAAAGCACGCCAAAAAATACACAGGGCGTTTCCTAACTGGAGGCAAAAAATGAAACTTTAGTTTTTTTTTTTCTAATTTCAAACAGAAAATTTAAATATCTTTTTTGTCTATCTCGCTTTCTTTTTCAGATAATTTAAAAATACACATTATTTAGAAAACTCTTTATTTAAAAAAATTTAAGTAAAAAAAGATTTTTTATAACAATGGTATCAACAAACAGAATAATATTACATATTTTAATAAGTTTTCAAAATGACTGCCATGAGCGTTGATGCAAGCTTGACAACACACTAAAAAAGAATGATAAACTGTTTCAACCTGTTATGTTTTGAATTTGCAATGCAGCATTTGCAATTCTCTATTGTAGCTGCTCTACGTTGATTATTGGCTTTCCATAAACCAATTGTTTCATGTGTCGCCTAAACGTTTAATAGATTTAGATCAGAAGATCTTGCAGGTGAGTTAACTGGACTTCTACTAATTCATTATTGTTAAGCCACCGAACTACATATTGCCCAACATGGGAGGGGGAGTGCGGTGCTCCATCGTACCGCTATCACACTCTGTTACGTTAAGCAAGAGGGACATTGTTATCCAACAAATTTTTCATCTGATTTTCAAGAAATTATGCTTATAAAAAAATGACATGTGTATTCTCCGTTGTTGAACAGCATTTTTTACAAATTTTACTAACCGAACCAAATAAAACAATTTTGACAAGTATCAAAAGCTTGCAACAACGCACAATTGTTAAAGTAATGCTGTTTTGTTTGTTTTTTTTGCTAAAAAAACAAGCTTGCATCAACGCTCATGATAGTTATTTTGAAAACTTTATCATTCTTTACTAACGGCATATAAAAAAAACATTTACATCTTCATCATTCTGCACATAAATAATGATGAATAATACTTGACAAACAATGTGTAATATTTAAAACTAGACCATGGACATAAAAAACACAAAATCAAAATACATTACTATGTAGATTAAAAACTCTACAAAAACTGTTATTAAAGTCATTTTTTACATATATACAATAAAAAATGCAGCCATAATCGAGTGTTTCCATACATGTACCCAACCATGTATATTTTATTAATATACTTAGCTTTGATCAGCCCGAGCTGGGATTTGAGCCGGGACCAGATTTTAAGCCAGGCATTGGGCTAAATTTTGGGCCGGATCGGGTTTTAATAAAATATTTTATTAATATTAACTCAGTTTTAGGCCGGGTTGTGTTGGGCGTTTGGCTGAGTTTTAGACCAGGCCGGGTTTTCAAAATTGAAAACGCCGACTTCTAATCTCATATCATATAAAATTAATAACACTGATGCTTTTTATATTATATGCAATATATATAATTTAAATTTATTATTTCTTTATTCCAAAACGGCTTTAGCATTCCGAGTGACAAGGAAGCAAGACTACCGTTTGATTTTTGTACCGTGCATAATATTACTTACTCATTTTAATTGTTGATAATATGCTAAATTTCTTTAATAGAACACATGCGCTGCATTGGTGCCTAAATATTCGATCAAACAAGAGACATCTGTGATTGTATAGAAAATATTGTTCCTATTTCAATAGTTCTAGTTTTTGCATTTTTTATTTAGTCTAGTTTTAACTGTTTCTTAGATGTTTATTATTTAAAACGTTTAAATCATTTGTTTATTTTTTTAGTTTAATCTATATGCTTATTAGAAACTGTTATTATATATTTTATTAATAGTATACTTGTTGAAACGCCAATAACTTAGTAAATTAAAAAAAAAAACATGTAGTGTAAGTTTGAAAGTTGCATTTGACAAATTGCAACACGTTTTACTGTACAGTGTTAGCATTGGGCAGCAGATAACCAATAATAAAGCTCCAAAACTAATAAGTAAAAAGTTTAAAACGTTTTTAAAGTATTACAAAAAAGATTAGCTAATAAATTGATAAATATTAATTAACGGCAATTTATTTAAATTTGTCTGATCAGATTAATAAAATGTTTATCAAATTTATTAATTTTAGTTTTTCATTTATTACATTTATATAAAATCTTTAAAAATATCAATATTTGACTGAATTAAATGACATAACATATATTATGTAAATGTTTTAATATTTTGCTTAATTTTTTTGGTTTGTTGACAAGCAGTAATTAAAAATTAAAGTATGCTTGAAAAATTAAAAAAACTGTAACAAGAAAATAAATAAATTCAACACTGAATTAAACTTGCATATACATTTCAAGCTTTTATTATGTTTACGGCACGTATTTATTACACGCAATAGACACATAAAAAATAGACATACACAAAGAATATGTGCTACATACCTATCTAGGCCACAAAACATAGCAACACTGCTGGGTTTAAAACTGCCGGTTCTACTGTCTGGGACTAACAGAGATTGCTAGACATCAACTTTTTGTTTTCTTAAAATTACTTAATATACACTTACAACAAAGATTTCTATTGGGTCTGTGGTTGCTTTTTAAACATAGCGGGTCTAAAAACGACGGTTGGATTTATATATATATATATATATATATATATAAAGTAAATTATTTAAAAAAAAAAATTTACTCCAGATGATGGCAGATGAGATTCTGTCAAAACGTTGAAAAAAATAAAATAATAATGATCTATATACCATTAGACCTTTTTTCTTGTGGTTTGAAAATTTTCTTGAGTAAAATAGACACAGAATAACAATGCTTTTTCGGAACCTGAAAGTAACAAGTTTTGAAAATCACAAAAACATGTGCAATTTTCTACTTCAAAATAGTGGTGCATATGTGTATTCTATAAGTCTTGTGTAATTATTTTAAAGAAAAATTAAACACAAAAAAATCTAGACCTAGTTGATCAAATTTTATCAAAATTTTATCAAGATTAAAGAAAGCATAAATTTGCAATTTTGTTAAATTACAGGTTTTTTTGGAATAATGTTTGAAGGTTGATATATCAAAATAACTGCCTCAACATTAAATATACAAATATGGGTTTTAAAGTACATGTAATAAGAAATAATTTGAGCCATCGTAGACTTTCTCATCTTTCTAGAAGTCTAAAAATTGAGATACAAAATAAGCTAAAAAAAGACACTTTATTATGAAATTACTGATATTTATATGTGTGACGTTTTAAACAAGCAATATTCTAAGATCCAAAATTTTAAAATTTTCATTTTTTTTTGTTCATATTTTAATCTCTCAAACTTTGAACAAAATCCAAAAGGTCAACTTTTTTAAAATAGTCGAAAAGTAATGTATTTACCCAGTGCTATAATTGCGGCTAGAATTAAGTAGTGCATTATTTAATTTCAAAAAATGTTTAATAAATGCCAAAACATGATTATTGCATTCAAACTTGTAATAATTATTTTTTTTAAGTTAGTTTGTTAACTGTTCTTTATTTAGTATAAAAGTACTTAGCAACCAATGAGATTAACAATCTAGAAATGCATGCATTTGGAGATACTAATAAATCGGCATATGTATGTTGCATTAACGTAAATCTATATTAAATCATGCATTTCATGCAAAATTAAAAAGTATTCATGGATTTGATGGTGACTTATCATTAAACAAGTAGAAAACCTTTGTTGCTAATTGCGTTGACATAATTTAATCAATATCTAAGGTAGGCACAAACAAAAACTTAGCGGATTTGATATGGGAAACTACCATCTGACACTGATTACATAATCCCATTCATTTGTAAACTCCGTGTATTATAATACCGGGAGTTTATAAATGAATGGAATTATGTAATCACATTAAATGTGCCGCTTTTGTTAAATTGTTCACTAAACTATTTGTTTTGACAGATCAACTTTGACAGCTGTCAAGCAAACATGAAAACATATGTATAGTGCGTTCGTTTAAGGAAAGTGGAGTTGGAGTAGAATAGACTAGAGTGGTGTGGATTGTTGTTAGAGTAAATACATATATCCGAACGCAATGCTGTAATTTGATTCGACGTCATTTAGAAATTATAACCTTAAAACTGACATTTAGATAAACATAATAATGTAATTGATAGATGTGACCTCTACTATTCAATGTAATATGTTACTTCTTATAAGAACTATTAGTTCTATTTCTATAAAAATTTAAAACACTTGATTATATTACACCGGTAATTTTATATTGTCACCTACATATATAAAACCATAATGAAAGTGAATTTAAAAGAAACTCAAAATTTTAATTGTTTGAAGGTCTTTTATTACATTAAGTTTTAAACATATAATCAACATGCATTTATAATCGAATTAGGTTTTTTACATGTTTGCGACATTCTTTTTGTTTATCAATGTTTACAAAAATATAAGTGAGTTTCACAATTAACTAAAAGTAATAAAATTCAAATACGGCGGTCACTCTGTCTCACACGCTCTCTCGAGGTTGTGCATGTGGAGTGAACACCATCATCTCCACTCCATCATATCCGAACGCTTACGAACGTGCTCTTTTTGTTCTGTTTGACATTACCGAACGCGTACAGAGCAATTAGAGTTAAAGGAACACGTGGAGTAGAATAAACGAACGCACCAGTAGTATAATGGACGATTTTAAGAAAGCGGCATATTTAAAATGATTACATAATCCCATTCATTTATAAACTCCCTGTATGTACACAGCATTTCAAATTGGCATGAGCATATGCAACATAACAAACAATATATTAGTGTATATTGAGTTGCCTATTAATGTGGTCAATCAGCAGCACTGTAATTAAAATACATTCATTTTTTATGCTTATTTTTATATCCTTGTCGCACACACTATCTTAATTATGTAGCGCACTCACTTTAAAAAGCAATTACGATTATTTCCGATTAAAATTTCTATCAAAATGTTTTGCCATGACGGAGTACCAAAGCTGAACACGATCGAATCACTGACGTCATCTCAATTTGATTCGCTAAAACAACAAAATTATTTTTTTTTATTTATTGTATAATGAACAACTACAAGTTAATCGACATCTTATTAAACATTGTTTTATTTAATTTTGAAAGTTCAATCATAATAAGAAATCAAGAAATAAAAATTAAAGCAGAATATATGTTTTTTATTAATTGAGAATTGAATAAAATGAAATCACATTGACGTTATTGCGGTTTGATTGCGATGCGATACGTATGGCGGAGTGTCACCACAGGCTTGTCAAAATCACGCCGTAATGCCTAAAATTACAAACAATACAAAAAAACAAGTTTGTCAAAAAGTAACAACAATTGCAGGAACAAACAGATAATAAGCAAAGTAAGCTGTTATGCTTCCGTGTATTAATAGCAATGGGCTTACGTGCGTAAAAGAAACTTGCATTTTAGGCTTCAAGTAACACTAGCTGCAATTAGAAAATAGCCAGTAAATTTACCAAGTACGCCTACAGTGGGAGATTTGAGAAAACAAAGAGTAATACTTATATATTTGTTTCTTAAAGATTATTGTGAGCCCATTCCAATAAAAAAAAACATCCTTTAATTCAAAAAAATTGTAAAATGTTTAATTATTTTCAAAGTCACTAAGGCAGTACACATCGAATTAGCAACAGACATAACTACTAAAGCGTTTTTAAAAGCCCTGAGAGGACAAATGTCCAAAAGAAGGCTAATCAAAAAAATATTTTTCAACAATGCTACTAATTTTGTAGGTGCCAATAACGCGTAAAGTGAGTTGCAGCGTTTATTTTGTGTTATTAAAAAGCCACTAAAAATCAAATTGGTAGAAAAAGGTATAAACTAGCTTTTTATTCTTCTTGGTGCACTTTATTTTGAAAGACTGAGGCTGCAGTTAAATTAACTAAATGGCTAAAAAAACAATTGTATACACTCATGACTGTACTAAAATCCATATTAAACTCCAAGCCGTTGATTCCTCTCATAGCAAATCCAAACGATCTAGAAGTTCGGGTTTTTTAATTAGAAGTCTGTTAAATGTTGTGCTAGAAGCTGATCTACAAGAAATAACATTGAATTAATTATTTTAATGGGACTACGTACAAAGACTGCAACAACACTTTTGGAATTGTTGGTAAGAGTAATATTGATCAGAATTGCAAAAGAAGACAAAGTAAATGGTAAACAAGTGTATAATCCCAAAAATGAGTCATATACCAATTATCCAAGCTACAATAGAAATTGCCAGTATTCAGAAATTTTACCAGGAAAAAGATGAAATTACTAGAGTGAATACATTAAAAGCTTTAGATGGAGCAATAAAACAGACTCAGTATCCTGCCCACAGACTCATTTTAAAATAAAACAAGAACGTATTAACCTCGGCGACATGTTTAGGATTAAAAAATAATTAATCAGTTTGTTTCTGATTTAAATTATATTTTGCCATGCGTAACAATAGTAATATGATATTTAAAAAAAACGATTACAAAAACAAACAAGTTTTAATTTAATCGAATCAAAAACCGCTATTAAAAAATTAATTAAGTTGAAACATATCCTGTACAACTAAATAAGTTATGTACTCAAATATATTTATTATACACGCAAACTCAATAAATAATTATTGTTACATGAACACATTCATGCCATAATTGCATAAAAAAGCTGGAGATTGAAGCTACAACAATTATTTTATGTTGAGATTTATTGTTGGCATTCTATCCAATTCACTTACTTTAGACTTATTAGTATTATTATTATTATTATTATTATGATAGTTAAAAATTAGTTAAATTTTATTTATCAATAACTTGTATATAACGTTGTTGCTATCTGAGCCATTATTGGACATTATCATTATCATCATAATAACGCAACTGATGCATCAATAACAATAATATTGTTTTTACGTTAAAAAAAATAAGTATGATTTAATAACAGCAAATTTGTATTTTTATAGCATTTCTAATCAATCTTTTCAGTTTTTTTTTTTTATTAGTCCAATATCAATAAAGATTATTAATTAGATTAACTGTTTTTTGTTTAGTTTAATTTTATATTTCTTAGTTAATGATTTACTGTAAGTGATGGTTTATTCAATTTTTACAATTTGCAACAAGCATGATGTACAAGGAGTTTATAAATTAATGGGATTATGTAACCACTTTAAATATGCCGCTTTTTTAAAATTGTCCACTATACTATTTGTTTTGACAGTTCAACTTTGACAGCTGTCAAGCAAGCAAGGTTATAAGAATGTTTACAAATAGACTAGAGCGGCACAAACGTACATTAGATGGTTACATAATCCCAAACATTTATAATCACCCTGTACATGTATGGGAGTGTCTTGATTTTAGCTGCATGTAAAAGATCACAAAGAGCACAGGCACATGCACGCACTCAAATTTGGCTACACCCATCCAATATGATGTTGTCAGCGGTCGATCAAACAGTCTCATCACACAAATTTCCAATTTGTTTATCGGACAAACTTTATCAAACAATTTCAAACACGATTAACTGAAGCTGAATAGTGTTGTTCAGCTGCATACATGTCAACTATGTGGCCAATTATGGGTCACAGATTCTAATCATACGTATTTTCAATCAATATTAAATTAATTAATTTAAGTAACAACGTCCTTAAGATTAATTAATTAAATTACTACTTAATTAACATTTTCAAAACTAAATTTAATTAAATAGAAATATGTAGTTTAAACTGATTATTTTGGTATTTAATTTAAATTAATAATAAATAACTATCATTTATAAAGATAATTTTTTTTAAATTTTTAAAATATTACGATTTGCCAATGTTGACTCATTATTTTTTTTTATTGCGATGAGTACAATAGCTACCAACAGTTGACTATTTCAGTTAGCTAAAAATTGTTTTATGAAAAACTTGTTAAACTACTACAGGGAGTTTATAAATGAATGGGATTATGTAATCACTTTAAATATACCGCCTTTTTAAAATTGTCCACTTTACTATTTGTTTTGACAGTTCAACTTTGACAGCTGTCAAGCAAGCAAGGTTATACGAATGTATACAAATAGACTAGAGCGGCACAAACGTACATTAGATGGTTACATAATCCCAAACATTTATAATCAGCCTGTATTATTTGTATTATCACAGTACAACTATAAAAAGAATTAAAATACAGTGATTATTCAGAAAAAAGTTAAACGCTTTAGCTCTGCTACTTCCATATTTTCAGTTTAGATTAAAGTTTTCTTAAACAACTTGAACTTTTACAATTATAACAATTATTTGACAGATGACAGATGACAGATGACAGATGACAGATGACAGAGTACAGATGACAGATGACAGATGACAGATGACAGATGACAGATGACAGATGACAGATGACAGATGACAGATGACAGATGACAGATGACAGATGACAGATGACAGATGACAGATGACAGATGACAGATGACAGATGACAGATGACAGATGACAGATGACAGATGACAGATGACAGATGACAGATGACAGATGACAGATGACAGATGACAGATGACAGATGACAGATGACAGATGACAGATGACAGATGACAGATGACAGATGACAGATGACAGATGACAGGTGACAGGTGACAGATGACAGATGACAGATGACAGATGACAGATGACAGATGACAGATGACAGATGACAGATGACAGATGACAGATGACAGATGACAGATGACAGATGACAGATGACAGATGACAGATGACAGATGACAGATGACAGATGACAGATGACAGATGACAGATGACAGATGACAGATGACAGATGACAGATGACAGATGACAGATGACAGATGACAGATGACAGATGACAGATGACAGATGACAGATGACAGATGACAGATGACAGATGACAGATGACAGATGACAGATGACAGATGACAGATGACAGATGACAGATGACAGATGACAGATGACAGATGACAGATGACAGATGACAGATGACAGATGACAGATGACAGATGACAGATGACAGATGACAGATGACAGATGACAGATGACAGATGACAGATGACAGATGACAGATGACAGATGACAGATGACAGATGACAGATGACAGATGACAGATGACAGATGACAGATGACAGATGACAGATGACAGATGACAGATGACAGATGACAGATGACAGATGACAGATGACAGATGACAGATGACAGATGACAGATGACAGATGACAGATGACAGATGACAGATGACAGATGACAGATGACAGATGACAGATGACAGATGACAGATGACAGATGACAGATGACAGATGACAGATGACAGATGACAGATGACAGATGACAGATGACAGATGACAGATGACAGATGACAGATGACAGATGACAGATGACAGATGACAGATGACAGATGACAGATGACAGATGACAGATGACAGATGACAGATGACAGATGACAGATGACAGATGACAGATGACAGATGACAGATGACAGATGACAGATGACAGATGACAGATGACAGATGACAGATGACAGATGACAGATGACAGATGACAGATGACAGATGACAGATGACAGATGACAGATGACAGATGACAGATGACAGATGACAGATGACAGATGACAGATGACAGATGACAGATGACAGATGACAGATGACAGATGACAGATGACAGATGACAGATGACAGATGACAGATGACAGATGACAGATGACAGATGACAGATGACAGATGACAGATGACAGATGACAGATGACAGATGACAGATGACAGATGACAGATGACAGATGACAGATGACAGATGACAGATGACAGATGACAGATGACAGATGACAGATGACAGATGACAGATGACAGATGACAGATGACAGATGACAGATGACAGATGACAGATGACAGATGACAGATGACAGATGACAGATGACAGATGACAGATGACAGATGACAGATGACAGATGACAGATGACAGATGACAGATGACAGATGACAGATGACAGATGACAGATGACAGATGACAGATGACAGATGACAGATGACAGATGACAGATGACAGATGACAGATGACAGATGACAGATGACAGATGACAGATGACAGATGACAGATGACAGATGACAGATGACAGATGACAGATGACAGATGACAGATGACAGATGACAGATGACAGATGACAGATGACAGATGACAGATGACAGATGACAGATGACAGATGACAGATGACAGATGACAGATGACAGATGACAGATGACAGATGACAGATGACAGATGACAGATGACAGATGACAGATGACAGATGACAGATGACAGATGACAGATGACAGATGACAGATGACAGATGACAGATGACAGATGACAGATGACAGATGACAGATGACAGATGACAGATGACAGATGACAAATAAAGAAAAAAAACTCAAAAAGTCACTTACAAATTTTATATTTATCTTTATTTTTTTAACAAGATGTTTTCCGTTTTACAACTTTGATTTCTTATAAGTTTAAAAGAAAATGCATACTTTTTGATCAAAATCCTAAAAAACAGTGTGATGCAGGAACAAATTTAAAAAAAAAACAGAGCTATTAGCAACTTTAAATTCAGATTTTTTTATACGAATTTTTAAAATTTATTTATACATGTTTCAAAAAATATTTCCCAGAATTTTAAGTCATTTCTAAACTTTTATGTACTAAGTTTTGGCGCAATTCTAAGACATCAAATTTTTGAGAACTGTACAAAAATAATGGATTTACATAGATTATTTATATACAAAAGGCACAGCCTTCTCTACTACAAGCCGTGCTGAGACGCTTGGCAACGTCGCTTTTGTCGTCGGTGGTGGTCTTATTGCCGATACTCGTTCGCTTCATATTGCTATATAAAAATTAAAGTTTTAGGAATAATAAGTTGAAATAAATAAATTTAAACTTTAATAATAAATTAATTTAATTTAATTTAATAAATGAAGATATATTACATACATATAGAACACAATTTCATATTATATATAAATACAAAATCAGAAAAATATTTGTTATATAATTACAATATTTATATTAAAACATTTAATAAATAGAAAAAATAAACATGCGAATATAGTAAGCACTAATTTCTAAGACTTCTCTTTGATTTTCTCATGTACTACTAAAAATATAGCATTGTTATCGCACAATATTGAAATTGAAAATTCACCGTATATTCAAAATCTTTTTTTGTTCAAAAACATTTAGCAAAATTTAAATAATACACATTTTTATAATAAAAACTATAGCGTGCAAAGCTTTAAATTAGTACAATATTAATTATTTTTAAATCAAAAGAGAAAACTTCTTAAAATATATATTAATAATAATTTTATAAAAGACATGAGACAATCGTGGCAATAACATTTCAAATACTAATCATATATAATACCATAATAACTATTTATATTATCAATTAAATTTAAAGATTTGGATAATAACGGAAAAATGAGGTGTTTGCGCTAACAATATTTCCCAATGAACATGCTTAAAGACCAATATTGCAAATTTAATTAATATTACAAATAGTTTGAATGATATTAATAAGATTAATGCATAAAACTAATTATATGACAGCTGACGTTAACAAATTTATTTTTGATAAAGACCGGAAATAAAAGTAATAAATATTGTTCTACGTGTATGATATTCAGTGCTATTCGATTGCTACTGACTAATATTTAAACGTTGCATGCTTTTAATTGCTTGTATGCATTAATCTTACATCAAATTTACCTCTTCGCAAGTTCTGTTCTTTCGGGTTCACAAAGTTTATACAACACAACATAATTAGATATCACTTTTTTTAAATATTTCACATAAACACTGTATTATAAAGGGATCCACTTGTGTATTTATACACAATGCCTGGGCTTCTTTATGTAGAAATTAAACACTGCGGGATCCATTTGTCTTCAATGTAGAATCGAACATTGATTTGCACTGAAGTAACATCTTTGTTGCATCTAAAATAAAAAATATACATGTTATTATTTACACAACAGATTAAAGAATTCAATTACTTTATTTAAGTACTACTAAAATAAGATATTTAACTGCATTTATTAATTAATATTAACTTTACGGGATGTTGTTTACATAACCTAAAAATAAATAAAACCAAGAACACCGGCGTTATTGTAACTATTAATATTGATATTAACTTTTGAAACAAGAAAATGTGTAGTATAACTTCTTTGCTAAGCACAGATAATAAAAATTTCAAGAACTTACTTTTAAATTTGTATTAAAATCACTTTTATTCCACTGTGCACCTGTAACTTACATTGACTTGCATGTATTTCAATAGGACTGGTAAGACTTCTAGGCTACGTTGCCAAGTTTCATAAGCACGGCTTGTAAGTAGAGGAGGCTGTGCAAAAGGCATTGTATTTCCAGAGTTCTGCAATTGTCATATTTGTAAAGTTTGACGTTTTTCCTCTATAATTCAGTTGACAGTTCGATTTTAACCTGCTAAGTTTTGTTTCAACAAAATTTAACAAGAGTAATAATGTGTTGAAAAACTTAGTTTGTTATTTGGGGATGAAGCACCATCCAAAACTATGGTTTACAAATGGTTTGCAGAATTCAAGCGTAGAAGACCAACGTTTGATGACAATCTTTGCGAAAGTCGTCCATGCACCTTTGTTGCAAAAAATATTGATGCTGTGCGTAAAATGATTTTGTCAGATTAGCATGTGACCTATAGTCAGACAGAGGCATTCTTAAGCAGCAAAACAAATACATAAGATTTTGCACGGTCATTTGAATGTCAGAAAGCACGGTGAGCTTGAAATAGAATTAAAACAAAAGTTCTTGCACTAGATTTTTTTTTATGAATTTTAATTCTTCATAGTTTTAGTACAGGGAGTTTATAAATGAATGGGATAATGTAATCACTTTAAATATGCCGCCTCTTTAAATTTCTTCACTATACTACATATGTATGTATTCATATGTTTGCTTGACAGCTGTCAAAGTTGATCTGTCAAAACAAATAGTATAGTGGACAATTAAAAAAAAGCGGCATATTTAAAGTAATTACATAATCCCATTCATTTATAAACTTCCTGTATTATTTTAAAACAAAAATGAAAAAATCACTTTCATTATTTCTGTATAAATCTATTTCAGCAATATAAATATACCAAATAGAAAAATTATAAATAAATAAAACCTTGTTGCACATGTTAATTTTTTATTTAATATTGTGAATTCTACTTAAATATATATAAATATCGTTTAAATATACGTAAATAAATAATTTATTTAAATATGCAAATTATTATATTGATATACAGTAAAAGATTTAGCGGGTAGTCTGGATGGAGTGTGGAAACTTTGTTTAATTTCTAACTGAATTTAAAGTAAAAATATACAAACTTCATTGCCTGTTTGTCAAAGAAATTTAATCCCCTTTTAGTTTTTTTTTTTACAAAATTGCTGAACGTGAAAAAATCACTGCATGAACTTTAGGAGTTGACCCTTAAGTCTATGTCACTTTTTTTTTAATTTCTACATGCTTTTTGTAATCTTTTTCAAGATTATTTCTAAAGCGTGCAGCTACAACTTTTTCAAATTATCCCTTCGACATATTTTATAATAATTACATTTTGCTCTTGCGTAGAAAATCTACATTGCAAAAAAGTTTTTGGAAGATTTTTTCCTAATAAAGCACCGTCTGTAATTTTACGTTGAGCATAACAAATTTTTGTTCAGACCAATGATTATTTTTTCAAATACTCTCAACATACGCAAGTAAAGCGTATTAACAACACTAAGGATTAGACTTTAGGCCAGACTCATCTTTTTCTATTTTTGTTGCAAAAACAACTTCAACAATTTTGCGACTGCTTAGATTTAGATTAGTTTAAATATGAAAAAGATTATTAACAATTAATAATAGATATGGACATTTCAAAAAAAAGTTTTACGTTTTTCATACGTTGATATGAAGAGGTCTGCCATGTAACTGAGTAAATAACAAATTTGAGGATACAGGATCTTAATTTTTGTCTATTTTATGCTTTATTATTAGTTTTATTGATACTTGACTTTGCGTTTTTAAAGGGGCGGTTTCTAATATATAAATCAATAGATTTCTAGCGTGTTATATCACAAATTTTGCAGTTTTATTTTAAATTATCTTTAGATCTAATAGCATTTTTTGTAGTAAAAATGTTGATAAACCTAGAGATTCAATTCTTTTCTTACCAGTTTTTGCTCAAAACACATTTCATCTGAAGCAGTTACATAAAACTGCAGGTTATTAAAAGTTATTATTAGAATAAAATAAAATTTTCAACGTTTTTAAAGCAGCGGTTTTTATCTTGGCTAAGAGCTTTATGTGGCATTTTTATATTAAATATAATCACAAAACACTTTGGCTAAAGACAAATCAATAGTGCAGAAGCAATTGTAAATGACACATGACATCCAAATAAATACAAATAAATGTTATTACATACTTTTGACTCGTATTTAGAGATGGCTTCACTAAAAACTCAAAAAGTATTTAACAAAACTAAGAAGAAATTTTTCTCTGAAAGCCCTCCGCCGATTTTTTTCTTTTTTGTCTGAAAATAATGCTGAACCATTGTAAAATTAAAATTCATGAAAAAAATCTAGTGCAAGAACTTTTGATTTAATTCTATTTCAAGCTCACCGTGGAAGCTTTGCAGTTGTTGGATCCTACACAATTTGAAAGAAAAACGAAAACAGGCAAGTGTCAAGTGGTGCAAGGAAATGCTTAAGAAATTTTAAGGGGGTCGTTCAAATTTAGTATATAACATGGCAACAGGTGACAAATCTTGGATATATTTATATGAGCTTAAAACTAAACAGCAATCGACTGTATAGGTGTTTCAAAATGAACCTAAACCCACAAAAGTGGTGCGTTCACGAAGCGTTTCAAAAAGAATGATTGCTTGTTTCTTTGGAAAAATGGGTCATGTTGCAACTGTTGCATAAGAGGATTGAAGGACAGTTAATGCTGACTGGTATACTTCAAATTGTTTGCCAGAAGTTATCGCTGAAATCAGAAAGAACAACATAAACCAACAAATTATTGTTCATCATGACAATGCAAGCGCTTACAAAGCACGACAAACTGTAGAGTTTTTGACCAATAACAACATCTAATTAATGACTTATTGCCCATATTTGCTTAATTTATCGCCCAATGACTTCTTTCTATTTCGACATATCAAAAATAAAATGCGTGGCAAGCTTTTTTATCGCTTGAAGAGGCTGTTGAAGCATTTAAATCACTTGTTTTGGAGGTACCTCGCTCAGAGTGGCAAAATTGTTTTGAAGATTGGTTTCATTAAATGCAAAAGTGTATAAATTTTATAAGAGAATATTTTGAGAAGCAATAAAGCGATATACATAACGTAATTTGTGTTTTGCTTTACATTTTCCGCAAACTTTGGCAGCGTCTTCCGTATATATACTTTTGTTTTATTTAAAAAGTTTTATCGCTAAAACGGCCAGCGCCGAGGTGTCCCCGCGCCGATTTGGCCGCACCAAAACGGTCGCGTCAAATCGGCGGCGCCAAAGTGTCCCCTTCCGGATTGCACATGATTTTAATATGTTTAACAAATATCAGTTTATAATCAAAAATAAACTCTAAATCTTTTATTTGTGTGACTTTGTCCAACACCTTAGTGTCCATTATATAATTATAAAAAAAAATTACTTATAGTTCTATAAAAACTTATTAAAATACAGTTATCAGCATTAAAGAATGATTTATTATTGAAACACGTATTTATAAAATCTAAGTCCAGCTGTAAAAGATGGCAGTCATTAAGAGATGATACTCTTCTATACATTTTTAAATCATTTCTAAATAAAAGAAATGACAATGAATTGATATACTGTGGTGCATCATTAATAAAAAGCAAAAATAAAATTGGTCCACAATGAGATTCTTAAGAAATACCTGATAAAATAATAATAGGATGTGACAAAAAGTTTTTAATTTTTACACACTGCGAGCAATTTTTCTAAAATCTAAATAGTTAAGAAATCCCATCATGATGAAAACCCAGAGCACTGAGTTTAGTTATCAAAATATTGTAACTCACGCAATCAAATGTCTTTGAAAAATATGTGTAGATAAAATCAACTTGTACTTTAGATTCAAATGCATTTAAAATATTATTTTCATAACAGTAAATTAGTAAGTGTAGAACGCCTTTCACAAAACCCATGCTGTTTTTTTAATAAAATGCTTTTGTACTTATTTAGTAACTGACCAGTTACAATTATATCAAACAATTTAAGTATGGCAGATTAATTGCGTATGTGTCTATAGTTAGTGGTATCTTTTTTTTTCATATTTAAAAAAATTTAGTTTCATTAAAAAAAGCATTAAAAAGTAAGTGCAATGGCTTTACAATAGAATAAATGCACCTTTTTAATAGTAAAGAAGGAATGCCGTCAGGTCCAACGCTTAAATTACATTTAAGGTTTTCAATTCCTTTGTTAAATAGGTTTTGTTGTCAAAAATCAAACAAAAAAAAAACTGCAAAACTATTAACAAAGTTGTTCCCATTATTACAGGTTTAGTCTTTCTAATACATTGTGACCGAAAAACCATCAGTTTTTTGGTCTCATTAACCAATTTCCAAAAATGTTTTAGATTAGTGTAAATTTTACTTTCAGTTTGTAAAATATATTACTTGTATTGCTGTGAACTAAAATTTTTGCAAGTACTATAAATAGATTGAAAATTATTATAGTCTAATAATAGTTTTAAAGATTTATAACACACAGTTTTTTTGAGTTTACTAAGTGATATCAATTCTTTGTTAAACTAAATAGAAAAATAATTTTTATGCTACAGTTTTTTAGGGACAAAACAATTAGTAACACAATCAATTACAAAGTAAAATACTTCAAGACACATATCAATATCATAGTTATAAAATAGTGCATTTGAATCAACATTCAGCAAATAATTATTGATTGCGCTTTAGTCCGAAAATTTAAAATGATCAAAAACATAATTTAATTTTTAATTTAAAATATCACAAGTAGTATTACATTTTATAGTTATCAAATACGCAATATAGTATTGGCTTAAATTTAACAAAACATTTACAGCTTCTATCACAAAAATATCACAATTGTTGATAATGCATAAATCTAAAAACACACTTTCACTATTAGAAATATAAATGCATTGTAAACAGTTTAACTAAATGAGCAGGGTAACTATCATTACAAATTACTTTTATGTCTAAATCATTTAATTCAGAGTTACTGATGCCTGGTGAAAACTAAGTTTTAGTAAAAACAATCACATTGTGATCTGATACGGCTACAGTTAACAAAAGTTTTCTAAGTTTAGTTTTTAAACCCCGACGTTCTGGTAGTAAATGGAAAAACCGTTATCATTCTTAAAGATTTAAGCTCCAAAAATCCATTGGAGATAAAGCAGAAACATTTTGTAAACGACCATAACTTACAAATCTTTTCACAGCAATGTTAGATGGCAAAAAGTCTTTATAAAAAATAGCTCAAGCATAGTTAGCTAAAACCAAGACTTTAAAGCTACTGCAACTTTCAGATTGTACGGCTAGAAAGTATTTTAATTTAATGTTTATAACATCAAATTTATTTGTTCATCGTTTAAGTTTTAAAACATGTATACTTGTATGCCTGCAACTTATCGTGATTTTGGTGTGTTAGACCTATTATATTTTAATTATAAAATACTATACATCTACTCTAATAAAAGTTAATATAACATATTGTAAACACAACACTATAAAACGTATAAAACATTTACAGTAAAACAAACATATCTAAGCCTAAAGTGGGAGGTTACGTGCCACACTAAAAAAAATAATTTATTTCTAGAATTGAAAACGCATAACGCAAAAGTAATAAAGAATAGACTTTAAAACAAAATCATTAATACATAAAAAATGTACAAATATACAAGTATATAATATTTTCGGGTAAGCTTTGCAAAAAACAAAATAATAAATAAAAACCTGCAACAGAAAATCACTTTTGACAGTTAATCATATTTCTTATTAACTTTTGCTTGTAATTTACTAACAAACTCTATGTAGCGCTGTACGTGCATACATTGTTAATAAAAATATAGCACAGATAAACTAGTTCTCTTTGTTTTATAAACGTATGTGCAGTAGAGTGGGGTTTAAAATCATTTCATTTATTTTTTTTACAAACATCAAGCGGAATTTTATTTGAATACCAAAAAAAAAAAAACATTTTTAAAATTTGCTGCCGATTTATAAAACTTTTGAAATGAGTTTTTTTTACTATACCATGTGGTTTTCTACTTGATTTTATATTTTCAAATTGAACCAACTAGAAGATCATACAATCGGGGCTATTCTCTATGTACATTGCTAGAATGTAAGCAAGATATATATTGCTAGCTAACAATATGAACTGTCATTTTAGCAAATCTTGCTTGCTAAGAAAATAACCTGTCATTTTAACAAATCATGATTACTAACAATATGAACTTTTACTTTAACAAAATAAGTTTTTATATATATATTATTATTATAATTTTATCTAAAGATATTGCACGCTTCCTGATGTGATAACCGTTTATATTATTAGCAAACAAGATTTGTTAACATGACAGTTCATATTGATACCTGGCAAGATTTGTTAAAACGACATTTCATACTGCTTTAGCAATATATCTTGCTTACATTCTAGCAATATGCATAGAAAATAACCCCGAATATGTAGAAAAAGGATATGATAATAGTAATTAAAAATAATTAAATTGAGATGTTTTTCTGCACAAAACTTACAATATAAATGAGTATTGTCATGTCAGTCTTGTCACTTGAAATCTCAAAGATTCAGCGTTTAGAAAATTATTAATGTTTAATTACTTGAAAAGATCATTTTTCTAAAGATTTGATTTATATTTTTCTGTTTATTAATAACCAAAAACAAGTTCATTTCAAAAACTTAACGTAAATTTTGAAAGGTTTTACCTTAAATTTAAGTTTATTTAGCTGTTCTTTAATTGGTTGATCAAACCTGTATACTTGTTATTTTTTAGTTATTACTGATAAAATAATGTATTATTTAAATTTAATAAATAATGTATTTTATGTAAAATGTAGTAATATCAGGGTATGCACCCATCATCAGTGTGCTTAGCATTTTACTGGTCAAAAAGACAATACACATAAAATTAGAATAACTATTAAACAGTTTATGTTATTATCTTTGAGTTATTCAAATTTTAATTGGTAAATAACAAATTAGTAATTGCTCTACTAACTAATAATTAATGCAAACTGCACTAACTCTGTCTCATTGTAAAAAAATAGCCACAAAAGCACATTCCCGATGATAAAAAGTAAAAACCCAAGCTTAATATCAAACTAACCTTTTATACTTATTTAGATCATCAAACTACAAGATGCTTGAATGTTTAAAACAAATTTTTAATAATAATTTTTTATTTCTTGAGTTATATTTAAAGAGATTATTTAAAAACATCACAATGCATCAAAATACATTATTATTATTTGTAACTTTTGAGATGTAATAGTAATAATAATAATAAAATTTATTATTCAGCAGTTCTACAAAAAAAAAAAATAAAATTACAATAAACAATATATGATTCTAAAAATTATAACTTAAAAATATTAATACAAAAAATTATAAAGATTAAAATTATAAACTATGCAAACAAAAACAAAATTAGTACATTACAGTTTTTTCCAAATAGTTTATAAATAGCGCTTTAAATACATTAAAAATGTCAATGTTTTTACAATAGTTGTCAATATATTTACACATGGATAGCAGTGGCAAGGATTTGTATGCATGTGTTAGTCTTATTTGTATAAAAAAATGTTTTAGTCTTCTGTTAATTCGCAAAACTATAAAGTTTAGTTTTTCCAATAAATCTAAACTTTTAATACTAAAATTTTTATGCTTACATCTAAACTTTATTTAATTTTCTCATCTTCAATTAGTTGTTCCAATTGTTGAAGTATCTTTGTTGGAGATACACGTTGTTTTTTTTTTAATAGTACAATGCTTTCATTTTTTTTTTAACTTTTACTAGTTCTTTCTTATAAGTTAGTAGATTGAATTTCATATAAATGAAGCATATTCTTACTTGCTACGAATAGTATCACAAATAATGTAATCTAACATTATATGGTCAAAAAACGTTAACGCACTATTAAAAATCACTTTAAAATCTCTAAATAATTTAACTTTAATTAATTCATTTTATTTCTGAAAAACACCGCTAGTTAAAACATAAGTAGTAAATCAGTAATATCAGATATAGTAGTAAACATCATATATAAATAAAACGATTTGAAAGCGTCGAGCAGTAAAATAATCAATCGATTAAGTCCAATATAAGAAAGAATAACAGATGAGACGGTACTAAATAACGTTATTGATAGTGAATATGAATATAAATGTTTTTTATAAGAAAACTTATGTATACAATTTTTTATTTGAATAATACAAATTATCGTCACAGTCGTGTGACGTCACTACTAATGCCACGTATACTCCATATAGAGTGGGTAGTTATTAAGTAGCAAAGCTTGCTTGGTGAATGTTATATCTCAACAGTTATATGTTACAATATATATTTTTTTTAATATTTCTAATTGTTTTGTAGTTAACTATTTTTTAAATAATTGTTAAACATTTGAAAAACCTAATCTTTAAGTTAAGGATTTTTGACAGTTTTAAGTGAACAAAAATTTAGTTTAGTAAATTTATAGAAATTACAATAATAAAAATTACAATAATAAAAATTCCATATTATGTACCTATCTCAATTACAACAAAACTTATCACGTATGTTTATAAAAACGTATTGTCTATAAAATTGAATGTCAGAACAAATTTTTTTTACCTTAAGCATTACACTTATAAAGTTATAACAATGTATTAGATATAAATACTCATGCTTTACTTGGGATTCAAACCCAAGACTTCCAGTACCGTAACTGATCTTAGTTTTTATAATCATTTGTTTTTAAAATTTTATTTAAAAAAATATCAAAATGTATAATTATTTCGCTGGCCTATCTTGTTATTACTGCATATGCTATCAACCTTATTCTTTCTCTGTCCACTACATGTCTATCTGTTTACTTTAATTTTAGCTTTTTTTCTTTATATTTGCTACGTATAATATCTTATTATAGAAGAAACAAACAAAGATTACGTAGGTATTTTGGTTTTACATCTACTGGCAATTACTGTTTCAACATTTTTCAATCTTCATTTTATTTTTGTTTACAAAACGTTTTCTTAATTTTAGTTTTGATTTTAACGTACAGAATAGAATAGAATAATGTTCATTTATCTTATTAGATCATTTATGCAATATAAGATAAGTCATAAGTATATAGTTCTTCTTTTGCTATTTGGCAGTTATAAATTATTTTTTTTGCAATACCGTTTTAAAACATCATTTTATTTTTTTAATTTAAATACATATTGCATAAATAAGATTTCTTGCCGTTCTAAATTTTATTTGCTTTTAGGTAAATTTTTTTTTTGCTTTTATAAATAGTGCATAATAACTTACTTTTCACTTGCCGCTAGAAAACTTTTTCTCTATTCATGCTATAATTATTATATGTTATACACTCAAATAAAAACATTAAATTTTTGATAGTAACGGCAATTTGAAGCAATTTTAAACAATCAGTATGCATTAACAAATAAGAACATTTTGAATTAAAAAATAAATTAACAAAAAAAATTGTTTAAAACTTAAAATAACACAAATATAAAAACTGTTCGTAAGTTGATTTTTAATATTTTGCCACTAATTAAACCAAAAATTGTTTATTGTATTAAGCATAATAACACAACATTTAACACGTTTGTCCAAAATGTCTCAAACATGTTTTATTAGATTAAAATTGTCATGTTGGCTAATTAACTTTTTCAATTTTAACTTTATTTTAATATTCTGTGACATACCTTGCTAAATTCGGTCTTGCGTTATCTTAAATTACAACAAGTTAATCTTTGATAAATGGAGCAAATGGTATCACATTTTTTGTTTAATCTTTGCAACATATTATTGTGCCGTCAATGAACCTCCATCAATCAATACAGATTTTGTATATTTGTGCAAACTTCCAAAAATATACATTCTCAACTAAACCACTTTTATAACTAACACTAACACGAGGCGTAAAGGTACATTTTACAAACTGGCCCCCGAGTCGTTGCCAAAATTGTTTCATTCATTTTTAAAAAGTAAGATGTTCCATTGATCTATAATAATAATAATAATAATAATAGTTTATTACATGTTACAACATATAGAAAAAAAATACAATAAGTTGTACGTAATAAGTCAATGAATATAGTAAAATTAAGCATTCAAGATATATTAATTTGCATATAAATATTTGATACAAAAAAATAAAATTTAGTTTAGTTTCAATTTTGATTACAAGTGTCTTTAAATTTTCTAAGCTTCTGCTCAAAGCAAAAATGCTTGTATCGTCTGCGTATAATATTGTGTGGCCTGGCAAGTGCAAAAAAATGTCATTTACAAAAATTATAAACAACAACGGCCCCAAAATTAATCCTTGAGGTTCCCTAGGGACGTTCATAACGAATATATTACTAAATGCATTATTGTAGAACACAGTCTGTGATCTGTCCAAAAGATATAAATTAAGTTGATTAAAAGGAATTTATCTAAATCCATAAAAGTCTAATTTTGATAAAAATAGATTGTGATTTATTTAATCCATTTATTAGCTTTGGTTTCAATTTTGATTACAAGTGTCTTTAAATCTTCTAAGCTTCTGCTCGAAGCAAGAATGCTTGTATCGTTTGCGTATAATATTGTGTGGCCTGTCAAGTGCAAAAAAATGACATTTACAAAAAATATACAACAACGGCCCCAAAGTTAAACTTTGAGGTTTCTCATACGTTTATAACGGATTTACTACTAAATGTATTATTGTAAAACACAGTCTGTGATTTGTCCAAAAGATATAATTTAAGTAGATTAAAAAAAAACTTCTTTAATTTCATAAAAGTCTAACTTTGATAAAAGTAAATTGTGATTTATACAATCAAAAGCTTTGGACAGATCACAGAATATGCCCATTACTTTTTTTGATTTCTCAAGCTCTTTTATAAGTTTATAACAGAAATCTACTATAGCATCTATTGTACCAGGATTTTTCCTAAAACCATTATTTAATTGACATGGTTACAAGTAAATGACAGTGGCCGCAATTTTGATCAAATTGCTATTCCAAAAGCTTTTATTATATTTACTTCTATCAGTTGTTGCTAAATTGTTTATACATCACCACCTAAAACTTTACATAGATGTTTTTTTTTAGTTTAATAAAGTCTTTATAACAATAATGCGGTCATCTTGTGCATTTTTGCATATCCTTAGCATTCAAAACCATAATTGATACACAGTTTTTAAACTAATCTGATAGTAATAATAATAATAACAAACGTTATTCTAATAAACACTCAATTATAAATTTACAAAAATAAAAATAAAAATGTAAAAATCATAATATTGAATTATGTGTTAAGTAGAGTAGTATTTTATAGCTTAGAAAGATTCAATGTTATAGTTCATTAACTCCACAATAGCATACGGTTCAATCTTTTAGAATTTTAAATATGCAAAACAGTTTTTTTATTGACAAACAGTGGAAATTTGTTGTAAAATCTTATACATAAATAATGAACTCTATTTTTTGGTAATTATAAATTTATGAATTAGGTAATTAAACTGTTAGTTATTGCAGGTTGTATAATTATGCATGGGTCTAGTTCCAACAAAATATTAATTCTGTTCACACACAAAAAGAAGACATTCCATAATATAAATTGCAATTGCAGTTAACAGTTTATATTTTAAAAAGACTGCTTTGAAAGACTCATTATATTTAAAGATTAATAAAATTCTGAGAGCTGTTTTCTGCATAACAAAAATATTATTAAAGTATGTTGAACTACCACATTATATAATTACAAATCTTATAATAGCAATAAAATTGTCATTGTATGTACCTAGTTTGGTAGAAATGTGGTCAATGTAATATCAAAGATATATAAAAACTTTACTAGGCTAACAATATTGAGTCTTACAAAGTCTAAAACAATAGTTAAAAGAATTACAATTGCCTCACTTTTTTTAGTATCAGCGTTTGTTTCTTATTCATTTAATAGTAAGCCGTTTTCACTAAACCATTGCTTTAGAACGTCTGTGGCACGTACGCGTTATTAGCTATTTCCAACAAATATTTGACATTGATACACAGATTGGTGTCGTCTGCGAAGATAAATTTGAATATAAATTAAAAATGTCATTAGTAAAAATATTAAAAATTAAAGAACTTGAAACAATACTCTAAAGAACCCCTATAACTATGTCCAAAGCACTTGATTAAATAATTTTATCTTTGGTTATTATCACTAATTGTTTTCAAATTACAAAGAATGACTTAGCCAGTTATATGCAGTTTCTTTAATTCTATAATTGTAGAGTTTTGACAAATCTAGAAAAATGTCACATACTATTTTTCTCGTTTTTATAAAAAAAGAAGCTATTTTTATGTATTGGTTTTACAATTGCTATCCTAAAAGCATACCCACCGCTACCTTGATTTGTAGTATTTAAAAAAAACGGCAACTTTGGCTTCATTGCTGCTTTTACAAATAATTCAAGTCTTTTAGTCAAATAATATGCTATTTTTTGTATTTTTGAATGCGTATTGTGGCTATTTGCAAATATAATTTCACAAAAAAGACTTTGACATATCATAGTTTAATCCTTTCTAAAAGTACTGCTAAAAAAATAAATTGATTATCAAATTATTTGTAGAAGCAGCGATAAAGCTAAAGTTGCCGTTTTTGTTAAAATACTACAAATCAATGTCTGTAATTATTAACATCACTTTTTTTTAAATTAATTTTACTATTGCTAATTTTAGCATTGTAGGATAAATTCCTTCTTTAAAAACCCATCATAAAAGAAGCAGAATGGGTTCGAAAGCAATTCTATACAGTGCTTTAATAATTTTCTTAAAATGTCATCAAAACCAGATGTATTTTTATTTTTAAATGATTTTACAGTATCTATCAGTTCTAAATTAGTTATTAGATACAAGCAGATTAATTCATTTATATGGCTCCATCCACACAAAATATATTTATGGTTGGGGCAAACGTAATTTTTTTTTTTTTATAATTTTTTTTTTTATAGAATAGAAAATACGTGGATAACAATTCTAATAATTTTACTTTTTTTTTTATTTCAAAAAGTTGTGAAGTAAACCATTTTTTTTTTTATTATTGTTTTCATAAATTCTTTTATATGGAATTCAAGCATCTCTAAATGACCAATGCAAGTATTTAAAAATTTATTAAAACTATCATCTACATCAAGTTCTTTGAAGTGCGAGTACCAGTTCTAATTAGCTAAAGCCTGATTAAAATTATGTATATTAATAATAGAATTTTTTTTTACTTGTTACAACTTTTGTGCCCGTTTTAACTATATTTTTTAAGTAAATAGAAATAGCCTTATGATCAAAAACTGATGAATGAATTACATTACAATTATTATAAATAAAGTATGATTTAAATTTGTAAGTTTTGCTGCGGGCGTTATACAAGTCTTTAATATAATGTTTAATATTGTAGGTATTAGGTAAAAAAAATGAAATTGTTACAGCATTTTGAAATTGACAGAAAATCTATGTTAAAGTCACCGACAATAATAACTTTTTTTTTGTTTTTTATGAAGAATATCAAGTTTAATATATTTTTTTTTTTTTTTAATTTTAAATTACTGCTTAGTGTTTGATTGATACTAATAATATTACACTATTTATTTTGTTTATACAACATTCAATATAACACATTAAAAAAAATCCTGCATCAAGTTGCTTATATCATTTCTATTTTTAAATTGAAATCCTTTTTTAATAAAAATTGCATTCTTGTAGGTTGATATATGCTGATTCATCGTCGTTCTCTAGCCAATGTTCAGTAAAAAATAATATATCCGGCTTGTGAACATCACAAAACGAAGAATTTTGTTTTGAGTGCTTTGGGCGTTTTGTTAAATAATAATAATATCGTTGTTTAAGTATAAACACGCTACGTATTTAGTAGTTTGAGAGGAGTTTTTGAAAAAAAAAAATGAAACCTGCATATTTCAATTCCATCTTCCTACGAATCCGCAGATATGAATGTATCCGATAATGATAGATAACATCCTACTTTAAATGAATTAAACGTTGGTTTAGGGAGTGTTGTTCTTACTTGCTCACAAACAAAATCCGATTGGTTATATCTCAACTCTAGTTTATTCTTTAATTTATATATCGTCATATCTAATGGTATCGTGATATGTGGAACTATGCGCGTTTCTCAGGTTTAATTGCGGTAAATGGCAAATTGGTAGTTGGTTTTGTTCTTATTATTTTAGTTTGATATCGTATTTTTTAATGTTTTTAAAATTTCCAACTATTGTCGTTTTTGTCGGTATTAATTGCGGTATTATTTACAACTTTTATTTTGATAAAATTTTTGGTGTATCTGCTTGTATTTTATTATTATTAAGCTATAGGCGGCAGCAGTTTTTTAATAGACTTAAGTCGGTTTGCATATTTATTATTATTTTACTTAGCTCAGTCAGCTGCTGTTCAATAGTATTTGAAGTGCATGTTTGACTTTCATTATGTATCAATACAAGTTGGTTCTTTTTATAAGTCGATTCAATACATTTATTACATACACATTTTAAGTTTTTGTTTGTTTGAAGTATACTTGTATCAAGTTTTTTAATGGCACATGATGTATGCACGTTAGTATCACAACCAGAACATAAAATAACATCTTGATCGGCCTACCGTCAGTAGGCCGGTGTGCCTTCAAGCGCAAGAGCTAGAGGAGAGTCTGAATAAAAATTATCCGATAGTATTCGAGGTCGGCTCTGGCGAGTTTCCACTCTGGCTGATGCCGTTTTTAGCAAGTTTTGTTTTGGTCGATTCGCTAGCCCAGCTTGTACAAACATTTTGTAGCCGGGTTTGGATAGATAGAGAGCTATTTTTGTCTGGACACCGGGTCGCTGGCCGATAAAGATACCCGTCAGGCGGCTGACGCGGATCCAACAGACAACATTCCTCAACAGGAAAGAAGAGGTTTTCCTATGTCGCTTGCGCATAGGTCATACCAACTTAACCTTTTTGTATTTCCTAACCGGCGACAAACAACTAACATGCAAAACATGTTACAACCCTCTAACGGTAAAGCACATTTTAGAGGAATGCTGAGCTTACCTTTCCCACCGTAATTGGCTCAAGCTCCCTAACAACGTAGCGTTTATTTTATCAAATAGAGAAAAGTTCATGGGAAAATGCGTTCAGTTTCTGAAAGACGCAGGACTCCTCAAACAGATGTAACCAAGTTTTTGTGTTGTCTTGTAATGATTTTGGTGTTAATTTATTTATTTATTTATATTGATCAGATTGTGTTGTTGAGTTGTTTAAAGCATTGTAGTCTTTTACAACTTTGGTGCAATCTGTGATATTAAGTCAAGTTTTACATTTTACAGCTTCAATGTCATCTGTGATATTAGGTTAAGTTGTGATATTAGGTTTAGTTAGTTTTTAGTTTTTAGGGTCTGGCATCGAATCATTTTACACAGCTTTGGTGCCATCTGTAATATTAGGTTAGGTTTATGTATAGGTACTGGCATCAAAGTCTTTTACAACTTTGTTGTCAGTTGTGATAGTAAGTTCTGTGATATTAGTTTTAAATTTAGTTTTTTTATTTTAACAACTGTGATGTTAGATTTAGTATTCATTTATTTATTTATTTATATAACCATTTTAATGTGTTGTTTTGTCTCTTCAGGTCTATAACCTGAGGTTATTATTATTAAATTACATAGCAAATGACTTTAGTAGTCAACGCTAAAAAACAAAAAAAAAACATCCTGATCACTCGTAATTAATAGTTTACACTCTAAACATTTAACACTACTTCCTTCACTTGGCAGCATCTCTAATTTGAAGTTAGTAAAAATCTACAATTACATAATTTTATTAAGTTAATAAATTTTTTTGAGTATTTGTCATAGTTTAATACAGCGGTGTTCAAACTTTTTTTGCAGCGGCACCCTTGACACGTTAAAATATTTTTGAAGCACAGCTACACTAAAATTTGAATACTTCAGAAAAGACGAAAAACGATGCAAAGTTAATGCTTCAATTTCTTTAATGCAATAAACAAAACTCTTTAGATTTTTTTTATATACTTTGTTTAAATAATGATAGATAGTTTGTTTCTGTATTTGTTTTTAATTCACTAAGATAAGTTGAAGTAAAACGCACAAATCTTTTCACAGCATTGTTTTCTGAATACACCTGCATTTTCTTGGCGTTATTTAAAGTATTTTTGTTTTAAATAGTTGATTTTGTTAATTACAAAATAAAATTTAAATTTTTATTTGTCATTTCAGTAAGTTTTGAGTTTCCAAAAAACTAGTTTGCCATCTAGCTCTAGATCTTAGCAGAGCAAATGTTGAGATAATATTAACTATGTTATTTTTCAAAAGTTGCAGTAGGCAATAATAACTTTATGAAAATTGGTTTAATCGTTGATTTTATTTGTATTGACAAATTCTTACAACTAAAAAAAGTTGGATATGTTTTTGCTCTCAACACGCTTTAAAAATGTAATTATTTTTTGGAAAGTTTTTATTTTTTGTAATTGTGCTCCTTCTTTACCGTAAAAAGACGTGGTAGAATCATTTAACTTTTTTTAAATGTCAATTGACATCGGATAAATGTTGGATAAAAAGCTTTTTTGTAAATGTGACTATCAGTGCATTTTTTAGTTCAAACAGTCTAGATAGTTTTGTTTTCTTGATAGCCATTGCATTTATGTGTGCAACAAGAGGTCCAGGTAATCCATACTCAAATTTTTGGCAATAAGTTTTAAAATGCGTGCTTAAAGAGAGCGATTTTTAAGATAACTATTACCTTTTTTAAATCTTGTGGCACTCTTCTGGTTGCTAGAAAATGCCAATAAATACTGGTGACATTTTCTCTACTTCTTTTATCTTTGAACACGTGTTGCTTCACTTTTCAACTATTGTAAACCATCTATTGCTGCAAATATCTACACACTTGCTCTATTTAAAATTATTTTTCATGTTTGTCAATAACTTTACAAGTTTTATTCCCAGTGGTATAAGTTTTGAGCACTTCACTCATTAAAAGTTTTTTTTTTATTTACATTTTAAATAAATACCTCACAAACACAAAATGAACAGCAAATCCCGCAACGTCGGTACTTTTATCAAGCTGTAAACAAAAAAACTTACAAGTTTTCAATCTTTTTATAAACTTGTTTTCTACAGACGCGTTGCTTCTGCGTGATAGGCTCTTTTATACTTTTTTTTGCAAGTGACGCAAAGCTTTGTAAAGTTGCGAGAGGTTAATTTGTTTTTGTTTCAAATTTTGTGTTTGAGTTGTTAGAAACAACATAATTAAAATCTATGATTGGATCGACGGATTTTAAGGATAATGTTGTTATTAATTTGTTATAATAGATGAAGCTTGCGTATTTCCTTAATCTTATAAGTTTTAATAAAATTAAAAAAATATGTAAGTTTTATTTAGAAAACTTAAACATTTATTCACGATTGGATCGAAAGGTTTTATGAATAATGTTGTTATTACTTTGTAGTACGCAAGTTTCATCTATTATAACAAATTAATAACAACATTATTCTTAAAATCCCTTGATCCAATCGTAGATAAATGTTTAAGTTTTTTAAATCCGACCTCGAATTGTAATTATGTTAACCGATGCATTAGTTATCTTGGCGCCCGTATACATGTAATTTCCTATACACGGCGGGGGTATAGAAGGCTCTTATTAGTAAATCATACTTCAACTGAAGTACAACTTCTAGCTAGTTTTTTTGGTATTTAAAAAAAATATAATAACGCCTAGTTTTTTTATTTTTTTTATTTTCTTTTCTTTTTTTTGTGCGGCCGTCAACAAGTAAATCTAAGACGGCACATATTTATTAATTTAATTTGATTTAAGAAATAAATAATGTTTTCATTTGTCAGTAGGTAAATTAAAAGACACTGGTTTAAAATTAATGATATTTTCAAAAAAATAAGTAGTGCAGTACCAAGAAAACTTTTTATTATTATTTACAATTTATTTGACAAGAGAAGTGTGAGAAGTGTGCTCTTGCAAATAAAGTGTTTTACGGTGTTTCTAAACAATTTTAAATATATTTTTTTTACATCTGCATACAGATAAAAATATTGTGAATCTAGTGATATATAAATTTCAAAAATCAGACAATTTAATTAAGAACTATGAGTAAAAATGTGAATATTTTGAATAAAATAATTAAAACCAATGTTAAAAAAAGTTTAAAAACCGCGGAGATTAAGAAAGAATTGCAAAAACGGGGAGCGATATGCAGCGGGCGGAAAGCCGAGTTAACAAATCGCTTGAAGAGTTTATTGAACTCTAGCTATTTACCCTATGAAGAAAATGAAGAAATTGAAGATAACTTAAATAAAGATCTTAATATTTCCGATAGCAGCATTGAAACTATCACCGATGTTTATCCAGGAAGACGCAAAACAGATAAGACACATAATAAAAAAAATATTTTACATTGATTAATAGAATTAATAATTTAAAAAATCAAATTAATTTACTCAAAGTTTCAAACACTAAGCTCTATAAAAAACTAAACATGAATACTGACAATATTGTAGAAAGACGTGTTAAATGTACAGTAGCATTGCAAGAATACGCTGAATAATGTAACTAATATTAATACGAATAAAATTCAGGAACGTAATAAATGCGATGAATTATCGAGAAAGAGTACACCAATAAAGAAAAATACTAAAAATGCTGATTTTTTATCAAGTAATATGAATAAATCTATTAACATTGAAAAGCTACAAGAAGGAAAACGCCGCATACTTTTTCTAGCGTCCGGTCATGATTGCCATATTGGTACAATGCTACGGTCACAATTAAGTGACAAGTTTGATGTAATGAGTAGAGAGCAGATTCCTAGGTATTATGCTTACGCTAAATAGTTAAAGCATCGAAAATATTTCTAAATATATGCACGAATTGTGAAGAATGCAATCATTTGAAACTAAGTTTTTTAAGCTATTTTTGCTTTTTTAGTACTTTTTTTTTAATTTATTGCTTATTTTAAGATTTTGTGCTTATTTTTAAGCTTTTTATTCAGTTTTGGTGCATTTTTTTTTGTTAAATTAGTTCTTTGTGTAAATCAGTAAAATATAGTGGATTGAAATTTACATGAAAAAAACGTAAATTATTTCTTCTTTAGAAAACGTAAAGCAAAATTTACGTATCGAGATCTTGCATATTTTTTATAATATTATTTGGACAAGATTAATATAATTCTGTAAATCCCGGTTGAGCTCCTAGCGTATTTTAATGCCACCTCTTAAAGCTAGTCAAAAAACTGTATTTTATAATTCCCAAAACAGTCGGTAGGTCGGGGATTCTCTCAATGTCAAAAGTTTTAAAAACGTTGTAATACAATTTTCGGATCTTGCAAGTAAGTTCTAAAAAATTTCAAAATGATTTAGCTGTCTTAAAAGCTAATTAGGGTTTTGTGAGTCATACCATAAAATTTTTAGAAAAACAGGAAAATACGTTAAATGAAAGTCTAAGTATAATTAGAAATTTTAAAAATGCAATTTTAAAAGTACTATGCTATATTAGGCAAACAGTGAAATCAAAATCTAAAGATAATTTTTTGAAAAATAGAAGTTTATCTACATTAAATAAAATAAACTGTATTTTGAGTAGAGAGAATGTTCCAGATTTCGATATAAATCCAGATTTTAAAGCAAAATTTAAACATGCACCAATAACAAATGTGAATGTCAAAACAAGTCTTTTCCACTTCAAAAACATTTTAAGTGATCAAATGCAGAATTTTACAGTTAAACACTTAGAGCAACATTTAATTATTAACTGTTTTCGTGGATAATTCTTTTTTGGTTATTTAAAAAGTTTTTTGTGTTATTTAAAATGTGTGAGAAAAATATCATCACTCACACTGTTGTAATTCAGTTTGCCTTTTTAATGCTTTTTTACATGTTTGGTGCTTTTTTAATGCTTTTTTAGTAATTTTTTTTTGCTTTTTAAAGCGCTTTCTTTCGTATTTTTAATGCTTTTTTATCCGCTCTCTAGTAATGAGTATAATAAAACCAAATGCTAAACTTGAGAACATTATAGAAGATATTGAGAAATTAATTAAGGACTTCACAACAAAAGACATAGTAATAATTTTTGGAAGTGAATCTAAATCTATATGTGCAAGCAGTCTTAAATTGGATATATTAGCAACTCTTAAATCTCAACTTTGCCATACCCACGCAATTATGATATCTTCGCCTTTTTGTAGTGATCGCTATATTTTAAATACTATGATTCACTCTATTAATGTTAAAGTATTTGACGAAGTGGTATGTAACTCGCCTAATATTAAGTATATAGATATTAATGCTATTGTAAATGTTCAGGATTTTGATAAACGTGGTTCTAATATGATACGTAGTGGCAAAATATAACTTACACATACTTTTGTGGCGCTCATTAACACCTGTAACTATCATAGTACGCAGAATTACAACAATGAATTTATTAAATGTGGAAATTTAACTTGTATAGTACCAAATTTTTATAATATTTGTAATATCAATAATTTAAATGTCAATATCGCAACTAATGAGGAACAAACAACCCGAATAATTTTTTATTGTAAATCTTGACGAGCAAAATATTATTAATAAAAATCAGAATTTTCATTTAACAAAAACCAATAATATAATAAATAAATATTTAAAACTCATGCATTTAAACGTACAAGGCATATCGACAAAAATAATTCAATTAGAAGAATTGCTTAAAAATAACAAAATAGATTTATTTTTATGTACTGAACAGATCTACTTTTATCAAAATTAAATTTTTATGGAGTTAGAGGAATTCCTTTTAATCTACTTAATTCATATCTTTTGGACAGATCACAAACTGTGTTTCACAATAATACGTTTAGTAATATATCCGTTATGAACATAGGGGTACCTCAAGGGTCAATTTTGGGGCCGTTGTTGTTTATAATTTTTGTTAATGACATTCCTTTACACTTGCCAGGTCACACAATATTATACGCAGACGATACAAACATTCTTGCTTCAAGCAGAAGTTTAGAAGATTTAAAGACACATGTAACGAAATTGAAACCAAAGCTGATGAATGAAGTTTTAAACCAATCCAAAACTAGTCATGTTCTTTTCTCAGGATCAAATACTAAAGAAATCCAAAATGTTAAATTTTTGAGAGTTACTGTTGATTCTAATCTTTGTTGGGATATCCATATAAATAATGTCTGCGCTAAGTTAGGAATAGCAATATATGCTATACGGAAAACACGGTTAATAGCTGGAGAAGATGCAACTCGAGTAGTGTATTTTACTTTATATCATTCGATTATGGTTTATGCTATTCAAGCTTGGGGCTACGCAAGTACAGCCAGCAGAGTTTTTATATTGCAAAAAAAAGCAGTAAGGGATTATATATAACTGCATCGTGCAGAGAAAGTTTCAAAAAATGTGGCATTCTGACATTCTCGTCAGCTTACATATTGTCAAATAAAAAAAAAAAGCTACGTTATTACCCAAAACATGATCATCTTTACCAAACAAAAAATAAGGAAAAACTTTTAGAACCTTTATACAAACTATCTAAAAGCAAAAAAAATGATTTTTGTATCAAATTATACAACCTTCTACCGGAACGCTTTAAAGCAATGAATTTAAAATTATTCAAAAAACAAATAAAGTCCACATTCCTCAGCAAATCTTTTTACTGCATAAAGGATTTTTTTGATTGTACTTTTAATTAAATTTTATTTTTTTGTATCAAATATTTATATCCAAATTATTATATAAAGCTTATTAAACAAAAAGCTTCAGTCAGACTAAAACTTATGTTTAATTCTCCAACAATAGCAACGGAGTTTAAAACGACTTAGAACTTTAATTAAACGTAATACTAAATCTGCTTACAGTATTTATATATCTTCAATTGAAAATGAAGTTGTCTCTAACCCAAAACAGTTTTTAAACATACATCAACTCTAAGAAATCCAACTCATCTAGAATTCCTTCTACTTTGATTAGTGATAATGAAGTATTTGATAATCCTTAACAACATTGCTAATGGCTTTTCTAAGTTTTTCAAATCCGTACACATTCTCCCGTCTACTAATGTCAAACTTGATATCTGCAGCTAGATACATAACTTTACATTTTTTCATGTTTTAGAAGATGCTGTGTTAAAGATTCTTAAAATCCATTCTAATAAAAATTCTGTTGAAAATGATAATTTACTTGCTTTTTTATTGAAAGATTGCAATATTCTGTTTTGTCATCCTCTCACAATTTTATTCAATTTATCCGTTACTACCTCTACTTTTCCTAATAATCTGAAAATAACTTCTGTTTGTCCAATACCTAAAACTAATATCAATCTTCACAACATTGATAACTATTGCCCTATTGCAATCCTACCACACATTGCCAAAATCTTTGAGCGTGTCCTCTATAATCAAATATACCATTTTAAACCTTATATCTCCACTAATCAACATGGTTTTGTTCCAGCACGTTTAACTGTAAAAAATCTGTGTGTTATTACACACAAAATAGCTAAATCTCTTGACACTTCTGGGCAAATTGACGTTATTTATACAGATATATCAAAGGCTTTCGATAGAGTTGAACATAATATTCTCTTAGCTAAGCTTAAAGATTTTGGTTTTTGCAGTTCATTCACTGTACTGATGTATCTCAAAAAGCGTGAGTCGTATGTCACTTTCAATTACTATAAATCTAATTCTTATTTTTCAACATCTGGTGTTCCGCAAGGATCAATATTGGGGCCCATGCTGTTCAATTTATTTATTAATGACCTTTCCACATCACTAGGTTGTTAGCATCTTCTATATGCAAATAATCTTAAAATCTATTCAAAGATCAACAGCATCAATGACTGTTTTCAGTTGCAGAACATGTTAAACCAAATTTTCACATAGTGTGTTGCTAATCGATTAGATTTAAACATTAACAAGTGTAAGTTTATGTCATTTACACAATAATACCATAAAGTTTGATTATCTTATCAATAACCGTTCAGTTGAATATGTTAGTACTTTTAAAGACCTTGACGTGTACACTTTGATACTAAACTAACGTTTAACTATCACATTAAAAACGTTTTACAGAGTTCCATAAAAGCTTTAGGATTTATTTATTGTAACACCAATAGTTTTCAAAATCTTAGTGCCTTAAGGCTTTATATAATTCATTTGTGCGTTCTAAACTGGAATACGCTTCTTTAATTTGGTATCAACAGAACCAACATCAAACTCAACAAACTGAAAGTGTGCAACGCAGGTTTTAAAAAATATATATTTTTTTTTTAAGGACATTATCCTATCAGAGGCTTTGATCACCTCAGTTTACTCAACAAGTTTAATTTTGAATCGCTAGAGCTTAGACGTTTTAAGGCAAGTGTTATTTTTGTGTATAAACTCTTGCACAATATTGTCGATTCTCCTGAAATTATACAACTTATTAAATTGCATATACCATCTTTTAACAGTCGACAAAAACCAACCTTTAGTTTACCAACAATACGTACTAGTTATGGTCTTAAGTCGCCAATCAATAATGTTTGTAGTAATTTAAATAATATGCCACCCTGCTGTAATATTTTTAATGATAGTGTTAAGTATTTAATTGAACAAGTTACTTAGTTTTTTTTTTAATTTTTTGCAAATGTTAATCTTATTTTAAATTGTTTAGTTTTTATATGTATTTTTTTTATTTTGTTTTATTTGTATATGGTACTTTTTTTTGTATGTTGTCTTGTAATTGGGAATTATTTCCTGTAGGGCAATAAATACCTATTATTATTATTATTATTATTATTATCAGGTTATTTAAGCACATACTGATTTATTTTTTAAAGTCGTTTTATTTCTTACAATATTGTATTAACATTTGCATACAAGTATAAACAAAAATTACACATTGTTGCATATAATAGTTGCTAAAATACAATAATATTTGTTTTTTAAATATACTATCTTAACAGTTAGTAAATATTAAAAACGTTAATATGCCTTTATATGCATAAAAATAAAATTATGTATCCGCAATAAAAAAAGATTTGCGATCATAATTATGTCCTCATTACACATTATTTGCAGAGTATTTGAAAACAAGATTTTATTATTTAGTGCGTATAGTAATAGACTTTTAAATGTTGGTAACAAAAAACAAACAATTAAGTCAATATATGTACATTTAATAATGGCATATTTATATAAAACCATTTATACATGCAATCAAATTAAAAAATATGTAATATAAGTTTATATCAGTTGATTTAATCGGTTTGGGCTATTACAAAACGCGTCAAAGAATAAAATTCCGTTTTTTAGAAGCTCCATGGCATTAATAAATAAAACTAAAATCAAATTTATAATATATAAGTATTATAGTTGTAGAAAAATTATAGAGCATAAGTTGCTTGAGATGCGCATTTTCTAGTTGTATGAGTTATAACACTCGCAAAGGCTTGTATGTTTCTAGTCGTAGAAATAAGTATAAATTTATGATGTTTGCATATATTCTATTATATATAGATTTATTTACGTGACAAAAAGTCTACAAAATTTTCTTACCTATTGTTACAAATAATTTGATTGGATATATGGATATATATAATGTATACAGATTGATTTATATGATGTTGTCAATTTATTTGGTTTTCAAAGGAGTCTTTGAATGTGCAGGTGAGGGAGTGGTATCTACTTCCACATGGTAGTTTGCAGAATTTGCATATGCATTCCTCTTTCCATTGGTGGAAGTGTGCTGATGAGCATATCACATGATGAAATCCATGCGCTGTCGTCCTGGCTGTTTTACTACGATTTTTCTGGTTAGCTTTCTTCCACATGTTGGATTTGAATGCAGGACCATCAGTGTAGTTGTCCTGTACAAACTGCCAGTTCCTGTCCTCCCTGAAGCTATTATATTGTTTAACAATTTCTTTGTCTATGTTACATACCTGACATAATTCTTCCGTCAGTGTTTGCCAATTGACCAGTACGTGCCCTAGGGTGCTCGATGTGTTCTTATGGACACCTAGCAGTCTTTTGATGTAGTATCCTTTAATCTTGTCAAGTTCTTTTAGGTCTTGTAGCTTGAGAAGGTGAGCCACTTTGCTAAGAGCGTAAGTGGCTATGGGTTGTATTTTTTGTTTGAATAGGATTTCTGCGCTTTCTACCGAGAGTCTAGTTAGGTTGGTTAGGCTGTTGATTGCTTTGATAGCTTGGATTTTTCTGTTTCTCACATGAATTGTTAACGCTAGGGTTAATAAAATATAAAATATTCTATTATTAATACATATTTTTCTTTTATATTAAAGTTTCCATCAAATGTAAACTTGAAAAAAAATAAATAGGATTTTAATAATTATTAGTCACAGAGAGTTATTAAACTAATTTAGAATGTAAATAAAATCGGTATACTGTTTAGTGTGAAGTTTCTTGAATACGTATTTATAAAGAAACAACAACGTATTCATGCAGTTTGAGAAGCTCCCCGAATACTTAATAATGCCTGTTGAGCTATGCAGTCGTGCTCTAATTACATTATAAACAACAAACCAAGTACATATTCACTAACATTATAATACGATAATATTTTAATGTATGTTATAAATACAAAGACAATTTATATAAAAAGGTAAAACTTTGCTTAAAACAAATTATAGAAGCAAAAATGTTAAAATATATTCTCCGTACTTGTTTAACTTGGTAATTATACATAAGTAAACAAGCAAATTGCTATAAACACATACTAATCATGTATTAGTGAATTTGAAGAGGATCTCTAAACACGGAGTCGTTGCAGTAAATTCGAGTCTAATTAATGTAGAAGCAACACGTTCCTGTATTCTAGGACACATAATAATCGTGTATTGGCCACAACAACCAATCATGAATAAATCAAGCGCTTTAATATTGTCGGAATAGCGTCGGTATGACCATCAATGGTCATTAAATTAATTACATCCGACTGCTAATAAATTTCAGGTGGAATAGATATTTCAGGATGTACATTTGTAAATGAGTTAAAGACTGATATTGTCACAATCTAACTGCAGACTACTGGTCCGAGACAGGATACGTGAATTACAACTCAATCTGAGTTAAGGGAAGAGTGAGCCTCCGCCACTCCATTGAAGGGAAAGGGGGCTGCCAATAGGGTTAGGAACCCCACCTGGGGGCGCAAGGCCGGATATGAGCTTCCGTTATGAACAATTTGCTATGAAATTGAATGATGAAGCAATGCCAACCGTTTCGAGGTTTCTAGAATTGAATTTTCCTTTCGGACGAAATGAATTTTCCATTTAGTGCGTTTTATATCGTTATGTATTCATCATCCTCGATACAATCTAGTTTTTCTTTTAATAACCGATCAATATATTGCGCTTTTATACTCATTGTCGTCATTAATACTAATAATATGCAATATATAAATGTTTAAAGAATAAACTTTGAATGAATTTGTTAATACATATTGTTTTCATAAAGTGAATTGCTTGTTGATTTGTTAAAAAAATGTTAGTATATTTTAACCACCCTCGATGTATATTAAATTTTCAATTAATTACAATCTCCATTAACACATTACGTTATGGCCATTAATTGACTATCCAAGCATCATGAAATTAATTGCTTTGATAAATGTATTGATGAAATGTTTTCACTCAGTCTGCCATTATTAATAATATATACTTGGAAAATATGTTTAACATTGTCATTATGTTTACAACATGTTGTTTTAAACTTTGTTGATATATCCCAATACCTATCTACTCGTGTCTTGTGTCAATGGTATTTGTTCATTTGCACAACTGCATGTGACATCTAATCCCACAAAAGTGCTAACTAATCTAATAAAATAAAATGCAATGTAAAGTTTTTATTTTTTATTTAAAAAAGCTTCCTGGAGTTAAAAATAACGTGTATTTTATACTATTTCTTTGTAAAAAATGACAATCAAAAAACAACGCGTTCTGTCAAAAAATTAAGTAAAAGTAAGGGGTTGCAAATTAATAAAAAAGAGCTTTTTACGGCCCTCACTGCGTATATTATGAAACAAGACATTGACGTAACTTTTATCTAAAAACCTTAAATTTGAAAAAAAAAAATAAAGAATCTATTTGTCAGTCAGATTAGCCATATCCGTATGCAATTCTTGTACATATAGCTAGGGATGTTTTTTTTTAGTATTTGGTGTTACTAGAAAACTGATTAAATAATTCTTATTTAGGAAAAGGTAGAAAGCATATACTCGTTTAGCAAATAACTCCAAATATCAAGTTTCCGACCGGCCTCTTACAAGATCTAAAATAGAAGTGAACACTTTTACTCCAGGATATTACAGACTTATAATTATCTGTATTCCAAAAAAGTACAAAACAAAGAAGATGCTACGTTAACTCTACTTTCCAAGTCTGTAGGTTTGGCTCGGCCGCTGTTCTACTTCGTTTCGTAGAATCAGCGTTAGTGGAACGTACTTATAGCTTATAGGAGTGCAACTACGTTCACACGTGCTATAATTCTCGTTACTCGTATTTGCGATCGCGGTTGCGCAAACATGCTACTTTGGCCGTAAAATTTTAAAACATTTTTTTATGGCTTTTTGTCAAACAAACATTGTTGCTAACACAATTTTATGTTATTTGCCGCGCAAAGATGAATATGCCTTTATAAAGTTACAAGTATAAATGAATAGTATTCTTAGTCTTAATGATGAGTTTACATAGTTGCGTACTGTTTTTAATATTAAAACAAAATAATAACACACTTGTAAACAACAATTTGCCAATGAAAACATTTAATACGTAGGTATTACAACCAGCTTCTTTTTCTATTTAAGATTCAGCATTATTGTGAGTTAATTTTGCCAAAAAACATGCAGCACTATCAAAAAAATGATTATTCTTTTAAATTGTATTTTCAAATAAGTAATTATTGTGACATTTTCTTATAGTTACGTAAATAATTTGCATATTATGCTTTCTTTATTTGATATTTAGCATCATAAAACTCTGACATGATTTTTAATTGAGTTACTAATTTCTGGTGGTCTGTGATTGGTTTATTTCTTAAAGCTGTATACTGGATTCCTAAATAATAAAGTTTTTTACTAAATGTAAGAAACAAAAAATTACGCCTTTTGCCTTTGTTTTACAGTACAAATTGCAACTGCCAGTTTCTGTTAATTGACTATTTTTGGCAGGCAACGGCTGACAAGTAGTCCACGGCCAAGAGTGGGTTTTCTAAGTATTTAGTAGTAGTACTGGGAAATTGATTATAAGGTTTTGTCAATTCCTGTATAGGTGCTCTTTTTGAAAATCAAAAATCTCTTGCCAGTTTGCGGGAAGGAACCGAGAAGATAAAATAGCAAGCGTAAAGCAAAAATTGATCGGACTGAAATTACGACGCTGACACACGCATGACGCTTTCCAGAAAGCTAAAAATAAACAAAAAATCGTAATATTATAATGGAAATCAAAAAAAATTAACATTGATAAAAAGTGGTACTGTTTCTTGGACTCTAAGAAGAGCAAACCAATGACGGTAGACAAATATGTGACAACAACATAAAACAATTCAAACTTTTTAATTTATTTTTATTAACTTTTAACAAAATTACTTTTAAGTTCATTGCAAAGGCAGTAAATAGCTAAAAAATAAACTTTTTTGTTTGCAACAATGAGTCAATTTTATGCACCAGAACTAAACTATAACCATAACAATATACAAAAAAACTGTAAAGACCAAAGTCGCCGGCAAGGGCTCACAAGATGTTTAGTCATAGACAACTTATATGAGCATTTTTGCCTTAGGCTACGCAGATAATCTTACTATCCTTGCATATAAGAAGTTTAGAGCAACTATGTCAAACATAATAGAGAATCCACTAAACACCAAAAAAAAGTTAAGCAAAAAGGAAGGATTTTAGTGAACCCAAAACGACAAATGTACTGTTCAAAAAACGGCAAAACACCACAGACCAAAAAACCTAAAGATGTATGAAGTTTTGATCTAAATGTCAAAAGAAGTAAAATATCTAGATCTAACGCTTGACACTAACGTAAATTTTAACACACACCTGACTAATATAACAACAAAATACGCGTGCTTTTAGCAACTAAAACAATGGTGGGACGTACATAGGGACTAACACCTAATATATTACGATGGTTATTCACGTATCACATACGAAGCATTTATATGGGACTAATATAACCTTTTTAAGTAAACGGTAAAAAACCAAACTAAGTTTAAAAACTAGCATGTTTGTTAAAAACAGGAGCAATGAAACAACGCTCACAGCAGCTATGAAAGTACTATTATTGTTACCGCCACTTTACTGACAGTAACGGCAAAAGCAAGACAAACACATTGTAAACTTTGAAACCTACAGATTTAGCATAACAAATGTGTTGAATAAAAAAACTCTAATAATGAGGTCGGACTTTATGAGATGCTACTGTATCAGTAAGAAATTTGATGTGATAATCCCACAACAAAACAAATAAATAAACAATAGATACTAGGAAACAGTCAAAAGAACAATTTAGTACACAAATAACTCCTAACACCAAAAAACACAGAGGCTAAAATCTAACACCAAAAAAGCAAACTTTGCTACATTTAAGCAAATATACCTTGATTTATTAATCAGAAACTGCCACCATTAAGCGGTGCGCAAGAGACATAATCAAAAAAGAATTAAAACTTAACATACTGATAACTCACATGTCAAATATTTAAGCGGCATTGAAATTTAAACTATAACTTGCATTTCAGTCTAGAAACAGTAGATCATGAAATAAAAGAAAACCTTATGGCAAACTAACTTGCCAAACAAGAATCAATGAGAACAATAACTAGAAAAAAATCTAGTTTTAAAATTTAAGACAAAACACAGCAACTTGTAGAAGAACTGTAAAGAATTAACACATTTAAAAATATTCCTAACAGAACCATCGCATGATATCAAAACATTAATAACCAAATAAGTCGTACTACAACAGAATGAAAATAAAAATGAACTCTCTATTTCGCAAGTGTATAGAAAAAGATAAGACTCTAATACACTTGCTGAGTAAATGCAAGGTTTACAAACAGCAACGCACAACCATCTTTGGCAAACATAACTTACTTAAAACTGTGCAAAAATTAGCCCATTAACTAAAAGTACTAGATTTGATTGAAAAAACCATGTTGTTAAAAGAAAAAAACATCAAAAATGTACAACAGGTCTTATAGAGTCTTATGCAAGAAGCGCCAAGCAAACCACACTACTAGACAGTACGGGCTGCCCCGGGGTTATTTAAAAAATTTACTACCGTTTTACCTAACACTTAATGTTTTTTACTTAGTAAACAATAATCAATAACAATAATCATGTGCTTACCTTAAATTATTATATAACAAGAAGTATTTGCAATTCCAATATAAAAGGGTTTCCAACCGGTATCTTACTACTTTTAAAATTAAATTAAATACATTTAGTTTGGGCTATTCTAAAGGGTATTTAAAAAATAATGTAAAATATTTAAGAAGTAGTAGTACAAACCACAACAACCAAAAAAGTCTTAATAAACATGAGTTGTCATAGCAAAGGTTTCGAAGAAAAGCTTAACTATATAAAATTATAAATTTTTTGATTCAGAAACCAAGTGAGCTAAGATGGCTATAGCAAAAAAAAAAATCAAGAAACAAAATTTTCTTAAACTCTTACGCTTAACAGAGTACTTAGCTACCAAAATAATGAAGAGACTGATTGATAGCGGAAACAACCCACTGCTAATATTTAAATGTCAGATAAGCTCAATCAACGTTAATTTTAGAAATACATTTCTACAAAAAAAGTTTTAACGTAAAATTCTTTGTACCTAGCATTTTCATATATAACAAACAGCTAGAAAGAATTTAAATTGATATTTATATTAAAGTTAACTTACTTATTTTCTGACTAAATTTTACAGTCAAATTAGTTTAACAACTTTGTTTATACTAAAATTATTAGAAAAAATAATCAAATCTTTGCACTTATACTAATCAAAAAAATTGTGCAAAATTTAGCTACTGCAAACAATTATTTACTGCCAAGAAACTGCACTAAAAACCTTTTAAATATTAAAAAGGTTTTTGGCAACATACTTTTGCATTTATTGCCACGACACTAAAAAACAGAGGCTTACTACAATAATAAACAGCATGGTTGGTATAAAAAGCAACTTAATATATACAAAAAATATTGTTTACTCTGTTGCACTTTGTTTGCCTTTTAGCATTTTTTTGCGTTGACATTTTACACATTCATTCTGTATTGGGATTACTGTCCCTTTTAACCAATGTTGGGTAAACTTAATGCTTAAGAATCAAAATAACAATTGCTTTATACGGTTAAATTGTAGAAGCAAATGTTGTTAAGACGGTATGTTATTACTTTTTCTGATTGTAATAGACGGCGTATTGCAATAGTTTTACTATTCTGGTAAACAAAAGTTTGCAACAATTTTATCTAACATAATGCTTAATGAACTAAACGCCTTAAAATGTGTTGCAAGAAAAAGAATTATTAGTAAATCAACGCAAAACGACAATCGTCCTTTTTAAGTGTATGATAAATAAGTACTTGGAAAACACTTAATTTCATAACTAAAAAATCCGTTTAGCATACGGATTACTCTAAAGATTGCAATAGTAACCAAGCTGAAATATATAAAAGCAAAAGCTGGGTATTACGTTTCTTCTAGGCTTACAATATTTTACATAGCTGTCATTAAAGCTTTTGTCAAAAACCTAGTCAAGTTAAGACAACGTTTTAACAAATTGAGAATCATTATACTTGACAAACGTATTGCCTGTAGTGCATACAGGCAATACATTTGTCATAAAATTTAAACTAGCAATGAATTGCATAGCTAGTTTAGAGAAATTATATTCAAACAACAGGGTACGCCTAGTCTGGATACCAATAAAACAGTGTATAAAAAAAAACCTTAAAATAGTCTTGTTTGCCAAAGAAAACCATAAAAACGTTTATTACAATACATTACATATTACCCAAATAATAAAAATGCAAACAAGCTAAATAATCGTGCAATAACTTGCAAAACTAATAATTGGATACTGTGGCTTAACCTCCACAATGCCGCAAATGTTTAGAGAACATAAAAAATGCAACATTTGATTAGCAAAAAAAAATTATAGTTTGTTTGCATAAATAGCTTTATTTAAAATATTTCATTAATAACCATATATTAATTTCTCACATTTATTGCAATTATTTTTTCTATGAACAATTAAATTTTAAATTAAAATTTGGTTTGTGCAATGCTGCTAAATATTAAGCAGTTTTTTGCGAAATACTACTGCTTACTATAGTAAAATAGTTAGAGTTGACAGACAACCATTTTGGCAAGCATTTGGTAACAGAGAGGAAATCGATAAGATAAGATAAAATAATTCAATACATTGTTTTTACAATATTAAACAGGTCAAATGACGTATTTTAAAACGTCATAAATTTATATCACGCTATACTACTCTTTACTTAGCTTCAATGTAGGTTACTGCTTATAGTATGCCGTTGACAGATACAATTTAGGATATATTTGTAAATGTTTCACTAAATTACTTTTATTTCATTTCGTATTTTAAACTCATGTTTCTATAACTAAATATAGTAGATAAAGTATCACCTTATTACCGTTGTCAACGACGACAGAGACGTAAAGTTATAGAACTTAAGTGTGCACGGGAACAGACCTCGTAAACTGCGTATGTCTTAGATGGTTTAATGGTTACTAAAGCTGAGTGTGGACCGTTGGCTCACTTGTGGAACTTGATGATTTGTCTGTCTCCTTATTGGCAAACTGGTCTGAGTAGGACAACTTCCGCTAAGTTCCTGAGTCATTAAGGTAGGCGCTTATTTTTGCCGTTGTCTCTATCCAATTGACGGCTTTTTTGACTTCGGAAGCATTTACCTCGTAAACTGCGTATGTCTTAGATGGTTTAATGGTTACTAAAGCTGAATGTGGACTGTTGGCTCACTTGTGGAATTTGATGTTTTGTCTGTCTCCTTATTGGCAAACTGGTCTGAGTAGGACAACTTCTGCTAAGTTCCTGAGTCATTAATATTTATATTAAGGTAGGCGCTCATTTTTGCCGTTGTCTCTATCTAATTGACGGCTTTTTTGACTTCGGAAGCATTCACCTCTTTGAAACATTTGCTTCAAAGATTGCCTCAAATAATAAGCTCTAGCCAAAAGACGCGCTTCATTTATAATTTCTTCTGAAACAAACAAAAATTGCTTTTCTTCTACAAAATCGACCATTTTTGCTGCAAACATTTTTTATACTGTCAATTAAAAAAAATTAAGCAAGTCTCCATGGTTACGATACACAAAACAACTTTACTTATTTATAAATTTAAATACAAACAAATTTCAAACATAATAAATTAGATTAAAAATTCGAAATGAAATAAAATAATGTATGTAATTTGGAGATCAAGCTACATTTAAATCTCCGGAGATCTTATAACAATATTTTCTCAGATTTAAAGTACCGCTTGATCTTCTTATTACATAATATATATAAATATATTTACATTTCAAAATTGACAATTTACAAATTTTTTTTTTTTTTAAATTTAATTTTTTTAACAAAGTTGTTTAATTTAAAATTATTGATTTTATTTATAATTTATTTTTTTTTTTTAATAATTTTATAGTAATTTTTTGTAACCACACTACTTCACCAAAAATACTTGTTACTAGAGCAACAAATTATGTAACATCTACTACTCTTACCACAACATACATACCACTAGTAAAACAGTAGTATTTTGCAAAAAATTGCTAAATTACTGTAAATTAATAAAATAGATAATTATTAATTTATTACCATTGAAAATTGATTTATATTTTTTTAAATTTATGTGCAAAAACGTTTGTTTGTTAATTAATATTTGTGTATGCCGCTGCTATAGATTTATTTGTTTTTCTTACACAAATCAATTATTGGTAAAAAGTTTCTATGGCCAACAAAATCAAACACATGGTGTTTTAATTTTTTCAAAAATTAATTAAACAATAAAAAAAATAAACAACACTGAACATTTGGCAGTCGACAAAACATTTGAATGCACTGCAATAAAATACTTTATTAATAAATTGGACTATATAAATATCATGGCAGTTTATAGTTATCCTAATGCTGGAAATATAAAATTATTTTTACCAAGATTAAACAAAAGGTTGTGAATATAAAGTTGAAGTAATTGAATTAACTCCTTTTAATCAAACTGCTCAAGTATTAGAAACTAAATTGAATAACACCTATGCATGTGCAGAATGCAGCAATAGGACCTACGTGTATAAAATGTAGAATCACATATCATCCTGGATGTTTAAAAAAAATAAAGTCAATTACTTCTTTAATTTGCTGTAAAAGCAACCTAACCTAACCTAACCTAACCTCAATGAAGACAATTCAACACAAACGCAAGAAGAACCAGAAGACGATATAATTGAAAAAATTGAAAATATACACTTAAGGGAATTAATATCAAACAATAACATTATTATTAATAAACTGAGAGAAAAAAATAAACTTTTAAAAATATCAGAAAACTAATGGAAACGGCAAATTTGTATTCTCATTATAATTACCAGCAAGCTCAATCCAAATATCCGAACGCAACTTCCAACGCAATTTCTATCACAAAAGCAACGTCAACTGCAAAATTACTTGAATTACCTAAAATTACACGAAGTAGTTTGGCTGATTCCTATTTAGTAACTGTCAAATCAGTAAAATATAACATTACAAATACCGATATCAGAAAGGCAAAAGCAAATCAATATTAATGTGGAAATATAAATATAAATATGAATAAAAAAGTTTTAACAAACAAAAATGATAAAGTAAATAAAACGAGTGATAATAATATTGAAATAAATAAAAACAAAAACAATGTACAAATAGAATCTTTTTATACAGTTCAACCACAAAATGCGATTGAAAAAATTAATAGTGATAATGAAAGTGAATATAAAATAGTTACACAAAAAAAAGAAATATATATCTAAAAATAAAAGAAGAAATCTTGCGCCTTTAGCAAGAGGTTTGGCGCACTTATACCTTGGCCATTTAAGTACAGAAGTAAAAAGCGCTGATATCCAAAAACATCTGGAAATAAATGTTTTAATGGGTGTGCAGTGTGAGCAGCTGAATGCTATGTTTCCTACTCAATATTCATCATTCAAACTAACTTGCAACTATGAAAAAATGGAGGACATTAAAAACCTAATATTGTGGCCAGAGAGAGCAAGAATTGGACGTTTATTTCTCAGCAAAAATTGAAAAAGAACCCTGACTTGACAAACACTGTTTTTGAAAACAAGATAAGTACTAACAAATTTAACATTCTTTTTTTTAATGTTCAAAGGTTAAAAAGTCAAATAAATGAATTAGAAGCATTTCTCACAGACAGTTTTTAAATTACAATCTACTGGGTTTTTCTAAACATTTCTTAAGTGTACTAGAGAGTGAGGAACTGGTTATAAATAATTTTCATGTAGCCTCTCATTTTTCTTGCAGCAACCACTTACATGGGGGTGTAATGATTATGTTGAAAAAAAGCAATACGACATACAAACCGCTAGATAAAATTAATGATCTTTTAATTGAAATTCACTGTGAGTTTGCAGCAGTGTATAACAATCACATTGATGCTATGATTATTACATGTTATAGATCACCACTGGGAAATTTTTCTATTTTTTCAGATACACTGTTAGTTTTGCTTGAAAAAATTGATTTGCGTAAAAATATTATTATTGGGGGCAATTTTAACGTAAAATTTAACCTAGAAGATAAAAATTCAAAATATCTTTGTGATATTATAAATAGTTTAAGACTAAAAAAACTTGTTAATCTAACTAGAAATGCAAATTGTTTAGACAATGTATTTACAAACTTGATTGGAAATGTTGCTGTCTATTCAGCTGATAGAGGTTGTTTGTCTGATCATATAGGAATAACGATGCAAATAAAATATTAGCCAATTATAAACGAGTCAATAAAATCAAAAAAACATAGACCTATAACCAAAGAAAAAATAAACTTGTTCTATCAACCGTTCAGTGATGTGGACTGGCATAACGACTGTTTAAACAAAAATTTTAACATGTTTTTAAATTTGTTTTCAGATCAATTTAACCAAACTTTTCCGGAAAAAAATATAAAGAATAGAAGCACTAGGATAAATAATATCCAATGGTTTACTGCCGAATTAAAACATAGCAGAGAAACATTAAATCTTTTGAGGGAGGCGCATGCAAGACTGGGCTCTATCGAATCCGACTTACTATACAAAAACTATAGAAAAAAATATAAAGAAAATCTGAGAAAATCTAGAATAAATGCAAACAATCATTTTATAACCAATTCCGGAAATAACCCAAAAGCTATGTGGCAAAATAATAAATGCGAACAGAAAAGAAAAAAATTGTGATACCACTTGTGACATAAACTGTGATGGAGCCAATATATTTTTCGTGAATATTGCCCAAAATATCTTAAATACAATTCCGTTATCAAAATATACACCGGTTCAACTCCTTGGCAAGCAAATTATAGTTGATTGCCTGGTATTCAAGTTTTTACCGGTAACACAGATCAATGTAAGAGAAGCTATTGATGGTCTAGCAAACAAAGCAAGCAACGATATATACAGAATCAACGTTGAAGTTATCAAAAGTATAAAGGACATTATTAATAACCTTTTATAAAATTAATAAATACGTGCATTAGCACAAGTACGTATCCAGATGCTTTTAAAGTTGCAAAGGTCATTCCTATTTTTATAAAAGGTGATAAACAAGATTTAAATAACTATCGCCCTATGAATGAAACGGAAAAAATGTAGATAAAAAAACAAAACAAAAGTTATAAAGTTTCAAAATATTTTACTACAAAACTGAATTAATTAATTCCAACATTTAAATACAACGTAAAGAACTTGTACAAAGTGGTTAAAAATTTAAAAAATTAAAAATACTTAAGGATCGTACCTTTATCTCATTAGATGTAGAGTCGTTATTTACGAACATACCGAAAGACTTAATACTTAAAATTATAAATGATAGATGGTCAGTTATTTCTACTTACACAAATATTGATAAGACTCTAATATATGAAGTCATCTTACCAAAAATTAAAGTAGTTTATTAAATAAATTTAGTCAGTTTCATGTTTCAATTTTACCAAAGAAAAATTATTAGATGATAAATTACCATTTTTAGATTTGTTATTAATTAAAGATAACAACAAAATATTAATTGATTTGTACAAAAAACCCTCTGATAGCGATAGAACTCTTAATTTTAATTCAAATTACAAGATCTCACAAAAAATTAACATAATCAAAATAAATTTAAAAAGAATAGGTATTTACCTTAAGTGATAAAAAATTTCACAAAAAAAACATTAATTTGCTATTTAATAAACTACAAGTAAACAATTACCCAAATAAACTAATCTAATCTGTTCTTAATTATAGTATAATTGAAAGTAACATCAATAGAACTTTAATAGAACCGCCATCACCTCTAAGGTTCCAATATGTTTTTAGAATATAGTTTTTATAAATGTAACAAAAAATTGAATTGGAATAAATAATATTACATTCCAGTTATACAGGGAGTTTATAAATGAATGGGATTATGTAATCACTTTAAATACGCCGCCTTTTTAAAATTGTCCACTGTACTATTTGTTTTGACAGGTTAACTTTGACAGCTGTCAAGCAAGCAATGTTATAAGAATGTAAACAAATAAAGAGAATATTATTATTATTAAATCCTACTTTAGGAATGGGCGGTTTGATAATGAGGAATGGCTCTATTTTATTCCGAATTGTGTTTGAGAGTTTCGACTGCAGTTTCCGGATCATCAATTTGGCACACGGAAAATTCCCATGTTCTAATTGAAGCCAGCTGGGCTTCTAACTAACTATCTTCGGGAATTTTATGGCAGCACACATTGAAAAAATTGAGGGCAGCAATTTTAAACGCATGCCAAACCATAACGCTTGAAATGTTAGTTAACATTTTTAACAATAAAAGAAAGCGTGTGGAAATGTGTTTATTAGCTAATGGAAAACATTTTCAACATTTGCTATAAGCATGTTTTCTTTTAGTTTAAAATAATTGCTGGCTGTACGGTGTCCCGATGACGATTCAAATGTTTTTAAACATTTTAGAGTATACCGGTTCTTTTTAGAACCACAAAACACAATCCGAAACAAATGTTCAAAAACGCAAATGGTACTAAAAACAATCGGTTCAGTTTTAATTAAGATCTATCATTAGTTAGTAATAGCAGTAGCATTTGCTTTCATTATTTTTTATTGTTTCATTTGCTTTTTCAAATTTAATAATTTAGTAGCATCAAACTGTTATTTTGTTTACAACTGATAATTATAAACATGTATGAAAATATTTTTATTATTGAATCTTAAGATAGGCAACTTTATTTATGCATTTCACTAGAGCGGAACAAACGTACATTAGATGGTTACATAATCCCAAACATTTATAATCACTCTGTACATGCCAAGGCGCAAGGGGATAACATCTCCCTATAAAATAAAAATATATTAATATGTAATTTACTTTAGAAAACCTGTGATATGAGAGTAATGCCAGTAAGTATGTAGTAATGTTACTGTTTAAATTAATGTTTGTCAATTTATAATAATTGGTAAGTAAAATTGCCTAGTGTTGTTTCTTTTTTAATATGTTTAATTTTATACTAATTAATTAATGTTTTTTAATTAATAATATGTTTTTAAATAAGATTTCTATTATGTATATATAAAAAAAATATTGTCATATCACTATCGTTATGTATTTATTATAATGCTAAGGAAGAACCTGGGATAGGATTCGAAACGTCTACATTTTATTTGTATTATAATTGGGCAATTCCATTTCAAACGAACCAGAGCTGGGGAGGGGGGTGCATTGAGAAACTTGATTATGTATTTTTTTTAGTTTCTATAACTTATTAGTAGTCCTTTGATCGGTATATGAGGGTTTAAAACCCATAAAAAAAATTCTACGATTTTTTTAAGTTTTTTTGACGTTTTTTAACTTAATTGCATTTTTTGTTTAAAAACCGCAATATTAACTCAAATCAATAAATTTACTAATGAAATCAATCAGAAATTTTTCGTAAAATCCAAATCTGGCGCCATTTCAAGTTTATACCCTGTCTATAAGCTGCAAAAGCCATAAAACCATGTTTTTGTTCTCAGTGGGCTGGGCAAAAAGGAGCATTTTTTAAAAAAATTTTAACCGCTAAAATTGACGTGTTTTGATGTAAATTAATTAGAAAATATAAATTTGTTTTGTGTATTTGGGTTTTAAAGGTCTAAAACTTGAAGAAACTGCAACAATAGGCCTATTTTTCAACATAAACTTTTACAAATGCACATTTAACAGTTTTCAGAGAAACTATACACCAAATATTATAAAAAAATTTAGTTTTGCAAACAATTCTACATAGAAAATAGTCAGTGTCGTGCTTATATGGCAAAAAATAATTCTTCTAGAAAAAAAAATTTGATCAAAATTTACTTAATTTTTTTTTTTGTTTTATTTTTTTTAAAGATTATTTGCATTATATTTTTTTAAGTTTATTTCAAAAGTTTAACAAAGGCATTTTTTGTTGCTTGAACCAATTTTCGGCCATTTTACTCTTTGTTTGATAGTTTTTGCGCCTGCGGCACAAATTTAGACTCGATCTATCGGCGCAAAAATTTAAAAATATTATTATTTTTGGCATTCAAACATAAATCTGCCTGTCGCTTGTTAAAATTTGTTAAAAAAAGTTTTAAACTACACCCTAGTGTGTTTATAATATTTTTTGTAAAAAAATAATTAATTTTTAACGCATTTTTTGCTTAAAAATTTTTAATTTTTTTTTAGATTGATTTTTCTATAGACGATGAGTACAACACTGACAATTTTCCATGTAAAATTGTCCCCGGAATTCAAATTTTTAATAATATTTGATGTATTGTTCCTCAGTTTATGTTGAAGAATTGGCCTACTTTGCAGATTTTTTGAGTTTTAGACACTTAAAACCCAAATACACAAAACAAATTTATATTTTTCAATTAATTTACATCAAAATACGTCAACTATGGCGGTTAATTTTTTTTTTTTAAATGCTCCCTTTTGCACAGCCCACTAAGAACAAAAACATGGTTTTATGGCTTTTGCGGATTATAGACAAGGTATAGACTTGAAATGGTGCCAGATTTGGAATCTACGAAATATTTCTAGTTGATTTCATTAGTAAATTTATTTCTTTTGAGTTAAAATTGCGGTTTTTAAACAAAAAATGCGATTAAGTTAAAAAACGACAAAAAACTAAAAAAAAAATTAATTTTTTTTTATGGGTTTCATACTCTCATTTATCGATTAAAGGACTACTAATAAGTTATAGAAACTAAAAAAAAATACATAAGCAAGTTTCTCAACGCACCCCTCCCCTAGCTCTGGTCCGTTTGAAATGGAATTGCCCAATTAATAAACCAATAATAGTCTTATATCCAGTATATACCGTTGATTAATTCTACCCAAACAATACATTGAAAGACGGAAAAAAATAAAAAAAGAAGAAAGTTATTATTATTATTGTTATTATTATTATTCCAGTTTTGCACCTTAATTCTGACAGTAACTAGTAGGTACGGTTTTTTCAAACAAATTGTCTACAATTCTATTAATTTTTTTAATCAAAATTTAGGTGTGACCGGACTATTGATGTCGTATTTAAAATAACTGTTTTTTGAAGCTGAATATTTGTCTCCGCGATATTGGTAAATTTTGTTATCGAAATACGGACTAAGATATATTTGTGTATGTGCATTTATATACAGTTTATTGTGTACTTTTTAACTGTTATAATTTTGTTTTAAATAATTGTGTCGTTCGGCAGAAAATTGACTTTTTTGAGACGAGTTTGTTGCACTCGTCTTAAAAAAAGTCAATGCAATGCAAAAGAAATAAGGAATTTAAAAATACTCGAGCTGAAAGAAGAACTACAAAAACAAAATACAAAATTCAGTGGGAAAAAAGCTGACCTTGTTGATAGACTGAAAAGTATATTGAACTCTAGCTATATTTTAAATGAAAACAATGACAATAATGATAATAATAGTTTAAATAGTAGCATGGAAACTATAACCGACAGAGCACCTAAACGCAACAAACAAGGTAAAATATTCTCTTTATTGAATAAAATAAATTCAATTTCTATCAGTAACAAATACTAAACTTCGTAAGCAATTAAGAAAGAAAAACTGTTCTATAAAACGTAATAATAAGGTTGAAAGAAAAGTAAACAAACCGTGCATACCAATAAAAACTTGCAATCAACTAAATAATAATTGTGAACAAATGATTAAGGAAAAAATTAAACCTAAGCCGCGCTTATTAATTCTGGCATCTGGACATATAAAAAAAATCGGAGAAATGTTATCTTCTAAGTTATAAAACAAAAATTCTATAATTAGTATAATTAAACCAAGTGCAAAGTTTGAAAACATCGTAGAGAACGTGAATATACTTATCACTGATTACACAAAAGATGATACTGTAATTATTTTAGGTGGAACTGCAAATGCTATTAAAGGCTTTTCAGTATTGACAAAGAAATACTAGAGTATTTAAAAATGCAATTAATTCAAACCAATGGAATTGTAATATCCGCACCATAATGGGAACATTGATTTGTACTCAATCGTTTCATTTATGCAATAAATAATACAATTTATGAAGAGTTAATAACAAAATCTGATTTAAAATTTATAGATATTAATTTCTTATTATCGAAAGGGGGTCTTATGTATAATGGCTATTTCACACCTAGTGGCAAATCTAAACTTATTGGAAGAATTGCGAACATAGTTTTACATAAAATCGACTTGAAAACATCACCCAATGGTAATTTTATTAGAAATGGTAACATTATTCCAACATCATATAATAATTCCATCAACGAAAGACCAAATAGAATGGAGAAGAAACAAGATGAAACAAATAAATTAATAGATATTAGCAATAAAACAAAAGCGGACGGATTGTCACAAATTCCTTTAGGCAATGTACTTGAAGGCATACAACTAAGTTTCGATCATCAAGTTTTTTTAGACAAGATAAAAAATCGTCCAATAAGCATTTAATAAAAAATATTATTATGTACTTAAATGTACAAAGTTACAAACAAATCAGAAATTATAAAGTCTTGTATTATGTCTATCTGAAACACGAGTAACAGAAGAGGTATTTGATGTTAAATTAGATATTTTTATTTATAAATGTATAAGATATAATTCAAACAGCAGACACACCGGTGGTGTAATAATTTTTGTGCGTCAAGATGTTAAAGAGCTGCAATTATAAATTAATGACAGTTTACCATTCTCCTAATGGTCAACATGCAGTGTTTCTAGATCATATTAAAGATTTATTGGAATCTAATTGTGATACACATTCTAAACTGATACTCATAAAAGATTTTAATATTAACTGGCTTAATGTAGGAAATATATATATAAATAGGTTAAATGATATAGTTTTAAGTTCTAGAATAAATCAATTAATAAACTTTCTTACCAGAATAACGAACCTTAGTTCAACAATCATAGATTTAGTTATAAGTAATATTTCTGAACTTAGTAGTAGTGTTTATAGTAGAACCAAAATTACTGACCATGAAATACTTTCTCTCGATTTTAAAAGATGTGCCATGATGTCCAATACACAAAAACTAGTTAAAAAAGTTATAAATGATGAAACATTAGGATTGTTAAAAAATGATTTGATGGAGTGTGACTGGCAACTCAACAGTATCAATATAAATGTTCTATATAAAAGATTTAATAACAACATCTTAAACAGTTTAAATAAGTGTTGAACAGAAAAAGAAATATTCATTAAAACTAATAAACCACCATGGATAAATAAAGATATTATTAAAGCAATTAAAAACCGAGACGACTCATATAACACGTTTAAGAGAACTAAACTTTTGAGCGACTGGAATAGTTACAAAATCGAAAGAAATCAAATAGTATCTATAATTAGAACTTAAAAAAAAAACAATATTTTGAAAATAAAATCGTCGCAAATATACATAATCCTAAAGAAGTGTGGAAAACCCTGAAAACATTATTTAAAAGAACCAATCGTAATGAAACTAATGTAATCTTTGATGATATTAATTATGACAGTAAGAATAATGCCGAAAATTTTAAAAGTTTTTTTACATTTAGTCTTGATGCCATTGCAACAAGTATTAATTCTACATCTGTATGGTCAACTCAAAACTTACCAGTAGTCGAAACATCATTCACCACCTTTGAACTTATAACGTACGCAGAATTAAACAAATTTTTTTTTCCTACCGGGCCCCTTTAGCCTTTAGCAAAATTATTAAAAAACATATTTGATATTACTGGCCATGTTATATTAAACTTAATTAATACATCGTTGGAGCATAGTCAACTGCCGGATGAGCTTAAAATTAGTACAGTGATACCAATTCCTAAAGTAAATGGTACAGTTAAACCAATTGAGTATAGAAGTATTCATCTATTGCCAATTTTAGAGAAAATAATCAAAATTGTAGTGCATAAACAATTAGTTTAATATTTTGAATCTAATAACCTAATAATATGTAAGCAATCTGGGTTTAGAAAACACCACTCTTGTGAAACAGCACTTCAATTAATTATTAGAGAATAGAAGCAAACATTAAATTAAAATAAAACTGTTATTGCTCTCTTCTTAGATTTTAAAAGAGCATTTGAAACCATTAATAGAGATCTGTTAATAAAAAAAACTACAGTATTACGGTATATCGAGTGTTGTTATAAACTGGTTAGAAAATTATTTTTCAAACAGATACTAGATAACTAAATTCAATGAACAGATTTCGAATAAAATTTCAAGTATTTATGGTGCCCTCATGGGACTGTATTGGGTCCATTGTTGTTTGTGATTTATATTAACGACATCAGAAATGCTATTACAAGATGTCAATTTAAATTATTTGCTGATGATACATTGATTTACTTATCAGGAAAGAATATTTGCGAAATTATTAGCATAGTTAACGAAGATCTAGTAGATTTAATGGATTGGTTAAACTGTAATAGAGTAGCTCTTAATGTAGATAAGATCAAAGCAATGATGATAAGCTCAAGAAACACCGACAAAGTTGTAAATAGTTTTTATTATTTGCACATACATAACAATAAGCTGCAATGGGTTTGACAAATCAAATACTTAGGAATTATTATAGATAATAAATTAAATTTTAACGAATATTTTCTAGAACTTACTAAGAAAATAAGAAAGAAAATTGGATTTTTTAGAAGAGTATTGAGAGAGATATCTTTACAAAATAGGATAACTTTCTATAATTGTTTAATTTGTCCCCAATATCAATATTGCATAACAATATTATATATGTTAAACAAATCGCAACAAACAGCGTTACTAGTATTGTATAGTATTTATATATAAAATTAGAAATGGAACTTTACCAAGCTACCTACAACTAAAATATAATTATCAAGTTCATTCCTATTTGACTCGAATAAAAAAAGATTTTAGAATAGAGAGAGCCAATGAAACCTCAACTAAAAAGTCAAAAAATAGTATTTTGTAATCAGTTCATATTTTTAGTTATTTATTTATTTTACTTACTATATATATATATATATATATATATATATATATAGAAGAAAAGTTCGCAGCCGTTAGATATTAGAAAGAAAGAGCTATCGGGTATGAGGTCAAATTACAATCAATAATCACTTCATATCATCATTTAATCAACAGCCAATATTTTGGAGAATTATTCCTCCTTCTTCAGGGCAAAGATAGCGATGTTAATGATAATTGATTAAGTCAATTAAATTTAAATACACACGTACCACATTTAAAATTGTTAAAAACAAATTATACATGTAAAAAAACAATTGCAAACACTTTAAAATTGTCGAAGTAATTATACGAGAATTTTAAAGTGTTTGCAATTGTTTTTTTACATGTATAATTTGTTTTAAAAACAAATTATACATGTAAAAATTTTAAATGTGGTACGTGTGTGTTTAAATTTAATTGAAACATGATGCAAGTATTTTGTATAGTGTACACAAACAACCGGTAAGTGGCTCAGTTGGGTGAAGCGGGTTTAAGCCCCAAGAAATTTTTATAATTACATTTAATATAAGAGTGTGAGTAGACCAGATACTAGACTTTGTCAGTATTTACAGCGCCTCCATTCTCTCAATGAACGGATGCAATAGTATATATATTTGTGTGTTTAATTCTAAGTATATATGTAAAGACAGTTTGTGTGATAGTAGCATAAACGTAAGCCCAAAAATATCGGCCTTAGCAAGTGAAAAAAAAATTGATTAGCCTGTAGTTAGATGAAACGCTCAGGTTGTTACTTTTTGGCAACAAATACGTAACTTGAGTAAAAAAAACTAGAATGTTTGTAGGATTTTTAAGAAAGCACTTAAAATACTGCGCAATTAATTAAGAATTTTTGGTTTAAATTAAGACTGTACTGTTTCTTTTAAAAGTTGGATTTTTTTAATCTGTTTGTAGTGAATTGTTGTTTAGTATTTTAGCATTAGAGTGTTTGTAAAGAAAAATTTTAAACTTAGATATTTTTACTTTTTTAACTTTGTTTGCTGTTATTATATTGATAAACTGCCGCAATATTGTTACAAGCCAGTGGATGCTCCCAAGGTTGTTTAGAAGCATGTAGGTCAAAACAAATTTTACTACCGTCCAGATGTTTCGGAATTTACTTATCCATGAGTTTTAAACTCATAACAAGTTAATTGAAAGATGAATAAAACAATAAAAAAAGTATGGACATGTTTTATAATCAGTAGAGTAGGTTTTTTATATTCAATATACAAAAAAAAAAAAAATTACAGAAGTATAACGTTACAAAATACGGCATACAAAATCTACACTATGGTACAAACAGAAAAACTAAATGAAAGACTAAAGATGAATAGAATATTACCAAACAAGTTTGGGTTAAAAAAAACAAGAGCCTTTGTAACGTATATATATACTACACTATATAGTAGAAAAGAAAATAGCAAAAAATATAAATTTTTAGTAAAAAAATAGAAAAAATATACGTGGAAATAATTATCAGGGTCTGTGTGAATAAAATAAAAAAATAAATATGAGTGATAAGTTTTTGACTTTAAAAGATGTGAGACAATGATGCCTGTTTTGCCCAAGTTTATTTGCGGCATATAGATCAAACTAAGATGATATGATGTTTAAAAAAGTGGTAAAAAAATGTTAAGTAGAAAACTGAAAATATATAAAAAAAAAATTAAAGAAACACACACATTAAATATATTAAATATTTATAATATGTATTTTGTACAACCAATAATAAAAATTAACAGTTTAGTAAAAATAAACAAAACAGAAATTTAATTTAAAGATACTACAAAACTGTATAAAGAAATAGGAGAAAAGAAAATCTGGAAACATAAAATGCAAAAAAAAATATTTTAACAGAAATGGGTCTGTTAGTAAGAAAGTAGAAAAAATAGATACAAGTATGTAAATAAAAAGTATGAAGAGAAATAGAGAAATACGTACAAAAACAAAGAACACTTATAAATAAACCTAAATACAATGCAAATTATGTACATATCATATTTAATACACTATCAAAGTACCTAAAAAATATAATTTATAAAAAATTAAAAAACTATTGCAAAATTCAGATGTAGAAATAAAAAGAAAACTTGCACATTTTGGACAAACAAGAAAAAATTTGTAGTTGCTGAAAAAATGAAAGAAAAGCAAGTAGAAAAAATAAGATTTTCAATGCCAAAAGACAAAAATAATCGTTCATTGCTATTATTATTATTAACACGTTATCTGCCACGAGAAGCAAATGTACATCTCAACCCACAGAGATCTAGGTGCCGCAAGAAGCATGGATGCATCTCACGCCTTTTTATACTTTTGAGTTGTGTGGTTTATTGGTGATTCTCGTTTGCCGTTCATTCATATAGAATATGTTTTCTCGGTGGCCAGAAGAACTATTTTATACATTTAGCCTGCAATTTACGGTTACTAAAGTCGAGTAATAAAACAAAATTGTATTTGCATGAAACTATTTTTTTTTTTTTTTTTTTTGTAGAACTTTAAAATATCATATTATGATTATAATATAAAAAATAAGCAAAAAATAATAAATATTAATAATAAACGGGTAAAAATATTTTATAATGCGTAAACAAACGTTTTAAACAAATTTAATATTTTGGCTTAGTATACCCATTTTTGACTCTCTATTGTGGCAGCTAACGTGTTAAGTTATTATAAATTTTAAATTAAATTATAAAATATTTGAATTATTTTATTTTTTAAACAATTGTTTGTTCTTGTATTTAATTATTATTAACAAAGTTATTCAAATATAAATATTTTTTTTATTATTTATACTTAATACAAATTTATAATTACAAAACAAATTTACAATTAAATGAACAAACACTTTAGCACAGATTGTAATAAATAGGTATCACAAGCTTGACTGTAATTATATAATTAGGAAGCCCAGTCTGAATGAAATAAATAAAACCCAATTTATATACCATAATTAAATTTAAATCCCAATCAATTAGATGTTTAAATGGAATGATTTACGATTTGTCGCCCGAATTTATATAATCATTGTACGATCGAACATCACGACTGAACACAATGGAGACGGACTGCGTTATTCACCTACAATTTTATTCATTGTTTTTTCCACATCAATTTAGCGCTTCGTACTATTCAATCTAGAAATAATTATAGAGCCAATTCCCATATAAAACGCATTTACCTAAATGGAACCAATTAGCTGTGTATGGATTTTATTATGGCACGGTATTAAACAAATGGTGTTTGTTTGAAATTGCGGCAGCAGGTAATACATGAACTAATTACGTGTCCGTTTTTATTTTATTTTTATCTATTTCCATTGCACTTTAATTTTTTTAACAACAAGTAGAATTTATAGCATTAAGAATGTTTCTATTATTAGGTTAAATTTTAATTATGGTAAATAGCATGGGGCATTCAAATGCAGATGTAATGGGCGGTCGAGAGGGCATCATAGTGTGGTTTCTAGCAAATTGCCACAACAGATATGTTTGTGAAGTTGACATTAGTGGCTTATAATTGATATATTAACTATTAGATTTCTATTTCACATCTGTCTGCATTCAAATGTCGTTATTTAAAATTAGAATTAAGTATATTTTATAACAAACAAAATTATTTGATATAATTAGCATATAGAAAAATATTTTAGTAATTTTGTTATTTTAAATTGTATAATGTAATTAAAATGTCTAAAATGTCAGTCAAACCGACAAAGTAAAGCAGACACTAATTTCAAATCAAAAACTATATACATTAAGTAAAATTATAAAAAAATTATTTGAAAAGTTAAGATTGTTGACTTTTGAAATATAAAAGCTTTCATTTTTTTAAACAAACTTATTTGGCAAAAAATATGTTAAAAAGTTTATTTTCAAATATGTATAAATTGTTGTTATTTCCAAAAAAAAGTTAACTTACTATTTGGCTGATGCATAATTGTCTATCTTTTTTATAATAAGTTGTTTTTGTTTGATTTTAATATTTAGTTAACACAAGTCAAAATATTTTTTTTTAATTACAAATACTTATATACAAAACTTCCAAAACATCTAGAAAACTAATATTTTTAAACAGAACAATTGTTTTTGGCACTATATATATACGGTCTTGTATTGAATATTGTTTTTAAGTATATTGAAAAGCATAAAACTACCATATTTTTTACTCGCAATGCAAGGCTTGCTAAAAATTCTAGAAAGTATTTACTGACAGTTCAAAGATATAAAGCGCAAACTTGTAAAAGATTACTTTTTTATTAGGCTATTGGCAAATAGAATAAGCTTTTAAACTTTTTTATTTCTAAGAATAATCTGCTATTTAAAGTCAATATTTACAAACTGCTTAAATCTCTTTTGTATTATAGTTTTAGCAAGTATAATTTCATTATTTAAAATTTAAAAGTATTTAAAGTTATTCTAAATTAAATTGTCGTAAAGTTATATTTAATTTAAAAAAAAATACTTTGTTGTTTTTTGTTTAATTCTAAGTAACTTAACTGACTAAAGGCTTAATAACACAGTGCAAGCTAGCATCCGAGCTGCCATAGTCAGTTACTGCAATGCACCTACAAGGTGAGCAACAATTCGTGGGGTTTACGATGTAGGCAACCAAATATGCACTAATAATATATATTAAAAAAAAACAAATCTTTAGACTGCCCTTGACCATCACAATAGGCGTAACACAAATTTTGTTCTTGTGGCAACTAATGTAATTATAAACAGTTAAAACATATACAAAGTACATAATAAACAATGATGAATTATTTTAAAACTTTATTTAAAAAAAAAAAAACAACAATTTCAATAATTATACATATAATATACAAATAAATAAATAAACTTAAATAAAATGTTTCTATGTTTTAACGAAATTACCATTATGAAAAGTAGCAAATGTTTATTTTTATTTGGTTAATTATTGATAAAAATATTAATACTCAGTGTTTAAAATACTAATAATAATAATAGGTAATTGTAGTGAATTGTGAATTGAACGTTTACATTATATGTACACTACATTATACAAAAAAAAAAATGTTTTTATACTAAAAATTTATTATAGCAGTAGAACTATTAATAAATATGGCACAGGTTGTACTCTCTTTAGTTGTACCTGAATCAATTTAATAAAGTTTTATAAAAAATATAGGTTTATTTATTTTTTATCTTAAAATTGCAACCCAAATACCAATTGAGTGTAAAGTTGTTTCGTGTACTTAATAGTGATTGATAACAACCACCAAGCTTCATCAGTAAAAAATCTAATTCAATGTCATCATTATTTATATTGTAAACTTCAATTACAATGAACAGCCTGTCAGGTAGTTTCTTCTTACAGGTGCATAATTTGTAATTTGTAATTCACAACCGTTTTACAAGAAATTCTGGAGACCAAAAAGAGTACGACCAGGTGCCATCCTCATTCATAGTTCTACTGCGACTATAAAATCACTCTATTCTTGTATAAACATTATTGTATATATAACTTAAATATCCAATTCATAGTATAAATAACAGATAATTTACACTATTTACACAAATTTGCAGTGCACTTTACAATTTATAAACATTTATTATTAAATTGACATATTTTTAATAAACATTAAGCTTAAACAATGACTATTATATAATTTAAATATTCATTTACTACTTCTGTTCAATCACAGTTTGTGCATAACACACTTCACACTATTTAAAATTTATTCAATACTTCACAATTCACATTTTATTATAGTAAATTAACCTTTACATTAAAAAATTGGCATTTATTCTGGTTACTTTTAGGATTTTTTTGTTCAAGGGAAACAGGTTGACAAACTGGTAAACTAAAATCACTAAAAAAATTCGCAAAAATATTTGAAGAACCTCATTTATTGTTGATCTCACTGCACTTGCACTGTGCATCATAAGTACAAGCAGTATAATATAATATATAATAATATAATATAATGTACTTGAGTGGCCGTTACTATGTTCATTTTAAGATAAATAAAACACATTTACTATGTCACAAATATATTTAAAAACCGTAACTTGTTTGTATCACCGCTTGATGACCTTGTAAAAGGTTGAAACATATTACGGATTTTAAATATATTTGTGATATAGTACATAGTAAATGTTATTTATCTTACTTATGTATTTGTTATTCTGCATTGCCTATATATTTTATAAAAAGTTTAAGCAATTTATGTAATGTAATTGATAAAATGCGAGTTGTAAACTGTAATTTGATTACTAATAATCTTATAAAAGATAATTTTTTAAATCAAGCAAATTAACGTTTTCGACGCAATAATTTTAAATCGCATGCAAAACGATTAAATCATTTAAATTAAATTAACTGAAAAGCCATTTCAGTCATTGCAAATTATCTCTGTTTGTATCAAGCAATTATTTTCTTAAATATTGAATGGTTGAGACTGACATGTTTGAACTCCATTATAACATTTATAATAAAACACAAAATAGTGAGAAGGTTCAAAAAAGATTTATTGTAATACTACAATTGTTTCACCACACACATTTTTTTTTTAATTTTAAAACACAAATATATTAAAATTACTTAATATGTCACAACTACATAAAAAAATCTTTGTTAAATTTTAACTTCCTGAAACTATTAATTTAAAGAATCGATTTAAATCGTTAAAAAAAAGAGTCATGTTTGATAGTAACAGGAAAAATGGTTTTAAGTTTTAACTAAAATATTGAGAGAATAGTTAGAATTAGCTTCAACATTAGCTGCTGTGAAATAATAGATAGTAAATATATAAAGAAAAAATCTATTACAAAAATAGGTAAATAAGTTGAGTAAAAATATGAAAAACAGCAAAAAATTTAACTTATTGGTTAGAATACATAATCATTAAAATCATCTAACAAAATAATTGTTCATGCTTGTTACCAACGTACGTTAAACTTACATATACGTTTAACATCACAAGTTAAAAGTGAACAAATAAAAATATTTAATTTTTTGTTGCTAAAGTGTACTTAATTGTTAAAACAAATGTAAAATATTAAATAAAAGATGCAAAATGCATTTATATAAAATAAGATAAATGTTCCATTTTATTAAAATAAAATAAATGTCAGAAATAATGTCAAGTTGACAATTTTTTTCTGTTTAAATTATATAGTAATTGGAGTGCCTACAACATCTACAGTAGTAAATATAAGATTAAACCATGTATTAAATCAAGCAAAGAAACAGGAATAGAAGAAAAAGAAGTTTGTAAACAATTTAGGTCAAAATTAATAATATAAAAATTATAAAGGTTAAGTGGGAGAACAGACCTAGTCTGAACTTTGCCTATTTCTATTTGTATAATTTGTATGTAATAGAAATAAAGTTTATTATTATTATTACTACTACAACTTGCACAAATTTTTACTTTACAACTTGTGCTCAAAATTACTTCTAAATATCACTCAAAAACTTTACACTGAATTTACGTGCACACGCTTACAAATTGCAACATAATCTAATAAATATAGAAAACAATTTGTTTGTTTAGACTTGTTCTGCTTTAAAAGGGGCGGTGATAGCATTTTTAGGAGTTTAAGCGGATTAAACTTTTCTACCTGAAGTTATGTTATGATTTTTTACAAAAATTAAAAAAAACTATTAAAACTTTATTACAAATATAATCTTATTAGAAATATTTACATTAAAATGTATGTTGTTATAACCAGTACCCTAAATTTGTTGTCAGTCAATACAAACACCATGTTAATCAGTAAATAAATTATTGAGATGATAACTGGAGTCCACTAGATTAAGTTAGTTAGTTTAGTTTTTTGACATATCAGCCTAAAAAGACAAATATACTGTAAAATGTCATAATAAAACTACTATTAATACAGTACCTAAATAGAAAGTATTCTGAATACGTACTTTACAATACACAGTCATATATTAAACACAATAAATAGACTTTCATATCACCAAGTTTTTTTTTGTTAAAACAAAATTGAGCTGATAATCGACATTAGCAATTTAATTGTAATAAAATTGGTAAACACAATTTAATAAAATATGATAAAAAGTTAACAAAACATTACAGATATTACAAACTAATTAAACTGTTGAATGGCAACAAAGTCTATGACAAATTTCCAACTTCTTTTCAGCAAAAAACAATTTTGTAGGGCAAAGACTTCATAAAAAAATATTAAAAAAATTATAACGGTTGTTTCTAACGCAGGAGCTTTTAAGAACTACTGGCAAACGCAAGTTGAATTGCCAATGCATCTGCAATCTTGGTCATTTTGGTGATTTTGCGTCTGTTGACTAATAGAATGAAAGCCGCAATAGACATTTTTTTCCAGATACGGTAAAAAAAATGTAATATCTCAAATACCTGCAAGGAAGCTTAATATTAGATTTATTAAACGGCTACCACAAGTAAAACACGGTAAAATGTGACACCAAAAAATTTTTTTTGCACAAAAATAGATTTTTTCCCATGATTTACAACAAAAATAAATAAGCAACGTTTTGTTTGTTGAAAAAATAATGTTGTTGATTATTTTGTTAAAGTTGGCGTTTCAATGTTGGCATGTTCCTTGTAGCACAAAATAAACATTGGTCAATGTCTAAGATATTGACAGGTTTGGTAACAATTTGATCATCTGACAATAACCCGCTGATAGGTACAGATGCAATTTAACCAAAAACATTTTTAATTTTGTTCTACACTTTTTTTATGAAAATTTTTAAATTAATATATGTTATGTATTATGTCTATGATTTTTTTACGTTTTATAATTTTTTACGCAACAGTTTTGTACTTTAAATAAGTTGATAGGTTTTTTTAGTTAAAAAGTAACTAAGTCTACTAAAAAGACGGCGAATATTTTGTTTAACTTGTTCACAACCGACAAAAAAGTTTTTGAATTGATGATTTGATTTCCTTAAATACAGCGGAATACTTGCATGTAATGCTTAAAAAGTAAGTATTGTAACTTTTATTTAAAATAATTTAATCTATTTCCAAAATAAGTTGGCCAAGTTACAACTTTTCACATCAGTTTTGTTTAAATCCTACATAGTGTTAAAAACATTAAAATAACTTACAAACAAAATTAACAACCAAAATTGTTTAAAAAATTGATCAAGCAAATAAATGTTTAACTTAATAATAGTTTATTTTCTTGCTATTTATTCTTGAAAAGTATTTACATGTTACAATTTATAAATAATTTAATTGAAATCCTTATTTATTAAAACTCCTAACATAATTTGTAACAATCTACAATATTATACTTTGTAATCAACATAATATCTTATAATACAATTTAAACTCTACAATCTTTGTCAATTTCTTTTCTTTTTTAATGACACTTCTCATCCATAATATTTCTCTTCCATCTTCTTTTAACACATTTTTTTTTATTTGTTTTTCTCTTATCTTAATACATTCTTTTACATGTTTTATTGTTTCATTGGCTTTTCCACACATTCTGCACATTTTACTTTCTTCATTCATCCAAAAATTGCAAAACTTTTTCTTCATTTCTACATCTAAATCTTGCTAGTATCTTTTTTTGTTTTGTGTATTTTGAATTATTAAAGTATTATTTTTTATAATAATTGTTTATTTCTTATTGTACCATGATTCATCTACTCTTGTTCATCTCTTTTGCATTTCTATATCAATATCACGCATTCTTTCTACTTTCCTTACAATCATATTTCTTTCCATTATCATATTTCTTTCTCTCTACTTTTATTCTTTCATACTTTTTGTTTTTTTTTAGACATTCTTGCAGAATTTTGCATTCATTTCTTTCTCTCAATTCCTCATCATATTTAACTGCTTCTTTTCTTGCTTCCATTTTTATTTTATATTTTTTTACTTTCTCTAATACAATGTATGCTAAAGTTTTTCTATTTACTACTCTCAAATTTTTGACTCATAAAGCATTATACTTTTAACTAGACTTACTTTTACTCTACCTACAACAGCTCGACCTGCTTGTGCAAGACTTAGCTTTTCTTCTACGTCTGCAATGTATGTAGCAAACAAAGTAGAACTGAGTGATCATCTCTATCTCACACTATATGTTGTCCAGAAATGTTTACTCAATCAACCGTTTATTCCACAATAGTTTTCAACTAGCTCTTTTTTCTTTTTTTAACTTAACATTTGTCAAAACATAAATTGAGCCACCAGTGTTTCTAAAACTGTGTTTATATAAAATTCTTTATTTAAAACCGTATCACAATTTTTTATAGCTATACTTATCTTACAAACAATTTTACAACTACAAAGATAAACAAAAGTTTAACATTAGTTTTATGTAAAAAAACAGAGATAATAATGAATTTTCAGCTAATAACGTTCTTTTATATTTATAATGAGCATTTTATCCGTTATAGTTTCATTATAATTATAAGTTTAATTTTAACTCTGAAAACGATTTAAAACGTAAAAATTTAATAATTTTATCAATCAGCTATATGGGCAATTCCATTTCAAACGGACCAGAGCTGGGGGGGGGTGCATTGAAAAACTTGCTTATGTATTTTTTTTAGTTTCTATAACTTATTAGTAGTCCTTTGATCGGTATATGAGGGTATGTAACACATAAAAAAAAAATCTACGGATTTTTACAATTTTAACTAAAAAAAAAAAAATTTACTAATGAAATCAATCAGAAATTTTCCGTAGAATCCAAATCTGGTGCCATTTCAAGTCTATACCCTGTCAATAAGCCGCAAAAGCCATAAAACCATGTTTTTGTTCTCAGTGGGCTGTGCAAAAAAGAGCATTTTTTTAAATTTTTTTTAACCGCCAAAGTTGACGTATTTTGATGTGAATTAATTGAAAAATATAAATATGTTCTGTGTATTTGGGTTTAAGGAGTCTAAAACTCTGCAAATCTGCAAAGTAGGCAGGCTTATTCTTCAACATAAACTCAAATGCAAGTTTAGCCGCGCTCAGAAAAATATTATTAAAAATTTGAATTTTGGAGACACTTTTACATAGAAAATAGAAATGTTTACAAAATTTTCAGACAAAAAATGCGTTAAAAATTAATTATTTTTTATATTCACAAAAAATATTATAAACACACTAGGGTGTGGTTTAAAACATTTGCTTTAACAAATTTTGATAAGCGCCAAGAAGGCTTATGTTTGAATGCAAAAAATAATAATATTTTCTAATTTTCGCGCCGATAGATCGAGTCTAAATTTGTGCCGCAAGCGCAAAAACTATCAAACAAAGAGTAAAATGACCCAAAATTGGTTCAAACAACAAAAGATAACTTTGTTAAACTTCTGAAATAAGCTTGAAAAAATATAATCCAAATAATCTTTAAGAAAAATTAAAAAAAAGATTTTTTAAGTAAATGTTGTACAATTTTTTTTTTTTTTCTAGATGGGTTTTTCATTGCCAGATAAGCACGACACTGACTTATTTCTATGTAAAATTGTTTGCAAAACTCAGTTTTTTAATAAAATTTGGTGTATAGTTTCTCTAAAAACTGCTAAATGTGCATTGGTAAAAGTTTATGTTGAAAATTGGGCTTATTTTTGCTATTTTTTTGTGCTTTAGACCTTTAAAACCCAAATACACAGAACAAATTTATATTTTCTAATTAACTTACATCAAAACATGTCAACTTTGGCGGTTAAATTTTTTTTTAAAATGCTCCTTTTTGCCCAGCCCACTGAGAACAAAAACCTAGTTTTGTGGCTTTTGCGGCTTATAGACAGGGTATGGACTTGAAATGGCAACAGATTTGAATTCTATGGAAAATTTCTGATTGATTTCATTAGTAAATTTATTTTTTTGAGTTAAAATTGCGGTTTTTAAACAAAAAAGTTAAAAAACGACAAAAAAACTTAAAAAAATTGTAGAATTTTTTTTTATGGGTTTCATACCCTCATATACCAATTAAAAGACTACTAATAAATTATAAAAACTATAAAAAAAATACATGAGCAAGTTTTTCAATCTCTATACAAAAAATTGTTTAAGTATACATTAAAAAATGTTTAATTTAAATGATAACTAACTAAAAAAAATTCATGATACAGCCATGATAGATAGATATTATTAACTTTCATTATTTGACTTTATTATATCTGTTAAGTTAAGTTAAGTGACATGGAAATATCTTTCACTTTTATGAACTAATAAAATGTCTAGCTTAGATTGGTATGCCGTTTGATAAAGAGAAATCTGTTGTCGTCGACTTTTTCTTTTGGCTCCATTTTGTATTTTGAAATTCTTTGTTTTGAGATCTTTGGAAACAGACACAAGCTCACAGATGTTGTAATTATCTTCGATACCATGCAAATGCACCCTAGTAATTGAAACTAATAATACTCTAAAGCCTCGTTCATACTCATCCGATTTTTTCATTTTTTCTGCAATTAAAAATGGCCGCCTGTCAAACCAAAAAATTGCGATTATTTTAACATTTTGCGATTTTTTTAAGAATGTACTTAACTTCATACCATTGAATTTTTATTAATAATGTAATTAAATGAATTGTAATTAAATATTATTGTTAAAATAACTGTAATTGAAAGTTTCGCTAAATTTAAATCAGATTTTACAGTTATTAATTCAAACGCCACTGAGATCAGATTGTGGTTATGTTTGTATTTGTAACTTCACTTCATTATACTCTTTCTTGAACCGACGTTACGCGCTGTTGCCAAACTTAAGTACAATATTTTAAAGCTAAAAACAATTTATTTATTAAATACTAACAATCTCCAATGTTAATTATTAATTAAAACATAAAATAAAGTAAAATAATTCAACTCCAACAATATAACAAAAATATTAAAAAGAAATGACGCGTTTTGTAACATTTGTTTATGTGTTCTCGAGGTTAACTTTGAGATAAAATTTATTTTTTTAAATTGTATTTTTGAAAGTCAATTTTGATGATATTTTGTATTTTTATCAATCGGACAAAGTTGAATCAGTTTGAACATTCTGCGATTTTATTTTTAATAAAAGTGCCTAACTTCATTTCATTTAAAGGTTGATATGTCATATAGGTTATGTACTTAAAAAAATAATTATCTTTACTGATTATTACAAATTACATAAAACTATGTTTACAAAAATAACTAGTTTTAAATATGTGGTGAAAATTGGTTCATATAAATACTAAAAATAAATAATTTTACTTTTAAACTTTAAATAATGTTTAAATACAATAAAACAATTATTGTTTCAAACAAGTATAATTAAACTAACTCTTCATTTCATACGGTTGCAAATTTGCAACATAAATATATGACACTGTATTTTAAAAGTTTGATTTGAATGAGGCGTAGTTACGTGACATTGCATGTATGCAACATGTCTTACTAGTAAAATTTAGTATTATTTGTGTTCAAAAGATGTCGTACTTATTGAGATTTAAGGGTTAAATTAAGCTTGACGTTTATAAATAATATAGGCATTGCAATTACATGCCAAATAAACCAAAATACTTTTGTAGTAAAACATGTGCATGGTTTTCTTGTTTTATAAGAGGCACATAAAAGGTATGTATAAATGTATTTTTACACAAAAATTGAAATATTTTGTTTGTTAGATATTGTATAAACTGACATTAGAACTATGTTGCAAATTTGCAACATTATGAACATAACGTATAAATATTAAATTTTTTATAGAAAATGTACCGAAAAAAAGGTCCTAAAGAACCACTTACAGACCAAGAATTAACAGATAATTGGAAATATTGGAATAGTGAGAGTGAGGATATTTTGTCGATTTCTCAGATACTGATAGTATAACAGATCCAACTTTTGAACCCGCTTCTGAATCCGAAGGTGATATTGAACTTCCATTTGAAAATAATTTGATAGAAAATGAAAAAGCCAATAGAGAGCAACCAGAAGATCCAATTGAAGAAATTACATCTAGAGCATCTACATCAAGTAAGAAAAAAGTAAAAGAAAATATTTTATGGCACAAAAAAAATTTGATAATTGACGATGATGCTATAAGGTTCAAAAGTAATGAAGTTCTTCCAAATAACATTTTAGACATAGATACGCCATATAATTTTTTCAAATACTTCTTTACTGACGAGCTGATTACACTAATAGTAAACAAAACTAATTTATACAGTGTTCAAAAAAATCCAAACCGTCCAGCTCATATAAACACAAAAGATATAGAAAAATTTATGGGAATTTGTATATATATGTCTGTATCAAAACTGCCAAGAAATCGTTGTTATTGGAGGTCAGACATAGGCATTTTAAACATCAGAAATGCAATGAGTATAAATGAGTTTGAGCGAATAAAAAGCATAATTCATTTCAATGACAACAATAAAATGCTTGAAAAAGAAAACCCTTGTTATGACAATCTTCATAAAATTAGACCACTGTTGACTCATCTCAATCAACGATTTTCTACAATACCTATGGAGTCTAAATTATCTGTAGATGAACAAATTTGTTCCACAAAAACGAGGCATCACTTGAAGCAATACAACCCGATGAAACCTCATAAATTGGGTTTCAAGGTTTTTATGATGTGTGATACTTTTGGATTTTCCTACTGCTTTGAGATTTATAGTGGTGCATCTAATCATTTTACCCAAGTAAATGCCGATGAATCAGATTTAGGTGCCAGTGCTAACGTTGTAGTTCGCTTAGCAAGAATAATACCAAGACATATAAACTACCAATTGTATTGTGACAACTTTTATTCATCAATACCTTTGTTTTCTTATTTGTCAAACCAAGGAATACATATGTTAGGAACTATACGACGAAATAGAATTCCATGTAATAAACTAACTAATGAGAAAAAATTCAAAAAAACTCCAAGAGGAACATCGGAAGAATTTGTTAGTAATATTGATGGCGTTGACCTCAGTGTTGTAGGTTGGAATGACAACAAAGTAGTAACATTGTTATTGTCTTGTTTTAGCAAATTGCCACATCATCCTGTCAACAGATATGATAGAAAAGAAAAAAAGAAAATTATAATTGACTGTCCTAACGTGATCCGGCAGTACAATATACATATGGGGGGGGGGGGGGGTGTGGATATGCTTGACAGTCATGTTGGGCGTCACAAGATATGTATAAAATCTAAAAAATGGTACATGAGGTTATTTTACCATTTGCTGGATGTTGCAGTAATCAATTCATGGCTCTTATCTAAAAGAACAAAAAAACAAAAAAATAATCTTGCTAATGAGCTAACTTTATGGCAATATCGCTTGGAACTTGCAGAAACATTGTGTCTTATTGATACTCAAGAAAGCAAAAAACGAGGTAAACCAAGTAATGAGATTGAGTTAGCAATACATTCTAAACAATGTAAAGGGCCTGCAGTGTACGCTCCTCCTAAAAATGTCCGAATGGACCAAGTAGCACATTGGACTCAGTACAATAAAACAAGACAAAGATGCAAACTGCCAGGTTGCAAAGGATATACGCATTTTAAATGTGAAAAATGTAGTGTTCATCTATGTCTAACAAAGAATAAGAACTGTTTTTATAGATTTCATTTAAATTAATCTTTGTTTAGGTTTAGTTACATAATGTTGCACATTCGCAACATACTGTATTTTTTTTGTAAGTTGTTATAATTTTTTTTTTTCTTGAAAACATATTTTATTTTAACCTTAGGTTTCTAAAAAATCAGTAAAATAATTTTAAATTTTTATATTTTAAAAATCATGAAATGAAGGGTTAAAACAAATTTTTCAGTTTTGAAAAGTATTATAGATCTAATTTTTAAATCAAATATTAGTATAAATATAAAAGTTACTAAAATAAAAACAAAATGTCACTAGAAAAAATCGCAATAAAAAAATCGGATCAGTATGAACGAGATTTTGCGAGAAATATTTTGTTACAATAAAAAAAATTGCAAAACTCAAATCGGATGAGTATGAACGAGGCTTTAAATATTTATTTTTAATAATGACATGTATTTTAATATGACTGACGTAAGATTGATTCCCACAATCTTGATCCAGAAATAAATAATTTAAATTATGAATTATATTCTATACAGAATATTGTGAGTGGGAAAATACACTCAACATACTGCCTACCTTGAAGTAATAAATTTCAATGCAATTAATTAATTGGTAACACACATAAATTTCTAACAATACATTTTATATTTTATATTTGATTGTTCTAACTGTTTCTGAGTGAATAATTTCATCCGCTCTTGGGTGAACTTCTTCAATTCTTCCTAGTTTCCAATGTAATGGAGAAATGTGCTGCTTTTTGATGCATACCAAATTATCCTTCTTCAGTGGTGCGTTATAGGATGATGTTCACTTACTTCTTTTTTGAAAATGGTTGAAGTACTCTTTCGACAATTGTGTCCAAAAGTCTTGCTTTATTCTAGATATTTGTTGCCAGTAAGATAATCAATTGCTTGACAATCCCTTAACATTTGATTCTGGTAGATCGGTTAGCTTGCAGCCAATTAGAAAATGTCCTGGAGTTAATGATTCAAAATTTTTAGAATCACTGGACAATAGGAAAAGTGGTTTTGAATTAAGACATGCTTCAATTTGCGTTAGCAATGTCTCAAATTCCTCATAACTAAAAAGATTATTGCCAGCCACTTGTTTTGAGTGATGTTTAGTACTCTTAACAGCAGTTTCCTACAAGCCGCCAAAGTGTGGAGATTTTAGTGGAATAAATTTCTATTGTATTTCATCTTGGGCTGCCTGAGTTTTAACTGCCAATTTGTTTTTTTTTATCAGTCGTTGAAGTTCATTATTTTGTTCCGACAAAATTAGTCCCGTTGTCAGAGTTTTCCTCTTCGTGCAGTAAATCTCTTTAAACAGTTTAAAAATGCTTCTATTGTGAGGCTAGTGACCGTTTCAAGATGTACGGCCTTTGTACAAAAACATATGAATACTGCTATGTATCCTTTTTGTCCACGGAATCCCTTTGTTCAATAAGGTTTTATATTGAATAGTCCACAAAAATCTACACCGCAATGGAAAAATAGTCGAGAGGCCGTTATTTTTTCTTTGGGTAATTGGCCTTTTATTGGTTGTGCAAATATTGGTTTAGCCCGGCAACATTTTACACACTCTTGCAGTATCTTTTTTGCTGTTGATTTCTCACCTATTCGCCAGAATTTAGAACGCAAAGTGTTTAACAGTAAGTTTACCCCACCCTGTAGTTGTTCAAGATGAGCGTGGTTTATAATCATCTTAGTTATGGTGTAGTTTATTGGCAAAATGATTGGATGTTGTTGATTATATGCCAGCTCTGAATGTAACAAACGTCTTCCAACTCCCAATATGTTACTATTATCCAGAAATAGATTTAATCTAATCAATTTGTTTGATTTTTTTATTGTGGTTGATGCTTTCAAATCCATGATGTCACTGGCAAATTTGGATGTTTGTGCCAGTCGAATCAGTTGAAGTAGTGCCTTTTCTAATTCTTCAACCAATAGTGATCCATAATTACGTTCCTCCTTGGACTTAAATTTGCAGTTTGAGACAAATCGTAGACAATAGGCTATAGTGCGTTTTAGACAATTTAATGACGTTGTTTGGTTAAAAATATATTGTAAATCATTGTCCAAAATCAACAAACTGACTGTTGTAAATTTAAGATCTGGTAGTTTTGATTTTTGATATAGTGATAAAGGCCATTGTTCTTCATTTTTTGTTAAAAATTTTGGTCCGTGCCACCACAAAGAAAGAGAAGTTAGTTGAATTAGATTTGTTCTCTCTTGAGATTGCATCTGCTGGATTGTTCAGAGATGCTACATGATGCAATTGATTTTCTAAAGTTAATGATTGTATTTTGTTAATTCTATTTGCAACAAATGTTTTATAAAGTTTTGATTAAGATTTGATCCAATCTAAAACTATTGTAGAATCTGTTCAATAATATTCCTTTGTGATATTTTCATGTAGTGCATCTTTTGTAGCTGCAATAAGTTGAACTAGTAACAAGGCACCGCACAGCTCAAGGCGAGGAATTGACTGCACCTTTATTGGAGCTACTCTCGATTTCAAACAGATTAAATGTATTTTGTAGTCTCCATTTTTTGACTTTGTTCTGATGTATATACATGCTCTATATGCCCTCTCCGAATTGTCAGAAAAGCCGTGCAATTCAATCTGGTTTCCTTCCACTGTTTTTCTTGGTATCTTGATTTGACCTAGCATTTCTATTTTTGTTTTCATAAGTTATCCATCTTAAATAGAAATTTATCGGAACTGATTTGTTCCAATCAAGTTTTAACTCCCATAAATTTTATATGATTATCTTAGCAGTGATGATGACTGGTCCAAGTAATCCTAATAGGTCAAATATTTGCGACGATTTTATAGAATTACACGTTTTGTAATCTTTCCATGGTTTTTGATCATTAATGGGTGAGAAAACTGAAGTGTGTCTTCATTACTATTCTATAATAATCCCAATGTTTTTAATGTTGACTTGTTATTGAACAACAATTTTTCGTCTTTTGGAGTATTCTTTGAAGTGTCATCCAATATTCTACTTGAATTTGAGCGCCATTTTCTTTAATGAAATCCACTCTTTTCGAGTAGTTGTTGCAACTCCTCTTGTATTAGACTTAGCTCCAGTAATGCAATCATCAACGTAGAAATCTTTTTTTAAAAATGTTCCTTGCATATAAATATTTGTTTTCTTCAGAATTTGATAATTGATGTAAACATTTGATGGCTTGGAACGGAGCTAATACTGTTTCATATGTAATGGTTGTTAATTTGTACGTGCTTATTGCATCAGTTTTATTGTATCGCCATAAGATATTTTGATAATTTTGATTGTCTGGATGCACCTTGATTTGACGGTACATTTTTTTTATGTCTCCCGTGAGTACAAATTGATGCTTTCAAAATTGCACAATTATTGCAAACAGGTTATTCTGGATGGTAGGTTCTATGTTAAGTGTGTCCTTTAATGACACACCGGTGGTTATTCTTGCGGAACCGTCAAAAACGACTCTAATCTTTGTTGTACTACTGTTGTTCTTGAGAATGCAATAGTGTGGTAGATAGTATCCGTTTGTATTATTGCATTTCATTTTTTCCATGTGACCCATGTTTTTATACTCTTCCATAAAATTATAATAATCTTGTTGTAACGACAAATTGTTTCTTAATTTTCTCTTAATTGACAACAGTCGGTTGGTAGCGGCCAGCTTCAAGGATCTCAATTTTTGTATGTTGCTGTTAAATGGCAATCTTACAATAAAACGTCCATCCTTGTCACGGTTTATTGTATTTGTGAAATGTTCTTCACAATTTTTTTTGTTCTGGTGTAAGATAGCGTTTTTGAGTCACTTGTTTTAACTCCCAAAATTGTTGTAACCGTTTGTCAATTTGTAGTGTGCTGACGTGACAGGTTGTATTATGATTGGTACCATATGTGCTGCCAGACACAATCTAATGAAAAGTAGTTTCCAAAATATATTTGCTCCTAATATCATGTTAATCTTTCCCAACTTGTCAAAGTTTGGATCGGCTAATGGAGTATTCTGGGAAATTGTGTATTTTGATGTGTCTAATAGTATTGATGGTTGATCAGACGTAATAGTGGATATTACAAGAAATTTCAGTTTTTTAGAATATGATTAGTCCCTGGAGTTCATTGTTGTTGTTGTTTTGTGCGATATGTTAGTCGTCGAGTTGCCAATTCCTTTGACTAGAATATTGATAGACACTTGGTTAAGACACAATTGTTTGGTGATGAAGTTGGATTGTGATCCATTGTCTAGAAGTGTACGACAGATATGTTGTTTGCCGTTTTTGTCATTGATATAAACACTCGCTGTTGCAAGAATGACGTATTGGTGCTTGTTTTCTTTAATTGCAGCGCATGATGTAACTAGTGCTACGCTTGCTAAGTAATTGTGAAGAAGGTATTGTGCTTTTCATTCCAAGTTTTGCAGCGTCTCGATTTGCATTGATCCAACGAGTGACCCTTTCCTAGACAGTTTATGCAAAGCTTTAAGCTGTTTGCTTTTGCCAATTTATCTTTACAAGATAAATTGAGGAACGTGGTGCAGTTGTAGATGCAATGGTTTTGACTGCATACATAGCATTTAAAACTGGTTTGCGTTGCCAACGTATGAGTGTATCGAGGTTTTGGCGGTCTCAAAGATGTAGGTCGTGCTTCCAACACCTGAAATCGCTGATGCAAAAATTCAATCGCGTTGTTTAATGTTGGCTTTTGTGTTTTAATGCTATGTTCTTCCCATTTATCTTTGGTCAAACAATCTAATTTGGATGTTGACAGATAGAGCAGTAATGTGTTTTTGCTTAGTTCGTCTATTGCACTTAATGCACGAACGTTTTTGGTGAATTTATTGACATGATTCTTTATTGATATTGCTAAATCTTTGTGAACCCTTTTTAATTCAAACAGCCGCCTAAGATGATTTTCGACAATAAGTTTTTTGTTTTCAAAACGATCTTTTAATTGTGATTGTGCTACTGGATAATTTGCGAATGTGGTTGATAAAGAAGCTATTCTTTGTTGAGCTTCTCCTGTCAAACATGATCGGAAATACATGAATTTTTGGATGTCACTCAATGCCTCGTTTGTGTCCACCAATGAATTGAACACATTGATAAATAAAATTCATCTTCAACTGCGCCATTAAATTTGGGCAGTAAGATTGTTGGCAATTTTAAGGATTTTTTGACTGATGAATGACACAAATTTGCTGATTTGCAAGCAAATTGTTGAAGTCAAGTTAATGTTTGTTTGAAAACTCTACGTTTGAGTTTAACTCTTTCAATGTCATCTTGAAGCTTTATTTTGAAAGACGAACGTCACGGAAATATACGGTTCAAAGGACCATAAAATGATAAAAAGAAATCTGTTGTCGTCGAGTTCTTTTTTTGGCTTGATTTCTCATTTTGAATTTTTCTGTTTTGAGATCTTCGGGAACAGACACAAGCTCACAGATGTTGTAATTATCTGCGATACCATGCAAATGCACCCTTGTAATTGAAACTAATATTACTCTTAAATATTTATTTTTAATAATGACATGTATTTTAATATGACTGATGTAAGATTGATTCCCACAATCTTGATCCCAAAATAAATAACTTAAACTAATAATTATATTCTATACAGAGTATTGTAAATGGAAAAATACACTCAACACCGTTTTTGTAAGCTTTGACTTAGACTTAGTATTAACCTGTTTTAAACTAAAATAAATTGCCGTATTAATTGATTATAACCTAATACATTCCTACACCTTGGATGGTTTTGCTTAGCGTAAACCACCATTTTGAGTAGATTAGGTTGAGTTTTTATTTTGTGAATTTAATCTAAATTAAACAGTTGTTAGATTTAATTTTGAGCCTAATGAGTTTTTTTTTTTTTTATTTCAAGAAAATACCAAAAGTAAACGGAATGCTTACAACGCATAATTATGTTATGAATAGTAAAGGGTTTTCAAAAAGGAGGTTCATTTTGAATAGCAGAGTATATGGGCAGCTGTCAATTTTGAAGCTAATATCTTTTGACATTTGACAAGTAAAAACTATGCTATTATTAATATTGGAACGATACACGCTTCAACAACGTATTAAAATTATTAAAATTTACTAAAAAAATGTTCAAAACTTTTATAGTTTGCAAAACTAAAGCATTTTTTGGTCGTCGTAAAGCACCTTCTTGGTCGGCTATAGTGAACCTGGTGGAAAAATTTGAGCTGTTGGGACAAGTTTGTGATGTGAAGAATCAAAACCGTGTGCATCGCTCAAAAACACATAAGAATATTGTTGATGTAACCCGTTGTGTTGAAGAAAACCCAGGTTTATCAATTCCTTGTTGATCTTTGGAATTAGACATTCCACAAACAACATTACACCGTATTTTGCATAAAAACTTAAGTCTTAAAGCTTTTAAAGTTTAGTTAACACAAGAACTCAAGCCAGTCGATCACCATAAACGTCGTATCTTTGTTGATTAGGTCTTTCAAATGCGTCAAAATGATCTAAAATTTCATCTAAACTCATCTTCAGTAATGAGGCCCATTTTCATCTCGAAGGCTACCTTAATAAGCGGAATTGTCGCATTTGGGGCTTAGAAAATCCAAGAATGATTGTTGAAAAGTTTTTGCATCCTCAACGTGTTACGGTTTTGTTTTTGGGTTGGCGGTGTGATTGGACCCTACTATTTTGAAAATGAGGCTAGTGCAACTGTTACGGTGAATGGATGGCGTTACCAAGCTATCATTAATAGAAAATAAAAGATATTATTGTAGACGACGTTTATTTTTAGCAAGACGGCGCTACACAAGCAACAAAACAATTGCAATTTTGCAAAAAATGTTTCCTGACTGTGTTATTTCTTGAAGAGGTGATCACAATTGGCCACCGAGATCTTGTGATTTAACACCTTTAGAATTTTTTCTTTGGGGCCACGTAAAAAATAAGATCTATGCCAACGCTCTACAATCGATTTAAGACCTTAAAAATGGAATTCGTAAAGTTATCGAGGACATACAGCCGCAAATGTGCAAATTTATTATAGACAGTTTCATGAAAAGAATGTGGTACTGCAACCGTAACCGTGGCGGCCATTTGACTAATATTGTTTTCAAATGTAATAGCATACCTTCTTCTATACAATGAAATAAACATTTATTGATTTCTCTTAAAAAATATCCGTTTTTTTTTAATTATCAAAATGAAACCTCTTACTAGAAAACTCTATATTATTTACAATAATTAGCAATATTGATATAAAAATATAAACTATTATTATTTATTAACATTTTCTAAAGTTTTATCTTTATTATTCTAAATGCTTATTTGAATATTTCGATATTTTGCCTCACTTTGTGTTAATATTCTCGTACAGTGGTTGTCAATCTAGTATGGGTTAGTAAAAACTACCGGATCACTTAAATAATTCTCTAACCCTAAAAAAATTCAAAAAAAATTTCAACAATTTTTTTTTAGTTTAAACTTCAAATTAAGAACATTTTCCTACAAACGTACACTCTTATTTTAACAAAACAAATAAAATAAACAACAACATCAAAAACAAATAACAAAAAAAAAACATTTCAATAACAATTTGTCAATTATTTTATTGTCAAACCGCTCAGTGATAACAGTTTAACACAACATACATGCATTCCTGCATTTTACTGCTTTGCTTTTTATCTTCAACTTTAATCAGTATTTAATATATAAAACAAAATATTTTTCAAAAAGATAATTTAAATAGAGTAGTACACGCCAGCTCTCTACGTGCGTAACGTTTGCTAAGTTAATACACTTTGGCCGGCATCATCTGTGTCCAGCATAAATAACATCATTCTGCTCCAAACTGCATACTACACTAGAGAGAAAAAAAAAGTTGTTTATAAAAAGTTTTTACCGCAACACAATTTACAATAGCTTTTTGAAAGTAGTATTAGCTAGTATATATTTTTTTTTTAACAATACAAAATGTAAGCTTCGTATTTGCGTTCACTGTTTAGGTTGTATTATAACACACTAAATAATTTAATTTGTATGTATTTTGTTTAATTTACAAACATTAAAGATTAATACCAAATTTTTTTTTGCATTGATTTTAATTGAACAGAAGGTAATAGTTTGGAAACGACTGGTGTAGATACGTAACTAATTTAGCATGTTTATTGTCACAAGTGAAATACACAACACAACGTGATACACTAATCACACCTTCAAATAAGAAAATATATTAAACATCATAACTAAACTGAAATGATTACTGCAAACATTAAATATTGACGCAACAACTCTTCGTGGCAGTCTCGTATTTATACAACAGACTCGCATCAGTGCAGAAAAATTAAAGTTTGCCGCATTTGTCTTTCTCATTTTAATGCTGAAACTTTTGAGAATTATGTAAAAACTATTTTTATCAGTAGTGTGTGTTTTTCGAGGATGCGCTTAAATTACGCCGGCAATAATTCGCGACGCAAAGCCAGTGCAGTTTTGCAAAAGTTTTAATAAAGAAACAGTACGAGGCTCCTGGGAATTGAATATAATTAAGGAATTAAATAATGGACACTCTGGAGGAAGAAAACAGGTAAGCACTTTTAATTTTGTTCTCAGCCGTATACATATTTTTAATCCGGCTTAAAAATTTTATTTAAGTGCTAGCCAACAATTATTTCTAGTTTCAAGAATGCGTATAATTAATTTTAATTATATATTTAATTTAATATGGTTTATTATCTGTATTTTTCAAATGATAATTTATGCAAAATATTCAGTTAGAATGCAATATATTCTGCAAAGAATGATTCTTTAAGATTAATAATAATTGGTTGCTCCATATAATACAAAGCTATATAAGTTGTATGCGTCTTATTTATTTTTTTGTTGAGAAAAACTTATTATTTTACAATTTCATATTATATTTTCTTTTTATTGTGGTTTATTTTAGTGAGAATAACAATTTACTAATATTAATAAGTTTTTTTGTAATTCTCACATTTTAGCAAATATTTAAAACTTCAAGTAGAAATATATTTTATAGTTAATAAAATACGATAAAATTTATAAAGTATTTTATCACAAATTTTAGAATACAATTTGCAGTTCAAAGCTTTAGATTTTTTTATATGTTATGTCACTATGTTTTTATTCTGAAAAAAAATCTAAATAGCAAGTTAAAATACTCAATCCGCCTCTAATTTAACATAATACGTATAATATAAAGACAAATAAAAATGTTGCAATTTTGTTAAAAACGAGAAAAACAGATTCTTACATTAGTTTTAAAGCGTGTTGTTTGGTTTACTGTTACAACGTTGCATGCGCACGTACTTATAGTGTTTATAAAGCAGCATAAAACACAATATACAAACTATAAAATCTGTATTCCAAAATAAATTTTCATCAAATTTCAAAAAAGCTGTTAAAAATTAAAAGTTTAGCCACGAGTAATTTTTTATAAAAACAAGTAAAATTAAACAATATTTGTTTTTTTTTAATTTTTTTATTGGCTACACCAGTTGTTAAATTAATGCCAATTATATCATTATCATTAATTGTCAAAAAATTGATTATTTTTAAAATTTGTATTGATAACATGTTTACATAAAGTTAACAGACTTGCCAGTTTACTCACAATGATTAGTGTACCTGCGCTAACTTAACGTTATTATCAAGTCTAGAATCATATATTTTTTTTAGAATTAATACAATTACAAGACGTGCTTACAAATTATTTTTGCAAAAAAAAAACTGTTTAATTTTTATTTGTAATCAAAAGATTTTAGAAAATTTTAGTTTGTTAACTAAATCTGGTTATCAAAGTTATATAATACTCATTTTGACAAGTATATACAAGCTTGTAAGGTAGTTATAGAAACGACGGTCGTCTACCTGTCATCATTGGTCTTTCGTTCAGTTTACAATGAATTGTTAGACAGTTAAACAACGCAACTTTTCAAATACAATTTATTATCAAAATTGCAAAAGTTTTATTCAAACGAATTGCGTTTTTTGACCTCATTTCAAAATAGCTTAATCAATCTTTTTCATCAGATAACAAAATTCAAAGTAGAAAACAACCTTCAGCAAAGTGGATTTACAACTAAAAAATAAAATTTAAAAACAGTTTAAACACCTAAAAACATTATACTTATTTAACAAGCAATACAAAAAAGTTTACGCCGATTAACTATACTTTATTTTTTATCAAAATCTTCAATTTCACCATTACAAAATTCAAATTGTGCAATCTTTTAATCCGAGTGATTATCAAAAAAAAATTTGTATTTATAAGGTTATGTTTAAAAAGTTTAAAAATAATGACAACAACCAAGTAAACAACTTGAAGATGAGCGATAAAGACATTTGTCTAGTTTTGTAAATAAACAAAACTTTAAATATTAGGCGGTTACAAACTTTTGTATATTGAAATTATCGGCTAATTTTTTTTTATACTACAACTAATCCAGTAAATGAAAACACACTTTTTCAGCAAGACGGGACAACAAGCCACACTGCAAAAATTTCAATAAATGCTGCAAATGCTTTGTTTACGGGCCACGTCATTACTCAATAACAAAAATATTCCTTTCTTTTTTCCAGATTTAACGGTTATGGATTATTTAAAAACAAAAAATTATCTAAGTTTTCAATATGCAGCAAAACGCCATGTAAAACTTTTAGGTGTAACTCCAAAAATGCATAAAATTTATGTAAGACATTCAGCAAACGTAATGTTTAGATAATAGTTTTTTTTTTTTTATTGTACGTCAAATATCTATTTTTGTATTTTATAATTACAAGTGATAAATTAATAAATAATTCTTTAAACAATTATTATTATTCCGTTTTACTGAAGGACCCTTTACAGTGTAATTATGATTTTTGCTTTTTACGGCTATTTTACATCGCCACAGTAAGTCTAAAATGTTATATTAAAAAAACTAACAAAAATACTACAGATGGCCTGCACAGAATGCCCAACAAAAATAATCTTAAAACTTTATAAAAATAAGTTGTAATATAAACTATTATAATATAATAAATTATCTGTTTTGATAGTTTATACAGGGTAGCTATAAATACTTGGAATTATGTAACCATCTATTGTACGTCTGTGCCGCTTTAATGAAAATGCGTAAATAAAGTTGTATTTTAAGATACAATAATAAAAATATGTTTATGTTTACATGTTTAAAATTATCAGTTGTAAACTCTCAAACGCAGTCTGGAATAGAATAGTCATTCCCCATTATCAAACCGCCCATTCCTAAAGTAGGATTCAATAATAAAAATATTCTCTTTATTTGTATACATTCTTATAACCTTGCTTGCTTGACAGCTGTCAAAGTTGAACTGTCAAAACAAATAGTATAGTAAACAATTTTAAAAAGGCGGCATATTTAAAGTGATTACATAATCCCATTCATTTATAAATTCCCTGTATTTATTATAATACAGCAAGTCTGTTTTAAAAAGACCCTCACAGCGGGAAGAAGGGAGATGCGTCAAAAAACTTGTTTTAGTATATTTTGTTTCTATAACTTACTAGTAGTTTTTTATCGTTTTAAGGTATAAAATCCTTTAAAAAAATTTTTTAACTTTAACTTGCAATATGCAATTTTTGTTTAAAAATCACAATTTTTTTCTTGTTAAATCAATCAGAAATTTTGCGTAGAATTCAATTCTGGCTTCATTTTAAGTCCGTACCCTGTATATACGCTGCAAAGTTGAAAAAAAAACATTTTTTTGGTCCCAGTAGCCTACCAAAAAAAGTTGACGTATTTTTTATGTAAATTAGTTATAAAATATAAATTTGTTTTGTGTAGTTACGAAAAATATTATATACACACTAGGATGGAGTTTAAAGTTTTTTTTGTCAAATTTTGGTTAGCTTCAAACGGATTTATGTTTGAATGCCAACAGTAATAATATTTTTAAGTTTTGGCACCCATAGATTTAGTTTAAATGGTGCCGCAAACGCAAAAACTATCAATCAAAGAATAAAATTGCCCAAAATTCATCCAAGCAACAAAAGATGTTTTTGTCAAACTTTTGAAATGAGCTATAAAAAATCAAATATTTATAATAAATAAATTTTACACGTAAAATTGTCCGCAAAGTTTAAATTATTAATAATATTTGGTGTATAATTTTTCTGAGCGATGCTAAACGTGTATTTAAAAAAAATTATGTTGAAAATGCACATATTATTTTTGCAGTTTTTTTTTAATTTAAGAGCTTTAAAGCCCAAATACAAAAAAACGTGTTACCACCGCTCAATTGTCTTTGAATATGTAAATGCTAACACAAATATATTGAACTTTTGTTTGTCCATACTCTCATATTAAATACTTAAACACTATTTATGTATAAGAACCATCTGATATGAAACTAATTTTAATGTGTGAGCAAGTTCTTGACAACTTATACAATCATTTATATATTATATCAGTTATTTAGTAAGTTTTTATTTAAAAAACTAAATCCTGTTCTAATTCTAATTTCTTGTTTTGTATCAGACAAGTCTTAAGGCGGTATTTGTAGATTAAACTCAATCTCAGACTCAAGGCGTACTAATAAAAATAAGCGTACAAAAATAGTTTTGTATTATGTACTATTTTGTGGCTAAATTCAAAAAAGTCTTTCAAAATTTTTGCAAAAAAAATAAGTATTAGTTCTACTTACATCTTTTTTTTTATATAACGAAAAAAATCAAAATAATGTAAAAATAAAATAAATCTTAATTATTGTTTTTGTTTTGATTAATTATTTTTTGCATACTTGTGAAAATAGTATATAGTTAAAACATAAGTAAATAAAGTGAGTAAATAAACACTTTCACAAGAATAAAATCTCAAATTTCTCTAAACAAATCCATTTTAATAACCATAATTTTAACATGAAACAAAATTTAAAACTTTTACATAACTGTACAAAAAGACTAAAAATGTCCATTTTGAAATCTCTAGAAATAGAAAAAACAAAAAATAATCCATAAATATTTTGCATAAATGATCAACTTAAAGATAATTTTCAACATAATCTTTACCTTTCTAAAAAACTGATAAATCATAAATATAAACTAGAAATTAATCACCCAACAAAACTACTAACGCTATCCCACGTAAAATCAATAACTTTTTAAGCACCAACTACTATAATATTACGCACAAGCGTCCATTACGAGAGGCACTGCTAAAGCTTGCAAAATCAAGTACTGCCTGTATTGCCAGCGTTCTGCGATTGTCATACTCGTAAAATTTGACGTTTTTCTCCTATAATGTTTTTCCACACATTATAGGAGAAAAACTTTGTTATTTGGAGATAAAGCACAATCCAAAACTATAGTTTACAAATGGTTCGCAAAATTCAAACGTGGAAGACCAACGTATGATGACAATTTTTGCAAAGGCCGTCCATGCACCTCTCTTGTCGCAAAAAATATTGATGCTGTTCGTGAAATGAATTTGTCAAATTGGCTTGTGTCCTGTAGTGAAATAGAGACATCCTTAGGCATTGCAGAAAAACAAATACATACGATTTGCACAATCATTTACATGTCAGGAAACTTTGCAGTCGTTGGATCCCACACAATTTGAAAGAAAAACAAAAGCAGGCGTGTCAAGTGGTGCAAGAAATGCTAACAAAATTTGATAGGGGTCGTTGAAATTTGGTATATAATATTGTAACAAGTGACAAATCTTGGATATATTTATATGAGCCTAAAACTTAACAGCAATCGCCTGTATGGGTGTTTCAAAATGAACCTAAACCCACAAAAGTGGTGCGTTCACGAAGCGTTTTAAAAAGAATAATTGCTTGTTTTTTCGGAAAAACAAGTTATGTTGCAACTGTTGTATTAGAAGATCGAAAGACAGTTAATGCTGACTGGTATACTTCAATTTGTTTGCCAAAAGTTATTGCTAAAATCAGATGGAACAACATAAACCGGCAAATCATTGCTCATCATGACAATGCAAGCGCTCACACAGACGACTCACACGACAAACTGTAAAGTTTTTGACCAGTAACATCATCCAATTAATGACTCATTGTCCATATTTGCCTGATTTATTGCCCAATGACTTCTTCTTATATCAACAAAAATAAAAAGTGTGGCAAGCGTTTTTCATCGCTTGAAGAGGCCGTTAAAGCATTTAAAACACTTGTTTTGGAGGTACCTCGCTTAGAGTAGCAATTTTTTTTTTTTAAGATTAGTTTAGATGCAAAAGTGTATAGATTTAAAAAAAAAATATTTTGGGGCAAATTACATAACGTACATAATTTGTTTTTTGCTTTACATTTTCCGCAAACTTTGGTAGTAAGTAATGTAAGTTATTCTGTTTTTCATTATTTTTATATTTTTATATTTTTAACTATTAACTTATATGTACCACTGTCCATTGTATATCTTATGTTTATATTTTCTGTGTATTACCTTACAGAGCCTGAAGATGACAATTTTTCATTGTCAAAACATGTCGCTACATTAATAAACTTTTAACACCACAAAGCATGCTAGAGTATCAATTATAACCAACTATATACTAAATCTTAATTATGTTGCAAAGTAAGATTAACTTAAAATTCTTATAGCGTATAGAATTCAATCTCAAAAAGGATTTTTATTATAAAACCTAATTTATTTATACTATTCTTTAATAAAATGTCTTATGTACTAATTTTAATTGCAAATAAATCTTTTGAAAAATTTATCAAAAATTTTATATTAAACTTAATATAAAACAATTTGTTTGGAATAATTTTTAATAATATATTCATTATATTATAGCAACAAAACGTAGAAAGCTTTTTAAAAAGCTAAATTATTAAAAAAAAATTAATAGTTTTTTAGTTTCAGTAATTTAATTTTAAATATACATTATTGATACCTTATTTATCAGTTTCATATCAAAGCTATTTCTAAAAAGTTAGATTTCTTGGCATGACAGAAAAAAATAAACAAACAGATAAAAAAATTACTTGTAAGCATCCTGCAAGTACATCTATTAAGCTATAAATGCATCTAAAAGCCGTGTGTCGTAATATATTTTTTGTATGCTGAGTATTTAATCATTTTAAAACGTTTAATTATTTTGATTGTTTATTTAATATAAGGACGTCAAAAGTAATATTTGAGTATTATTCAGTTTAACTATTCGGTTAATTTTGTCTATACACAAATATTCGTGCAAGACTTATTTGTTGTGAAATATATAATTCTGTTATGGAATATATTATTTGTCGTGCCATATATTATTCTTAAGCGCAACGTGAAATATTTTGACGTTCTAAAATTTATTTGGTTGCTAATTTTTTACATAGTATTATATTGTTGTGGAAAGACGTGGCAAACTACAAAATCTGTTGTTAGTAAACTGGGGTTTCTTAAACTTTTTTTATTCACAACCCCATTTATAATTGTGAATTTTTTGCGACCCCATATAAATATATTAACAATATACATACTAGAGTGTAGTTTAAATTTTTGTTTGTCAAATTTTTATAAGCGCCATGTTCAAATTTAAAAAAAAATAACTTTTACAAAATTTTGTGCTAATTGATTAAGTCTAAATAGTGCCGCAAGCACAAAAACTACCAAACAAAAAGTGAAATTGGATCAAGCGACAAAAGAACTTCTGAAATGAGCTTTTTTTAATATACAATGTATTTTTTTACCAGATTTTATGGTTCCAAATTGAATGTCACTAACTAGAAGGTTATACAATGTGTATAAAAAAATGTAATCTTATAAACTAATTAAAAATGAAAAAAAATTGTATTTGATATTGTAGAAAAAATCTAGTCTTGTCTTGTCACTTCAAAAATGATTCATTTTTTATTTTTAAATTTTTTTTTCTTGTGTTTATTTGACTTCAAACTCTTTTTTTGCATTGTATAATCTTCTAGTTAATGACAATTGATTTGGAAACATAAAATCTAGTAAAAAACAGCATTGTATATTAAAAGAAAAATATTTTAAAAGTTTGGCAATTTTACCTCTACTTTGGTAATTTTTGTGCTTGCGGCACCATTAAGATTCAACCTATCGGCACTCATCAAAATTTGACAAAAAATAATTTAAGCCTCACCCTAATACACACATATAAAAAAATATAGTTTTAGAATTTTGCAACCCCAGAATTTAGCTAAGCGACCCCGTTTGTGGTCGCAACCCATTGTTTAAGAAGCCCTGGTTTAGACTATTATTGTGTTAATTTGCTGAAGTGCAAACAATTTTTTGACGTGGCAATAACGTTTTGCCTTTATTAAATATGTTTTATATGGGTTTAAAAACTAAGAAAAAAGCCTTTTCTTTTCTTAAAAATAAAATTAGTCAGTGAAATAACTCCTTTTAGCTTGTTTTTGGATTGATCATAGTTCAAGGGTAATTAAAAATAATTTAAATCAATGTTGTAAGTATCAAGTTTAATAAAAATGTCTGCAATTTTATTGCAAATTACGTTATTAACTACTACACATTTGCCAAATTTGTATCATTTGTAGATGTTTTATTTTTTCTTTTTTATTTTTATTTTTATTTTATTGTTGTTCTACACTTTCAAAACCATTTCTAACTTCCATTGTACGTTGAAACAAAGAGTTTAAAAAATTTACATGTTGTAGTAAATTTTATTGAATGATTGGCTTGTACTGTTTTTCTAGGTAACTGCTATTAAAAGAGCAATTTTATATTAGTCAAAATATTTTTGTGTTTTTGCCTGTAATTTAATAACTAATTTTTGTTGACTATTTAGTACCACTTTAACTTTTTAATGCATTTAAAATCAAAATTATTTATTATAAGTAAACTTTCCAACATTATTAAACTTGGTCTCTCAACTTATACAAAAACATCCCAATCAAATAATAATATCACAATAAACACAATAACAACAAGTTACAACCATTACAATTCAAAAGAATCTAGTATGTGTTTGTCGCATTAAATTAGGTTTTCTTTTGTTAAAAAAACAAAATATTGAATTTTACTAAAATCTTAATTCCACAATAAAACCAAAAAATTAGCACAAGTTCTCCATAAATGTTTGAGGGGGCATTATTGGTGATTTTTTTTACTAGTTTTTTTTTACGTAACAGACTGACTAGAAAGAATACTTAAATTAAAAAAATGCATGACGACACTCTTCTGCAGTGTAATCCCTAGACAACAAATTGAGAGTTTTATAATTGAACTGACTAAATTGAAAATACTTCCCAGTCAGATTTTATTTCAAAATCTTTGTTTATAGATGTTACACATTTTAACCTAAAATAGGTCAATATCTTTGGATATAAAAAACTAACATCATTTACACTAACTAGTTTTTTATACAATTATTGTAAAAATGTCTAGAGTTAGTTGAAGACTGACTGATGATCTGTTTTTTATTATTATTAAATTATAAAAAAAATAAATAAAAAAATGCAAAATCCAATTAGTTTATAATTTAAATAATCGGACCGTTTTAGGTAAAAATTACAATATTCAACAATTTGTACATGTTTTTTTTTTATAATAAAACAAATATTTTAGCCATGTTGGGAGATACTTTATTTGCAAATGTTTTAAGATTAATAACTGAAAATCAATTTATACCTAATGACTTTTTAGAATTGAGTTATATAGATATTTTTTTAACAACCCATTTTTTAAAATGAATTTAACCCATTATTTTTACAATAACAACAAAGTTTAAATTAGTTTGTATGTTTGTATTACATCTATATAGTTGTCACATTGCAGATACGAGTAGGTTATAACCACAATTCATCTGCTATTGTTACTTGTGAGTGCGGTGTTTAATTGTTACTCTTATTCGTAAGTGGTATTTAGTGTTTTTAGTGTTGTTATTGTTATTTGGGAGTGGATTATTTTATGTTTCGTTATTTGTGAGTGGTGTAATTATTATTTGTGAGTAGTTGTTTGTTTTATCTATGGAATCCATTTTTCAAAATTCCATTTTTTTAATATCTACTACCCTTAAATCACCTGGCAACAAAATGAGCGTGGGACGACGCGCGCTTATAAGCGCGCACTTCATCCGTTCATATCTCAGTAATTAATTAAATTTGATGTCTGTCATTGATATATGATCATTCTACATGTTTTATCTATGCAATCCATTTTTCAAAATTCAATTTTTTTAATATCTACTACCCTTAAATCACCTGGCAACAAAAAATGGCGCATGGTGAATTTTTTATCAATTATTAAATTTTAATAGTAATTTATGCAATTTAATTGTATTAATTTTACAGTTAAAATAATTACATAAAATCCATTGTAAAAATATTTAAAATTTTTTAATAAAAAAAAAAAAAATTTTATTCGGGGATCGAACACTGGACCTTTAGACTGCGAAGCAACTTACACTTTTTTTTACACTTTAATGCATTTATTAAAAAATTCATTATAAATACAACAGAAAAAGTATATGTAAACAAATATGGACAAAATAAATTCATAACTAAAAGTTTTCAAAAATTAAAAATGGAACAATATAAACCTAAGTTAACAATTCTGATAAAACTTATAATACTTATGGTCCATTCTCTCACAGATTCATTCTTCTTTCACTCACACAATCATTCATCATTCATTCAGGTTAAAAACATATTTTAAAATTATCATGATTAACAAACACTACATAGACCGTAAAAACATCGGTTTTATGTTTATAACAATTTTTGTTTAAGCTTAATTCTAACTAACCTAATCTATCTATTTACAATAATATATACAAAAACTAACCTAACCTAACTCTACTATATACAATAATTTTGACTCTAAAAATCAAATTTTACAGGGACGGTAGTATCAATCAAATGTGTTGGTTGAAGATAGGTAAGCACTGATAACTGAGCTTATGTTTAATTCTGAAAGGTCTATTGTTAGATCGGATGCTGGTGAGCTCCCTCAAAAGAGGGTTATTTTCTAATTTAAATTTATAAAAATTTTGTGAAATTTCCATTATGTAGTCCGAAATAAGGGGTACATTTGCCTGTTCGTGCAAATCTCTGATTCTGACATACCTGTCTTTGCGAAGTGCCATTCTCAGACACTTATTTTGTAACACTTGCAATCTATTCAGGTTAGTTTTACCTACGCCGCACCATACTGGAGCAGCATAGGTTAACGAAGGTCTGATTACTGATTTATAAAGGTGAATTTTGGTATCAGCCGAAAGAGAACTATTTTTGTTTATAAAAGGGTAAATTTGTTTGATGGCTTGATTTGTTTTGTGTAGGATATGTGTTAAATGTTGTTGGTAATTTAGACGGGAGTCTAGATGGACTCCCAGATACTTGACGTGCTGCTTCGTCGGTATAGTATCTTTATCGAAAGTTGTTGGTGTAAACGTTTTGATATTTGTGAATTTACGTGTAAAGGAAATTCTTTCCGATTTTTTGGTGTTAATTTTGATTTTCCAAAGATTGAAAAAATTTTGCAGCGTGTTTAAATGAATTTGGTTTTGTTTCTGCGCGGCCACTGCATAAAAAGAACCTGAATAGATTGCAGTGTCGTCTGCATAAAGTGCAAGACTTGTTTTTGCTAAAGCAGGTATGTCATTGAAATAAATATTAAAAAGTTTTGGTGCCAAAATTGAACCTTGCGGTACACCAGCATCAATATTTTTAGGGGAGGACAAAATGTCGTTGACTTTGACCTGGAATTGCCTGCCTGTTAAAAAATGGTGTATGAGTTTAATCAAGTATGATGGATAGTGTTGTGTTTCCATCTTATGGATCAGTCCGTTAGTCCATACTCGGTCAAAAGCTTTTTTGGCATCGAGCAGGACCATGTCTGTCACTTTGTCTTTATTGAAATTGATGTTAATGTCATTGACGATTCTAGCAATTTGCTGAACCGTCCCATGTCCACTTCTAAAGCCAAACTGATTGTCGGTCGTTAGTTGGTTGTCTGATTCAAAAGAATCAAGTCTTTTCATGATAATTTTTTCAGTCACCTTGCAACTGCTCTATCACTGTGCTATTACAACACAACAGAATTGCTTTGAAATACGGGAACACTTTAGTAAGTGGTTTAGTATGTATTTAATTACGGCGGTTCATATCTCAGTAATTAATTAAATCTGATTTGCGTCTTTGATATATGATCATTTTACATGATTTATCTATCGAATGCAGTTTTCAAAATTTAATTTTATCAATTTCCATTACCCTTAAATAACCTGGCAACAAAAGTAGCGACTGTTTTATATTAGCGAGCACTTTATCGGTTCATATCTCGGTAATTAATTAAATCTGATTTCTGTCATTGATATATGTTTAAGGTACTTGTTTTTTCATTCAAAATTGATTTTCAAATTTAAAATAAATTGATAAATAACCGAATTAACACTTGTTTGTCTATTTACTTGAATTAGTCTTATCTCGGTAATTAATTATTTTAAAGATCTGTCATTTCGGCGCGTGCAATCTATGTCAAAAACTATTTAAATGCCGTATTCAGAACTTAGATTTAACCTTGGGTAAGAGCTGTGCTAAACAATTACTGTTAATTAATAAAATACTCAATTAGTTAGTTAATGCTCATTAATTATTGCTTGCATTTGCTATAGAAATATGTGTTTTTTTCTTGCCGATCTAACGGTGTATTTATAATTGACCTAGCTCTCATAATAAGGGAGATAATGCTTTTTTTCTGAGAGTATATTTGTTGCTAGGTTTTTTAAAATTTGTTTCCAACTTCGCAGCAGTGAAGAGTTAACCATTTAGTATTATATACATTATTAAATTTTTCTAACTAAATAAATGTCTGTGATTACTTTAAAGAAACCTTTCAAATGATTATCAAAAAAGTTTAAAGTTGGTTTATTTGGAGAGCAAATATGTTTCTTACAAAAATGATCTTATCAAAACAAGTAAGTTTAAAAAATATTCTATTATAACAAACACTCTGAGATTTATAAACGGTAAAGGTGTTTTTACATTTGTCAATTTATTGTTCAATTTTAAGGACTTATTTATATCATTAATTGCCGTCAATTTTACGACAATTTATTGGAGATTAGTTTCACTTTACACTTGGCAATTTATTGTTCAATTTCCAATACTGCCAACTGTATAATGAAACAGCTGATCGCCAGGTTATGTGGTAGATGTAAATATTTATGCACTGTGACTGAATCATATATATTTTGCAGTTAGCTACACTTAACTTCATCAATAAATTAAAGCAAAGTAGGTTATGTTTTAATCTAATATTTTAATCTGACAATAAATTGGTCAATAAATTGACAAATGTAATTGATTGGGGCTTCAAGGTCAGTAAGTCCTTAAAATTGAACAAGAAATTGACAAATGTAAAAACACCTTAAGTCAAACTAATTGTTGGTCAACAAGTAAATGTTTAAAATAATAATTGAAATGTACTAGATTAAAGCAATCTGGATTGTTATTGTTTATTTTAGTTTTGCTCAAAAAGAAGATACCGGGTTTTTTATGTTCACAAACTATAAATTAAGTTAATTTTTGGTTTGACTAATTCTTTTAGACAATGTTTTGCCAATTGTATAATAAATTTTGTATGACCTTCTGGGCAATTTATCTCATGCCACTTGCTTTACAATCTACGGTAGACTGAACTTTATATTCAATAGATTTAATTCATTTATTAATTATATAACGCTTTCTATAATTAACCAATGTTTAAGTTAATTATTAAAACTATTAATATAACAAACAACTTCAATATTTTTTTCTAATTTTCAATTCAAAAACCATTTTAAATATATTAATCGTATTTTAGAAGCAGGTACACTTTTGAAATTTTAATCGGCTATAAATAGAAGCGCGTATTAAGCATCAACAGTCCACAAATAAAAAATTATAAAAGTAAATTAAACAAAAGTTTGTAAATTCTTATGTAGTAGTAAGATACTATAGATTTAAAAAACCTTCATGGATAAAGGGTATAATTCAGAAAGTGTTGAGACCGCGTACCTACCTAGTGTTGATACCGGAACTACAAAAGACATGGAAACGTCATATCAACCAAATAGTTGCATGTCAACATGGGACAAGCGACGCGACAGTGACCAATGAGTCAAGTGAACCAATAACCGAGGAGTGGCGACGAAGTAATTGCTCACGCAAACTTCCAGAACGTTTCGGAAACAATACCTAGTTTTAGTTAATTGTAATAATTTAAGTATTATTGTTTATTAAATTATTAAACGCGCCGCTTGTAGCGTCAAGACGCTGGAAGCGTATTTTAGCAGCGTCAAAATCACGAGGCCACGAGCCTGTCAATTTTTGTTGGAGCGTTTATTTCGACATTTCTATTTAGGGTTATGATACATTTATTTTTGTTTATATTAACTTTTTAACACTTTTTTTAAATTTAATTATTTATTCTGCCAATATATTCATTAAAGATAAATTATATTAATGTTACTTTTCAAAATATACAAAATTTTAAAAATGTAAATTATTTACATAAACAAAAAATCATAGAATGCGGAAAAATACAAAAATAATCTTGACGCTTATAGCGTCTAAACACAAGTAGCTTCAATTCCGTATTATATTTGACATTTCTATACGGGGCATTAGTGTGACGTCACACGACAGTGGCGCTATTGGCGCCAACGCGGATTATCAAAACATCTACTTTATACATAGGTAGAAATACTTGTTGGATTTAATTGTGTCGTTATAAGATATTGTTTTGCAATCTACTGCACCAAAATGGATTAATATTATATTAAGACATATTTTGATGTACAATTTGTATATATTAGATGATACAATTTTAAATAAACACATATTGAAATTCGGAAATACAACATAACCTCACAAACATTGTAAATATTTAATAAATACTTTTTGAATTCAATGTTAATTATACTGTAAATTTGATCAACTGCAACAAATTATTATTAAAGTTTAAGTTTGAATATTTATTTAGCAAATTTTAATATTTGATAAATTTAGAAAAATTATTAACTAAGTAACTAAATATGTAAATATGTAAATATGTTAATATTAAACATAATATTAAATAATGAACCATCAAACAGTTTTTATAATTTTATAATAACATATATTTATGTTTTTAAATTTAATCATTATACGTTAGATTTGTTAAAATCAATAAGTAAGCGATTTGAAAAAGCTTATCGGCAGAGATTTTTTTGCTATTTAAAATATTTAATATATATATATATATATATATATATGTATATAATATATACACAATTATATTATTTTACATAATGAAAACAAACATAATCAATTAATTAAATTGTCTTAAGAATTTAATCGAGTTATAATTAATTTTGATTATCTATGTTCCGATTATGTGTAACGAAACTATGCATATATTGTTTTTGCAATTATATTTATTTGATAATACTTTTGTTTGTGTATTAACAATGAATTTTATAAAATATGTTTTATTTTACAAATATATTATAGATAATTGCTTTTGATCTGCCAATAATACAATCTGAAACTTAAATAATCAAAATTTACTCGACTAAAATCTTATTTGATTTGATAAAAAGTTTATCTGTTTATTATAATTTTATTAATAAAGTCAATAACTAAAAATATATAAACTGTTACATATACAATTAATTAATAAACAAATAACAAAAATATCATCTTGGATAATCAAGGCAATTTTTTGAGTCAATTCTTGAGTAAAATACTGCCTATTATCATAAATTAGTTTTACTGAATATACAATACTATAGATGTAATAAAAAATATAATAATTAACTTAAATTTAACAAATGTATTTTAAAATTTATATAAAACATTTTGTGAGGTTATATTGTAGTGAATGTTTTAATATGTGTTAATTTAAAATTGTGTTATTAATTATCTACATATTATACATAAAATATTACCTTGTTGAACAAATAATCACTGCACAAACACTGAATTGCTGAAAAATATCTTATAAGACCACAATTAAATGCAACAAGTATTTCCACCTATGTATAAAATAGTTTTTTGATAATCCACATTGGCGCCAATGGAGCCACTGTCGTGTGACGTCACTACTAATGCCCCGTATTAAAGGTTATGATACTTTTATATTTGTTTATATAAAAATTTTAATATTTTTTCTAATTTAAATTTTATTCATTCTACCAATAAATCTTTTAAAGGTAAATTATATTACCTTATCTTACTTTTCAATATAAGATACATGTACAAAATTTTAAATATATAAAAAGTATATTTACAAACAGAAAACTTCGAAACGGGGGAAAACTAAATTTATTTTAAAAACTAAATTAATTAACTTTTAAAATAATTTTATTTACTTATTTGTCATTTAGAATATGACATGTAAAACCCTGTGATTTTTGTTATTTAAAGCTTTCTAGCTTTGTTCTCCTAGCTTTCCACGTTAATGATAAAAAATAATAGTTTTAAATTAAATTTTATTTCTTTAAATTTAATAATTAAAAACCCAAAATCTTGGCAGAATTGGCTTTAGCAAACTAAACTTGATAATAGAATATAATCTATCAAACAATGTAGATTTTATCCATTCTAAAATTATGCCAGTTTATATTCTTCATTAGTAACTATTAATATAAAATTTTGAAAACTAACAAAAAGTGTTTTATATGTATAGTGCAAAACCTATACAAACATATCATAATATTATACATTATTTTTCTTACTTAACTAATAATTTTACAAAAAAAAAATTTAATAAAAATTTATTTAATTTAATATAGTTAAATAAATTAATTAAATAAAAAATTAAATCATAATAATGATAATTTTTTTTTATAATTACAATCTAGACAAAATTATCAATTGAAAAGAAAACGTTCTGGCGTCTATATTTAAGAGCGTTTGAAACAAACCGATTTGTTTCAGACGCTGACGCTCAAATAATACGCTCCAGCGGTATAAACAGTCAAATTTTATTGTATACGTACTTGATTTTTTGTATTAATTTGTTTGTAACCGCTGGGCCACGAAACAAACGCGCCGCTTGTAGCGTCAAGGACGCTGGGAGCGTATTTTAGCAGCGTCAAAAACAAGGCCACGAGCCTGTCAATTTTTGTTGGAGCGTTTATTTTGACATTTCTATTTAGGGTTATAATACATTTATATTTATTTATATAAACTTTTTAACACTTTTTTTAATTTAAATATTCATTCTGCCAATATATTCATTAAAGATAAATTATATTAATGTTACTTTTTAATATATACAAAATTTTAAAAATGTAAATTGTTTACATAAACAAAAAATCATAGAATGCGGGAAAAAAACAAAAATAATCCTCCCGCTTATAGCGTCTAAACACGAGTAGCTCAATTCCGTATTATATTTGACATTTCTATTTAAGGTTATGATACATTTATATTTGTTTATATAAACATTTTATTATTTTTTTGATTCAAATTTTATTTATTCTACCAATAAACCATTTAAAAGTAAATTATATTAATCATGCTTTTCATTATAATAAGTATATACAAAACTTTAAATATATAAAAAGTATATATACAAAAAACTACAAACCGCGGGAAAACAAAATTTATTTTAAAAACCAAATTAATTAATTTTTAAAATAATTTTATTTACGTATTTGACATTTGATTTATTGAAATATGACATGTAAAACTATGTAATTTTTGTTACTATCTAGCTTTGTTCTCCCCTCATTTTACGTTAATGATAAAAAATAATATTAATAATTTATTAATTAAAAACCCAAAATCTTGGCAGAATTGGTTTTGGCAAATTAAACTTGATAATAGAATATAATCTATCAAACAATGTAGGTTTCATCTATTTAAAAATTATGCCAGTTTAAATTCTTTATCTGCCAGTACTATTAATATAAAATTTTGAAAACTGACAAAATGTGTTTTATGTAGTGCAAAACTTATACAAACATCATCAAATTATACATTATTCTTCTTACTTAACTAATAATTTTACAAAAAAAAATAATAATAATTTATTTAATTCAATATAGTTAAATAAGTTAAATCATAATATTGATAAAATACAAATTTATTTTTTTTATAATTAGAATTTAGACAAAATAATTAATTAAAAAAAAAAAACGTTCTGGCGTCCATATTTAGGAGCGTTTGGAACAAACCGATTTGTTTCAGACGCTGATGCTCAAATAATACGCTCCAACTGTATAAACAGTCAAATATTTTTGTGTACGTACTTGATTATTTGCTTTTAGGAGGCATATAAGATGAGCGTCAAGCGTAACGAACGCTCGTGTTTGTTTCGCTAGAAGCAAACGACGCTGCATCTTGCAGCGCTATTTCGTGGCCTGGCACGTATAAACTAATGTATTTGAATTGGACGCTTGACGCTACTTTTTGCAGCGCCGAGCGTTTACGCTCATAGCGTCATGGCTCGTGGCCCAGCGGTAAGAGGCTTATAAGATGAGCGTCAAACGCAACGGACGCTCGTGTTTGTTTCGCTAGAAGAATACGACGCTGCGTCTTGCAGCGCTATTTCGTGGCCTGGTACGTATAAACGCATGTATTTGAATTGAACGCTTGACGCTTCTTTTTGCAGCTCCGAGCGTTTACGCTCATAGCGTCATGGCTCGTGGCCCAGCGGTTGTTTATTTTATTCATGTATATCTAGTTATATATATATTATTTTGTTAGTTATATAAATAACTATGGTGATAAAAATAATTTGTTAGTTATATTCGAGAGTAAAAATAAATCGGTTGCATTAATATAATGTTTCATTATAAACCTAATTTAATAGTGAACATCACTAAACTTATAAATATTTTTTTCAAAATTATGAGTTTATTAGAAAGATTGGACATTTTCATTTAAGAATAAAACACAACATTATTCAAATGACTGCCACGGCTGGCTTAACAGTAACTCATTTGATTAACCCAAATTTTAGTACATTTTTGATTATTTGGGCACTAATCGCATAAATGGCAACTTTGATTTTATGTTTCCAGGCATCAATCGTCTCTAGATGGTTACCGTAACAGTTATCTTTAAAGTCTTCTTACAAAAAAAAAATCCAACAGGGTCAAATCACAGCTTTTATGCGGCCAATTGTCATCAGCATTAGCTGGTTAATTGATTTTCAAAAACAATGCGCAAGATTGATGGTTACGTTAGCTGTATGGCAAGTGGCCTGGTTCTGTAAAAAACCAAATGTCATCCACTTCATACTTTTCAATTTTTGGAAACAAAAATTTGTTTAACATGGCACAGTAACGTTTGCTATTGACTGTAACCTAATTTTCAAAGAAAAATTGCCCAATAATGCCGCTGGACCAAAAACCACACCAAACGGTTATTTGCTGTGGATGCATAGGTTAATCAATAGTCGTGTGTGAAATCTCTAATCCCTAAATGCAACAATTTTGCTTAATGACATAGCTTCCAAAATAAAAATGAGCTTCATTAAAAAACAATTTTTCAGTAAAAATGCTTATCTTTGGCCAAACAATCTTTAGCCCATTGGGCAAACTGAAAACGCATCGGATAGTCATGAAACATTATTTTTTGAATTAATTGAACTTAGTAAGTCTTTAAAACGAGTTTTTTTTTAGAGAAGTGCGGGATATGTTCAGTTTCTTATAACGATGATGAGTTGATGATGATGCATGTTCACGCACGCTCTAAGCAACAGCATTAGTTTTTTTGGTTAAACGCACTAGACAAGAACGTAAACGTGTTGTTTTATTACTAACAACCCAGTTTTACAAATTAAATTCTAATAAAACTTAATCACTAGGTAAAAATCATTGTTAAAAAATAAATATTTAGTGTACTTTTATACAATACATGTCAGAAATTTAAAAAATAATTGATAAAAGGCGATCGTCGTTAAAAATATCATATTAAACATTTGATGTCTTGTCGTATTTAAGTAAACAGTCGTTTTTTGTTTGATACTTTGACATAATAAATACCTCAATCTATTTAAATACAATTATTTAGAAAACAAATAATTTGTTTTTTTTTAGTTTAATGAAAAATATTGTTATAAAAGTATATTATTATTTTACATACTTGGATTTAAAAAAAATAAAAATAAATAACAACATATATTGTTGCTATTTAAAAAAACTAAAGTTGGTTGCTATTGCATTTATCCTAAAAATAAAAACATACATATGTGTATATGCCTTTATAGTACTCAAAAAACATTTAAAATAGGTTTTGATTCATTTAAATTGATTAAAAAAATAACGGAGTTATTTAGCTGTACGTTTTTTATGTAACACTCTGTATAATATTAAATATTAAGTTTTTATTTTTTTAAAATTATGCAATATTACAAATTGGTATTTTATAAATTGTTATATAGAAAACGACTATCATTATTTATACTATTACTATCAACAAACCAAACCTTTTAAAATAAGACTGAAAACTATTAGACGTTTTATAAAACATATATGTATTGTTCCATTTCTTCAGAATCTGTCTAATTATTTACCTAACAACTAAGCGTTTAATAAAAAATGATTTTGTTAAAATTGGTATACCTATTTTATATTTTGTTACATTCAGACTACAACTTTAATAAATAAACGTGTTTTTATAAATTTAACGTTCTTGATTTATTCAAAATTGTACAAAATATTTTGATTAAAAAAAAAAAGATACTACAAAAAATGATTTAAGCCAAACTAGATACAAGTTATTTTCTGAAATTTTAATAAGCAATATTAGAGCGAAAATATCATAACTATTTTTTTTAAACCAAAAACCTGTAAAAATTATTTTATTTTAAGCAAACAAATTGCAAAAAAACAATTTTTTATTATAATTGCAAATATTAAAACTTAGTTCAATCTTAAACTGAAAAAAAATTGTATAAACAATCTCCAAATAAAATTTAAATTCAATTTAAACTCTAACAATGCAAGATTATTTATTTAACGTCGGTCTATTTCTGCTAATATAGCTAATCACCAACGTCAAAGGTTAAGACTACTACATCTGGACATTTTGGCGCAAATTTTAACCTAAATTATTGGTTTTTTTAACAAGCACGCAACATCAAGGCAGTACACAAAATCTACTAAAGTTTATCTGGGCAGTTCTGGTGCCATTTCAAGTCTATACCCTGTCAATAAGCCGCAAATGCCATAAAACCATGTTTTTGTTCTCAGTGAGCTGGGCAAAAAGGAGCATTTTTTTAATTTTTTTTAACCGCCAAAGTTGACGTATTTTGATGTAAATTATTTGAAAAATATAAATTTGTTCTGTGTATTTGGGTTTTAAGAGTCTAAAACTCTGCAAATCTGCAAAGTAGGCCTATTCTTCAACATAAACTCTTACAAATGCACGTTTAGCCGCGCTCAGAGGAACAATACACCAAATATTATTAAAAATTTGGATTCTGGAGACAATTTTACATGGAAAATAGTCAGTGTTGTACTCACCGTCTATAGAAAAGTCTATCTAGAAAGAAATGTTTACAAAATTTTCAGACAAAAAATGCGTTGAAAATTAATTATTTTTTATATTCACAAAAAATATTATAAACACACTAGGATGTGGTTTAAAACTTTTTTTTAACAAATTTTGATAAACGCCATAAGGATTTATGTTTGAATGCCAAAAATAATATTATTTTTTAATTTTCGCGCCGATAGATCGAGTCTAAATTTGTGTCGCAAGCGCAAAAACTATCAAACAAAGAGTAAAATGACCCAAAATTGGTTCAAACAACAAAAGATGACTTTGTTAAACTTTTTAAATAACTTAAAAAAATTTAATCCAAATAATCTTTAAGAAAAATTAAAAAAAAATATTTTTTAAGTAAATGTTAAACAATTTTTTTTTATAGATGTGTTTTTTATTGCCAGATAAGCACGACACTGACTATTTTCTATGTAAAATTGTTTGCAAAATTCAGTTTTTTAATAATTTTTGGTGTATAGTTTCTCTGAAAACTGCTAAATGTGCATTTGTAAAAGTTTATGTTGAAAAATAGGCTTATTTTTGCAGTTTTTTTTGTGTTTTAGACCTTTAAAACTCAAATACACAGAACAAATTTATATTTTCTAATTAACTTACATCAAAACACGTCAACTTTGGCGGTTAAAAAAAATTTAAAAAATGCTCCTTTTTGCCCAGCCCACTGAGAACAAAAACATGGTTTTATGGCTTTTGCGGCTTATAGACAGGGTATAGACTTGAAATGGCACCAGATTTGGATTCTACGGAAAATTTATAATCGATTTTATTAGTAAATTTATTTTTTTGAGTTAAAATTGCGGTTTATAAACAAAAAATGCGATTAAGTTAAAAAACGACAAAAAAACTTTAAAAAATCGTAGAATTTTTTGTTATGGGTTTCATACCTTCATATACCAATTAAAAGACTACTAATAAGTTAAAGAAACTAAAAAAAAATACATAAACAAGTTTCTCAATGCACCCCCCCTAGCTCTGGTCCGTTTGAAATGGAATTGCCCATCTTCTTATCCGAAAAAAATCGTACTCATCACAAAACTTTTTTATTCATAAAAACTGATTCTCCAGGTAGGGGACTCAAACCCGAGACCCTTTGGGTAGTAGTCAGGTACGTTAACCACTACACCACCTAGAAAGGTATGCAATAAATCTACTTTAAATAGATGTATAAGTTGACTAATAAAAAGACAATGTTAAAGCGTTAGTAAAAAAACAGCAATGTGTTGTAATGCTTGTTTACATTCTTTTTCTCCTGATCTTGCAATTCTAAACATTTTTTCTTTGCAAACAAAAATAATCTGTAATATGTGACAAGTATCCTAAACACATACTGTGTGCATAGTTAGCAAGAATAGTCTTTAATATGGAGTTAACGCTACGTGATGAAACTACTGTTAGTTAAATTCGTTAATAAATAAACTTGCTTAAAATTTTTTGCACACCTTTTTATGTTGATTTTGAGTTTTGTTTTTACTTATTATTAATTGGTTTGCTAAAAACTCACTATTTGCATAATTTTTAGTATAAAAAAGAATATTTTTAGAAATTATGCTAGTATCGTCTGCATGCAGTGCTATCAATACATAATCAATTTTTAAATTATATCAATAATTTCAAATAAATTAAAAACAAGGTAGAACCCTAAAGTACAAATGCGCATTTTTTTATTATTGTGACATGAACTACGCAATCAAATAAAAAAGTCACAACAGGTAACACCAGTGTATGTTTTACTGTTCAAACTTTTTGTAATAAGCGCAAAAAAATCATTTATTATTTTACTTTTGGCATGTCTAAAACCAAACTGTAATTTATTATAGAAAAAATTTAGTTTAAAATAAATATATAACTGCTCTTTTAGAATATACTTTAATATTTTTGCAAAGCAAAAACTAATATAACTGAAATAAAACAATAATTTTTACATTTATTTGTATCTGTTATTTTTATTAAATTAATAACGTTGTGAGCGAAGTTAATAATAATATTCAAAATACATTTGATTAATATAATTTTTAAACCATATATATCTTTCCTTTTTTAGATTTTAATTTATTATAACATTTTTCGTATGTGCTTCAAATTATTTCAAAATCTTTTTGTTAGTGATAAGTCACAAAATAACATTGGGTAATATAAGTATTCCTACTTGTGTTATGATACTTTTCAATAAACTTGCAAAACATGTACTAAATGTAGTTGGTAATAATGTAGTAATTTGTATTATCAATTTTGAACGGGAAGTATTTATGACGTTCCACAACAATTTTGGTGTATTTGAAGAATTATTAGCCACAATATTTGCAAGTTTTATTTGTTCCCTGTATAGTTTTTTTTTGCGTTTAAAGTTTTATACTATTCAAAAGATTTGTATCTATCATTACTTCACTTTTATACCAGTTATTATTTTTATTAACGTTTATTTTAATTTCATTAAAGTTTCTATTCATATTTTTTTTTTTTTTTTTTTTGATATTGTAAACAATTTATTTTTGTATAAACTTTTGTGAGACATTTATATCTTTGTCTTCAATGAAACCACAGTTCAATTTATGTACAGAGTTGTAAAAGTTGTACTTGCCTAGTTCTGTTATGTGTCTGATTTTTTTTAATAACAGCAGTTTTATGGTCCGCAATATTGTGTTCAATTGTGTAAGCTAAATGTTTGTCTGTAAAATTAATAATAATATTACCTTAACAGTTTAATTTTATAGTTTTTTTGTTGATAGTGTAATTAAACTATATGAAATATGCAATTCCTTAAAAAGAAAAGTGCTATTATTTTTGATAAAAAGTTTAAATAGAAGTTGATGTTCATATTTGCTATAGAAGCTCTAAAATTAATATTTGATTTCTTATCTTCAAAAACACTAAAAAAAATATTTTTTTAAACTTGTAAATAGTTATTATAAGTTTATTTGCGTGTTTGTTCATTTATTTATTTATGTAGAACAATACTTAAATGATTCAATTTCTTTGAGCCAACAAATAAAATCAAATTTAAAATTATTTTTATGCACAATTAATTTTATCTACCTCTCTTTAAAACTATATAATACTGGTGCACTACTACATTTCAACTTTATTTTTTTTAATTTTATTTATTTTAATTGCATTTTAGCTTAGAAAAATTTTAGAACAGTCATAATTGATAGGAAATTTCCAAGTAATAAAAAAATAAAAAAATTATTTTTTGATTTATGACATGAGTACGGTTAGAGATAGATCTAGATGTACTGTTAAAAAAAGATGAACAATTGCCTATAAATTTTTATATTTTATTATTTTTTTTGATTTAGACTTTTAGAGAAATATTTCGAATATTGTATAAAAAAACAAAAAAGTTTATGAGTTCAGCTTCTAGGGAAAACATGGTTGCCTATAAGTTTATAAATAAAAAATGTCTCAAATAAACTCCCCTACCCACACTAGAAGTTTGTTACTCTTATTCATTAACATCCTGTATATTAATCAATATGTGCAACAATTTTGATTGAAAAATAGAAGTGTGCGTTCAAGAAACTTTAGAGCAAAAACTACTACTAGTGTTGTAAAAATTTATTCAAGCATCTTAAAGTACATATCAAAAAGCTGTCTTTCTTAAAATTTGAAGTTTTAATTGGTGGCAACTTCTGAGAAATGTTCTTTTGCATTTTCGGCGCATGCGCGGCAAGATCAAAAATCTGACTTGTGCATTCAATTTTTTGAAAACTTTTTCATTGATTAAGACTATCCTAAAATTTCCCAGGCTAAAATTCAATTAAAATATATAAATTAAAAAAAATTAAAGTTTAACTTAAAAAATTGCCGTAAAATTCAGTTGGCTTTACAAGTCAAACTATGTGATCTAGAATTCAAAAATTTGGCATGAAGTCATATTTTGGGTACTCAAACAAGTGTACAATTTCAGCTAAATCGAATAGGGTTGCGTGAAATGGACTGCTCAAAAATGACGTTAATTTTTTTGCAAAACTTGCATAAAAAAGTGCATTATAAATATATTGAAGCTTAAGATTATACCGATCGGCGCTGCCTTGATTTCCCGTATTGAAGTAAAAACAGCTACTTTGGCGTCATTCTTATTTCCACATATAATTCGATAATTAATTTATTTTTTTACCAGTACATTCAAAAAGAATCAAAATATATTTTTCCAGAATATTTTATTAAAATTATATTTGCAAATAGCATTAAAATAAATTTAAAAGTACTAAAAACGCATTTATTTTAACATTTGGGTTCATTTTTCGGTTATTATCAATTATTAATTGACTAAAATATTCTGACCATATATAGTTAAATCCTTTCTGAATGTACCAGTGAAATAAATAATTGATTATCAAATTATATGTAGAAATATTAATGACGCCAAAGTAGCTTTCGCTGAAATACTGGAAATTAAGGTAGCCCTCGGTTTGCAATTAAGTTTTATGTTATTCAAACTAGCTGTTTATTAGTATGTACTAGAAAATTATCTACAACCTCAATTTATATGTGCTAGAAAATGATCTACAACCTCAATTTATATGTGCTATTATATTTGATGCATAAAATTGCATTTCATTGTTCAAAAATGCCTTTACGCCCAAAGTCATATTTGTTTAAAGTAGGCTTGCGCTATAGTTCAAAATGATCTATAACTCATGCCATTTCTAACTATGTTATTACAGTTGATGCTTTGAATAACGTGTTAAAATGATAACAATTAGTTTTAATTATGTAATTAATTGTATTAAGCAGATATGCACAGTACATGCAAAGTATTGAATGGCACGCAAATTGTGTTTTTGCAATGCACGGTAAGCATGTAATTAAGAATTAATATTTTTTTAGTTTATTATAATAATAATTAATGGTATAAATAAAACTACTTTACAATACATTATAAACAAAAAAATACACTTTAATAGAGCCAACGTTTATGGATAAAGTTATATATTGATATTTAAATTTCATGAATATATAATTTTCTACTATAACAATATATTTTTTAAATTATTATTAGAATAAAATTTATCTTTATATATAAAATTTAAAACATTTTTATTTTTATTTTAAGCGATAAAATGGCATTTTTACAACCCCCTGAAATAGTAATAGAAAATTTTAGTAGCGGAGAAAACATCGACAATTGTAGCTCTAAAGATATGTCACGCGAGCACAGCGCTTATAGTTCTCGCAGATCTTCAACTTCCGAACGTAGGAAGTCTAGCATCTTGACAGCATTACGTAGACCATCCCAGCATATTGCTTTATCCGTGGCACATGCAGTTATGAAACAAACAAAATATATGAAAAGGTAAATCATAACTTGCGTAGATGATAAAAAACATCAATGATATTTTTTTTATTTAAGTCAAAGCGACCGGTCAACGGAGACGGAAACCGAAGGGAGACTAAGAAGATATAACAGACGTCTTGGCAAGTATGTTTATAAAACTGCTTTATAGTAAAACAAACATTTTAAGAATTTTCCCTTAGCGATTCTTTGACCACGGTCCTCTCAGCTTTATACGGAAAACTATTGGTTGTTCTCGGTATAGCATTCCCCATCACCGAGATCATATCGCATGACGTTCGACCTTATTTCTATCAAGGGTTTTATTTGTATTTATACATGGGCAGCATCGCCTTTATTGGTTTTATGTACACATCACTTATAAGGAATGACAGACTTGTGTCAATACTTAGAATAAAAAGTAAGTTAAAATTATTTTTACACTGTTTATATAGTAATTGTTTATCGTTTCAGAACTTAATTATAATAAATCTGAAGTAAAGCATTCCGTTAGGTATGGAAGTTTTTATTTAAGATTGGGAGCTATCGGTGAGTAGATTATAATATGTACTTGTGCAATATAATTAAGTTATTATTATATATTTTTACATTTAATACTCAGTAGTATGAACCAGAGTTTGTTACAATGCTAATCGTTCCTTTGAGGCAACGCATCGCTTATCTCATTACATTACTATATCATGTACTTTATTAAATAGTTTTTGTAATAACATAATTAGTATATAATTAAATGCTAAATTAATTTACATAAGTTTAAGAAATTATCATAATAAAATTTAAAAACTTTAATTATGATTGCGCTATACTGAACTAGATATTTAGTAATAGTAAATATTTAGTTTGTATTTGTACACACATTTATGTACAAGTTTATAATTATAAATTTAAATCATAATAAATCTGTATATAAATTCAATGTCTCAAGTTGGTTATTGAATGATACTTTGCAAATAGTAAGATTATAAAACAGAAATAATAATATATTTAGAATTAAATAATTAACATGTGTTTAATTTTATAATCTGTAGGTCTCAAGTTTAATAACTATCATTAAATTCTATAGTATACAGATGTTAAATTTAATTATTGATATTGTCAAAAAAAATAAATGTCAAGTTTACATGTCACAAATTTATTATTTATTATCATTTATGTCAAACTTACTAATTGACTACAAATTACAGTTATGTAACTTAGTTAAAAGTTAATATGTTAATTACATATCTCAAATTTAGCAAATAATGGTATCAAGTAAGTAATAAGACTGAGTAATTGAATAGTCAAGTTTAATGGTTGATAACAATAACATTGTAGTCAAGGTTGTTAGGTCAGAAGTAAGATTAATTAAATAACCAACAAATAAATAAAAATATCAATAAAATAAATAACAATATAAATAACACATATTAAAACAATAAATTAAATATTTTATTATAAAATACATTAAAACGCCCAATAATAATGTTAATCAGCCCGCAATACTTCTTCCGCAAGCGCGACAAATTCTTTTCTATTCCAGTGGCGTGAAACCGGTCGATTTTGTTTACGTATGTACTCATTGCCCTAATTAAAGTGGAAGATCAAGTAACACAATATATTATAGTGTTGAAATCTGGTGCAAGTTTCCTGTGTATATAATATATTAAGTTTAAAAAACAAAGTCAAAGACAAGTTTTCAAAAGTTTGATTTTCTCTACAGATTTAAGAAGTTAACTCAAATAAATTTGTGATGAAAACATAGTAAAATGTTTAATTATTTCATAATAATATAAAATATTTAGATACTGCTCTAAGAAACAGATTTGTGCTTAATTCAAATCTAAACAAAATTATGTATTTTGGACAACTTGGGCAATTTACATTTAATTACAAATTATAACACAGGCAATTAAAGAAATACATTTTATTTTATTGTTTGAAGATAATAATAAAAAGAAACAATGATAATTACACAAATAAATGAAAAATTAAATATTACAACTTTTGTTCTACTACGAAGGGCACTGCTAAAGTTTGCGGAATTAAGTACGTTTTTCACCTATAATTCAGCTGACAGTTCGATTTCAAACTGCTCGGTTTTGTTTCAACAAAATTTAACAAGAGTAATAATTGTGTGAAAAATGGAAATTTCAAATCGTGACTTCCGAGTGATGATTTTTTATAATTTTCGATACGGTTTAACACCGCAGCAATGTGTGGAAAAACTTAGTTTGTTACTTGAGGATAAAGCACCATCCAATACTATGGTTTACAAATGGTTTGCAGAATTCAAGCGTGGAAGACCAATGTTTGATTTGCAAAGGTGGTCTATGCATCTCTGTTGTTGCGAAAAATATTGATGCTGTGCGTGAAATGATTTTGTCAGATCGGCATTTGACCTATGTGAGATATAGGCATTCTTAGGCATTGCAGCAAAACAAATACATACATTTTGCACGATCATTTGCACGTCAGTAAACTTTGCAGTCGTTGGATTTCACACAATTTGAAAGAAGAACAAAAACAGGCACGTGTCAAGTGGTGCAATGAAATGCTAAAGAAATTCGAAAGGAGTCGTTCAAATTCGGTATACAACATTGTAACAGGTGACAAATCTAGGATATATTTATATGAGCCTGAAATTAAACAGCAATCGATTGTACGGGTGTTTCAAAATGAACCTAGGCCCACAAAAGTGGTTCGTTCACAAAGCGTTTCGAAAAGAACGATTGCTTGTTTTATCGGAAAAACGGGTCATCTTGCAACTGTTGCATTAGAGGATCAAAAAACATTTAATGCTGACTGGTATACTTTAAGTTGTTTGCCATAAGTTATCGCTGAAATCAGAAAGAACAACATAAACCGGCAAATTATTGTTCATCATGACAAAGCAAACGCTTACACAGTACGACAATCTATAGAGTTTTTGACTAGTACCAACATCCAATTAATGATTCATTGCCAATATTTGGCTGATTTATTGCCCAATGACTTCTTCCTATTTCGACATATCAAAAATTAAAATACGTGGCGATCGTTTTTCATCGCCTGAAAGCCGTTGAAGCGTTTAAAGCACTTGTTTTGGAGGTACCTTTCTCAGAGTGGCAAAATTGTTTCAAAGATTGGTTTCATCGGATGCAAAAGTGTATAGATTTTAAAGGAAAACAAACTCGGCAAAAAATGGACAACGAATAACAAAAAACAATTAACAAAGAAACAAATATAAAAAAAACATATAATAAAGATAGGCTCGTGGAACATATTGTCATGCACTACAATAAACAACAAAGTATTACTAGAAACGGAACAACAACGAATCAAGATATGTGCACTGTCTGAAACTAAACGGTAAAAAAGGTAAAAGGAGTATTAAGTTACCAGGTTACGTACTCATATACAGTGGCGTAGCAAAACACAAAAGAACAACATCAAAAGTGGGCCTACAAATATCTGACAAATATAAACAATCCATTAAAGACCCAAGATATATAAGTGACAGAATGTTAATAGTAACTCAAAGCACAAAAAAGGGAAAACTGCATGTCATAAGTGTGTATGCCCCAGATACCAGCAAAAGCAGAAAGGAAATAGACTCATTCTACGAGCAGCTTTAAGATGAAATCAGAACAATACCAACAAGCAAAAAATACATCATAATGGGCGACCTGAACACAAGGATAGATACTAAAGAGTCAAATACAAATTCAATGAACACTACTCAAACAAGAACAAAAATATCCTAACAAATTTTTGCGCACGCCACAACTTACAAATAAACAACACATTCTTTCAACACATAAAATCACATAGGAAAACACAAGAAACCAAAAATCAAATATAAACTACATTATATCAAATACAGCCATACATCCATCATAGATAATTGATGTACAAAGCCTAAGTCTGCCAACATAAGATCCGACCACTCCTTGCTACTCTGTATAAACATACTTCTCAAAACGCCTTTCAAATAAAAACTGAACATATAATCCATCAACGACCCAACAACAAAATTACTCTACCAAACACGGCTATCACAAAATTTTTATTATAATTATATATAATTTAGACAAATCACATCATAGAAGATGATGACACAGAGATTTGCTAAAAAAAAAATACAAACAAACATCATAGATGCAGTAACGGAGTCCTTAAGGAAAATAATATTAATAATAATTTAATTTAGTGTTAAATACAAATGTACATTTGTTTACACACGTCATACAACAAATAAGTAATAATATTATATGTTATAAAAAACACACATTGATAAAACATCTAATTAATACATATGTTACACTTTAAAAATTCATCGAATGAATAAAATGCGTTCTGCAGTAAAATATTTTTAGATTTAATTTTAAATTGATTAAGATTCAACGTTTGGATTTCTGTTGGCAGCTTGTTATAAAATAGAGGTCCGTAATAGCTACCTGCCCATCTACTTTTATTTATGCGGCCATATTTGATTTCTATATTATTTTTAGTTCGAGTATTATAGTCGTGAATAGTTGTACGTTCTAAATAAACTGTCAAATTCTTTTTAACTAATAATACACATTGATAAATATACTGCGAAGGCAATGTTAAAATATTATTATTTTTAAAATGTTCTTTTACATCTATTCTGTAACGTAATCCTAATATATATCGTAGAGCTTTTCGTTGCAGGCCAAATAATTTACTAGCATGTGGAGAATGGCCCCATGAAAGAATTCCATAGACTAATTTTGCATTAAATAGTCCGTGATAAGCTTGTAAAGCAACATTTAAAGGAACGACTGGAGCTAAGTTTCTGATTAAAAAAATAACTTTTGACAACTGGTTTGCAGTAGTGGTTATATGGGTTTCCCACGTTAATTTTTGATCCAACTGTATACCTAAAAATGGTATGGCAAGAGAATTTGAATTTAGTTTTAATTGTGAAAAAATCATATTCTTTGTCTTTTCCTGGTTTAAACTTAGTTTGTTTGCTAAGAACCATTGTCCTATTTCTGACATTGTGACTCTCATAGCATTTTCAAGATCCTCTACTTCACAATGTGTGTTGATAATGCTGGTATCATCAGCATATAAAATAATAGAGTTTTTGGTGCACTTATGAATATCATTGACATAAATCACAAATAGAAGTGGGCCTAATATAGAACCTTGAGGAATCCCGTGACAGACTGGTTGCAAACTGGATGAATTGTTATTATGACATACCATTTGTGATCTATTTTTTAAGTATGATTTCATAAGTGCTGCACTTTCTTTACAAAAGGAAAGTATCTAATAATATAAATGCCAAATGCAAACAGTGGTATACACCAAAAATTAAAGCTCTAGCAAAAGAAAAACGGGACGCTTACATAAAATACAGATACAACAAAACACAAGAGACGCAAACTTGGTACATCAGAAATAAGGTTAACAAAGAAATACGTGACCTGAAGCGCCACTACTAGGAAAGATTTTTCTCCGAGATGGAGCACGATTTATACAGAACACAGAAGAAAATATGGGACATGATAAGAAGAAAGAAATTAGATATAGCAGAGTACGCACAAACACAACAAATTGATAAGACAAGTTGGAAACGATACTTCCAAAACTTATATACCACCATCGACGCAACAATTAACGACAATGCCTACAAAGAAAAAAAAACCTAGAAAGAACGAAAATCTCACCGCAAACAACAGCAAAACACGTGAAAGAGATCAAAAACAAAAAAACTCTTGGACTACATAACATACCAAATGAACTCATAAAATACGGCAGAGAAAATCTGATGGAGAAGATAACTAAACTATTTAACAAAATACTTTTGACAAGAACACGAGAATACTAAGTGAATGGAAGAATGGCATTACCATTTTGATATTTAAGAAAGGAGATAAAAACTCCCTGAAAACTACAGAGGTATAACATTATTGAGTTCCATTATGAAACTTTTCACAACAATCTTAGGCACAATAATTAATGAGCATGTTGATATATTGGAGGAACAAATCTACTTTAGATGCCATATTCATAGCTAAACAAAATATAGAAAAAGGCTATTGAGTATAATAAACTTGCGTTCATGTGCTTCATAGATCTTATTAAAGCATTTTACAGAGTAAGACTACGAGACGTCGTAAAGATATTAAAAGACAAACAATTTTCAGACACACTTATAAAAATTATAAAACAACTTAACATGAACTAACAGATAAAGTCCTAACACTTACAAGCATAAGACAAGGAGACTTTCTAAGTCCCTTGTTATTTAATATCTTGATAAACCAAATAATAAACCACGTCAAAAGCTCCGAAAGAAGGTATAAAACTAAAAAAAAAAGAAATAAAAATCATCTGCTACGTTGACAATGTCATTATTATAACCAAAAACAAAGATGACCTCCAACAATTGCTGCACTCCTTCCATAAAAAAACTACTACTTTTAATATGCAAATATCAACATCAAAAACGAAAACAATAGTCATTACAAAAAATTAGATGCAAACTGGTTATCAATAACAAACCAATAGAACAAATAACCTTTGACTATCTAAGCGTAGTAATCTCAGCTAATCAAGAGCGTACATATAGTAGTAGTATAGTGCATGTAGAATTTCTGGCGCAATACAAGATGTATTATAAAATAATAAATGTATGAATAAACAAGCTAAAACCAAAGTGTATAAAACATGTATAGAAGCAAAAGACAATACATGTACAAAAAGCATTCTACAAACAAATACAGATACCAAGAAATATAGCAAGATATACGTTAAATGACAGGAAAAAAAACAAAGATATAAGAAACAAATGCCAAATTGAAGATATTGTCAAATGATGGCCAAAAAGACGCAGAGCTTGGAATGAACATATTAACAGAATAGATACTGATAGAATAGCCAAACTTGCGCAAAACTGCATCCCACAAACAGCACGACCCCTAGACAAGCCTACCAAACAATGGAGAGACTCCTGGGCATCAACATTGGCCGATAAATAAGTTGGAAACCACAGGCCACAGACTTAACGTACGATGAAGAAAAAGAAGTATGGGGACGATACTGCCCTAATCAATAAGACAACAGCTTTCCCAACAGATCAAATGAGTGCTCTAGGAGAAGTTAAGATATGGTTCTAAATCAATAACCTGATACTTAACAAATCTAAAACAGAGCATTTACCTTACTTTATTTTAAAGAAGTTAAAAAACGTTTTTAAACATTTATCTAGACAACACACTGTTATAAGAACAACATGTGCAAACATTTTTAAACAAATAACAAAAATTCTATGAAGTAGCATAAACAACAGTACAGCCAGACACGAATAGTATGGCCTTTATAATAGGCAACTTAGTAAACACAAAAATTATGTTAAATGTGGTTAAACTAATGCCTTTGCCCGTTTTAGCATTTTTCATTTGCGTTTACATTTTAAACATTCTATGAGCGACGTTGTTCTGGGATTGAAAGATGCTAAAACGGGCAAAGGCATAAGTTTAACCACATTCAACTTAATTTTTGTGTATACTAAGTTGCCTATTTTAAAGGCCACACTAGTCGTGTCTGGCTGTATACAAATTTTGATATTTTAAAAAAGGCCATTGATTGTTGACTGTTTGTCATGTCAAACACATATGAGAAAAATATTTGCGTTTAATATTAAGTTTTTTCTACTTTTTTGTAGGTTACGTAAAACAATAGAATCATATAATTACCTATCAAATAAAAAGTTTTATTACTTACAAATACATGTAAGAACACTGTTAATAAAAAAAACTAAACTATTTATAAAAGAAAAACTAACTATGGAAAAATTGTACAATTGGAATGATTTTTTTAATGTAGTTATTTTTTTAAATTTATATTAATTGATTTATAACTAATTGAGACTGACGTTTTGTATATTCATTGTATTAGGTTTTTTAACACTAATAAAATATTATTCTATTTTATTTTAATCTATTTGTACAAAGCTTTATTGACTGCATATTTTAACGTTTGTAGGATGGTTTTATTAAATATTTAGATAAATTAACGCACACACACTCAAATTTACTTAATCATTTTTTAATTTTTGAGATTTTGATTTTGATTAATCAAATTTAGCTTTTAAGTAGAGGTTTCTTTGCGTATTCAAACTTTTGTATCCCGGGTTTAAAATATCTTATTTTTATTTATTCAAAACGCCAAAAAACTGAGTTGGTTTTTGAGTAGTAAACTTTCCTATTTTGTTTATTGGCATCTTAAACATAAAACAACTTATAACCTTTTTTTAACCAAATCCAATATAAACAATAAGTAACAAGATTGTTTTAATTTAGTACAATCTGATTTTTTCTTTCTGCTTACATACATAAACAATAAACATTTTATTTTTAGTTGACGGCTTACAAAACTCAGAGTGTAATCATAATTTTTTATTTTAAAACGTGATTTAACAAGTAACATCACACTCCTTAAAATTATCATATTGAAGACAAGATTTAAGCAGTCTGTAAACATTTTTTTTTTAATGTGTACATCTCTAAACTTTAAATTTTTGATAAAAATCTTAGTAAAACTTACTAAGATTTTTATCTACTACAAGTAAATATTTGCTTAGATAGCAATTTGTTTGTATTTTGTTTGAACAATGTTCATGATAATATCTATAAAACATGCTAATCTAAATCATTGGTCAATTTTAAATCAGCAATAAATTGGATAACTCGTTTTTAAATAGAATTTAGAAAAGATAGTGTAGTTTTGATACTCCCCTCATAGTATAAGAGGTGTTATTATTTGCAAAACTATAAATAAAATTTTTGATTATTTGAAAAAGTTTATTAAGGAAAAAACAAAAATAGAGTCAGCAAAAGAGCATAACTTTGACAAACCATTATGGTTTTGGGGTCAAAGTTAAAACAATCAGTTTTATCTATAGTTTTTCTATTTGAAAAAAACTATTAATAAAACTTACAAATTTGTAAGACATATGAATTATCAAGTTTTTGAAAGAAAATAACTTTATCTCAAATACTCAATATAAATTTTAATCAAATTGTTTGGAAAAAAATTTGCTCTAGACATTTGTAAAGCAATTGATAAGGTATGGCATTCTAATCTTGTTAACAAATTTCAGAAATCTCTAAGTTTTATCAATAGTTTTCTTGACAATAAAAAAACTATAGTTAAAACTAATGGTTTTAGATTTGACCTCAAAATTATAAAGGCTGGAGTTCCTCAAAGTTCTGCTTAATTGCTGACTTTATTTTTGATTTATATTAAGTCTTATTTATACTTTTACAAAAATATTTTATACTTTCTAAAAATAAACAAAGACTTTGAAACAATATCTGAGTGCGGTACAACCAACTTAGTCATCTGTTTCAAAATCAAAATTAAAAAGATCATCAGTACCAAATATTAAACTAAACCACAAATTCTTATCTAAATCTTTTTCAATTTGTCTTCTAAAGATTACAATTTTACATAATCTTTTCTGAAACCAAAATATTGTTGAAAAATTAAAATGTTGTTAATCAGATAATTATAATAACTTTTTTATAAATGCCCCTCAATTAATTAAAGGATACTTACCTACTGCTACAACTTAGTTTGAAATTTATGTTACCCAAACTACATTGAGTTCATTCAGACAAATAACGTACATTAAAAGAAATTATTGAACAAAATGTATTTTATGACTGTTTAAAGATTGCTAAAGAAGTACTTATTTTCAAACAAAGAAAAGAATCATCTTAAAAACTGTAAACCTATAAAAATACTTTTTATATTTAACAAAATTTTCAAAACATGTTTGGTAGAACAATTAAAATTTGATTTAATACTTAAACACTACATTGGCAAGGTATTTAGTGGTTTTAAAGAAGCAAAAAATAAACAACTGCAGATAAAAAAATATTTACCGTAATACGATGTAAATGCACATTTTACTTTGTTTGCCAGTGTTAAAACATTAATTAAGACTACTTGAGATAGAAACATTTTAAGTCATGCTATATGTGACACATAGTTTTCTACAACTAACTAAAATTAAACATAGATAAAACAGAACACCTACTGTTTGCTTTACATAATTATTCTAGTAGTATAATATACAAACAACATCAAGTTTTTAGGTTTACAGATTGATACAAAACTTAACTGAGAACATTATGTAAATTACATATGTAGAAAATTTTATAGCAAGTTTATCTTTTAAGAAAATTTAGCAATTACCTCATCTTATATTCAGCTTTCAACTTAATATTCAAATAAACATTTGGTTTTAACACATGGCGTTTTAAACTGAATGCATTCTTGTGGCACTCAAAATGTATTTAGAGTTTGAAGACGTTCTATTCGAAGTAAATTAAAATGGAGAAACTGCTGCAAAACACAGTTTTCTGTTTTAAATATATTTAAAATACCTTGTGCCTACATCTACGTATGTATCTTGTCTAAATGAATCTGGATATGTCACACAATATTGTAATTAACTATATACAAAAAAAAATAAATTACGGTATTGACCACTGCATTATGCAATCAATGTTTTTAATTAAAACTTTAAAATATGTGTAAAACATTTGTAGCTAACCAATGCTTTTTATTCAACTAATGAGTTTTTAAATTTTAATATGTTTCACATTTTAGCTTTAATTGTAATATCTAATTGTATAGTATTTAATTATGACGTTTGTTAGTGCAATTAGCTGTGTAGTAACATTAATAAACATCTTATCTAATCTGATCTTAACTTACATTTACAAATTTTGACATTCTACAACTATTTAATTTTTATATCACAAATTGACTTAAAATTTATGTTTAATCCAGTTATTGTAAATATTAATTTTCTCAAAAAAATAAAACTGTACTTTTTATACTCTATAATCAAAATAATAATAAATAAAATTATTATTCTTATAATTTAAGTATTAATTATTAATTGCATCTAAATTATTAAATTAGACAACATTAAATTAATACGTATTATTAAATTACAGTTTCTATCATGCACTATATTATTAGTAGCTCCACTTTCTAAAAATACATTAAAACTAAGTAGATTAGTACGCTCTATCAATACATTGCGTAGGACATGATCCTATAATAGGAACACAATTTTCCATTTTTCAGTTGAAATCCAATTTTAGGGATTTTAGACTATGAGGTCTCGAACAGTATAAAAAGTGTCGGCACAAAAGGCGAAGCGTAAAAAATCAATATACAAAATGCATTTATTCCGGCTACGCAATTTCATTTCAAAAATTGAATAAAACTCGTAAAATAGCAGGAAGCTATGAAGCGAATAATGTTCATAATTGCTATATTAATTTGAAAATATAAAACCATCAATTTTTAATAATTAATTACTAGTTTTACTATATAAATTCGACTTGAAATATAAATATGTAGTTACTATTAAATACTAAAAAATATTTATTTTTGTGCTTAATATTTATTTAATTAAAAAATACCAATCAGCCAAATATGTCAATTTTTATTGTGCAATTTAAATGTAAAATGCAACTGAAATTTAATGATATATAAAATTGTATAAAAATATTATTCAGTTATTCTTTTTAACTTGAATTATTTTATTGATATTTGACCGATATACTTTTCCAAACAAAAAAGTTTTGTTGTACAGTTTTGAAACAATTTTTAAAGTTTATTTTTATCGGATCTAACAATTGAGCACGACTGAAATGTTTATCAAACTTGTAAACAGTTAATTCATCAATTTATCATTGAGTTGTTTATTTTACTTTATTACAAGAACAAACAATAGTAATTAATTAATAATTAATGATATTGTTTTAAACTATATATAAAAAACTGTTCAGTACATATCCGTAATTATAAATAATACTTACTTGTATTTCAAATTTATTTATTTAAGTATTTTAAAATAAATGATAACTGATTGTTAAAATTTATTGCATTATACATTTTTCTATTATTAAACAGTTAGTTTCGTTATCGCGATCCAACTTTATAAAGCGATACTTATTTATGTGTCGGTATATGAATGATATGTGTTGAAAGATTGTATATGTAGTAAAACATTTTATGTACCCAGTAGAAAGAAATTTTCATGGCAGGTTTAAACTGAATGCATTTGTGAGACGGACGGGGTGGTTTGAAACAATGAAATATACATGTATATATAAAATGTATAATGCATTATAGTTTCTTTTTCATTTAAAACATCAATAGTTTTACAACAACAAAAATAATGCTTAAATATGTTATTACGTTTGAAATATAATTAACAAGTTAGATGACAAGCAATATTACCAAGCTGTTTTCAGAAAATGCTGATCTATTGAATGTAATCTGTATCTGAATTCGTGGAACGGCACACAATTGAAAATGTTATTTTAAATATTAAATTGGAACCTTTCAAATCTTGTTCGCAATATAATGTAGGCGGAATAGCATAATATACTTACTTCCAAGTAATGATAAAATGTTGCAGTTTTTAAAGTGTGTTATAATTTTATGTAATCTAAAAAAAATATTAAACATAAGTTATACAATACATATCGTTAAAAAAATCTAGTATTGAGTCATTTAACAAAATATAGTTAAATAATCAGATAGTTTATGCTGTATTATTTATTTATATTTTGCCACCAGATGAC